>OX421495.1:5300010-6740010 GCA_949126835.1 Anisus vortex
TGTTCACTTAATATTGGCGATGTGTGTCTCTGTGTGTCTCTGTGTGTCTGTCTTTAGGTGTCTTTAGGTGTTTTTATGTGTGTCTTTTGTTGTTGTTTTTTTTAGTGGAGGGAGAACTTTCATCCAAACATAAATAAAATGGACACGTTGTTTTTTTTTCCACGTTTATTCCAAGTTGTCTACTGAACCATTTTGTTTTAACTCAATGGGGAGCGGTGTTCTATCGATATAGCGTTGGGATTTCCATTACCAAGCTCTAAGACCCTAGTGTTCCGAGAATGGGGTCGGGGATTAATGGTTGTACTAGACACACAGTTCCGTAAATTCCAAAACAGGTTTACGAGTCATCAAATAGCAGAAATATCAAAACAAACGGTCCATCTTAATATAGTCTTTGGTAATATCTAAAAATATTAGTAAGCCATATAAGTTGCCAGATACAAGGAGGACACAGAGAGAAAAAAAGGCGGACAAACACATGGATACCAAAAGAAGGACACATTGAGTGTTTTATTTAAATCAGCGGTTCCAAACCTGTGGTTTGCAACCCCTTTGGGGGTCAAACGACCATTTCACAGGGGTCGCCAATGACCATCGGAAAACATTTATTTTCGATGGTCTTATTGAGGCTTTCCACAACAACATGTACGGCACAGTTGGCACCACTTCAGAACCCTTGTAATGTAATGGCAATTTATAAAGCGCTTCTATCCATGCTATTTTAGCATGCTCAGTGCGCTCTAGAAGACTATTAATCTGTGAGAGGTTTCACTGCTGCCGGTTAAGCGCATGTGATAACAACTCAATATTAACGTCATCTAGTCCCAAAACTCCTGTAGGGCGACAGGGATCTGCCGGTGACGGGGCTCGAACCCGCGACGTGTCAAGTGGTTTTTTTGGTTGACAGTTGACAGTCTGGTGAGCTAACCGCTAGGCCAGCCGGCTTCACAACCCTTCCCTGTGTGTAACGGGGTCAAGCACCAACACTCTTTGGTCTAGACCAGGGGGGGGGGGGGCCTTTTGATAATGGTGTACCAAAATGGGATTTCTAATTCATTCATCGTGACAACATCCTAAAAGTCAACCTGCTTTAGCAATCTCTTTCTAATAGAAGATACTTGAATAGAGTCTTTTGGGGAGTCTTGCGAGTGCCGTTTAGGCTCGTTCTGCTTACTAAGTCTGGCACGCTTGCCGTGGGTTGCCGATCCCTGGTTTAGATTATTCCTATTTTCTTTACATTCTTCAAACCTTAACAATAAGGCTTTTCAAACATTCATTTACTATCCCATTTAAATATGCAACGATATCAATTGAAGAAGTCAATGCGTACCAATGAAAACAAGCTAGTAGCTAACAAGGTGTTTCAAAAATTACTTTTATAATGTAAAAAACATTAATTAGTGATTGTTTATTTTACGAATTTTTATCAATTTGAGTACCGATACTGGTAGGCCTATATACATATACAAAATTTTATTTTTTTCAAATACAAATTGTGTAGTAAAAAATTGTTTACTAAAATCATTGCCCTAAAGACTTAAAATTAGAATAATTACCTCCCTTGATTAGATTTAGTATTTTGATTAACTATTATTATTTTTTTAATTATCGGGTTTGCTCACATTTAATTTTTTTTTTATTATTAAAAGATTATGGTTTTAAGAATATACCAAGATTATATGTAAATTCTTATGTGGGGTCAAAGAACTATTTCACGGGGGTCGCCTACGACCATCGGAAAATACATATCTTATCTGTCCACATGCATATACATCAACATTCATACATGCATACGAGTAAACGGCGTGATGACATCAGCGCACCAACCCTAACACATACCTACTTTAATTAAACTGTTGCGAAAACAGTCGGAACTATTTCACACTGAAGTGAGATGTTTGTCGAGATGAAAAGTTGTAAAACGTGTTTTAATCACTGTGCTTTAATTATGTTCAATTTGTAACAATGAAAATACATTCTGCATATGAGATATTTACATTACATTTTATTACAGTAGCACATTACAGTTACAGTTATATGAGATATTTACATTACATTTTATAACAGTATCACATTAAAGTTATATGAGATATTTACATTACATTTTATAACAGTAGCACATTACGAAAAAAAAGTTTTGGTTGGAGGTCGCAATAACGTGAAAAGCTGTATAAAAGGATCACGGCACCACTGATTTAAATCATTAAAAACATTTTCAATTGAATGTGGATTTAACCAGCAATCAGTTCAATTTTACTACAATGGTTGCCAATAATTATCTATTAGTAAATTAACCAAGATAAAGTATTGTAAAAAAAAATACTCTTTCCACATAACCATTGTGTCCAGGGATACAGGAAAGCAACTTGCATATGGGAAACTTTGAAAAAAAAACTCCACTGCAATTATTAACCTTACAACACATTAGATAACACAATCTAATTCATTACATTTCCTCCATTACTCCAGTGTTTAGCTTTACCCGACCCAGCCACTTATTGATAGTAAATAAGAACACTTAGGACTTATATCATCTTTGGCGTACAAAAGCCGGACATTTAAAGTGTTTTTAGCTTTGTCTGACGGACGGAGGACACATGGCTTAAAAGGAGGACATGTCCTCCTTTTGCCGGACGTCTGGCACCCTAAGTAAGCCCTAGGCCCTAGGGCCTGCATGTGTATATCTACACAATTTTGAATAAGGCCCATTAAAGTGACTTTTTCTGCTTATTTTTTTTAAAGGGGATAATAAGCATAGGGGATAGTGATTAGGTTTTAAGAGTATGTAAATCCTGCTTAAAAAAATTTATAGCAGATGACGTTCAATCATAGCATTTTAGACAGATCTCTACCTAAACTTGTGTGGCCGAAGATTATAAATCATCTCTCTCTATCTGTCTGTCTGCCTCACTCATACACATAAACACACACACACACACAAACACACGCAAACATACACAGATATATGCGAGAATAAAACAAAACAAACTTTTTAGAATGTTTTTAAAAAGTCTAAAGTCTATTAATATATTTTTAATATCTATTTATTAAAATCTCTAAAGCTGGATCCCTAACTCTTTACATTTTATCTCTTGTATTCTTTTCTCTATCAATTTAGCAAATATAAAACTAGGTCTATATTATGAAGCCTACATAATGTAGGTCTTTATATAGTCAATTTCTAATTTATCCTTTCAACTTTCACCCAATCTTTTCTCCGTAAACTTTAAATTAATTCTTTGGAGTTTTTGTTCAGAAATTAAAACTTTTAAGTTTTCCACTTTTTTGTATAACCTACAAACGAATTTAGAAAGGGGTCGCGACCTCATGTTGGGAACTCCTGTTTTAGATCGATTTGAGTGTGTGTGCGGCCAACACAATGCCCATCTTCAGGTATCTATCATAGCTGGGTAAACACCCTTAAATGCTTCACCAGGGTTCGAACCCACGACACTTTGGGCTCCACTTCTGCAACAGATTATCCCTCTCCTGTTTGGCTGTTTGCTGCTATCGGGTCACACGTCGACATGTCAACGAAACAAAAAAAAAAACAGCAACAAGTAAGAAATGAACCGGGGGGGGGGGGGCATTTGTCCGTTTGGGTTGTAGATGATGAAACTTCAAATGGTGGATTTCAAAGGACGTTTAACACCTGCAAACACCACCTGCAGTACAAAGACACCCCGCCCGTTCCCTTCGCACGGCGCCCCCGCCCACACACACACACACACAAAAGAG
The DNA here is from genome assembly GCA_949126835.1 of Anisus vortex. Lineage (NCBI taxonomy): Eukaryota > Metazoa > Mollusca > Gastropoda > Planorbidae > Anisus > Anisus vortex. The sequence goes on from OX421495.1 coordinate 5,303,749, forward strand.
CAATTGACTGCAACGAAGAACTCTCTCAATAACAAAGGGGCAATCACTCTGTCGGTTACTTTCTGGGTTTGCAATACTACAACAAACAAACAACCCAGATCTGGAGTAAATAAAAAAAAAACACAGCTTTTGTTGTTATTGTCGTCCATACAAACCAGATGTGCTCTGATTAACACGGCTACATCTGTACTAACAACTATACATTTTGGAATTTTTTTTCCTCTTAAAAATGTACTAGTGTTTCCTTGCGAATTAACCAAGATTTTTTTTTTTCTGTTCGTTTTTGTGTGTGACATTAACTTATTGACGTATTGATAACTTAGTGCTAATAATTACTAATCACGCCTGATTCGTTTCTATAAATAGCAAAGGACGTAAAGATTCACAGCGGGACAGTAGTAATAATACATACGTATTTCTAAATTAGAATTTAATACCTTAACATGTACTACTTATTATATTTCTCCTTGCCCTTCTGTTCTCTAGTGCAGGGATCGGCAACTTTTTGGCAATAGTGTGCCAAAGTGGGATTTCTAATTCATTCAGCGTGCCAACAGCCTAAGAGTCACCCTGCTTAAACACTCAATTTCGTGTAGAAGAGACCTAAATAGCAGTTTTTGGGAGTCTTCCGCGTGCCATTGAAAATCTATCTGCATGCCAATTTTGGCACGCGTACCGTCGGTTGCCGACCCCTGCTCTAGTGTACCTAGGTTTATTTCATTAATTAATTAATTTAGTTATTTATTTAATGACAGGAAGTATTCCATACAAACTAGATCTATTCATTCATAAATCAATAACAGCATCCATCCATTAGTTAGGCCTATGTTAAAATAAATTAACTCGTTTGGCATCACTAGCATCAAATTTGGAGAATTTAATTAAAGGGAGATAATTAAGCGGTTCTCGTTGCGTTAATATTTCTAATATGTTTTCTTTTTTGTTTCCTTTAAAACAAATTAATGGCTTGCAATTTATAAATTTAATATTATCAATCTATAAAAGATAGTTGAAAATTATATAAAAATTATATGATTAAAAATGTATATGTAGGGCCTACGGTTCAAACATTACATTAACAACCCGGTTTGTATGATCACGACGTATCTATTCCGCTTAACTGTACACATTCAATCATTCCATAATTTATCAACGCTAATAATATAAAAGCTGAAATCTCAGTTATGCGTATCCATGTTATCCAAAAACAACCCAATCGCCCCTACACGAAATTGAACTCAAGGACAACCACGCACTTGGACAACCTAGTGTGAGCTCAACTTCGATGACCTTTCACCTGTGAACCCCACCACCTCGACCCCTACAACCTAATGCACTACGTATGCCATAACTCGTCAACTGATGTTATTGACAACTTTTTGGCTGCATCATACTGAGGGACTGGCAAATGGACACAAAATAATTTCTTTCTTTTCTTTGTTCTTTCTTACTCCAATACACCCCCACCCCCAGCCCCATCATCTCCTTCGATCCTGTAAATCAATCATTTCATCCGGGTCACTTTTCACAATCATTCAATCAAGATAGAGTCTCCCCCTGTGGTTAAAAAAAACAACAACCAACATCGACAAGGGGCGTTGAAAGGAAAAGTCGTTTGTATGTCAAAAAACGTGGGACTTGGAGGATTTGTTAGTTTGCACCCATTGCACCCCCCGCGTTTTCATTGACTGCACCCCCCCCCCCTCGTGACCTCCTTCACCGCCCTGCCCCCCCCCCTTTTTTCCTGTGGCCCATGACTAAGGAAGAAAATGTAAAATAAAACAAATAACTGCTCAGTGCAACAAGTTCCCGAGTTTAATTCAACGTTAATTGGGTTAGTTGTAAATTTGCACTTCTTGTCTTTTATCTGTTACCTGAGTGCACACGAGAGGGAGGGCATGTACACTGTACGCATTGTGTAGTGTAAGTCTACATTCTGTAGTCTACAATGTACACAGTTTGTATGCCTGTGTTTCATTGCAAGAACTCTATGGCGTACATTGAAAAAAAATATAATTTTCTATCTCAAGTTCAACGGAAATTACCGTTTCTACTTGCTTGTATTAATGTTTAAAACGGAACGTGGGGACGTGGATTATGTATGGAATAAGTCTTTAAGCCCTTGCAGTAAGACTATCTCTCCTTTGTGTATTTATTATTGAGAGTGCACGACTCATGCTTTGAATCAAGATGCTAAAGAGTTAGCTCCCCTTTGTGCTTTGGCTCAAACCTGATCAAGCGCCCTCTCCAGTCCCCAGCTTCACTGCTCCTGGTTCTTGTTTAGCTCGATTCAACACCCCCTACCACTCCCCCCCCCCCCCGCTCGTGCTACTGCCAAGGCCTCTCTGCACCTCGCCCCCCCCACCCCCAACGCCTCCTCCCCTTTTCTCTCCACCACAACCACCGCCGTCTCCACCTCTGACCCTGTAACCGTTGACCCTGTGACGTTGAGCCTGCTGCAACCACCACCATGACCGCACTCGGACATCCGTCTGTGACAATGTGGCAGCGTGCGACTGCCAGTGTCACTAAGACAACTTTTGCTCGCGTTTTCAGGACGAATGTGAAGGGTGGGAGGGGGGTATGGACGAGGATGGCAGGTAAAAGTTAATAGGAGAAAAAAGAAGAAAAAAAAAGGGTGGGGGGGAGGTGGTGGGAGGTGCACACCTGGGCACGTATTTGTTTTGAAGACCAAAACATAATGGAGGTGTGATAGGGGGAGGGAGCAGAAAGTAGTAAAGTTAATTGCATACGGTCAGACAAGGTTGATCTCTACACGTGACGCAGCAATTCACACATTTTGGGGTGGCTGGAGCCCGGACAGAGTTTTGATGTGCCCCCCCCTCCCCCATGGCTCGCTCCTAATATATGTTACGCCCTTGATGTTACGCCCTGGACTACAGAGCCTTGGGCTCGTTCGTTTTTTTAGAGACATTATAATTCGGTGTACATGTCATTGGTGGCGCCCCAACGGTCCAACAGACTACAGAATATGTATGATGTAGGTGTAGGTAGTATGTATTGATGTAATAATATATCTTCACATTTAATTTAAAAGTGTATACATTTGACAGGGCTCTACAAATGCACCGCAAATGCATAAAAATCATGTGCTGAATTTTACAACAAAAAAAAAGATCTCAATTAATAGACTAGTTAAACAAACTGTTTGGGCAATATCCAGACCGGGAACACCACGTCGTATCGACGTGGATAAAACGTGGAAGCCACGAAAACACGTGGATACCACGTTTTTTAATCGTCGAGACGACGTGGTGTGCCCGCTGGGATTATCCCCCCTCCCTATCTAAAAAAAAAAAGAAAGCAAGACAAACATACAAGCATAAAAAAACCCACAAAAACTTATAGAAAACAACAAACAATAAGTATAACTAGGAAGGTGGGGGGGGGGGGGGGAGAATACAAAAAACAACTTAAGATGTGACACAAATAGATTTGAAGTGGTCAAAAGGAGTTGCCATCAAAACAACACAGATCTGTGTGCACAAAAACATAGGAGTCAGCCAACAGAAGCGGTTTCATAAATATCGGTGTTGGAAGAAAAAACACAACAACAGAAAAAGGGAGGGGGCGGGGGGGGGTTAACTGAAAACTAGGAGAAGCTCAACATCCACAGGCACACTCAAGACACACAAAGACACACACAGACACACTCAGGACACACACAGACACACACTCACGGGAGGCCCTAAATTTGTCTCAATCTTATGCATTGTTAACTGCCATCGCAGCCTCGTTTTGAAACTTGGGAAGGTTATGTCGCTATCCCGGTCGTCTCAGTGTTTGCGCAGACAACGATTTTCTCTAAATGCACACACACACAGTGGACTTTAGTGGACAGTTGCTGCCGCTGTTCTATTTTTTAAGGGGGAGAGAGGGGGTAGGGGGGGGGGTCTGCTATAACTTCACCTGACCTAGTCGTTTAGGGAAGCAGAATTGGAACACACAAAAAGGGCGGGGGGCGGGGGGTGCGAAGTGAAGTTGTGAAGTTGGAGAGGGTGGAGGGAGAGTGTTTGTTCAAAGCCAAATAAAGAAACAATATTACTCCTTTTTTTTTCTTTGCCATCTCAGTGACTCATTTGTTAGACAAGGAAAGATTCATGGGCTGTCCACAAACGATGTGCACACAATTCAAGGAAAGATTCATGGGCTGTCCACAAACGATGTGCACACAATTCAAGGAAAGATTCATGGGCTGTCCACAAACGATGTGCACACAATTCAAGGAAAGATTCATGGGCTGTCCACAAACGATGTGCACACAATTCAAGGAAAGATTCATGGGCTGTCCACAAACGATGTGCACACAATTCAAGGAAAGATTCATGGGCTGTCCACAAACGATGTGCACACAATTCAAGGAAAGATTCATGGGCTGTCCACAAACGATGTGCACACAATTCAAGGAAAGATTAATGGGCTGTCCACAAACGATCTGCACACAATTCAAGGAAAGATTCATGGGCTGTCCACAAACGATGAGCACACAATTCAAGGAAAGATTCATGGGCTGTCCACAAACGATGTGCACACAATTCAAGGAAAGATTCATGGGCTGTCCACAAACAATGTGCACACAATTCAAGGAAAGATTCATGGGCTGTCCACAAACGATGTGCACACAATTCAAGGAAAGATTCATGGGCTGTCCACAAACGATGTGCACACAATTCAAGGAAAGATTCATGGGCTGTCCACAAACGATATGCACACAATTCAAGGGCTATCCATTAGAGACGTCACCTATGCTTTTTTTTTTTTTACAGGTAACAGGAGTCTTTTTTTTTTCTGGTCCGTAAAACGTCACAGTCAAACGATGAAACAGGCAAGTGAAAACTTAACATTCAATTTGACTGCTCAGTTTATGAAATGTCTTAGTGTTAGCCGAAAATGGGTGTCGCACAGCTGTCTCTGCTTACTGTTGTTGCTTTTTTAAGGGGGGGGGGGGAATACCTCATGGCATCCACAGGCCTTTGAGGTCACCTGTGCCCTACGCCCCTCTTTGCTTTTTCTTCACTCCCAACCCCCGCTCCTATCTTTTTAGTTCAAATAATAATTTTTTTTTATATGTGTGTTTGTATTTTATTCCATGTTGATTTGTACAGGGAAAGATATAAAGATGGAGTGTGCTGGTGTGTTTCTACTTCCACATTCTCCAAATCCGAGTTAATGTTGTTTTTTCTTTTTTTTCTTGTATCTATTTTACAAGGTTTTTTTTACCATTCGGCCCTGTAAGGAGGGCCCTGTTTTCTTCATGCTGTTGTTACCCAACAGCCCAAAATAGCACCGTAGTGTGTCTCGGCACACCCTGTTATGGGAACCACTGCTAAGGTGCTTCGCGATCCGATTTAGAAGGGATGGGTGGGGGAAATAAACATTGGGGGGGGGGGTGAATTACCTGGTTGTATTAGGTCACACTGACACGTTTCTATTGGGGTCTTAGGAAGAAATCCATCATTGAGACATCAGACCTTTCCTGTGATCACCTAACGTCTCATATTTTACCCCACCCTGCCTTTCCCCAGCACTCCCCCCCCCCCCCCAAAAAAAAAAAAAAAAAAAAAAAAAAAAAATTTAGCTTCCCCACTTTTTTAACTATTTTCCCGAGTAAAAAAAAAAGTAGCAATTGCAGATGTCGACGGATTAATGTAGCAACCTCCCTCCCTCCCTTCCGGCCCCTAGTTGTTGCAGAAAAACACACACACACATACACAATAGTGGAAACAGGTGTGCGTATCTGCGCCATCCCATTAAAACCACTTTGGTTGCGGCTGATCGCTTTTGGGCCGACTGTGACACGAGTCGCGCGACGGGACTGTTAAGAAGCGAGTCCCCTCTCCACACCGGTGTCAGATTTATATCAAGTCCCTAGCTTACTGGCAGAAAAAAAAAAAAAAAAAAAAAAAAAAAAAAAAAACATGGAAAAAAGAACAACACGATTCTATTAATACTGAATGTATACGAAAACGTTTTGGATAGGATTTATTTTTTTTTGGGGGGGGGGGGGGGGGTGTTTACTATTGTAGATTCATTGTTCCCACTTAGCCTATGTATCTGTCTATGTATCTATCTATGTATCTATCTATGTATCTATCTATGTATCTATCTATGTATATATCTATGTATATATCTATGATCTATGTATCTATCTATGTATCTATCTATGTATCTATCTATGTATCTATCTATGTATCTATCTATGTATCTATCTATGTATCTATCTATGTATCTATCTATGTATCTATCTATGTATCTATCTATGTATCTGTCTATGTATCTATCTATGTATCTATCTATGTATCTATCTATGTATCTATCTATGTATCTATCTATGTATCTATCTATGTATCTATCTATGTATCTATCTATGTATCTATCTATGTATCTATCTATGTATCTGTCTATGTATCTATCTATGTATCTATCTATGTATCTATCTATGTATCTATCTATGTATATATCTATGTATATATCTATGATCTATGTATCTATCTATGTATCTATCTATGTATCTATCTATGTATCTATCTATGTATCTATCTATGTATCTATCTATGTATCTATCTATGTATCTATCTATGTATCTATCTATGTATCTATCTATGTATCTATCTATGTATCTATCTATGTATCTATCTATGTATCTATCTATGTATCTATCTATGTATCTATCTATGTATCTATCTATGTATATATCTATGTATATATCTATGATCTATGTATCTATCTATGTATCTATCTATGTATCTATCTATGTATCTATCTATGTATCTATCTATGTATCTATCTATGTATCTATCTATGTATCTATCTATGTATCTATCTATGTATCTATCTATGTATCTATCTATGTATCTATCTATGTATCTATCTATGTATCTATCTATGTATCTATCTATGCATCTGTTTTTTTTTCTATCTGCCCATCTGTCTAAAGTCTAAGCTTTCCGTTTATCCGTCAGTCCTTATGTCTGTCCGTTTATTTCAATATCCGCCTTTCTGTATATCTGATCATTCTAATCTTATATATTACAGATGCTGCTTCTATGAAGAAGATCTTATCTTATCTTATACATTACAGAAGCTCCTTCTATAAAGAAGATTATTGCGTCCTACGCTCATCCGTGGTAAGAGTCTAGTCTTGCCTCTTTATTAGTGTTTTAAATGATGTTAAGTTACTGGTTTTCACTGATTTGTTCAGGCAACCCATTCCATGCCCGAATGGTACTGGGGAAGAAAGAGTACTTATATGCATTTGTCCTTGCATAAGGGATACGGAAATTGTTTTTTTTCCTTATGTTTATCTGAGCATTGCAACAGGTTGTTATTGGGTTGCATTTCTAAATTAGAGTTTAAGGACTTATAAATAATTACTACTTTACTCTTTGACCGTCTGTCCTCTGGTAGAAATCCCATGTGGCTCTCTGGTAGAAATCTCATGTGGATCTGTGGTAGAAATCTCGTGTGTCTCTCAGGTAGAAATCTCGTGTGGATATGTAGTAGAAATCTCGTGTGGCTCTCAGGTAGAAATCTCGTGTGGCTCTCATGCAGAATCTCGTGTGGATCTGTGGTTAAAATCTCGTGTGGATCTGTGGTAGAAACCTTGTGTAGCTCTCAGGTAGAAATCTTGTGGGGATCTGTGGTAGAAATATCGTGTGGATTTGTGTTAGAAATACCGTGTGGCTCTCTGGTAGAAATCTCGTGTGGATCTGTGGTAGAAATCTCGTGTGGATCTGTGGTAGAATTCTCGTGTGGTTTTATGGTAGAAATCTCGTGTGGCTCTCTGGTAGAAATCCCGTGTGGATCTGTGGTTTAATTAGAGTTTAATGACTTATAAATAATTACTACTTTACTCTTTGACCGTCTGTCCTATGGTAGAAATCTCGTGTGGCTCTCTCGTAGAAATCTCGTGTGGATCTGTGGTAGAATTCTCGTGTGTCTCTCAGGTAGAAATCTCGTGTGGATCTGTGGAAGAAATCCCGTGTGGCTCTCAGGTGGAAATTTCGTGTGGATCTGTAGTAGCAATCTCGTGTGGCTCTCATGTAGAATCTCGTGTGGATCTGTGGTAGAAATCTCGTGTGGATCTGTGGTAGAAACATCGTGTGGCTCTCAGGTAGAAATCTTGTGTGTATCTATTTTAGAAATCTCGTGTGGATTTGTGTTAGAAATCTCGTGTGTATCTGTGATAGAAATATCGTGTGGATTTATGGTAGAAATCTCGTATGGCTCTCTGGTAGATATCCCGTGGATCTGTGGTAGAAATCTCGTGTGGATTTGTGGTAGAGATCTCGTGTGAATCTGTGGTAGAAATCTCGTGTAGCTCTCAGGTAGAAATCTCGTGTGGATCTGTGATAGAAATATCTTTCGGCTCTCAGGTAGAAATCTCGTGTTGCTCTCAGGTAGAAACTCGTGTGGATCTGTGGTAGTAATATCGTGTGAATCTGTGGTAGAAATATCGAGTGGATCTGTGGTAGAAATCTCGTGTGGATTTGTGGTAGAAATTTCCTGTGGCTTTAAGGTAGAAATCTCGTGTGGATATGTGATATAAATATCGCGTGGCTTACTGGTAGAAATGTCGTGTGGATTTATGGTAGAAATCTCGTGTGGCTCTATGGTAAAAATCCCATGTGGATCTGTGGTTTAATTAGAGTTTAATGACTTATAAATAATTACTACTTTACTCTTTGACCGTCTGTCCTATGGTAGAAATCTCGTGTGGCTCTCTGGTAGAAATCTCGTGTGGATCTGTGTTAGAAATCTCGTGTGTCTCTCAGGTAGAAGTCTCGTGTGGATCTGTGGTAGAAATCCCGTGTGGCTCTCAGGCAGAAATTTCGTGTGGATCTGTAGTAGCAATCTCGTGTGGCTCTCAGGTAGAAATCTCGTGTGGCTCTCATGTAGAATCTCGTGTGGATCTGTGGTAGAAATCTCGTGTGGATCTGTGGTAGACATCCCGTGTGGCTCTCAGGTAGAAATTTCGTGTGGATCTGTAGTAGCAATCTCGTGTGGCTCTCAGGTAGAAATCTCGTGTAAATCTCATCTAGAATCTCGTGTGGATCTGTGGTAGAAATCTTGTGTGGATCTGTGGTAGAAACATCGTGTGGCTCTCAGGTAGAAATCTTGTGTGGATCTATGGTAGAAATCTCGTGTGGATTTGTGTTAGAAAGCTCGTGTGTATCTGTGATAGAAATATCGTGTGGATTTATGGTAGAAATCTCGTATGGCTCTCTGGTAGATATCCCGTGGATCTGTGGTAGAAATCTCGTGTGGATTTGTGGTAGAGATCTCGTGTGGATCTGTGGTAGAAATCTCGTGTGGCTCTCAGGTAGAAATATCGTGTGGATCTGTGATAGAAATATCTTTCGGCTCTCAAGTAATAATCTCGTGTTGATCTCAGGTAGAAACTCGTGTGGATCTGTGGTAGTAATATCGTGTGAATCTGTGGTAGAAATATCGAGTGGATCTGTGGTAGAAATCTCGTGTGGATTTGTGGTAGAAATTTCCTGTGGCTTTAAGGTAGAAATCTCGTGTGGATATGTGATATAAATATCGCGTGGCTTACTGGTAGAAATGTCGTGTGGATTTATGGTAGAAATATCGTGTGGCTCTATGGTAGAAATCCCGTGTGGATCTGTGGTAGTAATATCGTGTGAATCTGTGGTAGAAATATCGAGTGGATCTGTGGTAGAAATCTCGTGTGGATTTGTGGTAGAAATTTCCTGTGGCTTTAAGGTAGAAATCTCGTGTTGATATGTGATATAAATATCGCGTGGCTTACTGGTAGAAATGTCGTGTGGATTTATGGTAGAAATATCGTGTGGCTCTATGGTAGAAATCCCGTGTGGATCTGTGGTTTAATTAGAGTTTAATGACTTATAAATAATTACTACTTTACTCTTTGACCGTCTGTCCTATGGTAGAAATCTCGTGTGGCTCTCTGGTAGAAATCTCGTGTGGATCTGTGGTAGAAATCTCGTGTGTCTCTCAGGTAGAAATCTCGTTTGGATCTGTGGTAGAAATCCCGTGTGGCTCTCAGGCAGAAATTTCGTGTGGATCTGTAGTAGCAATCTCGTGTGGCTCTCAGGTAGAAATCTCGTGTGGCTCTCATGTAGAATCTCGTGTGGATCTGTGGTAGAAATCTCGTGTGGATCTGTGGTAGACATCCCGTGTGGCTCTCAGGTAGAAATTTCGTGTGGATCTGTAGTAGCAATCTCGTGTGGCTCTCAGGTAGAAATCTCGTGTAAATCTCATCTAGAATCTCGTGTGGATCTGTGGTAGAATTCTTGTGTGGATCTGTGGTAGAAACATCGTGTGGCTCTCAGGTAGAAATCTTGTGTGGATCTATGGTAGAAATCTCGTGTGGATTTGTGTTAGATAGCTCGTGTGTATCTGTGATAGAAATATCGTGTGGATTTATGGTAGAAATCTCGTATGGCTCTCTGGTAGATATCCCGTGGATCTGTGGTAGAAATCTCGTGTGGATTTGTGGTAGAGATCTCGTGTGGATCTGTGGTAGAAATCTCGTGTGGCTCTCAGGTAGAAATCTCGTGTGGATCTGTGATAGAAATATCTTTCGGCTCTCAGGTAGAAATCTCGTGTTTCTCTCAGGTAGAAACTCGTCTGGATCTGTGGTAGAAATCTCGTGTGGATCTGTGGTAGAAATCTCGTGTGGATCTGTGGTAGAAATATTGTGTGGATCTGTGGTAGAAATATCGTGTGGATTTGTGGTAGAAATTTCCTGTGGCTTTAAGGTAGAAATCTCGCGTGGATATGTGATATAAATATCGCGTGGCTTACTGGTAGAAATGTCGTGTGGATATGTGGTAGAAATCTCGTGTGAATTTGTGGTAGAAATCTCGTGTGGATCTGTGGTAGAAATATCGTGTGGATTTGTGGTAGAAATCTCGTGCGGATCTGTGGTAGAAATCTCGTGTGGATCTGTGGTAGAAATCTCGTGTGGATCTGTGGTGGAATTAACGTGTGGATCTGTGGTAGAAATCTTGTTTTGATCTGTGGTAGAAATCTCGTGTGGATCCAATATCAAAATATACAACAAACACTTGTAAACGAAATCAAACAAATTGTTCGTCTTCAATGTGTAAATATTCAAAATGAGCTTTCAATCTTTCTCTCTCTCTCTCTCTCTCTCTCTCTCTCTCTCTCTCTCTCTCTCTCTCTCTCTCTCTCTCTTTCTCTTTCGCCCTCTCTAGAAAACGGAGGCCATGGCCACTTTTTTTAGTGTTGGTCGCGCGACCCAGTTTGAGTGTCAACACTCCGGTTACGATGACGGTGTTTCAAAAAAAGAGATTAGCAAAGATTAGCTCACCGCACGATTTCTATCATCCGCACACACACACTTCTGCACACACACAAACACACACACACTTCCGCACACACATGTGAACAAACACTAACACACACACACACACATAAGCATCTTGAAACGAACGCAAGGTCTCTTTATCTGCAGTGTACAAGACCAATAGATACACTATTCTTTGTACTGGTGGTTTACATTGTAGTATTTTTGTGTAAAATGATGTTTCTAATGTGTAATCCCTCAAGTCAACTTTTTTTAGCATGTTTTTTCTGTTGTCCCTAATCTGACAGTCTAAGTACCCAGGACTTAATAGTGTGTTTTTATCATGCCATCGTTTATCTTTATATTATGTACAAATAAAAACAACAAATATTTGGGGAACGTTTGCATACATGAAAAGCGAGAACAACAATTGAACTAGATTCAATGAGCTATTATAATTAGATCGAATAACACTGTAGCCTACTGTACTGTTTAATAATAGAAAACATACCAGAGATAGATACAACATGTTCCACAGGCGGGATTTATTAGGTGTAATAGACGTATTTGATGTGCTATCAGATAGATCGGATAGATCGGATATATCGGATAGATCGGATAGATCAGATAGATCAGACAAATCAGATAGATCGGATAGATCGGATAGATCAGATAGATCTGATAGATCGAATAGATCGGATAGATCAGATAGACCGGATAGATCAGATAGATCAGATAGATCGGATAGATCGGATAAATCGGATAGATCAGATAGATCAGATAGATCAGATAGATCAGATAGATCAGATAGATCGGATAGATCAGATAGATCAGACAGATCAGACATATCAGACAGATCAGACAGATCAGATAGATCAGATAGATCAGATAGATCAGATAGATCAGATAGATCAGATAGATCAGATAGATCAGATAGATCAGATAGATCAGATAGATCAGATAGATCAGATAGATCAGACAGATCAGACAGATCAGACAGATCAGACAGATCAGACAGATCAGACAGATCAGACAGATCAGACAGATCAGACAGATCAGACAGATCAGACAGATCAGATAGATCAGATAGATCAGATAGATCAGATAGATCAGATAGATCAGATAGATCAGATAGATCAGATAGATCAGATAGATCAGATAGATCAGATAGATCAGATAGATCAGATAGATCAGATATATCAGATAGATCAGATAGATCAGATAGATCAGATAGATCAGATAGATCAGATAGATCAGATAGATCAGATAGATCAGATAGATCAGATAGATCAGATAGATCAGATAGATCAGATAGATCAGATAGATCAGATAGATCAGATAGATCAGATAGATCAGATAGATCAGATAGATCAGATAGATCAGATAGATCAGATAGATCAGTTAGATCAGATAGATCAGATAGATCAGATAGATCAGATAGATCAGATAGATCAGATAGATCAGATAGATCAGATAGATCAGATAGATCAGATAGATCAGATAGATCAGATAGATCAGATAGATCAGATAGATCAGATAGATCAGATAGATCAGATAGATCGGCCGTCTTTTTATGCTCGACCTGGTGTGACAGTTGAGCTGATGAAACTTGACACATAGACATGTTTCAGATGTGTAATACAGTAATTAAAATTGTTCAGTTTCATTTCCCTCACCTCTTTCTCTCTGTCTCTCTCTCTCTCACTCTCCCTCTTTCTCTCTCTCTGTCTCTTATTCATCAGAGTAGCTCAGGGACACCCTCAAGTCCTAGGAACGAATCCTAGCCTTCAACCAGGATTCGAACTCAGGACCTTCGGTAGGCCAGCCGAACGCACCGTGCTCCATATAATATTATTTCTGAAAGCGTTCAGTTTATTTCCCACCATGTTGATTCTGTCGTGTTCTGAAAGGGGCCGTAACTAGGCGTTAACATATTCTTTACACACACATTGACACACACACACACACACACAACGGCCACCATGGAAACACTGACAGAATGTCATCTATGCCATGAGGAGACATGTCAGGCATGACTGCCAGCCCTCGGGAATTAGATGAGTCAACATCAGAACGACCATACCTGGTCGGCTGGTCCCTGCCCCCCTTCCCCCACTACCCTCCCTTCCCCCCACAAGTAAACGGGTGGTGTCCAGTTGAAGGTGCCTGTTCGTCCTTTTGATTGGGCCGAGAGCCGTGTGTGGGAAAAAGTCTCGACCGGACAATGGTGGCCATTGTATTTTTCTTGTATTGGCCTGTTATTATGTGTTTAACGGTGACCGCTGGCTATAATCAGGTGAGGTCACGGAGGGCTGATAGTAGATTAAAGCAAACGGTAGTCATGAATCCCCCCCCCCTCCCCTCACTGCCCTACCTGACCTCTAGTCTTGGAGTCCCTGTAAGTATCATTGTAATTTTTCATTTGTAGTTGGATGTAACTTAATGTAAAATGAAAAAAATAAATTCTAAGTTTTAGTTTCGTATAAATCCACTAAATTTATTTCTGTTTGCATTTGTGTCTAACGGTGAGAACTGTTTTTTTTTTAAATTTATCCCAGAATTATTCTTAGCTTTCAGAAGATTGGCGTACCGAAGGTCCTTAGTTCGAATCCCTGGTGAAGGCTAGTATTAGTTCCCTGAATCTACCCAGCTCTTGATGGGTACCTGACCTTAGTTGGAGTAAAGTAAAGCCGGCTGTGCCTTGTGCTGACCACACGATCACCTAGCATGCATGGCCACAGAAAACTGGTGAACGCTAGCCTGTTTATAAAATCTTATTCCCGGGTAGCCCAAAACTAAATGTTAAAGTGGAAAAGCACACACACACAAATGTGCCCAGGTGGATGAGAGGTCAAGTCGCTCCACCCCCACCCCCGCCCCTCCGCCCACCCATTAATACGCACATGACCTCGAAGAATAAATATATATATTTCTATTATGTGCATGACCTTAAAATTTAAAAGGTAGTATGTGGGGGGGGGGGGTGAACTAAGGACACTTACAGGTGGAAAAAAAAGAAAGGCAATTCACTAACCTGGAAACTGACCGGGCAATGATCGGTCGGGAATACGTGTGGCTAATTATAGTTTGTAATAGAATAGGAACTGGGAAGAGTGCTGGGTGGTCTAGCGTAATAAAAAGCTATAAGCCCCCCCCCCCTCTTTCCAGGCTCCAAAGCCTACTTTGAAAATGTGCCTCAAAAACAAATACTAGTTTATTCACACTTATCCCAACGAAGCCCTTGCGAATATGTTGTTTTTTTTCTATAGTCTCATTGACTTCTTAATATTATGCATGCATAATGGTTGAGCGTGTACAACACTTCCGGTCCCATTCGTTCATTTTCTTCAAAACATGACTGTATGTTGCTTTACTGTTTGTACGAAAAGATATAGAGATTAAATCTTATTTCTTATCCAAAAGAAGTTGTCAAAAGAAAACGATGGATTGTGAATGTCAAACGTGAAGAATCACCTATTTATAATCTCCAAAATTATTGCTTGATGCAAAAGAGTTTTTGTTCTAATGAATCTACGTAGTGTTTTTAATAACCAAGAAACGCAACTCTTGACTAGTTTATTTTATAAACAAAGTTAAATTTAACTTAACAAGACTAACACTTTTGAGTATTCTACTCGCCTGTAGCGGCACAAGTCTATCTGGCAGCGTGCCCCCCCCCCCCGTCTGTGTTTGTAATACACATCTATGTACGCACTGTTAAATCAGATCTAAGAATAGTTCATATATATGGGTACTTAATTGACTAAGGCGGCTGGATAGCAAAGTCGACAGTAAGCTTGAAATCATGTGTTCGATCCACGGTGTAGACTGTAGACAATCACAAATTTTAATATTAAAAAAAAAATCCACCGCTGACTTGGAGAGGAGATGGGCGCCGCCAAGTCTATCAAGCCCCTCAACGACCGTTAAGGTCAAGGGATTTATACAAAAATCGACTGAGGAATATGTGTGTGTGTGTTTGTTGTTGTGGAGGCCCAATGTTCCACAAGGAACAAAAAGGAACTAACCAAGTAAACAACTGTTTGTGGGTAATTTTCCACTTACAATTATGTATGTCTTTATTAAACAATCCAGTTATTATGCCTACATTTGGTCGTTGAGACAATCACAATACAAACACACATTAACAAATGTAGGTGAACACATATTACATAGGCAAGTGATTATGAAATTTATTTTTTTTTAATTTTCATTATATCATCATAATCGAATCATCAGTAAGCGAGAAAGAAAGCATGCAAAAAAAAAAATTACATTTGGATCTTGTATAGATTTGTGATATAATTAATTATCGAAATTTGAGAAAACAATATTTGTGTATATTTTATATCGAATCACAATGTTAATCCTACAATGAATAGCGTTTCGCCTAGGCATTTATGTACTAGAGTTAGCCTAATTGGCGCCAGGGGCTTCTCGGAAATCTAAATAATGACTATCTATGGGTAGCTATTGGCAACCCTAGACTTTAACTCTGATTGGACAGAGCTGGAATTATTAACTCCTTAGCACCCTGGGTATATACTCTGCTGTGCATCCCGCTTGATGTGCTCCAGTGTATCCCCCCTCATCCCCACAGTGGCGACACCGCGGGTCGGAACCTGGCAAAGTATGCCCCTAATGGCAGTGGACAGTGCGGACATGTAATATAAGGGATTGTTCCGACCTGTTTAGCCGCCACCATAGGTCGGCGCGGTTAGGACGGGCCAGATACCGCCAGACCTCTCGGGTGTTTTTCAGACTAGTCAGTCACTAGTCCCAACTCTCATTCAATGTTTCAGTCTTCCACCTCCGGATCATTGTATGGGCATTCTCAAAGGAGCATGGCGTGGTGCCTGGCTCCTTAGAGGTGGGGAGTTATCAGACCTTTTCTCGCAAGGTGGTCTGATCTGAAACTGGCAACCCCTAGAACGCAATCCATAACTGGCACGCCGAAGTTTTTTTTTAAATTGGCACGCTGTATGTGCAGTGGCTAAAGTGCAACCCCCAAGTCATGCGGAAAAGAGGCCGACCAAGAAATACCTGGCGACGCAAACTTGAGGCAGACACCGAAATGATGGGAGTACAGCTTGACCCAAATTAGAGAGAATGGCCCAGGACAGAGGACTCAGGAGATCTGTGGTTGGCGGCCCATACCCCCAGCTGGGGATGACGGGCAATGATGATGATCTGTGCAGTGGAGCATCGTGGGAGTGAAACTAAGGAAGGGTTCAGCAGTCATCAATTGATTGGAAGCAGGAGTATGAAGCTAAGCAGTGAGTAGAGTTTAAAGTTGAACACCTACTGAGTTTACAAGCATTACCTGAGTGAGCCATATTATACAAAACAAAAGGTTATGGAGGAAATAATAATTATAACCGGAAGTGATATAAATCAGGGGGTCGGCAACCTATGGCACCAGACTTGCCGCGCAGAGCGATTTTCAATATCCACACAAAAGACCGCCAGAGCAGGATGACTTTTAGACTGTTGGCACGCTGAGCGAATTAGATACCCTACATTGTAACAATATTTTCAAAAAGTTGCCTACCCCGGGTATAATTAATTGATTGTTTTTTGTTTTATTTTACAGCTTCCGCATCAATTTAAGGGTCATGCATACGGGTACCTTATAAAACAATTTATTTTAAAGAAAGAAAAGATTAATGAAGCGGAACCTCCATGGCGGATAGATGTAAGTTAAAAAACAAACAAAACTTGCAGTGATTACCAATCACATTTGAACACATTCCGATCGGTGTTCTCAAACTATACATAATACTTTTTTGCATTCAGGGTACATGCTCTTCAAGCACTGGCGAACATTGTCAGTGCAGATAATACAAAAATTCTTGCACTAATACCAAAACCAATATTTGCATAGGAACAACATTATTTGTGTGTTCCGACACCGAATCTAATAGAAGGACTAATAAAGCAAAGACTATAATAAGATGGACCGATTGCTCTATTTTTAGAGCTTCTAAGTTCTCTTTGTCCGTGCGCAGTCAATAACACTGTCTGACTCCTACGGCTGCCTAAAGGTTTCCGCTGTATACAAATTTCAATTTTAATATTCTATTGAGAAAATCATTGCGATTAAATAAAATGGAAGTGTACAATACAGGGAATCGGGAACTCCAAAAAGAAGTCATTTGAGTCATCAAATAGCAGAAATATTAAAGCAAGCGGTCCATCTTATTAAATTAATTTGTTTAAAGATATAATTCACACACTATAAGTCTGAAAAAAACAACAAAAAAATAAATAAAATGTAGGTCGGTGACTTAAATTAAAAGTGTGATTAATTGCTTTGTGCTGTATGAGTGGTCTGTTTTGAATGTGTTTCTGTGCTCTGAGCGTGTTATGATTTGTGAGAATGTAAGTAATTGACTTTTAATGTAATTGTATTTTATTATTTGTAATATAGATATAGACTTGGGGGACTGTTTGGTATAAAAATGATGTATGTAAATATTGTTTTGTATTTTGTGAAAGCCCTGAAACGAGGTTAAGCGGCTAGGTCTTGCGTCATTTTTCGGAATTCTTTTTCTGATTATTTTAAATTGGGTTTTCGTTAGTGTAGTTTAATTAAAGTAATAGGTAGAATTTTTATTGTAGTTTAATTTAATATAGGGTTGTACATAAGGTAAATTTGTAGATATTTAGCAATTAGAGATTTAGAATAAGGATTAGCACTTTAGTCAACAGGAAATAGTCATTTTGAAATTAGTTAGAACGAGATTTAGACGCGTCATCAGAGACGTTCCGTCAGCGTCTATAAATAGAACAATTAATCAATCACTTCCGTCTGAAATGGCCCATTTTGTGGATGACCAGTGGTCAGTATATGGCGTAGTTGTGTGTGGCTTGTTCGGATATGACGTCGTAATGTCGGCCTATGTTGGTTTTTAGTGGGGAGTTGAAGTTAGTTTTTTAGTGGGGAGTTTAAGTTGGTTATTTTGTTTGGGTTCACAGTATGTTTAGAGTTTAGATAGTATAGGTTTATTGTTGGGGTTCAATTTGTTTTTAATGATTTTTATTTTCCCTTAAATGGGACGAGTTGATTTCCATGAATAAACAGTAATTTGTAATTTAAATATGATTTTAGTGTTTTATGTTTAGTGTTCAGTGTTGTTGGTCTGTTTAGATTGTAATAATCCTTCTGTCCCAACGGAAGTGTCACGGAAGCCCAAAGTCCCCTCGTGTCCTAACCAAGATGTTTTTAGTAAATGATTGCTGTCCTTTACCCACAACCCGTTTTAATTAGTAGTAACCATGAATACCAAAATATAACCGCCCTCCCCTCGCCCCACCCTGTTACAAAAAAAACAACACATAGTGCAATGTTTACAGATTTCAGAGCCAAGTCCGTTTCGAAGATTTGGATTTATAGCGTTCTCTGTTGAGTGTGGTTGTTCGTGTGTGTGTTCGTATGTATACGTGCCGTTGTTCAGATGTCGTTTTCGAATTTGGCACTAGAGTATTGTCTTCCAAGTGTCTTTCTCACCCGCATTTCCGGTTTCGATATGTGTGTGTTTTACAGCCACTCAAATATTTACAGCGACTCCATGTTGTGTTTATTTGTTTTTGGTTTTCCTTCTAAAGTCACATCGGAGCGGGCGCTCCACTTTCTGGAGAAATGAGAGATTAAACGAAGTCTTGGAGCAAATCGGAGTCTCCCGTGAACGGCACGAGTTCTTCCGTGGCTATGGCCAGGAGTGAGGTTACGTCATCGAGTAGCGCTTGGTTGGCCATCTCATCGCCGGTCATCGCCTGGTCCCTCAGGTCAATGCTGAGCAGCCCGCCGCTCCTGAAGCCGTCTTCGCCTTCTGCGACCACCATCCCGGACATCATCTCGTGCGGGGAGCCGCTGACCGGAAGTAAGTAGTGGTTGTTGTTGATGTCACTGACAGGTTGGGCGTGGAACACGTCGTCGGTGTCGAGGTCGGGGAGGTCCACGGACCTGGAATCCCTCACCAGGTTCATCACGCTGTCGGTGTAGAAGCTCCCGTTGGACGAGACGCTGCCGAGGGGGAAATCTTCCGACGACAGACTCGAGGGCCGGGCGTCGCACGTGTCGCAGTCCGAGGGGCTGTTGCTAGCCCCTGACAGGGCCCTGCACCTGGTGGCGCAGGAAGATAAAGGCGTTGGAATGAGGGGGTTGAACTGTGAAGTGTACGTTGGAGCTCCCAGGGGACCGAACACACTTTGCGCCTGCGTGGAATTCGGGTTGTAGCAGATGACCAATGGTCTGTTCGTGGGGTTGGTCATCTTGGCCATGTTGCCACAGGGACAGTGAATGTACTGGCCATCCACAAACAGGCGAAGTTCCTGGCACTCACGAGTTAAACGATCAACTTCCTCTTGTAGATCTTTGTTGCGCTGGATGATCTTTTCAAAGCTCTGTGGAGGAACAATAAAATACTGTTAAGTGATATGTGTTATGGTATATGATATGTCTGAGAATTTGTTATATGTTATGTCCAAGAAAGATTTTTTTTTAAAGTCAAGTGACGATGTCAAACCATTTTAGTTCACATGACCAGAAAGCCGGTCTCTCTGGCTAAAGGGCCGCTAAAGAGAAATTGAGTGACCCTTCTTAACTCACCTTGTAACTTATCAACCAACTCACCGACTTATTTATGAATTAATCAAAACAGACGAACTGACAGTCAGGTAGACAGACGGACAGACAGTCAGGTAGACAGACGGACAGACAGAAAGACAAAGGAAAGGCCTGACGGACAGACAGACAGACAAACAAAGTCTGCGTCTTCATTTATTTGTCAACCCTTATTGAGAATGTCGAAACATACAACGATAAAAATCACCCCCTACCCTCCCGCTCCCCAAGTCCCTCCCACAGACACAAATAAACAAATTATTAGAGCGCCTGCAATATTTCACAGCCCTCCTACCTACCTACCCCACCTCAATCCCCCCCCCCCATACCACACACACGACGGGAGGGGAGGGGAGACCGATGACAAGACAAGTCTGCGCACGCAACACTGTTACCGCTAGACACAATAATATTTGCAGCCCCTATAACGTTTTAATTAGCTAAAAAAAAAAAAAAACAGCCCTCGCTTTGACGTTCGTCTGCCCTACTTGTCGACCCCTCTTGTGGTTTTAGTTAAAGGTGCAACACAGACACACACACAGACATAAATAATTGCTAACAGATGTACATCTTGATAGCCGAGTTGTTGTTTTTTTTTCCTCCTATCCTCCCTCAAGGGACATAACAAATGATGTAATTTAGCAGTAGTTATCTTCCCCTGTTTCTAATCTGTTTTTTTTTTTCGTTAACGAGCGAGCGAGCGAGGGTTTAATACTAAAGATAGGGGACCAATGTTATTTGGAGAATTAAAAGGGGGAATAGCCGAAGGCGTTTCTGTTAGAGTTGAAAGAGAGAGGGGTGGGTGGGGGAGGAGGGGGGGGGGGGTCATTGCTGTTTATTTAGCTCAAAATGCTGAATTAGCAAATCGCTGGGAATGTGGGGGCCCAAGAGGGGGGGGGGGGGGAAAGGTCTATTACAAAAGATACAGGATGGAGTGGATAGAGTTTCAGGCCAGTGAGGTATAATTCACAAGTAGGCTAACTAAGGCAAGATGATTATGTGGCTAGCCCAGTGCTTTATTGCACATGATTTTATTATCCTTTAAATGGCTTAATTAACCATTAACACACACATACTAGAAAACGTATTTACACATGTAACAAATATTCACACACTAACATAGGCCTACACACACTTCTGTGGGAAATAAAAAGTCAAGTGGCCTATTCACAACTATTTCAGATCATATGGCCGGCCAAGCAAAAAGTTATCCACTCTCTTTGTCTAAAACCTACAAGGAGATTGTGTGGCTAGTACAATGCCCATCTTGATGTTGTTGCCGATTGACTCCAAACTGATATCAGAGTTCAGAGCATTTCGTTCAAAAGTTAATAAAACAGAGTCCACGAGTATTTTTTTTATATAAGAGGATTGTGTGGCCATCACATTACTAACCACATTTATTGCCCCCCCCCCCCTTCCCCCCAAAACTGATCTCATTGTAAACTCAGTGTAGGCCTACACTCTGAAAACACCGTGGAGAGATAATCCCATCTGGCAATTTTTTTTTGTGTACGAAGATTTGAACTCGAGACCTCTGGGTCGACAATCCCAAGCCCTATCACTAGACCACCGCATCCCCAAAACAGTGCTAAGAACCTACATGTAGTGCATTGAACTGCTTGAGTCGTTTCTTCGTGCGACACCTCTGGGCGGCGCGCCGGTTCTGCTCCCTGCGCCTTTCTTTCTTCAGGAGCTCTTCTGGCGTCAGCTGAAGAGAAAAACAAAACAAAAAAAACAACCTAGAATATGACGTCAAGGACCCAACAGTTGATATGACGTCACATATAATATGACGTCACGGATCCAAAAGATAACATGACGACAATGATCCAACAAATAAAATATGACGTCATGTATCGTAAAGTTTATATGATGTCATTGATCCAACAGATGGCTTTTCGTTGTTGCAAAACCAAATGAATTTATATTAGCTGCCTTGTCCTTTCGTGTGCTTTATCAACCTGTTTGTTTGTTTGTTTGTTTGATTTTTCGCTTGTTTTTGTTGTTGTTGGATTCTACTCGTCTGTAGCTACACAAGTCTGTCTGTCACTCAGTTATTTAAACAGTATATCAGTCTGACATTTTGGCGGCCATTCCGTCAGTCAATCTTTCGTCGCCATTCATTCGGTGTTAAGTTGGCTAAGTGTGGGCCATTCGTGTCAGCCAGTGTTTGCTTCATCCCAGTCAACAACATAGTTAATCCATCAATCAATCATCCCACATATTCAATCAATCAGCCAGCCGTTCAATCAATCAATCAGTCAACCAGATACAAATCAGCGAGACGTTCAATCAGTCATTCGATCAATCAGTCAGCCAGCAACCAATCAGTCAGCCGTTCAATCAATCATTCAATCAATCGGTAAGTCGTTCAAACGATCAGTCAGTCCTTAAAACAATCTGTTATCCCGGCAATCAATCTCAACAATGTATTACATGCAATCAATCTTTCGGCAATTAAATCAATCAATCAGCCGTTCAATCAATCAGCCGTTCAATCAATCAGCTGTTCAATCAATCAGCCGTTCAATCAATCAGCCGTTCAATCAATCAGCCGTTCAATCAATCAACCGTTCAATCAATCAGCCGGTCAATCAATCAGCCGTTCAATCAATCAGCCGTTCAATCAATTATTTCCTACCGGTTTTTGGTGATAAGGTTACTTGAATGATAAGGAACACGTAGGCCACGTTAAATATGTCCAGTCCTTACAGTTTACAGTCTGTTTTTCTGCATGTCTGGTGTCTGTCTATTGTCCGCATATGCATATGTCTATTGTTGTATTTTTGGTTTATCATATGTTGCATGTCTGGTGTATATCTACATTCTGTCTGCCTTGGTTATGTCTGTCCTTCCGTCCGTCCATCGGTTTAACTATAAACATATTTTGTTATATATAAGTATAAGTTTATATATCCAACAAATCAAGTGGCCCAAGGGGCACTATGAAATTTTGTTTACCAATACCTGACACATGGAGCCGGACTATGTTCTAAGCTTACCTGGGACCCCTACCAGACTCTCTAGTGGAACTGTAAAACGATGAGAGCCCCTCTTTCTTTTACAAGAAATGAGTCTGCCTCAACTGTAACATAATGAGCCCCTCAATTCCCCTCCCCCTTCCCTTAAGACCACCACTGACTCAACTTGAACTTAAATAACCTTTTTTTTCTGTGTATGCGTTTCTGGAACATTCGACAAAGAAAAATATTCGTGTCACTAGGTCAATAATCTGGCGATTCCAGTGCGTGTCCAGAATGGCAGAGGTAGGAAAGGGGTCAGTTAACTTTTGACTTTTGCCGTTCTGGTATTTTTTTTTTTTGGGGGGTCGACGGGCTATTTAGCACAAGGTCTTACATACCTCCATATCTAACGGGTCTTTAAACTCAATTTTTATCTTCTGCTGACCTTTGGCCTCTCGTCTTGCAATTATTAGAAGCTTCAGGTCTTCTTTGAGTCTGTCTTGCATAGTTTCTGCATTGATTGGGTAGAAATATACAGTGGTTAATATTATGTATTAATACATCCTACCGTTTGTCATTCTGTCTGTACGTCCGTCCGTCTATCCGTCCATTCATCCATTCACCCACCCAAACATAAGTCTATTCTCCATTCACACATTTAACGCTACTTTTATCTATCCATCGAGTTATATGAGATGCAAGTTTCATTATTAGTGAATATTCACAACTGACAAGAGTAACAAAAAATCATCAAATCACTAAACCTAGAAACACCAGAGTACAGCAAGCTAAGAGTAAAGTAGTAATAATACATAAGGCATTAAAGTCTAATTTTTAAAATGCAATACAATAACTGTTGCAATGCTCAGATAAACATAAGGACTAAAAACAATTTTCTTATTCTATATGCGCGAACAAATGCATATAAGTATTCTTTCTTTCCGATTGGCATCCGGGCATGGAATGGGTTGCCCGAACAAACCAGGAAAATCAGTAACTTAACATCATTTAAAACACTACTAATATGAAATGCAAGAGTAGACTCAGACCACTGATGACCGTAGGACGCAATATTCTTCTGTATTGTATAAGATAAGATATATATACACCCTCCAATATATTTAGCCACTCATCTATCCATCCAAATGTCCATCGACCTTTTTATCTACTATTAAGGCTCTAAAGTTACGATCTCAGGTAGCAACGAACGCATGCCAAGTGTTTTTTTTTAATGGAACAACTACTGTGTAAATTTGTTATTAAATAAAAAAAGTTCAGGCCTACTTTTAACCGATTACAATATTTAACAAACATACAACTATAAGAAGTGTAGAAGAAGCTATTTAAATAGATTGGCCTGAATAGAACCCATTCGTGTCAAATACCAGTCTTATTGAAATAGTACCTGGTGTTTTTGATAATCAAGTTGACCTGTCGGGAGAGTTCTGACCTCGGCGTAATCGAGTAACCTGGCCGGAGGTGAGGCCTGGAGAGAGTGAGGGAGAGTGTGTGTGTGTCTGTGTGGTGGGTGTGAAAAGGAATATTGACCCAAATTCGCTTTGGGGGCCGACTGACCGCTCGCCAAGCCGCGGTCAGTGACCTGGATGGTTGAACAACAAAACGCTAATAGCCGCATTGGGAAAGGGGAAGGGGGGGGGAACGTCACGGGGAAGTGACCTAGAAAGAAAGGAGAATAAGAAATTAAACAGTAATCGATTCGCATGTGTATGTGTGTGTATTTGCGTGAGTGTGTGTATGTGTGTATTTATAATGAATGGATCAGATGGTGAATAACCTGGCAAGCAAAAGAGCAAGACCAGTTGTCGTAGACACTGTGTAGGGGGAAATACCATAAAGCAGGGATCGGCAACCCACGAAACGCGTGCCACACTTGGCACTCGGGGTGATTATTAATGGCACGTTGAATGCCCCCCCCCTCCCCCAAAAATACAATTCTTCAGGTCTGTTCTACAAGAAATTGATTGGTGGCGCAAATTTACTTTTTTTTTAGGCTTCTGGTACGCTGATTAAATTAGAAATCCTACTTTGGCACACTATTATCAAAAGCGTTCATTTGACGCCTGCAACAGAGGACTCTACACAAAGTATTCCATCAACCATAGAAAATTATTTTTTTTTCTTCCTGCTTAAGGTATTAGTAGGCCCTATGCCTTTGCCACTGAAACTGGTGACCGCTGCTTCACCGGCCCTATGATCAATTTCGTTCGACGGGTAGGCCTACTTTTACTTACTATGATATTAGTAGATTAGTGGAAATGAGACTTAAATCTCTCTTTGCATGGGCGTTCGTGGTATTTTTTCCAGAGTTGGTACAGATGCATTTCTAAAAATATAAACCTTTCAGGGCGCGAGAAATACCCAGCGGGCACACTACGTGGTATCAACAAGGGATAAAAAAAAAACGTGAAAACCACGAAAACACGTGAAAACTACGATTTTTCCCCGTCGATACGACGTGGTGTGCCGTTAGGATACTAAATGTAAGTCATTGTTATAATAATATGGTAACCCAATTGCTCATACATACTGAGGTTGCTGCCACCTGAACGTGGTCATGTGTTTAATTTACGTGAAAGAGGAACCCGGATGTTTGAGAGAACTTGCCATGGTTTTATTGAAGGCTTAAAATAGGCAGTAGGGCTACACGGTAAGGTTTTTTGTTATTTGAATATCACATGCTTCAATCGTTACGGGCAACTCTTAGGATCTCATCAGACGCTCTTAAATCAAGGGCAACTAGCTCCATTTGCTATAGACAACCCTGATGAGGATTTAATCAGACACTCTTAAATCAAGGGCAACTAGCTCCAATCGCTATAGACAACCCTGATGAGGATTTCATCAGACACTCTTAAATCAAGGACAACTAGCTACAATCGAAATAGACAAGTCTGATGAGGATTTAATCAGACACTCTTAAATCAAGGGCAACTAGCTCCAATCGCTATAGACAACTCTGATGAGGATTTCATCAGACACTCTTAAATCAAGGGCAACTAGCTACAATCGAAATAGACAAGTCTGATGAGGATTTAATCAGACACTCTTAAATCAAGGGCAACTAGCTCCAATCGCTATAGACAACTCTGATGAGGATTTCATCAGACACTCTTAAATCAAGGGCAACTACCCCACAACTTGCTCAAACTTAAGAGTTATTTAAGTTACATTTAATGAAGTGATTCAATAAAGCATGACTGCATTTTTAGAAATGTCAATATTGACTCCCACGCCTGCCTGTGTCCCCGTCACGTCGTCTTTTGTGTAAACACTTTCTATCTCCCTCTACACGAGAGCCTTTTTAATCTAGACAGGACAAGAGGGTAGGCCTATTATAAACAGCCCCCCCCCCCCCGCCCCCACCCCGTCATAACCCTGCCCCCCTTCCCCCCAAACCGACGCAACTTCTCTCACACGTCCCGCCGTTATCGTAATGAGTTGAGTGGGAAAGGTAATCACCCCTCCTCCTGTTATTTCCCCCACTCTCCCACCGACAAACGAGTAGTCAGGCGATTAGCAGAAGTGGTTCAAGTGTCATTGCAAGTTCTCTCTGCCCTCCCACACTCCCCTCCTTCCCCTCTCCCCCACCACCACTCACTTCCCCAGACTAACACTGTATCATGTGCGCAATCTGCGTCTCTGCAATTCTTCTGCGTCGCCCCCCCCCCCCCCCCCCCCACTGTTCCAACTCTCGCCCGACCGAATTCCGCACCAATATAAATATATTATTCTTTTTGTTTTACAACTTCGCTTCTAGGTAGGCTGAAACCAGGGGGTTTCAAATTCCAATGACGACATGTGCCATTTTATCACTTTAGAGATGTGTCAAGGGCCGCTCCGCCCCCCCCCCCCAACCTCAGCGGTCCACAAAAATCCACTTTGTGTGCCGCATGCGGTCCGCGTGTTTTGACAACCCTGGCTTAAACAAAACGGAGAAGAAAACTTTCGTATGCACTTGTCACGCGGGGTGTCACGTGACTTTCAAGAGACTGTGCAAGGTGTAAAGAAAAAAAAAGGGGGAGGGGGTAGTACATAAAAACAGACCATTCAATACATATAAGTAGGTGCCTACCGTTAGTTTGTTAGATATATATATTATATATATGTGTCTGTGTGTGTGTGTGTTGTTGTTCTCTATAGGCTCCTAAGCCGTTTAACATATCGGAACAAACCTTAAATGTATAAATTGGAAACGTCCTCCAAAATAATTTTTAATTGTATCAACTATATTGCTTAACTCGTTAATTTACGTTTAAATAAACTATTAAATTAATTATTTTAATGCGTATTTTGTTTCTATTTGATTGTTTTTATTCTTTTAACAAAACATATTATAGTCATTACTTTCTCTGTCATTTTGAAGGGCATAACTACTAGTGTAATATATTTAGAAGAAAAACAAACCCGAAAAATCTATTTAATCGATGAGTTTGTTTTGTTAATTGACGTATCCCAAATCATATAATGTGTCAATCGTGCTATTGAAATGGCTTTTTCAACTTTCCGATGCCTACGGCAGGGTCGGCAAGCTACGGCACGCGGGCCAGACTTGGCGGTTTTCAATGGCACACAGAGGACTACCAAAAAAAAAGACAACTCAAGTACCTGTACAAGAAGTTGACTGCTTAAGCATTAGTCTACCCTAAGTCAAATCAAAATACAAAGAAACAAAAAAGAATAAACCAACACATGAACTGATGAACCAACACACACAGACGCACATATGCGCACCCACCCACTCACGTTCCAACTAAGTGTGTGTATCCTTTCTGCACGCCTGTTGTGTTCTAAACTAGGTCATAAATAGTGCGCCATAGCGTGTGCTACTATTCTGTAGCGCGCGCTGCGTATGAATCAGCCCCCACCCCATTTTTTTCTGTTTACATTTATCATCAGCTTCTTACAAACAAACACACTAAAAAAAGATGAGTAGAACCTTCGGAGAAGTAACTTCAGTATAGACTAACCTCAATCTCTCTATTTTAAATCCATGCTAGCTGTTAAAGTTTCCAAAGAGCTTCCGATTAAAAAACCTTTACTTTGAAAAAAAAAGTCCTGCAGCCCGGCCCGATCGTCCTTTCCCCACCACCAGTCCTACACAGGAAAAGTGAAAGTTTTAATTAACGTCGAACCCAGAACCTTTGGGAATATCACCCAAGCACCCAAACGCTTGACCATTCTCTAGACCAGAGGTTGGCAACCATTTGATTATAGTGTGCCGAGATAGGGTTTTTATGACATTCAGCGTGCCAAGATAGGGTTTTTATGTCATTCAGCGTGCCAAGATAGGGTTTTTATGTCATTCAGCGTGCCAAGATAGGGTTTTTATGTCATTCAGCGTGCCAAGATAGGGTTTTTATGTCATTCAGCGTGCCAAGATAGGGTTTTTATGTCATTCAGTGTGCCAAGATAGGGTTTTTATGACATTCAGCGTGCCAAGATAGGGTTTTTATGTCATTCAGCGTGCCAAGATAGGGTTTTTATGTCATTCAGTGTGCCAAGATAGGGTTTTTATGACATTCAGCGTGCCAAGATAGGGTTTTTATGTCATTCAGCGTGCCAAGATAGGGTTTTTATGTCATTCAGCGTGCCAATATAGGGTTTTTATGTCATTCAGCGTGCCAAGATAGGGTTTTTATGACATTCAGCGTGCCAAGATAGGGTTTTTATGTCATTCAGCGTGCCAAGACATAACTAAAATGTCATCCTGGTTTAGACATTATTTTCTTGTAGAAGAGACTTGAATTGCCTTTTCGGGTCTACCGCGTGCCGTTGAAAATCTCTCTGCGTGCCAAGTTGCCGACCCCTGCACTAGAGTTTTTGGTAACCTTATGATATTAGTGTACCAAGTTAGGATTTTTTAATTTTATTATGCGTGCAAAGAGCCTTATATATTTCTTATAAGTTTTATAGAAGTTCCTTCTAGATAGGACATTATTACGTCCACTAGACCCAAAACTACTGCAGGGCGACAGGGATCGGTGGGCGGCAGGGATAGAACCCGCGACGTGTCGGTTGATAGTCAGGTGAACTAACCGCAGGACCAGCCGTCCTAAAAAGTAATTCTGCTCTTTACTTGTTGAAGTTACTCGTGAAGTCTTTAAATTGGGGGTTTCCGCGTGCCATTGAAACTCCCTCTTCGTGCCAAGTCTGGGACGAGGTCGTAGGTTGCTGACACTCGCACTGTAGACTCTACAATCTACAACATGTTTGTTTTCTTTCTCAAGCACCCTTTCCAGCTTTAATTAATGTTTTAGGCCAGTCGCCAGTGCTACTTTTGGTAACAAGTCATAATCCACTTTAACAAAAAATCTTAAACCAAATGCTTCAAATCATACAGTAGGCCTACACTCTACACGTCTTCATTCAAATCAAGAGCGATTCATATACTGAAGCTATATCACCCCCATCCCGCTCCCCCGCTTAACACAAGTAGTAATAATACATAAGGCATTAAACTCTAATTTAGAAATACAACCCAATAACAACCCGTTGCAAAGCTCAGATAAACATAAAGACAAAAACACTTTCCTTGTCCCTTATGCGAGAACAAATGCATATAAGTAGGCCTACTCTTTCTTCCCGAGTGGCATTCAGGCATGGAATGGGTTGCCTGAACAAAACCTAGGAAAACCAGTAACGTAACATTATTTAAAACATTAATTAAAATGCCAGACTAGACTCGGACCACGGATGAGCGTAGGAATCAATAATCTTCTCTATAGAAGGAGCGTCTGTAATGTATAAGATAACAAGTCACTCTCTTTCACAGACTCGTATTCAATAATTATTATGATCTTATTAACTCACACCCGTCCCCGCCCCCTCTCCCTGCGTTGAGACAACATCACTGCCTGAGGACCACTTTTCTCTTCTTAAAGACCCCCTCTCCCCACCCCTCCCGCCAGCCCCTTCTCCAGAACGTAATTGTGCGCGTCACGCGTCACACCATCAGAGCCGCTCGAGGTCGGGTAGATGATTATCTCCCGTCTGCTCCTACGTCGGTTCACTCGAGGGCACCGCGCGGTTAATCTCCCCCTGCTAAGTGATGTGTGTATGCGTTACAAGGGGCGATAACAAACAAGTGCTAACACAAGAAAGGGGAGAAAAGTTAATTCTTTTGTATCCATTATCTCCCCTTATTTAACGTCGCGCGAAGAGTCAAGAACTAAAATCTACCAATTACATTTTTTCAAAATTAGAAGAAAAATAAAATTCTAGAATTCTGGATGCAGTTCGATGTTGCGCCGGGAATACGAGGAGAATGTGTGGCCAGTCCGAGATTTAGGGTAATCAATTTTCCGAAGAATGCAAGACTTTCAAGAGTTAAACCCTCGGTCATACAGCTCGTCTGCGTACGCCGAAATTTTATTTTTTAAGAGTGTGCTCGTACAGCGGCAGAAAAGATAGACAGGCAGACACTGGGATAGACATGTGACCAATAGATAGACAAGTAGAAGTAGTAAGACAAATCAAATAGATAGATTGACAGACAGACAGACAGACAGACAGATAGACATATACACATATGATAGATAGATAGATAAATAGATTGATAGATAGATAGATAAGTTGATAGATAGATAGATAGACAGATAGACAGATAGACAGAGACAGATAGACAGATAGACGGATAGACGGATAGACGGATAGACGGATAGACGGATAGACGGATAGACGGATAGACGGATAGACGGATAGACGGATAGACGGATAGACGGATAGACGGATAGACGGATAGACAGATAGACAGATAGACAGATAGAAAGATAGATAGATAGACAGATAGACAGACGGATAGACGGATAGACGGATAGACGGATAGACAGAAAGACAGAAAGACAGATAGACAGATAGACAGATAGACAAACAGATAGTGCTTCATTATTAATAATCTACAAACAAACACTCCAAAAGTTTCACCTCATTAAATTTCATCCACAATAAATCATCCATTAACACCACGTCTAGCAATTAACACCGTCAAGCATTAATTCAGCAAAACAAATGAACACGCCAATAAAACAAAAAGGCTCAATTAAACACAGACTCACCTTCAGCCCTTAGCAAAGTCTGAAATAGTCAAGCACTGGAGTCACTATAGCTCATATAAGCCTGCTGGTAGAAGTTTTGTTAAAGTCTCATTAATTGAACACTATCCGAACAGCCCGGAAAGAAATCTGAAAGTTACTCCTGGAGTGTCACGGCTAATCTGATCACGGCGGACTGTAAATCAACGTTTTGTTTTTCATATCCGCGTGGGGTTACACCTCTTCGGCGAGCCCTCCCGGCTGCATCTGTTGATGGTTGTCACTCAGCGAGCAAGGAGGCGTGCCTTAATTTCCCAGCCAACCAAATAGCGTCGGTCTGACTCGAGAGAACGCAGCCGAGCAAGGGGAGCGAACTTTGGAGAAGTGTCAGTCAAGTTGTGGGACGTGTGCTGTCTTTTGACACAATTTACCGGGCCTGTGATTTTAAGTCAGGGGGTTTTTAAGAGGCGGGTCGCTCTTTAGCGAGGGCTCGTTTGACATCGACTCTCGTGACAAAAATCTTAAGAGCTTGAGAGACATGTCCCAGTTTAAAAGTGTATGGAATCTGACAGGATCCCTAAAAAGACACAGAACAGAAGCCCAAAAGGGGGGTCAACGCGCTTGCCCAGTTCTGGATTGGTCACCGGTCCATCAGAGTAGCCGTGTACCTACACAGCCGGTATGCCTGAGGTCAAATCACGCATGTTAGTGATGGGTCACCTGGTTACACCGGACTGGGTCTGGTTGGTGTCGTTCTGTGACTAATGGTCAGACATTTTGTATGACTTAAGAAAAGTAAATTGCTTGGTTTGTTTTATCGGGGTCGTGAATTAGAATGTGGCATGTTTTTACATTTCAAAATGCTGAAGAAAGAAATGAATCCGGAAGATGGTCTGAGCTGCAACAAAACAACCCCCAAGAGTGATGCATCTTATAAGTTTACAGACGTTCCTTCTAGATAGAAGATTATTACGTCCACTAGGCCCAAAACTCCTGCAGGGCGACAGGGATCCGCCGGTGGCAGGGCTAGAACGCGCGACCTGTCAGTTGGTTTTTGGTTGACAGTCCGGTGATCTAACCGCTGGACCAGCCGGCTTCA
The DNA here is from genome assembly GCA_949126835.1 of Anisus vortex. Classification (NCBI taxonomy): domain Eukaryota; kingdom Metazoa; phylum Mollusca; class Gastropoda; family Planorbidae; genus Anisus; species Anisus vortex. The sequence goes on from OX421495.1 coordinate 5,335,811, forward strand.
CATCCATGCATACTTCAAACTCTCCCGCCAATTTCAACACATCATCATCTTCAAGCTAATGACTGGTCATAACAGGCTGAAGCAAACACGTGTTCCGCAAACTACGAATTCCGAGCAAGTGAAATGTGGCCCCTGCTAAACAGCTCCCGAAAATCTGGAGCACGGCCTTCAAACCTGCCCCCTGTACTACTCTCCCCGGTCAGCCATATGGCACCGCCAGGGAAGCTACCTTCAACGACAAACTGTATGGTGGACTGGAACAACTGACAGCCATGGCGCAGTTCATCACAAGTAGTGGACTTGCTGTCTAAATCCTCCAAATCATTAACTTTTAAGAACGAAGAAGAAGAAAAAAACTGAAGCGTTTAAAAAAAATGAAAACACTAAAACATAATTGCCATGGAAATTAACCTTAGAGAAAGTTAGAGAGATGCGATCTTTCATCGGAGTGAGAGAATCAGAGAAATAGGTTTTTAGTACAGAGAAACAGAGAGAAAGAAACTGGATCTTGCACCCAAGAGAGAGAAAGAGAAAATTGAATCTTCTGCAAGAAAGTAAGAGAGAGATAGAACGATAGAAATTGGGTCATTCACTAGACCAGGGACGACAACCATACTTGGCACGCAGAGAGATTTTCAGTGGCACGCGGAGGACCCCCCCCCCCCCCCCCCCCCCCAAATGCAAGTTAAGTCTCTTCGACAAGAAATTGAGAACTTTTAAGCTTTCGTCACGCTGAATAAATTAGAAAATTCACATTGGCACACTATTATAAAAAGGTTGCCGACCCCTGCACTAGAGAGAGAGAGAAAGAGAGGAGAGAGAGAGAGAAAGAGAGAGAGAGAAATAAATTGGATCTTTCCCCAGAGAATAAGACAAAGAAAGAAATTGCTAGAGAAGTATTAGGTCTTTCACCTCAGAGAGAAGAGACAGAGAGAAAGAGAAGGAGAAAAATTTAAGAACGAGAGAATGAAAGAGATATTGGAAAGAATTGTAACCCTAACTCCCCTCCCCTGTAAGGAGTTTAATCCAGAGTTCACCAATTGGCGGCCGCGCGCCACCAATCAAACACTTTTTAACTAGCGATATACCATATAACAGGGGTCGGCAAACTTTTGATAACAGGGTGCCAAAGTAGGATTTCTAATTCATTAAGAGTTCCAAAAGCCTTACTAGATAATTGTGTGGCCAGCACTATGCTGGCCGCCTTTACTTTACCCCAGCTAAGGTCAGGTGGGCTACTCATCAGAGCTGGATAGACTCAGGGACACCCTCCAGACCCGGGGAAAATTTCTAGCCTGTACCAGGATTCGAACCCAGGAGCTTCAGTACGTGTAGCCGAACGCGCTGCCGACACGGCCGCCGCGTCCCATAGAGAGAGAGAGAGAGAGAGAGAGAAATAGAGGGGGAGATGAGAGAGATGGGAGAGTCAGACAGAGGTATAGACTAACACGGAGCGACAGACAGACAAACAAGGACATAGAGAAGGGAAAGTGACCAGATTGGTCCGACCAAGCAGCGTTCACCAGTTTTCAAATCTAGAACCAAACGAAATAAAACTCTAGAACTAAACGCTAAAACGCTAAAACGCTAAAAAGACAAAATTTTTCTTACACCCAATTAACAAACAATGGAGAAAAAAAAATAGAACCTGCCAGGCGATTGTCAAAACGACCAGACAGCGGTGTCACGACCACTGCTAGACAATGCGTCAATCGCCGTGTCTGGCCTAGATTAGCTTTAAGTAACGGAAAACAAAACCAAAGAGAGCAATTTAAATAACTGTCGACCTCATTTTTTTAAAAAATGACCTCACCGCCTCTCGTTGCTCGTTGCGACCCCAGCCCCTCCCGCCCTTGTTGTTTTTTTTCATCCAAAAATCGTTCACCGGCCACCATGTTTCATTCATGTCTGGCCCTCACAATCCACAAAATGTTGATTCCGTCAGCCACACCGCCACACCTACGCTCTTCTGTCTAGCGCTGACCTAATTGTTAAAGTAGGTCGGCCCACCATCTTCCCGATTCAATGAGCACCGGACTTTGACAAAAACAACAACAATAAAACATTTCGAATCCTAACCAAGGGAGTTAAAAAGAGCACAACAACTTTTTATTATTATTCTAGAACATAGGTTCTCAACCTTTTTCAACTCACCGCCCCCTTTTACAATTTGTTTTTTCGGCTCACCGCCCCCCCCACCAACTTTTTTTTTGCGTCCGTTCCCCCCACCCCCCCTTCGTTAAAGGGTCAATATAGTTTACGCAATTTATTTTAGACCGACTAGATTTGTGCGCTTTTTTATTATTTAAAAAACAACTGAAAACGAAACTTATTGTAAGAATGAATTGATAAAAAAAAAATACCTAAACAAGAGGCTTAAAAAAAATCAATATTAATGTAAATCGTTTGCCTGGTGTGTTGCTAGACTCTAGTAGTTTGTCTATATTTGTTTCAATTTTGGTGGCAAAAGCCTTAGGTCTCCACAAACAATTAATGCAGGAAATGTTTTTTTTACAACTGTTTAACGTAAATTATTTTAATCCTCTAATAATTAATTCTTGTTATGAATTCCATAATGTTAAATTTATATAAAGGAATAATAATTAGTATGTAATATTTGTTATATTACAAAACAGAACTTGTTTGGCATCACTATTGAATGAGATACGGAAACTTGTTAATTAACGGGAGATAATTAACCCGTTTCATTTGAATTAATATTTCTAATGTTTGTTTTTTTCTTTAGACAAAAAATGGCTGACAATTTATAACTGTAAAATGATCAAACTGTAAAAAGTATTGGAAAATTATATAAATATTATATGACTAAAAAAGTTATATGTATATTTTCAAACAATAAATTAACTACTCAGTTTGTTTGATTACGACGTATCTATTCCTCTTAACGATAATAGGAGTAAGCGTAAAAATATTAAACACATCAAAGACATCTCATAATAATAAAACTGAGATCAAAATATCATTAGTATTAGCACCTTAAAGCACAATTTTCTTTATAACTATGCTGCGCTACCAGACAATCAAGGTTTACATTTAGCTTACATTTATTGAGTATACAGGGATCGGTCGTTGGCAGGGATAGAACCGTCGACGTGTCGGTTGCACCAGCTTACATTTTTTTTAAAAAAATTATCGACATTAGCAATATTGTTTAGATAATAAACATTTCTTTTGGAGGCTGTTTCCGATTTATACATTTAATGTTTGTATCTAAAAGTTAAACGGCTTAGGAGTCAATAGAGAACAAACATAAACATATATATATATATATATATAAATATAAACAAACTCACGGTAAATATTTATATTGATGATTGATGTTAATAAACAGTATAGATAATCAGTGATTACAATTTTATTTTAATTCTACACTTGTACCGGGATTTGGGGGGGGGGGGGGGGGGTCCCTGAGTCTACCCAGCAATGATAGGTAGGATACCTGACTTAAGTTGGGGGGGGGGGGGGTAAGTCAAGACGACTGGGCATGGTCCACAGAAATTGGTGAATGCTGCTACACCGGACTTATGGATCAATTTGGTCCGATTTGATACTTTATTTACTTACTTACTTTACATTATATTTTACAACATGGTCAAAAACATTTACTAATTTGTTAACAAACAACATTTTACTTTTTAAAAAAAACAAGAATTAATTATTATTATCTATGGATGGCTTTAATTTGAACATAAACCCACTGGGGCTGTATCAGGTTCTGCGCTTAAAGGGAAACTGAGAATATTCACAACTAACAAGTCTACCACCAATAGTAAAAATTCAACAAAATAACTCAAGGGCAGCATAATATTAGTTGCCGGGTCGCATGCGGCCCGCGGGTCGTGGTTTGACCACCCCTGTTCTAGAAAGTACTGACTTGAATCTCGTAAAAAAAATTAAATAATCTAATAGATGAGATGTTTGCGAACCACACCAGGTGACCTACATTTTATCGAGTCTGTGGGTTGTTTTCGTCCAGACATTGTTCAAACACACATACACGAGGGCGAGCACACACACACACACAGAGCCAGGTAGGTAAAATAAGGTCAACTCTAAGTTGATGACCTGGACTCAAGGGGGGGGGGGGGCAGGGGGTGAATCCAGTACCAGAAAACCACGCCGGTGTTCCATCGCCCTTGGCACGTAGCCCCGAGTTACGTAACCATCTTTCTAATCTCGCGCCCCCTTTTTCTCCCCCCCCCCCCCAAGAGGCGTTTCTAATTGTGTTTTTATTTTTCGACGAGGCCGCCGCCCCGGGTTGACCCAAATACCAGTCCGATTCTCCCTGTGAAGGAACCAGGTCATTGGTCTTCTTGGGCCAATTGAATTAATTCTTCACACCCCGCAGAACTCTTTGTGTAACTGTCGATTTAATTTAGCGGCCTGTTTAGAAAATATAGGTCAGTGGCTGTGGCAGAGAGAGAATTCTCTTCACTTCTCATAGAGACAATAGAGGCACGGTGGTCGAGCTGGTAGCGCGTTCGACTGAGTTCCAATCCTGGTGAAGGCTAGCATTTTTTTCTTTGGTCTGGAGGGTGTCCCTGAGTCTGCCCGGCTCTGATGGGTACCTGGCTTTATTTTGGGTAAAGTAAAGGCGGCTGGGCATTGTGCTGGCCACACAACGCCCTTGCTTGTCATAGAAACCGGTGTTGGATTCACACAATACACTTCATTCAATGAAATGCAAACATTAGTTATAGGCCTTGTCGCAGAGAGGACCAATATTATTGTTGTTTTTAGTTGTATTGCCAATCCCAGCTATCGCTTACATGGCGCCTAATTTCGATGTAGGTACTGAGCGGCAAAAAAAAACTACAACTGGGTTTCTAAACGTACTCTGCTGACAGTTTGTTGATGCGTTTGTGTCCCTTTGTTATTCCAGCCATCATACAGCGATGGTGAGTTATTCTAGTATTTCCATAATATTGGATCCGTCATTTTGCCTTGCTAACAATTGCATTAGTTTCCACCCATGCATAGATCTACAAACTAACACAAAAAGGACATATCAAATGTAGTTTCCATAATTGATATATGTAGACTTTTGTTATAAGTTTGTATCATTATTTATTTCATAAAAAGTAACATTGTTGACGTCACCTTTCCTTGACCTCCCCCCTCCCCCATGTCAACAATTGTCAAACTTTTTCAGACCTCCCTCTGCCCCCCCCCTATTTTATTGATGTAATTAATGGACGCCCCTTATCAGTCTCAATATATTTTTTTCTTTCCAATGTGGAAGCACGTACGTTTTTATACCAAACATTGCAGACGATAATCAAATCTGTATGCTAAAGACGTCCACAAACGTCCAGGGTTATTATTAAAATAAACTGGCTTATTAGTTTTGCCCGGGGAAAATGCCGAGAGGGATTGGCGTGATGACATGATGGAATGTCAAAGCAGTATGACGTCACATAGGCGAAAAAAGAAATCAAACTATTGTGATACAGATATATTAAATTCGTGTCGTATTCGAAATATAAACTTTTTAGTTGTAATTTTAGCCGGTTTGGAGGATCGGGCACTTACCTGCTAGTATATAATAAGACTTATGTAGCGAATATCCCGTTGGGAACAGTTCTATGCGCTATAAACACACTGCTGCCTGCTGACGCAAATACGTTTACAGGCCCAAATCTCCTGCAGGGCGACAGGGATCCGTCGGTGGCAGGGATAGAGCCCGCGACGTGTCAGTTGGTTTTTGGTTGACAGTCCGGTGAACTAACCGCTGGACCAGCCTGCTTCACAAAGATATCAAGGCCATTTGACGGTCTATCTATGTTTGCTTATGCCAGTAGTTCTCAACCTTCTTAATGCCCACTACCCCTTAATAAAACTGTTGATGCTGTAGTGACCCCAAACATAACATTATTTTGGCCTCTAGGCTACCTTATAATTGTAGAATAATTTCTTACTGTTATGAATTGCAATGTAAAATATCTAACATGCAGGGTGCATTTTCATTGTTACAAAATATAGAATATTGATTAATTATAAAAAAAAAACACCTGGAAACGGATAGAGCTGTGTTTCGGTTCTTATAACCAGCAAACAATCCACCGGTGTTGGATTCACACAATACACTTCATTCAATGAAATGCAAACATTAGTTATAGGCCTTGTCGCAGAGAGGACCAATATTATTGTTGTTTTTAGTTCTATTGCCAATCCCAGCTATCGCTTACATGGCGCCTAATTTCGATGTAGGTACTGAGCGGCAAAAAAAAACAACAACTGGGTTTCTAAACGTACTCTGCTGACAGTTTGTTGATGCGTTTGTGTCCCTTTGTTATTCCAGCCATCATACAGCGATGGTGAGTTATTCTAGTATTTCCATAATATTGGATCCGTCATTTTGCCTTGCTAACAATTGCATTAGTTTCCACCCATGCATAGATCTACAAACTAACACAAAAAGGACATATCAAATGTAGTTTCCATAATTGATATATGTAGACTTTTGTTATAAGTTTGTATCATTATTTATTTCATAAAAAGTAACATTGTTGACGTCACCTTTCCTTGACCTCCCCCCTCCCCCATGTCAACAATTGTCAAACTTTTTCAGACCTCCCTCTGCCCCCCCCCTATTTTGTTGATGTAATTAATGGACGCCCCTTATCAGTCTCAATATATTTTTTTCTTTCCAATGTGGAAGCACGTACGTTTTTATACCAAACATTGCAGACGATAATCAAATCTGTATGCTAAAGACGTCCACAAACGTCCAGGGTTATTATTAAAATAAACTGGCTTATTAGTTTTGCCCGGGGAAAATGCCGAGAGGGATTGGCGTGATGACATGATGGAATGTCAAAGCAGTATGACGTCACATAGGCGAAAAAAGAAATCAAACTATTGTGATACAGATATATTAAATTCGTGTCGTATTCGAAATATAAACTTTTTAGTTGTAATTTTAGCCGGTTTGGAGGACCGGGCACTTACCTGCTAGTATATAATAAGACTTATGTAGCGAATATCCCGTTGGGAACAGTTCTATGCGCTATAAACACACTGCTGCCTGCTGACGCAAATACGTTTACAGGCCCAAATCTCCTGCAGGGCGACAGGGATCCGTCGGTGGCAGGGATAGAGCCCGCAACGTGTCAGTTGGTTTTTGGTTGACAGTCCGGTGAACTAACCGCTGGACCAGCCTGCTTCACAAAGATATCAAGGCCATTTGACGGTCTATCTATGTTTGCTTATGCCAGTAGTTCTCAACCTTCTTAATGCCCACTACCCCTTAATAAAACTGTTGATGCTGTAGTGACCCCAAACATAACATTATTTTGGCCTCTAGGCTACCTTATAATTGTAGAATAATTTCTTACTGTTATGAATTGCAATGTAAAATATCTAACATGCAGGGTGCATTTTCATTGTTACAAAATATAGAATATTGATTAATTATAAAAAAAAAACACCTGGAAACGGATAGAGCTGTGTTTCGGTTCTTATAACCAGCAAACAATCCACCGGTGTTGGATTCACACAATACACTTCATTCAATGAAATGCAAACATTAGTTATAGGCCTTGTCGCAGAGAGGACCAATATTATTGTTGTTTTTAGTTGTATTGCCAATCCCAGCTATCGCTTACATGGCGCCTAATTTCGATGTAGGTACTGAGCGGCAAAAAAAAACAACAACTGGGTTTCTAAACGTACTCTGCTGACAGTTTGTTGATGCGTTTGTGTCCCTTTGTTATTCCAGCCATCATACAGCGATGGTGAGTTATTCTAGTATTTCCATAATATTGGATCCGTCATTTTGCCTTGCTAACAATTGCATTAGTTTCCACCCATACATAGATCTACAAACTAACACAAAAAGGACATATCAAATGTAGTTTCCGTAATTGATATATTTGTATTAACATAAAACCATGTAGACTTTTGTTATAAGTTTGTATCATTATTTATTTCATAAAAAGTAACATTGTTGACGTCACCTTTCCTGGACCTCCCCCCCTCCCCCATGTCAACAATTGTCAAACTTTTTCAGACCTCCCTCTGCCCCCCCCCCCTATTTTGTTGATGTAATTAATGGACGCCCCCTATCAGTCTCAATATTTTTTTTCTTTCCAATGTGGAAGCACGTAAGTTTTTATACCAAACATTGCAGACGATAATCAAATCTGTATGCTAAAGACGTCCACAAACGTCCAGGGTTATTATTAAAATAAACTGGCTTATTAGTTTTGCCCGGGGAAAATGCCGAGAGGGATTGGCGTGATGACATGATGGAATGTCAAAGCAGTATGACGTCACATAGGCGAAAAAAGAAATCAAACTATTGTGATACAGATATATTAAATTCGTGTCGTATTCGAAATATAAACTTTTTAGTTGTAATTTTAGCCGGTTTGGAGGACCGGGCAATTACCTGCTAGTATATAATAAGACTTATGTAGCGAATATCCCGTTGGGAACAGTTCTATGCGCTATAAACACACTGCTGCCTGCTGACGCAAATACGTTTACAGGCCCAAATCTCCTGCAGGGCGACAGGGATCCGTCGGTGGCAGGGATAGAGCCCGCGACGTGTCAGTTGGTTTTTGGTTGACAGTCCGGTGAACTAACCGCTGGACCAGCCGGCTTCACAAAGATATCAAGGCCACATGACGGTCTATCTATGTTTGTTTAAGCCAGTAGTTCCCAACCTTCTTAATGCCCACTACCCCTTAATAAAACTGTTGATGCTGTAGTGACCCCAAACATAACATTATTTTGGCCTCTAGGCTACCTTATAATTGTAGAATAATTTCTTACTGTTATGAATTGCAATGTAAAATATCTAACATGCAGGGTGCATTTTCATTGTTACAAAATATAGAATATTGATTAATTATAAAAAAAAAACACCTGGAAACGGATAGAGCTGTGTTTCGGTTCTTATAACCAGCAAACAATCCACCGGTGTTGGATTCACACAATACACTTCATTCAATGAAATGCAAACATTAGTTATAGGCCTTGTCGCAGAGAGGACCAATATTATTGTTGTTTTTAGTTCTATTGCCAATCCCAGCTATCGCTTACATGGCGCCTAATTTCGATGTAGGTACTGAGCGGCAAAAAAAAACTACAACTGGGTTTCTAAACGTACTCTGCTGACAGTTTGTTGATGCGTTTGTGTCCCTTTGTTATTCCAGCCATCATACAGCGATGGTGAGTTATTCTAGTATTTCCATAATATTGGATCCGTCATTTTGCCTTGCTAACAATTGCATTAGTTTCCACCCATACATAGATCTAAAAACTAACACAAAAAGGACATATCAAATGTAGTTTCCATAATTGATATATGTAGACTTTTGTTATAAGTTTGTATCATTATTTATTTCATAAAAAGTAACATTGTTGACGTCACCTTTCCTGGACCTCCCCCCCTCCCCCATGTCAACAGTTGTCAAACTTTTTCAGACCTCCCTCCCCCCCCCCCTATTTTGTTGATGTAATTAATGGACGCCCCCTATCAGTCTCAATATATTTTTTTCTTTCCAATGTGGAAGCACGTACGTTTTTATACCAAACATTGCAGACGATAATCAAATCTGTATGCTAAAGACGTCCACAAACGTCCAGGGTTTTTATTAAAATAAACTGGCTTATTAGTTTTGACCGGGGAAAATGCCGAGAGGGATTGGCGTGATGACATGATGGAATGTCAAAGCAGTATGACGTCACATAGGCGATAAAAGCAATACAAATATTGTGATACAGATATATTAAATTCTTGTCGTATTCGAAACATAAACTTTGTAATTGTACTTTTAGCCGGTTCGGAGGACCGGGCACTTACCTGCTAGTATATAATAAGACTTATGTAGCGAATATCCCGTTGGGAACAGTTCTATGCGCTATAAACACACTGCTGCCTGCTGACGCAAATACGTTTACAGGCCCAAATCTCCTGCAGGGCGACAGGGATCCGTCGGTGGCAGGGATAGAGCCCGCAACGTGTCAGTTGGTTTTTGGTTGACAGTCCGGTGAACTAACCGCTGGACCAGCCTGCTTCACAAAGATATCAAGGCCATTTGACGGTCTATCTATGTTTGCTTATGCCAGTAGTTCTCAACCTTCTTAATGCCCACTACCCCTTAATAAAACTGTTGATGCTGTAGTGACCCCAAACATAACATTATTTTGGCCTCTAGGCTACCTTATAATTGTAGAATAATTTCTTACTGTTATGAATTGCAATGTAAAATATCTAACATGCAGGGTGCATTTTCATTGTTACAAAATATAGAATATTGATTAATTATAAAAAAAACACCTGGAAACGGATAGAGCTGTGTTTCGGTTCTTATAACCAGCAAACAATATGTGCTTTCTAATGGTATTAGTTAGACGAAACCCCGTGAAATTTTCGTTCAACCCTTAAAGGGGTAGCAATCCATAGGTTGGGAACCGCTGGTTTAAACACCGTTTTCTTTTTCTTCCCTCTATTGTTTTGCTACGCATCTCTATTAATCAATGCCAATGTGTCTATAGGTGTTTGGGGAGAAGATAGTCATGAAAAAAAAGCATAGGCCTACTTTTGTTTTTAATTTAAGTGATCATCAATCATCAATTCAAATGTAATCATTTTCGGCGTATGCTTTGCAAGTGAACAAAAAATATGTTTGGTTCAGTTTGATATAGGGTTCGTTCGGTTCGGTTCGTACCCCGTGACTTTTAAGTTCCGGTTCGGTTCGGTTCGATTCCCCATCTCAAAATCAAACCTGGGTCGCCTACACTCCTCCCCCCCCCCCGCCTATTCACTGGTCTAATGTTAGTTTACAAATACCACCTTCTTCCTTTTTTGTTTTGTAGGCCTACTACAGATAAGCGTAGGACGCAATAATCTTCTTTATAGAAGGAGCGTCTCTAATATATAAGATATGATAAGTTTTAAATACCAGTATTTCTAATTTCTCAAATCGCAAACTTTACCCAAGGGTAAAATAAATTATTTATTGGGCGCTACGGGCAGTAAGTAGGCTAAGTAAGTAAAAAGAAATATTTTATTTCTTTGTAATATTTGACAAGGCTGCTTATCAGTACTGTCTTTGGCGTTAAAAGAAATGACAGAGATTTACTTGTGCTGCATCAAGCAGGTGAGTCAGTGGTACGGGCATTATAATGCGATTGCTCAACCATAACCCCCTCCCCACCCCCACCCCCCGCCCCGTCTCCCCCCACGACATACTAAGTCGAGAAAGTCACTTTCCGTTGATCCATTTGGAGACCTTTCCACACCACAAAGAGCCTTTAGAGTTAATAAAATCAAAATTATTGAGTATGTCTGGGACAGAATACCCTCAAGAAACCATAATGGCAAAAATAAAGCGGCGCAAGCTGAGATGGTTCGGTCATGTGTTGCGGCATAATAACATGCCAAAAAAAAAAAAAACTATCCTCCAAGGCACTGTAGAAGGTGGACGTCGGAGAGGCCGTCAGCGGAAATTCTGGCTCGACAATATAAAAGATTGGACAAAGCTGCAAACGACTGAACTATTGACAGGCGCTCAAGCTAGGCAAAAAAATAGAGAAAGATTACTGCTGAGGTGTCCATTCGCTCCTCCCAACGACAAAAAACGTTCAAAGTATTTGATGATGAATCAATAGTTCTTGAGTTTGACCCTGAGAATTCAGAAATAGCACACCACCGTGACCGGCAACTATTGTCAGGTACCCAACAGAGCTGGGTAGACTCAGGGACACCCTCCAGACCCCGGGAACAAATCCTAGCCTTCAATGAGGATTTGAACCCAGGACCTTCGGTGCGCTAACAGAAGGCGCTGCCGTTGGGCTACCGTGCACCGGCACCCCCATGTGCCATCACACATCCTGCCCTTTAATTAAACGCCAGATTAGACCACACACACCTACAGTAGACTAAGATATATAAAAAAAAACACTCAAAGTTTTAATTGACTTTGATAATCTCATTTTAAATACGGAACACTACGAGATCAATTAAACTGTTTCACACTATTCACGCCCCCCCCCCCTTTTTTTTTTTCTTTCTCCATCAAGCACAAGTTACAGCACTGCAGAGGAAAATCTGTTTACATTACATCCCTTTCATTTCAAATACGGTACATAGATGTCAACAGGGACAAAAAGTCACCCCACAGGAGCGTCAATGTCCCTCTGTCTTGCGCCGTTGGAGATTATAAAAGCCCCCAGATCGCAACGCGCCTATTGAAAAATAACAAAAGAAAAATACTTTTGTCTCTGTTCAGTGATAACACACACAGACACGCAAACAACAGTACCGGCATTTGAACGCTTGCGTTAAATGAAAAAAAAGTTACCGGGACGGTTTCGATGCGGTATTCTTGGAACGGGATTAGAGGGTGTAGCTGGGTGGCAGTTGGAGCTTATCGCTGACAAAAATAAAAAGTAGACGGGTCGTTGGAAATTGGCGTCCGGGCCTTTGTTTTTTTTTTTGGCGTTTAGCGGGGGCTGAAAAGCAAGGGGTTGTTTGTCTATAGGCTTTGTTCGGGACTGGACATTAGATTCGGGATGGGGGGGGGGGGAGGGGGATTGGGTAAAGGGGGGCTGGTTACGAGGGAGTGTGAGATGTTTTGAATGCTCGAGGTGGGCGTCAGGATAAGATGGAGAATTTTACACCTTTAACGAAGTGATGAAATGTGTGTGTGTGTGGGGGGGGGGGGGAGATTTGGAGGGGGTGACAATAAATTAATTTGGATTAAGTACCTACAGAATAGTAAGTTAGAAAAAGTATCCCGACGGACCAAAATGATCCGTTGGGCCGGTGAAGCAGCGTTCACCAGTTTCTGTTGCACACGTCATATATGGGAATGTGTGGCCAGCACAATGCCCAGCCGCCTTTACTTTACCCACACTGAAGTCAGGTAGGCCCCTACCCATCAGAGCCGAGTAGACCCAGGGACACCCTCCTGTCCCAGAAAAACTAATCCTAGCCTTCACCAGGATTCGAACCTAGGACCTTCGGAACGCCAGTCGAAATACCCAAACATATTTGTTTTTGGATCTCTGATGGGCGTATTTCTTGTTTTAAAAAAGGGTGAAATTTGAATGTACGTGTGTTGATTATTCAAGTTGAAAGTTGAAACATGGTTCAAGAGGATATCAGAGAGGGGCGGACTAATAGTTCTCGACCCTCCTCTTCTTTCATCTTATCTTATATATTACATGCGCTCCTTCCATAAAGAAGATTATTGCGTCCTACGCTCATCCATGGTTCGAGTCTAGTCTTGCATCTTTATTCATGTTTTAAATGATGATGAAGTTACTGATTTTCCTGGTTTGTTCAGGTAGCCCATTCCACGTCCGAATGCCACTCATCAATCCCAGCGATTAATTTTTGTTTATAAACTTGTAACACCGCATAAAAATAAAATATTGGTTTGGTCTCAATGAGAAACATTTATTATACATTGTACTTATAGACATGCCTGACCACCCTCTAAAAGATTTCTTTATTAGCAGGCTTGTGGGTGGGGGAATGGGTTAAAATTTACACCCCCCTCCAATCTTGTCTACATCATCAGTGCGCTCCACAGAATAGAAATATAATACTTACCCTGTGGCGCGACCAACCCTACTAAACAGAAAAGTCACTTCGCACCCACTCATGACTTATCAGACACTTTGGGATGAAGGGGAGTGATGGAGATTTGTGGCGGGGGGTGGGGGCGCCCTGGTCATAGCTCAAACCACCGTTAAGGATGTAAATTAAAAAAAAAAATTAACGTCGATAAGGTATAAACATCCAAACCGCGGGGTCAGTAAATCTAGTGTCCGGTGACTAATGTAGACGACCACTTAAACAGAAACTTTCCCCTAGGGGTCAAAGGGTCACAGGCTATCATATTCACCTCCAAAACTAAATCGTTGTTTTTTTTTACTCATTCATTCCGTCCCCCCGCTCCCTTCCCCTCCCGTCCAACTCCCATTCGTCATAGCACTCTATCCGTATCGAGAGAAAGATTCTTTTTTGTTTAGTTTTTATGTCGTTCGGTCCGCGTTACGTCGGGACCGGACTCAATGACCAGTGGCCATCTATCGGACACTGGGTCACCCCATTGACTGGTGTGGGGGTTCTGTTACGCGTCGCGACTCCAGCTCATTTATTCACTCGAGGAATATAGTATGAGGGTGGGGGGCACCCCTTTTCAATTTTTTGTTCTCTCTCGTCCGTCGAGTTGATTTACCCCCCGCGCGACGCCACGGTTTAGTGAAACGTCGACAGTCACAATCTTTAGGACAACAATACGTCCACCCCACCACCTCCCTGGGGCGATTAAAGGGGGGGGAGTCTTTTTAGTTTCTCTCTCTATTCATTAAACGGTCTAAAATCCCTATCCCTCCCTCCCCCCCTCCCTCTCTCTCTCTCTTGCCTCCCTTTCTCTTCACTGTCTCCACAATCCGAAGCCAGCGACAAAAGGTCAGGGGTCAGGGATTGAGTCAGAACATGTTGAGGAGAGGAGGATTTCAATTTTCTATAGATATAAGAAGGAAAAGAAAAGCCCGCGATGACAGAATGACCTCACCCCCAGCCCCCCCCCCACGCCCCCGCCCCCAAATATGGGTCAATATGACTGTCGAGGGAGAAAGATCTCTGAAGTGGTTTTTCTGGGTGGTAACAATCACCGTGGACGATTTAAGTCATCTCTTTTCCCCCCTTTTGCAGACACCCAGTCGTCCCCCCCTCCCCCCGCCCCACGTCCTCCTTTTCAAATCTCGTTTCGACAACTGACATAAGACTGGTGGCTCACCTATTGAAACGTAAATGTGAAGAGAGAAAAAAAGATTGGTGGGGGAGGAGCGGGAGGGTGATTTGGGAGGCGGGGGGGGGGGGAGTGGGCGTCACAAGAAACAAAAAAATATTGAATAAGTTGTATAATGGAGGAGGGGGAGGTGGTGTGCGCGATGAAGGGTGTATGAATGGAGGCAGGGGAGGCGGGGGATATATAGACACACACCTACGGAATGAAAGAATAAACCACAATTGGGGAAAGGAGGGGGGGAGTGAAGTAGGAGGGGTAGATGAATATTAATGTTACATAGGTCTCAGTCTTCCTTGTTCTGTTGTTCCACCAGGGAGAAACTGGGAGAAGAAGAGAAAGGGGGGGGGGGGGGTTCGTACGTTTGAAAGCTAGAAATTGTTCAAGAAAAAAGGTCAAGCGAGGAGGGTGGGACATGTGGGGAGGGGGAAGTGTGGGTAAACTTGAATTGGGGAAAGCAATTTGGAACAGAGAGACAGAGAGGGGTGCTGGGGGGTGGAGTCGAATGTGGAAAAAAAGTCAATGGCCCTGGGGAAAGGGAGGGGGGGGGGCGAAATATTTTCAAGTGGATACAGGGGCGGTGGAGGAAAAAAGGGGGGGGGCAAGACGTTACAGGAAATGACTAACCGGTTGAATTTTTTACCTCCGCTTTGGATGACAGGTAGAGAGGCCCGAAAATTATTTGAGTGTTAAGCCACACAATCAACTGTCCGGCCTAGGCTGTCGACCGAATGATAATAAGAGAATGAATGGGTTGGATTAAAAAGAGGATTTAAAAAAAAAAACGATGTTTTAAACCTCCCTCATGACTAATGTCTGGCTGGGGAAAACATTGTCCAGGGAGTTTGATGTTTGTACAAACACACATACACACATGCGTGGAGCGATTAAGCAGCGTTCACCGGTTTCTGTGGCCACGGCATGTGTGGCCAGCACAACGCCAAGCCGAAATTACTTTACCAAAGAGTCAGGTATCCATCTAGCCTTCACCAGGATTCGAACCCAGGACCTTCGGGTGCGCCAGCCACCGTGCCATGTTAATGAAAAACAAAACAATCCCTTAGAAAGCCGTGGCCACAGAAACTGGCGAACGCTGCTTCACAGGCCCCATGGATCAATTTGGTCCGACGGGATACTATAGCTACTTGCTCACTTACCCACTAAATTACTCACTCTAGTCACAGAGTCATAATGAATGAAAATGGCGCCCTGAGACGGAACTCGAAATTGGCGCCCGTCTAGAACGCTAGTGTTTGTTTATTTCTAGGCTACAATAGATCGTTCTAAAGATAAACACTTTGTGGGGTATAGAATTCATTGCTTTTCATAAGTTTAAGTCTTAGACCAGTGGTCGGCAACCTAAGGCACGCGTGCCAGACTTGGCACACAGAGTGATTTTCAATCGCACGCGAGATATCTCCCCAAGAAAGAGATTTTTAATGCAAGTCAGCAATATACTGCTACGTCAGCATAATTAATGGCTGATGGGTTATAAACTTCAAGAAAATCACAATATATGTTAACTGTTAAAGTTCAGGCAAGTTTGTGTGTAAATATTTCATCATCGGACTTGCGCTCTGTGATTGAATCTTTTGTAAAATAAAGTCGATTGTTTGGTTTCTCACCCTTTATTGATTTACAGACAATTCAAGTCTCTTCAACAAGAAAGTGATACAGAATATAGAGATCTGATGTTGCACACAGTTGTCGTTGGCTAAGACGAGGTTAAGTCTTGGATAGATTTATTTCTTGTCTGGAAGCAATTAAGGTGTTTCTTGATAAAAAAAACATTTTCCGATATTGAATTAGGAGAACTGACTGTTGAAGCCAATGTTGAAGCTGAATGACAAAGCGGATATATAAAGGGATATGTATAGCCGTGAAATCAATTTGAAAACATTTAACAACTTCCCAAATTTTTGGCATATTAAGATAGATAAGTGGACTTTTTCAGATGTAGTACTCAAAGCAAAGTTTTCTAAATAAAATAAAAACAAAACTTTAAATTCATAGACTCGTGTTTTCATATCACATTAAGCATGACTGGCTTGATCTTTCTACAACCTACTTAGTTCTGGATCTCTTTTTAATGGAAGGATATTTGCAATTTTAAAATGCAGCAAATTAAATTTTAAACATTAAACAAAATGATATCAAAATATCCCAATTTGCGGGAAAGTCTGGAAGGAAGCTGCTTAGGAAAGTCATCTGTTATTCTCAACTGATAGTCATTCACATTACTTTCAGCTTTTTGTTCAACTTATACTTGTGAACAGATTTTATCGATCATGAAAGCAGTTTTAAGCATACAAAGAGGTCACTTACACTTGACCACTCAGACTCAGGAGCAACTAAATATGTACCTGACATTGAACAATTAGTGAAGAGCATTCAAGGACAAGTCGCTCATTAATTGATACAGACTAATTATTTAATAATAATTTTTGTGCTCATCTTCTTTAATTAAGCATAAAATAATTTATTATATAAAAACTTTATTTGTTTTATTATTTCATTAAATGTCAGCGTCTTTTAAACTAGCATTATGGAGCACAGTGTCCGAGCGGCAGAGCGCTAGGCTGGCGCAACGAAGGTCCTGGGCTGGAATCCTGGTGGAGTCTAGGATTTGTTCCCGGGTCTGGGAGTGATACTGAGTCTATCCAGTCCTGTTGGGTACCTTTAGTTACTTAGGTAGTTTAGTTGTGCATTGTGCTGGAAACACAATCCCCAGGTATGCCGTGATCACACAAAACCGATGAACGCTGCTAAGCGCTGCTTTACCTGCTCTAGGGATTAATTTGGTCCGACGGGATACTTTACTTTACTATACTAGCATTATATTATGCAATTGTTGTAATTATTAATGTATGAAAAATAAACGTTTTAAATGGACAAACAATTTAGGCAGGAAATGTTTATTTAGCACTGTTTAACGTAAATTAATGTTATAATCTACCTATAATTACAGCTTAAAATGAATACCATAATGCTGGATTTGTTACAAATCACGACTTGTTTGTCATCACTAAAATCAAAATTAATTTTGGGGAAAGTTTTAATTTAAAGGGATATAATCTAATTAATCCGTCTTCTTTGCGTAAAAATGTTTTACTATGTTTCTAATTTTTTTTTCTAAAAAAGGTAATGACTTACAATATATAGGCCTAACTTTGAAATTATCATATTATGAAAGGTAATTAAAATTAAATAAATATTATGTGACTAAAAACTATAGGCTATATGTACACTTTAAACGTTACATTAACTACCAAGTTTGTATGATTACTATGTATCAAATCTGCTAACCGAGTACTATTTACTGAAAATCGGATTCATTACTTAAACAATAGAAAAGGAAATCTCTGTTAGGCTGAGAGCTAAATATAATGAGTTAATAGTAGAAGATCGATTTATTTTTGACTTAGATCTGTATGTAAATTATTATACACCAACCTTTTAAGTGAAATTTGAATAATAAATAGTCTATAGACCAATGCTAAAAATAAATAACATGACTATCACAAACTACAAACACGTTAATTTTTAATGAAATATAAAACGCTTTAACGATTGTTCTCCATGAATCTCCATTGCTTTTGGCATTGGTCGGCGTTAAAGACCAAGTGAAGAGGTTTTTCTCAAAGGAACGAGATTTGGAATAGCCTCATACGGCAGTGACGTATCACAAGGTAAATAAATAAATAAAAATAGACGCTATAAATCTATATTTAACCATTTTGTTAAAAATAAGATCCGGGAAAAGATTCAAAACATTTGGCAATAGATTCAAAACACGTGACAATATTCATTTTTCCTAGTCGGAATCCTTTATGTTACGTCACTTTCCTATATTGCCGGAAATAAAAACATCTCAAATGGCTACGAGATTTGGAGTAATCATCCGAAAAACACACACATTTAAGTGCAAATATTGAACTAATTACTTAAATGTATCTTTGATATTTTGTATAAATGTTTTTTTTAACATTCAGATACTGAATACACTATTTACTATCAAAATCAAATGTTAACTCAATTTTGATAAAAAGCTCTTCTCTTGGTCTTTAAAACACATTGTCTTTTTTAAAAAAATATATAGAAAGTTAACTTTCAGGCTGTTGGCACGCTGAATGATTTAGAAATCCTAGTTTGGCACACTGTTAGCAAAAGGATGTCGACCCCTGTCTTAAACCATATTAATACACTCGTTTTATTTGTCATATCTATTTTAGTTTTCAATACTAATGCTCCAAGTGAGGAACTTTCCGATTGATTAATATGCAAAACTTAGGCGCCCGGGACAGCCGCCCCATCTGCCCCTCCCTCTCTAGTTACGCCACTGGCCCCAGCATTATAGTTGGCAAACTACTAATGTTTATGATGTATTGTACCACTTGTGTCCTGCATCCGCTTTACTAGTTCCACCTGAATATATTGTTACAGATCAGCGGTGTCTCCTGTTGGCTGTCTAGTCTAGGATCTTTTGTTCACTGTGAAATAATACACTCAAGCCACTCGATGAAGGTTTAAAAAAGAATTTAATGCTTGAACTTACGTACAATAATAACATTCAACTTTACTGGTCAATAATAAGTAGCGTTCTTGGAACTAAGCCCCCAAAAAATCAATAACAACAACCCTAACAACCGCACTAATGCGTGCTTTATACACATTTTTTAAATATAGATTTTGGTGCAGAAAGTACTAGAATGGATTTTCACGAAGTTTAGAAAGGATTTTCCCGAAGCTTTCCGAAATCAAAGGAAATGGCGTTATAGAAAGTGGTAGAGACAACGAGAACAAATATTGGTGTTATTGACAAGTCTTAATGAGGCGTGAACTTTTGAACCCATATGTTCGTGAACTTCCTGTTCTATTTTTAAACTAATAAACAAAAAATGCATGCTTTTGCTGGTGTTTGACAATTGATTTCAACTTTCAACCTCGACGGCCAGTTCTAGTCTTTTAGAATTATACAAAGGATACAATATTAGTTATGAGGAATCCGTTTTTAACATCAAAAGTGAATAGGCGATAACTAATACTTAAGTGTTAGTCGCGTGAAGTTAAATATTTATTTGTTTACAAAATAAATGAGTCAAGAGTTGCGTTTTCTTGGTTATTGAAAAACAAAATGCGTAAATTCATAAAAACGAATAACAAAAATTCATTTGCATTTAGCAATAAGTTTGATATTTTAAAAAGGTGATTTTTCACTTCTGACTTTCACAATACATTGTTTTGTTTGGTAATCATCTTTTGGAAATGAAATACATTTTAATCCCCAACAAATTTGAGTACCACCAGTAAAATATCTATGGTAGCACACACATGTTTCGAAACAAATGATTGAATTCGAGCGGAAATGTTATTTATTAGTCGAACTTTTATGCATGCATACACGTTAAGACTTGTCAATTACGTCATAATAAATAACTATATACAAAATTATTTGCTACACCAAAATTAAATGAAAATAAGTTATTCTACATGAACTAACGAGACAATTCCAAATACAATAAAGAAACTGTTCTTACATTGGACATAGATATAACAGAATATTAATAGCGAATTAACAAGACAACGTAGCTATCCCATTTAATAATACGTTTTCTTGGGTTATCACGACAACTGGTCTACTAACTTTTCATCTACGACACTTCGTCTAACGCGACAGCAGTTCGTCTACCGACACTTCGTCTAGTGCGACCGTTCGTCTATCGACACTTCGTCTGCTATTGTAATGAAAGTAATGTAATGATAAAAGCTGCCAGAAAAGTGCGAGTGATTTCTTAAACAATCTATTCTCACAATCAATTGTATTTCTAGTATATTTTTGTTTTGGTTTTTTATTATGATTTAATTATATTTAAAATGGAATTATGCCCCTTCAATTTCCTTAATATTATAATTAATGAATTATTATTGTTATCACTCTTACTACTAGCCTACTGTTTTGATATACCCTAATGTTATAATTTATATGACTTTATTTTTGTACCTATGTACTAAGAGGCTAATAATAAATATTGTTCATAGTCTATCGACACTTCGTCTACTGCAACCGTTCGTCTATCGACACTTCGTCTAATGCGACCGTTCGTCTATCGACACTTCGTCTAATGCAACCGTTCGTCTATCGACACTTCGTCTAATGCAACCGTTCGACTATCGACACTTCGTCTACTGCGACCGTTCGTCTATCGACACTTCGTCTAATGCGACCGTTCGTCTATCGACACTTCGTCTAATGCGACCGTTCGTCTATCGACACTTCGTCTAATGCGACCGTTCGTCTATCGACACTTCGTCTAATGCAACCGTTCGTCTATCGACACTTCGTCTAATGCGACCGTTCGTCTATCAACGCTTCGTCTACTGCGACCGTTCGTCTATCGACACTTCGTCTAATGCGACCGTTCGTCTATCGACACTTCGTCTACCGCTACTGTTCGTTTACCGGACAGTTCGTCTATTAGACAATTCGAAGTGTCGTAGAGGAAAAGTCCGCAAAACGAGATGTCGTAGAGCCATTCTCTCGATGCCATGCCGTGTGCCATTTCAGTCTGGCACCATTCATGGACCGACCCCTGGTCCAGGGCTGTTAAGTGAATTGCGATGTCACTTGTCATCTGTCGGACACTTGTCGGCAACACTCTCTTCCCCCCCCCCCACCCCCCTCACCCCTTGGCGTCACAGGTTCGTGATCTACGGCGGACAGACCGGAAGTGAAAGTGGACACCTGGCGCCATCTTGAAATGGGCCATAAAACAGGTTAATGCTCTTTCAGCAAAACAAAAAAAGAGAGAGAGAGAGAGCGCCCCCCGCCCCCACCTCCCTTAAAGGTGGCGGTCGTTTAATTGCAGGTTCCTGTCCACTACTGGTCATCCGATGGTCAGTGATAGGACCGAGTGTGTGGGATTAAAAATAATGAAATAAAGAGGTCCGTCGTTAAAGCCTCAAGATAATGATCACATAAAGTTTTGACCGTTTGACCAGGTTTAATGGCTGTGCGACCGTCCGCTTGACCACCGGTGGGAGAAGTATGCTAATGGCCTGTGTTCTGTAAGGTGACGTCGTCCGTGCGGAGCGGGGGTTTAAATCTACAGTAAGTTATGGCTTTACAGTTTAAAAATAAAATGTATTCTTTTATCCATTCAGTTATCCGTTCGCCACACAGCCATCAATCAAAAAATACATACAACATCGCTCTCATTCATCCAACAATCCGTGCAGGAAATAATTCATTCATTCAACAATCCGCACAGGAAACAGGAAATAATTGATTCATCCATTATAATCAAATCTTTCCCGCCAAACATAAAACTATCCACCTGTAGCCTATAACGATCCGTATAATATCCAAATCCTACATATCCACACATCTTGCACAACCAATCAATCAGTCAATCAATCAATATACCCCCCTTCTCATTTTGTTTGTTTCCATGTAAATAAAATTTCCAGATCTATCTCGCATAAGAATCAAATGAATCAGCTCACTCAACTGATCACAACTAAAAAACCCTTGAAATTCATTCCCTCCCCTTTAGAAGAAATAACTTGTTCGCAGCCAGAGTGATTCATACAAACATGACTCAGTAGTCTTCGTTGTTTATTTTTATTTGTATTTTTTTATTTTTTTATTTTTTTTTATTTTTGTGTGCAAGGAATTGCTTTAAAGTTTAAAAATAGTGATATTTAAAACAAAAATTATCTTTGAACATAAAAACTGTTTGTTGTTTTTGGCTATGACAACATTCAATTGACGTCACCGGCAATTTTAGCGCATTACAATCAGCTTTAGTACTGGCGATTGTAACATAAAAGGACTTCCTTCGAGTCGACCGTTGGGTCATTTTTGTTATATTATGAGTGTCAACATTAACCCTTTGAAGATATACAGAGTTCTGAGAGGGGGGCGGGTGAGGGTGGGGCGGGACGCATCGAGCTAACAGAAGAAATAATAAAAAAAGGAAGGTAGGCGTGGCTTCAAGCGTTACGGCCGGATCAGGGGTGAAGAGGGAGGGGCCTGTAAAGCTCCGCGGAGTAGAGAGTGTATTACATAAGCTTAAGTGATGACATCATTAAACGTCACCAAAGGTCTGTGTTGACATTCTTTTTTTTTTTGTAGCCCCCAAAACGTACGTTGTGTTTATCTTATAATTCGATCAGGTAAAATTTAAAAATAAAACAAAAACCTCAGAAAGGTCTGAGTGCGTGACCGCAATAATTTCTCAATAATTTCTCCCGCCACAAAGTGAAAAGAGGAGACAACCAACGACGTAGCCTGAAAACTTAAGGGTCATCCATATATTACGTACGCAACAACAAAAAATATATTTTCATGCCCCTCACCCCTTTATGCTCCCTGTTTCACTCCTTAATTATTGTTTACACTACGCCAGGACAATCAGTCAGGAATCAGGCTGGAATAAGTCAGGGATCAGTGAGGAATAAGCCAGGAAAAAGCTAGAAATTAGGATCTAGCCAGGAATCAGTCAGTAATAAGTCAGGTACCAGTAAGAAATAAGTCAGGCATCACTCATGAATCAGTAAGGAAAAAGCCGGGACTTAGTCGGGGATCAGTAAGAAATCAAGTCAGGAATCAGGAATTAGTCAGGATTCAATCAGGATCAGTCCGGGATCAGTCAGGAATAAGTCAGGAATAAGTCAGGAATAAGTCAGGAATAAGTCAGGAATAAGTCAGGAATAAGTCCGGAGTAAGTCAGGAATAAGTCAGGAATAAGTCAGGAATAAGTCAGGAGTAAGTCAGGAGTAAGTCAGTCTCGAATGTCGTTTGCAGCCATCAGTTTGAACGAGTACAAACTTGTATACAGTGATCAAAACAATTATCCTAATGCTCAAGATCCGCTGTAAGAAAGTAATTGTGTTTAACCCTTACAGTCCCGGGCGCGTATATATCGGAACTGAAGGCAGCATAGATAGAAGTAGGTCGGTACCGGACGGGTTAAATGTAATAGGTGTTATTTCAACCAGACTGCTGCCTGAACGGTTCTTTGTTGTTATTTTCAATGTTACCTAGGCTGATGATGATGATGACCTAGGCTATATATACATATATATATACACATTTGTGCGTAAGTGGGTTACACAGTTGAGCCCCCCCCCCCCCCCCAGGATCCGTACGCAATTCAGTGTGTACGTCATATGCGTATGACCCCTTACAAAACCGCAAGCGCGGTGAAAAGTGACATCCTGTAGCAGCAGACAAAAAGTGGAGGGGAAATAATCCGAAATCAAGGGGGAGACAAAGCTGCATTAAAAACTCATAACTTGCAAAAAGACTACATCTGGGGGGGGGGGGGTAGGAAAGAGAGAGAGAGAGAGAGAAAGTAAAGATAGAAAAATAGAAATAAAGAAAAGATGAAATACATAATTAAAAGGACAACGTAAAGATATGATAACAGCATGGGGGGGGGGGGGGGGGGGCGGGGGGTGTAAAATCAATTTCCCATTAGCTGTGAGTGCTGTAGTCGTCTGGTCATAACTTGGTCACATCTGACGACGGTACAGGTCACTTGTGAGGTTTTGGCTTAGCGCTTTTTATTGTGTGTGTTTGTGTGTGTGTTTGTGTGTTTGTTTCGTTCTTTGTTTGTTGCTTTGCATTGATTTGACGTGTTGTCACGTGGCTTAATGCAAACCTCCTCCGTCCTTCCTTCATCCCTCCCTCCCTCCCTCTCTCCCTCCCCCCCCCCCCACACACGCACAACACCATCACCGTCTTTTGATTTAAATAACATTATGGATTTGTCAAATAATAGGAGAAAGGTTGGAGTGTGTGTGTGCGTGTACGCATCTATGTGTGTGTGTGTGTGAAAGGGGCGTGTCTTCTTGCACAGATTTGTTTTTTCGTATTTACTTACTGCCAATAAGCGGCTGGGTTGGGTAAAGCGAATCAATGGAGTATTTAGCAGGAAGTGTAATTAATTACATTATGTTATCTAATTGCCCATCCATCTTCTATTTCCCCACCTCATCACCGCCCCGTACACACATACACTCAAATTTACCTATGTAGCAGTTTTATTGTTACCAGAGATAGCCGGGGATTAGCATCTCCACTGTTGACTCACGAGTCTAAATATAACCTACTATTACCAACACACTATACAGCAATCATGGGCAACATCAGCCTCTCCTTAACACAATGCCCAGGCTTGCGCCCTGGAGATGGCACTCCAGCTTTGCTATTTAGCGTCGACAAAACACGGAAAGCAGCAGTTACCATCTGCTGCAGAGGGCAGACTTCTTCCTATCGAAGAGGCTGGAAGAGCAGCGAAGAAAATTAAAGAACATATACTGCCCCTGACCAGCTCCAACGGTTCGCTTTCAAGTGCCAGAGATGCGACAGAACCCAATGAGAGGTCCTCACAGACACAGTTAATGCTGCGGGGCTGGCGATGTCACAGGAGCGCAAATCTAATTGTCTTCCGAGACTAAGGAGCCAAAGAAGAAGAATACAGCAACTAAAAAAAAAGGCATGTAAAATATGTTTGTCTGGCATTGACTGCATGAGAGCAATCAAACTGCTCTGCGGACTGACTAATGGAAGAGGAAGAAGAATATAAGGGTTTCAACTGTTTTAGTTGTTGGCTTGCCTGTTTCATAATGTAGGGTTCGGGCATTTTACCGGCAATATGTCCAAGGGAATAGTGTGGCCAGATTGGACTATGTATAATGTAGCATTGGATGTTACATCTCACTAATTTCTACGGCCAATATGGGGATGGTGTGGCCAGCACACTCAACTAAACTGACTAGAATATTATAACTGATTTCTCAGGTTTTCAGCCTTCAGCTGTCATATGTTTGATGACTGCGAGCAGTGCCTTACAACCGCCGCGATCACACACACACACTAATCACACACATTTAAACACACACGTTTAAATAAACACATATAAATGTGAGTAGGTGTTTGATTCAACAGATACTATACTAGAATATGCATTAACAAATTAAAACAAATTCAAGTTAGGCTACATTACTAGCGAATATTCACAACTGTCAAATAGTCAAATCACTAAACCTAGAAACACAAGAGCAGGGGTAGGAAATCTTTTAATTACAGTGTGTAAAAGTGGGATTTATAATTTATTAAGCGTGCCAAAAGCCTAAGGGTCATGCTGCTATGGCAGTCAACTTCTTGTAGAAGTACTTGAATTGCCTTTTCGGGTAGTCTTCCGCGTGCCGCTGAAAATCGCTCTGCGCGATCCAGGGGTAGCTGACCACTGGTCTATAGGACAGAGTGCGAGCGTCTCAAGTTCTCAATGAGTAGAGATATTAAAGTGAGCGGTCCATCTTATAACTGATGGGGATCTATCACCTTCAAATGTTACTTATATTTTGATCTCAGTTTAACTGAGAAGTCTTATACTTTTAGAATACTTAAGCAGAGCTTCATCATCGTTTAGCAGAATAGATACGTAGTTATCATAAAAACTGAGTAGCTTATGTAATGTTTAAAAATATACATATAAATTCTTTAGTCATACAATATTTATATAATTTCAAAATACTTTTTACAGTTTGATCATTTCAATGTTATAATTTGTAAGCAGTTTATTCTTTTATAAAAGAAAAAAAAAAAGAAATATTAGTTCAAATAAAATGGGTTCATTATCTCCCTTTAATGAAATGAAAAAAAATAAAAAAAACACCGTTTCCTCATTTGATTCAATAATGATGCCAATATATATTTTATATAGGGCTATATTCTTTTTATTGATAAATGCTTTGATCAGATTCTGAATGGTCCGTGGCAACAGGTGAGGATGTATCTGCGCGTGGTGGCGATCGTTGGTGCGGGGAGGGGGGGGGGGAGAAGGATGGGTCGGTATGCACACTGCGTGGGCAACCCTAGATACAATTACCTGTATCGTGGAACAGACGTCGTAGACTCCCCCAGCTTGGATCACGTGACGTAAATGTGAATACATTTGTTTGAAAACGATATTCTGCGCAGATCATAAAAACGTGTAATTACATCTCAGAGCAAGGGTTCTCAAACTACCATTCGCTTATAACGGTAGAGGGAATACGTAGAAACACTTTATTGCGGGAGGGGAATAGATCTAATTCATTGAATCAATGTAAGTCAGTAGTAAACTTCGGACCAAACAGATCATAAGGCTGGTGAAGCAGCGTTCACCAGTTTCTGTGGCCAAGGCATACCTAGGGGATGTGTGGCCAGCACGATGTCCAGCTGCCTTTACTCTATTTTATTCAACAAATGTCAGGTACCCCAGAGCTGGGTAGACTCAGGGACACCCTCGAGTCACGGGGAAACCGGCCTCCACCAGGATTCGAACCAAGAACCTTCAGATCACCAGTCGAACGCGCTCTTCCACCGTGCCCCTTCATTGAATCAATGGTCTCCTGGGGGGGGGGGGAGAATATTGAGAAGCACTGACCCAGAGAAGCACACACAGAAATTAACATTACAACAGAAACCTTTGAAGTTAATATGTAGTAAATATGTTTATAGTTAGGGGAGGCAACCTTAACAAGTATATGTTCTTTATATTTTTATCAGCACAGAAATAATTATAAACATGACAGCACAATTTTATTGTTGCGATGTTTAGGGTGTTTTTATGTTTGTTCTGTTATATGTTTTGGTGATGTTTATTGGTGTATGTTTTTTTTTAAGTTTATGTGTGTGGTGTTTTTATTTTCACGATGTCTGTAAACGTATTAATCATTAGTTTATCTTTCTTAAATAAAGTATATCTACAAACAAATAAAATAAAAATACGCTGAGGCCATTCTTGATTTGGTAAATTTGTTAAGACTGTGGCATTTAACGGAGCTCGTGTGACTAGCACGATGCCTAGTTCATATTTAATTTTGCGTTCCCATTCGATAGACCAGGTCTGAGGAACGTTAGTCTAGCGGCAAGGCGAAACGAAAGATCAAGTGTTACAGTTATACATTGGACTGCGCCCCACCCTCACCCTGTGTGGCGGGAGTCCCTGGGTCTACCTAGTTCTCCGGTACCTGACATTTAGAACTATTTTAGGGAATAGAAAAAAGATGAGCTGACCACACATATCTCCCCAGTGTGGAGGCTACGCAAGCTATTGAAAGATGTTTCAATGTCCTAAGTAAGTAAAAGTAGTAAAGAACCCATCGGGCCAGATTGATCCATAGGGTTTATGTGGCCACTGCATACTAGGTGATTGTGTGGCCAGCACTATGCACAGCCGCCTTTTCAGGTACCCATCAGAGCTGGGTAGACTCAGGGACACCAGGATTCGAACCCAGGACTTTCGGTACGATAGCCGAACGCGCTGTCGTACGACCACCGTCATAAGAACGGGAACACTTTGCCGAGGCAACTACCAGAGAAAGTTGTTTTTTTTCAACGGATGCCAGAAGTCGACACCTCGAGCTCGATTGGCTTTGATTTTAGTGACAGAGGATAGTTTAGAAAACTAATTTTTTATTCACTCTCAATTTCAAAACAATGTTTTAAATAAAATTCAAAATTGTGAAAAAATTAATTGGATTATAGTATACCCGTCAGAGTGATTGTTCCACACAGATCAAATTTTCACTGTATACTAGGAGATGGTGTGGCCATCTCAATTTACCAACCGACCTTTCCGTAACATATGTCGCCAGAGACTAAACGACACCCTTCAGACATGGAAATTAAAAACCTAGCCTTCATTCATCAAGGATTGGAACCACTGATCTCTAAAAAGAATGGATTGGGCTCGGAAGTAACATTCTTGAGAAAATTTCCGCCATTTTGTTTATACTGTCACTGATCATCAATATATATAATTACCGTGAGTTTGTTTATTTATTTAGATGTTTGTTTCTGCTCTATATTCTGCTCTATATTCTCCTAAGCCGTTTGAATATCGGGTTAAAAGTTAAATTTATAAATTGGAAACGTCCTCCAAAATAAAGTTTTATTTTTTTAATAATATTGCTTAATTCGTTAATTTATTTTTAAAATAAACTTAGACCTATTACTAATCACCGTATGTTAAGGTTATACAATGGGCGCAGTTTCCAAATGATGTCCCTTTGAAATGCTTTCAAATTTAGTGTATTCGGGACCGGGTTTTCCCGTACTGCGAAATATTGCTGTCTACTTTTTTATTATTAACTTTTTTTATTGTTTGGTATTTGTTTTCTTTTGATCGTATTATTGTTAGTTTTATAAGTCAGAAGCTTGACATCTACAATCCATTTGCATATTGTGTAAAATGGCAGCAACATAGATTCCGTTCCGATCTATTTATAGATCAGTGGCACAGTAAGTTTTAGACACAATTTTGTTTATATCGGTAAGTGCAGTGGACATTTTTAGTTTTCGTTTTCTTCTATAGATCAGTGCCTTTCTTCACTTTGCTCAAACCAATTTATTAAGAAAGCGCAATCTAGTATTTTTATAGATCAGTGATTGGAACCCATAATTCTAGTGTAAATTGTAAGTAAACTTCTTTTTCAAATTCTGAGATGCCCCCAAAACAAACAAGTGCTGGATGTCGTGTGGTGCAGAAGTCAAAATACTATGATACCTTAGTCAACGCATAATCAAAATTCAGAATTAGTTCCGCTATGACTATGCCATGTGTCATTTCAGCCACTCACAGATGAAACGAATGACCATCCGCGACCTACAGGCTAGAAAACTAAACAGAAAGTTGTAGACTTAGTCAATCAGGTCCTGCGAATACATCATTAAGAACCCGTGGGCTTTTGATGGCTTTGGGGGTCCTGCTGCAAGGTCCGACCTCTCCAGCTCCCCAAAGAGGTCAGACCTTTCTACTTCCTTAAGAGGTCACTCCTTCACACTTTCATTACTCCTGGATCCTGTGACGTATTCATATAGTGCGGGGTCAGTGGCTGGTAATTGGCATTTTTATCTCACACTGGACGATACCCATCGAATCTGTCATGATGCACGTCTGTAGGCCCTAATATTGGGGGGGCGCTCCCCCACTCCGCTCCCCCCCCCCCCCAACTGGTGTCATTTGACCGTCAGACAAAACGCGCGTGTGTTTTGACCTGGCACGCGCCGGAGGTCACGTGGAGTGTCTTCCTCGGCTCATTAGCGCGACAAAGACTTTTGCTTCAGTCAACTGGACAGAAATACACGGCGTTGCCTCCCCCTCCTCCAATACACTACACTCTCTTGGAAGATCCCCTGGTCGCGTGGACATCGCGTTAAGAGGTCGTGCTTTTCCCAGCACCGCGAGCTGACCGATGGTCATTTGAATAACGCCCAGCTCGGGTGAATCTCTTCAGAGCTAAAAAGGGCGCACGCGGGTGTAAGGGACAGTTATTCAGGGGAGGAGCGGACGCTAATGTGGATTTATCTGTCTAGAGTTATTGCCCCTGTTATTACAAGAGCGATGGCGGGAGATAACCTAAATGAGTAAACTCGGGAGATTATCTTACCGTGGGTGTTTACCTAGGCGCCCCACGCCCTCCCCATTGTTCGTCACAATGCCAAAGTCATCTACGTGGGGGGGGGGGGGGGCTCCAATAGATGTTTGACACAACAGCTTTGTCAGTGGCGTATCCCCCTCGGCATACACGAGGCGGTAAGAAGATAACCACGGGGAGCGGACGTCAGGTTAGATACATAAAGACCCATGTGTGTGTGTGTGTGTACGTTGGCCGACGCTCGTGTGAGTAGGCTATAAGTAGAATAAGTAGAAGTATCACGTGACAAAGTTTCCAACTAATGCCAACAGGTGTAGCAAGGTGACTTTTGGGGGAGGTGGGGGGGGGGAGAGAGAGAGACGTCGCTGGCATGTTTACATGAAAAACTTTTAAAACTGATGGTAGGCGTGGTCCAATCGCACGTGAAGACGTATGTCCTACTCAAACCAAGGTCCGTCATTTGATTGACAGTATAAGTAACACTTAGGGCTTTATGGTCTGACATCCACGTTTTAAAGCTAAGAGACCCGCGGGTATCCGAGGACGCGGCCCTTGATCCAAAACGTGTGCCGACCTCCGTATCATCGGATTTAAACTACTTACCTGTGCATGTTGTGTGCAGCCATGGGGGATGATTGGAGTGATGAGACAGGACAACGGTGTCTTCGTTGGTTAATTGTCCACACACACACACACACACACACAAAGTAAATACGTTAATGGTATCGTGTTACTCCATTATAATATTTCTTACTATATCATTGACAAAAAGGGGACATGGTGATCGAGTGGCAGAGGGTTTGGCTGGCGCACCGAAGGTCCTATATTCGAATCCTGGTGAAGACTAGTACTTGTTCCCGGCTCTGTATGGTGTCTTTGGGTTTTACCCAGCATTGTTGGGTACCTGACTTTAGTAGGGGGGGTAAAGTAATGGCGGCTGGAAATTGTACTGGCCACACAATCACCTAGTATGCTGTGGCCACAAAAACTGGTAAACTCTCCTCCACCAGAAACATTTGGTCAGATGGGTTACTTTTTTTTTTTTAATATCATCGATAATCGTGTGCGTGGAAACATCTCGATTAGGGAGAAAAAGATGGATGGACATCTCGGAATGGACACGAATACTGGAACAGACGGAGCGATTTCGTGAGAACAATCAGAGAAGGATTGTAGGAAGATAGTTTGTGGGACATCTGTGGGGCTACGACGGTTCTAAAGGATCTTGGACATATATGATATTCATTTTTTTTTAGTCGTCAGTGTTTTATCTATTGTATTGATTGTCCACTAGTAGTGCACTAAATTGCAGTCCAAATGTACCCCCTACTGGTTCTTTCAAGAAGTGATTTAAATTATTTAAATTTGTGTATAACTCTGAATTTCCTGCCTTGACATGGATTTATATAATATCCTACCAAACAAAAGCTAATCAATTAGTAGGTAAAAAAACAAACAACTAAAATTAATAGTGCATTGTACTGACGACACAATCTTTCTTTTTTTTTTGGCGCAGTCATTTGTCTGTTGTTAATTCCTATTATGTTCCACTAAAACTCCATGATTTCTTATCTCATATTATACATTACATCCTTCTATAAAGAAGATTATTTCGTCCTACGCTCATTCGTGGTCCGAGTCTAGTTTTGCATTTTTTAAATGATGTTAAGTTACTGGTTTTCCTGGTTTGTTCAGGCAACCCATTCCATGCTCTGGCTATCTGGTGGATGTTTACAAAATACAAGCAATATAATTAAAGCTACAGTTAAGTCAAACTTTTAAGGGCCATCCTTATAAAACAAAATGAAGTCTCTAATCCGCCAACCATATTTTACTTTCTAAAACTCAATTCTTGACAATCCATTTTGCCTCACTTAACACAATTATTGTGTTTTCTTCAGAAAATGAAAATTTACAATATTAAATTAATGTAATCTTGACGTTTCAACTATTGATATTCAGATAAAATATTATAATTTCAATAGTTTAGTGGGATATTGTCACATTTATTTAAAAATAATGGAATGGGTTCGGAAACTACATTATTGAAGCCAAAATCAATAGGCTTACACGTGACTTTCAATTATCTATGAAATAATATTTCGTAAACACTGACCTGTAAATACATTTTATGTGACTTCCTTTTTATCGTATAGAATCATAGAGCATTTGCAATAGAAGTGGCTTAGGTTTCTTGGTGACGTAACTCTGTAAATAGCGGCCACGATGGTGGTAAAGGTGAATGAAAATTGTTCTTTACCATGTGTATTTTACAACCAGAATATGAGGAATTTGTTTCCATAAATCTTGATATTTAACTGTGATACTAGTCCTTTGTAGTCCGTCCACGAAGTAAACAAGATCTTAGGCTTGTATAGTTTTTCAATAGCTCTTGTGAAACATTGCACAGCCCGCCTTATATGCCTTATGCTTTACTTTTAGATAGTAAGTTGAGCTAACTTTCGACAATCGACATCTTCAATAGAGCGCTTGCAATGGGCGGAGCTTAAGTTGTTTAGTGACGTCATTTGTAAATAGAAGCCACTATTGAGGAACAAATATGGCACATGGTGAAGTTTCTTAGCATGCCAAATTCACATATGAATATTGGCTATCCTACTAAAAAAAAGGAGGTAAATAGTCGTACTGTAGATTAATTGATTAACGTGATTAGGCTAGGACCGGCTAGACCTATTTACACTTTCAATTTCACTTTATAGGCCTACACTTTTAATGTTTCGTAGGCTAGGTTAATGGGCTAATGGCTAAGTAGGGCAGCTACGATGCCAAGTGATAGTGTTGGTGAATATCTAGTCTAGTCAAGTCACTAATTGGCTCACATCGTCTATGATCTATGTCTATGATAATAATAAAATAGCATATTTTATTTAACAGACATAATACAGCTTACATCTTAATAAGACTTAAAACACAACACATCATTTTAAAAAAGCTCGAGCCTATATGAAACTTTATTAATACAGCGGCCATTGTACTTGTACACCACTACACAAAGTAAACAAAAATCACGTACCTTTTGTCACGTGATTGCAAACGCCCTATCAAATATTCTGCACTTACGGAACCTATTCCTTTGATTTTTAATGTTTTAAAAATTTTTTAGATTTCAATGTTAATTTTCATCGCATGACAGTGTTTTATATATGTATTTACGTCATATTGTTGACATGATAAAATGTAAAAATAAAACCGTCTTAAGCCAATAGTAATACGGCTGCCATTTGTCACCACTCGAAAAAGAAAACAAACAGCACGTGCATTTTGTCACGTGATTGCAAATGCTCTATAGATTTGTTCTAATTATAGGTGTGGGATTTTTTCCTATGACTCGCTTATATGGAAAAGTGAATAGTGTAAATGGAGTAAACAATGGGCCGTATTGCTGCTGAGAGTTAACACCCTTGCCCCTTATACAAGTCAATCTTATATACCGTAATTGTAAAGATTGCTGCTGAGAGTTAACACCCTTGCCCCTTATACAAGTCAATCTTATATACCGTAATTGTAAAATGGGCAAGGGTGTTAACTCTCAGCAGCAATACGGCCCATTCTAGCCTCAATTTGCGATTACAAATTTATAATGGAGACGGTATCCATTCTTTTTATAGATCAGTGTAAAATTTTTTCATCATTTCATAATTTGTCTGCTTTTGCCCCACTCCTCCCCCCCTCCCATTTTACAGTGCTATCCTGTGCCTATTTTGATTTTAAATTATTTGCTCCTTCCCCATCCCCACGTTACCATCACGAACACCTTGCGAATCCCGGCTACGCCACTGACAGGTTATAGGTCACGTGAGATTAAAATGTTTATGACCAACATCAGTCTCTGACAACATCTAATGCTGTAAATAATTATCTGTTGGACTTTTTTTTGTCTTCTTCAAATTAGGTCTACTGTGCAATAAAAAATACTATTGAAAAAAATATCAAAAGCCTGTCAACTCGCGCGAGAGAGATAGACAGAGAGAGAAAGAGAGAGAGAGAGAGAGAGAGAGAGAGGGAGAGAGAGAGAGAGAGAGAGAGAGAGATTACTCACTTTTAACTACGCGGTCAATACAATGTTATAATTGGATTTTTTGTTATGGAGCGCGACAAAGAGACTCGCACACTAGTTAATAAATAGAATTATGTATATATATATATATATTATGTATAACCGGTAAACAAAGGTTATAAAGATAACATTATATAACCGTGTAAAACAATTTACGAGTAAAATACGCAACAACAAAAAAAACTCAGTTAACAAAATTAAATTTTTAGTTCTGTCAAAATGTGAGACTATTCAATTTTAGTTATTCTAGCCTATTGTTTGTTCCATAGGTTCTCTAGACTTACAAAAAAAAAAAGTAAAGTAGGGCTATATATTCTAATACCCGTCAGACCAAATTGATCCAAATTGGTCTATGGGGCCGGTGAAGCCTCCATCACCAGTTTCTACGTGATGGTGTGGCCAGCATTATGCACAGCCGCCAACTGAGGCCAGGTACCTAACAGGGTTGGGTTGGCACAGGGACACCCTCCAGACATCCTCCAGACCCACCGGGATTCGAACCCAGGACCTTTGGTACGCCATCCCAACTCGCTGCCAACGTTCCTCCCCTCTCTAAGCATCTAAGCGTATATTAAAATTAAACTCCTCCCCCCCCCCCCCCCAAATAAAAAAAGGTTTTGCTATAAATCTTGTATATCCTTTTTTGTTCGCATTTTTTTTAGTCCAAACTTTTACATGGGCCACTTGCTTTTTAAAATAATTACCTTTGAAATAATTAAAGTCTAAGTTAATAATATAAAGAATTTTAAAATGCGAACTATAAAGGATAATGAACAAAAAGAAGAAAAAAACTACACCTGATTTTCATGGGATGTTGCGATGCGATGTGGCGATGCGATGTGAAAATTATCTTATGTTATCAACATCATTTGAAAATGACATTATCTTATGTTATCAACATCATTTGAAAATTATATTATCTTATCTTATCAACATCATTTGAAAATTATCTTATCTTATGTTATCAACATCATTTGAAAATGATATTATCTTATGTTATCAACATCATTTGAAAATTATCTTATCTTATGTTATCAACATCATTTGAAAATGATAGTATCTTATATTATCAACATCATTTGAAAATTATCTTATTTTATCGACAGCATTCGAAAATTAGCTACTTAAATTTGATTAAGTAGAACATGTAATTCAAATCCAGTGTTTATAACCAGTAATTTTGATGTATATGAAAAACACCCGCACGTCTGCAGACGATCTCAAAACGATGTTGTGCGTTTGATCTTATTATCTACCCTGTCCACCTGCCTGCATCAGAGCCTCGCCCGGCGCTGTATTACAATATGTTGAATAAACAGCGCGCATTTGAGGTTCCATTTCCTCAATGACCGTAACAATGATGCTAATAACAGACCAATGAACTAGCAATTTCAATAATCACCTCCCAACGTCAAAATGACATGCGCAGTGAAAGCAGGAAAAACCCGTTGGCTGCAGTTAGCCATTGACTAATCTATGGCCAGGTCGCCCAGACAAAGAAAGTTACCCGCGCCCCACACATTCCCTCCCACCCCGCCTCAACTTTTTTCTCGCCCTGTTTTGTCTTCTTTTTATCAACATGTAGGTTACATGGTCGTTTTGGGTTTTCTGATTGGCAGAGGACGTGACCTAATTTTGTCCCAAACCGTGTTAGCCATTGAATGAGATCCACTTAGCGCCATGCCGACTTGAATGCTACGCCATTTTGTTTGCACTTCGTCACAAGGTTTTAATATTAGAACCGAGAAAACACAAAAGGGCCACATAACCGTAAGCCGTACACAAACAAGCGAATGTAATATGCGTGACAATCGGCGAATGAATTAAACAGCAGAAGCTCGTGTTTACGCATTAGAGATTGAAGGCATCATGGAAGCTTGAAAGGTGAAAGGTCACAATTATAATCTAGCAAGACTCATTTGTGAACATGTTATCTGTAATTTACTGCTTAGCGTGACAATTAAGTGTGATGTGTTTGAAAATGAAGTGTCATTTTCACGCCAGTTCGTTCCACGTGGCTAATGATTGGGAACCCCCAAAAAGTCGTAACTTCACCGCGGTTGTGTGATTGTGTGGTCAAGACAACGCCCTTTGATTTCTCCGATTAATACCAGGGATAGACGGAGACACCCATCAGTTGCTCGTGTGAGCATGGTCAAAATAATGCGTTGATAAAAACAGCAAAGGAAAAAATGGCAATTTGTTGGAAAAAAACAACAACAATTAAAACAGGCAAAGATGACATAATACTTTACCTTACCTCCAATAATAATTATTGTCAGGTATCCGTCAGATCTGGGTAGACCCAAGGATACCATGGAGTCCAGGGATTCAAACCCAGGAAATTCGGTACGCCAGTCGAACGCGCTGCCCCTCGGCTACCGTGCCCCCTTAGTAATGACAGTGCATGACTAAGAATGATTGACTTGTCAAATGACTACTTTAAAGACACGATCAGTTAAACGAAAGGATTACTGAACTCAAGTGTTTACGGGAAACCACACGTGATTTAAAGTTTAACAAACAAAAATAAATTCTACCACTGAAAAAACAAAGATTTTATTTGTTAAAATTTTTCAGGTGCCATATTTACCTCGCCATCTTCTGTTTGCCATTTAAACCATTGCCGTTTCTGAAATTATTTGTGGGTTTTAGTTACTCGTGAGGATTTTATAACAGCTATCCTTACAGCCACAGACACAAGAGCATTTGTGTTGTGGTGCATTCGGCAAGCTATAAGGCATATAAGGGGATTGTGTGTTCCACACAATGCCAAACCATGTTTCTATACAACTCTATCTGTCCATCTCTCTCTCTCTCTCTCTCTTCTTTTCTCCTTCCATCACCCACAGCTTCACAATAAGCGTACCGTGCAAGGGGCCGCGGCCCTGGTAGAACCATTAAATCAATAATGTGGTGAAACGTTGACGCCCTACTTTCAGGTGCCGGTCGGTCACCAATTTTTTTTTTTTTTTTTTTTTTTTTTTTTTTTTTTTTTTTACTTTATCGACCCAATCCCGTGGTTTTTCTTTGTTTCTCCACAGCCAGGTCCAGCTTTCTACTCCCCCCTCCCTTATACTCCCTTTCGTTACCACCCCCACGCCCTTTTCCACCCCCTGCCCTGCCTTTTTACGACACCCCATTCCCTTCTCCCGTGGACCTTTGGTTCTTTTCTTGTTGTCAGACGATGTGTGTGTGTTTTTTTTTTCTTTCGCCCCTCTATTTCTCCTCGTAATGTAACGGTGGATGGCATTTTATTCGACGCGCGGTGGGGGGGGGGGGAATTGGAGACGGCCGGGGGAGTTTGCGAGTGATGTTAGGACGAGAAAATTCGCGAGAGAAACGAGGCTGGTGACGAGGGACAAGGGAGGAAAGCGGTCGGTGCATTAGTTGCCGGGAAGAGGTCGGTGGGGTCGAATGTGGTGGGAAGGGGAAGGGTGGGGGGGAGATGAAACGAAGAGAATGGGTGGCGGTGGTGGTGGTGGGCAGCATTGACCGTCAACTCGATTGACTCGCTGCGGTTAAAAGCATTACGCCCGGTCCCGTCTCAGTGGATAAGGTTTTTCCCCTCCTTTCAATGATTTATACGCTGGAGTTGTCTGCCCTTTTTTAAACAATAAAACCTGTTTCATTTTATTTTCCACCGAGAGTAATTTCCCCTTGGGACATTCACGGGACGATACTCGGATTTCAAAATTAACGACCAAGGGAGCTTATTGAAATAAAAGTAACAGCCATTTGTATGACTTTATCTCGTTCTAAGATCTTTTAGTTAGGGGGTTAATTCTCTTGCCGGTTAATTCTGTATTGGGAGTTTCTTTTTTTTCTCCTTCAGTTATCTGCAGTTATCGCGCTATCGGGCAAGTGAAATCACACAAGATGTGGGCAATAAGTTGAAACCGTGTGACGCTTTCTATGAGATGAATGCAGACAGTTATTGTTTAGATGCCCCCAGCCCATAATTCCAAATTTACCGTTGCCAAAATTATCGTTTTGATAGTTTTGCCGAAATTACCGTTGCCAAATTTACAAAGCGCCATGATGAACTTGAGAATATTTTTGCTCTGATTTAAAGCATGAATAGTAAAAGTAGTTTTGAGAGTCAATTCTTCCAATAGGCTGTCCCTTGTGTTCATGAAGTGTGTAAGCCACCGATAAGCTTACATAAAAAGCACACCGGAGGGCTTACGCATTTGGGGACAGTCCCTGTTGAGCGTAAGAAAATCATTGCACCGCCGAGAGGCTCCGAGACTCGGTAGGGAGGAAGCAATGAGCGCAACAGTCTCAACCACACCCTGATACCTTGGATGTCCATAAATGTATTCTAGGATTTGTGCTACCGGGCGACAGAACAGGTATAATAGCGAGCCACCAGTGGGGCCACCACGTTAATAATCCGAGGGGGAATTCCGCGGGTGGAGGAGAGAAGTGTAGTAGGCCTACGGGTGTGCCGCGGGGTGGCTAGTCACGGACCGAATCTTCGTGTGTCCTCCATCTACCATTGTACATCGTTACGCCTGGACTCAAGTACCGGAAGGGCCCGTCCGGTATATTTTTTTAGAGACAATTTAAAAATCCAATGAGCTGTAACGAACAAAACAGGTTCTCTAGCTTCATTTTTTTTGCCTTAGTTATATAGTCTAGAGCAGGGGTCGGCAACCTTTTGCTAACAGCGTGACAAACTAGAAGTTTTAAATCATTCTGCGTGCCAACATTCTAAAAGTCTAAAAGTCAACCTGTTCTATTATACTTAAAAAAATATTTTATAGGACAATTAATTTTTTTTTAAATAAAGGTGTTGTGATTATCATCCTTTTTTTGCTAGCATTTATATCAAATACAATATTTTATTAGTCTACTTAACTTACACAATTATAATAATTATTATCTAGTCTTAATAACATTATTTGGGCACTCAAGATGAAGTATAACACTAATCTTATTAATAATGTGATCTCAGTTGACTGAGATGTCCTTATGTCTTTTAATGTTTTAATTTAGAAAGTATATGCATTAAAGCATGTTCTTAATTGCCCGAATTGTACTTCGCCGAACAGCCCGAGCAAGGGTTCGCTTCGTAACTTGCTCGCCTTTCGTCGTTTTCGCGCTTAACAGAGCGATCTATTGCTCGACAAGCGACATCTCGGGGGGTATCGGCGAACCAAATTCGGGCGAACGATTGCTTCGTCGACATGTTGACGAAGCCGCGTATTGATTGGCTGAATTGATCACGTTCATTATGCGAAAAGGCACCAAAATTTCCTAGTCTTAATGAAAAAAAATGGCGTCTTACAAGACAGTCAGCTGCCAGAGATGTCAGAGGACAGTCTAGTAATATTCATAGATGCATGGGAAAATGTTCCATGCCTGTGGAACTCACTCCATCGGGACTATAAAAATAAGGGTGAAAAAAACCAAGGCCTTGAACAATATTGCCCAAAATCTTTGTGCAATGTAATCGCAACACCCAAAGCTTCTTCGTCTGTGAGCGCAGCCATTTTGCAGCAATACTAACATCCGGCAGTTCGCCTCAGCGCTAAAAATAGACCAGTTAAAAACAAGAGCACCATTTCGCTGAGCTTCCGAGCCCATTTAAGAGCAAACAGTAGCTCTTGCGAATTGAACGATACCTGATTCGACCGAAACTAGTTCGGGTAATTGAGAACATGCCTAACATTACCATTAAGCGGAATAGATACTTGGTAATCAGACAAACTGGGTAGTTAATGTAATGTTTGAAAATATACATAGAAATTCTTTAGTCACAAAATATTTATACAATTTTCAAATACTTTTAAAGTTTGTTTATTTCACAGTTTTAACTTGTAAGCATTTAATTTTTTTATAAAAGAAAAAAAAAGAAACATACTAAAATTATTAGCGCAAATAAAATGCTTTAATTATCTCCCCTTTAATTAAAAAATCGTTTCCACATTTGATTCAACAGTGATGCCAAACAAGTTCTGTTTTGTAATATAAAAAAAATACTGACTGTTTTTTTATTCCTCAATCAATAAAAAAAATACTTGGAGGTCTTTCGCGTGCCATTGAAAATCGCTCTGCGTGCCAAGTTTGGCACGCGTGCCTTAGGTTGCCGACCCCTGGTCTAGAATAGGGGTCGGCAACCTACAGCACGCGTGCCAGACTTGGCACGCAGAGTGATTTTCAATGGCACGCGAATGACTCCCAAAAAGGCAAGTCAAGTCTCTTCTACAAGAAATTGAGTGCCTAAGAAAGATGGCTGTTAGGATGTTGGCACGCTGAATGAATTAGAAATCCCTCTTCACTACCTCATACTGGCTAGCTCGAAATCCACTTTGTCAGGTGTGAATTCGGTGACTAGAGCAGGGGTCGGCGATCTTTTTGCTAACAGTGTGCCAAACCAAGATTTCTAAATCGATCCGCGTGCAGACAGCCTAAAAGTCAACCTGTTTTAATATAGTTTTGAAAAAAAATATGTTTATAGGACAATTAATTTAGCCCCGTGGCAAGGCCGAGACAAAAAGCAAAGGAGATTTGTAGAGAAAATAGTTAAAGCGTTTTAAATTTAATCAAAAAATTAACATGTTTGTGATTATTATCCTTTTTATTTGCATTCATATCAAATACAATATTTCTACTTAACTACTTAGCTTTCACATTTAATTTATGGTAATTATTGTCTAAACATTATCATTTGGACCTTGGGTCCACTATCTCGAGTTCGCAGTCCATCAACTCTGAGATCAACCGCAGGATCACCAAGGCAGCCACAGTCATGCCCCAACTGAAATAGTGAGTGTGGGACAACTCCTGCCTCACCGATTAGACCAGACTGCGCGTCTACCAAGCCTGTGTACTCAGCACTCTCCTGTAAGGCGGTGAGTCGTGGACCACCACGTGAGGTGCGTACGGCGCATACTGCAGATCCAGTGGCAGGATGGGGTCCCCAATACAGAGGTGCTGGAGCGAGCCAACATGAGCAGCCTTCATGCTGTTTTCAGCGAGAAGCGCCTCAGGTGGCTCGGCCATGTAAAGAGAATGAATGCAGGCCGCATTCCCAAAGACCTACTCTACGGAGAGCTGGTCGAATGTCATAGGAAGACATGGCGCCCGAAACTGCGCTTCAAGGACCTATGCAAAAAGGACTTGAAGTTGATCCAGAGCTCCATCGACCTCGACACATGGGAATCTCAAGCTGCTGACCGACCAATCTGGAGGCTCGCAGTTAGGCGTGGCACATCGTGCGCAGAAACTGGGCGTAATGAGACTGCCATTCAGAAAATAGCGAGGCGGAAACACCCACGACAACAGCCATCCGCCTTTAAATGCCTCAAGTTATTGCCTCAGGGATTGCCACTCCCGGGTTTGTCTACACAGCCATTCTCGACGGTGCAGTTGGATACCTCACCCATGAAGCTACAGCATCGTCCCTCGAGACGGACGGATGCCGACGACGACGATTATCATTTGGAACTCAAAATGAATATCTAAATTATAACAGTTAGTAATATTAATTATATTATGATCTCAGTTTACTAAGATGTCCTTTAATGTCACTGATCTTTAAAAAGAATCAGTGTTTAGTGTGTTTGAGGTTAGTCAATATGCATACTGTTTTGCATTTACCATTGAGCGGAATAGATACGTAGTAATCAGACAAACTGGGTAGTTAATGTAATGTTTGAAAATAATAAATATAAATTATTTAGTCATAAAATATTTATACAATTTTCAAATACTTTTAAAAGTTTGATCATTTTAAAGTTATAACTTGTATTTATTTATTCTTTTATAAAAGAAAAAAAAAGAAATATACTAAAATTATTAGCGCAAATAAAATGCTTTAATTATTTCCCTTTAATTAAAAAACGTTTCCACATTTGATCAATAGTGATGACAAACAAGTTATGTTTTGTAATATAAAAAGAAATTTTACTGACTTATTTTTATTTCTTTATAAGTGTAAGTTGCACCAAAAGCTGAAAGTAGTAGAGCGAATGGCTATCAGTTGAGAATAACAGATGACTTTACTAAGCTAAGCAGCTTACTTTCAGATTTTTTACGCAAAAGGGCACATTTGGATAGACTACCAATTTTTGAAACCATTTTGAAAGTCTTGCCTTTGGTTAGAAAATTTAGCTTTGAGTAGCCTACTTCGATGTATTTCCGGAAAAGCCCTCACCATCTAAATGTATGCCTCTATATAGGGGTGTACATGTAGTCAGATGTTTTGAAATTGATTTCACGGCAAGATATATGTCCAGTTTCAATGCAAATCCATTCCAGTGGTCGTTGTAAATGCAAGTTCAACTCACTGAAATGTGTCGCTTTGTCATTCCAAAACATCGGCTTCAACAGTCAGTTTTCCTCATGAAGAACCAGAAATAGTTTTTATTTTTTTCATCAATAAAAAAAAATTACTCTTGTAGGTCTCTCGCGTGCCATTGAAAATCACTCTGCGTGCCAACTTTGGCACGCGTGCCTTACGTTGTCGACCCCTGGGCTAGAGAGTATATCAAAGTTGTTCAACGCAAACAGTTTTTGGGTTAAATTGATAAGTCATTATGAGGCGTGACCTTTTCAAAAGGAAGAGATCATGAACTTCCGGTGCCATTTCCTGTTTTTTACGTAGGCTAAACAAAATAAAACATGCTTTTGCAGGTGTTTGACAATTGATTTTAACCTCCACGGCCAGTTCTGGTCTTTTAAAAATATACAAAGGCTACAAGATTAGTTATGAGGAATCCGTTTTATAATTAATACTCAAAGTGTTAGTCGCGTGAAGTTAAATTAATTTAGCTTTGTTTATAATATTTAATAAACAGTCAAGAGTTGCGTTTCTTTGTTATTTTAAAAAAAACGTAGATTCATAAAAACAAAAAACTAAATTTCTTTTGCATCAAGCAATAAGTTTGAGATTATAAATAGGGGATTCTTCATGTTTGACATTCACAATCCATCGTTTTCTTTTGGCAACATGTTTTGGAAAAGAAATAAAATTTAATCCACTGCATCTTTTCGTACAATCAGTAACGTAGCACAAAGACATGTTTTGAAGCAAATGAACGAATGAAACCGGAAATGCTTTTCACTTCAACCTTTATACATGCATAATAATTAAGACTTGTCAATAGCAGCATGCAAGCATGAGGCCCCCAGCTAAATTGGATCTGGGCCCAAGACGAGGAGCTATCAGACGAAGTCAAAATGCTGAGCAAGCCAGCTGGCGACTCTAATACAGAAACAGGACATTGCATAGCTCAAGGAAGTAATAATAGATATATTTTTGTTAGGCTGGTGTAGAGTTAGGCCTAAATATAAAATTGTGACAAATTAGACACAAAACCGGACAGGCGGATAGACAGAAGAATAGATTGACCCACATAGAGAGAGAATGATAGACCCCCGGCTTCACATCAAAGTTAAAACGGTTTCAATTGTGTCCATCGAAACTCGAAACACACACGAGAACACATCCTACTTGTGTATATAAATGCATCCACTCCTTTGAAAAGCGTCAAGTATTAGTTGTCTTTGTTCAAGTATTAGTTGTCTTTGTTCTTCGTTCTACCCTTTAAGTTAAAAAGAAATTTTTATCCCGTTTCTATAACAAAAAAAGAAAATACTAATTTTTATTTTATGGTTCACTTTTTTTTTCCTGTCTTGATTATTGCCCTTGTCACCCCCGTCCCCACTTACTGCCCTCCATCCCCAGCTCGAGCTTTGACACAAAGAACATCTCTCGCTCGCGCTGATCTAACAATGAACATGAAACATACAGTGCAGTGTAAAGGGGGGGAAATATTGACTTCCTGTCCAACTAGCCCCCGCCCACTTCGCTGTTTTGCTAAACTGCTGTGACTGTATTCCACTTCCGTTGTTAAAGCAGAAGAAGAAAACACAACAAAACTAAGGATAAAATAAAAATAAGAAACACACGCCTTGCTTTTTTTTTTCAGCGAGTTAATTATCATCCGTCAGTGGAGAGGTGAGAGAGAGAGAGAGAGAGAGAGAGAGAGAGAGAGAGAGAGAGAGAGAGAGACAGAGATGAAAAAACATGGTGAAATAGGATTTGAATAAAGAGTGATCAGAAAGCTTTCAAAAAAGGAGGGAAAAAAATACTTGGCAGTAAATTATCGTGTAATCAGACTTGTATTGACCGCCATGCGAGGCTTTGTCCACTGCAGTCTTTGATACGCGAGGGGTGAGGGGGAGAGAATGTAAAAGTGGCTGGGGATGGAGGACGGAGGCGAGGGGGGGGAGGGCTGGTAGCGCTAACAGGAAAAGTTTGTGTGATGTGTTGCGTTAGTTGAGATAAAAGTATAATCATTTTTATTTTTTTTTGTTAATGAATTTAGAAATGGGAGAGAATAAAAATAACAGGTAGACGGGATCTGAATTGTCTGCTCTTGAGAGCATTAATCTCTTGACGGAGTTATCCACTCTTGATTTTAATCACAGGGTTTTATGTTGCGAGTTTGTGAACGCGCGCGCGCCCGTTTGTTCATGCATACGTATGTGTGTGTGTGTGTTTGTGTGCGTTACAATAACAGACTAATTATACACGGAACTCTAGCCGGTGTCAGGTTGGCAAGTGACGGGCCCTTGTAAGA
Source organism: Anisus vortex (assembly GCA_949126835.1). Taxonomy (NCBI): domain Eukaryota; kingdom Metazoa; phylum Mollusca; class Gastropoda; family Planorbidae; genus Anisus; species Anisus vortex. Next base: position 5,380,711 of record OX421495.1, read on the forward strand.
TGCGCTGTGCGTTATAATATAGTTTTTTTTTTCTTTTTTTCCCGCCAAATGAAAGCGACACATCATGTCTGCTGGTGAGATGCAACCTGACAAAGTAAAATGATAACCCGCATACAAGAAAAGAAGAGAGAAGAAAAAAAAAGAATGATATTTACCGGGTAAATATTATCCCTGCAGATTGACTGACGCAAACACTCTTACATTACAAGTGATTGGATGAATTGTGTGGCGAAGATGGTGTGGTCAGAACAAAACCATATTTTCAATGTGTCGATAGACTTCTGACGGTAACAGTTAACTGTGTGTGCAATTAGAGGCACGTGCCGAAGGTCCTGGGTTCGAATCCTGGTGTAAGTAGGGAACGAAGAAGTCGCCCTACCCGTTAGCCACCCTCGTCAATCACTGAGAACATAAACAGCTGTTGTTTAATCATCTCATTCGTTTACAGATGCATCGTCATTTTAATATAGTTGTGTGTGTTTGTTTTTTTTAAAGTAGGTTACCAAAAGTTTTCATTTCTTGTTTGAATAATGATAATAACAATAATGGTTATGTGTATAGCGCTTCTATCCATGCTATTATAGCATGCTGATTATTACGTCCTCTAGACTCTACTCCCAAAACTCACACAGGGCGACAGGGATCGGTCGGTGACAGGGATGGAAACCCGCGACGTGAACTAACCGCAGAACCAGCCGGCTTCACAAATACTTGTCGTATCTTTAACGAGGAAAGTGTTACATGTGTTTTGGCGTTTTTAAGTCCTCTTCTTATTATAATTAATATAATTGACGAGTCTTAATGGTGCGGTGTGACCTTTTCGAATGGAAGAGATAATAAACTTCCGGTGACATTTCCGATATTTTCGTAAACAAAAACCATGCTTTTGGCCGCAATTGATTTCAACCTCGTCGGTCAGTTCGGTCGGAAGGGGGGGGGGGGGGGGGCTTAGAAAAAGAGTTCAAAGAAGCAAGGAGTTGTAGAAAATGATAAAGTTGTTATGAAGCACCCGGTATATCAACATTTAAACCCACTGCATTGATGTTATAACACATGAACATTAAAAAAAATAAAAAAATAAGCAATTAGATCTATTATTAATAACCATAAACCATTAAGGAGGTTTCTATTCTATTTGAAAAGGTAATCCATGTCCCCATCAAGGTAATCAGAAACCAAAAGCCCCCCTAGTGCAGCAGATTGCGCGGCGCAGCAGGGGAAAGGGCAACAACGCCGCAAACAACTCCGCAAGCTCACATCACATCTCTCTCACTCTCTCTCAATCTCTCTCTCACTCTCTCCCTCTCTCTATCTCTCTCCCCCTGACTCCATGCCACCCTGTTGAATCCGGGCGGTGGGAGTGTATGTGTGTGGGGGGAGGGAGTGTATGTGTGTGGGGGGTGGGAGTGTATGTGTGTGGGGGGAGGGAGTGTATGTGTGTGGGGGGAGGGAGTGTATGTGTGTGGGGGGAGGGAGTGTATGTGTGTGGGGGGAGGGAGTGTATGTGTGTGGGGGGAGGGAGTGTATGTGTGTGGGGGGAGGGAGTGTATGTGTGTGGGGGGAGGGAGTGTATGTGTGTGGGGGGAGGGAGTGTATGTGTGTGGGGGGAGGGAGTGTATGTGTGTGGGGGGAGGGAGTGTATGTGTGTGGGGGGAGGGAGTGTATGTGTGTGGGGGGAGGGAGTGTATGTGTGTGGGGGGTGGGAGTGTATGTGTGTGGGGGGTGGGAGTGTATGTGTGTGGGGGGAGGGAGTGTATGTGTGTGGGGGGAGGGAGTGTATGTGTGTGGGGGGAGGGAGTGTATGTGTGTGGGGGGAGGGAGTGTATGTGTGTGGGGGGAGGGAGTGTATGTGTGTGGGGGGAGGGAGTGTATGTGTGTGGGGGGAGGGAGTGTATGTGTGTGGGGGGTGGGAGTGTATGTGTGTGGGGGGAGGGAGTGTATGTGTGTGGGGGGAGGGAGTGTATGTGTGTGGGGGGAGGGAGTGTATGTGTGTGGGGGGAGGGAGTGTATGTGTGTGGGGGGAGGGAGTGTATGTGTGTGGGGGGAGGGAGTGTATGTGTGTGGGGGGTGGGAGTGTATGTGTGTGGGGGGTGGGAGTGTATGTGTGTGGGGGGAGGGAGTGTATGTGTGTGGGGGGAGGGAGTGTATGTGTGTGGGGGGAGGGAGTGTATGTGTGTGGGGGGAGGGAGTGTATGTGTGTGGGGGGAGGGAGTGTATGTGTGTGGGGGGTGGGAGTGTATGTGTGTGGGGGGAGGGAGTGTATGTGTGTGGGGGGAGGGAGTGTATGTGTGTGGGGGGAGGGGTGTGGATTTCATAGAAAAACTGGCACGGTGTTCACATGTTGGTGGTGGTGGGGGGGGGGGTGAAGGAGGGAACCATAACATTTTTATTACTCCAGTTAATAATGGATGGTCTCTCACCATTGACGGGTTTTCCCCGGCGAGACTCTAATTACTCAAGACTCTTGTGTCGCTCCCTACCCCATTTAACTACACCCCCTCCCACTTCCCCCCTATTTGAGCACTGTGTCCCCTCCAGTTTTTGCATCACTCTCCCCACCTCTCCACCACCAAACACTCGATGCTCTTCCATAACTTTCCATGGAGCTGGCGGGATCTGTTTTTCTTCGCGCCCCCTGTGAGTGGAGGGGTAGGCGGTGTGAGGGGGGGGGGAGTGACTTGTTGGGGGAGGTTGAACTGCAGGAGAGGTGGGCGAGGGAGGGGAAGAGCAAGCGCTGAGAAAGCACACCGCGGTGAACAAGGGGGATATGTCAGTTCGAGATGTCGAATGAGGGAGGGGCTAAGTGCAAAGTGGGAAGGCGATAGGAATAGAGAGTGTGAGAGAGAAGGAGGGAGAGAAAGAGAGAAAAGAAGATGGAAGAATGTAAAGGAGAGCTAAGGAGGAAGAGAGAGAATGAAAAAGAGGAAAGAAGAGTTAGAGAAGAGATAAAGTGATAAACCAAGCGCTGACAAAAAATAGTAAAATATCCCGTCGGACCAAATTGATCCATTGGGCCGGTGAAGCAGCGTTCACCTGTTTCTATGGCCATATCATACTAAGGGATTATGTTGCCAGCACAATGCCCAGCTGCTTTTTTATTTTAACCAAGTAAAGTAAACCTGGTTCGGACTAAATGGATCCGTAGGGCCGGTGACTAGGAGAGTGTGTTGCCAGCACTATGCCCAGCCGCCTTTACTTTATTTTAATCTATGTCAGATACTTCAAAGCTGGGTAGACAACCTCCAGACCCGGTGGACACAAATCCTAGACATTTATCAGGAGTCAAACCCAGGCCCTTCCATACGCTCTGCGCTCGACCACCTTGCCCACGCAAGAATTATTGGAAACACATTTAACGAGCGCAGATGACAACCAGCAGGCAAAGTTTGTCCTGCGTTCCTACAGACCAATTCTGAAACACTGTTATCTTTAACATAACAAATATACTCACTCTTTCTTCCGTGCCCTGCCGTCTTTTCTATAACCCTAGAACTTTTGAGCATCAGCGTGTTCGGCTGGCGTACCGAAGGCCCTGGGTTCGAATCCTGGTGAAGGCCAGGATTGTTTCCTGGGTCTGGAGGGTGTCCCTGAGTCTACCAGGCTCCCTTGGGGTAGGCTACCTGACATAAGTCTGGGAATAGTAAAGGCGGCTGGGCATTGTGCTGGCCACACAATCCCCAAGTATGCCGTGTTCACAGAAACGGAATACTCGACTTTTTTTTTAGTCCGCGCCCTGCCATCTTTCTACAACCCTAGAACCATTAAGCATTCACTTATATCTCTATTTTTCAAGGGGCCTTCCTCCATAAGTAATCACGTGATATTGTCAAAGTACCCCCCCCCCCCCCCGAATAATTTAAATAATTTAAGTTAACGTTTTAATTTTATAAAAAAAGTTGTATTTCCCCATAGGCCTGCAGTCCAGTTTGTGATATATTCAATTCATTGTTTCTTTAAGTGTCTACAAATTGTTCATTGCAGTGTTTTATAAAACCAATGCCCAGATGTAGCTTAAATTAATATACGAAAATCTCTTTTTCGTTTGTGACGTGGAAAACGAAACAGATTCCACCATATAAACCAGAATGGTTTTTACAATATGTTCATGACAAACAACAAGAAATACAAACCACTTTTTCCTACACGCTTTTTGCTTATGTAATATGTAATGTGTATCTAGATGGCTATTTATCATACATAGCCTCCCACATGCTTGTTTATTGTGTAACTGAACATTAACTTTATGAAAAACAAAGAGAAACAGCCTTACTGTTTGGAAAAGTAACACTTTTAAAATGATGATACAATGTCATTTAACAGTCAACAACACACACTCACAAAATCTCGCCCACCTTAATTTTCATTATTGTTTGACAGACTTAGAGACTTTTTTTTTAAACAGCTTGACGTCAGTATTTCATAACACTGCTATAGAAAACCATAAAGAAAAACGAAACCTTTCTATAAATATTTTATCACGTTTCTTTGTAGCGGGATTAATTATTTCTTTCAGGTTGAGACAACCTTACGGCTTTTGGGTTCGGTTTCTTCCTGCCCCACCCCTAACACCGCACCCATGTCCTAACCACCATTCCCTTCCCTCTCCGCCCACCTTCATACCATACTCACTTTTTTTTTAAGACTCCCCGCTCTCGCCTCGATCTCCCTCATTTAATTCTACTCACGCACAGCTTTCAGGGACAAAGCCCTCGCTCATAGTCTCGATGGTTGAAGCTTGTTGGGGACGAGAAGGAAAAGAAAAAATTAACAAGGGGAGAGAAACAGCTCTCCTTTCCTTTTTTTTTTTTTTTTGTTTCCCCCTTGCGGCCGTGCGGTGATTGTTTTAAATCGAGATTGGGAGTTGTCTTACCTTTGGTTAGCGGGACCTCTTAGCGCTTAGAAAATAAAACAAACAAAAAAAATGAAACGAGCGGCGCTGTGACAGGACCGATGACGGGTGTAGCCTATTTGTTGATTGAGAGGAGAGTGTATAGCTAAAGAGTGTGTGGCGGGGGGTATCCTAAATTAGACCCCATGCGTAACATGAGAAGAGATTTTCTCGGAGTCATTTGCAGACATTTAGGTTTTTGGTAAACAACTTTTTTTTCTTTCCACGCCCAGCACTCTTTTGTTTACCTTTGTCAATTGACCTACTTCTGACTGACACACTTTCTTGACCCAATTAGCCACGTGCTCATATAATATATGTTCTATTTGTAAATTATAAATAGGCAAGCCTATTAAAAATGTATGTTGTATCCGAAAACATAAAGACATTTACTGTTAGGATACCGGACAAATGTAGGCCTTTTGTACATTAAAAAAGCAGGCCAATATTTATTATTGGGCCTATTTCCTAGGGCCACCTTTTTTTCCGCCAAAATATTGAGACGTGTGTCAGTGCCATTGGTCAATTTTCTTGGACATCAGCATGCTTTTTCTTTTTATCTCCTATACGAAGGCTGTCCTTTAACTAACGGGGGACTCGATTGTCCGAACTGGAATATTCTAGACTGGCTTTCTTTTTTTTTTCTTCTGGGGGCACAGTGGTCGATCGGCAGAGCGTTCGGCTGGCTTACCGAAGGTCGTGGGTTCGTATCCTGGTGAAGGCTAGGATTCGTTCTCGGATCTGGAGGGGGTCGCTGAGTCTACCCAGCTCTGACTTAAGTCTTGGAAAAGTAAAGGCTGCTGGGCATTTGTGCTGGCTACACAATCCGCCTAGTAAGCCGTGGAAACAGAAACTGGTGAACGAGCTTCACCGGCACCATGGATCACATTGGTCCGACGGGATACTTCACTTAAGTTTTTTAGTTGTTGTTTTTTTCTAACCATTTTACTTGCTTTTTCGGTAAGTTTTGTTTGAATATCCATGCCACCAGATCAGATCTCTCTATTGGGGGCACCCTCGCACAATCCTCCAAGACAGCAAACCAGCTGGTCCACTGTCGTTTATTCAGTTTTCTCGATTAACTCTTAAAAAGAGTCATTCCCGTATACGCAGAGACCATCTTTAAAAAAAAAAATAGATTCATTATACACACGATACAGTGTGGAATGCGGCTTTGATGACCAGTGTTTGGAGCCCACAATGGCCCACAGTGGTCCTAAGTCCTAAGAAGGGCGTGTTTGTATAAACAAAATACCCCCCTCCCAACCGACCGAATAGCGAGCGTCGTTTAGTGGACCTGTTTTGAAGGCATGCAATGTCCTTTCTTTGATGGCTGATGGCGATTTCATTTCATCCCAGTTTGTATCGAACCAGTAAATATTGTGTATTCTTCTTTTTTATCTTCTTTAAACATAGTCAGTGAGTGTTTGAATGTTGACAGTGCCATGAAAATAGTCAGTGAGTGTTTGAATGTTGACAGTGCCATGAAGATAGTCAGTGAGTGTTTGAATGTTGACAGTGTCAATAAGATAGTCAGTGAGTGTTTGAATGTTGACAGTGCCATGAAGATAGTCAGTGAGTGTTTGAATGTTGACAGTGTCAATAAGATAGTCAGTGAGTGTTTGAATGTTGACAGTGCCATGAAGATAGTCAGTGAGTGTTTGAATGTTGACAGTGTCAATAAGATGGTCAGTGAGTGTTTGAATGTTGACAGTGCCATGAAGATAGTCAGTGAGTGTTTGAATGTTGACAGTGTCAATAAGATAGTCAGTGAGTGTTTGAATGTTGACAGTGCCATGAAGATAGTCAGTGAGTGTTTGAATGTTGACAGTGTCAATAAGATGGTCAGTGAGTGTTTGAATGTTGACAGTGCCATGAAGATAGTCAGTGAGTGTTTGAATGTTGACAGTGTCATTAAGATGGTCAGTGAGTGTTTGAATGTTGACAGTGCCATGAAGATAGTCAGTGAGTGTTTGAATGTTGACAGTGCCATGAAGATAGTCAGTGAGTGTTTGAATGTTGACAGTGTCAATAAGATAGTCAGTGAGTGTTTGAATGTTGACAGTGCCATGAAGATAGTCAGTGAGTGTTTGAATGTTGACAGTGTCAATAAGATAGTCAGTGAGTGTTTGAATGTTGACAGTGCCATGAAGATAGTCAGTGAGTGTTTGAATGTTGACAGTGTCAATAAGATAGTCAGTGAGTGTTTGAATGTTGACAGTGTCATGAAGATAGTCAGTGAGTGTTTGAATGTTGACAGTGTCAATAAGATAGTCAGTGAGTGTTTGAATGTTGACAGTGCCATGAAGATAGTCAGTGAGAGTTTGAATGTTGACAGTGCCATGAAGATAGTCAGTGATTGTTTGAATGTTGACAGTGCCATGAAGATAGTCAGTGAGTGTTTGAATGTTGACAGTGTCAATAAGATAGTCAGTGAGTGTTTGAATGTTGACAGTGTCAATAAGATAGTCAGTGAGTGTTTGAATGTTGACAGTGCCATGAAGATAGTCAGTGAGTGTTTGAATGTTGACAGTGTCAATAAGATAGTCAGTGAGTGTTTGAATGTTGACAGTGCCATGAAGATAGTCAGTGAGTGTTTGAATGTTGACAGTGTCAATAAGATAGTCAGTGAGTGTTTAAATGTTGACAGTGCCATGAAGATAGTCAGTGAGTGTTTGAATGTTGACAGTGTCAATAAGATAGTCAGTGAGTGTTTGAATGTTGACAGTGCCATGAAGATAGTCAGTGAGTGTTTGAATGTTGACAGTGTCAATAAGATAGTCAGTGAGTGTTTGAATGTTGACAGTGTCATGAAGATAGTCAGTGAGTGTTTGAATGTTGACAGTGTCATGAAGATAGTCAGTGAGTGTTTGAATGTTGACAGTGCCATGAAGATAGTCAGTGAGAGTTTGAATGTTGACAGTGCCATGAAGATAGTCAGTGATTGTTTGAATGTTGACAGTGCCATGAAGATAGTCAGTGAGTGTTTGAATGTTGACAGTGTCAATAAGATAGTCAGTGAGTGTTTGAATGTTGACAGTGTCAATAAGATAGTCAGTGAGTGTTTGAATGTTGACAGTGCCATGAAGATAGTCAGTGAGTGTTTGAATGTTGACAGTGTCAATAAGATAGTCAGTGAGTGTTTGAATGTTGACAGTGCCATGAAGATAGTCAGTGAGTGTTTGAATGTTGACAGTGTCAATAAGATAGTCAGTGAGTGTTTGAATGTTGACAGTGCCATGAAGATAGTCAGTGAGTGTTTGAATGTTGACAGTGTCAATAAGATAGTCAGTGAGTGTTTGAATGTTGACAGTGCCATGAAGATAGTCAGGGAGTGTTTGAATGTTGACAGTGTCATGAAGATAGTCAGTGAGTGTTTGAATGTTGACAGTGCCATGAAGATAGTCAGTGAGAGTTTGAATGTTGACAGTGCCATGAAGATAGTCAGTGAGTGTTTGAATGTTGACAGTGCCATGAAGATAGTCAGTGAGTGTTTGAATGTTGACAGTGCCATGAAGATAGTCAGTGAGTGTTTGAATGTTGACAGTACCATGAAGATAGTCAGTCAGTGTTTGAATGTTGACAGTGCCATGAAGATAGTCAGTGAGTGTTTGAATGTTGACAGTGCCATGAAGATAGTCAGTGAGAGTTTGAATGTTGACAGTGCCATGAAGATAGTCAGTGAGAGTTTGAATGTTGACAGTGCCATGAAGATAGTCAGTGAGAGTTTGAATGTTGACAGTGCCATGAAGATAGTCAGTGAGAGTTTGAATGTTGACAGTGCCATGAAGATAGTCAGTGAGAGTTTGAATGTTGACAGTGCCATGAAGATAGTCAGTGATTGTTTGAATGTTGACAGTGCCATGAAGATAGTCAGTGAGAGTTTGAATGTTGACAGTGCCATGAAGATAGTCAGTGAGAGTTTGAATGTTGACAGTGCCATGAAGATAGTCAGTGAGAGTTTGAATGTTGACAGTGCCATGAAGATAGTCAGTGAGAGTTTGAATGTTGACAGTGCCATGAAGATAGTCAGTGAGAGTTTGAATGTTGACAGTGCCATGAAGATAGTCAGTGAGAGTTTGAATGTTGACAGTGCCATGAAGATAGTCAGTGAGAGTTTGAATGTTGACAGTGCCATGAAGATAGTCAGTGAGAGTTTGAATGTTGACAGTGCCATGAAGATAGTCAGTGAGAGTTTGAATGTTGACAGTGCCATGAAGATAGTCAGTGAGAGTTTGAATGTTGACAGTGCCATGAAGATAGTCGGTGAGAGTTTGAATGTTGACAGTGCCATGAAGATAGTCAGTGAGTGTTTGAATGTTGACAGTGCCATGAAGATAGTCAGTGAGAGTTTGAATGTTGACAGTGCCATGAAGATAGTCAGTGAGAGTTTGAATGTTGACAGTGCCATGAAGATAGTCAGTGAGAGTTTGAATGTTGACAGTGCCATGAAGATAGTCAGTGAGAGTTTGAATGTTGACAGTGCCATGAAGATAGTCAGTGAGAGTTTGAATGTTGACAGTGTCATGAAGATAGTCAGTGAGTGTTTGAATGTTGACAGTGCCATGAAGATAGTCAGTGAGTGTTTGAATGTTGACAGTGCCATGAAGATAGTCAGTGAGAGTTTGAATGTTGACAGTGGGATGAAGATAGTCAGTGAGTGTTTGAATGTTGACAGTGCCATGAAGATAGTCAGTGAGTGTTTGAATGTTGACAGTGCCATGAAGATAGTCAGTGAGTGTTTGAATGTTGACAGTGCCATGAAGATAGTCAGTGAGTGTTTGAATGTTGACAGTGCCATGAAGATAGTCAGTGAGTGTTTGAATGTTGACAGTGCCATGAAGATAGTCAGTGAGTGTTTGAATGTTGACAGTGCCATGAAGATAGTCAGTGAGTGTTTGAATGTTGACAGTGCCATGAAGATAGTCAGTGAGTGTTTGAATGTTGACAGTGCCATGAAGATAGTCAGTGAGTGTTTGAATGTTGACAGTGCCATGAAGATAGTCAGTGAGTGTTTGAATGTTGACAGTGCCATGAAGATAGTCAGTGAGTGTTTGAATGTTGACAGTGCCATGAAGATAGTCAGTGAGTGTTTGAATGTTGACAGTGCCATGAAGATAGTCAGTGAGTGTTTGAATGTTGACAGTGCCATGAAGATAGTCAGTGAGAGTTTGAATGTTGACAGTGCCATGAAGATAGTCAGTGAGAGTTTGAATGTTGACAGTGCCATGAAGATAGTCAGTGAGAGTTTGAATGTTGACAGTGCCATGAAGATAGTCAGTGAGAGTTTGAATGTTGACAGTGCCATGAAGATAGTCAGTGAGAGTTTGAATGTTGACAGTGCCATGAAGATAGTCAGTGAGAGTTTGAATGTTGACAGTGCCATGAAGATAGTCGGTGAGAGTTTGAATGTTGACAGTGCCATGTAGATAGTCAGTGAGTGTTTGAATGTTGACAGTGCCATGAAGATAGTCAGTGAGAGTTTGAATGTTGACAGTACCTTGAAGATAGTCAGTGAGAGTTTGAATGTTGACAGTGCCATGAAGATAGTCAGTGAGAGTTTGAATGTTGACAGTGCCATGAAGATAGTCAGTGAGTGTTTGAATGTTGACAGTGCCATGAAGATAGTCAGTGAGAGTTTGAATGTTGACAGTGTCATGAAGATAGTCAGTGAGTGTTTGAATGTTGACAGTGCCATGAAGATAGTCAGTGAGTGTTTGAATGTTGACAGTGCCATGAAGATAGTCAGTGAGAGTTTGAATGTTGACAGTGGGATGAAGATAGTCAGTGAGTGTTTGAATGTTGACAGTGCCATGAAGATAGTCAGTGAGTGTTTGAATGTTGACAGTGCCATGAAGATAGTCAGTGAGTGTTTGAATGTTGACAGTGCCATGAAGATAGTCAGTGAGTGTTTGAATGTTGACAGTGCCATGAAGATAGTCAGTGAGTGTTTGAATGTTGACAGTGCCATGAAGATAGTCAGTGAGTGTTTGAATGTTGACAGTGCCATGAAGATAGTCCGTGAGTGTTTGAATGTTGACAGTGCCATGAAGATAGTCAGTGAGTGTTTGAATGTTGACAGTGCCATGAAGATAGTCAGTGAGTGTTTGAATGTTGACAGTGCCATGAAGATAGTCAGTGAGTGTTTGAATGTTGACAGTGCCATGAAGATAGTCAGTGAGTGTTTGAATGTTGACAGTGCCATGAAGATAGTCAGTGAGTGTTTGAATGTTGACAGTGCCATGAAGATAGTCAGTGAGTGTTTGAATGTTGACAGTGCCATGAAGATAGTCAGTGAGTGTTTGAATGTTGACAGTGCCATGAAGATAGTCAGTGAGAGTTTGAATGTTGACAGTGTCATGAAGATAGTCAGTGAGTGTTTGAATGTTGACAGTGCCATGAAGATAGTCAGTGAGTGTTTGAATGTTGACAGTGCCATGAAGATAGTCAGTGAGAGTTTGAATGTTGACAGTGGGATGAAGATAGTCAGTGAGTGTTTGAATGTTGACAGTGCCATGAAGATAGTCAGTGAGTGTTTGAATGTTGACAGTGCCATGAAGATAGTCAGTGAGTGTTTGAATGTTGACAGTGCCATGAAGATAGTCAGTGAGTGTTTGAATGTTGACAGTGCCATGAAGATAGTCAGTGAGTGTTTGAATGTTGACAGTGCCATGAAGATAGTCAGTGTGTGTTTGAATGTTGACAGTGCCATGAAGATAGTCAGTGAGTGTTTGAATGTTGACAGTGCCATGAAGATAGTCAGTGAGTGTTTGAATGTTGACAGTGCCATGAAGATAGTCAGTGAGTGTTTGAATGTTGACAGTGCCATGAAGATAGTCAGTGAGTGTTTGAATGTTGACAGTGCCATGAAGATAGTCAGTGAGTGTTTGAATGTTGACAGTGCCATGAAGATAGTCAGTGAGTGTTTGAATGTTGACAGTGCCATGAAGATAGTCAGTGAGTGTTTGAATGTTGACAGTGCCATGAAGATAGTCAGTGAGAGTTTGAATGTTGACAGTGCCATGAAGATAGTCAGTGAGAGTTTGAATGTTGACAGTGCCATGAAGATAGTCAGTGAGAGTTTGAATGTTGACAGTGCCATGAAGATAGTCAGTGAGAGTTTGAATGTTGACAGTGCCATGAAGATAGTCAGTGAGAGTTTGAATGTTGACAGTGCCATGAAGATAGTCAGTGAGAGTTTGAATGTTGACAGTGCCATGAAGATAGTCGGTGAGAGTTTGAATGTTGACAGTGCCATGAAGATAGTCAGTGAGTGTTTGAATGTTGACAGTGCCATGAAGATAGTCAGTGAGAGTTTGAATGTTGACAGTACCTTGAAGATAGTCAGTGAGAGTTTGAATGTTGACAGTGCCATGAAGATAGTCAGTGAGAGTTTGAATGTTGACAGTGCCATGAAGATAGTCAGTGAGTGTTTGAATGTTGACAGTGCCATGAAGATAGTCAGTGAGAGTTTGAATGTTGACAGTGTCATGAAGATAGTCAGTGAGTGTTTGAATGTTGACAGTGCCATGAAGATAGTCAGTGAGTGTTTGAATGTTGACAGTGCCATGAAGATAGTCAGTGAGAGTTTGAATGTTGACAGTGGGATGAAGATAGTCAGTGAGTGTTTGAATGTTGACAGTGCCATGAAGATAGTCAGTGAGTGTTTGAATGTTGACAGTGCCATGAAGATAGTCAGTGAGTGTTTGAATGTTGACAGTGCCATGAAGATAGTCAGTGAGTGTTTGAATGTTGACAGTGCCATGAAGATAGTCAGTGAGTGTTTGAATGTTGACAGTGCCATGAAGATAGTCAGTGAGTGTTTGAATGTTGACAGTGCCATGAAGATAGTCAGTGAGTGTTTGAATGTTGACAGTGCCATGAAGATAGTCAGTGAGTGTTTGAATGTTGACAGTGCCATGAAGATAGTCAGTGAGTGTTTGAATGTTGACAGTGCCATGAAGATAGTCAGTGAGTGTTTGAATGTTGACAGTGCCATGAAGATAGTCAGTGAGTGTTTGAATGTTGACAGTGCCATGAAGATAGTCAGTGAGTGTTTGAATGTTGACAGTGCCATGAAGATAGTCAGTGAGTGTTTGAATGTTGACAGTGCCATGAAGATAGTCAGTGAGTGTTTGAATGTTGACAGTGCCATGAAGATAGTCAGTGAGTGTTTGAATGTTGACAGTGCCATGAAGATAGTCAGTGAGTGTTTGAATGTTGACAGTGCCATGAAGATAGTCAGTGAGTGTTTGAATGTTGACAGTGCCATGAAGATAGTCAGTGAGTGTTTGAATGTTGACAGTGCCATGAAGATAGTCAGTGAGTGTTTGAATGTTGACAGTGCCATGAAGATAGTCAGTGAGTGTTTGAATGTTGACAGTGCCATGAAGATAGTCAGTGAGTGTTTGAATGTTGACAGTGCCATGAAGATAGTCAGTGAGTGTTTGAATGTTGACAGTGCCATGAAGATAGTCAGTGAGAGTTTGAATGTTGACAGTGCCATGAAGATAGTCAGTGAGTGTTTGAATGTTGACAGTGCCATGAAGATAGTCAGTGAGTGTTTGAATGTTGACAGTGCCATGAAGATAGTCAGTGAGAGTTTGAATGTTGACAGTGGGATGAAGATAGTCAGTGAGTGTTTGAATGTTGACAGTGCCATGAAGATAGTCAGTGAGTGTTTGAATGTTGACAGTGCCATGAAGATAGTCAGTGAGTGTTTGAATGTTGACAGTGCCATGAAGATAGTCAGTGAGTGTTTGAATGTTGACAGTGCCATGAAGATAGTCAGTGAGTGTTTGAATGTTGACAGTGCCATGAAGATAGTCAGTGAGTGTTTGAATGTTGACAGTGCCATGAAGATAGTCAGTGAGTGTTTGAATGTTGACAGTGCCATGAAGATAGTCAGTGAGTGTTTGAATGTTGACAGTGCCATGAAGATAGTCAGTGAGTGTTTGAATGTTGACAGTGCCATGAAGATAGTCAGTGAGTGTTTGAATGTTGACATTTCCATGAAGATAGTCAGTGAGTGTTTGAATGTTGACAGTGCCATGAAGATAGTCAGTGAGTGTTTGAATGTTGACAGTGCCATGAAGATAGTCAGTGAGTGTTTGAATGTTGACAGTGCCATGAAGATAGTCAGTGAGAGTTTGAATGTTGACAGTGCCATGAAGATAGTCAGTGAGAGTTTGAATGTTGACAGTGCCATGAAGATAGTCAGTGAGAGTTTGAATGTTGACAGTGCCATGAAGATAGTCAGTGAGAGTTTGAATGTTGACAGTGCCATGAAGATAGTCAGTGAGAGTTTGAATGTTGACAGTGCCATGAAGATAGTCAGTGAGAGTTTGAATGTTGACAGTGCCATGAAGATAGTCGGTGAGAGTTTGAATGTTGACAGTGCCATGAAGATAGTCAGTGAGTGTTTGAATGTTGACAGTGCCATGAAGATAGTCAGTGAGAGTTTGAATGTTGACAGTACCTTGAAGATAGTCAGTGAGAGTTTGAATGTTGACAGTGCCATGAAGATAGTCAGTGAGAGTTTGAATGTTGACAGTGCCATGAAGATAGTCAGTGAGTGTTTGAATGTTGACAGTGCCATGAAGATAGTCAGTGAGAGTTTGAATGTTGACAGTGTCATGAAGATAGTCAGTGAGTGTTTGAATGTTGACAGTGCCATGAAGATAGTCAGTGAGTGTTTGAATGTTGACAGTGCCATGAAGATAGTCAGTGAGAGTTTGAATGTTGACAGTGGGATGAAGATAGTCAGTGAGTGTTTGAATGTTGACAGTGCCATGAAGATAGTCAGTGAGTGTTTGAATGTTGACAGTGCCATGAAGATAGTCAGTGAGTGTTTGAATGTTGACAGTGCCATGAAGATAGTCAGTGAGTGTTTGAATGTTGACAGTGCCATGAAGATAGTCAGTGAGTGTTTGAATGTTGACAGTGCCATGAAGATAGTCAGTGAGTGTTTGAATGTTGACAGTGCCATGAAGATAGTCAGTGAGTGTTTGAATGTTGACAGTGCCATGAAGATAGTCAGTGAGTGTTTGAATGTTGACAGTGCCATGAAGATAGTCAGTGAGTGTTTGAATGTTGACAGTGCCATGAAGATAGTCAGTGAGTGTTTGAATGTTGACAGTGCCATGAAGATAGTCAGTGAGTGTTTGAATGTTGACAGTGCCATGAAGATAGTCAGTGAGTGTTTGAATGTTGACAGTGCCATGAAGATAGTCAGTGAGTGTTTGAATGTTGACAGTGCCATGAAGATAGTCAGTGAGTGTTTGAATGTTGACAGTGCCATGAAGATAGTCAGTGAGTGTTTGAATGTTGACAGTGCCATGAAGATAGTCAGTGAGTGTTTGAATGTTGACAGTGCCATGAAGATAGTCAGTGAGTGTTTGAATGTTGACAGTGCCATGAAGATAGTCAGTGAGTGTTTGAATGTTGACAGTGCCATGAAGATAGTCAGTGAGTGTTTGAATGTTGACAGTGCCATGAAGATAGTCAGTGAGTGTTTGAATGTTGACAGTGTCATGAAGATGGGGAAAAAATAACAAAGAAAAGCAATCCATTCGGAACACATTAAATTCAAGGGGGCCGGTGAAGCACCGTTCATCTATTTCTGCGGCAATGGAATACTAAGAGATTGTGCAGCCAGAACAACTCCAAGTACTCATCAGAGCTGGGTATACTGAGGCACATTCTCCAGACTCGGAGGGGGGGGGGGTGAAGGGAGGAAGCCTGGCATTCACCTGGATTAGAACCTTGGACTTGGTCACCGTCACAAAGATGTGTCGATTTAAGTCAATAGTTAATTTGGGAGTCTCTTTGTCAAAAGTAGTATTACCCCGTCGGACCAAATTGAGTCACCGGGACGGTGAAACAGCGTGGCCAGCACAATGCCCAACCGCCGTTATTTTACCTCTCAACTAAGCCTCTAACTAAGGTACCCTACCAGAGCTGGGTAGACTCAGGGACACCCTCCATACCCGGGAACAAACCCTAGTCTTCACCAGGATTCGAACACAGAACCTTTGGTACAGCAGCCGTTGTTGCTCGGGGCATGGACTCAACGACAGGGCTACTTTTTTGAAACGCTTGGGCTGACTTGGTCGGGAGACCGGCTGGTCCTGAGGCTAGTAGCCTACACCTGGCTGTCAACACGATGATCCTGGTTCTAGCCATGCCGCCCTTCATAGAGCTTTGGGCAAGACCATAATAAGTAACATTTTGTCTAAAAAAGAATGTCTTGTAAATTAACAAAACAGATACGCTTTATCCGTTCATATCTCAAACAGAATCAATTCCGCTGTGAAAAAAAAATGAAAAGCTGCAGGCCTAGCTGTTTTCTCGTTGTAGAGTGACTAATCGCGAAGAACGTGTGTGGGAGAGGCGCTCTCTGTTGCTCCGCCCACAAGCCCCGCCCACTATTGATTAATCGCGTCGAAGTGGGCGGGGCTTGCCGTGTTGAAGAAAACTTAACAAGCACACACACACAGATAGCGGGTTTTTTTTTTTCGTGTTTCAGAAGCGAGCAGGTTGTTTGATAGACAGCAGGCAGAGATTATCGATTTGACCTAATCCAGTGGTACAACAGTGGTACAACAGTGGTACAACAGTGGTACAACAGTGGTACAACAGTGGTACAACAGTGGTACAACAGTGGTATAGTGGTAGACTACGGTGGTAGGCCTACAGTGATCAATTTCCAATACTGAAGTCACTGAAGGTAAATACTCTACTATTTACTATTTCGTTTCTTTTTCGTTTCTTTTACATTGAAACTTTGAAAGTTACATATTAAAATAAAATATTAGTGATATGTTATTATTGCTATTTATTGGTGATAGAAAAATAGCCATTAAGAAATATGATGTTAATATGTGCTTATATTGTCGGTGTCTGTGATTATGTAGTGGGCTAGGTTGACCTTTGTACTTACATATGTCATGTAGACCTACTTGAATCTAACTCCAACATATTTCGTGAAACCTGACATGCGACGACAAAACCTAAAAATTACCATTGAAATAAACTTTAAACAAATTACCACAGGCCTACAAAGTTTACAGTGAACCTATAAATTAACGTAGGTCTAACACACAATTAGCGTAGCCGAGGTCTAAACAGAAAATATTAACGTAGGCCTTTATATGAATTTGATATTAAAAAAAAATAGGCCTAGCGTAGCTATAAACTAAATATTAACGTAGGCCTAGGTCTAAACTATAAAATTGGCGTAGACTTAGGTAGCCTATCTAATCTTTTATCTAGCGAAAGAATGTCCGTAACGTAACGACAAAAAACGCTATACCTTATCTTAATATAATATTACAGACGCTCCTTCTATAAAGAAGATTATTGCGTCCTACGCTCATCCGTCGTCTGAGTCTAGTCTTGCATTTTTATTAGTATTAGTTTTTAGCGTAGGCCTAGGTCTAAACTATAAAATTAGCATAGGGGTATGCAGGGCCGTATTTAGGATTGTGGGGGCCCAGTTCCCAAATGTATGTGGGCGGCCCCGCGTGGCCTCGCTCTGCCTTCCAGAAAAGTCCCGTTAATTCATGTTGCGTTCTGTAAAATCATAAATTCTATGTTGCACTTAGCTTGGTTGGACTGGCGCGCTCAAAGTTGTACGAGAATAAATGAATTTTCTTTTACATTTTCAACGAAAGAATGGGCAATTCACACACAAAAAAATTAAAAATGTCTGCAATGTGTGGGGGGCCCCTTTTCCAATGGAACATTGAAATTTAGCACCGTATCAGGGCCAAGGCAAAATGAAAAGGAGCTTTCTAGAGAAAAATAGTTAAAGTGTTTAATATTTAAAAAAAAAATAACGTGTTTTTTTTCATTGATGCCTATAGCATATTCAAAATTGTATTAATCAACTTGCACTTAGTCAATGGGTACCATTTTTTTTTTCGTTATCAAGATATAAATCTAGTTAGCCTACATGACAAACTTTGTTAACCGGGTATATTTGGATCTCAGACTAACTGAGATTGCTTTATTAATTTTGAATCCATATTACCGTCCGCACAGTATCTGTAAAGAGGAGTAGATATGAAGTAATCATATAAACTGGGTAGTTAGTGTAATGTTTTAAAAGGGACACATAAATTCTACAGTCATATAATATTTTTATAATTTTCAACATTAAGCAAAAATAATTTGATCATTTTAAAGCTCTAAAATGTTAGTCATTTACTTTTTTTTTATAAAGGAAAAAAAAAAAAAAAACACTTTCAAAAATATTTAAGCAAAAAAAAAAAAGGGGGGGGGGTAATTATCTCCCTTTAATTAAATGAATGTTTTCAAATTTGATGTTTATGACGCATAACAAGTCATGTTTTATAATAAAAACGAATACTATATAATATTAATTATTATTTCTTCATACAAATCCAGCATTACGGTATTCATTTCAACTTGTAAATAGAGGTATTAAATTAATTAACGTTGAAAATAAACATTGGTTGTTTAAGTCGTTGTTATGGAGTTTATTTTTTAAGCATTAATAATTACAATTGCCTACTATAATGCTGATTAATTGGTAATATAATACATATATATATATATATAATAATATATAATATAATATATAATACTAATATTTGTCACAATAATAAAACAAATTTGTTTTAGAGTTAATTATATTTATGCTTGATTAAAGTTATGATAAACCTAAGAACTCATTTGAATGTATTTATTGTGTATCAATTAATGAGCGCCTTGTCCTTGAATGCTCTTTGCTAATAGTTCAATGTCAGGTATATATTTAGTCACTTCTAAGTGGTCAAGTGTAATTGACCTCCTTGTAGGCTTAAAACATATTTCAAGTGTGATAAAATTTAATCACAAGTGTAAGTTAAACGAAAACCTGAAATTAGAGCGCTTGCATGGCAGTTCAGAACAGCAGATCGTTATATTCATATTACCTGTATTGAAAAATCATTTAAACTTGAAAAACAACACAATTGATTATCTTAACCCTTACAGTCCCGGGCGCGTATATAGAGGAACTGAATCCAGCATAGATAGAAGTAGGTCGGTAGGGGAAGGGTTAACAATTAATTCCTTGACAGATTCAGATAGCAAGTCCAATGGTGAGTTCTTTGCACTAGAGACCGACCGATATTCGGTTTCGGATTCGTTTACGGCGCCGTAAATAGGCAAAAACCCTTTTTCGGTGTGTTTTCGGTTTCGGCCGAAGCCAAAAGGTTAATTTTCAGTTTGTTTACGCTTTCGACCGAAACTGATATTGACTTTCGGTCATCAGCCGAATACCTATTTTAACTTTCAAAATTCATAATGATACTTTCATTTAGTTAAACTGTTGTGAATTAATCTCTTTGTGAAGTAGGGATGTTAAACAGGAGGAAATCATTCATATCTGTGTCCCACGATTTATTTATCTTTTTATCTGAAGAAATATTTGTAAACCCTGTTTGATTAGCACAAAATAATTCCTTAACATTATATTCCTTGCAAACATTCGTTTGTCAGAGGCGAATTATAGATGTTTTTTTTTTTCAAATTCCGAATATTGATTGTGAATTTGCGATACAAGCACATACAGCAGCAAAAGCAGATGTTAAGACTAGTCGTCGGCGCAGCCATTTGATCTACGTATTCGAAAAGAAAAAAACTGGAATTTCCCCACTGATGCTGAACGCTTTTTTAACAGACAATCAGACCGATAGACGTAAGGTTGCGAGATACTTGGACTTCAAAAGGAGAACATAGAGAGACAAAAAGAATGACATATTTAGGGTTTCACAATCCACAATCAGTTCAGTTTTATTACATTAGCTGCCAATAATTGTATATTAGTAAAACTGACTTAACATTTAATTAATGTAGACTGAAAAGCAACGTGGTCAATTTAAAAAACAACTTTGCAGAGCATTTAAGATTCTTTTAAAAAAGTTAATTGTTGTCAACCCTAGATAGATGTGTCTGGGATTTTATTCATATTCTACAAATATTCTTTTAATGTGTGTAAAATATAGATCTAAGATACACTGATTTATATTATAATTATAAAGGTCTAAATTCATGACACTACAGCTTTTGACTTCTGCTAATCCAAAAGCAACTATATATTTTAAAAATTTCACCACGTTCTAAGGATCAATGGTCCTTCGCATTATTTTTTTAGTATAATCAATGCAAATTTTTCTTTTCCAAACTATAACTTACTTTACCCGGGGCTGAGAGGGGAAGCGAAAATGGGTAAAAAAAATGATATTTAGAACCGAAAATAGTTTTGAGAAAAAAAAAGGATATTAACATCCTTAATGTGAAGTAGAAGACTGAAGTTAATATTAACGGATTATGTAATCACTCCAAAGAATGGTCTACTAAAAAAGAGTGCCCATAAACTAGTTAATATATTACACATTAATATGCGGTCTTTTGACATCATTTGTTTCGCATTTTCTTTTTTTTTCGGTTTCGGCCGAAGTTGTAGTTCAACTTTTGGTTTCGGCTCCGGTTTCGGCCGAAAGTCAATTATGTCTTCGTTTTCGGCCGAAACAAAAAATTTGGTCTCAGTCGGTCTCTACTTTGCACACTGAACTTTAATACTTGGCGTCCACTGTGATTTTCATGTAGTTCGTCCCGCAGCAGCCATTAATTATGCTGACGGACGTTGTTTTGACTTGCATTGAAAAAAAATATCCTTCCTGAGAGATGGCTCGCGTTACATTGAAAATCGCACTGTGTGCAAAGACTGACACGCGTGCCCTAGGTTGCCGATCACTTCTCTCTATATATCTTAAGTCTCAAGCATAAACAACGGCTCTAAGGCAAAATACAACAGACCACAGCAAAACCCAATAATAAGTATTAGGTTTGATAGATTCACCTTATACATTGATAAATTCACCTTATACATTGATAGATTCACCTTATACATTGATAGATTCACCTTATACATTGATAGATTCACCTTATACAGTGATAGATTCACCTTGTACATTGATAGATTCACCTTATACATTGATAGATTCACCTTATACATTGATAGATTCACCTTATACATTGATAGATTCACCTTATACATTGATAGATTCACCTTATACATTGATAGATTCACCTTATACATTGATAGATTCACCTTATACATTGATAGATTCACCTTATACATTGATAGATTCACCTTATACATTGATAGATTCACCTTATACATTGATAGATTCACCTTATACATTGATAGATTCACCTTATACATTGATAGATTCACCTTATACATTGATAGATTCACCTTATACATTGATAGATTCACCTTATACATTGATAGATTCACCTTATACAGTGATAGATTCACCTTGTACATTGATAGATTCACCTTATACATTGATAGATTCACCTTATACATTGATAGATTCACCTTATACATTGATAGATTCACCTTATACATTGATAGATTCACCTTATACAGTGATAGATTCACCTTATACATTGATAGATTCACCTTATACATTGATATCTTCACCTTATAGGTCTACATTGATAGATTCACATTATACATTGATAGATTCACCTTATACATTGATAGATTCACCTTATACATTGATAGATTCACCTTATACATTGATAGATTCACCTTATACAGTGATAGATTCACCTTATACATTGATAGATTCACCTTATACATTGATATCTTAACCTTATAGGTCTACATTGATAGATTCACATTATACATTGATAAATTCACCTTATACATTGATAGATTCACCTTATACATTGATATATTCACCTTATACATTGATAGATTCACCTTATACATTGATAGATTCACCTTATACATTAATAGATTCACCTTATACATTGATAGATTCACCTTATACATTGATAGATTCACCTTATACATTGATAGATTCACATTATACATTGATAGATTCACCTTATACATTGATAGATTCACCTTATACATTGATAGATTCACCTCATACATTGATAGATTCACCTTATACAGTGATAGATTCACCTTGTACATTGATAGATTCACCTTATACATTGATAGATTCACCTTATACATTGATAGATTCACCTTATACATTGATTGATTCACCTTATACATTGATAGATTCACCTTATACATTGATAGATTCACCTTATACATTGATAGATTCACCTTATACATTGATAGATTCACCTTATACATTGATAGATTCACCTTATACATTGATAGATTCACCTTATACATTGATAGATTCACCTTATACATTGATAGATTCACCTTATACATTGATAGATTCACCTTATACATTGATTGATTCACCTTATACATTGATAGATTCACCTTATACATTGATAGATTCACCTTATACATTGATAGATTCACCTTATACATTGATAGATTCACCTTATACATTGATTGATTCACCTTATACATTGATAGTTTCACCTTATACATTGATTGATTCCCCTTATACATTGATAGATTCACCTTATACATTGATAGTTTCACCTTATACATTGATTGATTCCCCTTATACATTGATAGATTCACCTTATACATTGATAGTTTCACCTTATACATTGATAGATTCACCTTATACATTGATAGATTCACCTTATACATTGATTGATTCACCTTATACATTGATAGATTCACCTTATACATTGATAGATTCACCTTATACATTGATAGATTCACCTTATACATTGATAGATTCACCTTATACATTGATAGATTCACCTTATACATTGATTGATTCACCTTATACATTGATAGATTCACCTTATACATTGATAGATTCACCTTATACATTGATAGATTCACCTTATACATTGATAGATTCACCTTATACATTGATTGATTCACCTTATACATTGATAGTTTCACCTTATACATTGATTGATTCCCCTTATACATTGATAGATTCACCTTATACATTGATAGATTCACCTTATACATTGATATATTCACCTTATACATTGATAGATTCACATTATACATTGATAGATTCACCTTATACATTGATAGATTCACATTATACATGGATAGATTCACCTTATACATTGATAGATTCACCTTATACATTGATAGATTCACATTATACATTGATAGATTCACCTTATACATTGATAGATTCACATTATACATTGATAGATTCACCTTATACATTGATAGATTCACATTATACATTGATAGATTCACCTTATACATTGATAGATTCACATTATACATTGATAGATTCACCTTATACATTGATAGATTCACCTTATACATTGATAGATTCACCTTATACATTGATTGATTCACCTTATACATTGATAGATTCACCTTATACATTGATAGATTCACATTATACATTGATAGATTCACCTTATACATTGATAGATTCACATTATACATTGATAGATTCACCTTATACATTTATAGATTCACATTATACATTGATAGATTCACCTTATACAATTAAATAAACAAATGCCCCCCCCCACCACTCACACACACAGCACTGTTACTAGATTATTCAAATACACTTCACAGCGACACCTGGTGTCAAAGTTTTATGCGGCGAAGCAGATGTCCGTTGCTCGGTAGAATTTTAATGTAGGAAAGCACTTTTGGTATAAGTTTAGATCTGTGCCCGGGTTTGTTGGCGCCTGTTTTGTATTTTGCTTTTTCTAGAACTCTGACGTCATTATTATTTTCAAGCAAGTTACGGGTTGCAAGGGTAAGCGTCCGATAAGACCTGGGTAGCCTCCTCTAGGATTCGAACCCAGGTCAATCGGTTTGCCTGCCGAAAGCGTAGCCCGCTCGGCCACTGTGTCCTCCTTTCGGTTTGTACAGAAAGAGACCCCAGTGAAAATTACACACTGTTAGTATACGCTTCTCAGTCACATTATTTACTAATATATATATATATAAAGTAGACTGTGTGTGTGTGTGTTCAATCAATCATATTAGGTATTTTAAAGACACGTGGCCTTATTGTCTCATATTATAGTTTTGCGATTTCTCTTTGGACATTTTATGTCTTCGCTAGCTAAGTGGATAAAGTATTGGATTGCCATGTGGGCAACTCGGGTTCGATTCTTCAGCTAGTCAATTAATATTAGGCCCTACTTAAAAAAAAAAAGATGTTAAATCTACGAGCAACACTGGGCAATTAAGATTTATTTTTAACAAAAAGAAATGCCCATTTTTTTACCCAATTACAATATTTATTTTAAATTACTTTCCTAACAGTCTTCAGTAAAAAAAAAATAAAAAATTACATTATTTAATTTATAGCTTTTTGTTTGTTGTAGTTTATAAATCTTTTATCTGTAGCTTATACAGGCCTGTTTGATTTTACCTCGGGCAACGCCGGGCGATTTAGCGTTTGTTTAACTGTCTTCGTAGAAGCCGTCCATGTCTATAAATAGCCCTGAGTCATAGCTGGTTTTTTTTTTTTTTTTCAAGGACTGCGATGACGACGCAAGTCACTTGACACGGTTTAAAACACGGCTCCGCCCATTTGTTTACTCCAGATAAAGCACCGAACTCTACAACCCGACTACTACCATGACCCACACCCCTCTAATATTTATGGGGGCCCGTACTCCAATCATGTATAACAAAGATAGGCCCTAGATACTTGTGTCCTTTTTTTATTTTCAACCAACTTTTCCCGTGGACTGGATAAGGCCCCAAAAGTACATTGATCAGGAATAATTAAAGGTAGACAAAATCAAAACACAGCAACTCACCTGAGTATATATCTTATCTTATATATTACAGACGCTCCTTCTATAAAGAAGATTATTGCGTCCTACTCTCACCCGTGGCCCGAGTCTAGTCTTGCATCTTTATGAATGTTTTAAATGATGTTAAAGTTACTGGTTTTCCTGGTTTGTTCAGGCAACCCATTCCATGCCCGTATGCCACTCGGGAAGAAGAAAGAGTACTTATATGCTTTTGTTCTCGCATAATGGATAAGGAATGTGTTTTTGTCCCTATGTTTATCTGATTATTGCAACGGGTTGTTATTGTGTTGTATTTCTAAATGAGAGTTTAATGCCTTATGTATTATAACTACTTTACTCTTTGCCCTTATAATATAATAATATAATTTGTTTCAATATAAACAAACCGAGCACAGCCCTGGCTACACATTCTTATTGTAATCAGTTAAAGCTAGCGCTGCTTCAACATGCTCCAAAATGAACTTTGAACTCTTTAGCTTGATACTGTGAATTCAACTGGTCGGGGAAATAGCACTTACATGTAGCCTATGCGATGACTTAAAGTTTACAGACGTTTGTTCTAGATAGAAGATTATTACGTCCTAGGCCCAAAAACTACTGGGTTCGAATCCTGGTGAAGGCTAGGATTTGTTCCCGGATTTGGAGGGTGTCCTTGAGTCTACCCAGCTCTGATGGGTACCTGCCGTTAGTTGGGGTAAAGTCAAGGCGGCTGGGCATTTTGCTGGTCACACATCCCTTAGTATGTAACAGAAACTGGTGAACGCTGCTTCATCGGCCCTATGATCGATTTGGTCCGAAGAGTGCTTTACATTTTTTTCGAAGAATAATAACACATTAAAAATGTTGTTGTTGTTTATTTTTCAAAGAGAACAAACGGGTACACGTGTGCGTTTGATAACTATGTCAACTGATAAGGGTGATAACTCGAATGCTACGTGATACAGCGGTGATTTACCTTTTTAAAAAAATATTACAGATAATAGGTGCTGATATATCTGTTGGATATGCTAGGTGTAGGGAAGGGAAGTCACTCGCTGGGTAGACAACTCTTACAGGTCACTGGACAAAGAAACAAACGAATAACGTATTAATAGATTAGAACCATTTTGGGCTACACGGTAACTATAGCACGGTAGAAGATTTCACGATGATGAAACATTCTGACATGCTGGTGAAATTTTAGAATACATGCCTTGTATTACTTGTATTACTTGTATTACTTGTAATTACTTGTAATTACTTGTATTACTTGTATTACTTGTATTACTTGTATTACTTGTATTACTCGTATTACTTGTATTACTTGTATTACTTGTATTACTTGTATTACTCGTATTACTCGTATTACTCGTATTACTTGTATTACTTGTATTACTTGTATTACTTGTATTACTTGTATTACTTGTATTACTTGTATTACTTGTATTACTTGTATTACTTGTATTACTTGTATTACTTGTATTACTCGTATTACTCGTATTACTCGTATTACTTGTATTACTTGTATTACTTGTATTACTTGTATTACTTGTATTACTTGTATTACTTGTATTACTTGTATTACTTGTATTACTTGTAATGCTTGTTTCATTTGTATATATAAAAAATAGGTCTAGTTAGTCTAGGTCAGGGGTCGCAACCAGATTTGGCACGCAGAGAGATTTTCAACGGCATAGACTGTTGGCGCGCTGAATGAATTATAAATCCCACTTTGGCTCACTGTTATCGAACGGTTGCCGCCCCTGGGACTCTGTTTGATGAAGAACATGTTTAAAGAGAGAGAGATTTAAACAAGGTTCTTCATAATTTGGCTATTAAGCATATCGAAGCATACTTCATCTATTTCTGTGGCCGCGGCATACCGAAGGATTGTGTGGCCACCACATCTACATCGTTAGACTACCTCTGCCCCTCCTCCCTTACTCCCCCCCCCCCAAAAAAAAAGTACTACAGATATAAGGTGCTAACCCCTTGACATATCTCCCTACTGTTGCGGACCACCGATAAACTCCCCTCGTGCCGCCTTACCACGCGCTTGTCACCACTTGTCGGATACGTCCCTTGTTATCTTATCTTATCTTATATATTACAGACGCTCCTTCTATAAAGAAGATTATTGCATCCTACGCCCATCCGTGGTCCGAGTCTACTTGCATTTTTATTAATGTTTTAAATTATGTTAAGCTACTGGTTTTACTCGTTTGTTCAGGCAACCCATTCCATGCCCGAATGTTACTAAAGAAGAAGAAAGAGTACTTATATGCATTTATTGTTCTCGCATAAGGGATAAGGAAAGTGTTTTTTTGACCTTATGTTTATCTGAGCATTGCGACAGGCTGTTATTGGGTTGTATTTCTAAATTAGAGTTTAATGTCTTATGTAGGCCCTATTATTACTACTTTACTCTTTGCCATTTGTCATTTGGCATGTCAAAGTTTCACGAGAGGGAGGTACAGCCGGCACGCAGTACCCGGGCCCATGAGCGTTTTGGGGACCCATGAAGCCCATGAATATTACAATTTAAGATTAAATTGACAATTACGCAAGTATATTTTTTTTGTTGCTATTAAGCTAAGAGGAGATGCCCCCAAACCTCCTACAATCTCACGTGGCGCTGGGGGGGGGGGGGGGCCTTCATTTTGATATTCTTTGAATGTGTACTTGAACATTTTGTCTAATGTGCGATGAAGCTTTTCGTTGTAATATACTAATATCTACCTAATTATTTTCAATAGCATTTAGGATCTCTTTCGGCCCCCCACCCTCCCCTCCCCTATTCCCACCATCATCATTGTAATTTTTTTTTGTTTGGTCACGACACGCGACGTCGTACTGTTATACAATTTCTAGATTACGCTAATGGAGGGGGGGGGGGGGGGAGGAAGGTGAAAATGATCTTCCTGCATGACGTCATAAGGTAACGGTCAAAGGTGGGCGAACTGGGGTAGAAAAATGGAGAAGAGGGAGGGAGGGGAGAGTAATAAAAAAAAAGGAGAGAGTTTAATTTCAAATCACTTTTCTTTTTTTTCTTTCCTACTTTAATTTCTTCCTCCCGCTCCCCTGTCTCTCTCCTGCTTAAAGAGAGACATTGAAGAAAAAAAAAACACAAGAAAAAGTAAAAACGTTCTCAGTACGACGTTACGATTGCGCCAGATTTTGAAATACATTTCACCCTCGTATCTCGCCTCGGTTACCGCCTAAAGTATTTCACGGCCACGTGCGGATAGACATACGCAGAAGACGATATTTAAAACACGCTTAAGAGAGTTAACAAAAAAAAAAGAAGCTATTTTTAGAAATTCTTTGTTTAAAAAAAATATGAAAATAAAAGTTTAGCGGTTTATCTCTCCCTGTTTAATCAAAAAATAGATTTATTGGCCTGATGCCCCGAACACGGATATCTAAAATGAACCTTTTATCTAAATATCTAAAATAAATTCGATAAGTTCTTGAGAAATCATTTAGAGAAGGACCTTCTGTAATGTATAAGATAAGATTATCCATCTTGTAACACTTTTACAAACACAGTGTTCTCCCCCTTGTTGTAAAGAGTGGCAACACTACATAGTACGAAATAAAAAAAACAAGATCTGGTGTAAAAATCCCGTCTGACGGAATTGATCCATAGGGCCGGTGAAGCAGCGTTCACCAGTTTTTGTGGGCCGCGGCATACTAGGGGGATTGTGTGGCCAGCAACCATGCCCAGCCGCCTTTTACTTTACCCCCCCCCCCCCAACTAGAGTCGGGTGACCTTCAGTGCTGGGTAGACTCAGGGACACCCTCCAGGCCAGGGAACAAACCCGTAACCTTCACCAGGATTCGAAACCCGGACCTTTTATGTACGTCAGCCGAACGCGCTGCCGGCTCGACCACCGCGCCCATCTGGTGACCTCGTTGCGAAATATTGTCTTGGCTTACATGTCCAGATTTTTGGAGGTGTGTTTTTAGCCATGATAATTTAGCCATGATAATTAAAATTGGCATAAAGTTGGGAAATTACGTTTAAGTTGCATCATTTTCTAAAACAAACAAAACAAACACAATTGTATGTATAATTGTTGTGTGTTATTTTAAAGTTCAATTTCCAAAGGGGCAGATGAACTCCCCAATTTAGTCAGCGAATGGGGAACATTTCTGGCTATTAATTTATCGGATTTGGTTACAAAATTCAAAACTGTGTCGTGTCTAATCTGCTGATAATAACTGTGACGTCATTGTTCAACAGAGCAAAACAAACAAGGGAGATTAAAACAAATACACAAACAAAACAACATCACACAAAGAACAACTGTGTGCGCCCTTTTTTGGTGATAAGGGAATGTTCTTTTATATCTACAAACAAACAAATAGACCGAAGGACAGACAAGACCCGATCAAAGACAAAGAGGCGTCCATACATACATACACACACGCAATGACTTGTTAGAAGATGAGCAAATAGAGGTCAAGAAAAGAAAAAAACGGGTCAATATAGGCATTTATAGGGCATTTATAGGGCATTTATAGGGCATGTTAAAGTACCCGTCAGACTAAATTGATCCATAGGGCAGTTGAAGCAGCGTTCACCAGATTCAATGGCCACGGCATACTAGGGGATTAGTTGGCCAGCACAATGCCCAGCCGCCTTTACTTTACCCCCAACTTATGTCAGGTACTCATCAGTTACATTTACAGCTCATACGGGAGTCTTTTAAAAAAACGGATCATTCTTTTCTTGTACAAATGATCACTTGTTTATGAATTATATTCTTAAGAGGTTAATACTAGAACTATGTTTAATACTGTACGCCTACAAAACAAAAAATAGTACAAAAGCCGGACAATTTTAAAGATTTTTAGCTTTGCCTGCCGGACGGAGGACAATAATCTAAAAAGGAGAACATGTCCTCATTTTTGCCGGACCCGAGAACAAAGCATAGCCTTCACCAGGATTCGAAACCATGACCTCGGTACGCCAGCCGAACGCGCTGTCACCACTGTGTCCCAAAGTCCATACGCAAGGACGTGCAATTTTGTTTTTTGTCACTAAACAGAATGCACTCTATACAATATTGTTATTGTTGAAAATGTTTTTTTTCGCCAAATCATGACCTTCATGGTTGTACAAAAACAATTGTTATTTCCCTTTGTTGACATTGAGTAGGCCTAATCTCCAAGGCTGAATCCAGTACTTATGTAATCGTGTGTGGTGAGAAATTAGTCATGCGGCGGCTTAATGCGTGTCATGTTGTGTTAACATTTCGGGAACCAGATCAAGCAAACCGTGACCAGGTGTGACCTTTGACCTGTTGGCAATCCACCCATCCATCCAACTATCCGATGGTCCATCCGTCCATCGTTCGTAAATCCGACTAGGATAGATAGACGCATATAAAGACTCACATAGAGAACAAGATAAGAATATAATAGAGAGAGAGAGAGAAAGAGAGAGAGAGAGAAAGAGAGAGAGAGAAAGAGAGAGAGAGAGAGAAAGAGAGAGCGACAAAGAGAGCGACAAAGAGAGAGAAACAAAGAAAATATTAGTGGCCGACATAGAGACATAAAAAAAGTACACCTGAAAACAGGCATCGTTATTGTGTGCGTGCGTTTGTGCTTTGTGAATTGGCGTGTTCTGTCCCATACCTGTATTCACCCAAATATATTTGCTTAATGCTTAATTTGTACATTGAAATTTTTTACACCCACATACATTTATACATTAGCACAGGGGTAGGCAAAGTACGGCACGCGTGCCAGACATGGCGCGCATAGCAATTTTTGATGGCACGCGAAAGACTCCCTAAATGGGGCAATTCAAGTACCTTCTATAAGAAATTGAGTGCTAAGGCTTGATGAATTTTAGGCTTTTGGCACGCTTAATGAATTAAGAGGGATAGACAGACAGAGGGAGAGTGGAAGAGAGAGAGAGAGGAGAGTGGAAGAGAGAGAGTAGAGTGGAAGAGAGAGAGGAGAGTGGAAGAGAGAGAGGAGAGTGGAAGAGAGAAAGAGAGTCGCGAAGAAAGGGGACACTAAAAATAGGATAAAAGACAAACACATAGAATAAACAATAAAAGAGAGAGAGAGAGGGAAGAGAGACAAAGAGTCAGCGAGAGAAGGAGACTCGGAGAAAGAGGTGAGGAAAGAAAGGTATTGAGAGGCAGAGAGAGAGAAAGAGAGAGAGAATGAGTACAAATTAGTTGACCCACATTTAAGACGCATAACTTACTTATACCGTTAGTTCGTGATATCATTCTTTTTTTTCTTTAAAAATGTGTCACAGCTTTGGTCTACGCCACTTGACAAAAATATAGGTCAAGATGTGACCTTTTTTTTTGTGTGTGTGTGTGTGTTAAATGCCAACCCAGTTTAACGGAGTACGCCGAGATACGCACGATTGGTGTATCGCCAAAGTCGTTCACACCCTGGCATTTTGAGAGGACCGTCGCAACTTCCTCCCCATTGTTTTATTCAAGAGGGCCATTAAGGACTTGTGTGGTCTCAGTATTAGAAACGACACGCAGCAAAAAAGACCGGCTAATTCCGTCAAGCATTAACGATGATGCAACGATGACGTATTTCCGTTGGTATTCTTCTTTTTCTATTATCCACTCTGCAGAGCAGACTGCTCTCTTGCAGTCAATGCCAGTCATACTGGCATTGCTATTCTGTGTTTTCCCTTGTGGCTTTTTTTTTCTAAACCGAGCAGCTCAAGTAGTTAGTCCTAGAGACACTGTCTCATTACTTAAAAAAATATTTTGAAAACAATCTTCGCCGGACCAAAACCAGAAACAGCGTTCACAAGTTTCCGTGGCCACGGCATTCTAAGGGATGGTGTGGTCAGCACACTGCATAGCAGCCTTTACTTTACTTCTCAAAAGTCTTGTTTTAGTTATAGTTCTCTCAATTGTACTCGGGCAAGCAGGCGCTGCCCAAGTCGAGCTGCTAGCTGAGGGCTCAGCTCCACTTCAGCTTTAGCCTGAGGGCCTCCTGCTTGTGTGTTGCTATTTAACAACAACAAAAAAATGTTTGCGTTGAATAACTTTGACAAATTCACATCTGGCGAAGTCACACCTGACGAATTTACACCTGGCTAATTCACACCTGACCAAAGGTGGAATTCGTTAAAACTTGTGCTAGTGTATCTGTTACAGTTAAGTTAAACATTCAATATAACACCGAACCCTGACCTCCGAAAGGCAGTATTTCTTATAATGTAACAATAAAATATATTAACAGTTGTTGAAGACTATTAAAAAGCGCAATTCATTCGAGTAGGTGTCTTAACTATCCATATAATAATAATAATTCTATTTGTATAGCGATGCCAACAAACATAATGTAAGCTCAGAGCAAATTTAACATTGAGCAACAAACAACCAAGAACCCGGATGTAATTCTCTACAATAAATAAATATAAAGCTAAGAAATAATTTTTAATTGACAAACATATGACAAAGCAAATAAATGAAATTAAATTAAACCGAGCTAAAATAAAAGTAAAGCTGCAGGGGTGCAAACAATTTCGTTTTTTTTTTCTACACGCCTCTGTCATAAACACATAAACGCAGACGATTCAGTGCTTAAGATAACTAGACCGCAGATAAGATCTTGAGTTAATACCATCATTGCTCAAGCGTCAAAAATATATAGAATCTACATGTATTTCTTAGAAACTGTTCTATTTATATAAAAACTGGTAGATCATTTTTGTATTCCGAAAAATGTGTGAATTCCAAGAAGTCAGTTTTGATTTTTTTTTTCTCCATATTTAGGATTATATAAGCTTAGATCTACGATTATTTGATTACAACTAAATTTAAAAGCTTCAAACATCAAAATAAAGGGTTTTAGAAAAGTCAGTCTAGCGGAAATAATATGTATAATTTAAGTAATAACATTAGCATTTAGAGAGGTAGGACGGGGGGGGGGGGGATAAAGTAACGCTAAAAGCGAGTGCAGCCATGCGGAACAAATAAATCAATCCATTTAATCAAAATATCGATTTAACGATCTCTCGCCTTGTGTTTGCGCGTGTGAGTGTTTGCGTGTATGTGTGTTGGCTATAACAAAGCCAATTTAAATTTAAACATTACGTGGCGGTTATTTGTGTGTGTTGTGTATTTACTTAGTTATTTGTACGACTAAAAGGAAGTACGGTGACCAAGCGGCGTACCGAAGGCCCTGGGTTCGAATCCTGGTGAAGACTAGGAGTTTGTTTCCACCCCATCCCCCCGGGATTGTAGTAGGGGTGTCCCCGAGTCTACCCAGCCCTGATGAGTACCTGACAATAGTTTTTGGGGTTAAAGTAAAGGCGGCTGGGCATTGTGCTGGCCACATATCTCCTAGCATCCCGTGGCCACAGAAACTGGTAAACGCTGCTTCACCGGCCCCAATGGATCAATTGGGTCCGACGTGATTACTTTACTAACTTTACTTCTACAACTAAAACCTTTACCACACACTTTTTAAACATTATTTATATTATAATTTGTGTGTGTGTGTGTGGTAAATTGGCATCCAGTGGTTATCAATACAATAAGATCAAAATCATCTCGCTAAACAATGGAAACATAAAAAAAAAAATCCGATGTAGATGTATCTCCAGAACTGGGTACGGATATATTTAGAAATAAACTTGTTATAAGAGCCCCATCCTCCCCCCCCCCCCAAAAAAAAAAAAAGAGTTGCCTTATTTTACAAAAGAAAGAAATAAATGTTTGACAAATGCCTTTTTTTGAAAATATAATCTATGTAAATAGGTTAAGTAGACTCAGTGTGTGTGTCGATTCAAATTCCTATTGGTTAATTTAAGGACACGTGACCTTATCGTCTTATTAGTACTTTTGTGATTTCGCTCACTGTGTGTGTGTCCTTCCTAGTTGCTAAAATCGAAATCTTCCCAAATCTCCGCTTTGGACGACACAAATGATATACAGTTATCGGACTAACAATAATGGCTACACCACAACGATAATCTGACCTAGTTTCGGAACCTTTTTTTTATAATTTTATTTTTATTTGAGCCGATAACTAAACTAATAATGGCCATTACCGGGTCGTGACCCCTCAATTCTGAAATTATGATCTGATTTATACGAAAAACAACAACTTTCTTTTTTAGGGATGTTTAATTTCACACATTTTTTTAAAATATCAAATATGTAGGATAAAAGTTCGGATTTAACCAAGTTTTCTATCCGGTTTGCATCCCTGAATAATTTATTATTTTAACATCACACAAATAAATTGTTTAAAACGTAAACTTTTTTTTAAACCATTTACATTATATATTTTTTTCTTGTTTTTTTTTAAATAAATATTTTATCTATTACTTTGTTCATAAAAGCCATCACGTTTGACACTCGGAATGAGATATCATATAGTTTTACAGAAGATTAGAGCGTCCTACGATTATTCCTGGTGAGAATTTTGATTAGTGCCTTAAATGATGTCAAGTTATTGGTTTTCCTGACTTGTTCTGGTAACCCATTTCATGCCCAAGCAGGAAGAAAAACAATTTATATGCATTTGTTCTTGCATATGGAATAAGAAAATACTTTTTATCCATGTGTCTGAGTATTTTATAAGACTATAGTGCTGTATTTCTAAGTTAAAATCTAATTAATTTATTACGCCATTTCGAAAATATATTTAAAAAAATTAACCCAGTTGACAGCATCTCGTCTGCAACATTTAATTTATGTAATTTTATTAAATTTCTAGCTTTCGTCGCATATACATGTACAATATAGAGTCTAGATCTACATGCCAATATTTAATAGTTTTTTTTAAACGAAATCCATGCAATGATTGCGTTGACTTAAGCAAGGTAGGCTACTCCGCGAAGAAAATGACTCGGTTGCTATATTTAATTAGGGGCCAAATTCCCGCTTATCGCGGTTAACAAAATCCATGACGTACAAAATCGGAAATATCCGATTTCTGAAACGTAATAAGGTAAACTGAATTCCCGTTTTTTTTTTGTTCTGTAAAGAACTTTATCTAAAGTGTCGCTTTAAAGTTTAAACCACCTTTTATCCCCCCCTTCCCTTTTCACTGCACCATGTCCCAGTTTAATACCTGTTGGGTCTTTGTAGTTCTTTTTATTTGGGCCTTTCTAGCTCTTATATAATATTAATTTAATATAATATTTATATAATATTTCTTTTTTTTTTTGGAAACCACCTTTTTAGTATATCCGTATGCCGTATATATGATTGTATTGTAATGTGTGAGTGTATGTATATATTTTTGTGTTTACCTTAGAGTGCGATAAACTTCAACAGATAATACTATTTGATGCTGATTTCGTAATCACTGTGAGCCGACAAACGGGTCAGACGTTATTGCAATGGTGCCAAAGGGGGAGGGAGGGGAGTAGTGGGGGGGGGGAATGATAATCACGCGTGATAAACCTTTTTTAAAAAAAATCTAATTTTTTTTTTTGCAGAAAAATAACGTTTACGATTCGTGTCGTCGGTAATGACCGCAACAGGGGGTGGGGCTGGATGAAGAAGGGCGGGATTGTTGGATAGAATCAGAAAGGGTGGGGGTGACGGAAGGGGGGGGGGGAGATGATGAAGATTTAAGGACGCGGAATGACGCGTATCACCAATATTTTTATTTTGGGTACGTGCCATATATATACTTCCCTGGCCGTGAAAGAGTTAAACGAATAAATAGTTTTTTCGTAGAAACATTGGCAGTCGGGTTTTTTTCTCCCTCGCTCTCTCGCTTGCTCTTTATCTGTAAGAATTGGCTCGGGTGTAAATACTACTGACACATACCTATATAAACATGATATATATATATAGATATCTCTCGGTTGTATGCGCTTTGGTTGTTGTTTTTTTTTACCTATATAGCTGATAGCCCGGATCCTAGCACGGTTCATTTTTCTCTGCAGCAGCGAGGCGAAGCTGCCTGTTGTTGGATGTATCAAGAAGTTTTGTGTGTTATGTAACGTCGTGTGGCCTACAGGTGTTTTAGTGGTGGTGTCATTTTATTTCTATCTTCATCGGGGTCCTTTAATTAAGGAATACTTTCTTTGAGTTGTTGGACTGCACTACCTGGTGAGTCTATTTTTTTAAATTTATTTTTGAGGGTGGGGGGGGGGGGTGTAACTAGTTGCTAGTATCAAGTTGGTTAAGGGGCACGTTGACCGAGCCGAGCAGGAAGTTCAGAGGGTGTACCTAAGGTCCTGGGTTCGAATCCTGGTGAAGGCTTGGGATTTGTTCCCGGGTCTGGAAGGTGTCTCTGAGTTTACCCAGCTCTGAAGTGTAGGCCTACTAAACTTTAGTTGGGGTGGGGTGGGGGGGAATAAGGTAAAGGCGGCTTGGCATTGTGCTGGCCACACTATCCCCTATTTTGCCGTGGCCATGAGAAACTGGTGGGTTTTTTAGACCTTATGAACCAATTTGGTCCTACGGGTCCTTTAATCAAGTTTTTTTTTTCTTGTTATACGTGCATGCATATATACATATACAAACTAAACATAACATACATACATAGGCCTACATACTTAACTTACTTTCTTATATATATATGTATATATATATATATATATATATATATATTATATATATGGATACACCAATACACGTATAGGCATACATACACCTATACATTCATATATGTATACATACACAGACACACAGAAAGACATACATACATACATATAGGCTTACACATTAACATATACGAATTACATACGTTCATAAGTACATACATACATACATACTTAGGCTACATAAATAGATAACATACATTACATAAAAAAAATTGACCTACTTTCAGACACGTCATAATAACTGGAAATGGCATGAAAATGAAAAAAAAAACGGAAAATAAAAAAGAATCAATACCCAAATTTCTACTAAGTTTCAATTTGTAACACACAATTGGACAGTTTTGAAAATTTTAGAAACTTTGTCTTGTGTGGACGTAGCAGTTTAAAAACTTGGTATGTCAGCTATTTCTTTTCTTTGATATAAATGTAGGCCCTATATATATATATTTAGATTTCTTCTTGTTTTAATATATATAGTCTTATACAAAAAAATATTTTTTTTACTGTACTAGTTGTAATTAATTTGAAACGTGAAACAAGTAGCATATAGACTGCACAATTCTAAACAATACATTTGTGTTTATTATTGTTTATTTATAATATAAAGACAATGAAACAAGTGGATGATCAATAAAAAAAAAAATATAAACATCACTTTGTAAGAAACAAAAATTAACTTTTTTTAAAATAAAGTAAAGTAATTCTGTCAGACCAAATTTCTGTGTGGTCACGGCATACTAGGGGATTGTGTGGCCAGTACAAAGCCCAACTTAAGTCAGTTACAAATCCTATCCTTCACCAGGATTCGAACCCAGGACCTTCAGACCACCGTGCCCCTATTTTTATAATAACTTCCATTAATATTTTTTTTTATTGTTTCGTAAAGTTCTCAATAACCTTGTTTGCTTATACATTTATACATTTTGTTTAGTAATTAAATTTTAAAATTATTTTTTATTGTTCCACAAACTCCTCTGAATTCTCCGCCATCTTTTTTTATTTCTCTTTCAACTTTAACTTCTAAAATCCGTATTATCTAGATAAAACATTTAATCTAGCCCCCCCCCCCCCACACACACACACTCCTCATTAACTTCTAAAGATTAAAGTGTTAAACTCGTCATTAAAAAGGGCACTTTAAGTAGATCTAGGTCCTGTTTGAACAGACCAACACATCTATCAGTTTAACCTGGTTTGGCCCTTTTAATTGGCTGATTTCCAATCAATGTCCTGCGACCTCACCGTTCAGATCGGCACACACACGTGGCTGTTCTTTTCTTTTCTTTTTTTAATTGATAGATTGATCTCCCTTTGTGTTCGTCTGCTAGACTCAACTCCTTTTATGGTTCAAGATGTACTCTCCCCTTTATATTACCTTTTATAAGCTTTAGAGATTTTCGCGTCCTTATCCACTTTACAAAACAAACACTTTTTTTTTTAAAGTTTGTGGGTTTTAACGAAGGTCACTTCAGGTGGTTTTTCGGGGGGAGTTGGAAGAGAGGGAGTCAGTCATTACATATGGATGCAGGGTGGGTCACGTAGTGAAAATTTGGGTGTCGACCAGCTAGTGCATTCAAATGGATGGACTTTTTTTTCATTAACACAGGACATAAATGATTATCAAAAAACAAACAAAGTGTATTTCAAACAAGTGATTTAAAAAGTAGGATGATTAATTGTGAGTCTCGATTACCGAAACAAAATATAGGAATGTACATATTTTTTGTTACCTTTTGCGTGGTTTACTTTTTTTTTATATTCCGTCTAAATGTCGTATTATAATCTACCTAGACCAGCCACCCTTACCCCCTACCCAAAGTGAACTTCCGCGTAGGTGAAACATTTAATCTGCGTTGAAACCCAACACGTCCACCTGGGTTAAAGTATTCATTCCGTTGGCCGCGTCGATTCCAATAGGAATATTATGTTTTGGCTGTTAAATCCTCGCAAGAATTGCTCAACCGACCGTTCAGATTTTATAAAGGTTAGACGGTAGCACAAAAAGAGAGGGCAGTGTTTAATACATATTTTACAGTGACGGTGGTTTTAAAAGAATGGATTATCCTAAGACGACTTATCGACTGGATTTAATTTCTGTGTGCGTAAAATTTTATTGTTCGGTTTTGTTTCATTTCATGTAATCGAAAAAATTTTTATTATTTTTTGGTATCGATCCAGATTGTTTTTTCTTTCTCGGATATCGAAACGTATCAATTTTGATCAATTAATTGATAGCTGGCGCCAGGAGGTGACACGGTTAGTACTTTTACGGGTGACTGGAGGTCAACCGACCGTGACATGCACTCTATTTCTTTCTCTCTCTCTCTCTCTTTTTTCTCTCGTATTCTCTCTTTCTTTTATCCAAACGTCGTGGGTTCAAATCCGATTGTTTCTAAAATTTCCTGGGCCCGATTAAACAAACTATTGAATAGAATTAGAATGACCAAAAGTACCGGATAGAATGACCAAAAGTGCCAGATAGAATGACCAAAAGTGCCGGATAGAATGACTAAAAGTGCGGATAGAATGCCCAAAGTATCGGATAGAATGACCAAAAGTGTCAGATAGAATGACCAAAAATACCGGATAGAATGACCAAAAGTACCGGATAGAATGACCAAAAGTACCGGATAGAATGACCAAAAGTGCCAGATAGAATGACCAAAAGTACCAGATAGAATGTCCAAAAGTACCGAAGAGAATGACCAAAAGTGCCGGATAGAATGACCAAAAGTGCCGGATAGAATGACAAAAAGTGCCGGATAGAATGACCAAAAGTGCCGGATATTAAATGACCAAAAGTACCGGATATAATGACCAAAAGTACCGGATAGAATGTCCAAAAGTACCGAAGAGAATGACCAAAAGTGCCGGATAGAATGACCAAAAGTGCCGGATAGAATGTCCAAAAGTACCGAAGAGAATGACCAAAAGTACCGGATATAATGACCAAAAGTACCAGATAGAATGTCCAAAAGTACCGAAGAGAATGACCAAAAGTGCCAGATAGAATGACCAAAAGTGCCGGATAGAATGACAAAAAGTGCCGGATAGAATGACCAAAAGTGCCGGATATTAAATGACCAAAAGTACCGGATATAATGACCAAAAGTACCGGATAGAATGACCAAAAGTGCCGGATAGAATGACAAAAAGTGCCGGATAGAATGACCAAAAGTGCCGGATATTAAATGACCAAAAGTACCGGATATAATGACCAAAAGTACCGGATAGAATGACCAAAAGTGCCGGATAGAATGACCAAAAGTACCGTATAGAATGGCCAAAAGTGCCGGATAAAATGACCAAAAGTACCGGATAGAATGACTAAAAGTACCGGATATAATGACCAAAAGTACCGGATTGAATGACCAAAAGTACCGGATATAATGACCAAAAGTACCGGATAGAATGACCAAAAGTGTCAGATATAATGACCAAAAGTACCGGATAGAATGACCAAAATAGCCAGACAGAATGACCAAAAATACCGGATAGAATGACCAAAAGTGCCGGATAGAATGACCAAAAGTACCATATCGAATGACCAAAAGTGCCGGATAGAATTACCAAAAGTGCCGGATAGAATGACCAAAGTACCGGATAGAATGACCAAAAGTACCGGATAGAATGACCAAAAGTGCCAGATAGAATGACCAAAAGTACCGGATAGAATGTCCAAAAGTACCGAATAGAATGACCAAAAGTGCCGGATAGAATGACCAAAAGTGCCGGATATAATGACCAAACGTGCCGGATAGAATGACCAAAAGTGCCTGATTTAATGACCAAAAGTACCCGATAGAATGACCAAAAGTACCGGATAGAAAGACCAAAAGTGCCGGATAGAATGACCAAAAGTGCCGGATAGAATGACCAAAAGTGCCGGATAGAATGACCAAAAGTGTCAGATAGAATGACCAAAAATACCGGATAGAATGACCAAAAGTACCGGATAAAATGACCAAACGTGCCGGATAGAATGACCAAAAGTGCCTGATTTAATGACCAAAAGTACCCGATAGAATGACCAAAAGTACCGGATAGAAAGACCAAAAGTGCCGGATAGAATGACCAAAAGTGCCGGATAGAATGACCAAAAGTGCCGGATAGAATGACCAAAAGTGTCAGATAGAATGACCAAAAATACCGGATAGAATGACCAAAAGTACCGGATAGAATGACCAAAAGTACCGGATAGAATGACCAAAAGTGCCAGATAGAATGACCAAAAGTGCCGGATAGAATGACTAAAAGTGCGGATAGAATGCCCAAAGTATCGGATAGAATGACCAAAAGTGTCAGATAGAATGACCAAAAATACCGGATAGAATGACCAAAAGTACCGGATAGAATGACCAAAAGTACCGGATAGAATGACCAAAAGTGCCAGATAGAA
The DNA here is from genome assembly GCA_949126835.1 of Anisus vortex. Lineage (NCBI taxonomy): Eukaryota > Metazoa > Mollusca > Gastropoda > Planorbidae > Anisus > Anisus vortex. The sequence goes on from OX421495.1 coordinate 5,421,256, forward strand.
TGACCAAAAGTACCAGATAGAATGTCCAAAAGTACCGAAGAGAATGACCAAAAGTGCCGGATAGAATGACCAAAAGTGCCGGATATTAAATGACCAAAAGTACCGGATATAATGACCAAAAGTACCGGATAGAATGTCCAAAAGTACCGAAGAGAATGACCAAAAGTGCCGAATAGAATGACCAAAAGTGCCAGATAGAATGACCAAAAGTACCGGATATAATGACCAAAAGTACCGGATAGAATGACCAAAAGTACCGGATATAATGACCAAAAGTACCGGATAGAATGACCAAAAGTACCGGATAAAATGACCAAACGTGCCGGATATAATGACCAAAAGTGCCGGATAGAATGACCAAAAGTGCCGGATAGAATGACCAAAAGTGTCGGATAGAATGTCCAAAAGTACCGAAGAGAAAGACCAAAAGTGCCGAATAGAATGACCAAAAGTGCCAGATAGAATGACCAAAAGTACCGGATATAATGACCAAAAGTACCGGATAGAATGACCAAAAGTACCGGATATAATGACCAAAAGTACCGGATAGAATGACCAAAAGTACCGGATAAAATGACCAAACGTGCCGGATATAATGACCAAAAGTGCCGGATAGAATGACCAAAAGTGCCGGATAGAATGACCAAAAGTGCCGGATAGAATGACCAAAAGTGCCGGATAGAATGACCAAAAGTGCCGGATAGAATGACCAAAAGTGCCGGATAGAATGACCAAAAGTGCCGGATAGAATGACCAAAAGTGCCGGATAGAATGACCAAAAGTGCCGGATAGAATGACCAAAAGTGCCGGATAGAATGACCAAAAGTGCCGGATAGAATGACCAAAAGTACCGGATAGAATGACCAAAAGTGCCGGATAGAATGACCAAAAGTGCCGGATAGAATGACCAAAAGTGCCGGATAGAATGACCAAAAGTGCCGGATAGAATGACCAAAAGTGCCGGATAGAATGACCAAAAGTACCGGATATAATGACCAAAAGTACCGGATAGAATGACCAAAAGTACCGGATAGAATGACCAAAAGTACCGGATAGAATGACCAAAAGTACCGGATATAATGACCAAAAGTACCGGATAGAATGACCAAAAGTACCGGATAAAATGACCAAACGTGCCGGATATAATGACCAAAAGTGCCGGATAGAATGACCAAAAGTGTCGGATAGAATGACCAAAAGTACCGGATAGAATGACCAAAAGTGCCGGATAGAATGACCAAAAGTGCCGGATAGAATGACCAAAAGTACCGGATAGAATGACCAAAAGTGCCGGATAGAATGACCAAAAGTGCCGGATAGAATGACCAAAAGTGCCGGATAGAATGACCAAAAGTGCCGGATAGAATGACCTGATGTCCTGATATTCTTTCCAATCTTTAAAAAAAAAAGTAAATGTAAAAAAAAAGTATTCAGTAAATTAAAATTATATTTTTTTAAATTATTAGATCCAGCCTAGATTTATATCTTTGTGTTCCTTGTAGTTTATGAAATTTTTGTCTGTAGCTTATACAGGCCTATTTAAATTTTCCCCGGGCAACGCCGGAGAATTTAGCTTGTATATAATATATTTGGAACGTGTGCGGACATTGTCAATGAAGGCCGATAGATCAGTCAATTTAATCCATTGCCTCACTCCGCCCCCCCCCCCCTCCAAATCTGCGGCCTAGGTGTAGTTAATCTTCAGGGTGTTATTCCGTTGGTACATATTTGGACTGCTCTGAAATCATTGTTGAAAAAGTGCTATTTACACGGCATTCAGAAGATCTCTTTATGTTTGGGCGAGATAAGAGATAAGATAGAACCGTTACGCCAACAGGAGGGGGGGGGTAGATATATATGATTATATGTATAGAGAGATAGAGAGAGAATAGAGAGAAGAGAGAGACAGACAGACAGAGGGAGAAATGTAAACAAAATAGAGTGTGATACAAATAGAGAGAGAGAGAGATATGGAGAGAGAGATATGACGAAAAAAAACAACATGGTGAGAGACAAACATAGGGCCGCAGATGGAGAGAGAAAGAGGGAGATATACAGACAGAGAGAGAGAGAGAGTGAAGCACAGAGATAGAGTGTGGCAGAGTGAACGAGAGAAAGATAGAAAGAAATACGTTAAGAGAAAATTATATTAATTAATAGATAAAGATACGGAAAAGGCTATACAGAGAGAGAGAGAGAGAGAGAGAACGTGAGGGAGATAATGCATTCTGAAAGAAATAAGAAAAATGTCTGCTCAGAAATGTAGAAATAGAGAAGTAATAAAGAAGAGAACTAAAGAGATTGAAAGAAAAGAGAGAGATTCGGAAATATAAAAAAGAGAAATTTTGAGAAAGAAAGACGAGCTGTACAGAGATAGACAGAAGAAAATATATATATATAATTGATAAGCCCGCCCCAGACAGAAGAAATTATATATATACAATTGATAAGCCCGCCCCATAACAGTTACCAGGAAACCAATGAAATCCACGGAATATGACAGTCTAAAAATCTATTGCTAAATCTTATATAAAACGTTCATTCTTAGAATTCCCGTAAAGATCTTTTTGTTTAGTCTTCTTATCTTATACATTACAGACGCTCCTTCTATAAAGAAGATTATTGCGTCCTATGCTCATCCGTGGTCCGAGTCTAATCTTGCATTTTAGTTTTTTAAAAATGATGTTAAGTTACTGGTTTACCTGGTTTGTTCAGGTAACCCATTCCATGCCCGGATGACACTCGGAAAGAAAGAGTACTTATATGCATTTGTTCTCGCATAAGGGATAAGGAAAGTGTTTTTATCCTCATGTTTATCTGAGCTTTGCAACAGGTTGTTATTGTATTGCAGCTCTTTTCTGCATTTGTTGTAATTAAAAAAAAATTCTTTAGTTCATGTGTCACATAATTTTGGTTTATTAAACACAAGAAGTTCTTATATTGAAATTAAAAATATGTTATTGTTTCTTATAATGTATGCCCTTATAAGCGGACGGAGAAGCCAATGGCACATTGAGTGGAGAAAAAAAACAACTAACTATATGAACTTTTTATGATGTAAAATTTGGCCTTACCATGTGGGGATTTCCCATAGAAAAGACTTTCTTATACAGAATAATTTAGGCATGCTTTCCTCTTCTTCGCCTGGAAATATTTTTTTATATATTTTAACGACAGACGCCGTACGCTATGAGGGACCGGTGGACCACAATGTGAGGACCACAAATCCTGGCCCACACAAAAAAAATACCACACCATATATTTACAGTTTATATTCTGTGTGTTTGTCTTGTATATTACTGTGTATGGGTTGTTTGCACATGCGTGTTGTGTTTGTCTTGTATATTTCCGTGTAGATGCTGTTTGCACAACGAGCAGAAATTCCAAGGCCCCGAATAGCTGGGGGAATTTCAAGAGTAGGCCTATATTAGATCTCCGGCTATCTATATATAGGTGGTAGATAGACTTATAGATATATATATCTGTCTTGCCTATGCTCGTGTCAGTGTATGTGTGGGTGGGTGTCTGTGTCTAGTCAGCTGTGGTACGGTTATCTTGTGCGACGAACTAGGTATAACCGTGCTTTGTGTATGGAGGGTTCAGGTATTTATACACTGTCCGCAGGTGTTTATACACTGACTGTTTTTTAAGTACATTGTGCCATGTGCCTGGCGCCCGGCGCCCTGTGCAACGTGCCGTATATCTGGCTCAGTGTCCCCTTACGCGTCTAGCGTTGTGCCATGCGAGCGTGGACGTAACACACGGGTGCCCGAACGTATCGCGCGGATCGCCCTGCGCATAGTAAAAGACGCCCTATAGCCTATAGGCCGTAAGGTGTGCCATATGCATAGTCAAGTGCTGTCCTAAAGGCCTTACGGTTAAGTGTGCCCCGCACTTAGCACCTTAACTAGCTGTCGGTTAAGCCTTAAACTTTTCGAAGCGTATATAAATAAAAGTTGCCAGGATATGTTTCAGCAAAAATGTACTTTGTTTATATGTTTAACACCGGCACATGCCCACACTTCACCCCCCCCCCCCCATTTTCAAACGCAAACTAATACATATAACAAGAAAAATGGGGTTAATAGAGCTATTTAAACGATATAGTGTATTGTATGTATGTATCTATAACGTACATGGGGGTGGGGAGGGTTGTATTATTTCAACCGCTATAGTACAGTTGTCTGAGTTGGACAAGGCCGTTTCATTATGCAGTCTTGCATAACAGCAGCGGTATTTAGAGGGCGCTAAGGGGGCGGGAGGGAGATAGATCATAGTTTCACACTTCACACACAGACACACACACGCAATATATAATTATACAATATTTATTTATCCATACATATAAGTATTCTATACATTAGTGACTTGAAAACTGATAGTGATATTTTTCTTGTTAGAAGGATCTTTACTGGGCGACGGCATCCCCTATCATTTCGACCGTAATTCCCAGTGGTATTATTTTTAACTTTAAAAAAATGCAACTTCAGCTCATCCCCCTTGTCTTGCCTGATTCGCAAGTTGCTTTCTTCTGCCTAATTTGGATGTTGCTTTCTTCTGCCTAACTTGGAAGTTGCTTTCTTCTGCCTAATTTGGAAGTTGCTTTCTCTGCCTAATTTGCAAGTTGCTTTCTTCTGCCTAATTTGCAAGCTGCTTTTCTTCTGCCTATTTCGCTCTCCTGTAGCGTTCTGTTCCATTTTGTTTTACACTCTTCGTGCCTCTGGACTGGATAGTGCACTGCGGCTGCCGCACTCGAGTTTAGATGACGTCAGTTTAAACAATGACTCAACCGAAAAAACAACAACAAACAAATGGAGGCCTCCAAAAAGTTAAGAAATAGGAATGACGTCCCCGTGAACGAAACATACTGCCCAGCGTGTGGACATTTAATGCGCAGAGATGTACGGTGTACGAGTGTCTTAGCCCGGGGGTTGGCAACCAAGGAAAAGCGTGCCAGAATCGGCACGCAGGGCGATTTTCAAAGGCTCGCTGAAGAACTCTAAAAATGGCACTTCAAGTCTTTTCCTACAAGAAATTGAGTGCCAAAACAGGATGACTTGTAGGATGTTTTGGCAGGCTGAATGAATTAGATATCCTTATTTGGCACACTATTATCAAAAGGTTGCCAGCCCATGTGACATAGCCTACCTCTTTATAGAATTCCGTAGTGTTTCATTAGTTAGCTTTTCCTTGTCTTTATAGAATTCCGTAGTGTTTCATTAGTTAGCTTTGCCTTTTCTTTAAAGAATTCAGTTGTGTTTCGTTAGTTAGTTGGTTCCACGTATTTATAGAATTCTGTTGTGTTTCGTTATTTAGTTTATTCCACGAATTTATAGAATTATGTTGTGTTTCGTTAGTTAGTTTTTTTCACGACTTTATAGAATTCGGTTGTGTTTCGTTAGATTTTCCTTGTCTTTATAGGCTTCCATTGTGTTTCGTTAGTTAGCTTTTTTTCTTGTCTTTATATAATTCTTCTGTGTTTCGTTAGTTAGCTTTTTTCTTGTCCTTATAGAATTCTGTTGTATTTCGTTAGTTATTTTTTTGCCCCCATTAACTAACACGAGCCGTTGACTCACCAGGTACACAATGACGTTCAACAACGAGCACATTAAACAAGAGCCGTGCTCTCCGTCGTCTGAAACTATCTCCACGCAGCTCTTGGCGGGGTCCACCATGTACCACCATGGCGCGAGAACGGCGCCAGCTTACAACCCCATCCCGCAGTCCTTCCACCCGTATTACTCTGCCATGGCGGCGGGCCAGTACAGCAGCGGATCCGACAGCCAGGCGGCCACGCCCAGCCCCAAGGCGGCGCTGAAGAAGACGATCCTGTCCCGGAGGCGGGCCAATGGACAGGACGAGCTGGATAACCTATTTGAAGAAGAAAAACAATACCCGGTAAATATCTTTATATACACATATTATAACTTACGTAGGTATAAAAAGGGAGGGGGGAGGCGGAACTCATCAGGTATAGGTGATGAACGTATTAACTACACACCTCTGCATATAACTTCTAGCTCCATGGTGCTGCAGACACATGGAAGGCTTTGGACTGCCTCTTCTTCCATCCAGACATATCTGGTTTTTAATTATTTCTTTCATGCTTGGACTAAGTCAGTAGTAGTAGATCTACTAATATTTCACCCATCCCATAATAGGTCTGCCCTGAAGTCTTTTTGCTTTAGTCACCCGCACAGACTCCCCCATTTATCTCTGCAAATTGTAATATGTGTGCTATTTAAAGAATGCATTTGGGGAATATTTAGGGTGAAACTTTAGGGCATGACAAAAAAAAGTACATTTTTCCAATTTCTTTTTCCCTTTTGGACGGTAGTGGAGAAAACTCTGAATGTTTGCAATATTTCCTTTTTAAAACTATTTGTTTTTCTTTGTGTTTTCTGCCCTCGATGTTCAGCTCACCAAAGCAGACATAGAGAGACGAGAGAGGCGCCGTGAGCAGAATAGAAGGGCAGCCAAACGATGTCGGAACAAGAAGAAAAATTTACAAAGCAAAGTGTCACAAGTAAGTCTAATATTCCAAACAATAATAAGTATTGCAGTTATTGCATCAGATACGATGGTCTCAGGTTCGAGTCCTAGGCGAAGTCTAGAATTTTATTCTCCGCACTTCCTGAGTTTTCCAAGCGCTGATAAGTAGCCGAAATCAGTAAAAACGGCTGAGCATTATCCTAGCCACACAATCCACATGTGTGCCGTGACGAGGGAAGCTTATGAACGCTGCCTCACAGGCCCGATAGATCACATTGGTCCGACGGGGACCATTTACATTTACATGGGAGTGGCTGGCATATCTTGTAAAGAAGGTCATTGAACATGCAATCATTGAAACAGGAAACACCCATTCGAATCAGCCATTGCACGGTTTTTCATGTATTTGATTGCATTACTTGGACTTTTATTCTAGTTCGTTACATAATTTGGGAAATACCATTTTGGGCTCTACATAAGTGGGAAAAAACTTTTAGCTACATTTTTGCCTTTATTAAAAAAAATGCTACAAGTACATCTTACATGGTGTTGTGTTTCAGGAAACTGAAGAACTGGTTCAACAAAACAGACGATTGGCGGCTGACAATGCGCGGCTAGAACAGGAAGTGCTCTTTTTGCGCGCTGTCATTGACGACCACCTCAGATCCGGCTGCTGCAACTTGCAAAGACAGACGCCCCAGTATGAGAACCAGCGCCCCGCTTCAGCCCACGTTGACACGGAGATCTCCAGCGCCATTTCATGCGCCCACGTGACGCTGAACACCGACTCTATAGCTGCGAAGGGCGAGGAATCGGCGCCCAGCGTGAACACTCAACCCAACCATTCCGGCTTTGACCAAATTAGAAATTTCTCGGGGGCCGAGCCCACCAAGAACTTGGACAGCTTAAATTTATCCAGCATAGATTTTAACAACATCGTATCGGATTTGACGTCTGACATGCAAAACCCACTATACCTAGCACTCATGCAAGAGGGCGCCCAGCAGCCCAATTTCCTACACCACGCGGCGGCACAACATGCCGAGCTCACCAGCCTGGGTCAGTGTGTGGATCCGAACCTTGTACAGCAGAACGTCGTCTCGACCAGGCAGCTCCCCCACGCCGCCCCCGCCGATCGGCTCAGCGAATCTTCCTCCGCCCCCCGCTCGCACCTCGGGGAGCACTGCCCGACAACAACAACGCACCCTTCTGTCTGTCAGGTCGAGTATGGTGGCAACGCCCTCATGCAGCAAAGACTCTGCATCATGGAGCAGTACCCGGATGGCTACTACGTTTGCGATGGATACAACGAGCAGCCCGTCGAGTTGCAATATTATTCGTCATCGCAAAACTGACGAAGGATTTTTTTTATTGACTCAACATTAGCTAGGAAGGATTTTGCATTCTCGTTGGGAAAGATAGGATTAGACTTAAAGAAACAGCATATTGTGTTTAAAATTTAATATTTGTATTAGAACTTTAAAAAATATTTTTCTCCTTTTTTATTTTAAATTTTCTTATTTTGCTAATTATTATTATTATATTTAATTATTTTTTTAAAACAAATCTATCTATATATAGGCTTAGAACTTGTAAATATACTAAATGGTTTGCTGTTAATTTCTTCTTTTTTTTATGTTTGTTAGGCTTATTACGGATTTTTAAAAATTTAGATTTGTTTTTACACGCCCATTTTTTTTTTGCTATTGTAATGTTAATACTTACTGTCTGTTGTTACATAACACCACAAGCCCATTTGTGTGTCAGTGAGTGTGTCCGTAACGTATTTCGCGACCCCCGTTTTATGTTAATATAAACCCTGTTAAAAATATCGCAAAAGCAATTTTTTATACCTTTTAAAAATATAAAAAAAGGTTTGTTGATCTTTGTAGATACCTCTTTTTATGAAATATAAACATACAATATCTATTTTATGTACATTTTGTTGTATATACTTGTACAGACAAGTTGGTTGTATAAACAATCACGTTTATAATATGTTAATCTCTCTACTCCAACGCCTTTCTAAACACGTTTTTTTTTTTAAAAAGATATCACAATACGATCTCATCATAAACCATGCATATATTTAAAAGTAGAAATATTCGATTGAATTTGAAATTTCCCTGTCCATTTCTGTGAATCCAGACCTGACTGAAACTCCCCCCCCCCCCCCCTTTTTTTTTTTTTTTTGTAAACCGAGTCCCTGGGATTTTCTCATTTCCCTCTCAGCCCTGATGACAACTCTTGAGTTGACGCGCAGTTCGTTTAAGTCCTCGGGATCAATGGAAAGTGGGTTACATACCGACTCAGAACTTCTAAAACAAAAGTCGAGTGCAAATATAAAGGATACGGAACGAGTCTAGATTAACCGATGCACTGTCCAGCTCTAGGAATAACAACTCGACTTATTATGTTGACAACTAGACCTTAGTCTAAAATTTTTTTAAAAAGAAAATGGGTTAAGAGAGTCCCTTCAGTAGCATGGCAGAGATTCGCATTTTGTTTCTCACTTTAACTGCTGACTCCGTTGCACCTCCAGTCTACCGTGACGCCCTAAAACTCGCGAAGACACTAAAGTACCCTACCCCGCCCCCTTCATGGCGCTTTCCCCCAGGCGGTAGTGCTTTTAAACTACATGTAGAAGCTTTTCATTAAAAGACAGCACCATTTAAAAAAAAATATTTCTAGCAGTAAAGTCCCCCCCTTCCCCAAGGCCTAATGTAACCGACTCGTAGATCGGTAGATCTGGAACTGGACCACTTATTCCGTGGGGCTCCCTACTCCCTTCCTTCCACTATCTATTATAACTGTTACACCCGCCGCCCCCCCCTCCTCCTTTCTCTCACCGTGTGGTGTTTGTTAAGATCGTCTGTTCACAAAATTCCAGTTAAAAAGACAAACCCACACACACACAAACATACATATATATTATAATATATGGATTATTATATATATTATATATATATATATATATATATATACTGAGAGAGCGGGAAGGGGAGTGGGTCGGTGCGGTTTAGGCAGACGTGATCAGATTTAAAAGGAATTATTATGGTAGGCCTAAATAGAACTCCCCCCCCCCCCCCATTGTCCATCACAAGTGTATGAGCGTCGCATGTAATATATAAGATAAGACTTGTTTTGCACCGGGTGTGTTTAGTGCGAGTAAATGGGATTAGAATATGGGAAGAGTTTGTGTGTGTTGTGTGTGTGTTGTGTGTGTGTGTGTGGGGGGGTATTAGGAGGGGGGGGGGGGAGGGCTATTGTATATAATCATATATATTGAGGCAATTTATAGCAGTCGTAAGAGAAATGTCACAGTAACCTACCTCCCGTCACTTCACATTTTTGGATACCATCTACTGTTTATTTCCCGATGTTGATTCTGTCTTGCGATTTTATTTCACGTTGTTGATTGTTTGTTGTGTTTTATGTCATGCATATCAATAGACGATACATACATTCATATTAATATTAGAAATTTGTGGACAAAACCGGCACTAGAAAGGGGGCAAGTCGACAGAATACTAAGCGTAGAAACTAATTTAGGAGTGTGGTGGGGGGGGGGGGGCAAGCACTTTCTTAACAGACCTATAAAGTACACACATGAAAAAGAAACCTTCCTGTGTATGGAAGCACCCCCCCCCTTCCCTCCATCCAACCTCTCCCTCTCACCTCCTTCAAAATTCGCTGACAGCCACAATATTATGTCTAGGCTTATGGTTTATATAATATGTATGTGTAGAAATAAAAAAAAAAGAAATTCTATTTCCCTGTTTGTTATGTAGCAATTCAATGGATTCGGGCGGTGTGTTTGGAATTTCTCACTGGCTGCGAAGTCCTGGTTTTGTACTCGGGTAGATATAATATAATAATGGTTGTTTATATAGCGCTTCTATCCATGCTATTTTAGCATGCTCAGTGCGCTCTAGAAGATTTTTTACTTCCACTAGGCCCATAAAACCTCCTGCAGGGCGACATTGATCGGTCGGCGGCAGGGATAGCACCCGCGACGTGTCGGTTGACGGTCCGTTGAACTAACCGCAAATATGTTTTTGTGCTTTAAGTATCGACTCTCTCAAAACTACACTTGTAAGGGCCAGTAGCGCATTACCACATTACTGTCACCAACGGGATATGCGCTATATAAGCACCGTTATTATTATTATTATTATTATTATTAAATAGACCCCTAAAAAAACAAAAACAGCTTCGCTACCATTCCAAACGACAATTTAAAAATAAAATCAGTGTTTAGCTTGTAGACACATTTCTAAACTTTTGTGTACAATTAAACATTAAAAAAAAATTATCTTGAAAACAATTAAATAAATCAAACTTCACAAGCGGCCCGTTTTAATGAAATCAGCCTTTTTTCTTTTTTTTTTAGCGCATTAGACCGTTTGTTGAGGAAGCTTCCGCTGATGTGACTGAAATCTAATTTTAACTCAGGGTCGTAATCCTCCTTCCGGCCACGCCCATTTTCTTGCGCAGCACATTTTTGTTTACATCCGCATTTTGCCAATGACGTCATTGGCCCCAATACTTATTGTGTAGCCATTGGGTTATACAAGCCCATCATGCACCTTACGCAAAACAAAAAAATTACAGATGCTTTCAAAAAGTCCATTTTATCTTTACCAATTTTAAAATATAAAAAAAAACACAACATAAAAAAAATAATTAATAAACATCTATATTTTCAAGCAATTTTTTTTTTAAATACAAGTTTGTTTTTTGAAACGGGTCCATGTAATATTTTTTTTAAAATTTTTGTTTGAATGTTTAATTAAAAACTTATTTAGAATTCCAAGTTTTGAATTTCGTATTTCGTTTGTTTGTTTCATTATTTGCCATAAAAAAATGGCCCTCTCTTTATTTTAACTCATTATTTTGTGTTAATGCAATATTTACATTTGATCCAATTTTAAAATAAAACAATTACAAATGCATACCTTTTTTTTCTTCAAAAAACTAAAAATGTTATGTATACAACATTTTTAAAACATATCTTGATCCTACACTTTATTTTTTCATTTTGTTGGATTATAAACATGTTATTTTTTACTATATTTAAATGTAACTATTTAATTTGTTAAATTAAGATTTCTTAAATTTTAAAACTATATAAAAAAAAAAAGAAAATTTGTTAAATATTACTTTATCTTACATATTGTATTATTTGATTCCTACTTTGTTTTACAAACCATGTATGAAGAACAGGGGCGAAGGTAGACATTTTTCCTAGGGAGAGGGGGGGGGGTCGAACTTTCGCGTGACAAACATTTACTAAATTTGTAGCGAATTTAGTACATATTAAAAAAGAAACTGTACAAACGAAAATTCTCAACCTCTATGTGGCTTCGCCTTTGATGAAAACATGACGGTCTTGAGTCTTGAGGCAGCGCGCTAGTATTACCATTCCAAAGGTCCCGTACTCAAATCCAGATATATTTTTCTTTTTCTGGTTACGGATGGTGCCGACCCTCTCCCCACCCCCCCCCTTCCCCTTTTCCAAAATCTAACCACAATCTGATGGGGTATTTGAAATTAGCTTGTGGAAGGGGGGGGGGGAGTATAAGGCGCCGTTGGCGGGTATCGTACTGGCGACATAATCGTCCCCCGTGTTTGCCCCCGTGGCCGCTAGTCCCGTAGACAAATAAAGTCTGAAACGGAAACTGTTCTTCCTAGGCTTAATAATTTTTTATTATTTTTTTTTTCCAGTTTTTTTTTCCAGTCTTTCTCCAAAAGTAAGGGGAAGGGGGAGATAATCCAAATTGATATTACTGATTCTATTTTTACACAACTTTTTGTATTTTCGCTACCTTGTAAAAAAAAAAATGCTACCAAAGAAAAACAAATGTTCACGGACTCTGAATATATTTGTGTCCTATTTCAAGATCTTTCGAGAAAAATTTATATGAACAAAATATTTTTTTTTGGACATTTAAAATCTCTACTGAAAATTTTTGTAAAAAAAAATGAATGATAATTACTGTTTAAATAATGGATACTTGAAGTATTTTGACAAGATGTCAAAAAATTATCTACATGATATTGTCAATTTAAAAACAAACAACACACACATATATTATAATCTCTCACCTGTGCTGACCTAGATTTCCATGTGATAATGCTGTGTCACATACACGTATTATTTTATGATTATGTTTATATTGTTTCATTTTGTTTACTCATACGGTTTTCATTCCAGCTAGTCATTTGACATTTATAAAGACAAAAAATTGATTTGTGTTGGACGAGAAATTTATGCAATAAACAAATTCAACATTTTGTATTGTTTCTTTGTTGTTTTTTAAATGTATATAATCTCATTATTTATCTATCTATCTGTCTGCTGTCTATCGTTCTATCTATCTAACCGTCTATCTATCTGTCTGTACGTCTATCGGTCTATCTGACTCTATCTGTCTGTCTATCTGTCTATCTATATGTCTGTCTGTCTATCTGTCTATCTATCTGTCTATCTATCTATCTTTCTATCTATTTGCATATCTGTTTGTTTATCTGTCTATCTATCTATCTATCTGTCTATCTAACTATCTATTTGTCTATCTATCTATCTGTCTATCTATCTATCTATTTGTCTATCTATCTATCTTTCTATCTATCTATCTATCTATCTGTCTATCTATCTATCTATCTATCTATCTTTCTGTCTATCTATCTAATTGTCTATCTATCTATCTATTTGTCTATCTATCTATCTGTCTATCTATCTATCTATCTGTCTGTCTAGCTGTATGTTTATATATTTTTCTTTCTTTCATACAATCCACTTCTCAGTCTTTTTTTTTGTCTGTCTGTCTTTTTTGTTGCCTTTTTTGTCTGTCTTTTATCAGTCTTCGTTTACCCCTCAATTGAATCCGTGACATTAGCAACCCCGACCTGTATCAAGCCAACTGTGAATCTTTATACCCTAATGTCTGCTGCCAATATTCGGTGTCATAAAACTTGTGCCAAATTCGATCAAACAGATCGATATATTTATACATGTATATATATTTCCCTTTCAACAGAATACAGAATATCCTGTTTTTTTCTTTCACGAAAGCCATTAGCCTTAAGTCTGGGGGCGGAAATGAGTTTTTTTCTTTTCCGAGAAATAATTGATATGGCACTTGTCCACAACTACTTCCTGTACCATACCTTGTCATTACATTGTATTTAGAAAAAAATTATTACATAATATATTAATATTAGAATATAAAATAAAGAACAGCAGACTGTAATATTTGAAGAAGATGAATTACAAATACATTTTAAATGGACATAACTAACTTTAGCACAACTTTCTACCCAGAAAATAGCAACTGTTGAAAACTTGGAAGAAATAGAGAAACAAAGATGATTTTTCTGATCTGAGGAAAAGGTTGAAGACTCAAGCAATTAGTCAGACACTTGTGAATCCTTGGTTAGACATAGGGCCTCGCTGTGAATCCTTGGTTAGACATAGGGCCTCGCTGTGAATCAACGGTTAGACATAGGGCCTCGCTGTGAATCAACGGTTAGACATAGGGCCTCGCTGTGAATCAACAGTTAGACATAGGGCCTCGCTGTGAATCAACGGTTAGACATAGGGCCTCGCTGTGAATCAACGGTTGGACATAGGGCCTCGCTGTGAATCAACGGTTAGACATAGGGCCTCGCTGTGAATCAACAGTTAGACATAGGGTCTCGCTGTGAATCAACGGTTGGACATAGGGCCTCGCTGTGAATCAACGGTTAGACATAGGGCCTCGCTGTGAATCAACAGTTAGATATAGGGCCTCGCTGTGAATCAACGGTTTGACATAGGGCCTCGCTGTGAATCAACAGTTAGACATAGGGCCTCGCTGTGAATCAACGGTTGGACATAGGGCCTCGCTGTGAATCAACGGTTAGACATAGGGCTTCGCTGTGAATCAACGGTTTGACATAGGGCCTCGCTGTGAATCAACGGTTTGACATAGGGCCTCGCTGTGAATCAACGGTTTGACATAGGGTCTCGCTGTAAATCAACGGTTGGACATAAGGCCTCGCTGTGAATCAACGGTTGGACATAGGGCCTCGCTGTGAATCAACGGTTGGACATAGGGCCTCGCTGTGAATCAACGGTTAGACATAGGGCTTCGCTCGCTGTGAATCAACGGTTTGACATAGGGCCTCGCTGTAAATCAACGGTTGGACATAAGGCCTCGCTGTGAATCAACGGTTGGACATAGGGCCTCGCTGTGAATCAACGGTTAGACATAGGGCTTCGCTCTCGGTGAATCAACGGTTTGACATAGGGCCTCGCTGTGAATCAACGGTTTGACATAGGGCCTCGCTGTGAATCAACGGTTTGACATAGGGCCTCGCTGTGAATCAACGGTTAGACATAGGGCTTCGCTGTGAATCAACGGTTTGACATAGGGCCTCGCTGTGAATCAACGGTTTGACATAGGGCCTCGCTGTAAATCAACGGTTGGACATAAGGCCTCGCTGTGAATCAACGGTTGGACATAGGGCCTCGCTGTGAATCAACGGTTTGACATAGGGCCTCGCTGTTAATAAACGGTTAGACATAGGGCTTCGCTGTGAATCAACGGTTTGACATAGGGCCTCGCTGTGAATCAACGGTTTGACATAGGGCCTCGCTGTAAATCAACGGTTGGACATAAGGCCTCGCTGTGAATCAACGGTTGGACATAGGGCCTCGCTGTGAATCAACGGTTGGACATAGGGCTTCGCTCGCTGTGAATCAACGGTTTGACATAGGGCCTCGCTGTGAATCAACGGTTTGACATAGGGCCTCGCTGTGAATCAACGGTTTGACATAGGGCCTCGCTGTGAATCAACGGTTTGACATAGGGCTTCGCTGTGAATCAACGGTTTGACATAGGGCCTCGCTGTGAATCAACGGTTAGACATAGGGCCTCGCTGTGAATCAACGGTTGGACACAGGGCCTCGCTGTGAATCTTTCAGTTGTGTGGCAGTCTCTTCATCCTCTGCCACTTAATCTGAGCATCTTTCATTTCTTTATCC
The DNA here is from genome assembly GCA_949126835.1 of Anisus vortex. NCBI lineage: Eukaryota > Metazoa > Mollusca > Gastropoda > Planorbidae > Anisus > Anisus vortex. Next base: position 5,436,779 of record OX421495.1, read on the forward strand.
AATGATCTCCTTCAGGTGGCCGACCTCATTTCTGCTTTCTTGGTGAGCTATGTCTTCTGGACCTCTTCCTTGGGTGTGATAAATCCACTTTTGCTTTCTTTTATTCCATATCCGGTGTGGATGAGCCTTTTGTTTCTCTGTAGGCTAGTTTAAATTAAAAATGCAAGTTATTGTTAAGGAAATAAGAAATGCAATTTTTTTTATTGTCCCCGTGTAGATATAGTTATAACTATTCAAAAATTACTTTAGTATTTGTTTTTTAAGAAAGTATTTTTGCGAAGGTAACAATAATATATCAAACACTAAATAAATAAATATAATAGGTTGTTGGTTTACTAGTAAATATTTACCAGAACTTACAAATGTAACATCATTATTAAAAGTCCTAAATCTGCAATTACTTCTGGAAAGCAGATGAAGCACCAAAGTAGTAACACTAACACACACAAAAGCATAAAACGCTAACTTAGTGGTCGGCAACCTACGGCACGCGTAATAAACCTGGCACGCAAAGCGGTATTTAATGGCACGCGGAAGACCTCCAAATAGACAATTCAAGTTTTTTTTTCTACAAGCAATAGAGTTCCATAGCTTATGACGTTTATGATGTTGGCACGCTGATTGTTGGCACGCTGATTGTTGGCACGCTGATTGTTGGCACGCTGATTGAATTCGAAAGCCTCACTTTGGCACTCTATTATCAAAAGGTTGCCGACCCCTGCTCTAACATATTACAGAAAATTCTTTAAAAAAATAATACCTGGAAAGTTGCAGAGGTAAAACAATTTTCCTTTTCATTGTGCAAGGAGGAATTCATTGCCAGTTATTTGTGTTTTTTTTTTCTTTTTTTGGAAGTGGCATTCGTGAAAGGAATGGGTTGCCTGAAATAGTCAGAATCACCCCCCCCCCACCCTAAAAATAAAAAACGCTAACACTAATGTAATACTGTAAGTTTTCATAGGGAAATGTAGGCCTAACCAATTCAAAAACAACACAACAGAAAGAAACAACAACAACAATGAAAGCAAACAACAAACATACAACACAGCAACAATAACAAAACAATAGTTTACATTTACATTACGTAAACTAATGGAAATACAATCTCATCATTCCAACATATTTAAATGAAACAACAAGAACAACTAGAAGTGGCCTTACTGTGCGCCCGCCCTAGTGACACACAGCGCGTTCGACGGGTGTACCGACGGTCCTGGGTTCGAATCCTGGCTAAGGCTAGGCATTTTTTCCCCGGGTCTGGAGAGTGTCCCTGAGTCTGCCCACCCCTGGCCTTAGTTGGGGTAAAGTAAAGGCGGCTGTGTATATTGCTGGCCACACAATCACCTAGTATGAACTGGTCACGGAAACTGGTGAACGCTGCTTCACCGGCCCTATGGATCAATTCGGTCCGACGGCTACTTTACTTACTTATATATATATATATATATATAATCACTAAACCTAGAAACACTAGAGGACAGAAGGGCAAAGAGTAAAGTAGTAATAATAAAGAAGGCATTTAATCCTAACCTATAAATACAACACTGTAACAGTCTATTACAATACTCAGTGCTCAGATAAACATAAGGACAAAAACAATGTTCTTATCCAAAAGGCATACACGTACTCTTTCTTCCCCCGGTGGCAAACCATGAAAACCATTAACCTAATATCATTTAAAACACTAGATCTAATCAAAATGCAGGACTAGACTTAGACCGCGAGTGAGCAGTAGGACGCAATAACCTTGTGTATAGAGGGGGCGTCTGTAATGTATAAGATAAACAAGCAATATAATAATAATAATAATAATAATAATATGCTTTGCACCTGTATACAAAGGTATTTTAAATCAACGGTACATTTAGTTTTAGAGCTAACTTCTTTAGCATGAATATTTTTTTTTCCTGGAGTAAACCCAAACCTAAATTGGTCACATGTCAAGCATTGTTTGCATACTGTCTAGTTCCGTAAAGAAATTCCTACACTATTGTAGCCAAAACGAACAAGCCATTGATCCATTATATACTATTTAAAACATATTTAGGTCAGGTTTATTGTGAACATAGATTTTTTTTAAATACGTTTTTGTGTGTATCTTCTTATGTTAGTATTGTGGGCATAAGGCTGTTCCTTATGTTCCTTTTTGGGCAAGTGCCCAAGCCCTAGAAGAGAAGATTAGTCACATTGGCTTCACTTAGAGAATAAGATATTATTATAACTGTATATCTGGCTTCCCGTCTGTCTTTCTATTTATCATTCTATAAATCTATCAATTGTTACAGGCTCATGGACAAGTCTTTTCATTAGTTCATGAGCTTCCGGTCTATTTCCGTCATCACTCATTTAATGATCTTTTCGCCTTTTGCCGGTGTTTGACAATAAATTTCAACTTCGTCGTCCAGTTCTGGTCTTTTAGAAATATATACTAAGGTTACAATATTAGTAATGAGTTATAAGGAATCCGTTTTTAACATGAAAACATCATTATCATACGGTAAATAATAGTGTAGTTGACGTGTTAGTCGCGTTAAGTTAAATTTAGCTTTGTTTATCAAATAAAGTAGTCAAAAGTAGCGGTTCTTGGCTATGAAAAACAACGTATAGATACATACAGATACAAAACGAAAGTTCTTTTGCATCAAGCAATAAGTTTGGGAATAATAAATAGAGGATTCTTCACTTCTGACGTTAACAGCCCATTGTTTTCTTTCGGCTACATGTTTTGAGAATGAAATAAAATTTAATCCTCTGCACTCTAAATCTTTTCTTACGCGCAATACAATCAGTAACGCAGCACACATAGTCGGATAACCATCAGAGGTAGCCTAATTACTGTTATGCATGTGACTCTATGATGTGTACCAACACGAAATATTATGTATACACTGGAAATAAAATAGTGCATGAAAGATAATATTTTACCTTTAGTTTTTAGAAAAAAAAGATTCAAATATTGAGATTTTTTCTTCTATCTTCGACAATGTTAAATATATTGCCACTATAAATACACATTGAATTAAAACCAATGTTTACAATGATATAAAGGAAACAAAATGTGAACCGGAAGCACTAGGTAGCCCCATATATCGCTAAATATCTGCCACCAAGACATCTGCTGTAGGTAGGGCAGTGTCTTTTGCTTGCTTGCTGTTGGTTTCTACGTTTTTGGAGACTTAAGCTGTCTTATTGGCAGTAGCTGTCTTAGTGGCAGTAGCTGTCTTAGTGGCAGTAGCTGTCTTATTGGCAGTAGCTGTCTTATTGGCAGTATCTGTCTTATTGGCAGTAGCTGTCTTATTGGCAGTAGCTGTCTTATTGGCAGTAGCTGTCTTATTGGCAGTAGCTGTCTTATTGGCAGTAGCTGTCTTATTGGCAGTAGCTGTCTTATTGGCAGTAGCTGTCTTATTGGCAGTAGCTGTCTTATTGGCAGTAGCTGTCTTATTGGCAGTAGCTGTCTTATTGGCAGTAGCTGTCTTAGTGGCAGTAGCTGTCTTATTGGCAGTAGCTGTCTTATTGGCAGTAGCTGTCTTATTGTAAGTAGCTGTCTTATTGTAAGTAGCTGTCTTATTGGCAGTAGCTGTCTTATTGGCAGTAGCTGTCTTATTGTAAGTAGCTGTCTTATTGTAAGTAGCTGTCTTATTGTAAGTAGCTGTCTTATTGTAAGTAGCTGTCTTATTGTAAGTAGCTGTCTTATTGTAAGTAGCTGTCTTATTGTAAGTAGCTGTCTTATTGGCAGTAGCTGTCTTATTGTCTGCGTTAAAGTGCTTCACGAGTAAAACAATGATGGTGTCATTACCAGGTCTCACGAAATCATTATTTGACAATGGGTTTCCCCTCTGGCCAACAGGATCTGGAGAAACGGGCAACTTGACCTGTACTTCTCCGGGCTTCCAGGAGCGTAGCCCAAGACCACACTAAAAGCAGCGGACACAGTCGGAATATCCGGTAGGCATTAAATAAAATAAAAAACTAACCCATAAAAACACAGTTTTTATTATACTCCCTTTCTTTGTAAACTAAGTTTATATTTAATTTATATTTTTACCCCCTTTCTTTTAACTTGTACCGTCTGTCTGTCTGCTTGGTTGAATGTTTGTTAGCAAAACTTTGCATCGATTTTTCGACCACTTCCCGTCGTCCAATCGAGCTGAAACTTGGACAGCAGACTTGTCCAGACTAACAATACATTCTTTCAAATTTTCAGCATCATATCGTTTGGAATAGTCATGAATTCATTCGACCAATTTTCGAATTGAAGTAAAAATAACATGGCTTCCTCTACCGGAAGAGACGGAAGTAAGTAAACTTTTCGGATATGTTCGTTTTTACGAAATAAAAAGAATGAAAACGACACAATATAGCCGAAACAAAGCGAGTTATCTTTTTATTTTTTTTGAGGGCCGGCCAAAGCTAGAAAAAAAAAGCTTGCGCAAAATATTAGTGTGGAAATTCATAAGGTATGATATCACTTATATTTATTTTAATTTATCAAAATATAAATTAAGTATAAACTTAGTTTAAAAAGAAAGGGAGTATAATAAAAACTGTGTTTTTATTGGTTAGTTTATAATATATTATATCTTCAATGCTAAACAAATATTTAATTTTTTTTTAATGTAAATACTGCGAGAATGTGGATCTTCAATGCTAAATAAATATAAAAATAATGTTTTTATGTAAGATCTGACTGCGATAAACAGGGCTTTAAAAAAGGCTTAATTGACTACCCCAAGCGTCTGAATAATCATGAGTCGTGACAAGTAAGATATAAGTTATTAAGTGTGTAATATAACTGAAAAATAATATAACTAAAATAGAATATAGCTAAAATAGAATGTAACTGAAATTGAATATAACTAAAAAAGAATATAGCTGAAATAGAATAAAACTGAAATAGAATATAACTGAAATAGAATATGTATGAAATAGAATATATATGAAATAGAATATATATTGAATAGAATATAACTGAAATAGGATATTACTGAAATAGAATATAACTGAGATCACCTTTCATAATAGAGGTTCCTAGTTCGTGTACCTTGCTATGGCCATTGTGGATCCAGATATCCAGAAGCAGCGTACATTAACATCTTGTACACATCCTTCGTAGTCTCAGATGCCTGAAAGAAAAAGGTTAAAAGTACACAAATTATATATATTTTAAAGTATTTAGATAACAAACTTGTGTATTTTAATTTTGCCCTAGTTATTGACATACACGTTTGTTAGTAAATGAACGAATAGAACCGGAAATGTTGGTACACGATACATATTTAGGTACACCATGTATTCATAATATTTAAGACGTGTCCATTGTCTATTTATCACTAAATTAATCTATGTTTCTACTTTTCTATAAATGTATGTATCAGCCCGTCTATCTATTTACAGTTATTTTTATTAAACTATCTATCTATCTAAATATCTATCTAACTATCTATCTAACTATCAAACTATTTAACTATCTATCTATCTAACTATCTATCTAACTAACTAACTTGCTAACTATCTATCTATCTAACCATCTATTTATCTAATTATCGAGCTATCTATCTATCTATATGTCTACCTATCTAACTATCTTTGTAACAATGAATCATTCTAAATATTTATCTATCGATCCAATTGATCAGTCCACAAGTAAGTTTCTTGTTAAGACGAGGCGTGGTAGACATAGTGAAAAAAAAGTAGGGGAGGGGGAGAGACTAGTCTTTTTACCAAGTATATGATAAATGATAATATACGCCATGCAAAGACATCAATACTACTTCTAAATGAAACCCTATATCAAGTTAACTTTCATTCTGCGCACCCTTTTATACACGTCTTTTAAACCTCTAAACTCTTTTGCGTGTGATTCTATTTTTAGCTCTTACATTTTCCCGATTACATGTGATGTTTTAAAATGAAAAAACAAAAAGAACACCAACAACACAGAAGTTGTTAAAGAAAAAACCCACACATTCTTTTCAAATCATTCCTATACACTAGATATGTAAAGTTCTATCTATGTGGGTTATTTTACTTGTTTAAATTAAACTTTAAAGATAGGGTTATAGCGGTGGAGAGGTGCTTATAGTGTTTATCTTCAGTGGAAATACGATTTTTCAAGAATATTTGAAGAACACGTTTATTACCTAATCTCTGTATAAGTAAGTTTTTGTTTACATTAACCTACTTGTTGTTTTTTTTAAAGCTGTAGTATTATTCAATGTTTGTATGCATTACAGAAAGAAAAAAAATTAGGGGAACATACAAATAAAAATAATGTTTTTATGTAAATACTGCGAGAATGTGGATCTTCAATGCTAATGGATTATGTTGTGTTTTTTTTTATTTGTGCTTCAAGGAAATGGCATTGAACTTTATGTAGAGTATACGTCTATTCTCTATGTATGGGGCGCAGTCAGTGCCCTCACATAGGGGAGGGCAGAGGGGGGCGTATGCCCTGGGGCGGCACTTCCAGGGGGGGCGGCAAAAATAATCGAAAATATAGTTAATATAGCAGTAAACAAGCAGTTACAGTATGCAAGGGGGCGGCACTGAAACTTTTGCCCTGGGGCGCTACAGAAGCTTGTAAAGGCTCTGGGCGCAGTGGCCGAGCTGCAGCGCCTTCGGCTGGCGTACGGAAGGTCCTGGGTTTCGTCTCCTGGTGAAGGCTAGAGTTTGTTCACGGGACTGGAGGGTGTCTACCCAGTTCTGATGGATACCTGACTTTAGTTGGGGTAAAATAAAGGCGGCTGGGCATTGTGCTGGCCACACGATCCTCTTGGATGCCTGTGGCCACAGAAACTAGCGAACGTTGCTATAATCAATTTTGTCCGACGGGATACTTTTTTTTTGTTACCGCGAGCAAACATGGCGTGACAGTGAGAGAGAGATAAAGAGAGAAAGAGGGATAAAGAGTGATATAGAGAAGGGGGAGTGGTAGAGAAACAGAAAGAGTGATAGAAAAAGTGAAAGAGAGAGGGGGAGTGAGAGAGAGAGGGGGGAGTGAGAGAGAGAGAGGGGGAGATGGAGAGCGAGGGGGGGAGTGAGAGAGAGAGGGGGGAGTGAAATAGAGAGGGAGAGTAAGAGAGGGAGGAGAGAGTGAGAGAGGGAGGGGGAGTGAGAGAGAGAGAGGGGGAGTGAGAGAGAGAGGGGGAGTGAGAGAGAGAGTGGGGGGTGAGAGAGAGGGGGGAGTGAGAGGGGGGTGAGAGAGATTCGTGGAGTGGGGCGGTTTAGCTTAACCATTTCTTTGGCTGAAATTCAAAATAATGAAATTAATGTTTTGAAAAAGATGTAGATATATTATATAAATATATATATAGGCCAAAATATAAATATATACTGTTACATTATTGTAACTCCTAACGATTTAAAAGTGACTTAAGTGTTTCTCAGTAAACGAAGAGATTTTAAAATAGATTCTGCTCCCTCTCTCTATCTCTCTCATACTCCCTGTGTTACAAAAAGGGGAGAGAAATTACTCATGCACTAATACAACTACATCAAACACGTTGCTATCTTTAACTTCCTTCCCCAGCACTCTCCCTCTCCTCCACCCACGCGCCCTTAATTTTCCTACGCAGTAATGTGAGAAAAGAGAGAGAGACAGTAACCTTATCTAAAGCAGGGGTGCAATAATTTTCGTCACTGGGCCGCCATATAAGGAGTTCGATACAACGCGATGGGACATTCACATGTGGAAAATGTATATACTTTTTTTAGTACAATGCATGCAGTTAAAAGAATCTATGTTGGGGGGGGGGGGGGGAGGAACTAAAAGGCTTGACGGGTAGTGTAGTGGCCACACGAGCTGCCTGTTGACAGTTGCACACCCCCTTATCTAAATACGTCTCTACTGGGCAAAAATTAAATATAAGGGATTAATAAATTATTTCCTACTTTTCGATACTGGCTACGGGCGACGATACCAAAGTTCCCTGCCCTCTCGATTATTTCCCTAATCATTGTGACTCTCAGTTCTGCGGTGTGCGGTATCGATACGATGAATTTTAGACCGCCCTAAAGGCTAGTCGATTACTCTGCTGCAATTTAGGTTTTAGTTTTCCGCGTGCCATATTAAATTGATCTGCGTGCCAGGTCTGGCAGGCGTGCCGCATGTTGCCGATCCCTAAGCTAGACCACCACTCCGTTTCATAAAATCATATTTTTAAAAATAGTTTCATTATGACTCTGGGTTCTAAGACTTTGGCCTACCAGTAGCATTTCAACAGAGTGTGAACAGTAAAACTACTCTACTTCTTTCTATTGACCTATGAGTGGCAATCCAAATGTTGGGCCATCTAATAATTTCCTTGAAAATTCAAAGCCTCAACTAACTGTGCTATTTACAAACTATGTGTCTATCTATAAGGATTCGTTTTATGTTGTTGTTTTCATTTTACGTGTGTTTAGGCTGTCATTGAATGCGCTTCCCTTGACACGTTTACAGCACTTTCGCCAGTGCGAATGAATGAGTTCAAAGTGTCCCCCGCATAGAATCGGAAATCCGACACGAAGTCGGGTGAATAGCAGGTAGATACAGTTGCAGGCGAACCAGTTCCGTGCTGATAGACACACGGATAGACGAGCTAGTCGCCATAACCCATACAGTCCATATTTATCTCTTCATGTATCTGCCTTTCTGACAATCAGCATATCTATCAATCAATCAATCAATCAATCCGCAGTCTACTCCCCTTTCTCTCCCCCTCTCTCTATCTCTCTCCCTGCTACTCCCTCTTTCTCTCCCTCGCTTCTCTCCCTTTATCTCTCATTCTCTCTATATCGTTTTTTTCGCCATCTTCTTCTCTCTTGCTCTCTTTCTCTCCCTTTCTATCTCTCTCCCTTTCTCCCAAATTGATTAGGTTAGACCAGGGGTCGGCAACCTTTTTTTATCTTGTATGATAAATGGTATGATAGTGTGCGCCAATATCTATTGTGTTTGAGTACAAATGGTTCGTTAATAGTGTCTTAATTACCGGTATGCTTACAAAACGGAATTTATGTAATCAAGTCAAATTTCCATTTATTTGGATCAATAAAGCAATCTTATCTTATCTTATCTTATAATTCTAATTCATTGGGCGTGTCAAAGCCTAAAAGTTATCCTGCTTCAGCATTCACTTTCTTGTAGAAGAGACTTGAAATTGCCTTTTTGGGGAGTTCCCTGCGTGTCATTTGAGATTGCTCTGCGTGCCAGGTCTGGAACGCGTGCCATAGGTTTCCGACACCTTGGTTAGACCACTGTTAAACCTTACAGTCCCGGGCGCGTATATAGTGGAACTGAAGGCAGCATAGATAGAAGTAGGTCGGTACGGGAAGGGTTAAGATTGTATAAGATTGTGGTTGGTCTACACAGCCATTCTCGGCGGTGCAGCTGGACACCTCAACCATGAAGCTACACCATCATCTCTCGAGACGGACGGATGCCGACGACGTCGACGAAGATTGTATATATAGGTTTTTTGTTATTAATCTCAAATAACATTCATTATGGAACTACAAAGGGCAAGCTTTAGAAATGTATAAACAACGACTTGTGCCTTTTTATCTCTACAAAAAAACATACAGGCTTTCTAATACGACAAATAGGTCCCCGGGTTGTTCTAAGGGCGGCCCAGGGGTCACAATTTGGCCCCGATAAGCCTTTTACTGTGACCCCTAGAGAGTTTCTGAAGGCAGTTGTTGATTTTTAATTCCTTGTAATACGAATGACAAAATATATTTCAGAATGGGCGGCCCATGTTCAATTAGTGAAATCCTTAAACTGCCCTATGACTAAGAATGTGGCACACCCCTTGTCACATAGGCCTTAATTACGCTAAAAAGTATTTGTATAGTGTTGCTTCAGGGCCACGCATAGATCTACATATCCATTTTGTTCTGTTAATTTGCAGGCAATGGGAGAATAGTTAGACCGTATGACCCCACCTTGACCCCGAAGGTTACATTGTTTTAAAATGTGTTTCAATGCAATCGATTGCTGCTAACCAAAGAGGAGCAATAGACATTTGAGGGAGGGGAGGGGGAGAGAAAAGGGCGTTATAAAATTGCCCTGGCACACATTTTCACTTAAGCTGCGACCTCGTGTTTTCATAAGAAGGCCCTTTTCTCGAAAACTATAGTAAAATACACACTCATTGAAGAAAGATTTGTTGCAGGTTAAGTTTGGAGATACCAACCTTCATTGATTATGTCTTGGACAAATGATAAACAACCCCCACTAACAGGTGTGTAAGGGCCTCTGTGGGACGCATTTTCAATGTAGTTGAATTGCTTCCTTTTGTGGTTAAAGGAACAGTTTTTTTTGTTTTTCGGAAAATCTCAGATTTTCTTTTCTTTTACTTTCAATTATTTTCGATTCCAGTAACTTTTTTTTTAAACGGTTTTCGGATTTTAGCTTTACATGCTTTCCTTGTTTGAAAAAAGAATAACAACAGCACAAGCAACAACAAAAACTACAACAGCCAACCAACAACCAACCAACAACCAAATAACAACCAAATAACAACATAATAACAACATAATAACAACAACACAATAACAACCAAATAACAACCAAATAACAACAAATAGATAAAAATAGCCTCTAAAGTTCCGGTTCGTCTTTGACTAAGGGTCGTTTGGACTGCCACTGTCCCCGTGTTTGTCTTGCCAGGAGAAGTATCACTAACAAGTGGTCAGCAAATACTGCCAACGTGAGAGAGGTCAAGCTACCAGGGTGTCACCTAAGGTCGCGGGCTTTGCCAGGGTGTTGACGTCTGACAAAGACGCCCCGGAGGTGGGGGGAGGGAGGTGGAGGCGGTCATCGTATTACGGCCACGAGTGCACAAATCGCCTCACCTATTACCCCGTTCCGACCTCCCCCGCCACACACCGCCGCAACCACCGCATACTGAAATCTGACTAATCCCGCAGTAATGATGACGCGGGGGTACCAACCAGGGTCATCCTCCCTCATCATAACGACGGCGCGGACACCGGGCGGCTCCCTAGGTCCGAGGTGTTGCCGTGACGGCTGACGGTAGCCGCATCAATGACCGCACGTGCCCACCGCGCGCTTTTGCAACCAGCGTCTCCCCTCTCGATGCACGTGGGCGAGCTCCTAGAATGTCATTAAGCAGAAAAAGGGGTGAAGGGGTGGAGGAAGGCGCATGAGGAGTTGGGGAGGGAGGGGCGGTGATTGGTCAGCACGCGGCGCGGATGGTCACGTGCCTTCTGATTCTTAGCCGCTCTTTAAGTTGCCGAGAAATAATTGTGGAAAGTGCCCCCTCTGTTTGACGGCCCTGAGCCCGTGAAATGAAAGGAAGCGTCGTGTTTCAGCCCCGTGGGGGGCTCCCCTCCCTCCTCCTCCTTCTCGGTCCTCCCCCCCCCCCTGGTCAGCCTGGGCTGCCTTCAACGATGGGATAATTAGTGTGGTCAATTACCCCGCGGACTATTTGTATTGAAAGGCACGCGGTTCAAGTCTTTGGTCCAGCGGACATCATCTTCTGGAACACGGCTTATCGATTCTATTGGAGGATGCTGTTGTATTAGGGCCACTGTCCAGTCGCTGGTCTGCTAATACTTGATGGGAATAATCTCTGATAGGGTCGATGGCACGAGTTGTTGATTCCATACTGTACGACTCTTTGATAAAGAGATTGTCCAGTGCCCAGCACTAAAACATGAACATTTGAATGTCCAGCAATGATGCAGGGCCACTAAATGTCCACTTATTAAAAACTAACACGAGATGTGCATTTGTGCGCTACACTACAAAATGTCCATTTATTAGTATCACGAGTTGTCCATTTATTGAGATGTCCAATACAAACTCTTTCTCTAAATATCCATTTCACATGTCTCTCTACATAACACTATCATACAATTGTATTTAGCAACACTATAATAGCAATAGTTGTAATGTCCATTTCTTAGCATTATGCTTGAGATGTCCAAGAAAAGAGTATTTAACTCCAAAGACTATAACAAGATGGACCGCTTGCTTTAATATTTTCTGCTATTTGATGACTCGAATGACTTCTTTTCGTAATTCCCGATTCCATTTTGTACTGTACACTTCCGTTTTATTTAATCCCTATGATTTTCTCAATGAAATATTAAAATTAAAATCGAAAGTTGTATACAGCGGAAACGTGTAATGCAAACGTAGGATCGTAGATGTCATTTAAGAGATTTAAGACTGCGTTATTGGTTGCGCACGGAAAAACAATAACATATAATCTCTAAAAATAGAGCAAGCGGTCCATCTTGTTATAGTCTTTGGTAAAAAAAAATTTGTTTGTTGGTATTTCCTTATATAATTAGATAATATTATATATTCCTTATAATATTTATAGACAGTGTATGCCGTAACGTGTAATTTTGAATAAGAATTTAATAATAATTATAATTCTATTTGTATAGCGCTGCCAACAAACATAATGTCAGGTCTGAGAGCATTTAACGTTGAGCAAAAAACAACCAAGAACAAGGTTATAATTCTCTATGGCTGTAAGTAAGTAAAAAAGTAAAGTATCCCGTCAGAGCAAATTGGTCCTTAGGGCCGGTGAAGCAGCGTTCACCAGTTTCCGTGGCCACGGCATAGGCCTACTAGGTGATTGTGTGGCCAGCACTATGCACAGCCGCCTTTACTTAACCCCAACTAAGGTCAGGTACCCATCAGAGCTGGGTAGACTCAGGGACACCCTCAGATCCTGGGAAAAAATCCTAGCCTGCACCAGGATTCGATCGAACCCAGGACCCTTGGATCGCCAGTCGAACGCGCTGCCGCTCGGCTACCGTGCCCCCCCCCCCCCCCCCCCACAAAAAAAAGGAGATAATTTATTAATAATGTATTAATAATTTATTATTAATTATTATTTATACATTCTTCTTCTTCGTTTGTACCAACGACCTTCGATATTACAAAATCTAACGCACTGTCTCTAGTCCACCGGTCCCCGTTTATTCCCGTTAGTATGTGATGATGGATATTTAATTTTTTTCATCTTCAATTATTGTTAATATTGTAAAAAAAACATTGTCCGAGCTGCAGTACACATGGTAAGCGCCACGGGGAATCCTAGCCGAAATTTTACACAACTCGTTGAAGACAACAACACCGCAGTTCTACAGCCATGTCACGTGTCCATCTATCTGTCTAATATCCCTTCATGCGAGAATAAATGCATATAGGCCTACGTACTCTTTCTTCTCGAGAGGCATTCGAATTCGGGCATGAAAATGTGTTGCCTGAACAAAACCAGCAAAAACCAGTAATATAACATCATTTAAAACACTAATAGAATTGCAGGGCTAGACTCAAACCACGGATGAGCGTAGGACGCAAAAATCTTCTTTATAGAAGGAGCGTCTGTAATGTATAAGATAAGATATCGCGCTCAAAACAAAGACCTTTTCAGATCTTTCTCGGGCCAAAAAGTCTAGTGACGCATAGTTCGTCAATTTCTTTTGACGGGAGTGGATTGTGTGGTCAGCACAACGCCCGGTCGCTTTTTAAGATAAAAGTAAAGTCTGGCCAACTTGATCCATAGTGCTGGTGAAGCAGCGTCCACCGGCTTCCGTGGCCCAGGTATACTAGATGATTGTGTGGCCATCACAATGGCCATCTGCCTTAACAAAAGTCAGAGTTGGGTAGACTCGGGAAGATTAAATCATAGCCTTCATTAGGATTCGAACCCATGACCTTTGGTACGCCACCCGAACGCGACGCCACCGACTTTTATCTTTCTAAATTTAATATGTTAGGTAGACGACATTGTTGGTAAAGGAAGGGGGGGGGGGTTAAAGTTTAATGTTTTTTTTAAACAGATTTTTTGCAATTTTTTTAAGATGCCAAAGTGTAATATTTCACAGTAACTGTTCACAAATGAGGGAGACTGAACCCGACAGATTTTTTGTCTGGAAATTAATGATGATATGAAAATGTTATTTTTACTCTTAACGTGCCATGACACCTTCACCGTATAGTCACCCCCAGATAGCTTCAACAGACGCCCAACACTGTGTCTTCAATAAAGTATTTGTCTTTTCTCTGTCTAATTAGTTCTAGCCCCACCCCCCTACACACTCATACACCCTTCTATCTGACGGACCGTACGGCCATATAATGTACACCTCCCGTGACAAAGTGGCCTCGCGATTTTACCGCACGTGCCGGAGCCCGCCAGCTCCGTGACAGCTTACAGTCCTGGCAACGTATCTTGGCTGTGGACAACCCCACTACCCCCCCCCCCCCCCGTCCCTTCCCTCCAGAAAGAAGATGAAAAAAATAACATGAGCGATGCAAAATATGATGATGGCGAAGGGAGAGGGAGAAAGAAAAAAATGATATTGAGGGAGAAATCAGACTAACAGATCAGTGTCGGGGCCACGTGACCAAGTGTAACGAAACCTGTCCGTGAATATAACAAAAAAATTTGGGGCCACGTGACCGGAAATTCAAAGGAAACGTCAATGGGCGAATGCGGAAATTTCTCATCTTTTCTTCGAGCATGCGCACTTAGAAAAACATAAAAAGTAAAAAAAAAAAAATGGGGCGGTGCGAGGTTATTCTTTTGTTTCACAGATTATAAACGAGCGCTTGATGGCGGCTTGTGGGCAGAAGTGGTTTCTTTTCACTGACCATTTTTGTTTCTCCCGCCCTTTTTCACCCCTTGTCCTTCCAACTCGTCTTTTCCTTTAAGAGTTGTCTGGCTTGAATTGTGGTACTTGATGTATATTGTAGCCCGCCATTTAATTAATGTTGTAGTGTTTTTTTTTTTTTTTTTAAGTATCGTCTGCTGATGTTGTTGTTTTTTTCCTTCTCTTTTCTGCTTCTTCCATTTCTATTACACGCCCGGTGGGCAGGTCATGGGCCATGTTTCTTCAGAATCAAAGAACCGCTGGCCACGAGGGTGCTAAGAAAGGGGAGGGTGGGGACTGGTCAAGAAACTACTAGTACCATGAGTGGACTTAGTGAGTACCACTGTCCATGTTGTTTTGTGTTCTTGCCTTGACCAACAGCTGGAGGCAGAAGTAAAATACAAGTGGAATCTTCAATGCTAATGGAATAAGCTTCTTTTTTTTTTTTTTTTTTCTTTCAGAACTGAGAAATGGCATTGGACTTTATAATATAGAGTATGTTCTCTATGTAAGTTGCACGGTGCCGAGTGGCAGCGCGTTCGGTTGGCGCGTCGAAGGTCCTGGGTTCGAATCCTGATGAAGGCTACTAGGATTCGCTCCCGGGACGGATATGGTGTTCCTGAGTCTATCGAGTTCTGATAGGCGCCTGACTTCAGTTGGGGGTAAAGTAAAGGGCTTTGTGCTGGCCACACATTCCCCTAGTATGTGTTTCCCATCTTGTGAACGCTGCTGCACCGGCCCTATGACCAATTCGGTCCGACGGGTACTTTAATGTATGTAGTATGATAAAGTATGTGTCTAGTATGTATGTATGACTAACTGTATGTGTCAGTTTTATGTACGTATGTAGGTATTTTTATGCATACTTGTGTTTGCAATGCGATTTACGGTACCTTTAATGATACTGATAAGAAGTCAACGGAGCACACAGTGACCTTACCTATCCTGTTGGTGTACCAAAGGTGTCACTCTTCCACCCCTCCTCCCCAGCACCCCTTCCCTACTCTGGTCTGATATATGTATACCAGTATGTATCTCTCACACTCTCTCTCTCTCTCTCACTCTCTCTCTGTATGGTCTACCGATAGCATTAAATACTCTGAATTCCAATTGACTGATAGTCTAAGAAAAGGGTCATTTGCATACTCTAAGGCAGGATAGGCAACCTTTTGATAACTGCGTGCCGAAATAGGATTTCTAATTCATTCAGTGTGCCAACAGCGTAAAAGTCATCCTGCTCTGGCACTCAATTTCTCGTAGAAGAGGCTTGAATTGCCTTTTTGTGGGTCTACCCCGTGGCATTGAAAATCGCTCTGCTTTCCAAGTTTGGCACGCGTGCCGTCCGTTGGTTGCTGATCCCTGTTCCAAGACTTAGAACGGTTTGTTTGGAAACAACATATCGTCATGGATGATGGTGCAAAGCAAATAACTTTAACGTATAACACACCATTTCATTATTATTCGCCTACAACAAAAAAAAATATATAAAAAATGACCTAGATATATTATGCAGATCTATATAACAATCAAACACTGGTTCTATGTTCTATGTCCCAGAAAATTGCCAACTGTTAAGATTAACAAAGAAAATGAAAGTAAAAAAAAAAGATCCGGGAAAATCCGCAACTCACACGTTAAAACTTCAAAGTAGGCTTATACTTATAAGCTATTAAGGCGTATTTATAAAATATTTATAAAAGAGATCTGTAGCCGTGTGTGCCAAAAAAACTTCGTAATAAAAAAAGAAAATCCAATAAGACACTTGGCTGTATTCAAAAGAAATGTTACGAATGTAACAAGAAGATTGAAACTAAAAGCCTACCTATGTCACGCAGGGACGTATTTAGGATTGTGGGGGGCCCTGTTCCTAAATTTATGTCGGGGCCCCTCGTGGCTTCTCCCCTGCCTTCCAAATATCTCAGAAAAGTGCAGTTCATGTTACGTTCTTTAAAATAATAAATAAATTGTATGTTGTAGCTTAGCTTCGTTGGACTTGTACGCTAAAAAAAAAAAAAAATTGTAGAGGAATTAATGAATTTTATTTGACATTTTCAACGAAAGAATGGGCATGTCACAAAAAATATTTTTGGGAAGTGTGGGGGCCTCTTTTGTGTGGGGGCCCCTTTTGTGTGGGGGCCCCTTTTGTGTGGGGGGCCTTTTTGTGTGGGGCCCCTGTTCCAGTAGAACATGCCTGAATACTCCACTGCCTTTGTGTAAATTTATATTAGATAATCTTGTATTTTTTTTAAAGTATAAATTAATTACTTAAATATCTTCTCCTTAGAAATGTTCAGCTCCTTAATACAGCGTTGCCAACTCACCTTCATACCAAATCTCTAAAACTACACAAAGTAGCTTATTACATCCCCAGATTCCGCTAAAGATAATATTTAAAGTTCCCAACGGTTTCCGGAGCATGACTTTCGACTGGTCCCAGAGGAGCAGGACTCGGTGCCCCGACAAAGTGGACAGGTCTGGAAGCTATCAAAGACTCGATAATGACCATTGGGCCAGTTTCCGGTTGGTCATTAAACATATCAAAAAGAGTTTCAAATCACCGGTGGGGGGAAAGGGGAGAGAGAGAGACAGGGGGGTAGGTGGGGCCAGACAGGGGGGTAGGTGGGGCCACTGTTGGGGTTTGCAATTACTTGTAACAGAAAAAAAACACTTTTTATTAAAAACACAGAGAGGTCATCTAATGGTCAAGCAGCGCCACCTGTGTCCACAAGTTAACGGTCACTACTACCCCCCCTTTTCATCCCCCCACCCATGTGTACAAGCTTCTAATGACCGCGCGGTCATCAAGCCATCGAAACCGGAGTAGACCCCCTCCCCCAGGACATTTGACGGCAACTCGAAAAATTTTCGCCTTTAAAGACAATCACATCGATTTGGGACACCGTGCAATTTCATATGGGATTCGAACGAGAGTGGACGAAGGGCCGTAATTATTCTTAAAACCGCGTGTTTGAATTACCTCCCTTCACAATGTTTAACACCCCCCTCCCCCACCCCACACATACACTTTCCCCATCTCCCATTTTCGCCATCTCCCCCCCCCCCCCCCCTCCCCCGCCCCAAAACGATCCATCGAGACGAGTCGTTAATGTTATAATCACACGTGTCCCCCCTCCCCCCCCTCCCCCCGACCAGGTTTCAATGAGAAAATGAAAGAGTAGCCTCCTCGAGTTTGTCCAGGCATGAAAGGCCAGGTCGACCTGGAGCAGATCGTGTGACACAACCTGCGGTCTCAAAGTGTTTTGCTTCAAAACATGGTTTTTCTCCCCATATTTTAAAAAATCCAACTTCATCATGGCTCGTTGATCATCAATGACAGGTCGGGTATAAAATGTTTAATTATATTTCATTATCTCTTCCCCATTCATTCCAGGTTAAAAGTAAATCCTTAAAGCCATTAAAAAAACAACAACACCAAAAGCTTTTAAAAATTAAAATGAAGCTGTAATCTTTGTTGTGGTGAACTGAGATGGATTTCCACGACGTCATTTCTACTAAATTCCATGAAGTTTAATTACCGGCTTTGATATAGTATCCTCAATACCAAATTAATTATATTTTTTAAATATTTTTGTAGCTTCTTAAATTACGTTGTTCAATTTCACAATTGAACAAAATCTACGTTAAGCAGCCCCGTTTCGACCGTATTGATTAGAAAATAATTAATTAGAAATTTGAGATTAAATAATGTTGTTGTTTTTTTCCGATGAAGAGATTTTCTCTTTAGACTTGTTATTCTTTCTTCTAATATATTATCTTTATTTTTTAACCCTTCCCGTACCGACCTACTTCTATCTATGCTGCCTTCAGTTCCGCTATATAAGCGCCCGGGACTGTAAGGGTTAAAAATTCGCTCTTCATTTCATCGCGTCATCAATTATTACCACTGCATTATAATTTTGACTATTTAATTCCTGGCAATGAATGACGATGGAAGTAGCACAGTTGGCAACACGATGCACAATACCAGTCTTAAGCGCAAGCTCTTTAATGTTTAAAGCTGAACTTTCAAAAAAAGTAGGTAACGTATCCCCGGACATCTTGAAGCAGCTTTCCCCAAGTTTCCGTAACAATGGAATTAGACGGCTAGCACTGTACCCAACCGCCTTTACTTATCCCCAACTAAGGTCAGGTACCGAAATCAGAGCTGAGTAGACTCAGGGACACCCCCTTCCCCAGGTAAGGGAAAAAAACCTAGCCTTCATCAGGATTCGAAATCAATGACCTTCGATATGCCAGTCAAGGTCGGTCCTGCTCGTCCACTGTGTAAAAAGCTGAATATAACAGGTCTTTATTTCCTTGACAAATAATTCAAAACCTAGACCAGTGGTCTCAAACACGCGGCCCGCGTACGTTAATAAAAAGCACTATTCGTGAAATTCAGACAGCTAGTACTCATAAGCATCAAAGTTTATTGTAAAATGTTTTATACGTAACATACCTATTATTAGTGATAATTAGTAAAATGAGTTAAGATGTATGAAGTGTTTTTTTTTTTACTATGGTAGTGTTTTTTTTTTGGGGGGGGGGATGCGGCCCTTGACACATCTCTTAAGTGATAAAATGGGCACACAAGCCTTCCTCCGAGTTTGAGAACCATGGCCTAGACCAGGGGTCGGCAACAACCTAAGGCACGCGTGCCAAATTTTCAATGGCACGTGAGAGATCTCAATAGGTGTTTTTTATTGATGAAAAAAACAACAACATTTTCTGGTTCTGAAAGATGAAAACTTAATGTTGAAGCCGATGTTTCTCAATGACATAGCGAAACATTTCAGTGAGTTGAACAACCACCATTAAAATGGATTGGAATTGAAATTTATTAATTAAGGCATATATTAATATAGATAGTGGGGCTTTTTCGGAAGTAAAACTAAGCTCTCAAAGCGAAGTTTTCTAACCAAAGGACTAACTGGTTTGATCTTACTACCACCTTCTTAGATGTAGATCTTTTTAAGTGGTGGGATATTGGCTATTTTAAAATGCAGCAAGATGAATTTTGAAAAAAAAAAAATTGGCATCCAAATGTGCCAATTTGCAGGAAAAAATTCTGGAAGTTAACTGCTTAGGAAAGTCATCTGCTATTCTCAACTGCTAGTCATTCACCCTTCTACTTACAGCTTTTGGTTCAACTTACACTTGTGAACAGAGTTTATCGCACAAGAAAGCAGTTTTAAGCATACAAAATGGCCAAAATGGTCACATACACTTGACAACTCAGAAATGACTAAATATGTCTCTGACATTATACAATTAGCGAAAATCATTCAAGACGAGGAGCCCATAAATTTAGCTAAATTCCCCAACCGTTGCCCGGGCAAAAATGAAATAGGCCTTTATAAGCTACAGAAAGATATAGGCCAGATCTAATAATTTCTAAATATAATTATTATTTACTGAAAACATTTAGGAAAATAATGTAAAATACATATTTTATTCATGTTAAAAATAGGCAAGTCTTTTCATTTTACAAAATAACTAAATTGCCCGGCATTGCCCGTGGACAAAAACACATAGCTACAGCTAAAGCTAAACCTAAAGCTACAGATAAAAATTGTATAAACTACAATGAAAATAAAGCTATAATAACTTTAAAAAAAATATAATTATTATTTAGTTGCTGAAAATATGTATGAAAGTAATTTAAACTAAATATTGTAATCGGATAAAAAAAAAGCATTTCTTTTTATATAACAAAAAGTTAGGACTATCCCTGTGCCCTGTGGATGATAATCAAACACTCCCTTTCCGTTTGCGTCTAAAATATAATTATTAGACTTTATTTAATGACAACATTGTTTTTAAATCCTTACAATATATATATATAGCATATATATAATATATATTATAAAAGAGAAACTTTACAATTGATAACTTTGAAATTATCAAACCTTAAAAAAAGTAGTTGAAAAGTATATAAATATTAAATTACTTAATAATTTATATGTATATTTTCAAACATTACTTTAACTACTCACTGTGTAGGATTAAAACATATTTATTCCGTTTAACGATGGTTATAAGACGCTATTTTTGAAACAAAAATTAAAGAACATCTCAGTTAATCTAAGATCAAATGTAATTAAAATTAGCAAGTGTTAGATCCTCATCTTGAGTATGAAACGATAATGTTTATACAATAATAACCATAAATGTGAAAGTTTAGTAATAACATATTGTGTTTTGATATAAATGCAAAGAAAAAGGATCATAATCACAAACGCGTTAATTTTGTATTCAATATAAAACGCTTTAACGATTTTCTCTATAAATCTCCTTTGCTTTTGGCCTTGGTCTTGCTACGGGGTTAATTAATTGTCCTATAATATTTATTTTCTAGGTATAATAGAGCAGTTTGGCTTTTAGATTGTTGGCACGCTGAATGATTTAGAAATGCTAGTTTGGCACGCTATTAGCAAAAGGTTGCCGACCCCTGCCCTAGACTATACCGCATACGCTTTCTTACTATAACGCCTTCAAACTTTTTATGATCCTAAAACGGTAAGACTAATAGGCTAAGTAAAATCATGGCCGGATATAGAACGTGAGAGGCCCTAAGCATTAAAAAACAGTTGTAAAAGCAAATTAAAAAAAAAATACAATTTATTGATTGCCTTGAAACAAAAACTTACGCTAAGACCAAAGACTATAATAAAATGGATCGCTTGCTCTATTTTTAAAGCTTATATGTACTTATTTTTTCGTACGCAACCAATAAGGCTGTCTTAAATTACTTCTACGCGCCTCCTTGTTTCTTAAATGTTTCCGCTGTATAGAACTTTCGATTTTAATTTTAATTTTTCATTGAGAAAATCAAAGCGATTCAATAAAACGGAAGTGCAAAGTATTATACGAATCGGGAATTCCGAAAAGCAGTCTTTCGAGTCATCATATTGCAGAAAAACTAAAGCAAGCCGTCCATGTATATTATAGTCTATGCTAAGACTAAGATGTTGTTGTCAATTTGCGCATTTTTGTATGTAAAAGCTACATCCTACTTTTTTATGAGACTTCTGTTAACTGCACAATGAGCAGATTTGCACCGTATGGAAACGAATCATGGCCATTCTTGCTATTCTTAGTGCTCGTCTCTTCCCATGATTCCATCAGCATGTGCTTATTTTGCTTAACGGTCAACCCCGCCCTGTGAACACTGTATACTCGTGTGACATTAATCAGACATGCTATGTTAAATGACATTACAGGCATTTCTAGAGTCACATTAAAGCGCATTCCTAAGAGCTTTCGTGCATGTTTTAGACTACTTTAGAGTCTAAAGTTCACAGCAAAAAAAGTCAAAGCTCTTCGATTTTTCTCGGAAGATGGTGGTCCAGAGGGAGAGCACTTGATATTCCTATTTCGAAGTTTAGGTTCCGGGTTGATTTTAGGTTTCCCGGATCTGATCGGCAGCCCTAAAATGTACTTGACTTGTGGGATAAATTGAAGACGACCGCGACATTGTTCTGGCCACACAATCACTCTGGTGATTCTCTTTGATAGCCACGTTATATAAAATAAATATACACTGCCGGTAAATGTCCACTCAATCAAATGAAGGAGTTGAGAGAGGCTGCGTTTTGAAAAACAGTTTCTTTTTTTTTAAATATCATTTCGCAATTTGAATTATTAACCCTTCCCGTACCGACCTACTTCTATCTATGCTGCCTTCAGTTCCGCTATATACGCGCCCGGGACTGTAAGGGTTAACAATATTGTATCACATTACTGACACAATGGGGCCCACAGTGGACCCTGCTCTAAGTCCATACACGAGCATTGTGGCGACCCAATTGAGAAGGTCTAAATTAGAACGGGCATAAGGTAGGCTTTAAATTTAAACTACATTTAAAAAAAATTAAAAAAAAATTTGGCTTTACCTGTTTTTTAAATGAGTTTCGGTAATCCCCGATAATTTTCGGAAATCTCCGATATAAAACATCGGAAAACTTCCATTCCGGGTTATTAAAAGAAATTTTTCAAGAGTTGATTCGTTTTTTTTGTTTGTTTTTTTGGGGTGGGGTGGGGGTCGGGGATCTTTTTCCAACACAGGTGTAGTCTAGTGGAAAGGTGGAGAGGCGGCTACTCAGTGTGTGTGTGTGGGTGGAGGGGGTATATGAAATCGTCCATCATACCGTCTCAGTCTCGAACTCGTGGCCTGTAATTAAGTTATGAATCTAACTGTGGACAATTTAATACACGCCACAAACACCACCCTCCCGTATTTCCTCATCAACTCCATTTATACTTTTATATATTTGTTTTCCTTTGTCAGTATCATGTGGTCGAGCGTCAGAGCGTTCGGATGGAGTACCGAATGTCCTGGGTTCGAATCCTGGTGAAGGCTGGGATTTGTTCCCGGGACTGGCTGGGTGTAGACCCTGAGTCTACCCAGCTCTGATGGGTACCTGACAATAGTTGGGGTAAAGTAAAGGCGGCCGGGCATCTTGCTGGCCACACAATCCCTTATTATGCTGAGGCCACAGAAACCTATGATCAGTTTGGTCTGAAGGGTACTTTACTTATGTCAGGGTCAGTCATTCGGTCCACTAAACAAGTTTGGTAAAAAGTTCTAAAAATATGTTCATCGGGGGATGCCAAAGACATTTTTTTGTTTTACATTGAACCCTCCATTCTCAATGGGTACAATTTGGAAAGGTGTGTGAGTGTGTGTGTGTGTGTGGGGGGGGGGGGGTAGCGTTGGTTAATATCTATAGCCAACAGAATTATTTTAATCAGCGGTTCCTCAAAATGTTAGTTTATTGTGACACGGTTATTTTTGTATACTATACAAATTGTTCCGCAAAGAACACTTCGTTCTGCCGACTCCTCGCTTCTGAAAGTGCCCCGCTTCTCTCTGAAGACCGTTGGCCTTAGAGCCTTCTCAATATCCGGTCCGAAGGAGTGGAATCTACTTCCCATTCAACTCAGGCAAACAAGCTCCATTGATTCCTTCAAGAAGAACTTAAAAACTCATTATTTCAATATTTATCTTAGTTAACATGCTTTAGAGCCCTACTGTCTTACCAATATGTTAGGTCGGCTATTTTTGTTTTTGTTTTAATTGTTTGATTTGTTCAATGTTTGTAAAGTTTTGAATCATCATTTAGTTTTGTATCTCTTGGCCTATAGATTGTATCCGTCTTCGTAGTTGTTATGTTAAATGCGCTCTGAGCTTGCATTATGTTTGTTGGTAGCGCTATACAAATGTCATCATTATTATTATTACTTCTTACTTCGAGACCCACTTAACATTTTTATCGCCTATACAAGTCTGGAAGTAGGCTAACATTTGTATCGCCTATACAAGTCTGGGAGTAACATTTGTATCGCCTATACAAGTCTGGGAGTAACATTTGTATCGCCTATACAAGTCTGGGAGTAACATTTGTATCGCCTATACAAGTCTGTGAGTAACATTTGTTTCGCCTATACAAGTCTGTGAGTAACATTTGTTTCGCCTATACAAGTCTGTGAGTAACATTTGTATTGTCTATACAAGTCTGGGAGTAATATTATTTACACTCAACACGATTTTCTTTTCTTCTACTACTTATGTTTGTAGCCCCAGCAATTTTATTTCCGTAGCCCGGTACCGGGGCGCGAACCGGCATTCGGGCAAACACTGACTTAAATAATTTTGTCTTATGTATGAAACATATAGTGTTTAAAGCAACTGCATTCTTTCTCACTCATCGAAACATTGAAAAACAAAAAAACTAAATGATACTTTATTAACTTTATTAACTTTACTGAATTCTGTTTTTCGTTGTTATGTTTTCTGTAATTACCGTTCGGTATTCTGATTTATTTCCACGTAAATTATTACCACTGCCCCAGCCTTCGGTTGTTGCTAAGTCTCTATACTTTATTTACGTCGCTGTATTCTGTAATTGCTGGTGGGTTTTTAGTCAAATTCAATTTTGTATTAAATGTTTCACGTTTCATTGCGCTCAATTAGCCAGCAATCAATGACACATCACTCAAGTCTGACCACATCATTCAGGGTTTTTCTTTTTGTTCCATCTTTCAGTCCACGCTGACTACATCCTGTAATCCAACTCACACACACAAAGTAAAAACCAGAAAAGTGTAAAAGAAAACCGCAGGCCGGATTCTCACGTGCGTTTTCAACCGACAAGCACCGGAGCACAAATTAATAAGCAAATAATCTTTGCCTTTTACTCACCCCACTCGCTCTCTGTCTCTATCTTTACCCCCATTCTCTCTCTCTCTCTCTCTCTCTCTCTCTCTCGCTCTCTCTTTATGGTTAAATATGATGAGCTCCTGATCAGGTCGGTAAATTAGTCGAGGCAAATTGAATCAACATTTGTACAAGGGAGGGAGCGACGAACAAGAAGAACCAAGCGCCCCCCTTCATGTCTCACGACGCGCTTTCATGTCTCATGGCGCCCTTCCACCCCACCCGCCACCAACTCCCCCAACTGTTTGACAATCCAGATGCGCTCACGCTGGGCCTGTGTTTATCTTTAGTGCACCCCACCCCTTACCCGCTCTTCCCCTCCCTCCCCCTCCTCACGGTGTCACAGGTGTACTTTGAAGTATCTGAAGAAGACAACGAGAGGGGGGGGAGTCGCCCTTGTGGAGAGCGGGGCAAGCTGGTGCCACGCCCTTTGGTCAGCGTGGTCATTTTCCCATGAGAAGCATCTAAGTGTAGGGAGGGACAGGGGGAGAAAACTCGTCTAATGAATGATGAGCAGTAGAAGTTGAGGGTTGTCTGCCCCACATACACACATACACAGACAGCTAACATTGAATTGATCAGCAGCTAGTTAATCCATGGAGAGTTAACATCATTAATAACGGGTTTTAAATGCGTGTGTCTGTGTCTCTGTGTGTTTGTGTGTCTTGGCATATGTCTGTGTGTGTCTTCGTGTCTCTGTGTGTGTCTGCGTGTGTCTGTGTGTGTCTAAATTTAAACATTGAACACTGAAATAAAGTTCGTTTATCAACAAATAAACAATATATGTTTAAGAAATTAGCATATGGCTGTTTAAACTATATCGATTTTAAAACATACTTAAATGGTATAGAATATAGAAGAATAAAAAATGTACATCCTGGATACATAGATAATAGACGTTAACTTTCATTTTTTTCAAGAAAAGGTGACTGGCGAAAAAATTGGGTTTTGTGTCAGCCACACACCTTCCTCGTACTTTCTTACATCAATTGTATACGTTGTTTACCGTTCGGGCCAATCTCTAAGTCGTAGTTTATACGTTTGTTTTATTATTTCTAAGAAACTACATTTTAAAAAATAGTTTATAAGAATAGATCTAGATATAGGCCTACCTACTGTCATATTATTCTGGATCTATTTCTGGCTCAAGAAAAAGTTTGTAAAAATTTTTTTGAGTCCTTCCCTTTGCCAGATTTAGAGAATTTTTGGCAGCCTTTTAAATTTTCAAAATATGTAGGCCTCTAGTTCCTACCCCCCCCCCCCCCTCTCTCAAGCTTCTTTCCTTTATAAAAAGCCGTAAATGTATATTTAATGGTTTATTAAAATGTTACAAGAGTAAGACCAATAGCTAAATCACTAATCATAGAAACACTAGAGGACAGAAGGGCAAAGATTAAAGTAGTAATGATACATAAAGCATTAAATTCTAATTTAGAAATAACAATCTGTTGCAATGCTCAGATAAACATAAGGTCGAAAACACTTTTCATATCTTTTATGCGAGAATCAAAACGGCATGGAATGTGTTGCCTGAAAAAAACCTGTAACTTAACATCATTTAAAACACTAATAAGAATGCAAGACTAGACCAAAGATTATAATAAGATGGATTGCTTGCTTTAATATTTCTGAAATTTGATGACTCGAATGACTTCTTTTCGGAATTCCCGATTTCCTTTTGCACTGTACACTTTCGTTTTATTTAATCGCTATTATTTTCTCAATGAAAAATTAAAATTAAAATCGAAAGATGTATACAGCTGAAACATTTAGGCAAACGTAGGAGCGTAGAAGTAATTTAAGACAGCGTTTTTGGATGCGCACGGAAAAAGAACATAATATAAGCTCTAAAAATAGAGCAAGCGGTCCAAAAAGGAAAAATCTTCTCGATGCAATATAATAATATAAGATCTCGTTTTCGACTTCATTTATGCAAGTTTTTGAATGAAAAGAACAAAATAATCTTGGAATGATTTCTAAAGTGAACAATTCACACAGGCCTTTTCTAATTACCATATATGTTTAATCATAAATAAAAAAAACTGTAGTCTTACAAGATTAAATTCTGCATGTTAATATATTATATAATAACTAGTATTCAAGCCTGTCAAAATGAAGGAGAAACGAATGACTTCAATACATTTTGTTATAAGAATAAAAACAATCAAAAAGACAAATATAAGAAACAATATAAGAAAAAAGATTTCGTAACGAAGGAAAACACAGAAGGACAAAACAACATAATTTGAAAGCATTTTTGAAGACATTTTATGTATATATATTATATAAACACACATATAAACAAACATATATATGTAATTAACCTCACGGTAATTATTTATATTGATGATATTGATGATACATAAAATGCAGAGGATGGTGGGAGAAAAAACAAAAACAATAATTGACCAGTAGCACTTCTCTGTAGCCTCAACTATTTGGCTTTGTAAAAAATAATGTCTCCGAAAGTCTCTGTTCATACAGTAATATCTAACAAAAAGCTCTTGGACAGAGGTACTGGACCAAAACAGCTGGTCCAAACACATGTACCTGTCGTTCAGTCAATTACAAGCTCTAAACTAGCTTTTGTGCGCAAAACGTAATTGTTTATTAAGCTCGTTAAAAATTAACTTTAAGCTATAGAAATGTGCATTATCCACGTCATGTGGGGCCCCACAATCCACACAGAGCTTTGGCCTGCCTTGCCACCCACTTTCCACTCAGATCTATATCTGTTGGGGGAGGGGGGGGGGGGGGTCGGTCCACCATGCCTGGACTCCCCCAAGCTGTCGCAGGCCCATCTCCACTTCATCGATCCGTCTCAGGCCGGTTCTGCCCTTTTGATCGTTTTCCTATAGAACCATTAAGAGGAAGCTTAATATAAAAAAAAATTGCTGTCGACAACTCCTGCACATTTAAACACGAAACTATTAGTCAGCACATGCTTTGAATTAACAACACTTAGTTTATTAATTTATTAAATCAGATAAACATTAATTTAGTTATAATTACGGTTTCAAGATGCCAAAAAAATGCATTCTAATAAAAAATAATAATAGTAAAGTACCCTTCGGACCAAATTGATCATAGGGCCGGTGGAGCAGCGTTTACCGGTTTCTGTGGCCACAACACACCAGGGGATTGTGTGTCAACGTTCGCGCAGTTTGCACCCCATGCGTATAGAATTACGCGAATTAGTCATCATCGTTATGTCACATGCCCTCACCTTTGCCCTGTCTCGGGACGTCTTTTTTTTAAAATCCGATGATTTGTGACAAGTTTTTCTTTTTAGTTCTCAAAACAACACAGATGTTCCCTAATTCTTACTCTATAGATTCACACGTTCCAAAGTTAAGCTAATAGGTAGAGAACGTAGCTGTCTGCCAGTTTGATCACATGTCTGTTTGGGGGTACCCTAGAATTGATGGGGCTCCATTCAGGCGTAGAAATCCTTACACGCCTCAGTGAGTAAGCTCGCTCGGTGAATTTTCTGGGGGTCTTAGACAAATCCATAAATCCATTCATTGTGCTTTTGGGAATTATATTTATTTTGCTGATAATGAATATTTAAATGAAAAAATAATTTCGGCCCCCAGACTAGGTTTTGAATTCTAAGTGAAACGTTTAAATTATACCTTGCACAATGCCTATGACTAATCCATAACTGTTTTATTATTAGCTCTGCAATCGTGGACGTCAAAAAGACGAACCCGGAATAAATCGTGCGTCATTTTCGTAACGATAACCCCTGAGAAAATCGGGAAAATCCGAATGAGAGTGCTTGAAATAACTGCGGAAAATACACTGGTTTAAAGCTAAAATTTCTGGGTCACGGTGCACTGGTTTCCAAGAAAGTATAGAAGACGAAGACTATAAGAATTCAAAGAAACACTGGCATAAGTATTGCGGTATGTGTTTAAAATCAATACTTCCTTGTTGTAAATTAAACAATTTGAACACGGTCGCACTTGTCTTATCTGTTTGTCAATGTCCCACCCACATTGGGTCCTTAAATGGTTAGGTTATAGGTAAGTTATAGGTATAGGTAAACCTACAAAATGTAAAGGGCTTTGGGGCCAAAGGTAATGTGGAGGTTAAGATAAAATCCCATTCCATTAAACACCAACTCTGTCTCTTCGGGGATATGCAACAGTTGGGCCGAGCCAAGGGCACAGGGCATTGTGCTGGCCACACTATAATCCATTCAAATTGTAGTGATTGAGGACAACTAAACGTGGTTATTCTGTAAACACAATCGAGTGCGCCGTTTGAAAACTACATTGATACGAATGAGATAGATATTTTGGACTAAAAAAACATAGAAGATAATAAGATGGACCGTTTGCTCTATTTTTAGAGCTTATATCAACTTTTTTTCCGTGCGCAACCAATAAGGCTGTCTTAAATTACTTCTACGCTCCTCGTTGTTTCTGAAATGTTTCCGCTTTATACTACTTTCGATTTTAATTTTAATTTTTCATTGAGAAAATCGAAGCGATTCAATAAAACGGAAGTGCAAAGGAAACAACGAATCGGAAATTCCGAAAAGCAGTGTTTCGAATCATCATATAGCAAAAATACTAAATTAAGCAAGCGGTCCATGCATATTATAGCCTAGTCTATGAAAAAAACAACCCGTCGGAATAAATCGATCAAAGGGCCGGTGAGGCAGCGTTCACCAGTTTCTGTGGCCACGGCATACTAGGTGACTGTGGGGCCAGCACAATGCACAGCAGCCTTTACTTTACCCCAGCTAAGGTCAGGTATGCCAGTCGAACGCGCTGCCGCTCGGGCAGCATGCCCCCATTTGGTGAACTCAAATGGATTTTTTTTTTTTACACTGATGAGCCCGTGGTAGTGAAATTCACAAACTTTCCCAATTGTGGCCGGTTTCCCCAAACTTTACTGAGTAAAAATAAAGGCAAGTCGATTTTCCCAAACCTTCCAAGAACTTAAAAAAAGCTAGATTTAGGTCAGATTTCCCAAATTTTCCCGAACTAAAAAAAGCAATTCAATTTTACCCAATAAATTATTATTAACCTCCCTTTATAAAATAATCCGTGTCTGGTGTCATTTTGTTTTTTAGTAAGGTCAAATGACGTCATGTCTAGACAGCACTTAAGGTCACTGCGGGGCGACTCGGCTCTGCATCTCTTTGGCGCGCTTGTGCACTATATCCTGCAAGGAACAATAGCGATAATATAAAACGTGATGGCTATTACTTATATACATTCTGTATGATAGTAATATTGATTACTAGAATTCGTTATTTAAAGTAGTTATAACTATTTTGTATCATTCTACTACTGTATTTATTGTTCAAATATCGAGAGAGATGCAAAAAAAAAAAACGGCGGCTTCATTTTCAAATTCTGCCGCCACTTCCCGCCTTTTTCTCCTCCACCAACTACACAGGTCGTGGACATCGATCCAAGCTCGTACTCTCCACCCCTCTTGCGTCATTCGTCCCTGCTCATCGAACGCGTTATCTGCTCCCGTGCTTGTAAAAGCCTGCCGTCTGCCCTTACATCACTAGCATGAGCGCGACCGTTCAGCTGGCTCGTGTCATTCGCTGTCGCCATCCCTCCTCGCCCTGGCGATCGATTCTCAGCAACAGCGTACGTTCCAATCTACAAGCCTCTCACTCTGTTGTCTTTATCTCTTGTCTCCCTTCCTCCCTTCCCTCTCCTACCACCCCTCTCTCTCTCTCTCTCTCTCTTTTGCTATGCTTTTTGTTGTACGAGAGTGAGTCGGGTTGTTTTTTTTTTTTTTTGTTGTTTTTTTTAGGGCTGGCGAGTGCGGGAATGTGTTGCTCAGACACAAGCATCGGTGACGTCATGGATCAATGGTAAAACTAGGGGAATCGGTGTGTTGTGTGTGCATGTGTTGTGATGGTGGTGGGTGGGGGGAGGAGGAGGAGGTAAGGTCAGTACTTTGGAATGTTGCTCGGGTCTTAAAGGTGTGTGCGAGTGTGTGTGTGTGTAATGTCTGTGCGCGTGCTTAAATGCGCGTGCGTTGCGCGGAGTGTGTAACGGAAGGATGATAGTTTGCTGCAGCTAAATATAAAGTGGGGCGGAGAGGTATGAGTGAACAAACTAAACTAAAGGGGGATGGGGGACAAAGATTGCAATCCAAAGAAACAAAGAAAAAAAAATCCACTTGAAAGATGTTAAGCAAAAAACTATAGACGTTTAAACATTAAACCAAAAACAATCTAACACTAACAGAACATACCAAACCACAACATTGAAAAATATAAGGCACACACATTTTTAGCGAACCACACAATGTAGTGATTTTTCTACTCAGCTGGCGCAAACTTTATCTGTGCTTACAGTGGCAACGGCCGCAATATACGCACATTAATAAACAAACCCCCCGTGTTTAGATTAAGTTAAGCCTACCCATAATTCTCTGCATGCTATTTGTTTGTATGTCTAAATTACCCTAAAACAAGTTTCTGTTTGGTTGCTCTTGTTTGGTTCTTGTTTTAATTATTTCTTCTATTCTATCTTCAATTTTCCAATATCATATCTTCAACCATTCGAACTTTGGATTCTATTTTCCATTCAGTCTTAAATATTCTAACTTCTGGCTTAAATTTTTAACTTTTATAGTCTATTTTTCATTGTATCGTCAATCATCAACTCCATCTTCTACTACCTTTTTTAAAAAAATTATCGATTGTTTAGTTTTATCATTATAGCTTAATGTTAATGCCTACTCTTCTATTGATTCATTATTTGTTTGTGTGTATACGTGCCATGTGACAGGGAACTCAAAAAAGGGTTTCTACATAGCTGGCTATCGTTGTTTTTATTATTGTTTGTGTGAATGTGGAGATTGCTTTGTTTACTATTTGATTGGGGGAATTGTTAAAAGGTCTGCAATATAATTTGACGTACACGCTGAGGTGTTTCGGTGGGAGGGGTAGGAGATGTTTGCGTACGGATGCGTACAGATATGATGGAAAAAAAAGGGGGGGGGAGATTGTGTACGTATACACACATTATTATATAGCCTACAAAGGGCCTGTGTTCGAATCCTGGTGCAGGCTAGGATTTTGTCCCTGGTCAGAAGGGTGTCCCTGAGTCTACACCAGCTCTGATGGGTACCTGACCTTAGTTAAGGGTAAAGTAAAGGCGGCTATGCATTGTGCTGGGCACACAATCACCTAGTATGCAATGGCCACAGAAACCGGTGAACGCTGCTTCATCGGCACTATGGATCAACTTGGTCCCTCGGGATTCTTTTTTTTATATAGCCCACATCGCAATTAAAAAAACAACAACAGACAACGGACCAAGCAAAAGATTTCGTTGGCATATCACATCGTTAGGTTTGAGCACAGCAACTTTCTCGTTGGCATATCACATCGTTAGGTTTGAGCACAGCAACTTTCTCGTTGGCATATCACATCGTTAGGTTTGAGCACAGCAACTTTCTCGTTGGCATATCACATCGTTAGGTTTGAGCACAGCAACTTTCTCGTTGGCATATCACATCGTTAGGTTTGAGCACAGCAACTTTCTCGTTGGCATATCACATCGTTAGGTTTCAGCACAGTAACTTTCTCGTTGGCATATCACATCGTTAGGTTTGAGCACAACAACTTTCTCGTTGGCATATCACATCGTTAGGTTTGAGCACAGCAACTTTCTCACCGGGCAGGTGAATCGTTTACACGCTAGCACTCGTTAAAAATACAATTTGTAAATGTTTATTAGAGTTGTAGTGATGTAATATATTTAAAACAAAGGTCTGAAATTTTAAATATATAGGGAAGTAGCCTAGTTTAACACTTGATTGAATGCAAACGTTCACAATTTACTAAAATATCAGTAGGCTTACTTAAAAGAAACACATGACACATTGAGATAGATCTATGTATTTATTAATGAAATTAAGCCTCACTTTCGTTAATAATGTTCTTTTTTATCAATACTTTTGATGCAGTATTCAATGCAATACAATTTGAATGTTCTATTGTATTTCTATTTTCAAAAATCTATAAGTCTGCAAACCTGCTATTTAACAATATTAAAATCAATCACCGAAATTGTTTTTTTGTTTTTTTGGCAGTACCTAAACACTTCCTCCTATCCTAACTATCCCACGCACAAAGCTCTGACCGAATTTTATTTTTTAATGTAAAGCTAATTATGAACTAGAAACCAATTAAAATATGTTAATCCAACAGGATATACTAGGCTATTGTTCAAGATTAATTTCAATGTCATTTCATATTTCGTACATCTTACGAGTATTTTGTACAGTTTACCATATAACTTAGCGTCCCTGAAAAGAGGGTGACCTAGATGATATGTTCTGAATAGGGTGGGAGAAACAATAAGGAGCAGCATAATAATATAATGCAATATTGGTGAATGTCCAGCAAAATATTTATTAGTATCCAGCAAAGAATACATTAATACCCAGTACAATATAGGCCTAAATTAGTATCCCGAACAATATAATTGTATAGGCCTATTCAATGCCATATAAATTACTATACATTATAATATAAATTTTGACCCAATACAATATAAGTTAGTATCTAGTAAAATATAAGTTAGTATCCAAAGCAAACAAAAATTGTATACAGTATAATATAAACTATTATAGAGTATAATATAAATCAGTATCCAGTACAATATTAATTAGTATCCAGTACAATATAAACTAAATTGCAGTTCAATATAAATTAATATCCAGCACAATATAAATTAGTTTTCAGAACAATATAAATTAGTATTCAGTACAATATAAATTAGTATCCAGTATTATATAAATTAGTAGGCCCTCTATTCAATCACATATAAATTAGTATCCAGTACAATATAAATTAGTTTTCAAAACAATATAAATTAGTATCCAATACAATATAAATTAGTATTCAGTATAATATAAATTAATATCCAGCACAATATAAATTAGTATCCAGTACTAAATAAATTAGTAGCCTAGGCCCTCTATTCAGTACAATATAAATTAGTATCCAGTACAATATTAATTAATTATTTTTATATCTAGTACAGTATAAATTAGTATCCAGTACAATACAAACAAACATCTATTACAATATATGCACATCAATACTAACTAGTGCCTATTACAATATAGACTAGTATTTATTGAAGTCTAAATAAAATATTTATTGATATCTATTAAAATATAAACTTGTGTCCAGGACAATATTTATTAGGATCCAGAAAATAAAAAACGTATTTAGTACACTATTCAATAAATCTAGTTGGCCTATTCAGTAGGCCTAAAGTTTTTTTATTAAATTATCATCAAGAACAAAATTTTTTAGTATCATTTGGTATCAAGTTATAAATAAATTAGTATCCAGTAAAATATAAATTAGACTAGTATCCATAACAATATAAATTAAGTATCCAGTATAATATAAATGCGTATCCAAAACAATATATATGTATATATATATATATATATATATTATATTAGTATCCAGTACATTGTAACTGAATATACATTGAGGTATAAATTAGTATCCAGTATTATAAAAATTGCTGTCGAGTAAATATAATATACATTAGTATCCATGGCATTATAAATTATTATTCAGCAATTACAATATAATATATTATCCAGTAGGTAGGCCTACAATATAAATTAGTACCAAGTAGGTAGGCCTACAAAATAAATTAGTATACGGTAGGTACAATATCAATTATTATCTAGTGGGTACAATAAAAATTAGTATCCAGTGGGTACATTAAAATTAGTATGCAGTGGGTACAATTTAGATAAGTGTCTAGTAGGTAGGTCTACAAAATAAATTAGTATTACAATACAAATTGGTATCCTGTGGGCACAATATAAATGAGTATCGAGTAGGTAGGCCTGCAACATAAATTAGTATCGAGTAAAAAAATAAAAATAAAAAAGTATTCTGTAGGTACAATATAAATTTATATCCAGTGGGTACTATCAAAATTAGTATCCAGTAGGCTACAATATAAATGTGTAACCAGTGGGTACAATACAAATTAGTTATCCAGTTGGTAAATTTAAAGTTTTATCTAGTAGAAACAATATAAAATAGTATCCAGTGGGTACTATCAAATTAGTATCCAGTAGGCCTACAAAATAAATTAGTATCCAGTGGGTACAATATAAATTAATATCCAGTGGGTACAATATAAATATATATACACTAGAAAAAAAATTAGCATCCAGTGGGTACAATATAAATTAGTATCCAGTAGAAACAATATAAATGAGTATCCAGTAGAAACAATATAAATGAGTATCCAGTAAAAATTATATAAATTAGTATCCAGTGGGTACAATATAAATTAGTATCCAGTAGAAACAATATAAATTAATATCCAGTGGGTACAATATAAATATATATACACTAGAAAAAAAATTAGTATCCAGTGGGTACAATATAAATTAGTATCCAGTAGAAACAATATAAATTAGTATCCAGTAGAAACAATATAAATTAGTATCCAGTGGGAGCAATATAAATTAGTATCCAGTAGAAACAATATAAATTACTATCCAGTAGAAACAATATAAATTAGTATCCAGCGGGTACAATATAAATTAGTAGCCTATCCATCAGAACCAATATAAATTAGTATCCAGTGGAAACAATATAAATTAGTATCCAGTGGAAACAATATAAATTAGTATCCAGTGAAAACAATATAAATTAGTATCCAGTGTAAACAATATAAATTAGTATCCAGTGGAGACAATATAAATTAGTATCCACTGGAAACAATATAAATTATAATCCAGTGTAAACAATATAAATTAGTATCCAGTGGAAACAATATAAATTAGTCTCCAGTGGAAACAATATAAATTAGTATCCAGTGGAAACAATATAAATTAGTATCCAGTGTAAACAATATAAATTAGTATCCAGTGGAAACAATATAAATTAGTATCCAGTGTAAACAATATAAATTAGTATCCAGTGGAAACAATATAAATTAGTATCCAGTGGAAACAATATAAATTAGTATCCAGTGGAAACAATATAAATTAGTATCCAGTGGAAACAATATAAATTAGTATCCAGTGGAAACAATATAAATTAATATCCAGTGAAAACAATATAAATTAGTATCCAGTGGGTGAAATCTAAATGTATATCTTATAGAAACAATGTAAACTAGTATCCAGTAGGTTGGACGACAAAAAAATTAATTAGTATTACTAATATAACTATTATAAAAATTATAACTTATATAAATTAGTATCCAAAAGGTTTAAAATATAAAAAAATTATCCAGTGGGTACAATATTATCTAATTTCTAGTGGTTCACTATAAATGAGTTTCCCGCAGGTACAATATATAATTATGTATCCTGTAGGCCTAAGTACAATATGAATTAGTATCTAGTAGGTACAATATAAATTAGTATCCAGTAAGAACAATATAAATTAGTTTCGAGTGGGTACAATATAAATTAGTATCCAGTAGGTAGGCCTACAAAATAAATAAGTATCACAATTTAAATTAGTATCCAGTGGGTACAATATAAATGAGTATCCAGTAGGTAGGCCTACTAAATACATTTTTATCCACTGGGTACAATATCAATAAATATCAAGTGGGTAGGCTTCTATATAAATTAGTATCCACTGTGTACAATATACAATGATTATTCATTGGTTACACTATAAATTATTATTCAGTAAGTACAATATAAATTAGTTTCCAGTTGGTACAAATTAATTTAGTATCCATTAGGTACAATATGATCCAGTAGATACAATACAAATTAGTTTCCAGTTGGTAAAAATTAATTTAGTATCCATTAGGTACAATATGATCCAGTTAGTACAATATAAATTAGTATCCAGTAGGTAGGCTACACTATAAATTATTATCCAGTAAGTACGATAAATATTATTTTCCAGCCGGTACAACATAATTTAGTATCCAGAAGGTAGGCCTACAAAATAAATTAATATCCAGTATGTAGGCTTAAAAATCAATTGTATCACAATATAAATTAGTATCCAGTGGGTTCAATATAAATTAGTATCCTCTTGGTAGGCCTACAAAATAAATTAGTATACAGTAGGTACAATATAATTTAGTATCCAGTAGGTGCACAATAAATTAGTATCAAGTACGAACATTATAATTTATTATCCAGTAAGTGCAATATAAATTAGTCTCCAGTAGGTACAATATAATTTAGTATCCATTAGGTACATTATGATCCAGTAGGTACAATATGAATTAGTATTCCGTAGGTGCACTATAAATTATTATCCAGTAAGTACAATATAAATTAGTTTCCATCAGGTACAATATAATTTAGTATCCAGTGGGTACAATATGATCAAGTAGGTACAATATAAATTAGTATCTAGTAGGTAGGCCTACAAAAATAAATTAGTTTCCAGTAGGTAGGCCTATAAAGTCAATTAGTATCACAATATAAATTAGTATCCTCGTCGTAGGCCTACAAAATAAATTAGTAGGCCTATATAGTATTTACATGATAAATTAGTAACTAATAGTTACGATCAAAATTATTATCCAGTAAGTAGGCCTACAATATAATTTAGTTTCCAGTAGGTACACTATAAATTAGTAATAATTAGGCTACACTATTATTTATTATCCAGTAGGTATCCTACAATATAAATGAGTATCAAGTGGGTACAATATAAATTAGTATCCACTAGGTAGGTCTATAAAATAAATTCGTGTCCAGTAGGTAGGCCTACAAAATAAATTAGTGTCCAGTAGGTTCAATATAAATTAGTGTTTACAGGGTAGGCCTAAAAAATAAATTAGTATTCAGTAGGTACAATATAAATTAGTATCCAGTGGGTACAATATAAATTAGTATCAAGTGGGTACAGTATAAATTAGTATCCAGAAGTAGGCCTACAAAATAAATGAGTATCCAGTGGGTACAATATAAATTAGTATCCAGTGGGTACAATATAAATTAGTATCAAGTGGGTACAGTATATATTAGTATCCAGAAGTAGGCCTACAAAATAAATTAGTATCCAGTAGGCCAGTAGGTAGGCCTACAAAATAAATAAGTATCCAGAATGTACCACATAAATTATTATCCTATAATGGGCCTACACTATAAATTCTTATCCAGTGGGTTCAGTAAATATTAGTAACCAGTAGATTTAATATAATTTAATTTCCATTAGGTACAATACAAATAAGTATCCAGTATGTACAATATGAATTAGTATCCAGTAGGTACAATATAATTTAGTATCCAGTAGGTACACTATAATTTAGTATCCAGTAGGTACAATATAATTTAGTATCCAGTAGGTACAATATAATTTAGTATCCAGTAGGTACAATATATAAATTAGAATTCAGTAGGTAGAATATTATTTAGGAACCAGTAGGTAGGCTACAATATAAATTAGTATCCAGTTAGTACAATATAATTTAGTATCCAGAAGGTACTATATAAATAAGTATCCAGTAGGTTCAATATAAATTAGTATCCAGTAGGTACAATATAATTTAGTATCCAGTAGGTACACTATAATTTAGTATCCAGTAGGTACAATATAATTTAGTATCCAGTAGGTACAATATAATTTAGTATCCAGTAGGTACAATATATAAATTAGAATTCAGTAGGTAGAATATTATTTAGGAACCAGTAGGTAGGCTACAATATAAATTAGTATCCAGTTAGTACAATATAATTTAGTATCCAGAAGGTACAATATAAATTAGTATCCACTAGGTAGGTCTATAAAATAAATTCGTGTCCAGTAGGTAGGCCTACAAAATAAATTAGTGTCCAGTAGGTTCAATATAAATTAGTGTTTACAGGGTAGGCCTAAAAAATAAATTAGTATTCAGTAGGTACAATATAAATTAGTATCCAGTGGGTACAATATAAATTAGTATCAAGTGGGTACAGTATAAATTAGTATCCAGAAGTAGGCCTACAAAATAAATGAGTATCCAGTGGGTACAATATAAATTAGTATCCAGTGGGTACAATATAAATTAGTATCAAGTGGGTACAGTATATATTAGTATCCAGAAGTAGGCCTACAAAATAAATTAGTATCCAGTAGGCCAGTAGGTAGGCCTACAAAATAAATAAGTATCCAGAATGTACCACATAAATTATTATCCTATAATGGGCCTACACTATAAATTCTTATCCAGTGGGTTCAGTAAATATTAGTAACCAGTAGATTTAATATAATTTAATTTCCATTAGGTACAATACAAATAAGTATCCAGTATGTACAATATGAATTAGTATCCAGTAGGTACAATATAATTTAGTATCCAGTAGGTACACTATAATTTAGTATCCAGTAGGTACAATATAATTTAGTATCCAGTAGGTACAATATAATTTAGTATCCAGTAGGTACAATATATAAATTAGAATTCAGTAGGTAGAATATTATTTAGGAACCAGTAGGTAGGCTACAATATAAATTAGTATCCAGTTAGTACAATATAATTTAGTATCCAGAAGGTACTATATAAATAAGTATCCAGTAGGTTCAATATAAATTAGTATCCAATTTAAATTAGTATCCAGTAGGTAGGCTCTAGAATATAAATTACAATCCAGTAGGCCTACTATATAAATTATTTTCAACCTCACACCTCTTTTACCTGCGCGCGTGCAATTAAAACATGTCTATATATATACGCAGGTGTGCATACTAAAATGAAAACAACAACAAACAACACAGAAGAAATGATTTCTTTTATTTACCAGTAACGAGAATTTAATTTTAGACTGTTTATCTTTTTTACTTTCACTGTTTTTTAGTGTTTAATCTTTAAAAATCATTTTTTTAAAATGCAAAATGAGTAGATCTAATGCATAGATTATATTTAAAACAAACATACACGTTTTTCTCCGCACCGTAATTTGACATAATATGTTGATGATTTTTATACATCATATAATCTAACTCCATTCATTAACTCCTGGACTTCACCCTTTCCCCTTATTTTCACCCCCCCACCCCCCCCCACCCCCACACGCAAACAATCATAAATGACAATAGAGATAGCTAGCTATATTCGACTCTCTATATAAATTATAGGCTACATAAAAAAACGTCGAAACATAAGTCTTATTAGTGTTCTGTTTATCCTTTCTACATTAAAATGTTTTATATAAATGCTAAAACAAACTCCAGTTAAAAGATAACATTAATTATTATTCTTTGTGTTCGTTTGAAACATTTTTAACTGCAGAAATATTCAGAATCTATCACTTTTCCTTTTTTCAATTTGCCGGCCGATTCAGTAAAAAACCTTTGACCTATCAGAGTTCAGCATTCTGGAAACCCCCTTCTAAAAATAGAACTGATGTTGAAAACCGAGTCACCGGTTGGGGCAAAAGATTGAAAATTAAAGAATGGGACTCATAATATAGCTTAATTTTTAGCTCACTTTATGTAATACACAATCATCTACTTTTTTCATTACAAACGGTGTGTTTAAAACGCATACATTTGATTGTTTGCAGCTAAACACATCGCCAGCCGACACTGCTGGGGAAAAAAAAACAAGAAACGAGCCAGTGACCCAGTTAGCCAATCGAAGCGTTTAGCGACGTCAGGCGGAGTTCGTGAAGCTGAGCGTGTTGAAACACGTACGGTGGTTGCTTATAGCCTGCTTCGTAGCCTTTTAAATGCACGGTTATTTCACATAGACTTGGATATTATATAGTTAAAAAAACACTTTCTTTGTGGCAAGGACTGTCTGCTCAGGTTAGTTTGATTAAATCATTATTATTTCTTTATTTTCCCCTACATTTTGTGTTTATTATCGAACTTGATTTTTTATTTTATCGAATACCGCGCGTTCATTAACATAAAAATAAAAGTGCTTGTTTTTTTTCTATTCTTTCCTGCTCTCGCTTAATACAAAACCTTAGCGTTGTTATAACGAGGGCTTTATTTTATGGTATAAATAATGTAAATGCGCAAGATATTGTGAAATTTAATGCATGATAGATAAAATATTTGGGCACAAGCTGGTGATGGAGTGATGGATCTATGATGGGGGAGGACTATTTCTGCGTGAGTGATGCGGCTTTTAAGCCCTCCTTCACCCCCTCCCCTCGTTTTCTTCCCCCCTCGCTCTCGGCTCGACCAGTAGATTGTTTGTGAGCAGAAAGAGCGCCATATCGTCGTGTGTTCTAACGGTACGAAAGTTTAACAGGGGGGAGGCGTGTGTGTGAGGGGGGGGGGGGGCGGTAAACGAGACTCAACTGTCCTCGACTGACCTGGCGATAGAAGTTGCAGAGTTATACACACACAAACATAATATACGCAACATAATATGCACAACTGGTCCTAATGAATCTTATACGTGTGCGCGATAATCTGTGGACACATCCCAGCACTGTATCCTAAGACCACGACAGGGAGCTTGCTTGAATGGTAACTGAAGTCGATTTTTACAAAGCCCTCTAAAGCTTATATATATATTTTACTACTATACACTCACACACGCACACACACACGCACACACACACGCACACACACACGCACACACCTATTGTAACAGTGGATTCTCAGCTAATTGCTGTTCCTAAGGATATGTGAACGGGCCCTAAGGGGCCGTCCGTAAATGACGTCTATACATGACGTCACGCACATAGTGGAGGGAAAGACGTGGTCAACCATTTGTGCCGAGAGAAAAAGGGGGTGGGGTTAAGCAATGTGACGTCTTTAATTAAATGAAATTTTTCTACTTGAATAAGTTTCACTTCATTAATCAACTGAATTACTAGATCTAATTATAAAATGTGTATTGTGATACTTACAAGACAATGAT
This sequence comes from Anisus vortex, assembly GCA_949126835.1. Classification (NCBI taxonomy): domain Eukaryota; kingdom Metazoa; phylum Mollusca; class Gastropoda; family Planorbidae; genus Anisus; species Anisus vortex. The sequence continues at coordinate 5,478,440 of OX421495.1, forward strand.
AATAAAGGTGAATTGAAACATTTTGAAATCGGAAATTTTGGGCGTGTGTGTGTGTGTGCAGAGTTTTGGGGCGTATATATTGTATGGGACATTTTGTGCTGTGACGATGCCACTAAGTTGGGGGGGGGGGTAGGGGGAAGGATAAAAATTGGCCTAAATCAAGTCACGGCATTTATGGACGGCCCCTCAGCCTATGGCTCTATCACCAGTCCCACTTGCGGTGATTTTAAAGTTTTAATAGCGTTCTTGCCCTACTCCCATCTCTATGCCCCTCCCCCCCTTCCCTTCCTCAACTCTCTCTATTTCACCCTTATCCTGACATACATATATAGTATACTTATATATATATATATATAGGCCTATATATATATATATATATATATATATATATATATATATATATATATATATATATATATATTACAGAAATATAAATATTTGAAGACCGAATGAATAATTAAATTCACGTGGGCAAGTGGGTGGGTGAGTAGGTTGATCAATAAATAGTACAGATAAATTATAACAAATTACACATTTGATAGAGGGATGAGTAAATAAATTTTAATAGATACATAGATAATTTTAAACAGATAAACAGAGTAAGAAATGCAGAAAGAGACAGACAGGTATATGAGAACATATTTTGTACCCTATATCAATAGATACATTGATATCTTGATATATAAATAAATAGATAAGAAGAGATATTAAAGATAGTCAATTGATAAATATATCAATGAATAGATACACTGGTGGATTTATAAAATGTAGATGGATGGATTGATGGGTGGATGGATATATATATATATTATATATATATAATACAGAATGTATAGATAATATTATTGATAGATGGATGAGTGGATAGATATATAGATTGATAGATATATGAGGGCATGGATGGATAGATGGTTGATTGGATAGATAGGCGGATAGATAGCTAGATAGTTAGATAGTTAAATGGACAAATAGATGGGATGGGTGGATATATATAGATATATATAGATATAAATATATATAGATATAAAGATAAGTATGAGGGAATGGATAGAAAGACTAAATGGCAGATGGATGACTATATAGATTGGTGGATATATAGATGGGTGGATATATAGATGGGTGGATATATAGATGGGTGGATATATAGATGGGTGGATATATAGATGGGTGGATATATAGATGGGTGGATATATAGATGGGTGGATATATAGATGGGTGGATATATAGATGGGTGGATATATAGATGGGTGGATATATAGATGGGTGGATATATAGATGGGTGGATATATAGATGGGTGGATATATAGATTGGTGGATATATAGATGGGTGGATATATAGATGGGTGGATATATAGATGGGTGGATATATAGATGGGTGGATATATAGATGGGTGGATATATAGATGGGTGGATATATAGATGGGTGGATATATAGATGGGTGGATATATAGATGGGTGGATATATAGATGGGTGGATATATAGATGGGTGGATATATAGATGGGTGGATATATAGATGGGTGGATATATAGATGGGTGGATATATAGATGGGTGGATATATAGATGGGTGGATATATAGATTGGTGGATATATAGATGGGTGGATATATAGATGGGTGGATATATAGATGGGTGGATATATAGATGGGTGGATATATAGATGGGTGGATATATAGATGGGTGGATATATAGATGGGTGGATATATAGATGGGTGGATATATAGATGGGTGGATATATAGATGGGTGGATATATAGATGGGTGGATATATAGAGACACATACAAAGACGAGGTTCTGGATAGATAGGTTTGTGGATGAATCGATATAAAGATGTGTGAATGGATAAATAGATTTATTTACATATAGAACCATGTATGAATAGGTGGATGTGTGAATACAAAGGTGGGTTGATAGATAGATATCTAGATAGATGGACAGACAGATATTTAAACGCGTGGACAAAATAGTTCATATAGACAGCAACACAAACCCTTTAGCTAGATCTGCATTCTCGCATATACAGATACCACGGTAATCTAATATAACTATAGCCAATGCTTTTGACCCCTGACCTCATTTCTGCATCACCGATCTTTGCCTACCTTTCTTACCTACCTTGCGTCTTATCTATTCATAGACCAGGACTGCCATCTCACTTATATCAGGTGCAAAGAGTGTGTGTGTGGGGGGGGGGGCTGTCTTACATGCCCGCTCCCCCCTGGTCTGCGAACTGGAAGACATCTGATATATATGTAAGACTGTATGTATACTGTGGACACTCGTCGTATCTTTTGCGGTATCTCGACCTCCCCCCCACCCCACCCCCCGACACATTCTGTAAAAGACTATAGAACTAAACCTACACACAAATAAGGCCCAAATGTGTTTTTCTTATAGAGGATGGATTTAAACCTCAGTTTGTATGATGGGATTTTGTTTTTCGTTTTGGGGAGGTCAGTGGAGGGAGGGGGGGTTGCGATGGCCCAGAGGCAATGCGTTCGGCTGGCGTACCGAAGGTCCTGGGTTCGAATCCTGGTGGAGGCTTAGAATTTGTTCTCGTGTATGACGTGTACCCAGCTCTGATGGGGTACCTGACTTTAGTTTGGGGTAAAGTAAAGAAGTCTGGGCATTGTTCTGGCCACACAGTCCCCTAGTTTGCTGAACGCTGCTTCACCTGCCCCCATGGGATCAATTTTGTCCGACGGGATACTTTACTTTACTCTGGGAGGTCAGTGAGGAAGTTGCTGCCCATCAAAACCCCCCATTCAGTTTTTTTCCAGGTGTTCCCATCGACCTGTGCAACGCGTGTCCCATTCACACAAATCATGTGTACGACCATTTAATGGTCCGCGGGCCACCTGTTGCACGCCCCATCTCCATTACATGTTACTTGCGAAATGGAAAGCTGAAATAAAAGTCTATGAATGGTAACATTTAAAAAAAAAATTTATTGTTTGTTTTACTCATATATATTTATATATATAAATATCGTGGGCATACAAGTAAATACAAGTTGGGGACCCCTGTAGATATTCGAACTCAAAGTAGGTTGTAAAATCAAAACGACGCTCTTTGGGTTTGAATACCGATGGGAGGGGGGGGGGGATTCAAAGTCTACACAGCTCTGATTCATAACTTAGAAGCTTGGGAAACTGACACTTGGAGGGAGGGAGGGGGTATTATCTTAGCCACACAATCCCGATTCATGTAGTGGCTTGTAAAAGAGATACTGGAAAAAGCTGCTTCACTAGCCCTGTGGATTAAAAACGGTCATCAATGGATACCAGATGTATTATTTTAAAAAAATACTATAATAACAATATTCAATATTAATAACAGTACAATTGTATTTTTCATATTAATCACAATTATAATAAGTGCAACAATAATATTTGCAGCCAAAAAAAAAAGTGACTACTACTTAACTCTTTCTATACATTTTGCCATACTGTATGCCGTAACATTATGGCTCGGCTTGATTTTACGTATGGAAAGAGTTAATTTAGATTTTTGTAACGAGAAAACAACACCATTTTCTCCTCCATTAAAAGTTCAACCATTTTGTTGTATATTATTATAACTCGACTTTTTTTTCTAATTTTCTAATACCACGTTTTCAAGTAGCTTGTTACAATGTTATATCTAACACCACGTTTTCAAGTAGCTTGCTACAGTGCTACATTTAATGATTTAAATCAATCAAGCAGATCTTTATTGGAATCCTGATTATAATATTCTGATTAAAGCTACTTAGATTTCAGCTAGATGACAAATATTTCAAAACAATTACCAAAAAAAAAATAGGCCTACGTACAACGAAGATCTACTACACTGACAATAAAACTGATTTAAGTTTGTTTATAATGTGCTGACATATACGAAACGGATTAAAGTGTGCGTGTTTGTGTGGGGGGGGGGGGGTCTGACTTTTTGGTTATGACGTGTAAAGATGGGGGGGGGGGGCCTCAGGGGGAAGGGTAAAAGTAGGTCAAAATCGCTTAATGTCATACATGTACGACACCTATGAAAAAAATTACGTCACAATGTCACAATGTACTCGATATCCATTGCAACGTAACAAATATTTTTTGTTGTTAAACTTCTCTTTAAAAAAAAAAAAAAGAACTGCTAAAATATATTATTCACACAGTCAGCCACACACACAGACACACACACACACACACACACACACACACACACACATTCCTTCACTCTCACACGAAACAAACTCACTTCCCAGAGCTGAAAACAAACAAACACACCCCACCTACACACATAATGGATTTGGGATAGGTCTACAAGTGACTAAATATTAAAAAAGGAAACTGACCATATTTGTTCTACTGACCAGAATACTGACCAGACTGTTCGTTATGCACAACCACTAATGTATTAAATTTACATACTGTTCATATCCAGTAACAACTTAAAAACGTGTGTAAATTGTAAAAATATCATAATTTAAATCTCCATTTATTTCATTATTAAATCCATGTAGGGGAAACTGTGGTAAAATGGGATAGCGGGGTAAAACGAGACACACGAATTACTGAAAAACTGAAAGTCGGAGCGCTTTAGAAATGAGTCTATTAAAGAGATCACGTGATACTGCATTGCCGGCAAAATGCATTTTGTTTGGCTGAGCTACGTGCGTCAGTGAGAGGCAAATATTTCAATTTTAAATATTTTGATCTATTTTTATGCTTACGATGCAAATGTGTTCATTAAGAAAAAAAATACATATTTGTCAAACAAGAATTAACATTCTGGTAGATATTTATGTGGGCAATGCTAATAGATATCTAAGTTTGACCTACTTAAGCAGGGCAGTGTGTGGTTTGGAGGCTTTGTGAACAAGGTTATGTTGGGGTAAAACAGGACAAAACAATGGGGCAAAATGGGAAAATACGGTTAACTCAATAAATCATTTGTGTTTCTTTTGAAACAAACAAATCTCATCTTTTTTTTTGTGGTGTCATTATTGTCCACCACTTGCTTGTTCTGTACACAGAATGTCGTTTACATGTCAATGTTATCTTTGATACGACAGGGTTTTTTCCCTTAAGTATCTCGTTTTACCCCAGGTTCCCCTACTCTGAGAGTGCAGAAAACTGGGTAGCCTGTCAAGGTGACAGTAACAGGCGGGCACACTACAGCTGTGCAGGTCTGGATGAAAGAAACATAGCCCCAGTTTTCGTTTGTGAACTCTGCGACGACTGACATTTGATTTAGCATACCCCCAGCGTATGTCTCGTTTTACCCCAAGCATGGGGCAAAATGGGAAAATACGGTTAGCCCAATAAATCATTTGTGTCTCTGTTGAAACTAACAAATCTCATATTTTTTTGTTGTGACATTGTTGTCCACTACTTGCTTGTTCAGTACACAGAATGTCGTTTACATGTCAATGTTATCTTTGATACGACAGGGTTTTTTCCCTTAAGTATCTCGTTTTACCCCAGGTTCCCCTACACAAGTATTATATATATATATATAAAGGGAGAGAGGGGGAGAGAGAGAGAGACAGAGAGAGACAGACAGACAAAGAGAGGAAGAAAAAGAATATTTCTAAGAAAACAAAACTTAAAAAATTTTTTTTTTACTATGAACAATATTTAGAATATCCGTTTTTAATTTACGTGCTATAATTATTTAGAAAGATTCACTCAATTGGGATACCCAGTACAAAAATAAATAAATTTGTATTACATAGTAAATCCAAAAAATTTCATTACTCATAAAGAGTATCAAAACGTATTTATTGTAAGAAATCAAAGGCCATAAAAATATAATAATATACCTTACAAATATTACATAATATATACCTTAAAAATACTACATGATATATACCTTAAAAATATTACATGATATATACCTTACAAATATTACATGATATATATTTTACAAATATTGCATGATATATACCTTACAAATATTACATGATATATACCTTAAAAATATTACATGATATATACCTTACAAATATTACATGATATATACCTTATAAATATTACATGATATATATTTTACAAATATTACATGATATATGCCTTACACATATTACATGATATTTAACTTACAAATATTACATGATATATAAATTACATATTTTGCATGATATATACCTTACAAATATGACATGATGTAGGCCTATACCTTACACATATTCCATGATATATAACTTACAAATATGACATGATATATACCTTACAAATATGACATGATATATACCTTACAAATATTACATGATGTATACCTTACACATATTACATGATATTTAACTTACAAATATTACATGATATATACCTTACAAATATTACATTATATATACCTTATAAATATTACATGATATATATTTTACAAATATTACATGATATATGCCTTACACATATTACATGATATTTAACTTACAAATATTACATGATATATAAATTACATATTTTGCATGATATATACCTTACAAATATGACATAATGTAGGCCTATACCTTACACATATTCCATGATATATAACTTACAAATATGACATGATATATACCTTACAAATATGACATGATATATACCTTACAAATATGACATGATATATACCTTACAAATATTACATGATGTATACCTTACACATATTGCATGATATATAACTTACAAATATTACATGATATATACCTTACAAATATCACATGATATATACCTTACAGATATTGCATGATATATACCTTACAAATATTACATGATATATATATATATACACCTTACAAATATTACATTATATACATACCTTACAAATATTGCATGATATATAGGCTACCTTACAAATATTACATGATATATACCTTACAAATATTACATGACATATACCTTACAAATATTACATGATAAAGAAGCCTACTTTACAATTATTAAATGATTTATCATTCCTTACTACAAATGGCAAGGGTGGGTTGATAATACTAAGAAAAGTTTTATAGAGGAATACATTTTTTTTTATTGGCAATTAGTCAACATTCAAATAATTACCTTGAAGTTATTTTATTGCAAAAAAAAACAAAACAAAAAAAAAACTGTTTCTATAAAAAAATTAGAATTTTGTTAATCTTGAGCCATTTTATTCTGTTTTAAATTTTGAGAAGTTTTTTCGATTTAAAAGAATATATTCTTGAAAATGTTTCGTTTTGTCTTCTTTAGCCTCTCAAAGAATAATTATATATTTGAGTTTATTTAGTTGTTATGATTTAAGTGCCCAATCATTGATGGATAAAAAATGTAGTGTAGTTCTTTTTCAATCTTAATTTAACTAAATCCACGGTGGCGGTTTCATAGGTTTTTTTTTCAATCTAAAAAAGGTAAGCTATATTAATGATTAATGAGTCAATTATATTTTCAATTATTCAGTAGAAAAAGAAAACGGTGTTTTTTACTGGTCAGTGCAATTAGGAGAAATGTCATTATCCAGTACTGTTTATACATTTTAATCTAAATATTTTACTGAGATGGTATTGTAATTGGTTAACGCAGTGTGATGTCCTGTTAAGTATGACGTAGTTAATTAAACAGAGCTGAGCTGGAGTATGAAGTGACATACGTTTTAACCGAATGCTATTTTGTTTTTATTAGAAGCTCTTCAATTTATCTAAGGTTGCACGTTGATCCAAAATATAATTAACAGTTTACATTCAGACGGTCGGGGCATAAATGACAGATAGACAGAGAGAGGTTAAAAGACAGTCACATTGATAGATTGATAGATTGATAGATTGATAGATTGATAGATTGATAGATTGATAGATTGATAGATTGATAGATTGATAGATTGATAGATTGATAGATTGATAGATTGATAGATTGATAAATTGATAGATTGATAGATTGATAGATTGATAGATTGATAGATTGATAGATTGATAGATTGATAGATTGATAGATTGATAGATTGATAGATTGATAGATTGATAGATTGATAGATTGATAGATTGATAGATTGATAGGTGGTGAGGTAGATATAGGATAGATAGATAGGTATACATAGATTGATAGATTGATAGATTGATAGATTGATAGATTGATAGATTGATAGGTGGTGAGGTAGATATAGGATAGAGAGATAGGTATACATAGATTGATAGATTGATAGATTGATAGATTGATAGATTGATAGATTGATAGATTGATAGATTGATAGATTGATAGATTGATAGGTTGATAGATTGATAGATTGATAGGTTGATAGATTGATAGATTGATAGATTGATAGATTGATAGGTGGTGAGGTAGATATAGGATAAAGAGATAGGTATACATAGATTGATAGATTGATAGATTGATAGATTGATAGATTGATAGATTGATAGATTGATAGATTGATAGATTGATAGATTGATAGATTGATAGATTGATAGATTGATAGATTGATAGGTGGTGAGGTAGATATAGGATAAAGAGATAGGTATACATAGATTGATAGATTGATAGATTGATAGATTGATAGATTGATAGATTGATAGATTGATAGATTGATAGATTGATAGATTGATAGATTGATAGATTGATAGATTGATAGATTGATAGATTGATAGATTGATAGATTGATAGATTGATAGGTGGTGAGGTAGATATAGGATAGGGAGATAGGTATACATAGATTGACAGATAAACTGATAGATTGAGAAACTGATAGATAATAGTGCTATGGGAAATATTTTTTTCTAAAAATTGTATTGTCAAATTAATTTGTTCGTCTGGTGTACCGAAGGTCCTAGGTTCGAATCCTGGTGAAGGCTAATATTTGCTCCTGGAACTGGAGGGCGTCCCTGAGTCTACCCAGCTCTGATGGGTACCCGACATTAATTAGGGTAAACTAAAGGCGGCTGGACATTGTGCTGGCCACTCATCCCCTTGTATGCCGTGGCCACAGAAACTGGTGAACGCAGCTGCACCGGCCCTATGATCAGTTTGGTCTCACGTGTACTTTACTTTCACTTACTATATAAATGGGCCTATGTATATATATGTCAATTTAGTTCGATATATAAATATATATATAGCCTATATATATATATATATCTATCTATATATATATATATATATATATATATATATATATATATATATATATATATATATATAAAGAGATAGGAAAAACATTCCAGTATTTCACTATCCACTCAGGTCTTCTATTTTATTATATTATAATACACCTCACAACCGGGAAGTACTGTTTCTAAAAATAAATGAAATTCCACGTAAAGACTACTTTTTACATTACAGAAGTCTTTGCTTACATTGAAAAGTGACGTGTAAGGATGATAAACAATGCACTATAGGAGCTGCAAATAATGCAAGTGGGGCCGTGGGGGGGGGGGGGGGGGTTAATTTAAAGAAAACTATTTAATAAAAAATATTTTATCTAACAATCAATAACAACCAGTTGCAGATAAACAGAAAGACAAAAACATTTTCCTTATCCTTTACACGAGAACAAATGGATATATGCACTCTTTCTTCCCGAGTGGCATCGGGCATAGAATGGGTTGCCTGAATGAACCAGGAAAACCAGTAACTTAACAACAGTTAAAAGATTAATAAAAATGCAATACTAGACTCGGACCACGGATGAGCGTACGACGCAATCATCTTCTTTATAGAAGAAGCGTGTATAATGTCGGCCTATACGATAAGATAAGTTAAACTTAACTTTAAAATTTTGATTACTTTAATTAATATTAATAAAGTTTTAAAATATCATTTTCTGAACATAGACTGTATCCCGCAAAACGTATAATTAATTATTCTTAGAAATTAAGTTAAAACTAGAAGAAAAAAAAACACCTTAAAATTTCAATAAAGAAAATAGTGTATATTTGTTTGGTTAAAAAGAATAGAGTACCAGAATTATTCTGTATAAGATACTAAGGTTCTTGGTTGTATTTCTTTGTTTAGTAAATATGTTTTTTTATTCTCATGTTTCAATCATTAGCCCATGAAAAATACAAATTAATGAGTCATATTTGGTTTTAGTCACTTCACTTTTGTTTTTCCGAAACCAAAAATTGTATAAAGATCTTATATATATGTGTATATATATAATATATATATTGAGAAATAATTAAATAGATAGATAGATGATAGTGTTGTGTTGGATGTTGTAGTAAAATATTGTGTATTTAATTTGATTTTTTTATTTTAATAAATAGGTCTCTATTTTTTACACATTTTTTTTATTTTTGGAAAAAAAGTGCGTGTATGTGTGTGTGGGATGGGGGGGGTAGAAGTAAAGTAATTCTAAAGACAGTTATTTATAAAGATAATAAAATTGTCATTTTTACGATTCAACTTCTTATTTATTGTCAATAGTTCTCTTTGGTTGCTAAAAATTGCTGCAGAATTATCTCCCTTCTATTATTCCCCTTACCATCCACTATGTTCCTCTATCACGATACAATATTTTTCCTCTAACCTTGCCCCCCCCCCCCCCTCCCCCATCACTTAGGGATAACCCCAAAAATTCTCAATTGTTTTATATATATATAGATATATAGATGTAAAAACTCAAAACGAGTCTCGGGAACTGCCCTTCTTCGCTCGCTACATTGGCTCCCAGTGAAAGCAAGAATTGAATTTAACATTGCATCACTTTGCCACCAATGTTTAAACAATAACATAATGCCATCATACCTCAGTGGACTAATTTCAGAATATGCGCCGCAGAGAGACGTTCGTTCTGCAGACTCCTCGAATCTTTACTGGTTGTGCCTGCGTTTTTCGCTGCAGACTTGTGGTATGAGAGCCTTCTCAACATTTGGCCCGAAGATATGGAACTCGCTCACCCTCAAGCTCAGACAAACCACCAGCTACGACACTTTTGAAAAGAACTTAAAGACTCACTAATTTAAGATCCACCTTTAGATATATATATATATATATACATTGACGATTGGAAGAAAATGATCAGTGTTGGCAGCAGATGCAATGGTATCGAAGCGAACCCAGTCTTACTGCCTCTATGTAGCCTATATTATACACTTCTCCATATCACTCCCTCTTACTACACTTCATATGTCTACACAATATTCCACCAACCTCCCCCCACCACCCTCTTTTTTTTCTCTTTTTATTTTGTTGTCGTCGTTGTGTTTAGGCATACTTCCTTACATTAGAGTTACTTTGCAAAAAAACAACTGACCTTTACCATCTGCCCTCTGAACTGTGTATGCATATATTTATATATAACATGTAACATTGACTTCTGGGGTGTGGGGTTGAGACATTTTATTTTCATTATTCGTTACTAAGTAAGATTGAGCATCGTTGAATCCATTACACAATGTTTTTTTCTTGAATGCAAATTTTAATCGGTAAAAAAATTTATTAAATTTTATCAATTAATTTATGTATACAATTTTTTGTGTGTGTTAGTGTTAATGTAGCGAATATCCCAACATAAGCGCCTGGTGACGGCCCCCTTTCTTCCCTGGCTTCCCCCATATTTAATACGCTCCTGAGATGAGGGGGCAGCTACTACTTTGCGTTATTTACTATCTCCCTATATGCCTATTTACTATTTCCCTATTTCTCATTACTTTTCTATTACTCATACATAGAATCAGATCGACATATTGATATTTTGATAAGGTATTTCTGTGTACAGATCTGAATATTTATCTGTTTGTGTTGACAGAGCCAAGATAGGGGGGAGTGGGGCGGAGAAAGGGCGTCGTAAACTATATTGATTTATATAAGATTTTATTGTGTGTGTGTGTAAAATATTGTCAGGGCTAGAGATATATTCACATGCATTATGGTATACCTACATAAAGGTCCCACAAGATCAAGTGTTACATCGTTGGACCATTGGACTTGCATTCTTTAGACTAGTGTTTTAAATGATACCCGGGTTGTTATCTTATTATTTATACCTGACTGTTTCAGCTAACCCATTCCATCTCTTAAAGCCTCCAGGATTATTATGTTCTTATTATCTCTTTGGTTGGCGTTTATTGCTGTGAAATAAAATAAAATCACAGGTAAATATTGATGTCAAATTGATCTTCTATTTGTTTTGTTTCGAAAATTGTATTATGTCAAAAGCACTCCATGTTTTTAACCCGATAATACGTTTTTAAAATCCTAACCCTTGCAAACATGTTAGTTCCTAGTAACGTCATCGGTTTCAATGACCCCGTGACGTCACCAGTTTCAGAGACCCCGTGACGTCACCAGTTTCGGTGACGCAGTGGGAATACTGAGACCAGGGCAACTGACAGAAAAATGCATTCGTCACTAAGAGGGAAAAGGGGGGGGGGGGGTAAGATAGTGAATTATCACCTCTCTATCTATGCGCCATGATATCACCTTACAATTCTAAAACAAAAATTCTCTGCATACTACAAATAATTATGTAGGAAGTAGCAAGCGCCGTTAGGTGGCGCCTTGGTTAAATAGCTGTATTGATGAGAAAGGTTATATAAAAATATAGGCCTAAATATATTACTATATAAGGACTTGATTAAAATATCAGTATACAATTAAAGCTTTTTTCAATGGCAGTAAAATGAAGATTAAATAAAAAATAAATGGCATGATGATTTATTCTATTCAAATATGGCTTGTTTTCAAATTTTGGATTTACACCTATTTTTTTTTTTTTTTGCTTTGGTAAATTTCCATAATTTATTCAAATAACATCTGGTGAAACATATTTTCCTCGTAGATTTTCGTGTAGCCATCTTGAATATAAAGATACGAATAATATCTTGCACCCCCCCCCCCTCCCACCACCACCCCCCCATTTATTTCAGCAGACAGTTTGAACACTGCACACACCCATTAAAATAAGTGTTTTGTCCCCAATCCCCCCCCCCCCAACACAGCCCACCATTTTTAAAATGTCCGGGTACGCTCACGGGTTGTGAAATATTTTGTTAGTATGGGTACGCACTTTAGTTTATATGTATTTGTCAGTGTCATTGTCAGTGCGTGTCAATGTGTTTGTGTCATTGCCAGTGCGTGTGTCAGTGTCATTGTCAGTGCGGGTGTCCGTGTCAGTGTGTGTGTCAGTGTCATGGTCAGTGCGTGTGTCCGTGTCAGTGTGTGTGTCCGTGTAATTGCCATTGCGTGTTAGTGCATGTGTCAGTGTCATTGTCAGTGTGCCTTTGCTGGTCTGTCTGTGTGTGCCTACGCTCTGCCTTTGCGGGGGTGTAGGCCTACATACCTAGTCATGTCACGTGACTGCACTCGATATCTCACTATATCTCCCTATATCTCCCTATTTAAATATATTTTTAAAAAAGCCACATTCCAAATCTTGACCTTGTATTACCTACTGTCTATGACAACCCCCGCCCCCCTCCCCCACCCAAAAAAAAAAGTACCATCGAACCGTTTCAATCTACCCACGTACCTACACCTACGGAACCAGGCGAAATCCCGATATTCAATTTTCTCAGAAAACTGGACGATACACGCCACGGAACTTTGGTCTTTTTTTTTTAAAACTGCAAACTGAAAGTTAAATATTTTCTTTTATTTGTTTATGTTTGTATATGCGTATGTTGTAATGAGTACTTATCTTTAAATAATGTCATTGGGGGAGGGAGGGAGGGAGGGAGGGGAGGGGTGGTATCTCGTATTTACGATTCGATGAAGGCGTGTATATCTGTGGGGGGACGTCTTGGGGGCTCGGTACGTAAGAGTTAAAGTGCAATTTACGTTGTCTTACAGGGTCATAGTTTATTATTTTTTCCATGAGACTCTTGCACTTGGCGACTATGGAATGGATCCGGGTGATATCTTGAGTGAATGCCCTTGTCAGAGGCCACTATGAAATACATAAACAAATTCAACCCATGAAACATACGAAGGGAAACAACTATATTGAATTTTTGTCTTAAAATATAAAACATGATATTAAATTCTATATTTACCCCCCACCACCCTCCTATCTGACCCTGGTCTAAGAAAGAGTGAGGGTGCCTTAACCCCGTCACATCGTCACATTACCTCACCTGAAATTTACTCCATGCTTCACACTCATGCCTCTTTTTTTTTATTTCTCCCCCCCCCCCCTCTTAACCTCTAGTCCAGTTATCTGCAAAAGTACACGAGATATGATTTATTGGTAAATGAATTGAATTCGATTTTTTATTCTTATGGCATGAGCCCCAGCCCCCCCCCCCCCCCCCACGCCCTAGTCACACCCACTTGTTCCCCTACCATGACTTTATTTAACTGGGTTTTTGTTGCAGACGAAAAAGTTATGGAATAGTTTCACTTTATTTTTCCTTTAAATTGGCATTCAGTCTGGTCAGAAGTCAGACACTTCAAAAGAGTTGGCTGGTCTTTTGATGTCTTGGAATTATTATATGTCCCACTGCACACCCTCCGCCTCCTCCGCCCCCTCCCCACTGTATTACACGCTCAACCAACTATAAACTGACACACTCTCCACTAGAGGTTCTGCATTGACGATTGGAAGAAAATGATCAGCGTTGGCAGCAGATTCAATGTTACAGAATCGAACCCGGTCTCTCTATCTCTCTGTATAATATACACTTCTCCCTATCTCTCCAATATGTCTACACAATTCTCCCTTACGCCCCCTTCCCCTACCTTTTTTATTCTCTACCTACGTTCATACGAGTTATTTCGCAAACAGACAGCTGATCTTTGACAGTTGAACCGTGTGGGTGCTTATTTTAAAAACCTGACAACGAAATTAAATGTAAATAAATAATATTTAATAGTTTTAGATGTGTTTAATGTATGAACATTTTTGGATTTAAGGGAAAAGGTCACAGACAGACAGACAGACATTCACACTAGATAGATAAATAGATCTGACGAATTATATTATGAGCCTTACTGTTGTGTTTAACCCTTACAGTCCCGGGCGCGTATATAGCTGAACTGAAGGCAGCATAGATAGAAGTAGGTCGGTACGGGAAGGGTTAAGAGAAAAATCTTCACAATTCAACTTCCTATTGGCAACATATGTTTGTAATCTAAATGGCAAGGCCATGAACCAATATGGTTGTAGGCATAAGTAGCGTACTGAATACGAAATATTATGTTTACTTCCTATGCACAGATCTATATAGATCTACTATAAGTTGGTGTTTGCTTTTTTTTTGGAAGGGGGGGGGGCTATGACTATCGCTAAAGCACAGATCTATATAGGCCTACTATAAATTGTTTTGGGAACTAGGACTATCACCAAAGCACAGATCTATATAGGACTACTATAAATTGTTTTGTGGGCTAGGACTATCACCAAAGCACAGATCTATATAGGCCTACTATAAATTGTTTTGTGGGCTAGGACTATCGCCAAAGCACAGATATATAGATCTATAGGCCTACTATAAATTGTTTTGTGGGCTAGGACTATCACCAAAGCACAGATCTATATAGGCCTACTATAAATTGTTTTGTGGGCTAGGACTATCGCCAAAGCACAGATCTATATAGGCCTACTATAAATTGTTTTGTGGGCTAGGACTATCGCCAAAGCACAGATATATAGATCTATAGGCCTACTATAAATAGTTTTGTGGGCTAGGACTATCACCAAAGCACAGATCTATATAGGCCTACTATAGGCCTAAATTGTTTTGTGGGCTAGGACTATCGCCAAAGCACATATCTAAATAGGCCTACTATAAATTGTTTTGTGGGCTAGGACTATCGCCAAAGCACAGATCTATAGATCTATATAGGCCTACTATAAATTGTTTTGTGGGCTAGGACTATCGCCAAAGCACAGATCTATAGATCTATATAGGCCTACTATAAATTGTTTTGTGGGCTAGGACTATCGCCAAAGCACAGATCTATAGATCTATATAGGCCTACTATAAATTGTTTTGTGGGCTAGGACTATCGCCAAAGCACAGATCTATAGATCTATATAGGCCTACTATAAATTGTTTTGTGGGCTAGGACTATCGCATTTAGTGGCATTAATATTTTTTTTCAATACTGTAGTTTTATGACTCAGTGAGTGACTGACCTTGATGGCCGTAAGACTAGACTAGACTAGACTAAGTGTGTTCTGTTTACAGAAAGCTACACATGATGTGTTGATTTTCTAAAACTTGTTGATACGTTTGTTTGACTAAGTTCACCCTTTTTCTTTTTTGGATCCGCAGCACACAACACACGTTTAAGACATTGTGCTGTTATTCGCCCATTACTTTTTTTACCCCCCCCCCTCCCCACACGCCCGGTCGTCTGCCACTAACATTGCGTCATCGATTTACATGTCCGGCGCGAGTTGCAGACGAGGCGAGCAAGCAGGCCGGTCGTTGTCTTCCCCTTGTTGATAAAAAGCACGGCTCTCGCCAGCACGCGCTGTTCGCTCGAACACAGCTAGCGGCGGTGTAGACACAAACTTTCACCGCACGCAACCTTTATAATAGATATAGTCTAAGTGTTGTTTTTGTTGTCTAAATTACCGTAAAGACTGATTTTTAATTTTAAAAAACATTAAATCATTCTTCTTTTTGTTGTTTAGAACGCCGGGTATGGAGGAGAAAGATAGCCAGGAAGACTTCGACGCGGCAACAATGGCCATGCTCAGTGCCAATTTGCCTGACAGCGCGCTGAGCTCGAGCACACCCGACCCGCGGCTGCAGAAGGCGTGGCAAGATTCGACGAGAACCAATCAGGTCACGCCGATCCTGAAGGAGGAACTGCGGCTGCGCATCCTGGCGAAACGTCTACAGCAAGGAGAACCCGAGATTGACACGAGTTCCGTGGAGCCGAAAAAATACGAGGTATTAAATTAAAAAACAAGATATTTGTTTTGTTACTTGTTATTGTAACATGTCATTAATGGCAAGGTTAAGGAGAAATTTACTGGAGTTTAGTCTCGAGGTCATGAGTGGCAGTTCAACCAATCACATAGAACTCTGGCAGAGTTTATCTTAGAATACTGCTGTGATTTCTACGAAAGTGTTGAAAAGTTAAGCATAGAGAAACTATTTTCAGTGTCAACCTTCAAATATTGGATGCCATGGGGCAAATATTTTCATAGCTTCCTTTTTGTTGCAAGCTGGTCTTGCAAAACTATTTTTGCCCACATTTTTTCTATCAGTAGGCCTAGGCCTCGATAAGGCACATGAAGATGTACAAAGACAACAAATGTCATCTCATTTATTTATTGTTTGTTTCTTTGAAGTCAGGCATAAACAAGAGGGCCTGGAGATTGCCTAAACTTATTTTAAAGACTAGGCTACCTTATATAAAACGGGCTCAGGGCCTATGCCGGCCTATGGGCACGCGAAGATGAGAATATCGCTTGGTTGGTTCAGGCTGGTTTGACGAAGACAATTTAGTTGTTGTTACTGTATTAAGTTTTGGAAATTTCCATTCTCCCGTGTAGTTGTTGATAAAATAGGTCAATGGTTGCTCGGCCTACTTGTCTTACTACAAGACAGTGTGTCTAAGACAACGCAATAAATAAAAAAAAACTTTTCAGTAACCAAACTACAGTAGGCCTAAGTGAAAAAGACAACAACTGAGAATGATGTAGATTGTAGATCGTGTCTAGGGTTTGAACCCGGCCCCAGTTAGCTTTCTCAATTCAATACTAACCGATCCACCACCACTTGGCCTGATATAACACAGAGAATTCAATCAAATTTTACACACACACACACACACAAATAAGCTCTTTATGGCTGTGGCTATTCACACGCGTGTGCAAATGGTCTACGTGGTCTATTCACACACGTGTACAAATACAGTAGTCTATTCGCACACAGTATGCACACAACTAAGTGAACATCATTTTGTGTTGTTTTTATGAAAACAAAATTTGTTTTCATTTGCCAAATAAATTGTCACTACAGTAATTAGGCTACACACATTCCAAATAGTATTACAAACAGTAAGATCATAAGAAAATATTTTGGAATGGCTTATGGAAATGGTTACATTTATCTGTAGGCTATATATAAAAAGCTGTGTGTGTGTTTAACCTCATTGCCTCATATTGTAACTTTGCAATTAGACTTAGCACATGTGTCCACACTAGCAGATTGGATAACGTATCGGACTGCCATGCGGTCGACCCGGGTTCAATTCTCCAGTTAGTCTATACCTTAAAAAAAATGTATATTTCAATTAATATTACTCTTTTAAAAAATATTGTAAATCAACGGGCAACACCGGGCAATTTAGCTTTTTGTTAAATAAAAGACTTGCCTATTTTTCAACCTGATTACAATATTTATTTAAAATTACTTTCCTAAATACTAGATCTAAATGTCTTCAGTAAAAATAATATTTTGTAAAGTCTATTGCAGCTATTGCTTTCTGTTCATTGTAGTTTATAATTGTTTATCTGTAGCTAATACAGGCCTGTTTGATTGTCCCCGGGCAACGCCGGGCAATTTAGCTTGTAGCCTATATCATGTAAGCCCCTTTT
The DNA here is from genome assembly GCA_949126835.1 of Anisus vortex. Classification (NCBI taxonomy): domain Eukaryota; kingdom Metazoa; phylum Mollusca; class Gastropoda; family Planorbidae; genus Anisus; species Anisus vortex. Next base: position 5,496,859 of record OX421495.1, read on the forward strand.
TGCCACATATAGTTTTAAATTTTTTTTTATTTTATTAATAGATTTTAAATTGAAGATTTTTTTTGTCTTAAATATATCCCATTAAATTTATTTACTATCGATATGTAAAAAACGTTTGCTGTCATAATTTGCCATCGGCAATGTTGTATTAACCTTAATTTTATCTAGGTCAAGGTCTACATAGTACTAATTACTCTGCTGCGCGAAAGTGAGGCTGGGGGGGGGGGGGGGGCTGGTAATACAAAATGCCCTTTTCATTTTCCCGACACCAAGTATATTTATTCAGAAACCATATCCAGCTATTGTTAAATAAAGAAATAATGATATCTTTTGATTTTTTTTTTTTTTTTATTTTTTTTTGGGGGGGGGGGGAGGGTTGTACTTTAGTTCAGGCTTAGCCTGAGGTATTTGTAAAAGAGATGCGCAGTCAAATATAAATACCAATGCGCATGTCCCGTGTGAATAGCACGCTATGACGTGGATTGCCTATTCGCACGCGCGTGGGAATAGACACAACTTTCTTTATTTACTTTTTGAAATAATCTCTTAAAGTTGAAATATTTTTACAGAAGCTTTGGCACACACATTGTCAGAACTCTCGTAAGGTGACTTTTTTTAAAAAGGTCATTTAAAAAAAAAACAACAACTAAAAACACATTTTAGTACTAGGCTGTATCAAGGCTATACTGGTCCAACTTAAAATTAAATATTATTTACATGAATTTGTATTTACAAAACTAGTTTAAATATTTCCCACGAACAATCAGTCAGTAGGTTGGCGTTCACAGATCATTTCGTAGGTGTTAAGAAATCGCACAAACAAGCAAAAAAAAACAACAACAACTGAAAAACAGTAAAAAGCAAAAGAAAAAACATTGAATAGGCCTAACATTTAAAAGAAAAACAACTAAGAAAAGTAAAAAGAAAAAACAACTGAAAAACAGTTAAAAGCAAAAGAAAAACTACTGAATAACATTTAAAAGAAAAACAACTGAAAAACAGTCAAAAGAAAAAGAAAAACAACCGAAAAAACATAAAAAGCAAAAGAAAAACCACTGAAACACTGTAAAAAGAAACAAGAAAAACAACTGAATAACAGTAAAAAGAAAAAGAAACACAACTGAAAAACAGTCAAAAGAAAAAGAAAAACAAATGAAAAACAGTCAAAAGAAAAAGAAAAACAAATGAAAAACAGTCAAATGAAAAAGAAAAACAAGTGAATAACAGTAAAAAGAAAAAGAAAAACAACTGAAAAACAGCAAAAAAAGTAAAAAGAAAAACAACTGAAAAAGAAAAACAACTGAAAAACAGTCAAAAGAAAAAGAAAAACAAATGAAAAACAGTTAAAAGCAAAAGAAAAACAACTGAAAAACATTTACAAGAAAAACAACTGAAAAACAGTCAAAAGAATAAAAAAAAACAACAACTGAAAAACAGTCAAAAGAAAAAGAAAAACAACCGAAAAAACATAAAAAGCAAAAGAAAAACCACTGAAACACTGTAAAAAGAAAAAAAGAAAAACAACTGAATAACAGTAAAAAGACAAACAACTGAAAAACAGCTTAAAAAACCCAAAAAACAGTAAAAAGAAAAACATCTGAAAAAACAGTAAAAAGAAAAAGAAACACAACTGAAAAACTGTCAAAAGAAAAAAGAAAAACAACTAAATAACAGTAAAAAGAAAAACAACTGAAAAACAGAAAAAAAGAAAAACAACTTAAAAACAGTCAAAAGAAAAAGAAAAACAAATGAAAAACAGTCAAAAGAAAAACAAATGAAAAACAGTCAAAAGAAAAAGAAAAACAAATGAAAAACAGTGAAAAGAAAAACAAATGAAAAACAGTCAAAAGAAAAAAAAAAACAAATGAAAAACAGTCAAAAGAAAAAGAAAAACAAATGAAAAACAGTGAAAAGAAAAACAAATGAAAAACAGTGAAAAGAAAAACAAATGAAAAACAGTCAAAAGAAAAAGAAAAACAAATGAAAAACAGTGAAAAGAAAAACAAATGAAAAACAGTCAAAAGAAAAAAAAAAAAAATGAAAAACTTTTAAAGAAAAAGAAAAACAAATGAAAAACAGTGAAAAGAAAAACAAATGAAAAACAGTGAAAAGAAAAACAAATGAAAAACAGTCAAAAGAAAAAGAAAAACAAATGAAAAACAGTCAAAAGAAAAAGAAAAACAAATGAAAAACAGTGAAAAGAAAAACAAATGAAAAACAGTGAAAAGAAAAACAAATGAAAAACAGTGAAAAGAAAAACAAATGAAAAACAGTCAAAAGAAAAAGAAAAACAAATGAAAAACAGTCAAAAGAAAAAGAAAAACAAATGAAAAACAGTGAAAAGAAAAACAAATGAAAAACAGTGAAAAGAAAAACAAATGAAAAACAGTCAAAAGAAAAAGAAAAACAAATGAAAAACAGTCAAAAGAAAAAGAAAAACAAATGAAAAACAGTGAAAAGAAAAACAAATGAAAAACAGTGAAAAGAAAAACAAATGAAAAACAGTCAAAAGAAAAAGAAAAACAAATGAAAAACAGTCAAAAGAAAAAGAAAAACAAATGAAAAACAGTGAAAAGAAAAACAAATGAAAAACAGTGAAAAGAAAAACAAATGAAAAACAGTCAAAAGAAAAACAAATGAAAAACAGTCAAAAGAAAAAGAAAAACAACAGAAAAACAGTAAACAGCACAAACACACAAAAAAAACAACAACAACAATAACGTAGACTAGATAATTCTTCCTAAATATTACAGACGCTCCGCTCCTTCTATACAAAAAAAATACTGAGGCCTACGCTGATTTGTGGTTTGGGAATCACTCATTAAATACAAATGATTGATTTTTTTTTTGGTCTCTTCTGCCAAAGACTATAATATTATTATCTTTGCTTCTATTTAAAGCCTAAAGTCATGTTTAAAAATACAAATGGAAAACAAACACATCAACAACTGGACTAAAAATAGACTCGAGTGCCAAATATATTTGCTTTTTCTTTTTACACTTGTTTTTGTTCTATGAATTAGTAATTAGAGAAATATTTGGGACCTACGAATTCTATTTATGCTCAATTTGTTTAAAGAAAGGATTTGGCCTTGATTTTTTTTTTTTTTTTTGCATGGAGCTTTAAAATAACACACACACACAAGTCTTCTACCCCCCCCCCCCCATTCCGTTAGAGTACATTTACCATAACTCATAACAAAAAGCTAAACACGGAATTAGTTTTAATCCGGAATTAATTTTAATCCCTTGACCTTAACGGTCGTTGTGGGGAGCTAATGGACACGCAAATGGCCGTATTTAGGATCGTGGGGGGGCCCTGTTCCCAAATTTGTGCGGGGCCCCCCTCGTGGTCTCGCCCTTGCCTTCCACATACCTCAGAAAAGGGCCGTTAATTCATGTTACATTCTCAGTTCGTTCTGTAAAATCATACATTTTATGTTGCGCTTAGCTTGGTTGGACTGGAGGATGACGGGACATGTTAGTCCCCCCCCCCCCCATTTCACTCCAACAGTGGCGTAGAAAGAGGAGGGTCGAGGTAAAAGGGGCGACAAAATAAAGCATACAATGTTACATCTCTCTCTCTCTCTCTCTGTATATATATATATATATATATATATATATATATATATATATAAAGTACACTGTGTGTGTGTGTTCAACCAATCATATTAGTTAATCTAAAGACACGTGACCTTATTGTCTCATATTATACTTTTGCGATCTCACTTCGGGCATGTGTCATCGCTAGCTAAGGGGTTAATGTATCGGACTGCCATGTGGACTACTCGGGTTCGATTCTCCAGATAGTGTATACCTTTTTTTTTCTACAATTTTTTTTAAATTAAATTACTTTCCTAAAAGTCTTTAGTAACAAAAAAATAAAATAATTCGTTATTAGATTTAAGGCTTTCTTTTCATTGTAGTTTATAATATATTTACCTGTAGCTTACACGGGCTTGTTTTATTTACACCCGTGCAACGCCGGGCAATTTAGCTTGTTTATAACATATAATAGAAAAAAAATGTGATTAAACGGTGAGAAGTTGAGGGAGGACGGGGACACCTAATTTTCTAATTCTACAATGGGGCGCAACATAGTCTAGCTATGTCTCTGGTCTTACCATCGTTTCTACTTTTTAAACTCCTCCCGCCCCCACCCCCCACCACCTACCCTATTTCCTATCCGAAGTAAGTAAAGTACCCGTCGGACTGAGTTGATCCATAGGTCCGATGAAGCAGCGTTCAACAGTTTATGTGGCCACGGCATAATAGGTGATTGTGTGACCAGCACTATGCACAGCTGCATACTTTACCCCAACTAAGGTCAGGTACCCATCTGAGCTGGGTAGACTCCGAAGTGCGTAGTTCTTTTTCGCCTGGGCTCCCGTCGGCTAAATGAAAGCGTAAAAAAAAATAATTAAATTAAAACAAGTTATAGTCATTCGTAGAACCGTCATTTTGACGGGCATAAAAACTAGTCATTATAGAAAAATTACATATAAAGATTTGACTCCGGGAAGTTGTGCCACGCGTTCTGTCAGGAAAACCCAACGTTTCATCGGGAAATATGATCGCTTTAACAATATCATGGATTTAAAATTTAAAGAGACACCGTTAAGACTGGGCTATAAGCAGCCCTCACGTCAGAATTGGTAGCTTACTACAAACAAACAACAACCTTGATCTATTTTAGAGGCTTGTCTAACCATGACCATAACTGATAATGTGACCAATAAGCTGTTAACTCGAATGGTTTTCGGGTATTACCTAAAAAAATATATTTTTTTGACGGGATTTAGGGAATTTCCGAATCTAATTAAAACTTAATCAACCACTTCTGCGTTTATTATTTGCATTGAGCACATTGACCTTGAGTTAGCCATTATCTTGTTTTTAAAAAACCCTGTCCTCTAATTGGGACTACCATTGTCTTATTTAAACACGCTGTTAGATAATCATCATTCTTACAATTTCGTTTTGTACCCCATTGTCCTACAATGTGATTACTGCTATGTTTGTGTCCCCCATTGTCCTACAATGTGATTACTGCTATGTTTGTGTCCCCCATTGTCCTACAATGTGATTACTGCTATGTTTGTGTCCCCCATTGTCCTACAATGTGATTACTGCTATGTTTCGTCCTCCGTTTGTCCTACATTGTGATTACTGCTATGTTTGTGTCCCCCATTGTCCTACATTGTGATTAATTCTATGTTTTGTCCCCCATTTGTCCTAAATTGTTATTAATGCTATGTATTGTCCTACATTGTGATTAATTCTATGTTTTGTCCCCCATTTGTCCTAAATTGTTATTACTGCTATGTATTGTCCTACATTGTGATTAATTCTATGTTTTGTCCCCCATTGTCCTACGTTTTGATTACTGCTATGTATTGTCCTACATTGTGATTAATTCTATGTTTTGTCCCCCATTTGTCCTAAATTGTTATTACTGCTATGTATTGTCCTACATTGTGATTAATTCTATGTTTTGTCCCCCATTGTCCTACAATGTGATTACTTCTATGTTTAGCCTAGTCCTCCATTTGTTCTACTTTTGTGGTTACTGTTCCGCTTTGGGGTTTACCGTTATGTTTTGTCCACCATTGTCCACCATTTGTCACACTTTTCGATTAGTGTCACGTTTGTTCTCAATTGTGCTCCTTTAATGACACTGTCATGTTTGTCCCCCTCCCCCCCCAACTCCCAAGTTGACAGAGGAGGAGAAGAATAAGAAAGACAGAAGGAAAGAGCAGAACCGCCGCGCTGCCAAGAAGTGTCGGGATAAACGGAAGATGAAGAAGCTGAGTGATGCTGAGGTGAGTAGCGGTGATGTTAGGATGTATGATGTGAGTAGCCGTGATAGTAGGATGTATGATGTGAGTAGCCGTAATGTTAGGATGTATGATGTGAGTAGCCGTGATGGCAGGATGTATGATGTGAGTAGCCGTGATGGTAGAATGTATGATGCGAGTAGCCGTGATGGCAGGATGTATGATGTGAGTAGCCGTGATGTTAGGATGTATGATGTGAGTAGCCGTGATGGCAGGATGTATGATGTATGATGTGAGTAGCCGTGATGGCAGGATGTATGATGTGAGTAGCCGTGATGGTAGGGTATTTGATGTAAGTAGCCGTGGTGGTAGGATTATGATGTGAGTAGCAGTGATGGTAGAATGTATGATGTGAGTAGCCATGATGGTAGAATGTATGATGTGAGTAGCCGTGATGGTAGAATGTATGATGTGAGTAGCCGTGATGGTAGAATGTATGATGTGAGTAGCCGTGATGGTAAAATGTATGATGTGAGTAGCTGTGATGGTAGGATGTATGATGTGAGTAGCTGTGATGGTAGGATATATGATGTGAGTAGCCGTGATGGCAGGATGTATGATGTGAGTAGCCGTGATGGTTGAATGTATGATGTGAGTAGCCGTGATGGTAGGATGTATGATGTGAGTAGCTGTGATGGTAGGGTGTATGATGTGAGTAGCCGTGATGGCAGGATGTATGATGTGAGTAGCCGTGATGGTATGATGTATGATGTGAGTAGCCGTGATGGCAGGATGTATGATGTGAGTAGCCGTGATGATAGAATGTATGATGTGAGTAGCAGTGATGGTAGGATGTATGATGTGAGTAGCTGTGATGGTAGGATGTATGATGTGAGTAGCCGTGAAGGTAAAATGTATGATGTGAGTAGTTGTGATGGTAGGATGTATGATGTGAGTAGCCGTGATGGCAGGATGTATGATGCGAGTAGCCGTGATGGTAGAATGTATGATGTGAGTAGCTGTGATGGTAGAATGTATGATGTGAGTAGCTGTGATGGTAGAATGTATGATGTGAGTAGCCGTGAAGGTAAAATGTATGATGTGAGTAGTTGTGATGGTAGGATGTATGATGTGAGTAGCCGTTAATGAACAATGTGTGATGTGAGTAGCAGTAATATTAGGATATATATTGAGAAGCCGTGATGGTAGGATTTATATTGAGTAGCCGTGATGGTAGAATGTATGATGTGAGTTGCCATGATGGTAGGATGTATGATGTGAGTAGCCGTTAATGAACAATGTGTGATGTGAGTAGCAGTAATGTTTGGATATATATTGAGAAGCCATGATGGTAGGATTTATATTGAGTAGCCGTGATGGTAAAATGTATGATGTGAGTAGCCGAGATGGTAGAATGTATTATGTGAGTAGCCGTGATGGCAGGATGTATGATGTGAGTAGCCGTGATGTTAGGATGTATGATGTGAGTAGCCGTGATGGCAGGATGTATGATGTGAGTAGCCGTGATGTTAGGATGTATGATGTGAGTAGCCGTGATGGCAGGATGTATGATGTGAATAGCCGTGATGGCAGGATGTATGATGTGAGTAGCCGTGATGGTAGGGTATTTGATGTAAGTAGCCGTGGTGGTAGGATTATGATGTGAGTAGCAGTGATGGTAGAATGTATGATGTGAGTAGCCATGATGGTAGAATGTATGATGTGAGTAGCCGTGATGGTAGAATGTATGATGTGAGTAGCCGTGATGGTAGAATGTATGATGTGAGTAGCCGTGATGGTAGAATGTATGATGTGAGTAGCTGTGATGGTAGGATGTATGATGTGAGTAGCTGTGATGGTAGGATATATGATGTGAGTAGCCGTGATGGCAGGATGTATGATGTGAGTAGCCGTGATGGTAGAATGTATGATGTGAGTAGCCGTGATGGTAGGATGTATGATGTGAGTAGCTGTGATGGTAGGGTGTATGATGTGAGTAGCCGTGATGGCAGGATGTATGATGTGAGTAGCCGTGATGGTAGGATGTATGATGTGAGTAGCCGGGATGGCAGGATGTATGATGTGAGTAGCCGTGATGGTAGAATGTATGATGTGAGTAGCTGTGATGGTAGAATGTATGATGTGAGTAGCCGTGAAGGTAAAATGTATGATGAGTAGTTGTGATGGTAGGATGTATGATGTGAGTAGCCGTTAATGAACAATGTGTGATGTGAGTAGCAGTATAATTAGGATATATATTGAGAAGCCGTGATGGTAGGATTTATATTGAGTAGCCGTGATGGTAGAATGTATGATGTGAGTAGCCATGATGGTAGGATGTATGATGTGAGTAGCCGTTAATGAACAATGTGTGATGTGAGTAGCAGTAATGTTAGGATATATATTGAGAAGCCATGATGGTAGGATTTATATTGAGTAGCCGTGATGGTAGAATGTATGATGTGAGTAGCCGAGATGGTAGAATGTATGATGTGAGTTGCCATGATGGTAGGATGTATGATGTGAGTAGCCGTTAATGAACAATGTGTGATGTGAGTAGCAGTAATGTTTGGATATATATTGAGAAGCCATGATGGTAGGATTTATATTGAGTAGCCGTGATGGTAAAATGTATGATGTGAGTAGCCGAGATGGTAGAATGTATTATGTGAGTAGCCGTGATGGCAGGATGTATGATGTGAGTAGCCGTGATGTTAGGATGTATGATGTGAGTAGCCGTGATGGCAGGATGTATGATGTGAGTAGCCGTGATGTTAGGATGTATGATGTGAGTAGCCGTGATGGCAGGATGTATGATGTGAATAGCCGTGATGGCAGGATGTATGATGTGAGTAGCCGTGATGGTAGGGTATTTGATGTAAGTAGCCGTGGTGGTAGGATTATGATGTGAGTAGCAGTGATGGTAGAATGTATGATGTGAGTAGCCATGATGGTAGAATGTATGATGTGAGTAGCCGTGATGGTAGAATGTATGATGTGAGTAGCCGTGATGGTAGAATGTATGATGTGAGTAGCCGTGATGGTAGAATGTATGATGTGAGTAGCTGTGATGGTAAGATGTATGATGTGAGTAGCTGTGATGGTAGGATATATGATGTGAGTAGCCGTGATGGCAGGATGTATGATGTGAGTAGCCGTGATGGTAGAATGTATGATGTGAGTAGCCGTGATGGTAGGATGTATGATGTGAGTAGCTATGATGGTAGGGTGTATGATGTGAGTAGCCGTGATGGCAGGATGTATGATGTGAGTAGCCGTGATGGTAGGATGTATGATGTGAGTAGCCGGGATGGCAGGATGTATGATGTGAGTAGCCGTGATGGTAGAATGTATGATGTGAGTAGCTGTGATGGTAGAATGTATGATGTGAGTAGCCGTGAAGGTAAAATGTATGATGAGTAGTTGTGATGGTAGGATGTATGATGTGAGTAGCCGTTAATGAACAATGTGTGATGTGAGTAGCAGTAATATTAGGATATATATTGAGAAGCCGTGATGGTAGGATTTATATTGAGTAGCCGTGATGGTAGAATGTATGATGTGAGTAGCCATGATGGTAGGATGTATGATGTGAGTAGCCGTTAATGAACAATGTGTGATGTGAGTAGCAGTAATGTTAGGATATATATTGAGAAGCCATGATGGTAGGATTTATATTGAGTAGCCGTGATGGTAGAATGTATGATGTGAGTAGCCGAGATGGTAGAATGTATGATGTGAGTAGCCTTGATGGTAGAATGTATGTTGAGTAGCCGTGATGGTAGGATGTATGATGTGAGTAGCCGTGCTGGTAGGATGTATGATGTGAGTAGCCGTGATGGTAGAATGTATGTTGAGTAGCCGTGATGTTAGGATGTATGATGTGAGTAGCCGTGCTGGTAGGATGTATGATGTGAGTAGCCGTGATGGTAGGATGTATGATGTGAGTAGCCGTGCTGGTGTGATGTATGTTTAGGTTGTAGCCTCAATTGAACGTTAGAGTTTCTGTTCTGTTATCGATAACATTCATTCAATTACTCTTCACAACTCTCTAACAGAATTCAGATATGTTAAAGAAGAGAAATCAGCAACTCCGTGATGAAATGCTGAATCTGAAGCTCGTGGCCGCACACCTTCAGAAGTACATTGAGCAGCACATCACTCCAGGCCAGTGTCACTACGGCCAGAAAGTCTGCGACACTCAGGCATACCACGCTGCCTCTGAAAGCCCGCCTTGGCCCTCGCTCCCCGACTCGTCTTCCGCGCAGGATCACGAGGTCTGCTCCCGGAAACGGCCGTACCCTTTTGCGGCGATGGCAGCATTTTCACCCGTCTCGCCGTCGACGGTTGCGGAGGTTCCCGACTCTTTCGGCGTGGCACCCACGGAGAGTTACCAGGACGGCATCTCAGGCCTGGCCGCTGAGTCGCTGCTCCAAACAGGGGCGGATCTCCACCCCGCCTACTTCTCGTCAGATTATCTGAGCTCCAACGAGGGCGGCGGGCTTGTACTCCACGACGACGTCTCCTCTGATGTCCAGGACGGCACGGTCAGTTCTCAAAGCAACGGACTCGGACATTCACAAATGCTGTCAACCCAGCAGCCTTTCTTTCTTGACCAGTGCCAAAGTCACGATGACTTCGGTTCCAGCTCCTTCGAGTGCTACAAGGACAGGTTGCCGGATTCCGCATCCGTCAGCGACCAGGAGTGTATTGACGAGGACGGGGCCCGGTTCCTGGATAGCTGCGGCCCGTCGACTCTCGATGCGGACAGTTCAACCCTGGACAATTTCACAAACTTCATCTGTGACTACCAGTTGTACATCGGAGGAGAGCCTCAACATTTCATGCATGTTGCGCCCATGACCCCATCATCGCCATCTCCCCCGCCCATTCCCCTGACCTCCACGACGCCGAACTCTCTCTCCATGCCCATTCCATCTGGCTCGCCTCCCCCCATCATGCAGGAGAAAGGCCGCCCGGCTAGACCAGTTATCAGGCTCGCGTCATCCGCCGTGTCAGTCCCCTCCCCTTACTCCAGCATGCAGCTGACGTCATCCATCAGCCCGCCTCCAAGCGTTCCTTCCCCTGCCAGTCACGGTCTGCCGGAGTCTCCGCCCATTCTTCACGGTCTCGCCTCATTGGACGACGGGAGGTATTTCGCTCATTTCGCGTCCGATGCTTCCATCATGGGCGTGGACTTAGATTCGTCGCTACCCATGAGCGATTTGTCAGGAGAAGATTTCGGCGGATAGGACTAGAAATGTTTTTACACAATAAACTTTTAGGTTCACCATGCATGTATAATATAATTTATGACTTAATCATTCTGTATTAACTGTATTCTCTTATTTTACCCATCATGCCTCAATTACGTCTTGACTAAAGTTGTGTTTCAGCCTTTTTTTGTGGGGGGAGGGGGTGGCTGGGGATGTTTTGTCATCATCATGTATTCGGTATTGGGTCGCCCTCCAAACTGGTACCTACTGGTAGTTGTATCATTACCACCACCCCACACAAAGCCACCAACACACTCAGACATCGTCCAAGCCCACTTAGGTTAGGTCATTAGGTCACACCAGATGGCATGGTGGTCGAGAATTTAATAGCTTTGTTTTATAGTATAGTCACCCACTTTTGAAACCATTTAAACTAAAAGTAAACGTACCAATTCCTGTCTACTGGTAACTCTAATAGGGCCAGTTTTCTAACTGTGACACTTGTTTGGGTGTTGCTCTTACCACCATTGTATATAGGCCTATATATATATATATATATATATATATTGTTTTTCTTGAACTCACTGTTAATATCTCATACCATACAGCCACTGTTGTTGTTTTTTTTTTTTTTTTTTTTTCTGTGCTCTAAAGCAGGGGTCGGCAACCCATGGCACTGCTCCCAGAAAGGTTCTACAAGTATCTTTTTCAAGAAACTGTGCGCTAAAGCAGCTTCCGCCGCCCTGCTCCCCCCCTCCCCCCGTGTGGGTATCGGGGTCCTGGAAATGACCAGGTGAAAGAATAACCTCACTGCTAAGTCCCACTTGCATGTCGTAAAAGGCGACTAATAGTGGGTTGTGCATTGGGTATAACCCGGGCACGTAAAACTTGTACCCCCCTTTGTGGTGCTGTTCGACAGAGGTCCAGATTTTAATACCCTGGATAGAGGTTTTTGCACACCTGCTGGGTGGGGGGGGGGGGCTCTGGTGTTGGTAGCATGGAGATGGGTGGGTGTAAAGTCGTGAAGAGGCCTGGATCCAGGATGTGACAATTCCACAGAGTATTCCCAGAATCTAACAGACTAAATGACACAACTGAGTGTCGTAACCATTTGGAGAGCGTTGTGGATGGCGGAGAATGGACCATAAGCCAGCCCCACCTCAGCACACCTCAGTCCTGACTCAATGTATCCAATTCCCGGAGTACCACTCACAGGTGCTGTGCGCAGAACCGATAACTTTTTCGAACTGCGGGGTTTGAAAAAGCCACAAAGAAAAACCCAGTATAACAATGCCAGTGTATCTGGCATTGACTGCAAGAGAGCAAACTGCTCTGCAGACTGGCTAATAGAAGAAGAAGAGGAATAGTGCTAAAGCAGGATAATTGTAAGGCTGTTGGCACGCTGAATGAATAAGAACTAAAACTTTGGCACACGATTGTCAAAAGGTTGCTGACCCCTGCTCTAAAGGATTTAGTGTACACACTACGTCAGACAAAGGATAGAGCTAACTCCAGCATCGAAGAGTCTTTTTTTTTATACTGTATCAAATGTGGCTGACATATATTTATTATATATATATATATATATTATTTCGAATTAAAGTCATCTTCTTCTTCTAATTAATTTTTATTATTATGAATAATTTTGTTTTTCTAGTTGCATATCTTGTATTATAACAATGTATCATTATTGCGAATCCTTTTTTTTTTAAAATATAAATAACTGCGTGTATTGTATAACGAATTTACTATTGTTATAATTGTTTCCTTTTGCCATATTATTTGTTATGATTAAAAAAAATGTATATTATTGATTTCATCTGTGTCTAGATCTATTTCTCCTTTTTTTTTTACAGTTTTATGTTGTTGTTTTTTATTTTTGTTGTTGCCAAAGCCATAAGATTGTGTGTTCATCTATCATTTTTCTAACCATAAATCTCATTTTTTTATTGCCATATTATTAAAGAAGGTATTTTTGTTTTGCAATCTGGATGAGAAATCGTCTGAAAATAAATTACTTGAATGAATCAAAGACTATAATAAGATGGACCGCTTGCTTTGATATTTCTGCTTTTTGAAAACTTAAAATAGGCCTACTCTGTTTCGGAGTTTCCAATCGCACCTGGTCCTCTATACTTCCGGGCTAGTAATTCGCTTTGATTTTCTCAATGGAACATTAAGATTAAAATCGGAAGTCTTTAGGTAAGTTTAGGATTCATTTAGGTCAGTGTTCTTGGCTGCCAACGGAAAAGCAACACTTAACCCTTACAGTCCCGGGCGCGTATATAGCGGAACTGAAGGCAGCATAGATAGAAGTAGGTACGGGAAGGGTTAAGCTGTGAAAATAGAGCAAGCGGTCCATCTTGTTAAATAGTCTTTGAATGAATGAAATAGAATGGATTTTTGTAAAGAATATTTTTTTATGAGTGCTTTTAAGTTCGTTTAATGAATAAATCATTGAACAAAGTTTGTAGATAAGTTGATAAAATAAATCATTTCATGTTTTCTTTAGTTTTCTCTTATACTATATATATATTTGTATATAGTTATGTATGTATATATGTTTTTTAAACATGTTTTACATTTGAATGATGTCAAGGGTCCTTAAACGGTTTACATTGACTACCAGTTTTAATTTCTTATTAGTAGTATTCTATTTAAATATCGATTCCACTAAAGCCAACTTACCTTATCTTATATATTACAAACGCTCCTTCTATAAAGAAAATTATTGCGTCCTATGCTCATCCGCGGTTTGAGTCTAATCCTGCATTTTTATTAATGTTTTAAATATTAAGTTACTGGTTTTCCTGGTTTGTTGAGGTAACCCATTCCATGCCCGAATGCAACTGTGGAAAAAAGAATACTTATATGCAATAGCTTGCATAAGGGATAAGGAAAGAGTTTTTGTCCTTATGTTTATCTCAGTATTGTAACAGAGGGTTAGTGTGTTGTATTTCTAAATTAGAATTCAATGCCTTATTAATTATAATTACTACTTTACTCTTTGCCCTTCTGTCCTTTGGTGTATATAGGTTTAGTGATTTCATTATTCCAAGATTTACCTTAGTGAACATTTAACATGCTTTAGACCCCTACTGTCTTACTTATAGTAAGTTATAGGTTGGGTCAGTTAATGCTACATTTATTTGATTTTTTTTTATATTATCAGTTAGCTTTGTCTCCTAGCCTAGAGTAATATCCGTGTTCTTAGTTGTATGTTAAATGCGCTCTGAGCTTACATTATGTTTGTTGGCAGCGCTATGCCTATACAATTATTATTATTCAACTATTGGTGTTACTCCTGTCAGTTGTGAATATTCGCTAGTATTTGTTTTAGTTTTTAAATGTTTTCTTTAGTTGATGGGTCCCATACAGAAGCTGCATATTCCAGTATAGGTCTCCCTAATGTGAGATAGCATTTTAGTGTTATGTTATTACAAATACAACACACTAACAATCTGTTACAATGCTCAGATAAACATAAGGACAAAAAACACTTTTCTTATTCCTTATGCGAGAACAAACGCATACAAGTTCTCCTTTTACCCACTAATCAAAATGCAAGACTAGACTCGGACCACATAGGACGCAATAATCTTCCGTATTAGAAAGAGCGTCTTTAATATACAAGATAAGGTAAAGCTAATAATCCTCAACATCCTTAAAAAAAATAATGCTGTTTTTTTTTCCGTTTTCATTCTTATTGAACACTATCAAAATATCAACAACGACTACCATTTAAATATCAGAGTTAACATATGTAAAATATTCCAAATCCGGTGGTCAATGTGAACCGAATGAGGATCCCTGGCGTGTGTATATTATAATGAATCTGTCAAGAAATTGTCAGATCCCCCAATGAGTTTGTTCAAAACCATCTTTCACCCCCTACGTCTTTCTCAAACGGCCATTATGGACCAATAACTCCAAGTGCAATAGAGTTATTATCTCTCTTTCGTTTTTTTTTTTAAATATTATTTTTCTTTCTTCCAATTTTTGTTTTTAACGAAAGAGGAAAAAAATTTTTTTTTATGATTTCATTTTTTTAAAAATGTAAATTTGTACGAAAGAGGAAAAAATAAACACATCAATTTCATCCGGATCAGAAGCCAATTGGTTGATGTGTTGTTTTTTTTAAATATTATTGTTGAAAGTTGTTTATATGCGTTGAATTATTATAATATGTCTACAATTACACATTAGTGGATATGTGTCTTTCTCTACAGTTGAAAATAAAATGTCAACAACATCAGAAGTTGTGTTAGTTATTTGTCTGTAGAGTGTATTGTTGTATTATGGTTTTATTATGTCAACAACATCAGAAGTTGGGTTAGTTATTAGTATGTAGAGTGTATTGTTGTATAATGGTTTTATTATGTCAACAACAGCAGAAGTTGTGTTAGTTATTTGTCTGTTGAGTGTAGCGTGGTGTTTTGGTTTTATTATGTTCAGTTATTATATTTGTTACTTATAGGCGCATACAGTGTACATTTAACCCATTAGGTTTTTCAGGTGGGATGGCCTACATTTATGCCATTTTTTTTTTAAACAGTAGGCCCTATTTAAAAAAAAACAGGGTTATACTGATTGGGAACGTTGATTAAAGTTTGGACAAGCTCTGGTGCCTTCCCCCGGGGGGCGGGGGCGTGGTGAAGGTACACAGTCACGTCATTATGTCTGCGTTCAAAGCAGGTCTTTTGGGGGGATGTGTTCACGCTAGTCGGGGACATGGCCGCCACAAACGAAATCCGCTTTACTACAAAATTATGAGACCTGCCACCATGGGCGCCCGCAGGATGGGGGGGGGGGGCAAGGGGGGGCAATTGCCCCCCCCCCCGATTGATAGATAAAAAAAAAATTTGACTAAAATAGACAAAAAAATTAATAATGAAAACATTTATAATTAATTTTAACAACTGTGACTCCTTCCATTGTCATATCGATCTCATTAGCTTTGGGGATTAATCAGGTATACCACATTGATAGTTTTGATAGTGAAGCCTTGAGTTAGTTTGATTTTCGGAAAACGCGAGAATACAAAAGTAGCCAAAATTTCATCGACTTGTTACCTTGCCGTATGCCTTACTAGTTTTGCTAACATTACCAGCAACAACATGTACGGTGGAGCGATCGTTCAGCACATTCGTCGGCATTTTACGTCTCGAGAGACGATTCATTTCCCTTGCAGGCCCTCATGTGGCTAAAGAGGCCAATCCTGGACGTACAGACACGGTCATACTTGCTGCAGTTGAATGTAGCGGAGTGGACCACATTTTTCTCCACTGTCTTTTTCCTGGCGTGCTCCTCTCCCGCAAGCCTGAAACCTTCTTGGATTCCTGCCCTCCATGTGGGCCTATCCTGCGCCATGATCTCCCACTGTTTGGGTCAATTTGGAGTTGTTTCATATCTCTTTTGCAGACATCCGCAAATCTCAGTTTTGGACGTCCAGCAGGTCTCTGTCCCGAAGCTAACGTTCCATATAGAATGTCCTGTGGAAGTCAACCCTGTGGCATTCGGCGTACATGACCTAGCCAGCTGAGACGTCTGTTACTGAGAGTATTACGGATGTCTTGACACTCTGCTCTTCGTAGGACCTCTGCGATTGAAACCCTGTCCTGCCATCTTATATCTAAAATGAGTCTGAGACACCTAAGGTAAAAGGTGTTCAGTTTTCTCTCCTCCCAGGAATATGTGCTCCATGTCTCACAGCCGTACAGAAGGGTAATCAGAACGCATGTTCGATAAACTGGCGACTTAGTGGAGCGTGTGAACAGTGAGTTCATCCAGACTCGTTTTTTTAAAATCTTGCCATAGTGCCCATGGCTTTAGCTATTCTACTATTTATCTCCCCATCTAGGAGAACACTGCTTGAGATTTTGGCTTTGAGCCTGTTTAGATTGAAGAGCTTTCTAGATCTGCTTGTGTGAAGGTAGACACCCTCGTTGCAGTCTCCATAAGCATAGTACAGTAGACACGAGAAGAATATTCCAAACAATGTGGGTGCAAGTACGCAGTCTTGTTGAACACCGCTGCGGACTTCAAAGGGCTCTGATTAAACTTCACTGTGCACCTGGTTTTCTAAAACAAAACAGGCAATGAAAGAGAGCAGTTTTGGAGGGAATCCTATTTTTGCCAGGAGTTTGAGGAGTCCACTTCTGCTGACCATATCAAATGCTTTAGTGAGATCAACGAAAGCAATGTATAATGGCTTATTCATCTCGCGGAACCTCTCTTGTAGCAGTCGAATGGAGGAGATCATGTCTATAGTGGATAAGTCGCTTCTGAAACCGCACTGAGACTCTGGATAGACTCTAGATGACAGCACCTGCAGCCTTGATAGTGCCTCTTGCAAGGATCTTACCAACTATGCTCAAAAGGGAGATTCCTGTCTTTTTGCAGTCGCTGCGGTCCCCTTAGTTCTTATATAATGTAACGAAATCTGCTAAATGGCTGTGTGACGCGTCTTGGTAAATATGGTGTGCGGCTGGCTGGTCCTATTGTTGGTTCACCGGACTGTCAACCCTGCTGACCGTTCACTTTCGCCCTAAAACATGTTAATATTAATGATATTTTGATCTCAGTTTTACCGAGATGTCCTATAATCCGTTTGAATCCTTTAAAATTAATGTCCAAGTTATCGTTAAATGGTATAGATACGTAGTAATCATACAAACTAAGTAGCTATTGTAATGCTTAAAAATATACATATAAATTCTTTAGTCATATAATATTTATATAATTTTCAAATACTTTTTACAGTTTGATCATTTTAAAGTTATAAATGTAAGCCATTAATTCTTTTTTATAAAAGAAAAAAATACAGAAATATTAGCTCAAATGAAACGAAATAATTATCTCCCTTTAATTAACAAATGTTTCTACATTTGATTCAATAGTGATGCCGAACAAGTTCTGTTTTGTGATATAACAAATTTTACTGATTATTATTATTTCTTTATATACATTCAACATTGTGGTATTCATAACAAGATTTAATTATTAGAGGATTAAAATAATTTACGTTAAACAGTTGTAAATAAACATTTCCTGCATTAATTGTTTTGTCTATTTAAGGAGTTTATATTTAAAACATAAATAATAACAGAAATGACATGATATAGTGCTATTAAATAAGTCTCTTATATTTCTAAATTAATAATACAAATAAATTTGTTTTAGAATTAATTATAGGTCTATATATGTTTAAAAAGGGTGCGGTGAGCCGAAAAAGGTTGACAACCTATGGCTTAGATCTACAATGTCAGATGAACATCTGTCAAGGTTGTGCATGTTGTTAGTACACAGAGACAAAGTGAACAGCAACAAAAAAGAGTTTATGGACAAAATTGTAGATATGTTTGGTAGCGATAACAGGCGACTCCAGTTCTTGTTTAAATAATACATTTTATTTTAAATTTACGTTGTAATATTGTTTGTTTAAAGTAAAGTTTTTTTGTATGGTTTACTTCTATTATATACATATATTGTGCTAATAAAAAATGTGTTGCTACAGTATGCCCTTCATTGCTACAGTGTACTACAATTACTTCAGTGTTCTGTCCGTTCGTTCAACATACAAATGCGCTCAGTAAATTAAAACTACATTAAAACATTAATAAAAAATATTTTGCCCCCCCACCCCCCCCTAGAAAATTTTCTACGGGCGCCCATGCCTGCCACCCAAAAAGCTCTAGGGGGTCTAATAATTAATGTAATCACGTTACGTGGAGGAGGGGGGGGTGGGCTTAGTTAGCAAGTGGCCCTAACATGCCACCGGCCTATAGGCGGCCACCGAGGGGGGGGGGCGAGCTTCGTTTAGAAGCTGCAACTAAGATGACTTCTTCAACCTTTGTCTGCCATAACATGCGCGGCCTGTTACCGCCGGTTCTGAGACAGAGAAATCTCAGTCGGGGGCGGAAATTGATATGATTCTGGGACGGTCTCTCACAGGCATTGTCCTTGAGTCCTTTTAGGACTTTTATTCCTTTTAGGACTCAAAAAGGAAAGGTTAAAGTCTGGGGAAATTGATTTATTTTTGTTCGGGAAAGTTTGGGGAAATTTGTAAATTTCGCTAAAATGGACAAAGTAGCCTACCCGGTAGTGTGAATCTTTAAATAATATAACTAACGCCATATAATGTAGTTAAGAATTCCTTTTCATTCTAAAAAAAACAGCATCCTCTAATATTTATATTTATTTCGACTACCTCTATTCATTACTAGACATTAAGATATTTCTCTCATACCGGTAGGCCCATACATTGGTTCGGTTTACAGTTTAGTGTAGATAGTTTTCAAATTAAATTTTAAAATGATTTAAAATTAAGAACACTGTATAAGTTCCGATTTTTTTTTGTTGAAAGGGTGGTTTTGTTGTGTAGTATCCCGTTGGACCAAATTGATCAGTGGGGCCTGTGAAGCAGCGTTCACACGTTTCTGTGGCCACGGCAAACTAGGGGATTGTGAGGCAATCACAATGCCCTTAGCCGCCTTTACTTTACCACAACTAAAGTCGGGTACCTGTCAGAGCTGGGTAGACCCAGAGACACCCTCCAGGCCCGGGAAAAAATCAAAGCCTGCACCAGTATTTGAACACAGGAGCTTCGGTACGCCAGCCAAACGCGGTGCCGTACTTACTCAAATACTATTATGTGGAAGGTTAAACAAAGAAAGGCGGAAATGTGTAAGGATGTAACAAACCTGAAGAAAAGTAAGTTATGGTGAAGTGGTATTCACCGGTGTGCCGATATTTAAACACAATCGACAGGTATACACGCAACACTTAAACACAGACACTTACCCACACGACTTTTACAACACGTTAGAGATGGGAATTGAACCCACTTTTTGAAGTTCGAGTTCGGTGTGTTCGTTTCGGGTTCTGTTCGATTACCATCTCTACAACACGGGGACACCTAAACAAAACATACATTCGAACGGCTCAGAGTTAACTGTCCGTTTATTTGTGAAACGTTCTTGTAGCTAATATATACATATTCAAATCTGTTAATGTAAGAACTGCACAGCACGCTGGTCTGTGTAACAAGTAACTCTGATTTTATAGTCAATCTACAATTATTTATCAATCATACCTTTAAACAAGGCATTCACGAATAGGCCTTACAACTCGCCAAGTCCAGTCAGTGACTGTAATAAACAACACAGGTCTATCGGGTCTCCTTACTACACTTTCTTACCCATGGGCGTCAAAACGCTTGCGAAGTGGACACCACCGATACGCTTACTTGTAACATACGTGAAGCGGACCGTGACTGGCCACCTGTTTGTGTGCTGGGATATTTGCTGTTGTGGTGGCCGGTCAGTGAATTGTGTTGGCCGGTCAGTGAATTGTGTTGGCCGGTCAGTGAATTGTGTTGGCCGGTCAGTGAATTGTGTTGGCCGGTCAGTGAATTGTGTTGGCCGGTCAGTGAATTGTGTTGGCCGGTCAGTGAATTGTGGTGGCCGGTCAGTGAATTGTGGTGGCCGGTCAGTGAATTGTGTTGGCCGGTCAGTGAATTGTGTTGGCCGGTCAGTGAATTGTGTTGGCCGGTCAGTGAATTGTGGTGGCCGGTCAGTGAATTGTGGTGGCCGGTCAGTGAATTGTGGTGGCCGGTCAGTGAATTGTGGTGGCCGGTCAGTGAATTGTGGTGGCCGGTCAGTGAATTGTGGTGGCCGGTCAGTGAATTGTGGTGGCCGGTCAGTGAATTGTGTTGGCCGGTCAGTGAATTGTGTTGGCCGGTCAGTGAATTGTGTTGGCCGGTCAGTGAATTGTGTTGGCCGGTCAGTGAATTGTGTTGGCCGGTCAGTGAATTGTGTTGGCCGGTCAGTGAATTGTGTTGGCCGGTCAGTGAATTGTGTTGGCCGGTCAGTGAATTGTGTTGGCCGGTCAGTGAATTGTGGTGGCCGGTCAGTGAATTGTGTTGGCCGGTCAGTGAATTGTGTTGGCCGGTCAGTGAATTGTGGTGGCCGGTCAGTGAATTGTGGTGGCCGGTCAGTGAATTGTGTTGGCCGGTCAGTGAATTGTGTTGGCCGGTCAGTGAATTGTGTTGGCCGGTCAGTGAATTGTGTTGGCCGGTCAGTGAATTGTGGTGGCCGGTCAGTGAATTGTGTTGGCCGGTCAGTGAATTGTGGTGGCCGGTCAGTGAATTGTGGTGGCCGGTCAGTGAATTGTGTTGGCCGGTCAGTGAATTGTGGTGGCCGGTCAGTGAATTGTGGTGGCCGGTCAGTGAATTGTGGTGGCCGGTCAGTGAATTGTGGTGGCCGGTCAGTGAATTGTGTTCACTGTGTTCGGTCACGGGGCTCGTGGGTTGATGCCCAGCCACCACACCACGTCGCATCGACGGGGAAAAAACGTGGAAACCACGATAAAACATGGAAACCACATTTTTCCCCCAGTCAATACGACGTGATGTGCCCGATGAGTAGGCATAAGGCCGGTTTTTGAGAGAGTTGAGTGGCGGTGGTGTTCGATTCATGGCTGCAGGCTTACATTAATGAGTTACTTACAATTAAGAATTAAGAGCACACTGGTAGGAATAACGCATGGGGACAGCCTCCTGTTTCCTCGTCCGATTATCATTGTACTGCCAAGAGGTTCCGAGACTCGGTCGGGAGGAGGCGATGAGCGCAACAGCCCGTCTCTAGCCCCGCTCTGGCGCCTGGTTTCCCAGGCCTCCAGTCTGGGAATGTGTGCTACCGGACGACAGTGTGCAGATATACGAGCGAGCCATCACGTCAATGATCCAAGGGGGCTTCCGCAGATGGGGGAGAGAAGATTCGTGCATGTACTGCGGATACCAAACCCTATGTTACTCGACACGCCACACTGACTTTGCCTCGGGGTGGCTAGTCTCAGACAGGATCTTGCTGTGCACCCCTCCCCCCTTCAGGAGCCGTATAAAAATACGGAAAGTACCAGTAATCATTATAATTTTTTTTTTCACTGGGAAGCTGATATAACTCTTCCATATTTTTCTTATGTATAGATCAGTGCATAATGCTGCAAGGTGAACACGAGTATAATCTCTAAGCCAAATAGTAGCAGGGAATAATAAGTAAGACGCCATGTCGAGGCAAATACAATATGGCCGCTTGATAAGCAGCAGAAAGAAGAACTTCCACTTGAACATTTCCTACTTGCACTCCAAATGTTAAATGAACAGCCAAAGTTATAAATGGAACAACCCGAAGTTCAGAGGGAACCTCTGATCAGGGAACAGCCGGAAAAAGCAGATTTTGTTTACAAATGGGAGCATGCTGTTCAACAGGTTTGTAGCATTGTTGTGGCTTGTACTTGTAGAAATAATGTGTGGGTTTTATACTTTTTATAGTATAGTATAGAAGAAGTGTGTGGCTATAAGTAGAATTAGTGTGTGGCTTGAATTAGAATTAGTAAGTGGCTAGAAGTAGAATTAGTGTGTGACTAAAAGTAGAATTAGTGTGTGGCTAGAAGTAGAATCAGTTTGTGGCTAGAAGTAGAATTAGTGTGTTGCTAGAAGTAGCCTAAGTGTGTGGCTATAAGTAGAATTAGTGTGTGGTTAGAAGTAGAATTAGTGTGTGGCTAGAAGTAGAATTAGTATGTGGCTAGAAGTAAGTGTGTGGCTAGAAGTAGAATTAGTGTGTGGCTAGAAGTAGAATTAGTATGTGGCTAGAAGTAAGTGTGTGGCTAGAAGTAGAACTAGTGTGTGGCTAGAAGTAGAATTAGTATGTGGCTAGAAGTAGAATTAGTATGTGGCTAGAAGTAAGTGTGTGGCTAGAAGTAGAACTAGTGTGTGGCTAGAAGTAGCATTAGTGTGTGGCTAGAAGTAGAACTAGTGTGTGGCTAGAAGTAGAACTAGTGTGTGGCTAGAAGTAGAATTAGTATGTGGCTAGAAGTAAGTGTGTGGCTAGAAGTAGAACTAGTGTGTGGCTAGAAGTAGAATTAGTATGTGGCTAGAAGTAAGTGTGTGGCTAGAAGTAGAACTAGTGTGTGGCTAGAAGTAGAATTAGTATGTGGTTAGAAGTAGAACTAGTGTGTGGCTAGAAGTAGAATTAGTATGTGGCTAGAAGTAAGTGTGTGGCTAGAAGTAGAACTAGTGTGTGGCTAGAAGTAGAATTAGTGTGTGGCTAGAAGTAGAACTAGTGTGTGGCTAGAAGTAGAACTAGTGTGTGGCTAGAAGTAGAATTAGTATGTGGCTAAAAGTAAGTGTGTGGCTAGAAGTAGAACTAGTGTGTGGCTAGAAGTAGAATTAGTATGTGGCTAGAAGTAGGTGTGTGGCTAGAAGTAGAACTAGTGTGTGGCTAGAAGTAGAATTAGTATGTGGCTAGAAGTAGAATTAGTATGTGGCTAGAAGTAAGTGTGTGGCTAGAAGTAGAACTAGTGTGTGGCTAGAAGTAGCAATAGTGTGTGGCTAGAAGTAGAACTAGTGTGTGGCTAGAAGTAGAACTAGTGTGTGGCTAGAAGTAGAATTAGTATGTGGCTAGAAGTAAGTGTGTGGCTAGAAGTAGAACTAGTGTGTGGCTAGAAGTAGAATTAGTATGTGGCTAGAAGTAAGTGTGTGGCTAGAAGTAGAACTAGTGTGTGGCTAGAAGTAGAATTAGTATGTGGCTAGAAGTAGAACTAGTGTGTGGCTAGAAGTAGAATTAGTATGTGGCTAGAAGTAAGTGTGTGGCTAGAAGTAGAACTAGTGTGTGGCTAGAAGTAGAATTAGTGTGTGGCTAGAAGTAGAACTAGTGTGTGGCTAGAAGTAGAACTAGTGTGTGGCTAGAAGTAGAATTAGTATGTGGCTAGAAGTAAGTGTGTGGCTAGAAGTAGAACTAGTGTGTGGCTAGAAGTAGAATTAGTATGTGGCTAGAAGTAAGTGTGTGGCTAGAAGTAGAACTAGTGTGTGGCTAGAAGTAGAATTAGTATGTGGCTAGAAGTAAGTGTGTGGCTAGAAGTAGAACTAGTGTGTGGCTAGAAGTAGAATTAGTGTGTGGCTAGAAGTAGAATTAGTATGTGGCTAGAAGTAAGTGTGTGGCTAGAAGTAGAACTAGTGTGTGGCTAGAAGTAGAATAAGTGTGTGGCTAGAAGTAGAATTAGTATGTGGCTAGAAGTAAGTGTGTGGCTAGAAGTAGAACTAGTGTGTGGCTAGAAGTAGAATTAGTGTGTGGCTAGAAGTAGAATTAGTATGTGGCTAGAAGTAAGTGTGTGGATAGAAGTAGAACTAGTGTGTGGCTAGAAGTAGAATTAGTGTGTGGCTAGAAGTAGAATTAGTATGTGGCTAGAAGTAAGTGTGTGGCTAGAAGTAGAACTAGTGTGTGGCTAGAAGTAGAATTAGTGTGTGGCTAGAAGTAGAATTAGTATGTGGCTAGAAGTAAGTGTGTGGCTAGAAGTAGAACTAGTGTGTGGCTAGAAGTATAATTAGTGTGTGGCTAGAAGTAGAATTAGTGTGTGGCTAGAAGTAGAATTAGTATGTGGCTAGAAGTAAGTGTGTGTCTAGAAGTAGAATCAGTGTGTGGCTAGAAGTAGAACTAGTGTGTGGCTAGAAGTAGAAATAGTCTGTGGCTAGAAGTAGAATTAGTATGTGGCTAGAAGTAAGTGTGTGGCTAGAAGTAGAATCAGTGTGTGTCTAGAAGTAGAATTAGTGTGTGGCTAGAAGTAGAATAAGTGTGCGGCTAGAAGTAGAATTAGTGTGTGGCTAGAATTAGAATAAATGTGATGGAGAAAGTAGGTGGAAAGGTAGTGCGTGGCCTGCAAAAGTACTGTTTATCCAGTAGTAAAAATTTGCATGTATCTTGTAGAAGTCGGGTGTGGCTGAAATTAAACTTGGCTTAAAGCAGAAATAAAGTGTGGTGGCTAAAAGTAGACTTATTGTGCGACTAAAATTAGATGCAGTGTGTGGCTAAAATTAGATGTAGTGTGTGGATAAAGTTAGATGTAGTGTGTGGATAAAATTAGATGTAGTGTGTGGCTAAAATTAGATGTAGTGTGTGGATAAAATTAGATGTAGTGTGAGGCTAAAATTAGATGTAGTGTGTGGATAAAATTAGATGTAGTGTGTGGATAAAATTAGATGTAGTGTGTGGCTAAGAGCAGAAGTATTGTGTGGCTAAAATGAGAAGTAGTGTGTGGCTAACATCAAAAGTAGTGTGTGGATAAAATTAGATATCGTGGGTGTGGCTAAGAGCAGAAAAAATGTATGGCTAAAGATGAGAAGTGGTGTGTGGCTATATATAACACAAAACACACACACACAAATATAGACTATGTATATATAAATTTTATTTTTTGCATGCCGGAAGTAGCGCGCCAAGAGTCTGTAAGTGAACAGTGTCAAGGTCATCATAGTTTCTACATCCACCCAGAAGGCTCCTTCCACCAGAACACCTACAATATAGTGTACCGCCCCCCTCAGTTGAATGAAAGACTCGCGCCTGGTGAGTACGTGGTGTTGTGTGATTGGTGGAGCGGACGGACGGACATACAGGCACTTAGCTGGACTTAATAAAAGATAGAGAGATTTCTAGATGGACGGATAGACGTACAGACTATAGAATGATCAAAAGTTTTGTAAAAAACAACAACAGACGAATTGACCGATTGATCGATTAGTTGATTAATTTATTAGTTGATTGATTGATAAGCTGATTGACCGATTAGTTCATTGATTGATTAGTTGAGTGATCGATTAGTTCATCGATCGATTATCTCATTAATTTATTAATGGATTTATTGATTATTTGATTGATCGATTAGATGATTGATCGATTAGTTAATTGATGGGTTAGTTGATTGATTGGTTAGCTCATTGATCAGTTATTTAATTGATTAGTTGATTTATTGAGTAGTTGATTGATCGATTATTTGATTGATTGATTGGATAGTTGGATTGATTCGTTGATTGATCGATAAGTTGATTGATTGATTAGTTGACTGATTAGATAATTGATTGATTGATTAGTAAGTTGATTGATTGATTCGTTGATTGATTGATCAGTTAATTTATAGATTATTTGATTGATTGGTTAGTTGATTGATTGATTAATTGATTGATCAATTAGTTGATTTGTTGGTTAGCGGATTGATTAATTGATTGATCGATTAGTTGATTGATCGATTTCCCATGAAAAGGTTTATGTCTGTCTCTCTGCCTATCTCGGTCTGTCTTTCTATCTCTGTCTCTCTGTGACTCCCTGAATGTCCATCCGATACTCTCTCTCTCTCCTTCCATATCTGTCTGTCTCTCCGACAGGTGAAGCCAGACCTAGGTTCTGGTTGAACCCCAACACCTTCATGCACGGTCCAGCGGTGGTCAGCATAGCCTGGTGCCAGCTCGGCCAACTGCACAATTGCGGGACACAACCTCGTCACAGCAACAGTGAGTCAGTCTGTCTGTCTATCTATCTATCTATCTATCTATCTATCTATCTATCTATCTATCTATCTATCTATCTATCTATCTATCTATCTACCTATCTATCTATCTATCTATCTATCTATCTATCTATCTGTTTGTCTGTCTGTCTGTCTGTCTGTCTGTTTGTCTGTCTGTCTGTCTGTCTGTCTGTCTGTCGGTCTATCCATCTGTCTGTCTGTCTATCTGTCTGTCTGTCTGTCTATCTATCTGTCTGTCTGTCTGTCTGTCTGTCTGTCTGTCTGTCTGTCTATCTGTCTGTCTGTCTGTCTGTCTGTCTGTCTGTCTGTCTGTCTATCTATCTATCTGTCTGTCTGTCTATCTTTCTGTCTGTCTGTCTCTCTGTATATGTTTGTCTGTCTCTGGCTGCGCTAAGGGGCAGATGACCTGGAGAAGAAGGAGGGTGTGGCATGATCCGGGATGGGAGTGGAGGGGGTAGAGTTGCACGGAGAGTTGATAGATTAATAGGAAAGGTAAGGGGGGATTGGGCTGTTGATTAGAGGAGGTAGTGTAATACTAGCAAGTTATTTTTTACAAGCTACTAGCTAGTTTACCCAGCGTTGCCCGGGGTAACAATTAGGCATTCATTGAAGAACAAATGACACATGCTTTCTATTTTATAAATATAGATATAGGTAACATACACATGTTGTCATCCGCAATTTAAAGTTAAATAACTTGATTTTGAATCCAGGTCATCCGCGAGCGAGTAGGGGAATCAAAAAACTTTGCTAGGGAGAACATACGGGAAACGAAATCGCAAAAGTAAAATAAAAGGTCACGTGTTTTTAAATTAACCAATCGGAATCGCAATCGACACACACATCCTACTTTATAAATAAAATATTATTATAGATTTGGTGGGTTTGATTTGATAATGGTGTTCATAAAGCAACGGATATTATTAATTTCTGAACTCGTATTGAACATTTTACCGGGTTTACTACCATTATAAAGCACAGACTTAGCACAGAAAATTTAATAGACATATGATTATGCTTTAAAAAAAAAACTTGACTAGTGGTAGAGTGTGACTTGGCTAGTTTGTATGTCCTGGGTTTAAACCCTCTTTATATTCTTGTATAATTTCTGAACACAAGACGATGATTTAGTAGTCTGTAAAGCATAAGAAGGAAACAGGGAAAAACTGACATAAAACTGGCCACACAATCCCCCGTGGCCTGGCCTATTACTTAACAATGCTACTCGAATAGGGCATTGTGTTGGGCGCGCGATAACTCAGTGGGCTTGAAACTAATGGGGTTGGTTGGCACTGCACTGGACACGGAATCATCCCACAGACCGTTTCCACGAACCCAAGGAACATCCCTTACATGAAAGTCTTGAGTTTGGATTTCTGTTTACTCAGTCTACTCAGCTCTGATGGGTACCTGACCTTAGTTGAGGTAAAGTAAAGGCGGCAGTGCATTGTGCTGGCCACACAATCACCAAGTGTGCCGTGGCCACAGAAACTGGTGAACGCTGTTTCACCGGCCATATGATCAATTTGGTCCGAAGGGTACTTTACTTTTTTTCTCACACACCAGACAGGCGATGGAGCAAGACGAAGAACAACCGTGTCGAGGCAGACAGGAGGCGTGACGATTGTATGGTCGTGGCCCCCGGGGACGTCAACGCCCACCTGGAAGGCAAGGAGAAAAATATGACAGTGAAGGCGTATCCCAGCTTCCTGTTGCCCTACGTGAACAAAGTAAGTGCCCATCTGGTAGGACACTGTTGCCCTACGTGAACAAAATGAGTGTCCAGCTCGTAGGACACTGTTGCCCTACGTGAACAAAGTAAGTGCCCAGCTGGTAGGACACTGTTGCCCTACGTGAACAAAATGAGTGTCCATCTGGTGGGGACTCTGCAGCCGCACAGCTTTGTTATGGTAGAACGTCAGTTTCTTCTTTTTTTTAAAGATTAGTATTAATTTATACTTGCCCAAGTGCCATCCCTTGCCCCAGTACTATCACTTGGCCAAGAATATCAGTTGCCCAATCCTTTCCTTAGATCAGGACTATGACTTGCACAAGAATATAGATTTCACAACGACATCTATTGCTTGTTGAGCATCTGTACGCAGCCTCCTGCGTCAACCAGTAGCAGTTTGAAGGCTTCACGACGAGGCAATGTGCACGATATTGAAGTCTAAAACGAGGGCGTACTGTCATTCTCTATCCGTAGTTTCGTAAAAAGGGTATCACGCAGATTGTGCACACAGCGGGATTGTGTGACCAACTCGACAAATAATCATGTTTTTAACTCAACATCAATTATCTGTATTCAACGTAAGATTTTATGTTGGTTTTTGGACTGAAAAACAAATAATAATAATCATCACTAAATGTCCATTGGCGCATCGTTTAAGTTTGTTCCTCTGAATCTACTGTCTTTCTATCTGTCTGGACCAGTGTGTCCGGCTGCGGCTGGTGTTTGCGGACCCCAAGACGGAGCAGCTGGTCGGTGAGCACGGGCACCTGAAGCATGGCCGCGAGTCGGACAGCGACCCCATGATGGAGATGTCCCATTTGCTGAGGAATATGCACTCGCTCAAGCTAAACCTGAGATACAGGTGAGAGATTGCATAAGATACATTTGAGACATTGCATAAGATACAGGTGAGAGATTGCATAAGATACATAGGAGACATTGCATAAGATACGGGTGAGACATTGCATAAGATACGGGTGAGACATTGCATAAGATACGGGTGAGACATTGCATAAGATACGGGTGAGACATTGCATAAGATACGGGTGAGACATTGCATAAGATACGGGTGAGAGATTGCATAAGATACAGGTGAGAGATTGCATAAAATACGGGTGAGACATTGCATAAGATACGGGTGAGACATTGCATAAGATACGGGTGAGACATTGCATAAGATACGGGTGAGACATTGCATAAGATACAGGTGAGAGATACGGTACGCACGCCGAACGCCACCCAGTGCCGTTGCTAGGGATTTGGGGGTCCGGGGGGCTTGGCCTCTTTGGGGGCCCCTGCATTTTGACATTCGACATTATGACATAAGAAAAAGAAAAAAAATGCACTCCTTTGGGGGCCCCCCTGAAGTAGGGGCCCGGGGGGACTTTCGAATTTGGACCCCCCTCCCCTAGCTACGCCACTGACGCCACCGTTATTGCTGAGACAGGCTAGATAGATTTAAAACACTAGTTATTGTCCACTCACCCACACACACGTATAACCAGCTTATGTTATCACAGTGGCTCCGTGCTGGGCCTACCGGAAGTGCAGGTGGAGGAGAACCACGGAGGCGTGAAGAGAATGAAGAGGGTCCGTTACCGCACCATGCCGGTCAGCTGGATTGATCTGGACCACCGGAAGCCGAGTATCCATGTCGTGGGTAAATACACACAGGTCTATCTAAGGTCATCATAAACTTTCCTTATCCTGGTCGATGTAAGATCATCGTAACCTTGTTTGTCATGGTCTATGTAAGGTCATCATAAAATTTCCTTATCCTCGTCTACGTAAGGTCATCATAACCTTTCATTACCCAGGTCTACGTAAGGTCATCATAACCTTTCATTACCCAGGTCTATGTAAGATCATCATAACCTTGTTTGTCATGGTCTATGTAAGGTTTTCGTATACTGAGATTAACCATTAAGCTAATTAAGCACGGGCATGGGGCATCAAGGAAAAAGGGGAGGTGGGGGGCATCACACAAATGTTTCATAGCAAGAATGTACCCTGCTTTGAAGCAGAAGAGACGGTCGAGCATTTGCTTTTAGACTGCCCTGGCTTGCAGGAGGAAAGAGTGGATGGGAACGGTCAACGGTTTACACCGAACCTATACGGTGATTTAGCTGTGCTACGTAGTACAAGTGTGTTTGTCCTCCCTATCCTAAGAGATTAGTCTCGATTCGATCACTCCGGTGAAGTGAGGTTTAAAGTCTGTACCCTTGATCAGTGGGCTAATGGTATAACTGAACCCGGAATAAAGGGACTTAAGATTACATTACCAAGAAACGTTTTATCAAAGAATTAACGATTTGAAACAAGGAAAAAAACAAACTAACTGTAAGTTTTGTTTGATTTTAATGAATAAAAAAAGATTTTATGGTTTATTATTCTTTTTATTTATTTTGAATTACACATATACAAGAGGATTGTGGAAAAGGGAGGGGGGGGGGGGCGGGGTAAAAATCTATCAGTGATTACAGCATCTCTGTGTTTTAATTTAGACATGAAATTACAGGTCCTGCAAACTCTATATTGGCGGTTATCAAACATTAATGATAAGTTTTATTACATCCGTATATTATATCTAACATTTTAAAAATTAAAATGGTATATACTGCAATTAACTATATTTTTTTTAATAATCCAATTAATTATCTGAGTCAGTTATAGCCTATAGTTAAGTCTTTTGACCTATCGTGAGTCAATAATAGTTGAATAAATTTTAGTGCTAATGGATTTTGTCGTCCCTGCCCTATCCCTCTTCCCGATTTCCTACCAGGTGAACAGTTCGAATTATCGCTGGGGCCTCCATCGCCGTCCTTGACCCCGGCTGATTTCCCCGACGGTAACGGAGAGACCCCACAGATTCTGGGCACCTACGTCCGCGCCCTGGACACCTGCCCCGACACCCGACTCAACTTCAGCGCCCGCCTGTTCCACTGGTTCAACCAGTCCTCCGATTCCTGCAATGACGTCAGCGGACCGGAATTCAACACGGACAGATACCTGTGCGTATGACCTTGACGCCATCTTGAAATCGTGGAGTAAAATTTTGGAGCTTTTGGAATTTTGTTCACTGGTGTTTGCAAGTCCGTTCGTTATTATAGTTGACCGTAGTTCAACCGATATCTATTAGTGAAATGACCTATAACTAAATATTGCCGAACTAGCGATTGGTAAAAATATTTTGAAAAATATTTCATGTGAAAAAAAAAATTACGACTAATAAACTCCCAATATTTTTTTTTCTTTCGTTTAACTTTTTTACAAATTATGATTTATGTTAAAAAAAATATTTTTAGTCTTTTCAAAATGTTATTAAGACATTAAAACTAAAACGATCAACCTGACTGAATATAAACTAGTTAATACTTTAACTTAAGGCTACAAAAAGGTGGGCTATAAAAAACAATATAGGCCTATATGTGTGTGTGTGGGATGGTGCGTGTGTGTGTGTGGGGGGGGGGGGGGAAATTATGCAAGGTTCATCATCATCAGACCACGTGACTTTCGTCGTGGGGGTGCTACGACGGTGCGCGTAACCAGATTTCTCCATTAGTCCCGGTCAGAAGACGTTTGCAGAAGCGTATCAAGAGGTAGATCGGTCCACTCTTTCAGGTAGTCCAACCACTTCCTTTTCTGGCGACCTTTTCTGCGTGCTCCTTCCACTGTACTTTGTAGAAATGTTTTGGTTAACTGCCTTACAGTATGACCAAATCATCCCAGCTTTCGTCGTTTTACAGTTGAAAGGAGGGCCTCCTGTTTTCCCGCCAGATTATGGACCTGGAGCAAGACAAATTTTTCTTTCTTGATAGCTTACATCTAATAACTTTGTATATTATCAATTATTCTCAAAGGCCTAAATCTGCTCTCATCGCATTCAACTTTCGCAGCCATATAAAAATACAGAAAGTACTTGCAAGGTTGGGGTGGATATAAAAAAACGAATATAAAGAATCAATGAACAGTGAACATTGACGTTTCCAAAAGGATTTTCTTAGAAAACTGTGGGGAGGCGAAAGTGAGGTGCATATAATATTCGTGTTTGGAAGGGAAATTCCCTTTTCACAATGACCTTAGGTCACATGCCGTATTGATCTTTTGGCACTAGGACCAGCTTCATGATCGAAGAAAACCACTGAAAACCACTGATCTATAAAAAAATAAAGAATGGATTAGGCACGGATGTAACCATCTTGAAGCCTAAATAAATAGGCTTTCATATGACTTTCACGTGACTTTCAAGTATCTATCAAACTATATTTCCTAAACACTGACCTGTAAATACATTGCAAGTGACTTAGACTTCCTGTTTATAGTATAGATTTGTTATAGGGGGTTTATTCCTGTAACTCGCTTATAGACTATATATGGATAAGTGAATGATGTAATTAATTATGGCTTTAATTTGCGCATACAAATTTAATATGAAGGCGCTATATCCATTTTTTTTTATAGATCAGTGAAGAAAAGCGAGACAATGGACAAAACTGAAACAATGTTTTATTGCGTAAAAAATTTAGACGAAAGCCGAAACTGACGAAAACTGAAGTACACTAAAACAGAGGTTTGAGTGTATTTTAAAAGGTCTGACTCCATCTTAGTTTTAAATTAAACACCAACAATCAAACGACTAATTAAGCTTAAATTAATACATCAATGTTAATTCATACGGTGGCCTAACGGCATTGCGCTGGGCTAGCGCACCGAAGGCCCCAAGTTCGAATCCTTAGTGGAGGCTAGTATTTGTTTTTTTTAAGGATCTGGAGGGTGTCCCCGAGTCGACCTAGCCTAGCTCTGATGGGCACCCGAACATTAGTTGGGGCAAAGTAAAGGTGGCTGGGCATTGCGTTGGCCACAAAATTCCCTAGTATGCCGTGGCCACGGAAACTCGTGAAAGATGCTCCGCAAGCCATATAGATCGAATAGATCTGACTGGGATATTTTAGTTTTCAATGTTAATGCACTGCATGCAAAACATTTGACTGGGCTATGTGCCATTGGACGCTCTCTAAACGA
Organism: Anisus vortex; assembly: GCA_949126835.1. Taxonomy (NCBI): domain Eukaryota; kingdom Metazoa; phylum Mollusca; class Gastropoda; family Planorbidae; genus Anisus; species Anisus vortex. Next base: position 5,529,963 of record OX421495.1, read on the forward strand.
GTACTTGTCTACCTTTTATATATAGAGCAGTGAGAATCCCCGTTTCTCGAGATACGGACAAAGGGACACAACCGTGAAAATGTTGTCCCCGGTTAGTATAGATTATCCCACTCCCCCCCTCCCCTCCCCTTTCCATTTTCGCACCCATTTTTCCACACATACCGTCTCTCAAATTTGTTTTAAAACTTATTAACGTTTTAAAAAAACAACATGAATGAGAATAAGAAATGAACAGAGAATATTTTTAAAAGAAAGTTATCCACGAGACTCCGAATCAAGTCCAAAGTTCAATGAGGTCAAAGTTCATTACATCTGCTCGACGCTGGAAGAGAAAGAACAACATTTTGTTTTAAAGCTGTTCACGTTATTGTTTGTTTGTCGTTAGTGAATTACCAAACGTAAATCCTGGATTAGATATCTAGTGTAATTTACTTCATACATCGCGTAAGTAGGCTTACTAAAAATACAAGCATTTGGATTCGACAGTGTCGCTTTCCAATGATTAACAACCTCTGACCTATGACCCTTTGTTTGAACGCTTCGAATGTGGGTTTTCTGTCAAGCAACAAGACTAACAGTAAACAAAACAAAAATAATGTTTTGACCTATTTAAGCTAGAGGCCATACATTTTAATATCTTGTAATTTGTTGAGTTAATTAATTATATCAGTCTAAACCAGGGATCTCAAACTTGAATGAAGGCATGTAGGCTACCATTTTATCACTTAATTAAGAGATGTGTCAAGGGCCACACCCCCTCCACCCCCAACAACCCGATATTTAAAATAGTAAACAAAAAAACAAAAACACCTTCATACATCTTAAATCTTAACTCATTTTACTACTTATCACTAATAATATGTCAATTTACAATTTAGACAAAGAATTATACCAAAGTGAACTATCATTATTATTATCAAGTATGTTACGTAGGCCTATATAAAATGAACAATACAATTTGATGTGTATCAGTAAGCAGTGCCCTTACAAGCTTATGTGGCGCCCCAGGGCAAACGTTTCAGTGCCGCCCCCTTGCATAATGTAGCCTAACTGCTTGTTTAGTGCTATATTTGTTATATTTAGACTACATTTGCCGCCTCCCTGGAAGTGCCGCCCCCGGGCATAATCCCCCCTCTGCCCCCCCCCCCCCCTTATGTGAGGGCACTGTCAGTAGGCCTACTAGCTGTCTGAATATCACGAATAGTCATTTTTCTAAGTTTACAGGCGGGCCACAAAATCCACTTGGCGGGCCGCATGCGGTCCGAGGTCCGCGTGTTTGAGACCCCTGGTCTAAACAATAAACCATTAGCTTATAATATGTAGGCAGAATGCAGTAAGGTCTAGCTTGTTTTTGTTTTAGGAACCAACTCGGTAGATAAGTCTATATAGCTTGGGTATTTCACATAGGCATAACAAAACTTGTCTTCTTTCTTCCCAAATGGCATCTGGGCATGGAATGGGTTACCTGAACAAACAAGGATAGCCATCATACAAATACAAATAAAAATAGGCCTACAAGACTTAGACTCGGACCCGGATGAGCGTAGGACGCAATCATCTTCTTTATAGAAGGGACATCTGTAACATATCAGATGATATAAGATTGGCCTACTCTACAGGACTACTCTATAGGCCTTTCCTTTCAGTGTTTCCCAAAATGTCTATAGGGCATATCTGGGGCTTTGGCGCAGAGAACGGTGTAGGGAAATCCTTACTTTAAAAATTATTTTCTTTTTAAACGACAGCCTATAGGCCTAATTTCATTAGGCGCCGCATAGTGAGATGACTGTATAAAATATATGACACAGAAAAACACAAACACAAACAGAGCTGTATAGGCTATAAACATCTAGCCTACCCACATCAAACAGACCAACGATACATACATAGACCCACATCAAACAGACCAACTATACATACATAGGCCCACATCAAACAGACCAACTATACATACATAGGCCCACATCAAACAGACCAACTATACATACATAGACCCACATCAAACAGACCAACTTTACATACATAGACCCACATCAAACAGACCAACTATACATACATAGGCCCACATCAAACAGACCAACTATACATACATAGGCCCACATCAAACAGACCAACTATACATACATGGGCCCACATCAAACAGACCAACTATACATACATGGGCCCACATCAAACAGACCAACTATACATACATGGGCCCACATCAAACAGACCAACTATACATACATGGGCCCACATCAAACAGACCAACTATACATACATAGGCCCACTGCAACCAAAAGACCAACACTAGCCTACATACTATATACATAGGCCCACAAACCAACAATGGCAAGTGCTACAGACAGACCACTGGTCATCGGTCTGTGCATCGAGGATTTCAACACCTGTGAAGTGCTGGTCAGTGAAGTCGCCACTGGTCACGTGTTTGGCCATAACCAGGTAGGACAGCGTTTCCCAGATAATTGTTTTTCTCTTTTATTTGTATACTTCTGCTTTGTGGTCCACATCTATATCGGCTATAGTAGTTTTATGAGTAACATGTAACCAATAGGAATTTTCCTCACACTTTTTGAAGCGTCTATACTATAGTCTCGAGGGCTGTAGGTGAAATCTAAAAATATCAACTTGGGAAGGGGAGGGGGTCGAAACATACTGTTATTGGTCTATCTTTTTTTATACGTAGCACGTTATACTGTTTATTATTGGCTCTCTGCAAATTCGGTGAGAACTTATAAATTGTGCTAAACCGTGTATACAGGACCGCAAGTTTAACGTTCAAGTCTGCCTTAAAAAAAAAAAAAAATGTTTAGCCCTATAAGCTTATGCTTAGTGTAGTGTTTTATAAACTGGCATATATAACTCAAACTGCAAATTAAGGAATAAAAATATGAGAGAAGTATAGACACATTTGTCAATACCTAATTTTATTTTTTTTATAAAACTAAACACTAGTAATAATCGCATCTTACATGTAAGATGAGAAACCTAGATACACCAAGGCACAGAAGGGCAAAGAGTGAAGTAGTAATAATACATAATGCATTGAATTCTAACTTAGAAATACAATCCAATTACAATCTATAACAGTGCTCAGATAAACTCAAAGACAAAAACCCTTTTCTTATCCCTTATGCGAGAACAAATGCATATAATTACTATTTCTTCTCGTGTGGCATCCGGACAAGAAATGGGTTGCCTAAACAAACCAGGATAACCAGTAACTTAACATCATTTAAAACACTAATCAAAATGCAAGACCAGGTTAAGACGCAAACACCTTCTTTATAGAAGGAGCGTTTGCATCATGTAAGATAAGATAATAATAACACAGATAATATCGAGTCACATTTATCTCAAATTCCTGCCCTCCCTTTTGCTTATTTTATCAAGAGAATGAAACTTGTAGTTCAAGGCGCGGACATGGAACAGGTCAACGAAATGTGTGTAGAATTACAGGACTGTGCTTATAGCTTAGTTGAAGGTAAGAACGATAATTCACACTCACATAAGTGTTTATTTACTAAGTAAAGTGATCCCCCTACCATTTTAGTTTCGCTTATTTGACAAGGTAAGTTTTTTTCTACCCTATCTTTATGAATAGAGCGTTCTCAGTAGGCGGAGCTTAAGTTTTTTTGTGTAAATTTAGTGACGTATTTGTGTAAATATAGAACCCACTTGAGGTACAAACGTAGCGTGGTGAAAGTGAAGTACTTCTTTATCATGCAAAATTCACATCTGAATATTGGCTATCCTACTCAAAAATAAGGAGGTAAATAGTAGTACTGTAGATTAATTGATTAATGTGATTAGGCTAGGGCCGGCTAGACCTATTTACACTTTCAATTTCACTTTATAGGCCTACACTTTTAATGTTTCGTAGGCTCGGCTACGATGTCAAGCGATATTGTTGGTGAATAGGCTATCTAGTCAAGTAACTATTAGGCTCACATCGTCTATGATCTATGTCTATGATAATAATAAAAAGCCTATTTTATTTAACAGACATAATACAGCTTAAATCTTAATAAGACTTAAAACACAACACATCATTTAAAAAAAGCTCGAGCCTATATGAAACTTTATTAATACAGCGGCCATATTTAATTGTACACCATTACTCAAAGTAAACACAAATCACGTGCTTTTTGTCACGGGATTGCAAACGCCCTATTAGTAAAGTTATATCCCCTTATCTCATTAGAGGATTAAAAAATTATTAAAACGATTATCTTCTCATACTTCTTTAGATAAAATAATAATCCCAACCTTAACGTAATGCTGTTGTTTTTATCTGTTTCAAGAGTCTAACTATAACAAATGAACCCTTATGTCTTCTACTAAAGAGATTTCAGGTTGCGTTTCATTCCTGGACACACAGCTCAAGCCTGACGTCCTGTTGGTTATCCTGTCCAGTCGTGGTCAATGCGCTGACCCAACCCAATGGTCATCTTTTACCTCGTTGTTCAGTCTTGTCAGCTACATCTCGGAGCTGTCACTGTCTTTGAAACACTGCCAACTAAATAGCACGCATGTAAGTGTGTAAGCTTATACTATAGTCTGTCACGCCGCCACAGCTACTTATAATGAGTCACGTCCGAATGTCAAGCTAAAGGATGCCACAGATTCACAGAATCATTGGCTGTCAAATCTATTCCAACATGTAGCACTTAAAAGTGTGTCACAATTTCCAATGTAGGCCAAATCTAATGGGCCATTCTAAAGTATGCCACAAGTATACCGGTAGGTCACATATACTGTGTAGTAGAGATGGTAATCGAACCGAACTCAAACCGAACACTCCGAATTCGAAATTTGGTTACCGAAATTTGGAACCGAACCCGAACTTTAAAAAGTCACGGACTCCGAACCTATATCAAAGTAACAGAACCAAACATATTTTAATCTTGCCACTAACAAGTAATTAAAAACTAATTTTTTTTTTTATTAAAATGCCTCATCAAACACCCTTTGACACACCGGCTTTCATGTTTGTAGAAATGCGCAGGAAAAAAGAAAAACAAAACTTTGCTTAAACAAACATCGTTCAATCGTAAACGCAAGTGACCTAAATAAATGTATCACAAAAGCCTCAGCCACATATATTGCTTTGATATTCTCTCATCTCATCATCTCCCCGCTTCCTCCCTGCTTTCCCCCAACAAAAATAATTAGCGTTTTTATTATAATAACAATGAGTGATAACACTTCTTGGCTTTTTTTAAAACATACGGGTCACGGAATAGATGCATAAACATAACCGGGTTATCTCCCCTTATCTGCCAAAATAAACACTGAAAAAAAGAGGTTGGGGGGGGGGGGGCACATTCATTGTAGTAGCAAAGGATTTTATTACAGCCTTGCCGCTAAAAACAGTAATCATTTTAAAATTAAACTGTTTTTAGTTTTGATATATTTTTTCTTAAGCTTTTTATTTTTAATTTTCAATATGCATTTCAGGTCATTGTGACCGGCGATACAGCTCTGATTGCTGCCAACTTACTGTCCCACAAACTGGATGCAAAAAACAAACCAGAACAGTTGATAGCTGTTGATGGCGATAAGGTAAGACTGTTTTATATTCCATTCAACCTAGTGGTTTAACCAACAAGTACATCAAACAAACAACAAAAAAACAAAGATATCAATGTTTATTTTATTTTCAAGTAGAAAACCATGGTGCCAGAAAATATAAACATTTCAATAACATTCAAACAGTTGTTTTTTTTTAATTTAGAAAAGCAATAAATTGTTAGCAGTAAAACAGCACACTTAGCAGTTAGGTAATACATAATACTTTGAATGCATAGTATTGAATACTGTATATAAAGAGATTCCAATATTGAGTAATTTACCTGTGGAGTTTGGTAAAATAGAATATATTCAGAGGGCATGTGGGGTGATCAATGGTGGCGTTGTATGGCGCCATTGGGTCATCAAGCCACAATTAAAAACAATGTCAGTGGGAGCATGGAGTAAGAGAATAAACAAAGATATTATCTAAATGATAATTTGTACACCTTTTGCTTATATCAATCTGCTGTACAGGTATAGTCTGGCATTTTGATAAGGGTTTTAAATAATGTTAAGTGGTTTCTTTTCCTGACTAGTTAAGACAACCCATTCCGTGCCCAAATGCCATTTGATTATAAAAAGAAACTTGTATGATTTATCGAAGCAACAACCAGGATATAGGTTATAAGTGCGTGTTTTATATTTATAAAGTAGGCCAGGATGCTATATATAGAACTGTATCATGACTTCACCAGGAACCTGCTGGATTCACAGACACACAGGCACGACCTCAGCATCTGGGCCGAATTCAAAGAATTAGTTCCAGAATTATGCAGTGGTGGATGGGCTGTAAGGTTAGTCAATAGACAGACTCAATAGACAGACTTGAAGGCAATAGACCGACTCTATAGACAGACTTGAAGGAAATAGACAGACTCAATAGACAGACTTGAAGAATAAGTTGACTCCACATTAGCGGCTAGAACAACACATGGAAGAAACTTACTTGGTTATTAATTCAGGGCGGAATTTAAATATGTGATACATTAAAATACATTAATTGAACAAAGTAATATATGAATAAATATATATATATAATATATTTATATATAAGAAATAGTGTACAGAGCTTATATTGAACACAAAAAAGTGCTTACTGATCAGTGGTTAGTGTATATTGAGTCATTAAACATGTAAAGAGATTTAAATATTCACAAAAATATGTTGTTTTTTTTTTAAATTAACATACAGTTGCCTTGGGAAATAATGTGTTGACACACATACATATAGATATATAATAGGTTGCATAGCCAAGGACATAAAAAAAATGACTCGTCTGCATCATATTTATGAAAATATTTAACATCCATAGAACTAGAATCAAACATATTCAACATTTATTAAAGACAATTATTGCATTATGGCAAGATGAGATGTAGAGTATTCAGTGAGCAAGCAAGTGTATTATATTCATCTCTCACAGCTCACCCTGGGATTGGGTGGCCTATTACAAACGCTTAAGCTGTCTTTTGGAATGGCCTTAGCCTATGTTTTGTACTGGGCATGGGAGCGGACTAGGGTATGACTTCTCTGGCTTTGGGCCAGTAGGCTACAAAGGTCAGAAGACCACATTGGTCAGTAGGCCTGCACTGGTCAGTAGACTGGAGTGGTCAGTAGACTGGGGTGGTCAGTATACCACAGTGGTCAGTATACCCCAGTGGTCAGTAGACCCCAGGGGTCAGTAGACCACAGTAACGGTCAGTAGACCTTCTCCCTCTTAAACACCCCCATTCATAAACCAATTTAAAAACAAAAATACATTTATAAACATTGCATATAAAATAAAGGAATAAAACAAAACCTGAATGCTTTGCTAGTAGTTCAGCTACATGGAGGATCTACACAACATCATAGTGTACACATATCTTCATAGCTGCGCCCTAGCACCACAACCCCCCCAGTGATAAAACAAAACTTAGGCGGCTAAGACTATCAGAGACCATTGCATTCTTTAAGCAGGCCATTGAAAAAACACTCTAATTTTGGGAAGCACTGATACTTCATAGCTCAACTTTGTCACATCTTTTAAGGTTTTAGTTCGCTCGAAAAAGATGGAATTTATTCATGCATCCCTTGTTTTATTTTTTTCTCCTGATATTTCAATGCGCAACAGAAAGGAAATGTGACGAACAAATTATTATTTCTAGCTAGAAGATTTTATACATAGAAATAAATATGTTAACTAATAATTACATTACAAACAAAAATTAAAATGCCAATTTTAAAATAATTTTTGTATACCGTAATGTGAACCCAATTAATAATATACAAAGTTAATAAAAAATAATTAATTAAAAAATTTCAACAAATATAACAATTAGTTTTATACTTGACAAGAGAAGGCAACTTAATTTAAATAATAAAACTGTTTTGTGTTTCCCTCCAGAGTACTACCAAGACCTATCTCGGCAGTCAGTTTCTTGACCTGACTAAGTCAAGAGGAGCCAACTCAGGATACTTCTTCTCGACACCAGTTGAGTTAGACGGGCCCCAGAAATTTCACACCGGAAGTGAGCACTGTCCTGACCCAATGCATGTGGCACGCATCCTCGCTTCAAGCGAGCTGGTGCAAAAGATGGCGGGCCAAAAGCCAGACTGCACAGCGGAGGTCCAATTAGCCAAGCTTTGAACAAGGTTATAAATTTAAATTGGACGAGGACGGGTGATGGTGTTTATCTATAAATAGCACAGCCAATAGCAAAGAAAGACTTTCCATTGATCAATTTATGTACAACTTACACTGCATCAGATAAAGGCGAGAAAGAAGGCTATAAATAGTTCACATAACATCAAAAATCTAATCTATAAATAGCTTACACATGATTTTTTTTTTGTTTTCAAAAGGTTAGTCTCTAGGCTATATTGCTCACACAAGGAAAAGGCAATTGAATGAGTCTCAAAAGGAGATCAAGGCAACATACAACATTAGGCCAAGTAATGTACACCAGTAGAAAAAATAAATACACACATATTATATATAGTTAGTGCTGCCATACTGATAGAGTTTGTGCTAAAATAATTATATCCACAAGTTCAGGATATTTGACAGAGTTTCAAAGAGACATCTATAAAACAAATATTAGATATTTGACAGAGTTTCAAAGAGACATCTATAAAACAAATATTAGATATTTGACAGAGTTTCAAAGAGACATCTATAAAACAAATATTAGATATTTGACAGAGTTTCAAAGAGACATCTATAAAACAAATATTAGATATTTGACAGAGTTTCAAAGAGACATCTATAAAACAAATATTAGATATTTGACAGAGTTTCAAAGAGACATCTATAAAACAAATATTAGATATTTGACAGAGTTTCAAAGAGACATCTATAAAACAAATATTAGATATTTGACAGAGTTTCAAAGAGACATCTATAAAACAAATATTAGATATTTGACAGAGTTTCAAAGAGACATCTATAAAACAAATATTAGATATTTGACAGAGTTTCAAAGAGACATCTATAAAACAAATATTAGATATTTGACAGAGTTTCAAAGAGACATCTATAAAACAAATATTAGATATTTGACAGAGTTTCAAAGAGACATCTATAAAACAAATATTAGATATTTGACAGAGTTTCAAAGAGACATCTATAAAACAAATATTAGATATTTGACAGAGTTTCAAAGAGACATCTATAAAACAAATATTAGATATTTGACAGAGTTTCAAAGAGACATCTATAAAACAAATATTAGATATTTGACAGAGTTTCAAAGAGACATCTATAAAACAAATATTAGATATTTGACAGAGTTTCAAAGAGACATCTATAAAACAAATATTAGATATTTGACAGAGTTTCAAAGAGACATCTATAAAACAAATATTAGATATTTGACAGAGTTTCAAAGAGACATCTATAAAACAAATATTAGATATTTGACAGAGTTTCAAAGAGACATCTATAAAACAAATATTAGATATTTGACAGAGTTTCAAAGAGACATCTATAAAACAAATATTAGATATTTGACAGAGTTTCAAAGAGACATCTATAAAACAAATATTAGATATTTGACTGAGTTTCAAAGAGACATCTATAAAACAAATATTAGATATTTGACAGAGTTTCAAAGAGACATCTATAAAACAAATATTAGATATTTGACAGAGTTTCAAAGAGACATCTATAAAACAAATATTAGATATTTGACAGAGTTTCAAAGAGACATCTATAAAACAAATATTAGATATTTGACAGAGTTTCAAAGAGACATCTATAAAACAAATATTAGATATTTGACAGAGTTTCAAAGAGACATCTATAAAACAAATATTAGATATTTGACAGAGTTTCAAAGAGACATCTATAAAACAAATATTAGATATTTGACAGAGTTTCAAAGAGACATCTATAAAACAAATATTAGATATTTGTCAGAGTTTCAAAGAGACATCTATAAAACAAATATTAGATATTTGACAGAGTTTCAAAGAAACATCTATAAAACAAATATTAGAGATTTAGATAAAGTGATAAAGTTTAAATTTCTTAAAAAAAAAAAAAAATAACCCATAAAAACCAAGTTTTTATTATACTCCCTTTCTTTGTAAACACAGTTTACCATCATGTAATTAAACAAATTTATAGACTACTGGAAATAAAACATACACGACACGAATGTAAACATAAATTTTTTCCCTTCATTCGCAAAGCTAGAGTGCAAAGTTTGATGACGTCGTAACAATCTCAGCGCATCCTGTCAGCGCATCCTTTTTTTTTTCTCTAGCTTTGTGACGAAAAACCATAAAAGTCGGACCAGCATTTTCAACGTAAAACCAAAACAAAGCGTAAAATTAAAAATAAAATCATAAATATAGTATAATGAAGTTTTTTTAACTAAAAATTTTATAGAATGTATTGTTAGTCGCCACAAGTCTGCTGCCCAAGTTTCAGCTTGATTGGATGACGGGAACTGGTAATAAAAATCGATGCAAAGTTTTACAAGCACGCAGACAGACAGAATGAGTTAAGAAAAAGGGAGTAAAAAAGAGATATTTTGATTAAAATACATCAATAAATACGAGATATTTAGATAAACTTTAAGTTTGCAAAAAACATCTTTAAATAAATATGAGATATTTTGATTAATTTTCATTTTTAAATAATAATAAAAACAACAATAACCCATAAATAAAAGTTGACTGAGGCATCCATGTGAATTATTATATAGTTCATTGTGCCATTTTGTCTATTAAAAACACATCCGTTAAAAAAATATACATGTGTAAAAAACAACAATAACAAAACACAGAAATGCATAAATACAAATTGATTGCTTGACAATGGGTGCCAACTCCACACATGAAAAATAAAAGGAACACCAAAAATATCAACCGGAAAGTCACCAGTTCTTGTTCTGTAACTTGTGTTTTAAGCGACACTTACAATTTTTAACTTTAATAAGAAGTTCAAAGTTCATTTTGTATATGAATTTTGCAAACCACTGAAATATATTTCCAATTTTGCTCAGATTATATAGGCTAGTGATTTTACAATGATTTTTCCCAATAAGAAATAGTTTACTTTTTTTTTCAATAAAAAAAAAACTCTAGCCAGTAAAACTTAAAAAAACAAAGCCCACTAAATAAACATTTTCTCATTATTTAAACATATTTTTTTATATAATGCTTTTTTCCTAAACATTGCTACTATTGTTTCATAGCAGTATGAAGTGATGGACGTTTTGTTCTGACATAGGCCAGCAAACTTTCTATGTGTTAAAAAAAAAAAACATAACGTCTACACCATCATCTTAGTTTCCAGAGGAAATTTTTGACGTAATACAAAAAGCAAAACTTTTTCATTTAATACTTTTCCTAGAGCGTCAAGAGCTAAAACAATAATGGCACAATATTCCTAGTGATATTTTTAAAACCTTGATTTACTAAGTAGCTGTTTTTTGCTGATGGATAAATTTTATCATTTGTCATCAAGTAAATGGGATTTCAATAAGTATGAAATTCTGAAGTCCATCTACTGTGATTTCTGATTTAGACTTGACCTGTAGATCTCTAAAGACGCTGTGGCTTTTCTTATACTGTCTGCGTCAGGGTCTGTGGGTTCCATGTCCAGAAACTCCTTGAAGTGGTGGATAGTTTTGTTCAGCATCAATGTGTGGTCCAGCGAGGTGTGGACGTGAATCAACCTCTCACAAACTATGGCGTAGTTACGGTGCCAGTAACTGGGCACCAGCTCGTGGGCGCTGAATTCTTTGGTGTACAGCTGACAAAGGGAAACAAATTTCAAGACAAAATATAACACCTTAAACATTATAGAGCAAATAGATTAAGGAATTTCAAATTGACTAATTTATAATTTCATTCAAATTACTTTGACCATAAATAATATAATAATAAAGTAATAATGGTTGTTTATATAGCGCTTCTATCCATGCTATTTTAGCATGCTCAGTGCGCTCTAGAAGATTATTACATCTACTAGGCCCAAAAACTCCTGCAGGGCGACCGGGACAGAATCTGTTACGTGTCGGTTGACAGTCCGGTGAACTAATCACAGGACCAGCCGGCCTCACACATGCTATGAATGCCACCAAGTAAGACATGAACTTTTAACACTTTTACATAATTACACCAACAAGCCACTGGGCGTATATTTTTGATATGTTCAAAGGAAAGTCTATGACTTACCAAACAAATTTTCATTCATTCTAATTTGGTTTTTCTCTATTTTTTAAATAAATACTGAAATTTTTCTTTGCATGCAAAATGAAAACCAAATAGGCTACTACACATTTTTCCCAATGTTTAATGAACATGACAGAATTTAAACTTACATGGTAGGACTCCTGCAGTAAGTGGACGTATTCTGGGCTGTTCTCTGGTTGTGCCAGGGCTTCCTCCAGGTAGAACAATGCCGTCACTGTCCTGGCAGGGGAAATGCAGTTTGTCTTAATATTTTCAGATGAAGAAGATCATTACGTCTGCCATAATTATATAGCTATTCTTCACATTCTGACTTTGTTATATTGTGACTTTGTTTTTCATTAGTTAAGATTAATTTAATACAAGAAATAAATAGAAAAAAATGAATTATTTATTCTAACTTGGCTCTCCACATTTCTGAACTGGCCACATTCTCCCAGGATCCATCACTAAACCTACAGCAACAAAAAAAAACAACAAAAAAACAACAACACATTAATAATTAGAAAGATATAATTCTATTATGGGATATTATTAAACTATCCAGTAAGGAAAAGGTAACTTACAGCTGGGAGAAAGAACTAAAAGTGATATTAGATTTATATTTCTCTAGTTCTCTAGCAAAGGTATAAATTTTATGTTTAAACACACACAATAAAGTTGTAACCTTTCACAACGGTCTCAGGCAGAATATTTGTTTGATAGAGAAGAAGTTTAAATTTATATTTTTATCGTTTTTATTGTTTTATATATATTTATATAAACATATTTTTTTGGTAAGGAACTGTAAACTGTAAATTGTTGTGGGAAATGGCCAATAATTGCTGGGAGGTAGAGCTTGGGAATAGCAATGCAGCTCACAACGCAGCTCACAACGCAGCTCACAACGCAGCTCACAACGCAGCTCACAACGCAGCTCACAACGCAGCTCACAACGCAGCTCACAATGCAGCTCACAACGCAGCTCACAACGCAGCTCAATATCACAAGACTAACTGTTTAGGAATTTAAAAACAACCAATCAACCATAAGAACACGTGGGGATAGATCATTTTAAAATGAGACAAAACTGACCTGTCCCATGGGTGGGTCCAGTCAGTGACTAGGTTGGCTGTGTAGTTAGTCCATGCTGCGGCGTCCAGCACTTTAGCCTTGTCGACCAGCTGGAAACAAACACCGTAAGGCCAAAGAACATAGGAAGACATCCAGGAGGGCTCATGGTTCTGTACTCCAATGCAGGCGAAGATTGGGTGTCTAGAATATTACAAACTATTGTGTGAATAGTGATTAAAGCTAAAAATAGAGTACAGAGAAAAATTAGTGTATGAATAGGGAATACAAATAAATGGAATATGAATAGTGTGGATAAATCATTTTGTAAACAGAGACTACAGTGAAATAGTGAATGAATAGTGAATTTGGGTAAATTAATATGTGAACAGAGAATACAGGTACCGGAAAAATAGAGAATGAATAGTGAATTTAGTATATGAATAAAATAACAAATACTGGAAAATATTGTATGAAAATCAAGTACAGTAGAAAGCACAATAAGTTATTCCTTCGACAAAGTAACCTTATTTTACCTGTAATAATTGGCATCAATCAAATCTTTAAAAGTGAAGGCTCTTCTCCCATCTTTAGTCACACCTGAGTACAGCTGGAGAAAATCTCCTGGAAAAATTATCCTTGGCCAGAACTTTTTCATCATAGGAAGTGACCATTCATAGGTCAAGACCTAAAAGTGGAATAGAGCTATCAGGTGTTCAAATAAACCAACGAGTTTGTTTATATATTACTTTTTTTAAATATATTTTTTTTTATATATATTATATATATATATATATAGAATATATCAAGTGTATATATATATATATATATATATATATAAATATATATTATATATATAAAAATTAATAATTTTTTTATATTATAAGTATTAAAATAGTAGTCCACATGGTGTAGAGCAGTGAAGTTTCCTATTGCAGCTCAAATTTTACCACCCATAACCTTGTAGGAATTTGGATTTCTACATGACCAATCCACCCCTTAAAATAGCTACGTCCTGGAGGTAAGAGCTGGAAGTGTTTTCTTTTACACTTGCAAATCGATCAAATGGTCCAGCTCAGTTGTTTTTTTCTTCTGAAATCATTCTAAAATTCACTAAGTTTTAACAAAACTTTGCAAAAAAAACAACAACAATACATAGTCTAGGTAATCATCCATTAGCATAGTGTTAACCATGTTAGCCAGCAGTGTGTACAAGTAGTCTGAAATTGATTATTTTAGTTATGGATGTTTTTTTAAGTTACTCATAGAAACAGCTATAACATAATTAAAAAAAGAAATATGGCATCAGCCTAATAGGTGTTAAGTGCTCCTTAACAACTTGGACATTGATTAAACACAACTTTTTGTAGAATAGATACATTAGAATGGACTTAGCAGAGTAAAAAAATATCTATTCTACAAAAGTTTGTATCCTTCTGTACGTACCTCTTGATCAAATATTGAAAGATCAGGTCGGACATTTTCACAAAGATGGAAATACCTAATGGAGAAGACAAGAAATATACACTTGTTAATGTGTGCACAGGGTTTTGTGTGCACAGGGTTTTGTGTGCACAGGGTTTTGTGTGCACAGGGTTTTGTCTGCAAAAGAAAAAAAAACCCATCTCAGCAGCCTCGTTAGAAGTAACAAAACAAACCAGCAGCCTTTACTTTACCCCAACTAATGTCAGGTACCCATCAGATCTGGGGTAGACTCGGGGACACCCTCCAGTCCCAGGAACAATATCTTAGCCTTCATCAGAATTCGAACCCAGGACCTTCGGTATGCATGCCGAACACGCTGCACCTCGGCCACAGTGTCCCATGGAAGGGATATTTGACCTACTAACCTACTTTAATTCTACACAAGACAAACGATACAAATGCGGGTTTACCTAAAACTGTTGGAAGGTAAATCTCCTTTAGTCAAGATGATGGAATCTTTAGGGAATTTCTCCAGGCTCTGAATGGCAAAGTCACGAATAACAAAATTGTTACTTTGATCAGTCACTGACCAGCTTTGGAGCTAGAAAACATTAAAGACAATTAGAAAGACAATGATGGAAAACTGATATATTATATAAACTTTATTAAATAACTACTGAATAATGTATGAACTAAAAAAAATGTCAAAGTTTAAGGACCCGCATAAATATTTGCATTCTGTTTATTTGAGTGGATATGTGATATATATATATATATATATGTGATATATATTTGTGATATAGGCTTTGTGATATAGGCTATATTTGTGATATATATTTGTGATTTAGGCTACATTTGTGATATATATTTGTGATATATATTTGTGATATAGGCTATATTTGTGATATATATTTGTGATTTAGGCTACATTTGTGATATATATTTGTGATATATATTTATGATTTAGGCTATATTTGTGGTATTTTTAATTTATAGTCACAGAATTAAGCTTTTACAATAGATAGATGGGCTATTCATATAGTCACCATTACCATTACAATATGATTTGATCCTTTTAAAATTCACTTAATGCCTCAAGCAGCTTTGTATTACTGAGAGTTCAATTGCTTGGTGATATCATAAGTACAAAGAGCTTAGTAAGAAATGAAAAACAAAACTTACAATGTATGCTGAGACTAGAGGTAGAACTAGAATAACATCAAAATTCATCTGGTAGGTGCCAACTTTAGTAGAGAAAAATCTGGGATCATAAAAAAACAACAAGCAAATGTGAATTCTGAAAACATACTTCAATTGAATCTCTAACAACAAAAAAAAACACCAACAAACTATATAAAGCTATGAATGTAAGACAAGAAAATTATCTCAATAAAAGTACCTGCAGACGTCAGCAAATGCCTGGCTGGCCAAGATCACAAAAATCAAATCACTCTGAATCCAGAACCTTTCAATCTGAGAAATAAAGTTTTTATCAAAATAAGTTTCAAGCAAAATAGAAACAAATATAGCATTTAAAACCTTATTTAATGAAAAATGATAAGGATCTTAGAAACAATAGCTTGTCTAGACTGATAGCTTGGGAGTAGTTAGCACTGACTTGGTTAATATTCCTGTATGTCTAAACCATGGGTAGAAGAATCAGAGACAGACTGTATTGACTCTACTGTAATTTCTAAAGCATAAATAAATTTCTATTGCTGCCCAGACAGTACTTGGGGATTTTTATAACGTCCCCATTAGTGCAAAAACAGAATTTTTCTCTCATCTCACCACTTTATAAAAGAGAGGGTTTTCAAGATCCAGATTGGCTCTCCAGCAGAAGAAAACCACATACATTACAAACGACAACAGAAGTACAAAAAGAACATGGCTGTTATTGGACTTCCATCTGTAGCAGAAAACAAGAAATACTGGTAAACATTTATTGTTATTGTTTTACATCATTAATAAATTATTTCATAGAAATTTTTTTTTTAGATGCTAACAACCGAAATTTTATTAAGAGTTTCAAATATTGAAAGAAATAATCTGCTAATGAACAATTTAACTAAAGCTTACACATAAACAGTAAAAGAAAAGAATTGTTTAGAAATTAACATGAAATATTTGAATTAAAAAATGGCTTTTCAGACTATTTTCAGACGTGAGCCCGGCTGGTCCTGCGGTTAGTTCACCCGGCTGTCAACCAAAAAGCAATCAAAACATTGCAGGTTCTATCCCTGCCGCCCTGCAGGAGTTTTGGGCATAGAGGACTAATAATCTTCTAGAGCGCACTGAGCATGCTAAAATTGCATGGATAGAAGAAGCGCTATATTAATAACAATTATTATTTTAAAATATTGGGTAATAAAATTTCATAAGTGTAAAAATGTTGTTTCAAATTTTTGTTTCTAGTTACCGGGTAGTTCTGTTTTAATATTTTAAATAGCGTCAAGTCTATTGTGATATGTTCAATCTTAAAACTTACATGCATTCCTTCCGTAATTTAAAAGTGTAATTTAAAACCAACCTGGAGTATATGGA
The DNA here is from genome assembly GCA_949126835.1 of Anisus vortex. Lineage (NCBI taxonomy): Eukaryota > Metazoa > Mollusca > Gastropoda > Planorbidae > Anisus > Anisus vortex. The sequence continues at coordinate 5,547,240 of OX421495.1, forward strand.
ATATATAGAGAACACTGCCAGGGCCAATACAAATGGTGAGATGTCTGTTATGATATGGTTATAATAGGCTCTGAAACATACATGCATAATACATTACAGTCTATAGTGTGGAGTTTTGTCTATTGGACTAAAGAGTTTAGTTTACTTATATAAAATTACAGATATAGAGACTAGATAAACAGTGGCTTTGTACTCACATCAGACCAGAAAGAAATCCTTGACCAGTGTGACCATTTAACTGAAAACGAATTCCCATAAATAATGTTAAACAAAAAGCTAAAAAAATCATAAAAATAATCCTAACTTTGCTGCATTTAGTGAATAGAATTATTTTTGTGTTTTATCAAAATTGTGCCACTAAATGTTATCCAGTACATATTTTTAACAATGAAATAAATGAAATGAGGAAGGCAACCTTTTGCTAATAGTGTGCCAAACTCTGATTTGTAAATTATTCAGCGTGCCAACAACCTGAAAGTCAACCTGATCTACGATATTTTAATTTTTTTTTTGTTATAAGACAATTTATTACGCTTCGTAGCAACACCAAGGCCAAAAGCAAAGGTCTTTATACAAAAATATAGTTGTTATTTATTTAATTAAAAATATTAAAGTTTTTTTTGTTTTATCAAATATTATAATCATAATTGAACTTTCACATTAATGGTTAATGTCTAAAAATGTAATATAATTGATTCTTGAACCTACTAAATATTAATTATATTTTAATCTCAGACTAACTGATATTTTTTGTAATATTTTAGAATAAAATGACAGCAAAGAACATCTCAAATAATGGAATTGATGCATTATAATCATACAAAGTCGGTAGCTAAAGTAATGCTCACAAACGTACATATAAATTCTTCACTTCTATGATATTTATATCATTTTTAACTATCTTTTTTTAAATAGTTTTAATATTTTGAAGCTATAATTGTAAGCTACTAATTTTGTTAACAAATGAAAAATAATAACAATTTTGAAATATTAACTCAAATAAAAACAGGTTAATTATCTCCCTTTAATTAAATTAAATTTTCCAAGTTTGATTCTATATTAGTGATGCCAACCAAATATGTTATGTTTTGTAATATAACTAATATTACTTATTAATTGTTATTTTTTTAAGTACCGGTATAAATCTAGCATTATATTTTTTAATTAAATTTTTTTTTAAATTAATAATTACAACAATGACATAATATAATGCTAGTATATAAGTTTCTTATATTTATTAAAATAATAAAACAAATATTTTTTTTTTAGAATAAATTATATTTATGCTTAATTAAAGAAGACGAGCATAAAAACTCTTTTGCATGTAGCCTAATAAGTCTGTATCAATTATTGAGCACCTTGTCCTCGAATGCTCTTCACTGGTTGTTCAATGTCAAATAAATATTTAGTTACTTCTGAGTGGTCAAGTGACAACTTTCATGTGCTACAAAAATCTGTTCACAGGTATAAATTGAACCAAAGGCTGAAAGTAGAGTGAATGCCTAGCAATTGACAATGGTAGATGACTTTCCTAAGCAGCTTCCTTATAGATTTTTTTTTGCAAATTGGTACATTTTGACGCCTAATTTTGGATGTTTAAAATTCCCATTGCTGCATTTTAAAATAGTCACTACATTACTATACAAAAAAAGGTTTCAGATCTAAGAAGTAGTATAATAAATCCAGTCAGTCTTGATGTGATATAAAAACATGAGTTCATACATTTGATAGTGTCTTGCATTTGTTTAGAAAACTCGGCATTGAGTGCTTCAATGTAATCTGAAAAAATCCCATCTATCTATCTTAATTTGCCTTATATAAGTGAAAAAGTTCAAATGTTTTGAAATTGATTTCACTGTAAGATGTGTCCAGTTTCAATGCAAATTCTTTTCAGCAAGTTCAACTCATTTAAATGTGCTGCTAAGTCATTCAATACCGGAACATTAAAAAAAATCTATATCATTAATTGCCTCCAGACATGAAAGGAATCTATCCAAAACTTAACCCTTACAGTCCCGGTCGCGTATTATTTCCTCCATCTATTTCTTTCCCTCAGTCCCAGACACTTATATTTCCCTCCAAAAAAGAAATCCCATCAGTCCCGGCCACGTATATTTTCCTCAAGGAAGGGTGTCTAATTAAAGAACAAAATAAAGGATCTGAAATTTCACCATAGTCTCGGGCAGAATATTTATTCGATAGCTGAATAGTTTAATTGTATTCTGCTTTTTAAATTATGAAAATTATCCAATTATTTAGTTTTTTTTTTTGTGAAAATGAATGTGTGGTCCTAATAGACGCTACCAAATTACCTTCCGTTATTATGGCGGTACATGTTCATGTGACTTTTTCTTATGGATTATTATTACGAATGAATACAATTACTTTATGAATAGGTTATTCTAATAAAGTTTTATGGTTCTAGCAATTTACTCTCTTCGTGTTATCAATTTTTACCAACAAAAAAGTAAACAAAATAATTTCGGAACCCTATCGATGTCTCAGCCATTCTGAAATAATGTCTGAGATGGAGGGAATAATTAGTAAAATAATGGCTGGGACTGAAGGTATACATTGCAAATAAGTAGGTGGGTACTTTAAGGGTTAATCTCGACTAAGGTAAAGAACAATGAGTACTTTAACAGCAGTACTTTTTATTCCTTATCAGCTGGGTTTTAGTTAATTAAAATTTGGCTTAAAAAACTGGGCAGGAAATAAACTGTATAAAAATTATTTTTTTTTCTTGTAACATGCATAGGTTGTAGTAAAAACAGTAAAGGACAACATGAAGCTAAGTGGAAGATACACTCCTATTAATAACCTCTGTTGATTCGGATGACTCTCAGGAATGTTGTTCACTACTGTCACAGATTACATGACATGGACAAACTTTGAAATTTCCCTGTTACTTTTTCTTTTTAATAATAATAATAATAATAATGACATTTGTATAGCGCTGCCAACAAACATATTGTAAGCTCAGAGCGCATTTAACATAACAATTAAAGAACACAGGTACAATCTATAGGCCAAGAGATAAGAAAAACAACTAAATGATGATTCAAAACATTACAAACATAGAACAAATCAAACAACTAAAACAAAAAAGCATTTTCTTTATATGTTGTGTATGAAACATTAGTACAATGTTTTTTATCATAATGTAAAAAACATTTAAATAACAAACCACACTAACAAGATAGACTAAGCTCATTAGCCGCAGTATCGATCAATAGATTTTTGTTCAGCCATTATCTCACCAAGTCCCAAGTTCCATATTCTATGCGCAGCAAGTGAGTCAGGAATCCCTGGATGGTCTGAGAGTTTCCCCACGTCCACCTGGCCATGTGAAGCCAGGAGGACACTGGCAGGTAAATGTACGGGGACAAGCCCAGCAGGAAAAGTAAAGTCTGTTTCTGTAACAACTTGGCACTCAGCAGCTGGAAGCAAATTTTATCAACAACAAAAAAAATCATAAAATATACCATGGCAACTTAACAAGGGGCAATGCTAAATATTAAATATGCCACCTATAACATAGAGGCAGCCTTTGGGGGTTGGAGTAGACACAACTGCCCCATGTCCAGCACCAGTAAGGGCCCCCTCCTCCCTGATATGAGATTCAATTGACTCCAGCAAAAATTAATATTATCTAGTTTGTAAATTTTTGTTAGCACAAATTTTCTGATTCATCAATTAAGATAGTTAAAGGCCACTAAATCAATAGAAGAACAATTATCAATTACAATATATAGTTTAATCTAGAATAGAAGGCATAAAGCATTATAAGCAGACAAGTCTGTGAGTGTTGGCTTACGTAATATAGCCTGTTTGTACAGTACATAACACAGAGATTGTGGCCCCCGCATAGGACACTGGGTTTAGGGCATTTTAGGCTCCCATATAAGATTTGCTCAAGGCACTGCTTATAACACTCGACCCAGGTCCCCCACACTGCTTTACTGCTTAAAAGCCCCATCTCTATTACTGATTTGGGAGACACAAGCATTCCCTGAGCCAATCAACACTCCTGATACAGAATCTGCCAATACCCTGCCGAGTACAATCTCATGTTGGCAGACTTGGTATGGAGGAAGAAGGAAACTGTTCGTTCATTTGTTCTTTAAGAACTTGTTCTTGCACTGAACTCTTCTTGCATGCTCATTATTTTGTTTCAATTCAAGTTTTTTTAAATGTTTTATTAAAGTTATATTTATATTACTGTATTTAAACATTTTAGGCTAGAAAAGTCTCATTTACAAAATACAAATATAGGTATATATGTATGCATATGTAAATATATGTATATGTGCCCTGAGCTTACATTATGTTTGTTGGCAGCGCTATACAAATATTATTATTATTTATTATTCTCAATACTGTTAAATATGGAAAATTGTAGAACATATCTTGCATTGCTATTAAGTATCAAATCTGTAAAGAGCAAACCACAAAATTGTGAGGAATTACTGTCTATCATATATATATATATCATTTTTACTTCCTTTCTTTTAACTCGTACTGTCTGCTTGGATGCTTGAAAAACTTTGCATCCATTTTTCGACCACTTCCCGTCGTCTAATCGAGCTGAAACTTGGGTAGCAGACTTGTCCAGACTAACAATACATTCTATCAAATTTTCAGCATCGTAGCCTTTAGAATAGTCACTAATACCTTCGAACAATTTGCGAATCGAGGAACATATTATACGGAAAAACATGGCTGCCTTTGACGGAAGTAACTAAAGTTTTCGGATATGTTCGTTTTTACAAAAAAGTACGAATAAAAACGATACAATGTAGCAGAAACAAAGCGAGTTATCTTTTTATGTTTTTTGCGAGCCAAAGCTATATAAAAAAAAGGATGCGCAAAAGCAAAGCCACGATCGTGGCTTCATGCATTAAGAAAAAAATGCGCAATCGTTATAAATAGATATGTATTTGCCGACATTACGATTCGAAATTTTAGTTTTGTAGTGAAGTGGAAATGGTAAACTTTGTTTACAAAGAAAGGGAGTATAATAAAAACTGTTTTTATGGTTTTCTTGTTTGTTTTTCAGTATTAGATTTGTAGGTTGTTTTTTTCCAAGCACTACATGTTGTACCTTAAGTTTCCAGAGAGTGTAAAAGACCCACACTGTGATTGGAGGCATGAAGAGGGCACTGGTATGCTGATTGGTTAAGCACAAGCCACACAGAAAGGAGCCTATCAATGACACCTGCAATAACAAATACACCAAACATACTTTAGTTAAACATAGGTTCAACCATTGTATGCTGATTGGTTAAACACAAGCCACACAGAAAGGAACCTATCAATGACACCTGCAATAACAAATACACCAAACATACTTTAGTTAAACCTAGATTTAACCACATATGCTGATTGGTTAAACACAAGCCACACAGAAAGGAACCTATCAATGACACCTACAGTAACAAATAAACCAAACATACTTTAGTTAAACCTAGATTCAACCATGTATGCTGATTGGTTAAACACAAGCCACACAGATAGGAGCCTATCAATGACACCTGCAATAACAAATACACCAAACATACTTTAGTTAAACCTAGATTTAACCACATATGGTTAAACACAAGCCACACATAAAGGAACCTATCAATGACACCTGCAGTAACAAATAAACCAAACATACTTATATTAAAATTCAGTTCAACCATGTCATAGCTAGAGAGCCTAGTGAAACATATTATTTTCTTAACTTACCTTATCTGTTTCAAATTTTTTTTTTAATTGAGTACATATCTATTGATCATAGGACTGAAGAAGCAGCTTTCACCAGTCTCTTTTTTACGTCATACAAGGGGGTGTATGGCCAGCACAATCCTCAGCCGCCTTTACCCCAACTAATGTCAGGTACCCATAAGAGCTGGGTAGACTCAGGGACACTCTCGAGTCCCATGAAAAAACCGTAGCCTTCACCAGGTTTCAAGCCCAGGACCTTCGGTACGCTCAGCCACAATACCCTCTATCATCATTTGGTCCGAAGGATACTTTTTTTTTAGATATCTATGTCTTTAAGATCTGTTTATATTTAGTTATAGTAGTTATTGCAAAAAAAAAAATGTTATGTCTATAGTAACTTTGTATCTCAATATTAACTGTTAAACTGTATATTAAACTTCATCTCTATATTACATTTTTGTCTATTTATTAACATTACACATGACCAAAAAGTTTGATTCATGTTGTTTTTTTCCCTCTGGTTTTATACTGACATAAGTGTAACCCTTGACCCTTACTTTCACTGACGCCTCTTTGCTACATGAATCAAACACAACGGCCGCCAATATCAAGCTGGACAGAAGGAGGTTGTTGAGGCTAAACACTTCCGCAGCAAGTGACCAGTGGCACACAAGAGGAGAGAAGCTAAATATGGCTGAAGCAAACAGAGCCGCCCCATGAAATAAAGTTAGCCTGCAACAAAGAAGAAGAAGAAAAAATCAAATCAATTTTCGCTCCCATAATATTCTGAGTATTCTTCTAAAATTTACAACCGCAATTAGCATACACTTAAATATATTAATAAAAATTTTTTATTATTAAAATTATTTTTTTTATATTATGTGTCATAAGGGGTATTGTTGAGGGTGTGGGGTTGTGGATTACTGGGGTTAGTGGTGGCTGGTTGTCGTAGGGATATGTGGCAGCAATGCTGTAATCGCTCTGGAATAATGATTATGTCTCTCCTGGCTCGTTAGATGGTATAACGTACACAACAGACAGTTCTAAGTGGTATACAAGCAAGGCTCTGGTTACGGTTATGGTGTTTGTTTTCATTCAATAGTCCCACGGTGAAATATACATGAATTGACACAGGAATAGCTAGCATTTAGCATATGGTAATGTCGTGTACTCTATCATTAAGGTACGCGGCTACACTAGGGAAAATCTATTACTAGTCGAATGTGAAATATACATGAATTGACACAGGAATAGCTAACACTTAGTGTATGGTAATGTCGTGTACTCTATCGTTAACGTACGCAGCTACACTAGGGAAAATCTATTACTAGTCGAAAGTACAAGTGTTTTCAGGCTGATGGCCAAACCAAGACTGACGCTAAGACTCTCAGTTTTTGCGCGCTCGCGTCCTAGTCTTCAAATCACGTGATCTACCTCAATTTGGTTGGCTAATTGCATTAATTTAGATTTAGATAGGATTACGATTGGCCAGTTCGAAGATAGTTCTGTATAAAGGGATGACTCACTGGAGGGAGAAAGGGGGGGGTGTTTAGGCGGGGTGGGGGGGAATTAGATAAACGTAATTAATACAGTCAACAAGCTGGGTAGTAGGGGGAACAAGGGATAGGGGAATGATTCATCTTCCCTTCAAGGGGACTTAATATTAAGGTGTAAAGTGGTCAGTCGTCCGACTTCCCCGAGAATGTTATGCATGTGTGAAAGGATTAACTGGTCAATTCCTCAAGAGCGAGCATCTCAAAGAGATTAGCTAACTTGCCGCTGATTACTAGTGAGTTGGGTATGTGGAGGGGAGATAAGTGGTGGCGGGAAGAGCGTGGGAAGGGGGTGCAGGTGGGGATTAGCAGGGCGTCGGGTATTTAGGCCAACGAAGTAATGCCTAGTTCATATACATTAAAATAGCAACATGAATTAATACAAAGACATAATAATAATAATATAAACATTAAGGAATTCACATATCTGACACACATACTCATTCATTCAAGGTTGAGTACCATTTCCGTAGCATTAGTTAGTAAACTCTTGGGAAATAATAGACTGTAGTGAAGGTTGGGGAGAGGTGTTGAAAGGTGGCTAGAGAGTTACAGTTGTGTGAGAGAGAGAGAGAGAGAGAGAGAGATAATGACGTCAGACTACTTTCCTCCTTTCTATCCTAACTTACGCTAAATCTATGATCTTACTTTCTACACTACTAACTATCTACATGTGCTAATAAGTCAAGGTTGCGTCCAGAACCGTGACATTATGTATATTGTTAAATGAGAAATAAATAATTATTCATTGGGTTATACTTTCGATGAAGCTAATTTTAGTAAAGTGTAATTATATTGAATAACGGCATACATTTTTGTTTGTATATTAACATTTTAAAACTGTTAACAAGTTGGCCCAGGATCGGGATACCTGGAGAATTCTTGTTGGCAGCCTATGTCCCAGGTAGGGCGAAAGGCATAAGTAAGTAAGTAACAAGTTAAGTTAATCTCACTTCCTTTATGTGCATTTTTCTGCACAAATCAACAAAGCATATTAAGTTAGAAGAGATATTATTTCTTGCAAAGCTTTGAGTGATTAAGCTATTTGATGCACACACAAATAATAGTTTGTTCAGCTAGCTGAAAGCATGAATTTATTCATTAAAATACACAGATGAGAACTGCAAGCTTTCAGAATTTGGGTCAGGTTTATAATGTAATAAACAACATATCCTTGAGCTTACCTGTGCACCAACACATATAAAACTGCAGAGCTGCAGGCAGCGCAGAGTGCAGACAGCAGATTGACCTTCCAGGCCACTGAGGAGCCCGGGACGATAGTGATGAACAATTTAGCCAGAAGAGTGAACAGAGGATAACCTGGTGGGTGAGCAACCTGAAACAAAGATTCAAGAGGGTAACATGGTGGGTGAGCAACCTGAAACAAAGATTCAAGTGGATAACATCGTGGGTGAGCAACCTGAAACAAAGATTCAAGTGGATAACATCGTGGGTGAGCAACCTGAAACAAAGATTCAATTGGATAACATGGTGGGTGAGCGACCTGAAACAAAGATTCAAGTGGATAACATCGTGGGTGAGCGACCTGAAACAAAGATTTAAGAGGATAACCTGGTGGGTGAGCAACCTGAAACAAAGATTCAAGAGGATAACATGGTGGGTGAGCAACCTGAAACAAAGATTCAAGAGGATAACATGGTGGGTGAGCAACCTGAAACAAAGATTCAATTGGATAACATGGTGGGTGAGCAACCTGAAACAAAGATTCAAGTGGATAACATGGTGGGTGAGCAACCTGAAACAAAGATTCAAGAGGATAACATGGTGGGTGAGCAGCCTGAAACAAAGATTCAATTGGATAACCTGGTGGGTGAGCAACCTGAAACAAAGATTCAATTGGATAACCTGGTGGGTGAGCAACCTGAAACAAAGATTCAAGAGGATAACATGGTGGGTGAGCAACCTGAAACAAAGATTCAAGAGGATAACATGGTGGGTGAGCAACCTGAAACAAAGATTCAAGTGGATAACATGGTGGGTGAGCAACCTGAAACAAAGATTCAATTGGATAACATGGTGGGTGAGCAACCTGAAACAAAGATTCAAGTGGATAACATGGTGGGTGAGCAACCTGAAACAAAGATTCAATTGGATAACATGGTGGGTGAGCAGCCTGAAACAAAGATTCAAGTGGATAACCTGGTGGGTGAGCAGCCTGAAACAAAGATTCAATTGGATAACATGGTGGGTGAGCAGCCTGAAACAAAGATTCAAGAGGATAACATGGTGGGTGAGCAACCTGAAACAAAGATTCAAGTGGATAACATGGTGGGTGAGCAACCTGAAACAAAGATTCAATTGGATAACATGGTGGGTGAGCAGCCTGAAACAAAGATTCAATTGGATAACATGGTGGGTGAGCAACCTGAAACAAAGATTCAAGTGGATAACATGGTGGGTGAGCAACCTGAAACAAAGATTCAAGAGGATAACCTGGTGGGTGAGCAGCCTGAAACAAAGATTCAATTGGATAACATGGTGGGTGAGCAACCTGAAACAAAGATTCAAGTGGATAACATGGTGGGTGAGCAGCCTGAAACAAAGATTCAATTGGATAACATGGTGGGTGAGCAACCTGAAACAAAGATTCAAGTGGATAACATGGTGGGTGAGCAACCTGAAACAAAGATTCAAGTGGATAACATGGTGGGTGAGCAGCCTGAAACAAAGATTCAATTGGATAACATGGTGGGTGAGCAACCTGAAACAAAGATTCAAGTGGATAACATCGTGGGTGAGCGACCTGAAACAAAGATTCAAGAGGATAACCTGGTGGGTGAGCAACCTGAAACAAAGACTCAAGAGGATAACATGGTGGGTGAGCAACCTGAAACAAAGATTCAATTGGATAACATGGTGGGTGAGCAGCCTGAAACAAAGATTCAATTGGATAACATGGTGGGTGAGCAACCTGAAACAAAGATTCAATTGGATAACCTGGTGGGTGAGCAACCTGAAACAAAGATTCAAGAGGATAACATGGTGGGTGAGCAACCTGAAACAAAGATTCAAGAGGATAACATGGTGGGTGAGCAACCTGAAACAAAGATTCAATTGGATAACATGGTGGGTGAGCAACCTGAAACAAAGATTCAAGTGGATAACATGGTGGGTGAGCAACCTGAAACAAAGATTCAAGAGGATAACATGGTGGGTGAGCAGCCTGAAACAAAGATTCAATTGGATAACCTGGTGGGTGAGCAACCTGAAACAAAGATTCAATTGGATAACCTGGTGGGTGAGCAACCTGAAACAAAGATTCAAGAGGATAACATGGTGGGTGAGCAACCTGAAACAAAGATTCAATTGGATAACATGGTGGGTGAGCAACCTGAAACAAAGATTCAAGAGGATAACATGGTGGGTGAGCAACCTGAAACAAAGATTCAAGAGGATAACCTGGTGGGTGAGCAACCTGAAACAAAGATTCAATTGGATAACATGGTGGGTGAGCAACCTGAAACAAAGATTCAATTGGATAACATGGTGGGTGAGCAACCTGAAACAAAGATTCAAGTGGATAACATGGTGGGTGAGCAGCCTGAAACAAAGATTCAATTGGATAACATGGTGGGTGAGCAACCTGAAACAAAGATTCAAGTGGATAACATGGTGGGTGAGCAACCTGAAACAAAGATTCAAGAGGATAACATGGTGGGTGAGCAACCTGAAACAAAGATTCAATTGGATAACATGGTGGGTGAGCAACCTGAAACAAAGATTCAAGTGGATAACATGGTGGGTGAGCAACCTGAAACAAAGATTCAAGAGGATAACATGGTGGGTGAGCAGCCTGAAACAAAGATTCAATTGGATAACCTGGTGGGTGAGCAACCTGAAACAAAGATTCAATTGGATAACCTGGTGGGTGAGCAACCTGAAACAAAGATTCAAGAGGATAACATGGTGGGTGAGCAACCTGAAACAAAGATTCAAGAGGATAACATGGTGGGTGAGCAACCTGAAACAAAGATTCAATTGGATAACATGGTGGGTGAGCAACCTGAAACAAAGATTCAAGAGGATAACATGGTGGGTGAGCAACCTGAAACAAAGATTCAAGAGGATAACCTGGTGGGTGTGCAACCTGAAACAAAGATTCAATTGGATAACATGGTGGGTGAGCAACCTGAAACAAAGATTCAATTGGATAACATGGTGGGTGAGCAACCTGAAACAAAGATTCAAGTGGATAACATGGTGGGTGAGCAACCTGAAACAAAGATTCAATTGGATAACATGGTGGGTGAGCAACCTGAAACAAAGATTCAATTGGATAACATGGTGGGTGAGCAACCTGAAACAAAGATTCAATTGGATAACATGGTGGGTGAGCAACCTGAAACAAAGATTCAATTGGATAACATGGTGGGTGAGCAACCTGAAACAAAGATTCAAGTGGATAACATGGTGGGTGAGCAACCTGAAACAAAGATTCAAGAGGATAACCTGGTGGGTGAGCAGCCTGAAACAAAGATTCAATTGGATAACATGGTGGGTGAGCAACCTGAAACAAAGATTCAAGAGGATAACCTGGTGGGTGAGCAGCCTGAAACAAAGATTCAATTGGATAACATGGTGGGTGAGCAACCTGAAACAAAGATTCAAGTGGATAACATGGTGGGTGAGCAGCCTGAAACAAAGATTCAATTGGATAACATGGTGGGTGAGCAACCTGAAACAAAGATTCAAGTGGATAACATGGTGGGTGAGCAACCTGAAACAAAGATTCAAGTGGATAACATGGTGGGTGAGCAGCCTGAAACAAAGATTCAATTGGATAACATGGTGGGTGAGCAACCTGAAACAAAGATTCAAGTGGATAACATCGTGGGTGAGCGACCTGAAACAAAGATTCAAGAGGATAACCTGGTGGGTGAGCAACCTGAAACAAAGACTCAAGAGGATAACATGGTGGGTGAGCAACCTGAAACAAAGATTCAATTGGATAACATGGTGGGTGAGCAGCCTGAAACAAAGATTCAATTGGATAACATGGTGGGTGAGCAACCTGAAACAAAGATTCAATTGGATAACCTGGTGGGTGAGCAACCTGAAACAAAGATTCAAGAGGATAACATGGTGGGTGAGCAACCTGAAACAAAGATTCAAGAGGATAACATGGTGGGTGAGCAACCTGAAACAAAGATTCAATTGGATAACATGGTGGGTGAGCAACCTGAAACAAAGATTCAAGTGGATAACATGGTGGGTGAGCAACCTGAAACAAAGATTCAATTGGATAACATGGTGGGTGAGCAACCTGAAACAAAGATTCAAGTGGATAACATGGTGGGTGAGCAACCTGAAACAAAGATTCAATTGGATAACCTGGTGGGTGAGCAACCTGAAACAAAGATTCAAGAGGATAACATGGTGGGTGAGCAACCTGAAACAAAGATTCAATTGGATAACATGGTGGGTGAGCAACCTGAAACAAAGATTCAAGAGGATAACATGGTGGGTGAGCAACCTGAAACAAAGATTCAAGAGGATAACCTGGTGGGTGAGCAACCTGAAACAAAGATTCAATTGGATAACATGGTGGGTGAGCAACCTGAAACAAAGATTCAATTGGATAACATGGTGGGTGAGCAACCTGAAACAAAGATTCAAGTGGATAACATGGTGGGTGAGCAGCCTGAAACAAAGATTCAATTGGATAACATGGTGGGTGAGCAACCTGAAACAAAGATTCAAGTGGATAACATGGTGGGTGAGCAACCTGAAACAAAGATTCAAGAGGATAACCTGGTGGGTGAGCAGCCTGAAACAAAGATTCAATTGGATAACATGGTGGGTGAGCAACCTGAAACAAAGATTCAAGTGGATAACATGGTGGGTGAGCAACCTGAAACAAAGATTCAATTGGATAACATGGTGGGTGAGCAACCTGAAACAAAGATTCAAGTGGATAACATGGTGGGTGAGCAACCTGAAACAAAGATTCAATTGGATAACATGGTGGGTGAGCAGCCTGAAACAAAGATTCAAGTGGATAACCTGGTGGGTGAGCAGCCTGAAACAAAGATTCAATTGGATAACATGGTGGGTGAGCAGCCTGAAACAAAGATTCAAGAGGATAACATGGTGGGTGAGCAACCTGAAACAAAGATTCAAGTGGATAACATGGTGGGTGAGCAGCCTGAAACAAAGATTCAAGTGGATAACCTGGTGGGTGAGCAGTCTGAAACAAAGATTCAAGTGGATAACATGGTGGGTGAGCAACCTGAAACAAAGATTCAAGTGGATAACATGGTGGGTGAGCAACCTGAAACAAAGATTCAATTGGATAACATGGTGGGTGAGCAACCTGAAACAAAGATTCAAGTGGATAACATGGTGGGTGAGCAACCTGAAACAAAGATTCAATTGGATAACATGGTGGGTGAGCAGCCTGAAACAAAGATTCAATTGGATAACATGGTGGGTGAGCAACCTGAAACAAAGATTCAAGAGGATAACATGGTGGGTGAGCAACCTGAAACAAAGATTCAAGAGGATAACCCGGTGGGTGAGCAACCTGAAACAAAGATTCAAGAGGATAACCTGGTGGGTCATTTGTTGGCCTAAAAAATTCTCAAAATAATCTTGCATGTAGGCAAGTATGATAAAACAAATCGCTCAATAAAATATATTTTTACTCAGCCAGATAATTTTTCAATTTTTTTTTATTTTAATGTAATGCAATTATGAACTCAAAATTTTGAGTTTTAAAAAGTGGGAAAATCTATTGAAAAGTTGTCATATAAGGTCATTCGGTAATTTGTGAATGCTTCGCAACAAAATTTTTGGGGGTGAAATCCCATTGAATAAAAAAAGAGTATTTGTAACTCTAATAACAAAAGGTATCAAATATATATATATAAAGAAACATTGTATTCTTATTTTATTGTTTGCAACTCTTACTTTCTTTACATGGGTTACATGTAACAGTTGGAATAATAAATGCATTGGTTAAGTTAAAGTGTTGATTGATATTTTACTTGCTTTGACAACTTACCCCCAGTTCATGGGCAGCAGCTATCAATTCGCCCGAGTCCCCTCCTGGTAGAGATGGATGAAGTCGGGCTACATAGAGAATGAAGCTGAAGGCAAAAATAAATAACCCGACAGAGTACAAGCTTGGTGCATGAAACATTCTGTCAGAAATGTCTGAAAATAAAACATCAAGATGTTAGAAATGTCTGAAAATAAAACATTAAGATGTTAGAAATGTTTGACTATTTAAATTAAAAGCTGAGAATTAATTTACAAATACTGAAGATATTGCGGTAAAAACTTGATGAAAAGCAAATTCAATGATCACTTTTCAAATCTGCATCCCGTGGTTAGAAAAATTAAACGTCATGTTTCCATCAAAAAATTAAAGTAGGCCTACATCTCAGATGTTAAGGGACCTAATCTATTACTTTGAATTTTTAAAACTTCTCTTTTTTTAACACGGAGTGCTTTATGTAAGAGTGACAATTATGTACTTTAAGAAGTGGGTGAAATATTGTTTTAGCTTGTATTGAAACCCAGTAGGCATACTGTTTTGTAATCATAAAAAATTAACCTGTATCTTAACATAATTTAAAACACTAATAGAAATGCAGGACTAGACTCTAACCACAAATGTGCATAGGATGCAATAATCTTCTTTATAGAAGGAGCATGATCTATAATGTATTTATATAAGGTAAGTTTAAAGAACCACAGCGTGAAACTTAAGTTATGTGTTGTTAAAAACTGATAATTAGAATTTAATTGTAAGATCTTACAATTTCACCAACCAATTCATTACAAATACAATTCTTGTTCGGCAAGAAAAGGGTTACCTGTACTAATGGTAGACAGTTTAAGTTAGTATAACTTCATTTTAACATCATTAGTCTCATTAGACATCACTTGCAGTCTAACCAGTTTTATCAGCATCAACAGGCAAACCACAGATTAGCATAGGGTGTAATATATTATTCCTAGACATTTCTAAATGACAAGAAGATATATATAGGCGTAGCTGATATACATCTCATAATTAATAATGTAATTTTTCAGTTGATCGTAGTTCATCATTTTAATTTTATATCTCTAAGCTCACAGACATGGTAGGCTAAACTTTGAGTTAATTTTATGCAAAATATGAATTAAATATGCCTAAATATTCCTAATATGGAAGATGACCAGATCCATGATATATATATCATCCAAATGAATGAATTTTTATTTAATACATTTTTCAATATTCTTGTTGACAAATCTTTATCACATTTTATTTAGCCTACTTAGAGACTTACGGTAGATCTTAATATAAATATAGGCCCTAGCCCTAATAGTAAATTAGAATCATCAGGATTTTATTTACTTTTAGCCACTTTATAAACTTTATTTATAGTCATAGTTATGAGTCATAGTATTTTATTTTATGGTTCAACAATCAACGCAGTTAACAATAGGCCTAACAGTATTAACAGTTACAATCAGTTAGTTAAGTTGACTGTCATACATACATAACTTTCATTTAAAAAGCTCATAACTCATAACTTACTCATAAGTCATAAGCCTAAGCCTAAGCCTGCCTAAGGCCCTACGCCTACGCCTAATTAAAAATATTTTAAGTCATAAGGATAAGGCATAATTTAAATAATTATGATAAATAGTTAAAATAGCCTATTGATAAGTAGATAAGTAAGGTTTGAAAGCGACATATCACCTATCGGATTCACAAATCACAAAAAAAAAAAAAAACATGCTAAAATTACTAAAAAATAATTTGATTGTGCAATGAGCCGAAGTTTTAAAACTAAAAGTAGGGATTGCAATAAAATTTGGTAATAGAAAAATTCCGTGAGGCAGTTAAACCAAAGTTTAGCCTAAAATTTCACCATTCAAATTTGCCAAATTATTCTAATTTAAAATTGCAGAAGTCGTTACGTACCAACAAATATAATGTTTTATTTAGTTACCAGGTCTAATTAATTTGCACTTGTACTAGTAGTTTTAAACTAGCATCTAGCAGTACAAAAATAAAACACATAATCACTGAACTCTATATTATTACATTATTGATATTTTATCTTACATGTTACAGACTAGGCCTACAGACGCTCCTTTTATTTTAAGAAGATTATTCTGCCCAACTCGGTGATTTATTGATTGACTATGTGTTATGTCTACATTTTTAGCCACGTTTTTACCAGCTTACCCCCCTTCCATCCCCAATCAAGACAATTTTAATCAACTCACAAGTCAACAACTGTAACTGTCAAATTTTTAAGGGGCCCTTAATAACATTATACACTATTATACAAAATTATGTAGCCTATAGGCTAAATTGTAAATTCCATCAAGGCCTATATCCAGTAGCGTCAAGGCTGGTGCAGTACGCAGCCTACGCCTCTGCCTTTATAGGCCAAATTAAAATGTAAAAAAAAAAGATTTTGAGCCTAATTTTAATTTTGTAATTGTTTTTGAAAACACTGTTAAATTTTGTTGTATGTTGTTATATTTGTCAGAAACCTTTTATAAAATCTAATGTCTTAACCTAATAAATCTTATTTTTATTTTATTATTACCAGTTTTTCAGTTTAAACACAAATATTGAGAGTCCATGATCCCTAGAGTTGATACTCATGCTGAAGCAAAATATGTTTTAAGTTGGCTATGCTTTGCTTTAGTTGGTGGGTGAGCAACCTGAAACAAAGATTCAAAGCAATGCTTTAGTTTTAGTCATAGCCATTATCAGTGAGATTGGCTGGTCCTGCGGTTAGTTCACCTGTAAAAACAACACCCTAACGCCGACCAATCTATGCCAACTTGCAGGAGTTTTGGGCCTAGAGGGCGTAATAATCTTTTATTTAGAAGGAACGTCTATAAACGTATAAGTCAATTGTATTATTATAATAGAACAATGCTGTTTTGTCTCTTTCCAAGGTTTGGCTCAAGCCAGCAATTTTTTCCTTTAATATTTCTATTGGAACAAAATTCTTTATTTTTTTTATACAATTTGGCATTCATCTCTTATGACAATGCAGGCCTTAATATTGATGTCAGCCGTTTAGCAGATTCAGTAATAAATATATACCGGTATATATATCTAGTGAAAAAATGTGTTCAGGATGTTTAAACTCTGCAATTGAATATTAAATCTTACACTTTTTTTTTTTTTACCAGGGTTTGTTTTTTAAATTCAATACACATTTTGGTTTTTACTTGAATATTTAGGCTATGCTAAGAACACCATATGGGGCACGGTAGCCGAGCGGCAGCGCGTTCGACTGGCCTTCCGAGGGTCCTGGGTTCAAATCCTGGTGAAGCCGGGATTTTTTTCCCAGGACTTGAGGGTGTCCCTGAGTCTACCCAGCTCTGATGGGTACCTGACATTAGTTGGGGTAAAGTAAAGGCGGCTGGGCATTGTGCTGGCCCCACATCCCCTAGTATGCCGTGGCCACAGAAACTGGTGAACGCTGCTTCACCAGCCCTATGATCACTTTGGTCCGAAGGGTACTTTACTTTAGAACACCATGATATGAACGTCCAGACATATTATAATAATCTATTGCTTCTCCTATTCTTCTAGTTCAAAATAAGCCAAAGATCTTTTATTGTCTAGTTTGTTTCTCATTAATTTGTTCTAGGCTTTAACTTTAATATTAAAAAAATATCTGCTAACAATTTGATAAACTGGGGGTGTGCCTACAGTGTCCTAGCATGTGACATATGACTAAAAATTACAAAGACAGCAACAAGCTACAAACAAAGACATACAAGTTGACTGAGAAAAAAACAACAACAACAAATCAACAAACAGTTGCATTAATTTTATTTCTCCAGCAAATTGAAAGAAAAAGGAAAAAAAAAATCAATGATTTTTAGTGATGCACAAGTAAAAGAATGAAAAAGAAATCCTACACAAAAAAAAGTGTCCAATCCTTTGTACAAGTCTACAACTGAATATGTGAAAGACACTAAAACATGTAGGTCATTTGACATGTTCAAAGGTATACAAGGGAAACAATCCCTTCAGATAATTTCCACCCTTTTAAAAAAAAATTAATTAAAAAATGTTTTTGCCTACTATTCCCTTTAAAATTTAAATGTTGGGATATAATAGGAGAATGATATTATATTAAATACTTTTTATTTCAATAAAAAAAGACACCTAAACTGTTAATAAAGCTGTAATCAAGACAAATGTCCATTTGTTTGGATCAATAAAGAAATCTTATATGGAAAGAAATAATTTGTATTATACAGAAAAAGAAAAGTTCAACAAATAAAAACAATTAAATCTATGTGAACATTTTTGCACAGTTGAAAATATAAAAGTTACCAAAAATAAAATGAAAACATTTCGTATGATTTCATCTTTGGACATGAACAGAAAAAAACATACATTATTGTTCATTGTGGACGACATAAAGCATAATTTTCCTCATGAGATGGAAACATACAAAGATTATGCAATGAAATAATCCAACTAGATCCAAATATATAAATTTATAAACTGTTTGAGTATTAACAAATTCTAGTCAAATGCATGTTATAGTTTTATATCATCATTATTCTTTCAGGCAGAGGCCAAACATAGACCAGTTGCCCACATCACAGAGAGCAGTTGTTGCCCCCAGAATTTTTTTTTTATTTATCGGCAACACTCTTTCCATTTTTGAGCAGCCCATTACTTATCACAATAAGATTGGAAGGGGTTTCGGGGGGAGGGAAAAAGGGGCAAGATACAATGCAGAAAAAAAAAAAAAAAAAAAAACTAATTGTTTTTTCAGAGAGATGAGATGGAAAACCAAATAATTCAAATTGTACACATTTATTATTTACAAAAAAATGATTAACAAAAAACACAAAACATGTAAGCCTATAAATAATATTTTATCAAGTTTTGTGCTGATAGACAAAAGTCTGGTGGCATGAATCTCATGTGGAAAAACACAATGAATGTCTCGATGATAAATCAGACCCAATGCATTGACACTTGTATAAAAAAAAAAACATTTTGTTGTATTTTTCTCACCTCCAACAAAAAAGTCTTGCATTCTGTGAAAAATCTGGACACCATTTTCTGCATAAGTGGCTGGGCAGCAGACGTACAGCTGCAGTGTGTATTTACAGAAATATACAAAAAGAATCAGGGATTAGAAAACAAGGAAATTGTTATATAAAGTCATATATCAAATCTTTGTCTGCAACTTATAAAAAAAAATGTTTTTCCAATTTATATTTCATATAAAATATGTTCAATATAATTAATTGTACTGTAATTTTTCATATTTAAAAAAAGCAAAAAATGGTTTATGAATTCAATGAAGCTGTGAAAAAAAAACAGAGCACAAAAAAATAACTAACAACTTCTTCATTGTAACTTGTCTTTCTTGTTATAACATACCGTATATACTCACGGATAAGTCGCACTTTTTATAACAGAAAAAGCAGGGGTGCGACTTATACGCGGGTCAATGACAACATATAAGAAAAATAAATCTTAAACTAGGGGTGCGACTTAACCACCAGTGCGACTTATACTTATATGCGAGTATATACGGTAATCATATCTAATCTTTCCCATTCATAAAAGTATAACAAATAGACGCTGACTATAGATCTTACTAATACCACAGAATACTTAACCACTAAATAAGTTACTATGTTCGAGTCATTTTATTACCCAAGTGTCTATTGGTTTAAATAGTCCACCATATTTGTATACTTTATATACTAACTGATAATAGGTGGAATTTTGTTTTATTTTTGACATATCTGCTTGACATCTTAAAATAAATGTTTTTTTCCATTGAATCGTTTGATATCTAAACACTCTTTAAAAGTGCTGTTACTTTTTCTATTGAGGTGTGAATAACAATAATCAATATTGATTTTAGACTCCTCCCCATTTTGAGAATTCTTGGAATCAACTAACATTAGTTTTGGCTAGTTATATCAACACACAAAGCCTATGATCCTTTTCAAGTTTGCATCCCATAAGGCAATGTTGCTCTTATGCACAGCCCACTTAAATTAATGTCAATGTCATGTTTTGTATGTGTGTGTGCTACATTTTACTTGATTATGCAACAATAATAACACATATTAGTGACATTGGATGAACAGAAAATTTAATTTGAGGATAAATAAACCCACCTCAGCCCCCACTCCAAATATTCTACTATAACTTTTGACTAGCCTTATTTCTAAAATGTACACAAGTAAATGAAATAGATTTTTTTTTAAAGTAAAAATTTCTCTTTATTTAGTGTTAGTCAAGTTAGTGTTAAGTAAATCCTATAGGTCAGCATTTTTTAAATACAATTTCCTGGGCCATTTTGTGGCAGAGGCACTCAAGGAAAACATTTTCATTTTATGAAAAAATGTCAAACTTTTATTCAATTTTTAATTCATTCTTTTTTTATTTGTAAACATTTGAATGAACAAAAAAAAAAATGAAATAAATATTTGTTTTAAAGTACACAACTGACATTTTAAAAAAATTAATAAAGAGAAACATGAATGAAAAAATGAATGAGAATTGAATAAAACTTGAATGAAACATGAATGAAACATGAATGAAACTTGAATGAAACTTGAATGAAACATGAATGAAACTTGAATGAAATTTGAATGAAACATGAATAAATATTGAATGGAACATGAATGGAATATTAATGAAACATGAATGAAACTTGTATGAAACATGAATGGAATATGAATGAAACTTGAATGAAACTTTGAAACATGAATAAAACTTGTATGAAACATGAATGAAACTTGTATGAAACATGAATGAAACCTGAGGGAGTCTTGAGATTTTTCTTAAGGTTATCATCCACACAAAACACAAACAATGACAAATAATACTTTCATGCATATATTTTATTTGCTGGCCATACATTGAAAAAGAAAATGTTCAGAAAATTCTGGCAAGTCAAAAATGTTCTTAGTTATTCTTTAAAAAAAAAATCTCACTGCTATACATATTTTATGTTTACAGTGGTGTGAGTAATCTATGATTTAAAAAAAAAAAGAATAAAATTTTGAGGATGTGATCCATGAAAAATAAAGAAATTTCAGAGAAGAGCAAAACAAATACATTGTTCCAATAACTCAATATATAAGTAAAGTACCCTTCTGACCAAACTGATCATAGCAGCGTTCACCAGTTTCTATGGCCACGGTATACGAGGGGATGTGTGGCCAGCACAATGCCCAGCCGCCTTTACTTTACCCCAACTAGTGTCAGGTACCCATCACAGCTAGGTAGACTCAGGGGCACCCTCAAGTCCTGGGAAAAAATCCTAGCCTGCACCAGGATTTGAACCGAGAACCCTCGGATCACCAGTCAAACGCACTGCCGCTCGGCCACCTTGCCCCACAGCTCAATATATAAACAGAGAGAAATGCTGATGGTCATTCTAAATATGTATTTTTTCATGACCACAAAATAAACTAAATAGTATATCACTCTACTTGTACACAACTTTAAATGGCAGGCAGATTATTTTTGTCCCAACCAGGAATGGTTTCATTTTTTTTGTTTTTTTCTAATAGTTATGAGTTCTGTTTTATCCAGGACAGTTCCATACAACCCAACCTGGTAACCTTATAAAAGTTTTTAAAGTGAAAACTGTCATGGACACTGGCCACCCATCCATGCTTAGGTCACAGAATTATATTTAACCCTATAGAACCCACAAATTTTTTGTTTACTTTAGCAACCTATTGGACCAGACCAGATTAATTGCAGGCCCTAACCCTATGACGATCCCAGAACTACTATACATCTCAAATCTATAACATAATGAAATAATAATTAATAAGTAATTGAACCCTTTCGGGGGCCGAGTCTTGGTCAAGAAGATGAGTGAAGAAGCGATAACCAGTTTTCCGTGGCCACGGCATATACGGAATTGTGTTGTTAGCACAATGCCCAGCCAAATGAAAACAAAAGTAATTAAAACTATACAAAAATCTTTGCAGAAAGAAAAAACAAAAAAGAGGGACTTTTGATTGATAGCAAGTACAAAACATAATGTCATAAAATAAAATGTTTTATGCATATATGATTGAGGAAAAGATAATAAATAACATAATGTTCACTGAAGGGGGAAGGGCTGGAATGACTGAAGAGGTTTAAGCAGACAATGGTGCTTTAACCAACAAGTTTAAAAATAGAACAGTCAGGGTGTATTGCATTCTCTCCCATGATGTCACAAGTGGGAAGTAAAGAAACAAAACCAAAAAATGTAATTAAAAAAACACTTTTAAAAAGACCTTGAACTATTGGAAACAAAAAAAAATACAAATAAATGATGATTTATAAGGTCAAAGTTCAATTCAACAACCAATCAAATTAAAAAACAAACTAAGAAAAAAAAAGTTTGAAGAGGGTAACGAAACAATGTTTATGTTCATATTAAGTTTTGGCTTTAAAAAAAATTAGTGCTTTACTCTGATTGGATCATTGAAAAAAATAATTTAGGTCACCTTTTATAAGTTACACAAAAAAATATCGTATGAACGTTGCATAGTAAAAAATATCACATTATAGTTTTAAAATCCTATCTTTTTTGTTTTCATCCTAAGACCACAAAGAGTTTTTGAATCTGTTGACGCAGTTAAATTTCCCCCTTCACATAGTGGAAGATTCATGCAGATATTCTTAACATCAAATTTGGTTACGTGCAACAACGCAAGAAACAACAGCTTGCAACTGCGAGAAGTGCTTTGACCTCAAGACTGATGGACGCATGCCTCCGACAAACAACACACTTGATTTTTTTTTTCCAGTTCAAGCTTTACAAAAATTATGAATGTTGATGTGACCTTTATAATGTGCATATTTTAATTTGCCAAATACATCAAAAGTGTGCAAACAAGTTCAATTGTACGTAAGTGTTTTATTTTTACCCTTAACATAAACAGTTAATAACTTATTCGTCATAATAATTATTTTATGTTACTAAAAGAACAACAAAGAAAAAGAGTTAAAATTCACAACCATAAAAAAAAATGATAGAAATTATGAATTGTTTCATGAAAAATTATAAATCTGTTAGAAAAAAACGAAACAATAATATTAAAGAGTTAAAAAAAAAATAATTTTGATATTTTCTCCCATCTACATGTTGGTCAGTTGCTCCTCACTGTTCACTTTCTCGATAAGGTCAGCGTCCTCCTCCAAGGCCTCGCCAGACTCCTCGTCACCGAAAGACCTGCTGTCCTTGCTGGGAGTGGTGACCGTGATTGTGGCCACGTGTGGACCCCTCTCCACTTCCCCGTTGGACACGTGAACATTGTCTTCGTCGTTGAAATACTCGTCTCCGCACACGCTGCCGAACTCTTCTTCCAATTTCTGAATACAGTCCTCAAACTCTCTTTTATATGTAAATAGAGCCTTAAAGGGAAAAAAATTATATGTCTTTTTTTATATGTGCTAAAAAAACAAAAGAAATAAAACAATGAATTATACATAAAAAAAATTAAGATTCTAACAAGACAGGGTTCCTTTTATACAGAAAATTATTGCGTCCTATGCTTGTAATATGTTTTGAGCTTATTCTTGCATTTTGAAGTGATGTTAAGTTGGTTTTCCTGGTTTAATTGGATAACCCATTATATGACTGAAGGCAAGACGAATAACGGAAATCTGATATTATATATCTTTGGTTTTTAAAGCCAGTGATATTTTCTTTCGTAAAGGTATGTTTTGAAATGTATTTATGGAAATGACCAAATCCGCAAAGCAAACAATTATAGTTTCAACATTGTATGTGAAACTCAAATTTTAATATCATGCAACAACTTATTCAAATATTTTAATGCGCAAAACTATTTATAAAAGAATAAAAGGCATTTACGCTTTCATGATTTAAAACAATGTATTTTATTTTATCTGTCTATGCTATTTTTTCAAAACCTTTGTTTTATGAATATACTTATTATGATTTTTTCTACTGTGATATTCTTTGAAACTATTTTATTTAAATTGGAAACATCTGCTAAAATTTTAATTTCATACCTCCTCTTTCTCCAGTTGGAAGTCTCTCTTGATGCCGAGCAGCTTGACATCCAGTTCATTCTGTCTTCTGTCTAAGATATCTTTCAACTAAAAACAACAAAAAATATGAACAAATGTTTCAATACCTTAGCGGCAACAAACACACAGACTGGGACAGTCAGGAAATACTCTTACAACAGTAGTGAAATATTTCAAGGTGAAAACAAAATAAATAGTTTTTGTAGTTCACCATTGCACAACCCTTATACATTTTCACAGGTAACATTTGTAAAGTAATTTTTTTTTTGGAGCAATTTACCTTCTGCCTCTCTGTCACTGCTGTCTGAACATGCTTCTGCTGAGCCTCTCGTTTGATTCTGAAATACATTAAAATAAAAACAACAACTGTAGGCATTCAGGTTTAGATTACAATTAAAGAATCCAATTAAAAATATTTGCACAAAAAAACAATTGTTTACAAATTAAACTTTTGTTTGCAATTTACTTCATAATGATCTTTTCTTCACCCCTCTAATAGCCATCAACATTGCCTCCAGTAACAACGAGCCCCACAAAATTTATCACAACATGTATACAAATCATTTAGGTCTATTGTATGATCAAATCATTTTTGATTAAATAGATCTGCAAGTGTGAAATTAGATAAGGTAATTTGTGAAATATTTGTTAACCTGGATAATTCCTGCTTGTCCTTGTGTTTCTTGCCCAGCTGTTTCATGTGATCTCTGCTCTTGGCGTCCATCCTCTTCTTCAGCTCGTTCACCTCTCTGTCGTGGATCTCATCCAGGGACTTGGCGTGCTCCAAGTGGTTCTCACCCATCAGCCGGTTCAGGACATCGTAGATATGTCCGTGATGCTTGGTCTTCACATCCAACTCCAGCTGATAATGGTCTTTACACAGCTTCATCATGCTGCGGCTGTGGCTCGCCTTCATTTCACGGTGCTAGCCAAGAGAAAATATTTAAGATAATTTTTTTCAGTTCTTTAAAAATTAAGTTCTTTCATTACATATTTTGGTTTATTGAAGAGCTAATGCAGATCTTACACATTGCAAAGTGCCAAAGCTAACTAGTAATAAAAAATTTTTCTTGCATATATGTTGCAACATAGAATTTTTTGTAATGGCATATTTGTATTTATTTGTGTTTGAAAACAACTGCAGGAATTCACGATGGTTTGAATGTACGGTGGTGTTTTTTATTTCATTGATTTTACCAAACACCAATAGTTGGTTGGACCTTATTTTACATCTGTCAAGGGCAGTTACTCTATATACTGCAACTAAAGAAATAATTCATTGCTTAACAAATAAAAGAAATTATTTTTTACATAATAACTTCATTCCAGACTGGAGTTGACCAATAAACTTTGGATTAACGACTCATAATATTTATAAAATACAGAGTACATAGTCAATAAAACCAGAGAAAATAAACTCACAGAGAACTCAAACAGTACTCACTTTGAGATCTTGGATTGTCAACAACTCCTGTAATTCTCCCTTCAGCTGGTTCTGTTTCTGCTCCACGTTCTTCCCTTCTTTGGCCACTTTCTTCAGGACTTTGGAATGGTTTTTTTCCATTGAGATTCTGGTTTTGGTTTGATTTGAGATAAGTTTCCCTAGCAACAGCTGATGCTGTTCTTCCATCACCTCTCGAGCCTGTAATCAGTATAATTTTTTTAAAACACAGGTAGACCAACAATGGAACAATTTTAGACAACTATCCGGGTTCCACCTCATTTTAAATCATAAATTCAGATGTCAACACATTTTAATAAGATTTCCAGAATTTTTCCCGCCCCCAACACACTCATTCTACAAATATATATTAAAATGAAAGAATAAATGATATTTCTCTAACAAAAACGGTTAAAACATTGGAAATATTACATTTGGCAATATTTACACATGAATAGAAAGGGAAAGATTAAATATGAAGGGGATGTGATGAAAACAAATATTAGCTTTGTACTAAGCAGACCATCTATTTTCTTATGTAAAAATACATTTCACAAAATATTGTCCCGCACTTAATATGAAAACTTTGGACTTTTCCCCCAAGAATTTTGGCCAAAATTTAAAGATAACAATTTGATTCTCCATGCGGTCTTAATAATTCCAGTATACAAGGAATTGTTTTATTAAATAAACAAAGGGATTGACAAATAAATGTTTGATTTCAAAATAAATCACCCTCTCGTATTTGCGCCTGATGGCTTCCAACTCTTTGTCTCGTTTTGCTTCTGCTTTTAGGAATGACTTCAGTGTCTTCAGCTCCGAGAGTGGAGTGGGGTTGAGGATGGTCGTATCTGAGTGTCCAACATAAACACAGATCAGACAAAATTGGCATTTTGAAACACAGCACATAAACAATTCATCTCAAATTTATTTTTTACACTGTACTCAAATGTGGTAAATGTTAAATTAATTGATACAAAGCAATACAATTTATACAATATTTAAATGTGGATTATAAATCTGATTTAGGGAAATGAGATAATTTAAAGTCACAATTCAATACCTGACAAATCACACACGAGATTGTCTTTTAATGATAAATTTTAGACTTAAAATCTTTTAATTCAGCCTGAAAAAGAAGCTTTAAATTTGATCAGACTTTAGCAACTCTAGATAGCCGGTATATCAAGGCTTATAGTTAACAAAAGAAGTATTATAAAGGACATCGATGCAGTTGAAAACACAAAATATAAAGCAGCTGGCTGTATAAACGTGGCTGTAATTGCTAGATGTGTTGACACAACATTGAGTTCACATTAAGCATGTGCGCATTGTTTTCTTGTTTTAAAGATGGCTTGTTGCTTCCAAACTGTTCCAAGTCCAAATATTAGGTGGAGTGTTCTCCTCTCAACAGAATTAAAAGATTTTGCAGACTTGCTGAAAGTTAAATGCCAGGCTACAAAATAAAACAAAATATTTACCAGACAGTTTGGAGACCTGGAGTGCTACAGCAGCCGTGGCCCCGTTTTCCTGACCTAAAATTGTGGATGACATTCGTGTCATGGGTGCAGTGGCTGGTACAGACAGAAAATACCCACAATTCAACAGCGATACAAGTGATCACATGAATCAGTTACATATAAAGAGATTTAATGACATAGTGCACAGGACTACTATAATGAATATGAAGGAAAATAAATGTAATACTTTTGTTTTTAGTCTCTGTCAGATTAATTATTTAGTCAACACTAAGATTAACATTTCTTTGTAACTAAATTATTGGATGATTAGAATTTAAGGGAAATGGAAATATTAAAAAGGGAAATGCATTTAATGACTTTGATATAATTTTTAAATTTTATAATTTTTTGGTATAGGAAGAATAAAGCAAGAATAAAAAAAATGGTAGGCAACTGCTTTAGTCAAATTTTATATAATCTGCTACATAAAATCTTTTTAAAAGATACAATTCAAAAAATCATTTTTTGGGCAATGTCATTATTTTGAAAATGTCACTTGTCAGTAGTTAGAATGACAGGGTACCAAAAAATTAAGGTGACAAGGAGTCAAAAATATATAAAGAGCTTTAAAAAAAATATTTATGTAACTGGGTGAAAGTTGGATGAAATAAATATTAAGATAAGAGAATGTCCAGTCGCAGAATGAGCTATATTCTTTCACTTATAAGGAAATGTGTCTAAACAGAGTAACAAAGTATATGTATGGTCTATAGCATAGTGCCCTTTTGAATACACAAAAAGCTGCTGTAGTATTCCATTAGCATAATATAAAGCAAAGACAATATCTTAGTAAGAGACACCCAAAGAATTAAAAGCTTTAATGAATGAATTAAAGAACAATACTTTTAAAAATTAAAAAGCAACAATAGATGTGTTGTGGAAATTCACACAGAAAATGTGTAGACAATGTCAATTTCTAATGTTTTCAGTTTGAAAGGCTGTTCTTATCACAAAAATAAATTGTGCATAGAATCCAATAAAGATTTTCCTAAATTTGTTAATTTTAGATCAATTAATTTATTTTTTTTGAAATATTTTTGTACTCAAATAATGAAGTAGTTTTTGTTATTACACCGCCACCTTTATGCAATGAGTTAACTTTGATAAGCATTAAAATATAGAATGTTATTACGCCACCACCTTTATGCAATGAGTTAACTTTGATAAGCATTAAAATATAGAATGTTATTACGCCACCACCTTTTCGCAATGAGTTAACTTTGATAAGCATTAAAATATAGAATGTTATTTCGCCGCCACCTTTATGCAATGAGTTAACTTTGATAAGCATTAAAATATAGAATGTTATTGAAGGCAAAACACCAGGTTAGTGCAAATTTAGATTCTATTTCCAAAGAGAGAAATGAAAGCTTTTTTTTTTTGGTGGGGAATAAAAGAGTTAATTACATCTTTTGATCTGTTCAGTCTATACCATAGCAGAACACAGAAATACCTTTACACTAGCTTGTTCCATAGAACATCTTACACTACATTTTGTCCAATAACACTTTTATATTGCAATGTTCTACAGACCAGCGTTCGGCAACCTATGGCATGCGTGCCAAACTTGGTGCGCAGAAAGATTTTCAATAGCATTCGGAAGACTCCCCAAAAGGCTATGTAAGGGTCTTCTACAAGAAATTGAGTGCTTAAGCAGGGTGACTCTTAGGCTGCTGGCACACTGAATGAATTAGAAATCCCACTTTGGCACACTGTAACCAAAAGGTTGCCGACACCTGCTATAGACCATTCTTGCACTACAATTATGATCTAAATCTTATCTAAAGTACCTTATATTGTTCCATAGAACTATACTAAATTACCCATTAAACACCTCTACACCACACTACAGTATCCCATAGAACACCTCTACACTACATTGTTCTATTAGCACAATGTCTGCCAACTAAAAACAAACACATCTGGTGCTAAGAATCTAGGCTCTTTGTTTTTTTGTTGTCAAATTTTTGCTGTGCTCTAGTACAGTCAGTTGTGAACAAGAACAAAATAGTAAATAGGATATGGACCTATAATCTGTTGGACTACTTGGTTATTTGTAAGCCAAACCAAACCTTTCTTTGTTTCTTGGACCTGGGCTAGAAGAATGTAGTGAAAACACTGGTTAAAACCTCGACGCACCAAGCTGTTTTAATCAGTTTTAATGGTCACATGTTAGACTAAACAATGCCCCAGTCGCGCCTAGGTTTATTTTTTATTTTAAAAAACATGCTTTGGAAGTCTACCTAAGGGATTTGTCTAAAGGATATATGTTGCAAGTCAAAAATAGTGATGCCAGCATACAGAACATCTCCGGCAATAGCTTTAACAACTCATTTGTTTGTTTTTTTGCATCATGAACGCAAATGCTTAGTTATGATTACGTTTACCTCAAGTTTTTTTAATACTCACTATGCTAAATAATGTTTTAAGCTTTTGAATAAAATATTTTACAGCACAAATTTGAGTGAATATATTTATAGATATACCGGTATGTGTGAAAGTTCTGAATATAAACCAGTAGTATAAGTAAGAAGTACAATCAAACATTTTATCTGTAAATGTCTTTCAGTTCTCATTGAAACTTGTAAAAAATGTTTAAAAGTCTTCTTAATTTAATGACAATTTGTTTTAAAAGCTGCATTTTCCATTTTGCCAAAATTCACAAACATTCCGACACCTTGGTTCTTCTTTTTTTTTTTCAAAAACTTTCCCAAACTTGAAAAACAAAACAAAGACTTTTCCATAAAAAATCTCCACACCCAAATTAATACAGGCCTCAAATCACAAACAGCAAATATTCAACTAAATGAGGTTGATGTTCATTAATTTTGTTCAAGAGATGAACACTGTGAAATGTATTGTTTGAGCGTTTGAGAAGTTCCATTCAAGGAAACAAAATGTTGTACTTACAAGAGCCGCTGCTGCCTTGAGAGTTCGCTGACTGGGAACTTTCCTGTTTGGTCACGGGGTTGTGGTTCAGGGAATTGGTTCGCTTTGACAGGGCAGGGTCTGAGGGCGGCAGCGGGGTTATGGTGACTAGGTTGCGCTGGCTGGTCACAGAGTTCTGGCGCTTGTTCCCGGTCTGGTCGGGCGTTGAGGCGCCGCCGATGCTGTTGGTCATACTGCCGCCCGCCAATGGGTCAACAGAATTCTGACTGATGGACTGCTTCACTACGTCCTCTCCCTAGAAATTAAATGCCCAACAATTTTTTCTTAATCTATAATATATTTTAAAATAACAATGTTCTTACTCTAAAATAATTTTGAAATTCCTGAATTAAAGAAAAAAAAATGTATGTGCAATATTTCAGAAATATCCCAATGTAAAGTCATTTATATAAGTAATCCAACAAATTTTTGTTTTCATTTAGTACCCCTAAAATAATTAAAGGAAATAGCTTGATAGGATTTAAGGAATTCTTAACTAAACTACATAGTGATTTACTTTTTTAAAATAAAATTTCACGCTTCTTTATCCATTTTACCAAAATCCACAAGCTTTCCCAAACAGTCTTTTTTCACCAACTTTTATAAACTATCCCAATCTGTATAAACCCTGATCAGTTGTTAACATTTCATTTTAGTTTAACACTATAAAAAATTACGGTAATGTAAATGGAATATAATGTAATAACAACCTGGATAAAAAAATCATTCATTTTTGTAACTTATAAAATGTGACTTTTAAAAGACAATTTGTTTATCTGAATATCAATTCTTTTCAATTTATTATGTATGAGTATATATTTGTATTTTTTTTGCTTTGCTGTCAGGAACCACATCTACTTCTTAAAAACAAAATAAGGCCAGAAATAAAACAGAGACACTGTTCTGGAACTTAAAGGGGAACAAATGTAATTTTTTAATTTATTTTTCCCAGATAAAGAAGATATATTTTGCAATACAAGTTTTTACCAATGATTACTTTGGTATTAAGGCCATACAGCAATAACAATATAAGTGGTTTTTTTTTTTAGCTTACTCATGCATTGTTGCAAGATTGTAAAGGAAAAAAAACCAACAACAATAACAAGCAGCAAAGATGTTGTTATCTTTGTAACTAAAAGTGACACACTAAGATAGATAAGAGAAATATTCATATACAATGTTCTAGTTATCAAAGAAACAATAAACATGCTCCATCGAATGATTGGGGGTGGGGGGGAGGTATTTTCTTTAGAGGTAAACATTGAAACCTTTTCCCTCCCTAAAATGGCATCCAATGGCATTCGGGCATGGAATGGGTTGCCTGAACAAACCAGGAAAACGAGTAACTTAACATTATTTAAAACATTAATAAAAATGCAAGACTAGACTCGGACCATGAATGAGCGTAGGACGCAATAATCTTCTTTATAGAAGGATCGTCTGTAATATATAAGATAAGATGTCAAGACTCAATACAATAAAGGGGAGATAACATGCACAAAACTAAAATGTGTGGAAAATAGAAATAAAGAAAATAATATATTACAAACTGGAAAGTAACAGAAAATGGAGAAAAAAAAAAGAGCTGTCCACATTTTAAAAACTATTAGAATCAATGCAGGCACTTGAACGTTAATTTTTAGCTCTCAAGTGAACAACATCCATTTTTAAGCCATATCTCTTTTATATAATTTTTTTTTTCTGCATGGCAAGACAATAACAATGCTGTTGGAGAAAGACATACAATATTGTAATAAACACACAAAGATTTGTATTTTTTTTTCTCTTTTCAAGACCTGATTACTCTCAAGGAGTATCCACTGTAGTACAAAATAGAATTGGTTCCCCTTAAACACTCATGCACACAAAGAGTCTATCCAATGAGAATGGACAATGTGGCAAGTCATGCTCAACTTACAAAAGTATCCAATAAATCTGCCTCTTTTTCCTGAGGCAAGTCAAGTAGAAAGTATTAAAAATATTAAAGAATGATGGCCAGATACAAACTAATGATGAATGCCAAGTAAAAAATAAAAAACAAACTTATTTTAAATTAAAAGAACAAAGTAATTGCTAAAATAAGGTAAAGATGGTATAAAAAATATATTGAAAAAAAAACAACACTAAAAACTATGACAACGAATATCAAAAACATGTGATGATGATTAAAAAAAACAACTATTTTAAATTAAAAGAACAAAGTAATTGCTAAAATAAGGTAAAGATGGTATAAAAAATATATTGAAAAAAAAAACAACACTAAAAACTATGACAACGAATATCAAAAACATGTGATGATGATTAAAAAAAAAACTAAGATGAAATACTGGTATCAAAAAAAGCGTAAAATAGTTCTAACAAAAATTTTGTTGACACAGAGAGAGAGAGAGGGGAAAAGAAGTCTATCCTTTAAATTTTGTTGGATGCCTAAATAGGGTTGTCCAGTTCGTACATTCAGGAATATATCAGCAAAATTTTTCAAAGACCGGACAGGTTTAACAATGGACTCAATTTTCACACAGTTGTGGGAAGTATGGTGAAGGTGTCCAGTATTTTTGTAACGTAATCTACGGAATGTATGGCCAGCACAATGCCCAGCCACTTTACTTAACCCCAACTAATGTCAGCTGGGTAGACTCAGGGACACCCTCGAGTCCCAGGAAAAATTCCTAGCCTTCACCAGGATTCGAACACAGTACCTTAGGTACGCCAGCTGAACAAGCTGCCACTCGGCCACCATACCCTATACATTTATTTAGACCCTTCTGTGAAAATTTAGAGTGATGTGCACACACATATAAAATGTCAAGTATATTCTTTCACAGACTGTATCCATGTGTGTAAGCATCAAACAACTTACTGCGTTTTCCTCGTTATATTCTTCTTCAAGTATCTCCAATTGTTGAGCATGTTTCTTCACCAGGTCAGATTGATAGGCGATTGGGTTAGACAAGGCGTCAGCATACTCTGGGAAGGGGAATGGGAGGAGAATAGAACATTAGAACACATCTGTTAATTTATTTCCAAATAATGATCCAATGATCAATAATATTTTTTTTCAATGAATAAGTTATTGTTTTGTTTTTCTAAATATTCTTGACGCGATTTAAAAAAACAACAATAAAATTTGTTACATTATTAAATATACAAAGGCAATTTCGCTCATAATTAAAGTAAAGGCAAGTATTCATCGGACCCAAATTGATCCATAGGGATAGTGAAGCAGCTTCACCAGTTTCTATGGCCATGGGATACTAGGGGATTGTGTTGCCAGCACAATGCCCAACCCCCTTTACTTTACCCCAACTAAAGTCAGGTACCCATCAGAGATGGGTAGACTCAGTCATTCATTAATATATAGGTGAACCAACAAAGGCTTTATCATATCCCTACATTAGCACTGTCTTATTCCAACAAGTGTTATGCCTAAAACAAATGAGTTATGCCTAAAACAAATGAGTTATGCCGCATTTCAACATATTTTGAGTTTACCGCCAAGTTTTTCCCTACCTGCTAGCCCGTCAGGCACGTAATCTTTAACAACAATGTGTACGAACAACGTGGGCATCAGCAACGGCTGGTTGCACTCATTGCGCAGGGGAATGTGCCGGTAGCCAGGCCTGAGGGCCTCCACGGGTAGCACCCTATGGCCGAGCATGGACTTGCCCTGCTCATCGTAGACAGCTATTCTGACTGTCGCAAGGTTGGGCAAAACCACCTGCAGAAACAAAGAAACAAAAACACAGTCAAACAAAAGGTTATTAAAACAAACAACATTAAGGATGCCCAAAAAATGAAATATCCACCAGAATCAAAATTTAATTACAAGTTTATAAGCCAAACTCGCCAACACTGCCCATACCCGAATGAAACTGAAAATTTCCAGACAAACCCTCATTCAGCACTGTTTACCAAATTTATTCAACCCATTTTATGTCAGAGCCTTAAAATTATTTAAAAGACCAAATTGAGCTACAGGGCTGGTAAAGCTGCATTCATCAGTTTCTGTGGCCATGGCATACTAGGGGATTGTGTGATAAGTACAATGCCCACCAGCCTTTACTTTACCCAACTTAATGTCAGGTACCCATTAAAAAACACTACTAAACAAATTGCAAAGTTAACTAATTGCTACTTGACATAGGCTATGATAGCTCAGCAGGATGACTGGAAAAAGAAAATCCTCCCTTTTCAGTGGTTCATTGGCAGCAGATTACATGGGATAGTGTAGCCAGGAAGCCTTAAACAGCTCTTGTTGTTCACACCCATAAAAGATCAGAAGAATGGGGGAAGCCAATACTGGAATGTGGGACTTTCAAACTGGGCAAAGCCGTTTCAACTGTGTAGTCAGTTCTTTTGCTTTCAAACAAAACATTCTGGCTTACCAATATATAAAAACTAAAATTTTAAAAAGGTGCCAATTTCACCCCCCCCCCCCCTCCCCCCCTTCAGCACCATTATTCCTAATTACAGCCACTGGCTCTTACAAAGGTAATGGTATTCAAACTAAGATAAAAAGTACAAGTTAAAGACATGCTGAAGTTGTGAGTTCATAGGTCAGAAAATGTGACAGGCCAACCTTTTTAAAAACAAAAGGCTCCTCATCATAGACTGGGTTCAAACCGTTGTTCTGGACAGTTTTGGTCCTAAATTTCTTGCGTATAGTATCTGTTGGCAGCCCGTACATGTCCACTTCAACATACGTGCTGATTTTCTTGTCAGACAAAAACTGGCCTGAGATGATCTGAACATAAGAAGACATTTGTTAAAACAGTACAACAATGAACAATAAGGAGATAATGCAGTGAATAAACAAGAGTGTAATAGTTTGAATTAGAAAACTTTCGGTATAATATATAGTATTGACTAATATACAATACACTATCGTTTAAAATAATGTGTTGTAAAATAATAGAATTCAAGTATAATTATTCAGTTATATTGTCAATGTAAAATATATAACTCATGTAGAATTATTCAGAAATATTGTCAACTGTAAACCGCTTACTTTAACTGAGACAGTTCCAGCAATGATGCCATCCACGGTGGACTCTGCGAATGGGTCAAAGTGCCGGTCACGCCGCCGCATGAAGTCTGGCTTCAAAATGTACCCGGTGCGGCCGTTGTACTCAAATATACCCAGGTTGACCTGCATGGCTAAGTCTGGGAAGTAATATATAACTTTCTTATGAATTATACCATAACAAAACAACAAGTTGGTGATAACTTACATATAAAGTAGATGAAATACTGCCAGGGTAATGGTAGAAATAAATTCACCTAGAGATTGAAAGTTCAAGGCCACAAGCTGACACCCGGCATTCCAAAACACTTGCGGCATGAAATTGCTGGAATCCACCCTGGTGCCTCTTGGGTAAATTCTGCTCATTTGGCGTTTGTTATAACTTGGAGACGGTTAAGGCTTCTGAACATTTATTTATTTAACAAAGTCATACCAAAACTTGTACTTATATAGACACCCCAATCTTTCTAGATGTGTCTTCTTTAGTCTGTGGAAAACTAGACAATCTATTTGCATAACTGTTACCAAAAGGATCCCCTCATGAACACATGTGTATCTAAAGAAATTTTCCAGACTTCACCCAATGACTATTGTATTTAGAAATGTAAAGCCACTGACAGGTTGCAGGCTTTTACAAAATGACCATCAGTAAAATTTTCCTATAGTTAATTTTTGCCCATGGACCATAACTAAATTACAATTTAAAAAAAACAACTTTCTTTTATCTTTCTAATATTACTATAAACTGCAAAAAAAAGTTCTGTGCAAATGTCAACCCATCAAAGGAAGGATACTTGACGAATTCTACTGGAAATTCTTTAAGTAACGATGTTCCTTGAGTTTCTACAAAAGACGTGATCTCATAGCTTCTTTTCCTTTCTACAAAAAAACAAATCAACAAAATGGATGTCAAAAGTCATGATTAAATTAAATTCTAACACAACTAATTGCTTTGGCTTTTAATCAAAATTTTGCAGCATGGTGCTCATTCCAAAACAAGGCAATTGGCACCGCTGATGACTTGACTTACTCTCAGAAGCATCAAATGAATGGAAATGAACCGGCTGAATGTAGTTGACCAGAAGAGACATCTCCATGGCAGCTGAAGCTTCCTTGCCTGCTGTACCCTGGCAACCAAAATAAATGGATTGATTAAAAAAAGTTGACAGGCATTATTGTCATTAGATTAGAAATAATTATTTGATTGATCAAAATACTGTAGATGGAAATATGGTTTAATTACAAAAAAGAAACATAAAAAAGTATTTAATTACTTTGTATATACAATACTTTGCTGTTGAAGCAGCGTTCACCAGTTTCTTTGCACCGGGCATACAAGGGGATTGTGTGGCCAGTACAATAACCATCCACCTTTACTTTACCCCAACTAAAGTCAGGTACCCATCAGAGCTGGGTAGACTCAGGGACACCCTCCAGACCCGGGAACAAAACCTTGAGCTAGCGTTACTTCTATATTGTCTTGCCATTATACTGTCATAGGGTCTTGACCATGATTTCATACTTAAACCTTTCAAAGGTCCACACTATCAGTAAACACACCTGTTTAGCAGGGAGTTTGTGAATTCAGCAAGGTCATTGTTTGAGCTACTAGTTCACTAGTAGTTAACAGTAAGCAATTCAGCAAGATCATTGTTTGAGCTACTAGTTCAATAGTAGTTAACAGTAAGCAATTCAGCAAGATCATTGTTTGAGCTACTAGTTCACTAGTAGTTAACAGTAAGCAATTCAGCAAGATCATTGTTTGAGCTACTAGTTCACTAGTAGTTAACAGTAAGCAATTCAGCAAGATCATTGTTTGAGCTACTAGTTCACTAGTAGTTAACAGTAAGCAATTCAGCAAGATCATTGTTTGAGCTACTAGTTCACTAGTAGTTAACAGTAAGCAATTCAGCAAGATCATTCTTCAATCTACCAGTTCTGTACTAGTTAACTAGTTAACAAAAAGCTTTCTCAAAGAGTTTATAAATAAAGCTAAACATAATGGACAATTCAACTTTTAGATCAAAAGCTTGTTATATTCAATGTACCTTTTCTTTCTTCATTCGTTGCCGCCTCTTCTTTTCTTCTTCGGTTAAGATTTTCTTCTGCTTCTTTCTGCTGGTCTCTTTCTCGACATCTGCCGTCTCGTCGTCGTCGTCACTGTCACTGGATTCTGTGTCACTGTCCAAGTCATCACCGGGGTACTTGACCAGGTCCACTGTCTCTGTTGTTCCTTCACTAAACAACAACAAAAACAACAACATGCAGACATCAGTTGTAATTGAATAAAAACCCTAAAAATGTGTACATCTGTTCTTAAAAAAATTTAGTAACAATCGTAACTACATTTTTTATTTACAAGCAAGGTTCCAACAAGAAGATGATGTCATGCTTACAGAAAAAGTTTTAAATTTCTTTTTCGCAGAAAAAAATTCCATAATTGAAAACATTAACGAAAGTAAAAGTATCATGTGCTAGTGAAGTATCATTTAACCAGTATGGCCAGAATATACAAGTAGATTGCACTACCAGCACAATGCATAAAGCACATTTTTGTATGCCTCAGTAATGTCATGTGACTTATTAGAGCTGGGTTTAACTCCAGAACACCTTCCAGGCTTGGGGAGACTAACCTGCTGGATTTGAACACAAGATCTTTAGAATTTCAGAATTTTAGATATGTGGTTTTCTTTGTTTATATGCACACTTAGTCTGTAATGTTTGAGAGTGTCAGGAAACAAATATGTGCATTCTATTAAAGTGTTGAAATGGCATTCAACAGTAACAAGCTATTGCCTATTGCTAAATCAAATGTAAGAAAGGACACAACATAAGGATAAAATCACTTTTCTTATCCCTTATGCGAAAACAAATGTATATGAGTTTTCCTTCTTCCCAAGTGGCATCCAGGCATGGAAAGGGTTGCCTGAACAAACCAGGAAAACCAGTAACTTAACATCA
This sequence comes from Anisus vortex, assembly GCA_949126835.1. Taxonomy (NCBI): domain Eukaryota; kingdom Metazoa; phylum Mollusca; class Gastropoda; family Planorbidae; genus Anisus; species Anisus vortex. The sequence continues at coordinate 5,585,422 of OX421495.1, forward strand.
CTTAAAAAAACTATTCAAACTGCAAGTCTAGACTCAGACCCTGGATGAGCGTAGGACACAATAATCTTCTTTATAGAAGAAGCATTTGTAATATATAAGATAAGAATCAAGAAGCATTATAGTATAATATAGTAAAGTACCCTTTGGACCAAACTGATCATAGGCTGGTGAAGCAGCGTTCACCAGTTTCTGTGGCCACGGCAAACGAGGGGATGTGTAGCCAGCACAATGCCAAGTCGCCTTTACTTTACCCCAACTAGTGTCAGGTACCCATCAGAGCTGGATAGACTCAGGGACATTCGGTAAAATTCCTAGCCTGCACCAGGATTCGAACCCAAAACTTATATCCTTTATGCCATCTTCATAATACTATAATGTAAAAAATTGTACCTGGATATTGAAAGGTTTTTCTCCAGCGCTATTCTACTGGGAGACTTAGGCTCAGGCACAGGTAGACTGGCACCTGGGTCAAGGACAGTATCATCAAGGGGCGCCTCTACGCTCTCGGGTGTCGGAATGCTCATCTCAACGTCCTCTTCCACCTCGCTCAGCCTTACCTTGGCTGGCCCGTCTCCGGCAGATATGGAGTTGGTCTGTTTAGGGCGAACCCTCTTGGACATATTTTGAGCTATGAACAGCAGTAACAAAAATTGTTTGTCAACGTCAGAAAACTATTAAAGAACTCAACCAAGTCAAAGGCAAAATTTTATTTTATCCTATTCAGTTCAGTTTTTTAGCCTGTGTTAAATTTGACAATTAATTCCAACATATAGTTATGGCCAAGCTAAACGAAGCTCAAATCATTTTTCATTATGCAACAATTAATGACATAAGGAAGTAAGCACAATCAAGAATCTTTTGCAAACCAATGAATAACATGGGTGGCCATTACCAGATCCAAATAACTTTTAGTTTAGCGTTGACAGAAGAAATACCACTAAGTGTTTAAATCTCTATGTTTTCTTACATATAAAAAGAAAAGAAAAAAAGTTTCCTTGACTTCCATTAGATTTGAGTGATAAGCTAGACCCAGGATCGTAATATAAATATTTTTAAAAAAGCACACAATTTTAGATCCATTGTAAATAAATGACTAATGGAAGTTTAGTTTTTACCTTTTAACTGTAAAGTATTTGTGAAACATTAACGTATCATAATAAAAAATTGCACAAAATAATAATTTAAATGACGTCATACCTAAAATTAAACATATTATTATTCATAAAAATGTAAAAGAAAGATTAAAAAAAAGGAATTAGCCAAATGTTTCTTTGTTTTGATGTTAAAGACAAAAAATGATTGAAAGGATTAAAAGGGTTAAGTTCATTGTACACATTAGGTATATTGTAAGTGTAGTATACAAGAATTTCATTTCTAGCTGCCAAAAGAAACAAAAACAAGAATAAGTTGCTTCAAGATAAAACATTATCATATGTTGATATATTATTTTATTCCACGCTCAACAGTTAATGAATCATGAGATAGATTAAAAAGTGCTGTTTAAAACAAAAAATGTGGTTAAAAAAAAATTTCAAACTAGAGGAAAGTCTTGTGTTAGTTGGATCAAACAGAAGCATTATCTTGGTAGACAAGTTGGAGGAAAATTATTATTGCACAAAGTTAATTTCATAACAGTTTTCTGTCCTCCACCATTTAACTACCCCAGGTTTTTAATATAAATATTTGCTAACTTTGCATATTTTGACCATTTCTTATTTATTTATGACGTCGTTGTGACTTCCTCCGCATATAAGTATGCGGAAATGATGACGTCGATTCGACGCCCACGGTATTTAAGGGGTTGGTTTTAAAAAAAAATGAAAGCTTTAATCTAGATTACAGTATGAAAAATAACATTTAAATACTTTTATCAAATTGTTCCAAAAGAAAAGAAATTGTAATATTATTTATATTTTAAAAATGAAAAAAAGAAATGTTATAATTAAATTGTGTGCAGCAAGTAGACATTTATTTCAATGGGAGAGGGAAAGGACGAGGGGTTGGGGGGAGAATGCCCAGAGAGAGTTCAATCAAAAAAGGATAAATGATTGTAAAACAAAACAAAACAAAAAAAAATGTCTAGATTTTGCAATTGAGCTCAACACTCACTTTTTTACCTTTCTTTTTGGCTGGAAATCAGGTCAAACAAAGTGTTAAGAGAAGTGCTTTAATAAACTTGACTAGCTTTAACTAACATTCCCCCCCCCCCCGCACATTCAACTGGCCCATTTTTATATAATCTATTGTTTATGTTTTATGAACCGTTTCGGGCTTTAAATGAAAAACCTAATTAAAGGATAGTATAAAGTAGTCTAAATAAAGAAATACAATTAATTACATATTTTTGGGGGGACCAATATTCTAAACTATAGAAAATGAAAGCTACATATTATTATCTCATTTCTCTGAAAGAAAATATTTTGTAGCCAATTGTATCTGATTGGACAGATTCATGAATAACTCAGTGGAAATTTCCCCATGATAATTGTCTAATTAATTTCCTGTGGTCCGGGATGATTATTGTCATGGTTCGTGATAACTGTACAGTAGCCCGTGATAATTGTCAAATAGTAATTGGCAACCCCACAATTATTTAAAAGTTTTAAACAAGGGCTATTACTCTAAGAAAAGTAACTGATAACAATAGGTGAAGATATTATCCTTACTTTGATAGTTTTACAAAGTGTTAAGTATTTAGATTTTTGAAAAAAAAAAACTGATCATCGCTATTTACCATAACATTTGGATACTTGCCCAAAGGTATACTTTTAAGATACAAGAGTTCAGGTATTATTTTTAGTATGTACTCAGCATGCAGCAGAGTGACACATTCAAACTTGTCCAATCAGAATAGTCCCTAGCTGCAGCAAACCAACACAATAATTTTTTTTATATTTCTCATTGCTGTCTATCCATCCCCAGTCATTTATTCTTGTACAAGATTATTTCATGACAAGATTTCAGACAGCCACCACTTCAAAAGTAAAAAAATAACAAAAAGCCAGGAAAAACCATTACCAATGAGCTGTTTCCCCCAAAAAATATAAGAAAAAGGAAATGTTTTGACATGCAGGCAACAAGCAAAAACTTGTATCATGATTCACCACATTACCATCTCTAACCCCATTTGAAAAAATGATATAGAGGAGATTTACATGCAATACATAGATGCACAGTTCTTGGATATTGCAGACGACCAAAAGCCAAGAAACAAAAAACATTGTGTAACTAATAAATACACAGAGGTATAATCATATATGCATATATATGTATGTAACACACAGTAATACTCCATTAAGCTGGACATGGTCTTGATAAAAAGAGATTCAGATTAAATTGATCATTTTACAAATGCGACAAATGCACAATTAGAATCAGAAAATTTTTTTTTATCGATTCGGTAAATTATATGATCAGCAGTTTTTATGCTACGATCTGGATGATTGGAGTCTGACTGTGTGCATACATAGATATGTATTTATGTAAAGAAACTGTATGGACCCTCAGAAAGTGTTGAGTGTCCATACAGCCGAAATAAAATGTTAAATCTTTTGTTAGCAACTAAACAAGGCATGCTTACCTCTGAACTTGCGAGAGGTTTTTTCTAAAAAATATTTTAACGGAGAACAACGAGGTGAGACTAAATAAGTGCGCAGTGACAACTGACATCTTTGCACTCTGTAAGCTGGCGTGCCGCCGGGGGAGCTATTCCCTGACAGTGCTAAAACGCTGACCTACGCATTTACATTTTCATGCACGAGGAATGCTAGCTTAAAAACTCAACGATTTATCTGCTACTGAGAAAGGTACATTTAAACCGAATCTTTACACCAGTCTAAATGCTAGTTCTTTAATTCAATACAAAATACAATTTCCTATCATTGTTTTTAAACTCTAGCAATGATCTTCAGTGTAAAAGATAATTTACAAATATAATTTTTTTCTCAAAATTATAAGTTAGAGAAATTTTATTCAAAATAAAGGACTGTTATGGTTTCCATTATCCTTTATTTTAAAGTATACATTTGATTCAGCCCATTATTGACGTAGCTGTTTGCGCTTTACAGCTGTCAGACTTTTATTATTTCCCCTGGCGACACCACAGTCTTCTATTTTGACAACAAGTAGACATAATGTATTCTGAGGCTATTTGAACACTGTTTTTTTTTTTCCATTCTTGCAACTTCACACACCGCAAGTTAAAGAACTTCAAATGTCTATTACACAAAAAAATGAAACAAAACAATTTAAAATAAATTTGTCCAAATAGCCCCAAAAATTCATTCCATGCATAAATCTTTTATAACAGATCAACAATTTCAGCTCTAATATTTATGAAGCCATGAGAAAAAACAAAATGAAATGAATCAACATTGACAATAACTTCTTTAAAAAAACAACCTAAATAAATCATTACAAGTAGTGCACACGTAAAGATACAGCCAGTGTACAGTAAAGACTTCAATGCAACAGCAAACAAAATACATTGCATGATACTCTGAGCAATCTCTTCAGCTTACTGCCAAGTATGTAATAAAAGGCTTTATGTTTTTTTGGATTACAAAATCCATTTATCATTTAGTATCATTGTCAAGCCTGCACAAATGTTATCTTTAAAAAAAAAAAGTTTGTTGTTTTTTTTGTTATGCATTCATGTGCATGAGATATAAATTTAAATGAATAACATAAAATAATGTATAAGAGATATTAAAATTTATTAGGCTGGAAAGTATTTGAATGTTTTTTATTAGTAAACTTTAAATCAAATAGCTATCAAATAACTTCAGCTGATATTTTGATATCAATTATGACCGGATTATTTCATTAATTTTTCTTTTCTTTTTTTTTTTTCTTACAAAAACTATAAAACTGTAATTTAATAATGCAAAGGAAAACTTCAAATCAACAGAGATAAAGTAAGATAAAGATACAATAAACAACATTCCAGAGAGACATTCAATGGTGACATATCTAAAGCCTTTGACTAAATCTGCTTTCTTTGTCAGTGATAGACACATGCATGTTTCATGTTATTCTGGTTCACTGTACACACATTTTACTGCTGGAATCAGCCATTCAAAAGTAAAATTGTAAAAGTAAAGTAAGTAAAGTATACCGTCTGACCAAATTGATCCTTAGAGATTGGTGAAGCGGCATTCACCAGTTTCAGTGGCCTACTAGGGGATTGTGTGTCCAGCACAATGCCCGGTTGCCTGTACTTTACCCCGACTGAAGCATCAGAGCTGGGTAAACTCAGGGGACACCCTCCAGACCCGGGAACAAATCCTAGCCTTCACCAGGATTCAAACCCAGTACCTTTGAGTACCCCAGCTAAATGTGCTGCAGCTTGGCCACTGATAGGACAGGTATATCATATAGCTATATAACTGTGAAATGACTTTGATATCGATCCAATTTTAATGGTCCTTCTGATAAAAATAAATAACCTAAGAGCAGACAATGCGAATCGTCTGTGTAAAGCTTATGTTGTTGTTTCTTTTACACATTGTGGTGACAGTGCCAAGCAAAACAGAAGGACACACACATGACAAATGACGATGCAAACAACAAGCGGTACACAAGGCAAGTGACCGCTATTGACCTTTAACTTCTTACCACGATGGAAGTGCTTCTTCTTATTCTTGATGATGATTTTACGCTTCAGTTGATTTGGGCTTGGCAATGGAATATCAGGCTTCAACTGTTCGTACAATGAAATGTGAATTAAAAAACATTAGTAGATAGTAAACAAACTATTTAGACTTTATACTATTTAGACAATTGAGACTTTAAATTTAGACTTTAGACTATTTAAACTTTAGACTATTTAGACATTTTAGGCTATGTAGATTTAAAGACAATTTAGACCTAACAATGCATTTTTTAAGAAAAATAGTTGGCAAGAAAAAAAAAAAAAATTTCCACCATCTGAAATTGTAATTCTATATTGACAAAATTAACAAATTAATGTTTTCAATTTTATACTGCACCATTTCAACTTTTAATATTATTTTTTTATCATATCCTAGGAGGATGTCAATAATATACTATTTGTTAAACAATGAAAGCATCCATTTTGAAGCTTTGTAAACTGGTCTTGATTAGTACTTTGACTAAATATTGTAGACAAAAACAACCACTCAGAAGTAAGAAACAAGAATTTGTCAAATGTCTGCTTACTGGATGAGTGTCTAGAGGATTAATAAGCAGCAGGTCTCCAAATATAGTTCTGCAGTAGTTGGCCATTTTGGCTTGTTGCTTTGGGCTGTAAGGAGAAAGTATTGATGAACAAGAAATTCTATTGGACACCATCTCCCAATTCTGCACAGTAAAATATCCTGTTTTAACTTCTAAATGTACCTGCAATGGTTCTCAAAAGACAAAATCACAGGGAACTCTGATGTTTTGAATGCACTTTGGGCAATAGCCTCTATCACATCCTGTTAATAAATAGTAATCATTACAACAATCCAATGCATTAACATACATTAACAAAATATATATAATTCATGTTTAATTTCTTTATCCAGAAAGTTATTTTAATATTTAAAATGTTAGTTGCTACACCAAGACTAAACTATAGTCTCCCTTTGAAAGCCAAGGGCTAACCTTTTTTGTTAAAGGCACAACTGATGTAAAATTAAAGTTGGGATTTTCTTTAAACCACTGAAGAAATTGGAACTTATATTTATTTATGTGCTGAGGGGTAGTGATGGAGGGGGATGGTTGCAGGATTTTTCTTTGAGAGAACCTTAATCTCAAAAGCTGCCGTGAAAAGCGTCCCCTTCTCCTAAGTAGTCATGCAACTTTTGAGAGAAAATAACACATGAATCTTTTCATGGACATCTTCAAATAGCTCATTCATTTTAATTGAAAATAACTCTAACAGTACAAAAACAACCTAACATAAAAGGTTCTGTAAAAGCTAAGGTTACTTTTTACTTAATCTTATCTGTTAAATTTACTTCTTCTATACAATTGGCTACCACACTTATCTGAGGTTTGAATCAAATCAAAAACCCTTGTTACGCTCTAGTGAAACAATCATCTTTTAACAAACCTTGAACAAGATCTCAGTACACATTGTGTATCCGTGGGTGATGACCGGCTCCATATCCGAGTCTTTGCCGTCCCAGCAGTCGAGCTCCACACAGCGGCAGCCACTCAACAGGACCTGGTGGTACATCTCTACCGAAGACTTGCCCGTGAACTGGTGACCTTTATGAACAAACAAATCGACAGTGAAACTATCTGCCAGATGACATAAAAGAAAAGGTACAGGTACAGATGTCATAATTGAGATGCTCAGCTCACCTGTCAGGTAGGTGTTGTGCGAAGAGTTGATGAAGTAATGAGCCAGGGGCTGGTCCATGTCCTCGCTCATGTCCAGTTTGTCCGGCGGGATCAGGTTGTTGTCCTCGCTCATGAGGAACTTCAGAAACCCATCCTGGGACAGATGACCTGCAAATGGAGGAGTGACCCGCTTTCACATTTTGCATCAAAAAATGGCAAGGAGGGGATTGGATTTATTTTCAGATCCACTTTGAATGAAACAATCAAACTGAACAGGGCTTAACACTGCTAAATATATCTCCATCTATGTAGATTAAGCTAGAGACAGCTGTAATTCCGTCATGTTCTATATAACTTCCAATTATTAACCCCAATGACACTAAAGCATTATTTACTTATGTATTAATTGATTGGTTCTAAAACATAATCTATTTGATGCTAAACACTAGCAAAAATTTACAAATTAACTAACATCTGAAGAATCAAAATGGGATGTTTCTATCAATGATGTGATACATAATAAATTCTACATGCAACTACCACACTGGGGTTAGGGTGTTCTAATCAGCTAAATAAATATAAAAAATCAATCTTCATGCATCAAACTCAACTAGAGTACATTAGATCCACTCACTGTCTTGTCTGTCTGTCTAATTAGGCTTTTCTCTCTTTCCTCCCCCTCACCATCAGCCCCCCCCCCCCCATCCCTCCCGCCTTATAAAGAGAAAAAAAAAACTAACAGCCATGCATGATGTTGTCTTATGCAGATATGTACCATACAACATAATTCCTTTGGCAGAAAGGTTTTTGTGGGCTTGTATTGGAATCTTGGTTATGTTTAACATTTCATCATAGAAATGAGGTCAACTAAATAGAGAAAAAACAACTAATTCTAATTTCATTTTCCCATAATTTCCTTGAGTTGCAAAGGAACAGAGAACTTAATAACCTTGCAAGGGAGAGAATTTCTACTAATTTCCCCAACAATTTATATTCCATAAATTATAGCTTTCCCATAATCCAATCTGAGCTGCATGGGAAAAGATAGCTCAATAACGTTACGAGGGAGACAATTTCTACTCATTTTGCCGATAATTTACATCCTTTATATTATGCCACACAATTGTAAGTTTTTTTTAGTCACAATACAACTATATAGTTTTGTTTCACTGAAACTTTCAGTTTTTAATTCCTTAAAGGTTCACTTTTCACCAAATAGTAAAGTAAGTTGAAGTAAAGTACCCTTCAAATTGATCATGGGTCATAGGCCGGTGAAGCAGCGTTAACCAGTTTCTGTGGCCATGGCATACTAGAGGATGTGTGGCCAGCACAATGCCCAGTCGCCTTTACTTTACCCTAACTAATGTCAGGCACCTATCAGAGCTGCATATACACAGGGACACCCTCCAGTCCCGGGAACAAATCTTAGAACCAGACCTAGGTAGTAAAGTTAAACTTATACTTGTGGTTTAGTTATTGCACGACTTTTATATTTTGAAAACAAAATTACTATAATTCAACTTGGACAATGATAAACTCACTGTTCATGGAAATCTCTTTGCATAATGGGACAGGAGTGTTTGTGTGAACAAAAATTGTTAACTTTTTGGTAATTAGTCTAAGTTCTTAACATAAAAATATTAATGAAAAAATGAAAAAAAAAATGTGTATCTTTTTAAAATGAAATGTTTAAATAATATGGATCACAGAAAACTGGAATTAAAAAATTTAAAAAAAAATTAAAACAACTAATGAAACTAAAATGGGAAGGATTTAAACATTAAATTTTATGGGGAAAATATAGAGTGCACAGTATTTGATACTAAATAGGGGAGAGAAAAAAACACATGCAAATTTTTTAAAATGTACACGTAATACTTTTCTAAACAACAGACTTGCAAAGGCAATCACCAAAGGTCAACTCGGTCATCATGCTGCCAACTTTACACACCTCAAAAGATTTTTCTAAAATAAGCCGCCAACTTTCAGGGATTTAAGCGGCTCTTGGATTATGGCATATGAATTACCGTTAAATCTCGGATATTATCCACAATTGTGAAAATAGAGCCAGCTGAGGTCGCTAATTAAGATTTGGATTATGGTGCATAAGAACCATTAAATCTTGGATAACATCCAAATAGAGCCAGCTGAGGTCGCTCATTATGATTTGGATTATGGTGCGTGAACTACCATTAAATCTCGGATAACATCCACAATCGTGGAAATTTAGCGCGATGAGGAGACTAAATGTGATAGATTGGAGAGATGTGCTTAAGAAATGATCATCTTCGTCACCATCAACTGTCACACAATCAAACATTTCCCTGACGATTTCAATAGTGTCACTGTGTAATCAAATTTAAAAGAGAGAAAAAAAAAACGGGGAGGGGGGGGGGGCTAAAAAAAAAAGTAATAATCTAGCATCAACACCAGTCAGATATTTGGGTGAAACATTTGAAAACACAAGGTAATCCTTTCACCTGCTGGGGGGTTTCTCAACAGGTACACCTACATCTATTGCAAGCTATTTTTTGAAACATGTGCATAGATATATATATATATATATATATATATATATATATATATATATATATATACATATCCACATTGTCAAACTAAGACTATGTCTTTGATTATAGGACAAGTCATCATCCTTGCCATCATGCCACTGTACTTGATTAATAGAAAAAAACTTCATGTCTGTTCCAAACAACAACTGGCATGCCTCTAAATATGCACTAAGTAATGCCTAGAGTTAATATGATTCACACACACAAAAAATTGATCCAATAAAAAAACAACAACTATGACCAATAAGGGAGGTGAGTGATTGGCCACAGCATTCAAAGGGAGTTAAGCCAATGAAATTTTGTATACAAAACAATTCCTCTTACCTTTGTCTGAAATTAAATCAGGAAAAGTTTTTATTAGGATTTTTTTTTTGTACAAACATTTCATATAAAATCAATAATATAATATGAACAGACATTGATGAATTACTAGCAAACTAAGTTTCTATTGCAATTGAATTTCACATTCAGGACCCAGCCTTTTTAATTCATCTGGTGTAAGTTTTATGTGTGTTCAAACTCTAATATGTTTCTCTCCGTAATTAAAACACTTTAACGTAACAAAGCACCCACAAAAACTAAATAGACAACATGGACATAACTAAAAGACATCTAAAATGGTCAAGACCAATAAACATTGACATAACATGTTTCTTTTATCTTTAAAACTTATTGGAGTTTCATAATAAAAAATTGTGCTGACTGAAAGAACTATTAGTTGGATGTGTTAAAATTGTTAATTATTTGTTACATTAAATTTCTTTGTCATCAAAAAATAGGTAAAGGTGGAGAAGGTTAAAAAAACAATCATTTCATAGGATGTGAAGTGGTGGTACATGTCCCAGTTTTTTTTTTTCTATTTTTGTGAACTCTAGACATTAAGCTGAGCTAATTGTGGTGATGGAATGTTGATATTCCCACTAATGGACTCCACTAAGTGGTATGGATGAAAAAAAAAACAGTGCTTAATGTAGGCAGCTGAAAATCATTAACAATGTTCATTTATTGAAAGCATAAGATGGGTTTTCAGCACAGTGAGGGCCATCTTGTTTCTGCTAAGAACCTAAAGAAAAAAAATGGTACAAAGAAAAGTTGCACCTGAAAATTAAAAAAAAAAATAAAAGGTCAAATAATTAGATGAAGCAATACAAATTTAATGAGAATGATTTATTGACAATTTATTTTGGATTGAATGAGACCTGGTTCCACAACAGCACCTAAACAAATGAGGGGAAATCTATTAGTATATTTGTATAAATATCGTTGTAATAATTTACAAACAATTAACAGTATGTACAAAAACAAACACACACACACAAACATTGTCCTTTAACCATAAAGCTTCATTGTGTTTTGTCTACTGTGTTGTAACTTTCTTCGTTAAGATACAGAAATTAAACTCAACTTTCAATGGAACAGGTTGCATAATACTTTTGCTATACAAAGTGGGGAATAAATGAAGTGAGGCTTAAAAAAAAAAATGTTTACAAAATAGTGATCTCCTAGATGTCTTGAAACACAACATTCATTCTAGCATTACAAATAATACTGGGTGTTTATTACTTTTTAGTCAAATAATCTCTAATTGCAGAAACTGTGGATTTGTATCAATTCATTCTAGCTTTAGATAACTACCCTTGGGCACATTTCCCACCTTTTTTATAAGTCCACAAACAATTTTAATTTGCCAAAAGTACAGACAGTGAAAAACATTAAACCTTTAAGCAGACGTAAATCTCTAGTTACTACCCATGGGAAAGTTCACACCTTTTTTTAACAAACAAATCATTTCAATCCAGCAGACGTAAATCTCTCCTAGCTTTACCTTTCTGAGCCATGCCAGTCTTATTTTCGTATTTGTGTATGAGCTGCTCCGCCTGCTTCACCGTGTAGTTTGGGTAGAGGATCTCGTTCAGCCGAGGATCTCTCTGCTGCTTGTTTAGAAAGTCACAGAACTGTTCCACTGTTAAATACGGCTTCTTCTTGGCTCCTCTGTACAATTAAACAAAAACTTGTCAACAAATCGTAATCAAGTGATTCAAGCCAATATTGTAAAAAAAAAAAAAGAAGAAAAAAGAGAGGACAAGACATTTTGCAACAATAAATATAAATTCACACTAAAACAATACCGCAAACAAAAAATGAATATATATAAAAGTGAAAAGTATTTCTGTTAAACCAAATTGATCCACAGGGTTGCAGATGGAGCATTTTTTAAATTCATTTTTTTAAGTTGAAAGATTCAGAGAGAGAAACATCTCTGACCTATGAACACCAATGAGCTCTTCAATGTGTTTTGATCTCAGTTTAACCGTTTCCTCCTTGAAGTCACCGCATGTCCCTTCTACTGGCAAGTCACTTGCAGTCGCCGTGCGACACCGATTACTAGTTGTTTTGCTTCTGATCCCTATGCGAGTTTTTAAATGCCTAATTGGCCGATTATAAACTTTTACAATGAGAACAATAGTGACATTATTTTTACATTTTTAATTTTATTTTTAGCGCAATCATTCGGTTGGAGGGATAGAAGGCTAGCATCTGAATAAGGGTGAAACGGCTATCCATCAAGCAGTAATGTATGACCACACCAGCCTAGCAGTAATGTATGACATGACAGCCTAGCAGTAATGTATGACGACACCAGCCTAGCAGTAATGTATGACCACACCAGCCTAGCAGTAATGTATGACATGACAGCCTAGCACAAATGTAAGACTGAGATCTAAATTAAGAAAATGTATACTTGTGGTTAGTTACCGTAAGTGGCTACTGGATATATTTTGAAACAAAAAATAATATTCAACTTGGACAATGATAAACAAAACTTTTAGCCATTTATTTGTCTAAGTTATAAGAAAAAATCTTAGTGAAAAAAATTTAATACAAAAATCTATCTTGTTAAACACACACACAAAAAATATGCTTCATGTAAAACTAGAAGTAAATTTTTAATAAATTGTTAAAACAACCAATGATGAAAATTTAAATGGTAAGGATTTAAACATTAAATTTTTAATAGTAGCACTTCAATAAATTCCAGCAGTGAAACTTACAGCTCATCAAATATCTTGTCCACTTCTGTTCTACCAATCAGGTGTCGATAAAAATTAAAAAATCCTTCAAAGGTAAACTTCTGAGGGTTCAGGGCGTCTGACTAGAAGGGTAAAAAGTCAACATTTACATTTCATGGGTAAACATTTCATACCATAAGATAAAGTGCCTAGTAATGACATATTATTGTTTTTTTACACTTGTGTTTAATTTCTTTCAAAACAACAGCATGGGTATCTTACAAATTCTCTCTTCTATACTATACATAAGTTTATTGCATTCCAAGCTTTTCCCGGGTCTTGTATTTTATTAAGGGTATATAAGAGTTGTTAAAACATGTTACTTGTCCTAAGTAGTTCAGGCAACCCATTCCATGACTGGATGCCACTAAAATTAAACATGATGGCATTGTTCTTATACTTATTGTATTTACCCTAAAACCATGTGTTTTAAACAACAACAAAAATAATAAAGTTCTAAATGTGAATCCCTGGACTTAAGGCTGTTATTATTTAAAAAAAACATGCTAATGAATAAGTGTAAAAAAAGTAAGTAAAGTACTAGTCGGACCAAATTAATCCATAGGGCCGGTGAAGCAGCGTTCAACAGTTTCTGCATTTCTGCATACTAGGTGATTGTGTGGCCAGCACTATGCACAGCCACCTTCACTTTACCCCAACTAAGGTCAGGTACCCATCAGAGCTGGGTAAACTCAGGGACACCCTTCAGACCCGGGAAAAAATCCTAGCCTAAACCAGGATTCGAACCCAGGACCTTCGGTACACCAACGGCTTCCGCGCCACTGTAATGAACGAGTGTAACAAGTAATAAACTTGATAGCTTACCTTCCCAGCATGGAATCCAACACTCTCTAAGGCTTTCTCCACTTTCTTTCTATCCTCTCTGTTGTTGGCTATTGTTTTGATAATGCTATAGTTGTAAGAGAAACAATTAGAGGCATTTAGTATGAAATCCCAGACTTTCAACTTGTGTAGAATGAATAACATTAATTGTATGCATGTGGATTTCTACCTTTCTGTCCACAATGCAGGGCAAGCATAGACATGGTTCACATGTTTTGTGTTTATTTAACTACAGCATCCAAGAACATTGTGTGGCCTATCACATTATAGCTCGGATTCTTCTGTCAAGCATTGTCACTGGTACTATTCATGTTTTGGCATGGGTATAGCCCGAGCGCACTAGTACTGTTTACTTCGTTTTTCCAAGGGGATGGTGTGGCTAAGCACACCGAATGGTATTTAACTTTCCGCACAAGCCAGACACCCATCAGACTCAACTGTTCTTAGAGAAACCAGTCATTTCAGTTTGGGGCTTACTACACTCATTGCCACTACTTGTATCCTTAAACATGTAATGCCTTCCATGCTCTTCCTACTTCCTTAATTAACCACAGTAGATTTGTAGAATCAAAGAGTGAGAGATTCAGGAACTTGTAAAGGGTTAACATTTACCTAAACATTTTTCACAATATAAGGAATATATAATGAGGAGTTGCTTTTGGGTGTATTGTTTGTATAATTAGTTATTCTCCACTGACGCATGAAAGTTAGGCCCACCTACAATTATGTTCAGTTTGTTTACACTGACAATGTAATTATCCCATAGAGACGAACTTCAAAACTATGAGAGACCTAGTTATAAAGTATGACACTAAGCCTGATTGAATACTTAGTTTTATTTTGTAATATATGGATGAATTCTATAGTCAATCTTCCTAATTAGATATTGCTTTGAATTTACACACTTGTAGATACACATGTAATGTGTGACACTGCTACACACTTGTACATACACAGGTATTGTGTGACACTTGCTACACACTTATGTGTGACACTGTTACACACTTGCACATACACATGTCTTGTGTGACACTTGCTACACACTTGTACATACAGGTATTGTGTGACACTTGCTACACACTTGTATATACACAGGTATTGTGTGACACTTGCTACACATTTATGTGTGACACTGTTACACACGTGCACATACACATGTATTGTGTGAAACTTGCTACACACTTGTACATACAGGTATTGTCTAACACTTGCTACACACTTGTGTGTGACACTGCTACAGGCTTGTACATACACAGGTATTGAGTGACACTTGCTACACACTTATGTGTGACACTGCTACAAACTTGTGTGTGACACTGTTGAAAATGCTTACAGTTTGTCTCTATAGCGAGCAGCCAGCAGTCACTGCTGACATGTCAAACATCTCACTTCCTGTTGGACCAATCATAGAGCAGACCAGGGGACAAGGTAATTGTAATAATAATAATAATAACAAGGCCATTGTCCATCTGGGTTGAAACAACAAACCTTATATTCCCATGCATCTTTTAACAGGGCATTAACAAGATTGATTCCCCCCTCCCCACCCTCCTCCAACGTGTCTGCCTGTGCCACAAGTGAAAATGGAGTATGATTGATAACATCATTAAAAAACAAAACCACTAAGTGATGAATGCTGATTGCCCAGAGAGGATATACCAGATAACCTTTTCACATCACCCTGTTTTGCCCTAATTAGTAAAAGCCCCTAATAGGCACAGTGTTGTCACAGGACACTTGAGTGTATTGTTGACATTTGGCTGTCACACAAAGTGATGGGACACCATGATATTTACAAATGTGGCCTTTCACTTCCTATCAGATTTTTATCTGGGCTATTGTGGGAATTATGGGAATGATCCCTGGTATCTAGCTCATTGCATGGTTTATTAAGCAAAACAAAAACTAGCCCCATCAATTTTAACATTTATCAAGCAATCAATATTTCAAGGAAACAGGATATTTTTTTCCAATGAGGAAAAAAAAAAGGAACATAATACAACTATTTCAACTACAGTGCTAGCAACATTTGCACAACTTTTACAGGTCAATAGAAGACATTCTTGAATATGAGAGACAACTCCTTAATGATATCCTTAGAAGTGAAGTGATTTCCTCCCTTTGAATCTAACTGATCTCTAATGAAAATGAGCTAAATTACAAGACATCAAAGCTTTTTTTTTCCCCTATGAATACATGCTAAATTTGCTCTAATGGCAAATATGGAATAATGAATAACTAATTTTACATACAAATGTATGTTATCTTATATGTTACAGATGCTCTTTCTATACCAAGATTATATGCATCCTATGCTTATCCGAGGTTTGAGTCTAGTTTTGCATTTTGATTAGTGTTTTAAATGATGTTAAATTACAGGTTTTCCTGGCTAGTTCAGGCAACCCATTCAATCCTGGATGACATTCAGGAAGAAAGAGTACTTATATGTATTTGTTCTTGCATATGGGACAAGAGAAATGTTTTTGTCCTTATGTTTATCTGAGCATTGCTACAGGTTATTGTGTTGTATTTCTCAATTAGAGTTGAATGCTTTATGTATTATTATTACTTTACTCTATAGGCCAGCGATGGCGAACCTATGGCACGCGTGCCACAGCTGGCACGCAGAGCCATTTCTGTGGGCACGCGAGCAATTTCCAAAAATGGAACAGCTTAGTTATGGTCACACCGCTAGGGATGGGGTGGGCCAGAAAAAGTTGTTTCGGTTACTAGTGACGGGGCACCTTGCATGGTGGGGGACACATCTGGTTTCATATAGTTCTTTGTTAAAGAAGCAAAACACCCAGTCGTTCCGTGTCACTGTATTATACACTAAGAAACTCTTTGTGCCAGGGATAGCAGCAAGAAATTAGATGATATCCTTAAAGATGTCACAAAAATGGTCAATTACATCATGGCTCGTGCTCTTAATTGTCGACAGTTTCACTCACTTCTTGATGAGGTCAAGGTGCAATATAATACTTTACTTATGTACAATAATGTCCGGTGGCTGGGCAGAGGTCGAGTATTGGAGAGATTTGTAGCATGCTTGGATTAAATAAGTCTTTTTATGATTCAAAAGGGGCAGGATTATCCACAGCCCAGTGATATGGTCTGCCTTATTAACCTCAAATTTTTTACAGATTTTACAGCACACTTCAATGAACGGAATAAAAAATTGCAAGGTTCAGAAAAAACAGCAGAAATAATGTTTGTGATATCAGAACATTTAAAAGAAAACTGCAGGTTTTTGAAAGATACCTACAAAGTGGACAGCTGAAATATTTTCCAAATGTAAAAATGCATTTACAAAATTGTGTAACATTTACCGACAATCCTTCAAGCAATCAGGAAATCTACAAGGAATGGTCTAGCATTGTAGCAGCTGCAAAGGAGAATAGATTTGCACAGTTCTGTAAGATGGAGACAACCCTCTGTTTTTTTACTTCCACGGATAAAGCCAAATTTGAAGACCTTGATCTTTCCTGCTAATTGTGGTTAGATTTAGGAAATCTGGAAATGGAGCTATTGGAATTTCAAGAAAGCTCTATCTGAAAAAATTAATTCTATTATCTGCGTGAAACACTTGAGCAGATAGAGTGTGAAAGGATGGCAAATGACAGCATAGTTCGTAGCTCTGATGATGAAATCCTTAAAGTGTGGAACTCTCTGCCAAATAATTTCAAGTTGATGAAAGCACTTGGCATTGCACTTCTTACTTTGTTTGGGTCATCTTATGCTTTTGAGCAGCTGTTTTCAACTTTAAATTATATCAAATCTAATACCAGAAACAGACTGGCAGATGACCTGAGTGCTGCATATGTCGCTCTTAAAGTTACGGGGCATGAGCCAAGGCTGGACAAAATATCATCATGCACACAACAGCAAAAATCACATTAATTATGCAAAATGCATACAATTAACTGAAATAACTGTAATTGTATTATATTTATAATTTGTTCATTTACTACAGTTCATGTTTTTTTTATAAGACTGTTGGTATCATTTAAATATCTGTTAATTTGTCATTCTTTTTTTTTTACAAAAGATGTTAATTAGTTCGGACAACTGTATGAGCTGTTGTTTTTAAATGTAAAACCTCAGTATTTTGTTTTAACTGCTGTGTTGGCACATTGAAAGAAATAAGTTTGTCTTGCATTGCACTTTGGGCACGCGGCCTCAAAAAGGTTCGCCATCACTGCTATAGGCTATGGATACATCTTCTTGGCCTGGGTTGTGGGCAGGGTGGGGTGGATTGGTTTTAATGTTGATTCGTTACACTGGATCTGATACACTGGATCTGATACACTGGATCTGATACACTGGATCTGATACACTGGATCTGATACACTGGATCTGATACACTGGATCTGATACACTGGATCTGATACACTGGATCTGATACACTGGATCTGATACACTGGATCTGATACACTGGATCTGATACACTGGATCTGATACACTGGATCTGATACACTGGATCTGATACACTGGATCTGATACACTGGATCTGATACACTGGATCTGATACACTGGATCTGATACACTGGATCTGATACACTGGATCTGATACACTGGATCTGATACACTGGATCTGATATATTCTGTGAACTTTTGTTATTGCACATAGGACAAGAGAAATGCTTTTGTCCTAATGTTTATCTCAGCATTGTAATAGAGTGTTATCGTGTTGTATTTCTAAATTATAATAGTATGCCTTAAGTATGTTCTGATAGAAATAAATAAAAGTAAAGGACATTTTTAAAAACATTTGGTGCATGGGGCTAATGGAGTGGACGGGGGGTGCCCATTGTGTACAAGAGGCTTGTGTAGCAAGCTCAATGCCAAGCTAATATACCGAAATTTGATCTTGACACCTGTTGAAACAATCCAATACTAAGACTAGACTATACTAATGTGCCAGGTGCCAAGTGCCCAGGTCATTTACACAAGAATTTACAATTATAAAAACACGTAAGTGCTCTAACAGATCATAAAGCAGCCATTGGCAGCCATACTCACTTCTTCATGGAGACTTTGCCTTCATTGTTCAGCACCAAACTGAACCTGGTGAAGATTTTACTCAAGTAGGTGAGGGCGCTGCTGTTCAGGGTCAACAGGTTGATGGAATACTTCAGGAGTTCATCCACCCACTCCTGTTTCACAACAACACACAACAGCAAAACATTTATTTAATTCTAATTTAGTTTTCAATCAATTCATTAAAGCCAGGAAATCTCTCAATAATTTAAACAGCACCCCCAAAAAGAAAACAACTGTCAGCCATTAAGAGATTGACATGTTTGTTTTTCTCCAATTAATTGAATTTTTTTTTTTTTTTAATGCTTTTGTTGTGGATGATTTTATTTATACAAAGCTGCATGGACTTTTATTCTTTCATTTTAATTTCCTGAAAACAGTTATTAAGCCCATAGCTGAAACAGTCCCAATAGCCGTTAGCAATATGCTGCAATTGGACTTGCAAAGTTTAAAATTGTCAGCCACTAAATGGCTAGATCCAGAGAACCTTGTAATTCTCTACAAATCTTAAAAAAACATCAATTTCATCATCAGCATCAATAAAGACAGGTAATCAAGTTTTGGGAATAATTTGTATAATGAGCAAAGTATGCATTGGCATTTGATAATTATAAAAGTTTAGGAGGAAGGTATAAATGATTCACTTCATAAAGATTCATTGCAATTACAGTGTGGATTGGTCAGTTTACTGGGCAAAGTCTTTATTGGGTGAAGCATTAACTTGAGCAAAACTTTCTTTGGTTGGAACAATAACTGGGGCAATAGTTTCATTGGTAGAAACAATTACCTAAGCAATATCTTTATTGGTGGAAACAATTACCTGGACAATAACTTTTTTGGTGGAAACAATTACCTGGGCAATATCTTTATTGGTGGAAACAATTACCTGGGCAATATCTTTATTGGTGGAAACAATTACCTGGGCAATATCTTTATTGGTGGAAACAAATACCTGGGCAATATCTTTATTGGTGGAAACAATTATCTGGGCAATATCTTTATTGGTGGAAACAATTACCTGGGCAATATCTTTGTTGGTGGAAACAATTATTACCTGGGCAATATCTTTATTGGTGGAAACAATTACCTGGGCAATATCTTTATTGGTGGAAACAATTACCTGGGCAATATCTTTATTGGTGGAAACAATTACCTGGGCAATATCTTTATTGGTGGAAACAATTATTACCTGGGCAATATCTTTATTGGTGGAAAAAATTATTACCTGGGCAATATCTTTATTGGTGGAAACAATTATTACCTGGGCAATATCTTTATAGGTGGAAACAATTATTACCTGGGCAATATCTTTATTAGTGGAAAAAATTATTACCTGGGCAATATCTTTATTGGTGGAAACAATTACCTGGGCAATATCTTTATTGGTGGAAACAATTACCTGGGCAATATCTTTATTGGTGGAAACAATTACCTGGACAATAACTTTATTGGTGGAAACAATTATTACCTGGGCAATATCTTTATTGGTGGAAACAAAGCTGACAGTCTCTAGGTTGACCATATCTGTTCCATACACTATACTGACTATTTTATCTTCCAGTGGAATGTCCATCTGCCCAATCTGTAGGGACTCTCTCAGTTTGTGATCCTGTAAAATCAAAACAAACAAACACTGGAAAAAAAAAAAAATAATAATAAAAGAATGTTTGCCTTTGATCTTAGGATCTGTGAAGCTCAGAAGACCATGACTTGTGGGGAAGTAAGCCTGGTGGTTTCTTAGCCTGTTGATCTAACTACATAGACTGACAATGCTTATATAAAGATAAATACACTGTATCAAGATATGTGTACCTTAAAGCCTGTGTGTAGCTAACAATAACACTGACATAAAACATTTAGTTGTTGTTTTTTTTCAAAGAGAAAACTTCCTCCTAAGTTACCTTTTAACACTATCAAAAGAAATGCTCTGCAAAAAGGGAAATAATTACAGGTAAAAGCCTTATAATTGTTGATAAAAAACTCTAACTATTCTATCCTAATGTTTTTATCTTACAAAATTTCAAACGCAATAGCTAAGTGATTCAACTAGTTTATTACATTTACTAACTTGTATAGGTAAGTGAACATGTGCAACAAAAAGAGAGGGGAGAGACAGGGCGGCTGCATTCATTGGCTCCATCCTAAGACAATGTTCAGCCATCAGACTTTAATAGATCTATAGTCTTATTTATGTGTGAGAGAGAGAGAGAGATGGATAGATTGATAGATAGAGAAATAGATAGATACAGAGGCAGAAAGACAGACTGATGGATAGATAGATAGATAAGATAAGATAAGATAGATAGATACTGATAGATATATAGATATATATATATATATATATATATATATATAGATAGATAGATAGATAGATATATAGATAGATAGATAGATAGATAGATATAGATAGATAGATAGATAGATAGATATAGATAGATAGATAGATAGATATATCTAGATAGATAGATAGATAGATAGATAGATAGATAGATAGATAGAAAGATAGATAGATAGATAGATAGATGGATAGATAGATAGAGATAGACAGCGAGAAAGACACAGAGAGAGAGAGAGTGAGTGAAAGAAAGAAAGAAAGAAAAAAAAAGCTAAGTAGGTAAATCTAATAACTGTATGTGTATGAAGGATATATGGGTAAAGGCAGCATTTTAGTACAGTATACTGAATGTTATGTAACAAGGCTGTTTCTCTATTAGGTTTTAGTCACAGTCTGAAAGGAATTAACTCTATCAACTGACCTCATGCCCAATAGAATACATGTCTACCAATAGAATACATGTCTATTTGCCCCCGGACATGGTAAGAACTGAAGACTACACATGAAAATAACAATTGGATGCAGGGCCCCCCAAGGGATGGCAAGGGGGGTATCTCCAAATAGCAAGTCTCTGCGGGGAGGGGCAGGGCAAGGTAAAATCAATTAACTCTTTCACCGCCACATAGATTTCAGCCAGTCAACATAATCGAAATTAAAGCTTTGTTCAGCTTCTAGAAATCGATTACGTTGTTTTCTCTCCTTATTCCGACACACACACACACACACGTCTTCTTGTTGCTTTTTATGGAATCGAATATTTATATTGATGGTAAGACCACCGATGGCATGTGCTTATGGCAGATGTCTATGCGCATTCTGTGAGTTGGATAACATGTTTGATGCAACAATCTGTATGTTACATATGATTGATACAACACTCGTATGTCCTTAAGTCAGATTTTGATTGATACAACACTCGTATGTCCTTAAGTCAGATTTTAATTGATACAACAATCTTATGATTAAGATTGACACTTGATACAACAATCTTATGCTCTTAAGTGAGATTTTGATTGATACAACAATAGGTGTGCTTTGATACGAAAATCTGTGTGTCGAATAAAACAATCAACAATCATACAGTTTAAAAACACACACACACACACACATTATAAAAACGGAACCGGAGACATCTCAACAAACATTTACTGGTTTGTTATTGTCGCAATACAACAGAAAAAAACAACAAAAAGATCACATATCAAAAGGAAACACTCAACAATCAAACGCCATGAGCCCACCAATAAACACCAATCAGTTCTGCACTGAACATCAAAGCCCCCCCCCCCCCCCCCCCCCCGCCTAAAAAACAGCGACAACAAAGAACCAAACCAATAACAAATGGAAAGAAAAAAACAACAACATTAAACTATCCCAGAGAATTAAAGACTCTTCAAAGACTCTCCTGCTAGATCAGGTGTCGGCAACCTACGGCACGCGTGCCAGACTTGGCACGCAGAGAAATCTGACAATGGCACGCAGAGGACTCCCAAAATGGCAATTCAGGTCTCTTCTACAAGAAAGTGAATACTAAAGCAGGATGACTTTTAGGCTTAAGGCACGCTGAATTAATTAGAAATCCTAATTTGGCACACCATTATGAAAAGGTTGCCGACCCCTGTGATAGATCACTATCAATGGTCACCAAATATAGTGTAAAATAATGTATTCATTGAAATAGTTACCGGGTAATTACTTTTCATGGAATATGTACAAAAGCCTAGAACAAGACGGTGGAGAACAAGAAGGTGGCCCCTCTCCGCTGCATTCTTCTGCATCCAGTGTGACTGTGCTTGTACCTCCAGGATTAACCTCTTTAGCCACACGAGAGCCTGACTAGTTATGGTTCATAACTTTTTTTTTTTTTTTGGGGGGGGGGGTCTTCATAAATCATATCATGCATATAAAGCACTCTTTCTTTCCGAGTGGCATCCTGGCATGGAATGGGTTACCTGAACAAACCCGGAATAAACCAGTAACTCAACATCATTTTAAAAACTAATAGAAATTCAGGGCTAGACTCAAACCGGGAATGAGCGTAGGACGCAATACTCTTCTTTAAAGATAAGCGTCTGTTATGTATAAGATATGATAAAACGACAAGGGCCGATCCAGAAGAGATAACTATACCTTTCTCAAGATTTGAGAATCCCCCCTTTCTATAAATAGACATCAGTATCTCACCTTTACAGGAAATTATAATTCCAGTTTGGGGGCGAGGTCCGGGGGGGGGGGGGATAATCGATACCGTAGCGAGTGTGTGTAATCGGGCAAAATAACTAGACAATATCCCTTCAGGTTTGTTTTGTTTTTCTTTAAATTTAATATATATTTTTAAAAAAGCAATAACGTTGTGACGATACCTGGGAATCGATATAGGGAGTGTCGGCTCTACAGTAGTTAGGTTGAGAGCTGTGAGGAAAACCACTGAGCTATATATACATGGAGTGCTCATTCACTTCAAATAAAGCATTTAAAAAATGTCATGGAAAGTGTAGGCTTTAAAATATATAGATAAGTTTTACCTTAGTAAGATGGCCGATTTGACACTGACATACGTACAATTTTGAACACTTTCCGAAATGTATACAGTCTTTAGCAGGGGTCGGCAACCTTTTGATATTAGTGTGCCAAATTAGAATTTCTAATTCATTCAGCGTGTCAACAGCCTAGAAGTCATCCTGCTTTAGCGCCTAATTGTGTGTGTGGAAGATACATGAATTGCTTTTATGGGAGTCTTCCGCGTGCCAATGAAAAAGGCTCTGCTTGCCAAGTCTGTCACGCGCGTCATAGGTTGCCGATCCCTGGTCTATAGCTCAGAAGCAGTTCATGAGCCCATGATGATATTGTCAAGCAGAACGGACCAATCAAACACTTTCGAATGCGCACAAGCATACGGAGCGTCGTTGTGTTTTTTTTTTTGTTGTGTTGTTGTTGTAATTTCAAGGGGCCCCCGGGGGGGGGGGAGGGTAAGTGCAAGTAAAGGGGGGCGGGGCATCACAACGGTGTATCCTCATGAGCGTGAGTGACATGGTCCGAAAAAAAGTAGGTCAGGTGTACGCGACTTCCTATAGGTGCAATGTTCCTTATCATTTTCCGATAGCTGTGTGAGGCGAATTATATTGGCTGTGCAGTATAAATAAATGAGTTTCCTAAACAAAACGGTTTCAAATTAAAATAATTACATGAATAAGTAACCAACACTGTATAGTGTAAACTAATTTATTCATTGAAATAGTTAATTATGTTTCATGTACCATGTACAGAAGCCTACAAGGTAGAGAATTAGCGCATCACGTCATCTTTATCATACTAGTTATGGGTCACTACGTTGTTTTTTTGTCTGCATAAATCATATCAAGGTCTATTGATCCTCCATCTCAAGGGTGATTCTTAACACGCATCATTATTTTCAAATGCAGGCCTAACTTACTGTAGACCAGGGGGGCGGCAACCTTTTGATAACATTGTGCCAAAGTAGGATTTCTAATTCATTCAGCGTGGCTAGATCGTAAAAGTCATCCTGCTCTAATTCTTAATATTCTGTTTGAAGATACTTAAATTGCATTTTTTAAAGCTTTTCCGCGAGCCATTCAGCAAATATAGCACTAAACAAGCAGTTACAGTATGCAAGGGGTCGGCGCTGAAACTTTTGCCCTGGGGCGCCACATAAGCTTGCAAAGGCACTGATCGCAGCCATTCTGTAAACTTGCCCTAACTATTGATCTACAGACTAAGTCGAAGACATTGTTCTCTTTTTCATTAAAAGCGGAAATAACACGACACAAGTGTCACCTAAATAAATCAACCTACCGGTAAGCTAGCCCCCCCCCCCCCCCCCCCCCCGAGTAAAGCCAAATGTATGGCGCTAGTGCCTCCCTAAGTAAAATCACCCCTCCCCACCCACATAACACCCAATATGAAATCAATAGAATAGAGTATAGAGTATCTTTTCATAAACTAGAGTCGCGGTCAGTGATGAATTACTATGAAAATGAAACGTGTAATATTCTCAAAACAACTCCATATACCTCACTAAACGTTCTCAAAACAACTCCATATACCTCACTAAACGTTCTCAAAACAACTCCATATACCTCACTAAACGTGTAATATTCTCAAAACAACTCCATATACCTCACTAAACGTGTAATATTCTCAAAACAACTCCATATACCTCACTAAACGTGTAATATTCTCAAAACAACTCCATATACCTCACTAAACGTGTAATATTCTCAAAACAACTCCATATACCTCACTAAACGTGTAATATTCTCAAAACAACTCCATATACCTCACTAAAAACATAATGTCAACCTTTTTCCACAGAGAGGCCTTGACGGATTTAAAACTCTATATCTTTGACTCATGTTACGTTATCATGTGGTAGTTCTCAGTTCAAGATGTGTGCCAATGCCGTGGGATGTTAATATTTCTACCGACCAAATAATATTGGTCACGTGTGTGTGTGTGTATATGACGGTAGGCCTGTTTTCACTTTCTCAATTACTGTGCTTTCTCTAAGTTACCTCCCCATTGGTGTAATTAAAATCACAAGCCCAGTGATTCCCAAACGGGGATCCAGGAAACAATAGCTTAAGTAAAGGGTACCGGGGAAATCGCGAGGTTTTTGTGACATGAGCTCTGACACCTATATAATATATTAATAATTTAACATATATAATTTCTCTCTAAAAAAAGACGGGCCAGCCGTCTGGCTGTTAAGTCTAGAAGTCTAGGGCAGAGGTCGGCAACCTTTTGATTATAATGTGTCAAATAAGGATTTCTAATTCCTTTGGCGTGCTAACAACTTGAAAGTCGTTCTGCTCTAGTACTCAATATCTGGTCGATGAGACTTGAATAGCCCTTCTTTGGGGCATGCCGCGTGCCACTGTGAATCGATATGTGTGTCAAGTCTGGCACGCGTGCCGTAGGTTACCGACCCCTGGTCTAGGTCAAAAAGGGATGGGTCAATGGGGGGGGGGCTCACCAAGACCCTGTCCGGGGCCGCCGCATAACATAGGGTACGGTCTCCGCAGTCATACACACTACACTGTTCCACCTTGCGGAATCCCCATCGGATCATTAACGTTGCTGCATTGCTCGTATACTTGCACTGTCAACCAGTAGCTCAAATACAAGAACCGCACATCTCTTCCTCTCCACCGAATCTCAGCGGCTCTCAACGGTGCAATAAAATCTCGGACGCGCAACAGGGGCGATCCCACATGCGTTTGCCTAACGGGTGTACCCTTAATGGGAGCGTATCGGTGGTTTACCCACTTCGCCAGCTCTTTTGGCCCATGGGCACAGAAGTGACAACAGATATAGATCTAGTAACGTTTTCCTTTTCAGCCGAAGGATATTTTTAACATTTTAGCTAAAGAGTTAAAAGAGTGCCTATGGTTATATGTATGGTTAGGCCAAGAAAAGAGAATTGGACGTTAGTTTAACCACGAATCGAAAATCTTTGTTAAATTGTCATTATCGTGTTCCTCGCTTAACTGTTTTTAAAAAAAACGTATGAACTATTGAAAGTCTTTACGCTTTCACGTGTTGTTTTTTTTTTTTTTTTGTGAGTTGTTTTTTTATACTGTAGGTAGGTTTTAATTTTAGAGTTTCGGGAAAATAAAACAGCTTGGGAAACACTGCGCTAGTCAAACCAAACCAATTACTGCCACACGCTGATCACAAGTTGAGATACCGAGAATGCTCAACATTGAAACAAATGTCCATCCACTTGACTCCTGATAGGTTAGGATAACTTCCCCCCCTCCCCTCCCGGCACACTCGCTTTATAAAAAAAAAAAGGTGGGGAGGGGGGAATGGAGTTGGGTATACAGGCTGATTCGGCCACTGTGTCATTTCAATTAAGGTGCCCTGTCATCCCTAAATCACATCGTGTGTCCTTGTTAAACTACTTCAGATCTTCTTAAAGCTGGACAACTGATTCCACCCAGCAGTGTCAGTTTGGTCTACATCATAGGTTCTCAACGGGGGCGTTATCGCCCCCCGGGGGGCGGTGAGAGGCTTTGGAGGGGCGCTGACATTCCCGGGGGCGATTGGGGGGCGGTGAAGGGCAAGTGGGCGATACAAACGTACCCGAATTAATTGGAACGCCTAAGCTATTTGAATCGATTTGTATTTGCAAGAAATATGATGTAAACGCAGGTGATGCTAATTATCGTATATCCCCCCAAAATAGGCATTCATATTATTAAACTAATAACAAATAGGAATCGCAATGACTTTTCGATGAAGTACAGGTCAGTATTTGGCAAATATGGTGTCCGGCCGGCTGGTCTTATGGTTTGTTCACCGGACTGTCAACCCTGCTGACCGATCAATATCGCCCTAACATCTTCTAATATTAATGATATTTTGATCTCAGTTTTTACCGAGATGTCCTTTAATGCGTTTGATGTGGATATGATCGCACACTGTCATTAAGCGGTATGGATGCGTAGTAATCATACAAACTGGGTAGTCATTATAGTGCTTGAAAATATACATATAAATTCTTTAGACATATAATATTTATATAATTTTCAAATACGTTTTACGGTTTAATCATTTAAAAGTTATAAATGTAAGACATTTTTTTTTATTAAAGAAACAAAATACAGAAATAGCTCAAATGAGACGGGTTAATTATCTCCCTTTAAATAACAAATGTTTCCACATTTAATTAAATGGTGATGCCGAACAAGTTATGTTTTGTAATATAATACTGATTATTATTATTTCTTTATATACATTCAACTTTATGGTACTCATTACAAGATTTAATTATTAGAGGATTAAAATAATTTACGGTCAAACAGTTATAAAAAAAAATTTCTGCATTAATTGTTTTGTCCATTTAAGGAGTTGTTCTTTTAAACATTAATAATTACAGAAATTATATAATATAGTGCTATTAAATAAGTCTCTTTTTTTTTCTAAATTAATAATACAAATAAATTTGTTTTAGAATTAATTATATTAATGTTTAATTAAAATTAAGTTGGGGGGGGGGGGGGGGGGCGGTGAGCGTAAAAAAATTGTAAATGGGGGCGGTGAGCCGAAAAAGGTTGAGAACCTATGGTCTACATTTCTTGCTCGAAGACACATTTGAAAACATTAAAGCTTTTTGAAAAGACACCCTCATCCCCCCCCCCCCCCCCCCCCCGGCCCTTTTTATTATTTTATTTTATTTTAAAGATGGCCATTTGTTTCTTTTCTGAACTTTGACCCGGAAGTCGATGCTGTGCTGCCTAACGAGATTACCTTCATCACGTTCTGCCAAAATTATGTCCCCTATTGTGCTAGTCTTAGAGAGTTTGTGTCGAGCTCGTGTTTTCAATGAGGTCTATGCACAATTCCTTAGAGAAAGAAAATCGATCACGTGATGCTATGTAAACTAAAACAAAAATGGCTGATTTTACATCGATCTTAACGGCACCTATGCTTTTTACAAAAATTAATTTTTCACATAACCTTGAATATTTTGATATTATAAATGATGCTCACGGAAGCAACAATGATTATAGACATACATTAAAGAACAACACCTATTTGTTGATCTTTCAAAGGAAATCTATGAAAAGATTTTAGATTATTTGCATGATAATTTAGAGGTAGAATTTGCGCACCCAACAGAAGCGCAGTAAGTGCCCATCTCATTCATTTCATTGTTTATCAAGTATGTCTAACAATGATCACGTGACCGGAAATGACTTCTGCATAGACCTCATTTATTGATATCTTCAAGTTGCCCCTTATACAGCCTCGTTATCTTATCTTATATAGATCTATTACAGACGCTCCTTCTCTATAAAGAAGATTATTGTGTCCTACGCTCTTCCGTGGTCTGAGTCTAGTCTAGCATTTTAAATGATGTTAAGTTACTGGTTTTCCTGGTTTGTTCAGGCGACCCATTCCACTTTCTGTAAACAAAGGTCGACATCAGGCTAGCGATTCTCAGAATGGGATCACTGGGAACATTGCGCTTGGGTTCCATGAGAAATCTCTCGATGGTTCCGCGATAAAAAATTGCATGCAAAACGCTAATTTGTCTAACCATCATCAATCCATTGACCGTTGTGGTCGCTGGGAGGAGCGAATGGACACCTCAGCAGTCAACTTTCTCCACTTTTTGCCTATCTTGAGCGGTTGAGTTAACCGCAGTCCTGATCAATATTTTATGTTGTCGAACCAGCATCTCCGCTGACGGCCTCTCCGACGTCCACCTTCTACCGTGCCTTGGAAGATAGTTTAATAATTAAGTCTAAAGCAGCCAAAGTCGATTGGTGAAGGCAGAAGCCGAGAAATGATTTTCTCTTGTCTTTGATTAAACCACACATGGAACATTTTTATTACAAAGGAAATCATTGCTCAATTAATTGATCTTGTTACAGTTTTATTATACATGTATTAACATTCGTTTCTTTAAAAAAAAATAATTTAACTGCTGAGGTTCAGACGAACAAAAAAAAGATGTGTAATTTTTGTTGTTGTTTTAGTAGTTTTACTGCAAGCGGTTGATCACTGCAAGTACAGGCGATGCGCTTTGGCCTTTCGTTTCTGGCTTTTTTCACTACATTACCGCGATGCACTGGTAAGTCACGTGCTTTTGATTTAGAACTTGAACTCGAGCCCACACTACACACACTACACACACTATTTAAATCTATACCTCAAACTGCAATAATTATTTATTTTCAAGGGCTTCATTATGTTTAATTACCTGGACAACAGGGTTGGGAGTTGTGAGGGTGGGGGGAAGAGTAATTCCCACACCAATGCCACCATTGAAATATTATTTTCACATAGACACACAGAAAAAGGGGGGGGGGGGGGGTAAAGAAAAATCCTTTTTCAAACAATGTCAATTGAGGACATCCCGGACATCATCTAGCTCTCCCGCAACAAGGAAGCTTAAAGATTAAGGAAAGAAAGCACGGCTTGGCGGAGGCATTACTCGAGATTTAGCCAAAGAAGAGATAACACACAACCCCTTTCCTTCTCCCGATGAATGGCATTGTTCTGTTGTAAATTTCAATAATGCTCAGAAATGCTTTCATGACACTAGGCGTTTGTTTACATTTTAATAATTCAGTCAGCAAATAATATAACCAAGCAGTCGTTGGGGTCTCCAATAACCTTGACCGGGCATGAGATGTTGTGCTTTTAAGTCGTTGTACGAAAAAGTTTTCTCTCTCACGAGTTTTCACCCCCATACCCCCTCCCCCAAATCTATTGTATCTTATCTTGTATATTACAGACGCTCCTTCTAAAAAGAAGATTATTGCGTCCTACGCTCATCCGTCGTCCGAGTCTAGTATTGCATCTTTATTCATGTTTTAAATGATGTTAAGTTACTGGTTTTTCTGGCTCGCCCTGGCAACCCATCCCATGCCCGAATGCCAATCGGGAAGAAAAAGTACTAATATTTGTTTTCGCAGGAAAGTGTTTTTGTCCTCTATTGTGACCGGCTGTAATTGGGGTGTATTTCTAAATTTGTATTGCTTCATTGTATTTGTATTCATCTATAATCTATATCTATGATATTTTGAGAACGATATATGTTTATGAGAAAAGCTAATAAATAATTTAAAACTTTACAAACATAGGACAAGGCACACACAAAAACGTAGCATTAACCGACTTAATATACAAGTAAAACAGTTCAAAAATGTTTAACGAAGGTAAATATTCAAATAATGTGTTTTCTGAACTTTAAAAACGTAAAAGTTATTAAACTCATGTGCAATATTTTCTAATGAAATCAACAAAATTGAAAAAAACAAAACTTTAATTAACAACGTTTTCGTACAGGTTTGCTTAACATCGTTTAGAACACTAATCAACATGAGTACCGGCACACTCGAACCACGTAAGACGCAATAATCTTGAACGTAACATAATAAATACATTAAAAAATAAGATGCCAAGAGCTTAAACATTACTGATCCTTCTGCGAAATGTCCAATGACTTGTTGCTTCTATTTTTTTTTAAATATATATATTTAGTCGACATGTTTGCAGAAAATGTGCATGAGCTCTATTTGAGTTGAATCAAATACCGGTACTATAATAAGATGGACCGCTTGCTTTGATATTTCTGCTATTTGATAACTTGAAAACACTTAGTTTCGGAAATTCCGATCACACTAAGTCCTCTGGACTTCCGCGTTAGTAATTCGCTGTGATTTTCTCAATGGAAAATTAAGATTAAAATCGAAAGTTGTTGAGAACGGAAACCTTGAATGCAATCGCAGGAGCGTAGAAGTCATTCAAGACAGCCTTATTGGTTGCGCACGGACGGTCCATCTTATTGTAGTCTTTGGTTGAATGCTGTTCCTTCTGGGACCCCCAATTTATTCCCGAAATATACATCATATTATAAGCATTACATCATAAAAACAAATGAGACCCAAAAAAAATCGTTAAATAATACGATTGATTTTATAAGTAAAGTAAGTATCCCGCCAGACCAACTTGGTTCACAGGGCCGGTGAAGCACCGTTCACCAGGTTCATTTTTTAAAAAGAGTCTTCATTTACTAAATAATGCTTGACTCGAAGAAAAATTCGTTTATGGTTAACAAATCTTAAAGTGTTCATTTAGTTTGATCCTCAAGACCTTCCAGCACCGCTCGCACCCCATCCATAAAGCGCGCACCCCATCCCTAAAGCGCGCACCCCATCCCTAAAGCGCACACCCCATCCCTAAAGCGCGCACCCCATCCCTAAAGCGCGCACCCCATTCCTAAAACGCGCACCCCATCCCTAAGACGCGCACCTTATTCCTAAAACGCGCACCCCATCCCTAAAACGCGCACCCCATCCCTAAAACGCGCACCCTATCCCTAAAACGCGCACCCAATCCCTAAAACGCGCACCCTATCCTAAAACGCGCACCCCATCCCTAAAACGCGCACCCCATCCCTAAGACGCGCACCCCATCCCTAAGACGCGCACCTCATTCCTAAAACGCGCACCCCATCCCTAAAACGCGCACCCCCTTCCCTAAAGCGTTCATTCTGGGGCGTTACTATTTCCCGTCAACTCCAGGGATGTCCAGAAGAGTCCTTCACGACCTCATCGTCTGTGACCGGAAGGCAAGACTGGTCAAGCACCGGGCCCCATTCCCAGACACGCAGCTAACGGCCAGTTTACAATTACCGTTCCCAATTAACCCGCCCATTAAATGACTGGGCCTCAAGTAAGGGGTTGGGGGTGAGGGAGGGGGGGGAGTGTTATATTTAGAACTGGGAGGCTCATGGCAACGATCGTTTTTTGTTTTTATCTTAGAGGACGTCTGACCCACTATAGACAGATTCCAGAACTACTGCAAACAAAGCAATGAAGTACTAAAGACAGATTCCTGCCGGACAGGCAAAGGTTTGAATCATGAATGTCACGTTGACAGTCTTCGCTAAAAGTCACGTGAGAGTGGGCCACGAAGAATGTAATCCACAAAACACTAGCATCCTGGATAAACCTAGTGGATAAAATTAAATTTTAAATGGTCGTTTAATTTTAAATAATCGCGAAAACGGGTCAAAATATTTTTAAAATATCTATACGGTATCACGCTCAACACAATATATGTGGGGATAGGGGGGGGGGGTCTAGTTAATTAACAATGTCCCCAACCCCCAAAACCAACCACTAACTTTGGGACTGGCAACCGGCACACATGTTTTTTTGTTAGGTCAGTGCAACAGATGCATATTATGTCACTAGGTAGGAGAGAGGTAGTTGTAAAAAAAAATAGCACTGATCTATACACACAATGGTCGTACTCAACCAACACCCCCCCCCCCCCAACACGCAATGACACCCGTGTTGGGCACAACTTAGTCCAGCATGAGACAGACAGTCAAGTCCAACTGTACTTCTTTAAACTTCTTATCAGCAGCCCCCCCAAAAAAACAACAACAGTAAGCCAAGTTTGTTTTGTTTTTCGCCCTGTGTTTGAGTTCATAGTTCACGATCAATGTCCGACATCGCCCTCCCCCATCCCCTCAATCTGACTTTGATGGAGGAACGGATAGTTCTAAATGCCACAGCAATTCACATATGCCTTGAAGCAATCGGGGTGAAGGAAAGAGAGAGAGAGAGAGAGAAAGAGAGAAAGAGTAGTGAGAGAAATACAGAGAGTGCGATAGAGAGAAAACAGAGAGAGAGAGAGAGAGATAGTCTGAGAGTGAGAGATAGAATGGGAGTGATAGAAAGAGAGAGAGAGAGAGAGAGATAGTCTGAGAGTGAGAGATAGAATGGGAGTGATAGAAAGAGAGAGAGAGAGAGAGAGAGAGAGAGAGATAGTCTGAGAGTGAGAGATAGAATGGGAGTGATAGAAAGAGAGAGAGAGATAGTCTGAGAGTGAGAGATAGAATGGGAGTGATAGAAAGAGAGAGAGAGAGAGAGAGAGAGATAGTCTGAGAGTGAGAGATAGAATGGGAGTGATAGAAAGAGAGAGAGAGATAGTCTGAGAGTGAGGATAGAATGGGAGTGATAGAAAGAGAGAGAGAGATAGTCTGAGAGTGAGAGATAGAATGGGAGTGATAGAAAGAGAGAGAGAGATAGTCTGAGAGTGAGAGATAGAATGGGAGTGATAGAAAGAGAGAGAGAGATAGTCTGAGAGTGAGAGATAGAATGGGAGTGATAGAAAGAGAGAGAGATAGTCTGAGAGTGAGAGATAGAATGGGAGTGATAGAAAGAGAGAGAGAGATAGTCTGAGAGTGAGAGATAGAATGGGAGTGATAGAAAGAGAGAGAGAGATAGTCTGAGAGTGAGAGATAGAATGGGAGTGATAGAAAGAGAGAGAGAGATAGTCTGAGAGTGAGAGATAGAATGGGAGTGATGGAAAGAGAGAGAGAGAGAGAGAGAGATAGTCTGAGAGTGAGAGATAGAATGGGAGTGATAGAAAGAGAGAGAGAGATAGTCTGAGAGTGAGAGATAGAATGGGAGTGATAGAAAGAGAGAGAGAGATAGTCTGAGAGTGAGAGATAGAATGGGAGTGATAGAAAGAGAGAGAGAGATAGTCTGAGAGTGAGAGATAGAATGGGAGTGATAGAAAGAGAGAGAGAGATAGTCTGAGAGTGAGAGATAGAATGGGAGTGATAGAAAGAGAGAGAGAGATAGTCTGAGAGTGAGAGATAGAATGGGAGTGATAGAAAGAGAGAGAGAGAGATAGTCTGAGAGTGAGAGATAGAATGGGAGTGATAGAAAGAGAGAGAGAGATAGTCTGAGAGTGAGAGATAGAATGGGAGTGATAGAAAGAGAGAGATAGTCTGAGAGTGAGAGATAGAATGGGAGTGATAGAAAGAGAGAGAGAGATAGTCTGAGAGTGAGAGATAGAATGGGAGTGATAGAAAGAGAGAGAAATAGAAGAAAGAAGAAAAACAGAGGAAAGTGAGGGAGAAAATTTGACAGGAAAGAAGAGAGAGATTGAGAGAGAAGAGATGAAAGATAGAAGGGAGAGTGTAATGAGAGAAAGGGAGAGACAGAAAAGAAAGAGAACGAGAGAGAGAGAGAGTGAGAAGAAAGAGAACAAAAATAAGGGCCGGGATAGTGGAGGCAGCGCCTCTATTAAGGTCTCACTGACGCACACAGTCGTTATTATTTTCCTTCATTTTTTTTTTATTTTGATCCGGGCAAAATCCGGGAATCAGCACAAGGTAGGCATAAGGGGGTGGGGCGGGGTGGGGGGAGGAGGAAGAAGTACCAATCAATAATATAAGAGGTAATCAATAAAACAGGCAGCAACGGGATGGGGTGCGGGACTTGTCGACTTGGCCCCAGGGATGAATCGGACGAGGGAAAAGAGAGAAAGAGAGAAGGGAGAGTGGCGGAACTACAATAAATGGATCAGAGAACAGAGTTGCTTCTTCTGTTTCTTAATTATGTTTTTTCTCGGGCTGTTAATGGTGATCTATAAGAAAGCAAGAGGAGAGAATATCGATGCAATCCTGATGCGTTAATTCCTTGATCTCGGAGAAGATGAAAAAAAAAAAGCAACCCTCTTACAGTGAAGCCTAAACGTTCCGCATATCGATAAATTAGCGGAGCACGCATGAAGCCGTCGATTGAATCAATAGCCTGAGACAAGAACCATGTACGCGATCTGGCAGATGTGTGTGTGTGTGTCGCGGCGGGTGGGGGAGGGAACTAATAGCGCCACCCTGGTTCACTTCATCATTCAAACATAATAAAACAAAACATTTAAAAAAAACGAATAAATGCATTGCTGACGTCATCATTTTTTTTTTAAATGTTGGCTTTTTTTCTACTCCATAGTTCAACAATAAATGTTTCCCCATTGCCTGAAATAGTCAGCGCTTCCGCAGTATGATCGCGCACGCGCAAAGACTGGGCCAATCAACTTCTCAGCCTTCCGTGACTATGACGCTGCAGCACAACTGTTGGCTAAATTAGGCGTATTAAGACAGACCTGACATTTGTGTTTGAACGTGTGTGCGTAAGAATCGATACAGATTTATTGTACTAAGACAACTAGCAGTGAGCGAGCTTGCCCATTGTGCAACCGTCAAAGTAAACGGACGCACTGTTGCCAACCTTGACAGTTTATAAAAGCAAATGAAATTACATTTTGAAACTTCGCTTGTGTCACGGGCGACGTTCCATTTCAACATCCGGCAGCTTCCGCAAGGATCGCTAGATCCCTAATCACGAGGGGGGTGTGCATGTTGAGCCCCCTTACTCTGGTTATCCAGCAAATTTCGGCAGTACCCAGTAATTCTATTCATCCGAAAACGAAAAAAAAAAAAGGATGCCCAGGTCACGGTAAGGTTTTATCGAGGTGCCCATGGTCCATCGAGGTCCCCCGAAATTATAGTTATTATAAATTTTACGAAAGGGGGATTTAACAGAATTACATGAACCCAAACAAAGGACTAGTCTACGGCTGCTGGATACCATTTCAGAAAATGTCGCGGACATCTTCTCAGTCTACTCCTAACGATTATCCCGCCTAATGGGGAAATTGGGTTTATTGTTATAGTTATAGGTGTTCGGTATTTCTCGTTATTTGATACTTATACCAGACAGTCTGTTGAAATGCCGGACTGTCTCGCTCAAAACCGGAATCAAGGTAGTTGAAGAAGGAAGTGAAGGCTGCGAATACCCCCATCCCCTCCCAAAGAAAAATTTTGACCTCAGGGTTCCAGGGCTATTTACCTTGGGTACTTTGACTTGACTTCCTGTCCGCGTGTCCTTGATGAGTGAGATGTCCAGAAAGTCCATTTCCTGAAAGTGAAACAAGGAATAAATGAGTTCAATTGGAGCACCGGAATACATACAACCGGAATACATTCAACCAGCGCCCAAATGCATGCAACGGATGTAAGAGTTATAGATATTACTTCTTAAGGGTAACGGACGGCTATTACCGTTTAACATGCAAGCCTCATTTCCCATTATTGTTTTTTTTTTCCAGTCAGTTACCCCGGGACCGGTGATTTCTGCTAATTAGCGATAGAACATGGGTTTGATTGATCGCCAACGTAGGAATGGCGTGTGAGTGTGTATGCGTGAGGGAGTGAGAGAGATGAGA
The DNA here is from genome assembly GCA_949126835.1 of Anisus vortex. Lineage (NCBI taxonomy): Eukaryota > Metazoa > Mollusca > Gastropoda > Planorbidae > Anisus > Anisus vortex. The sequence goes on from OX421495.1 coordinate 5,622,141, forward strand.
CCAGGTCGGGTGGTGGAGGGTAGGGGGGGGCAGGGAGGGGCGGGGGGAGAATCTGTGAGGAGGTCTAATCCCTAAAGAGCGTCAAATGTCAGAAGTTTGATCAACGACAACGCCCAGCACGATCCACTAATAGCAGAAGCCCGGTCTCGGGGAAAGCCACGAGTCACCTCCCTTTGGGACCAACGCCACCGGTGGGGGGAAGGGGGGAGGTGAAAGCATAATCTCCCCCCCCCCCCCCCCGTGTCCCCGAACCTCCGTTTGTTCTTCTGGCTCGTCAAACGTTGTTGCAAGCTGGTCGGTAACTAGCCCGGGCCCAGTTTTCGAGCACCGGTAATTACTCGTGTTTCCTCTGCCCGTTATTTGATACTGAATGTTGTAAATGTGAATGCACGTCAATTATCATTGTCTGTGTGTGTGTGTGTGGAGGGGTGTGTGTGTGTGGAGAGATGTGGGTGATGTGTGGAGGGGGGTGTGGAGAGATGTGGGTGATGTGTGGAGTGGTGTGGAGAGATGTGGGTGATGTGTGGAGGGTTGTGTGTGTGGAGAGACGCGTGTTTGGTGTGTGGAGAGGGGTGTGTGTGAGAGGAGAGGTGTGTGTGGAGAGGGTTGTGTGTGAGGAGAAATGTTTTGTGCGCTTGCACTGGGACTTGGGACGCTGTCACTGATCTATATTTCCATTAACTGGAATAGTTATAGAAAATAATATTCTTTTTTTTTAACACTTGGTAGGACCAGCTCAACATGACATATAATATAAATTCATTAGCTCTATACATATCGACTTACGTATTTAATACTTTTTAAACAAGTTTTATTGCGCCATAAGCATTGAAACTGCAAACTATAATATTTAATTTTATGAATATATATATATGTGTAATATGTATTATATTATTATATCACATTTCTTTTGTCTCCAACCGTCTCTCATTATAGGTGGATATTTTACTAGTATTGTTTTGTTTTGTTGTCTGATTAATTTTTGCGTATTTTTCTTTTTTTCAAAACCCATTCTGGAATCAGGCGTGTGTTCAGTCTAGATGTCTTGTGAAATGAGGTGAGGCTGGTCCTCTCCACCAACAACTAGCTCTACAAGTGGCTATGAAACTTAGGTGTTACACCTTTTTTTTTTTTAAAGTGCTGTCGAACGTTCTATTGAATTGTTACATCCTGGATCCAGGTTTATTCGGCGACATTTCACCCACCCGTTGTCTCTCTGATGCCAGACTCACAAAATTCGGTGACTGCGTTGATAATTGTCTAAATTTGGTGACAGTGTTGATAACTGTCTTAATTTGGTGACAATGTCGATAAATGTCTAAATTTTGTGACGGTTTTGATAATCGTCTAAATTTGGGGACAGTGTTTATACATGTCTACATTTGGTGAGAGTGTTGTTAATTATCTAAGTGTGGTGACAGTGTTGATAATGGTCTAAATGTGATGACAGTGTTGATAACTGCCCCGCTTTGTTCAATCTTACGGGACGTAGTGTCCACACCACTCACCTTGTTTTGATCTCTCCAGTACAGTATCTGACCCTGTTCGTCAACTTTCAAGGTCACCGGCGTGCCCAGTTGTGAACTCTGGGGAGGAAAAACGAAATCATTTATTATTCATCAAGAGTTAGTTCTAACATTATTTTTGACACACAAGTAAGCAATTGATAGGAGAAAGAAAGAAAAAACGTGATAACATCGTGACGCGACACATGAGGCGAGATATGTGAGCTGATCGATAACGCTCTGGCATATACACGGGACAGTGTTCGTACAGAAAAATTGCCTCAAAATTCTAGGAGTTTTCCAGGAGTAAATTTTTTGAAAAGCCAAGCTGAGCTTTTGTCTTTGTTTTACGACATTACTGGGACTTATATAGCCTACATCCCAAGTTTGGATCGAAAAAAAAAACCAAGATCTAGTTAAAAAAAAAAAGAACGATAGGGTGGCAACACTTGTGTCATCAACATTTGCGCGCGGAAATAAAAAGTGACAAAGAGGGTTAAATCCAATAGGGCTTTCTGGAAAAGTGAAAGTACAATCTAAGAGCAGTGATTACGATTATTTTATTAATAATTAATGTCCGTCGAAAAATAAGGAATTTTTAGTATTTTCCCCAGGACTAAATGCAGTTTTTCCAGGAGTTTTAAAGTCCTGGAACACAACTTTTTGTTTTCCAGGGGTTTCAAGGAGTTTCCAGGAGCTGTACGAACCGTGCGGGATAACGTAACACAATCTTGACAGATACACGGGATAACGTAACACAAGTGTGACGGACACACGGGTGACGTAACACAATAATCGTGATAGATAGACGGGTGACGTAACACAATCGTGACAGAAAGACGGGTGATGTAACACAATCGTGACAGATACACCGGTGACGTAACACTTGTGAGACAAACACGCGGGTAACGTGAACATGTCTGTGTCACGTTGCACTTGTGTCTGACACATAATTTGTGACTAGATATTTTGGCCAACATATAGGCTACGAAAGGGCGTGTCTTTAAAAAAAATGAAGATTCCAAAAATAGAAAGGAGGCCGGAAGGGAGGAAGATAAAATAATAACAGCAACAAAACAAACAAAACTGGCACACAGGGGCGTATTTAAGCATGTTCCGCGTGTTCCATTGGAACAGGGCCCCCCACACCAAAGGCCAAACAAAAAGAATTTATTTAATGACATCCCCATACTTTCGTTGAAAATGTAAATAAAATTCATTTATTCCCCTACAATTTTAAATGTTCTAGTCCAATCAAGCTAAGTTGACGGTAAAGTAACCAACAGTGGGTGGGAAACGGTTTTAAAATAGCTTGGATCTATTTACGAGTACAGAAATGGATATTTAGCAAGAGACAATACGCTGTGAAGTTATGCAACAATTATTTTTTTCAGAAGAACGGGTGGTTAAATTAGAAGAATAACAACTGGGGGGTTCTGAGTTCTGAATAGCTCGGTTATGATATCGTTTGACTTTGCAATTAGTTTGGCGTTGATTGACAGGGCATGTGTGTGTGTTGGGGGAGGGGGGACGGGGGAGTCACACTGACAATTGACATCGATACCCGATACATCTGATCATATTACCAACATTTGCCACACACAAAACTTTCTGAATCCAAGCTGTCTATGATGCAGGGCTCTATCATTTTTTTTTTTTACTTAAATTTCTGAACAGTTGATCAAATTTTGTAAGGCATACAATTGAGTCGAATGAAATACACGGCACAGTGCCATTGGTGATGTGAAGACACCGCCTCATTTAAAATTTATATTTTCTAAATAGCAGGGAAAAACAAACAAGGGAAGTTTAAAGGCGGTTTGTTTTAAAACAATAACTCACAAAAAGAAAAGAAGAATACCCCCCCCCACACACACACACACACGCATAAGAATAACACCCCCCCCCCACACACACACACACTAACACAAGAGCAATAATTCGGTATGAAAATCAGTCAAGAACAATAATCCCCACACACACAAGTGCAATGAACTCATATGAAAACAAGTGCTTTTTTTTAAAGGACAGTTATGTCACGTTCTGATTGTGTGCTTCCCTCCCCTTAAAACCCCCTCTCTTCCTCACCCCCTTCCTCCGTTGTTATTCGATTGAAAATGGATTGGGAGCCAGCCCGATCAATAATTCACAACACCACTACATTGGTCGGGCCACACAATGCCGTGACAATCATCTATCAGAAGGGGTGACTGTGTCGAAAACACTCACTTGACACGGTTTCCGTGTTTGCCGCTTGGGAATTCTTTTCTTCTTTTGTTTTTCCCCTCACAGATCTTTATGTCGGTGTCTCGGATTAGCTCGGTGTGTTATAGCTAGCCATACAACAGTTATGGTACCACGTGACTATTACTGTAGATCTAATGGTCATTTTGTGGCCCACACCTTTCTGTATAAAAGGGGCGTCCGCAACATATAAGATATCATAAGATAAGAGGTTGGCACCTCAAAGATGGGTTACACCTGGGAATGCTCAGAAAAAACTGACCCACTCGGGAAATATGCAGTCTATGCATCTCATCTTATACATTACAGACGCTCATATATAAAGAAATATAAACCCACGAAAAAAAAAAGAACATATAAGCTATAAAATAGAGCAAGCGGTCCATCTTATTATAGTCTTTGATTTTACTATACATATATTTACAAAATTAAGACTGTATACCTTGTAATAACTGTATTTGAAACATATGACTCTGTATCAGTCAGGGTAGCGGCCAATAAACATCTAACATTCTAGCATTCACGGAATTTCCTCTGTTGTAAACAAGGCCGGTCGCTTGACCAAAGCCTACGTAAATACTTCTATCAAGGTTCATGAGATGGTCTTGCCGTGACCACCCCTCCCCTTCCCCCTCGCCGACCTATGAATTGAGAACCGCTGCGGCCGAGGGAAACGATGGCAACACAAGACATGGCGCGGGTCTCTTGTTTATTTCTCCAGGGGGTGTCAACGGGGCGGCGAGAAAACAGATATGTGTGGCGCAGGGTGGGTGAAGGAGTTGTGTGGGGGAGGGGTATTGTTGCGTGTGATAGGTGAGAGCTAACAAGAGGTGTAGGTTCATCGAGTGTGAGAGATCAAGAGTGAAATGAATGGCGTGCGCAAGGGTTATCTAGTGCCTTCGCGCACAGTGTAGAAACTCCCCCCCCCCCTTGACGATACACTCGAGATCGTACGTAAAAAGCAAAGTATTATGAAGAGTGATATTCAGAGAAATGGGGATAGTGCACAAGGACTGTACAAAAAGAGTTCGGAAAAGTGAGAGAAGTAGAGAGAAAATAAGAGAAATAGAAATGGTGAAAGTGAAGACGAGAATGAATAGGATCAAGCAATGAATGACCCCTGAACTTTCTTTGACCCGTAATACCTTGCCACCAGACCACAGCGCCAATATTGCTCCTTTTAAAGACTACATTAACACATATAATTTTATAGATATTAATACATACACTGTTCTCTGCATGAGTCGTGTTTTCATGCACTTGTGGATTATAGACCTGGGCGAGACGTTTTCACGGGGGTGGGGGCAATGTTTTTTTTAGAAACATCTCTACAGTGAAAGAGCGGGGGGCGGGAGGGGGGGGGTCAAGAGCAATGGCCGAATGGTAAGCGATTGCTGAAATGTTTCAGTTCGGTCGTAGGTTTGGTCCTCATTAATTGTCCACAAAATGTACATTAGTGACAAGAAATATTAATTGGGCCCTAAAGGTAGAGATGTTGTCACTAGCCATCAGGGTGTAAATGGACCTAACCTGACCGGTGGGTGGGTGACGGAGGGGGAGGAGGAAGGCCGTGGGGCTTGTGTACTACAAATATGCTGTCTGACAAAAATGTATTTGATAGACAGACAGGCAGGCATACATGATAGACAGACAGATAGATAGATAGATGGGGCTTGTGTACTACAAATATGCTGTCTGACAAAAATGTATTTGATAGACAGACAGGCAGGCAAACATGATAGACAGATAGATAGATAGATAGATGGGGCTTGTGTACTACAAATATGCTGTCTGACAAAAATGTATTTGATAGACAGACAGGCAGGCAGATATGACGGACAGACAGACACAAAGACAGACAGACAGACAGACAGACGGACGGACGGACGGACGGACGGACAGACAGACAGACAGACAGACAGACAGACAGACAGACAGACAGACAGACAGACAGACAGACAGACAGACAGACAGACAGACAGACAGACAGACAGACAGACAGACAGACAGACAGACAGACAGACAGACAGACAGACAGACAGACAGACAGACAGACAGACAGACAGACAGACAGACAGACAGACAGACAGACAGACAGACAGACAGACAGACAGACAGACAGACAGACAGATAGATAGATAGATAGATAGATAGATAGATAGATAGATAGATAGATAGATAGGTAGATAATTTGAGATGGAAATCGAACCGAACACACCGAACTCGAACCACAGCGGAGTTTGATTCACATCTCTACTATATATTACGAAAAGCCTGGACTACGATAAACTATCATTCGAAATTAAAATGACCTAAACGTGGCAGTCATGGAGACGAACGCACTGTAAGTCACACCCACTCACGCGCAGGCAATAGTTTAGCTCTACAGCAATACACACGGCTAATGATGCTGTTTAATGTGGTGAGATTAACTTATTCTAGAACAAGTAATGGGGTGGTTCCACAAGCCGCACAAGTTCTCGTGTTTCAGGGCAAAGTTATCGCACTGTGTGTAAACAAATGTGGCTTTTTTTTTTAATGACACCTTATATTAAATCCACATTCCTGTCGGTCCAATCGTCTCAGTAAATATACCTGCACATTTTAAAATACAATGGTGGTCTTCAAGATGTAAAGAAAAAATTCGTATTCCCTAAACAAGGATTAAACATAAGACTACGTGATATCTTTCTCTCAGGGTGGCGTAGGGTGAGAGGTCTCAACTAGTCCGGAAAAAAAAACATCAATGAAAACGTATGCATATAAAAATAGTACTCTTTCTTCTCGAGTGGCAACCCAGGCATGGAATGGGTTGCCTGAACAATCTAGGAAAACCAATAACTTAACCATCCAAAAACTAGACTCAAACGACGGATAAAAGTAGGACGCAAGATTCTTCTGTATAGAAGGAGCGACTGTAACATTTAAGTTAAGAAAAGATAAGACTTAAACCACAGAAAATAGTAAAAACGTAATGATCTACGCCACCAGAAAGGATGAATGCCTGTCATTAATTAAGACAAGATACCATAAACTATGCGTAGGCCGCAGGGCTATAAGGCGCTTCAGTGAATTATAGGACAAGTAACGTCCGTCTGAGAGCTATTACAATCGCCCCCAGTGGAATAACTAGCTTTTCTCTTAATGAGTTCTACACCACTTTTTTTTATAGTGAACAGTGGGGGGAAAATGTGACTCCGCGTCGCGTGCTCTTCATTGGGCAAAGTGCGGACCATGTTCAACATTAAAAGCTGTTTTTTTCCTTTCATGATTCACTTGTTCATAATATTTTCAAAGAAATATTTGCATCCTGGTAATTATATTTTCTTATCTGTTCACTTGACATAACACTTGAGACTTACGCCTTTGTACAATATTAATGTCATTTAATATGATTTGAAACAGTGTATTAAAATGTATGCTGTGTAATTATTGTGTGGCTCTTTATAATATGTAAAAAAAAAAAAATTTAAAGGAGGGCTGCTCTCCATGGCCCCATGCGTGCCCACCCCAGCTTAATTGCCATAAATTTGCAGTATTCCATATAGATACCCAATATTAATGTTTAATGAGACAGATATTTTCAGACAAGACTCTTCATTTGTTTGAAGTGGACAATTAAGTATAATATATGTGAAACCGGCTGGTCCCGCGGTTAGTTCACCGGACTGTCAACCAAAAACCAACTGACACGTCGCGGGTTCTATCCCGGCCACCGGCCACCTGTCGCCCTGCAGGAGTTTTGGGCCTGTAAACATATTTGCGCCAGCAGGCAGCAGTGTGTTTACAGAGCGCACTGAGCATGCTTAAATAGCATGGATAGAAGCGCTAAATAAATAACCAATTTTAATTTATAAACATTATCGTCTTTTAAAAGTCCTAAATGCATAAAGCCTCATCCCTCCCAAAAATTTAAAGTCAACATCAAAATTTAAACAAAAAAAAAATATTTAAAGAGAGAGAAAGTAGGGACATCAAATTTAGAATGTATAGTTTATAAGCAAACGATGCTAGCCGGGGCATCGAAATAGTTTGATTCTTGAACCTCACCTTTTCGCTCTGCTTGACAGGGCATGTGGATTTTCAAAGAGTCGAGAAGATGTTGAAATTCTGCCTTATTAAATGATGGCCGGCAAGACATTTCCCAACTGACACCACCATGCAGTCTCCTCCCCACAAACACCTCAGCATTGTGTTACACAAATACACACACACTAACAGGTAATGTGTCGCAAACACACACACACCAGCATTGTGTTACACAAACACACACACACTAACAGGTAATGTGTCGCAAACACACACACACCAGCATTGTGTTACACAAATACACACACACTAACAGGTAATGTGTCGCAAACACACGCACACCAGCATTGTGTTACAACACACACACAAACACCGGTATTGTGTTCCTGACTTCTCGTCTCGTGCCTTACCCGCAGCAAGTGGTTTCATTCTATCGGAACACTTCAAACGATGACGTCAAACGTTCCCACCCCCTTCACTCACTCACTCACGCCCCACACACACACGCAGCCGGGTGAGTCGATGTCGCGTGCGTGAGCAGATAGGGAGGGCTCTCGTGCGATGGAATGCCCGGAGAACGTCGGGGAAAGAAGGTAAGGGGAGGAAAGAGGGGGTGGGGCAGACAAACCGGGGTAGAGTGGATAAATTTAGTAGAGAAAGAGGAGGAGGAGGGTGTGACAACAAGTTGACCTTTATACATAGTACTGTTAGCACGCTATGAGGGGGGTGGTGGTGGGTGGTTTAACTTTTTTTTTTTAAAGGAAAGGCGGGGAGGTAATTGACCCACTATGTTTGGAGGAAATAAGTTTGTTATTGTTTTGTTTTTTCTATCTATTGCATCGCCTGACTTCTGGATAGGGTAGGACTCGAAATGACATCATGAATGACAAGTGGAACGGGAGTCAGGCTGGTTCTCTCAAGTCTCTGGATACTCCGAGTAGGAAGGGAGAGGGGAGAGGGGAGGCGGGGATAATAAAAATAAATAAATTGCATCTTGTTGTAATTTGTATGTCCTGGGTGATAGGCAAATCGTATGTCAGTGTGATAGCCAAACCCTATGTGGGTGTGGTAGAAAAAAAACGTATGTCCGTGTGATAGGCATATTTTATGTTCCTGTGGTAGGCAAACCTTATGTAAGTATGAGAGGCAAACCTTATGTAAGTATGAGAGGCAAACCTTATGTAAGTGTGGTAGGTAGGCAAACCTGATGGTAATGTGGTAGGCAAACTTTTAGTCAGTATGGTAGGCAAACGTCATGTCCGTATGGTAGGCAAAACGTATGTCAGCGTGGTCAACACAAACGAGCAAAGCGGCGGTTTGTGCTGCAGTCGGCGCGGCGTTGTCCTGCGAAGGCCAGATCCGAAGAGGTCATTGAATCATTAGTGTAAAACATAGCCACGGGCCAGCGTGGATATCTCGTCGCAAGATAGAATTTTATCAGCGAGTGTGAAACGTACACCGGCGATGTAGAGAACAGCCTTGTTAGATAATCCCCCATTCAACCTTTTTTTTAATGTATCGGATACAAAACAAAATCTCTTCTTATACCCAGTACAGTTTACTTTAGATGTTAACCCTTTCACGGAACACAGACACACTTTGCTCGAAGAATATTGCCCGTCTCATAACTACATGAAGTTGGGCGCAGGAGTTAATTTTGTTCAAAGTCGTTTATCATTTGCATGTCAGTCTGCACAGACTCCAATGTACGATGGCCTTTTTCCTTACAAAGCCAAATTTACCCACAAGTTTAGTAAGTTTTCCGAAACTGTCACAAACTTTCCAACAAAGCCAAATTCACCTACAAGTTTAGTAAGTTTTCCGAAACTGTCACAAACTTTCCAACAAAGCCAAATTCACCTACAAGTTTAGTAAATTTTCCGAAACTGTCACAAACTTTCCAACAAAGCCAAATTCACCCACAAGTTTAGTAAGTTTTCCGAAACTGTCACAAACTTTCCAACAAAGACAAATTCACCCACAAGTTTAGTAAGTTTTCCGAAACTGTCACAAACTTTCCAACAAAGCCAAATTCACCCACAAGTTTAGTAAGTTTTCCGAAACTGTCACAAACTTTCCAACAAAGCCAAATTCACCCACACGTTTAGTAAGTTTTCCGAAACTGTCACAAACTTTCCAACAAAGCCAAATTCACCCACACGTTTAGTAAGTTTTCCGAAACTGTCACATTCTTTCCAAACCCCCATGACTCATGCTTTTGTCCCGTGGCAGGATTGATCAACAAGACCCAAAGACATCGGCTGGCTTTTAACCTAGATGCATTACAACTTCATCAGGAATCTACGCTCAAGCCTTAAGCTCATTGTAATCTGGCCTTATCAAATTCCGATACCCGGGTTGACGCCTTGTCAACGCCAACACAGTCGCCAGAAAGAAACAAAAAAAATGATATTAAGTTACTGGTTTTCCTGCTTTGTTCAGGTAATCCATTCCATGCCCGAATGCCACTCGGGAAGAAAGAGTACTTATAAGGGATAGGGAAAGTATTTTTGTCTTTATGCTTACATAAAAAAAAAAAATTTAAAAAAATCGCCAATAAAAAGCTCTTATAATTATTATAAACGCAAACACGGTACTGACCATACTAGATTGTGGTTGTGTTTGAAATGTCATTTCCCTGTATCGATTATAATTTTTTCTTAAAGAACAACGCTAACGGCATCAATTCCACTGGTATAAATTATGAATAGTCATGACATTTAGCTTTCCTTAATGTCAACAACAACAAAAATTCACAAACACTTTTGTTCTCTTCTAATCAAACCAACAAACGGAAATAAAAAAATATATAATTCGTGGTTTTAGCAATGGGGCACAGTAACCGAGCCGTAGCGCGTTCGACGGGCGATCCGAAGGACCTGTGTTCGAATCCTGGTTGAGCTTAGGATTTTTTTCCAGGACTTGGACTGAGTCTACCCAGCTCTGATGGGTACCTGACATTAATTGGGGTAAAGTAAAGGCGGCTGGACATTGTGCTGGCCACACATCCCCTAGTATGCCGTGGCAACAAAAACTGGTGAAGGCTGCTACACCAGCCCTATGATCCGTTTGGTCCCTTAGCGTCATATAAAAGCTTTGAATGGGTAAAATATTAGAGTAAGGAATAACATGCTAGTTAGGAAAAATTTAAAAAAAAAGAAAAACGAATACGTGATCATGAAATGAAATCAAATAACTATTCAACAAATAACTATTAAAATACAAAAGACCTCTTCAGTGTTTTCATTGAATTTTAATTTTATTAAATTTGGTTGTTTTTGTCTCGCAATTTTTTCGTTTCAGGTTCAATGTTCACACTAAATTGGAAGCCGATGATTGGCATTGTTTGCTGGGTTAAGGTCACGCTCGATTAGACGCTCACGAGTGGCTTGTTTTCTGGGTCAAGGGTCACGTCTATTACGATGTCCACCACGTTTCGTGGGTCCAATAGGATTTGAGAGCAAATTTACCATCAGCCGGTTGCCACTAGCCACTTCGAACTACTCTGATGGAAGCCAACGATTTCAGAACTTGATCAGGGTGAAAAGTAGAGAACGAGTAGAACAGTAGAACAGTAGAACAGTAGAACAGTAGAACAGTAGAACAGTAGAACAGTAGAACAGTAGAACAGTAGAACAGTAGAACAGTAGAACAGTAGAACAGTAGAACAGTAGAACATCCCTCAATGTGATCTTACATCAATGACACTACTAGCAGCCTCAAAATAGCGAAATACACCAGAAAGAAACTTTAAAAAAAATAATAAAAAAAATAAGGTAACGAAAATGTTTAAATGGACAGCATTTCACCCCAAACAACAAGTTTTCTGGAGTTAGCACTCATTCTCTTGCACTTCTTAGGGATTTAACACACACACACACACACACACACACACACACAACTCCACCCTTTAACGGAAACCAACAATATATATCACGAAAAACGAAAACCAAGGATGGGCAATGAGAGGTGGGTGTCACCATAGGGGGAAGAACAGTCGCACCCAAATGCCATGTGGCATCTGCCAAACTGCTGCCGCCCTTATTATCACCCCTTAGGACCGTCATCGCGTTAACTCGAGTGGTTGAATCGGAACATTTTCTTCCTACCCAGCTATAAAAACAAGACAACACTGAAGTCACGTGTGTAAAAGGGGGAGGGGGGGATAAAAGCAATTTGCATTGATCAATGCCCCGCCCCCCGCCTCACCCGTTTGATTGCTGACCACGCCCTAACATGGTGGGATATAGTGTACGGTCAGAACCTGCAGGAATCGATACAAATCTGGTCAGATATCGAATAATTGCCCGAACCGGACAAGCCGTGTAAACAAGGAGGATGTATATTACTTTATTATTATATTACTTTAAAGTGGCAGCAACTAGCTATGGTGTTTGTCGGCAAGAAAACGGGCACTGGCTGTGGTGTTTGTCGGCAAGAACAAGCGCTGGCTGTGGTGTCTGTCGGCAAGGACAGGCGCTAGCTATGGTGTCTGTCGGCAAGGACAGGCACTAGCTATGGTGTTTGTCGGCCAAGAACAAGCGCTGGCTATGGTGTTTATAAGCAAGGACAGGCGCTAGCTATGGTGTCTGTCGGCAGGGTCAGGAACTGGCTATGGTGTTTGTCGGCAAGGACAGGAACTGGCTATGGTGTTTGTATTAGCCTCAACCATCTTGGGTAAAAGAAAACGACACACCCACCCCGGCTACACTTTTGTTCAACTCAATTTAAAATAATATGATTAAATCTTTCATTACTTGAAGAAAAATAATTAGCCCCACGGGCAATTTCTGGGATTCAATTCTAATCAGTCAATACAAATTTAACGATCGATTTTTTAAGGCCCCATTCAACCACACACACATGTATACAACCCACACATACATACATACATGCATACAACACACACACACGCATACAACACACACGTAGGCTATACAACACACACATACACCTTTAACCCACACACAGACCTACAACACACAGACCTTGAACACACACAGACCTACAACACACACATAACCACAACACACAAAGACCTTGAACAAACACAGACCTACAACACACTCAGAACAACAACACACATAGACCTTGAACAGACACAGACCTACAACACGCAGACCTACAACACACACAGAACTACAACATACCCACGCCTACAACGTACACATACTAACAACATACACAGACCTACAACATTATCTACGCCTACAAAGTAGACCTACAGTAGACACAGACCTACAATACACACAGAACTACAACACACATAGAACTACAACACACATAGACCTTGAACAAACACAGACCAACAACACACACAGACCTACAACACACACAGACCTACAATATACCCACGCCTACAACGTACACGTACCAACAACATACACATACCTACAACATTCCCACGCCTACAAAGTAGACCTACAGTAGACACAGACCTACAACATACACAGACCTATAGCCTATAAGTGATAGTATAATTGTGGTTAAATCGAGTCGCAGTACAGAACTGACATTTAGCTAGGTGCGACTGCCATGGTTGTTGACGCTAGCAACCAGTCCACAAAGGGATGTAACTCAAATCTCCACTCGTTGCTTGTGGTGCTCCCAGTGGGGATTGGGTGATCTAATGACCTAATTATTTGATTGATTTGTAGATCTTGCTCCGGGAAGGGGGGGGGCGTCACACCTACCGCCTCCCATTTCATAATAAAATAAAAATACGGAATAGCACGATTCTAATGAATTCGATTCACCATTTTATTAATTAGCTTCTTCGTAGAACTGTTGGGCATTCCACTACAGGCCAAGTAGTTCAGTCACCTTTTAGTTGTATATACCAGGATGTTATTAACACTTTCTTCTATCTACCATGTACTCTGACGGGTACCTGAGCTTAGCTGGAGGAAAGTAAAGGCTGATGTGCATAGTGCTGGCCGCACAATCCCCTAGTATGTACAGATGGATCAATTTGGTCAGACCGGATATTTTACTTTACTTACATCTTCCACTAATATGTAAGGATGGCAATCTATTCGTCCGTTGTGTTTTTTGTTAAAGACGTCTCGTATACTCACTGTAAATGGCCATTTGTTAAGAAAGAGAAGAAAAAAATGACCACAGGGTAGAGCCTAGACCTACTGGTCATGAATGGTCATCTTCCTTTGCTTTGGGCAATAACAAACACTCATTGTGCCTTTTAATACACCCTTTACTTGCCCCAAAAACGCTTTGACTATCCACACACTCATTACGTAGTCCTTCTCCCAATATGCATCACTCCCCTCCCACCCACCCCCCACCCCAAATTACATCATGAAAAATGGAACAAAAGGAGTCATCATCAATGGATATAAATTAAATATAGTGAAGAATAGTGTTCGTGTCTAGGGCAGATTGTTGGTTCAACATTACAGCGTATACACCTTGGTTACTGCTTCTTGAATGACCATAAGGAAAATATTGCACAAGCTCTCACTTCCTTGTCCAGGTGTGCCCTGGGTCATTGCAGTTGATTAATGGTGCGCGCCGCGTGACACCAGTGTCACGATGTCAAGAATCGTCAAGGTCGCGTTCACAGTAGAAGGCCTCTGTGTGTGTGTGGTGTTGTATATTTACACTGGTGCTGGCCTCTATATCTTCTGTGTGTCTTTGGGACTCTGTGCTGACTCAGTAAAACAGGGTTTAAGAAATAGAGGGGGGAGTGGGGGGGGGGGGGGTAGAAAGACAGATGGAAAGAGCAGAATCGATAGTTCGAGAGAATGAGGGAGGGAAATACGATATATTATATATATTATAATATTTATATAGAGATAGAGATAAAAAGACAGACGGACGGACGGACAGGCGGACAGACAGATAAATAGACAGATAAATAGACAGACAGACAGACAGACAGATAGATAGATAGATAGATAGATAGATAGATAGATAGACAGACAGACAGACAGACAGACAGACAGACAGACAGACAGACAGACAGATAGATAGATAGATAGATAGATAGATAGATAGATAGATAGATAGATAGATAGATAGATAGATAGATAGATAGATAGATAGATAGATAGAGACTGATGATGTCATAGCTAAAACATCTTAACAAATACAGCTGCGTGTTTACATTCATTTAAATCAAATAAAGGTCTCAAGTTTAAAACTTGCACTCACACCACCACAACACACACACACGCACACACACAAAAGAAAGGGAAGTAACGTGGGTGTAATTGGGGGGAAAAGGTTAAAGGCTACTCGAGATGATAATTATTTGTCCGACACTTCAGGGCGATGCTCCCGCTTCTTTTCTGGAGAAGAAATTCAAGTGCTGGCCACAGGCATGAACGCATTAAAGCCAATATTTAGACAGACGCGGGGAAAAGAAAAGACCCCGCGGGGGGAAGGGAGGGTAAGGGGAAAGTGAGGAAGAAGAATTAGAAGAAAGCGTCTCTATTTTATTTATTTATTTTTATTTATTTTTAGAGCAAAGTAAACATAATTTGAATTTCTTTTCAACAAAATTTGTAATTCACAGCTGTAGCTATAAGTTTCGCTTTATTCGCAGCGGATCTAACGGGTACACTTAAGGTGAAGTCGTACAGTCAAAGAAAAAGAAATATATAGGCCCGTATTTCAATTATGTGGCTATAGGTTCTTGTTCTTGACAGTAAAATTAAATACAAACCTGTCACCGTTATTTAACTGCGAAGCAGGACTAAGAGAGGGAGAACATCTGAGCCCTCTATTATTTTCTATGTTTATTAATGACTTAGATTCTTATTTAGAACTAAAAGGCGCAAGTAGCTTAACTATCAGCAACGATAACAACGCAGATTTACTAAAAATATTCACATTATTATATGCTGACGACACAACAATCCTAGCTAAAACCGCAAAAGAATTACAGAAAAACTTAAACATTTACAGTAACTATTGCAAGGAGAACCACTTAAACATAAATGAAGATAAGACCAAAATAATGATATTCGGTAGAAAGGGTAGGGTAGGAAATCAGAAATTTGTACTAAATAATAATATAATAGAAATAGTTTCTAAATTTAAATACCTGGGAATAATCTTCTCAGCTAACGGTTCTTTCTCAGAACACAGGAAATATTGTAAGATGAAAGGTACTAATGCTATGTTCAATCTTCTCAGAAAATGCCATACACTAAGCTTGCCCATAGATAGTCAAATTGATCTATTTGATCAAACAGTACTACCTATACTAACCTACGGTTGCGAACTATGGGGTATGGAAAATTGTGACATTTTAGAAAATATTAGACTAAGATATTTTAAGATGATTTTAAAATTGAACACAAAAACACCAAATTATGTAGTCCTAGGCGAAACAGGCAAACTTTATATAAGATCATTTATTTAAAAAAGAATGTTACACTTCTGGATCAAAATAGCGACCGGCAAAGAAAGCAGGATTTCTAAAATAATATATAACATTTTACTTAAAGAGCACCTGGTTGAAAAATGCAAATGGTCCGCCAATATAAAGTTACAACTGGAACAACTAGGATTAGGATATATTTGGTTAGAACAAGATATAATAGATACTAAACTTTCAAAATCAATAATTAACTTACGTATAAATGATCAAAGTAAACAAGAACTTTATGAGAGTATGCAAATAAGCAATAAAGGTAAATTATATAGCGCTCTAAAATATAAATCTGACTGGGAAAATATTCCACCCTTTTTAAATAAATTACATCTGAAAGAAGCTATCTATATAGTAAAAATACGAACAAGTAACAATAATTTCCCTGTTGAACTGGGTCGCCACTCCAGAATAGATTATAATTTAAGATTATGTCCCCTTTGCTTAAAAGATATAGGAGATGGATTTCACTATTTACTCCAATGTGTGCACTTCAATGCCCAACGAAAAATGTATCTAAAAAAATATTACTATAACAGACCTAATGTAGAAAAAATGTCGGACCTGCTTAATTCTAGCTCTCTAAAAGAACTTAAAAAACTAAGCATATTTTCAAAAATATTAGTATCTGCTTTTAAAAAATGAAAAAAAGGTTAGAAATGTTTAAGTATTTTAACTTGTTGGTTTGTCACTATGCTAATGAGAGATAGTCGTAGAAGAAATGTAATATACTAAGCCGCAAGAAAAATTGTGAATGATTTCTTAAATGTTTGTTCTCACTATGTTAATGCTGTGCAGGTCTAATGAAAGTGATTTACCTGTATGTCTATGTTAGTAAATTAAGTTGTTGTTTTTTTTGTTTTTTTTCTTTGTTAGTTTTTTCCCCCCAAAAATTGTATTATAAACTAAATTATCCCCCCTGAATTTTCTTTTAGGATACCTTTAATTAATAAATTTTTTATTACTTTCATTTTTATTACTAATATTGGTATTACTATTATTGTTCAATTTATTATTCACAAATGCTATAATTTTCTTATGTTTTTGACTATGCCTTTATTGTACCTATGTACTATGTGGCAAATAAATATTGTTCATTGTTCATTGTTCATTGTTTTCAACTGTCATCAGGGCGTGGAATGGGTTCCCTGGCAAACCAAAACAACATTTAAAAAAACAACAACATTATTTTAACAACATAAAATCAAAACGAAAAAAAATGCAAAAGACTACATCCCTAAATATGGATAAGCGCATGACTCAATAATCAATAACAGGATGAAGATCTCTCAGCCGGCCTACAGTCACAGCTAAGGCAATTAAAATGCAAACCACGATCTTAAAGTAAACAATAGACACCCCCCACACACACAAGATTACAGCACCCACGCCCCTTAACCAGAGACACAGTACCAATACGATATGTAAAACAACTAAATCAAATAACAATAAGGGTGAGAAAGGAATAAATATTATATCTTCATGTTTTTTTTTCGGAGAATAATTATATTGAATCCTGTCTACATTTCTTGGAAGACCAATTTCCATTGGCAACGACAGACCTACCACAGAACATGAAAATCTTTACTCTAATATGTTCATTTGTGGACGTAAAAGTAAAGTAGGCCAACCCGTCGGACCAAGCTGATCACGGGGACAGTGAAGCAGCATTCACCAGTTTCTGTGGCCACGCCGCGGCACGCTAGGGGATGTGTGGCCAGCACAATGCCCAGCCGCATTTACTTTACCTCAACTAGTATCAGGTGCCCATCAGAGCTGGGTGGTCTCAGGGGCACCCTCAGGACCAGACTCGGGAACATATCCTAGCCTTCACTAAGGATTCGAACCCGGAACCTGCGGTACGCCAGCCGAACGCGCTGCCACTCGGCCACCGTTTGATAGACGTAATTAATTTAGCATTCTTCGGTAGTTTGACCCTCTTACTATCAGAAACAAAACACGGGCGGCAAGGTAAAGAAAGAAAGCCGACTTTGTGTGAACATCCACACGTGTGAAGTTATATGGGTGGAAGAGGCATGATTTGAAGTGTGTTTTTTTTTTTAATCTAGGTTCGTTGTTACTTGCCGGTAGATATAAATGATGAAGAGCACAACACCCCCCCCCCGGGCGGATTACTGCACCCCGCCCCGAAACAGAGACACAGTGCTCATGTGATATGTAAATCAGCTAAAGCATCCACCGCCACCTCACCACCGCCACCCCCTTTTCACTGAACAATAAAGGTGAGAAAAGCAAGAAATGTCGAGAAATGTCGTTTTGGTTTTCTGTGAATCGTAACCCGTCTGCGTTTCTTGAAAGAACACACAAAAAAACAGAACATTTCCATTGGCAACCGCAGACATACCACAAAACATTAAAATCTTTGATAAAATATAATACGTCCATTTATAGGCACACTCTGTGTAATTAACTTTACATTCTTCGGTAGTTCGACCCTCATATTACCACCAGAAACACAACACTGGATCCAAGGAAGAGAATCCAAAATTTGTGTAAATATTTACAAGTGTATATTCATTTGGTTTGAACTGGGGGAGGGGGGGGGGGACATGATTTATGAGCATATTTCCTAATCTAATTTTGTAGAATGTATTCCTAAGCATATATTTACAAAAAAACAAAAAAAGAACTTGCTGGTCGATCTAAAGGGTGACCCCTGCTTTTTTTTAGATTACTGCGCCCCGCCTCCCCCCTTTGAATCCTAAACATGTCCTTAAAAACAACTACCCCCAGCCCCCCCCCCACCAGAAAAAAAAACACAAGGGTGAGAAAAATAATAAATGTCCACAAATTAAATGTCACAATGGTTTTCTCAGAATTGTGACCCGTCCACAATTCTAGGAAGACCAATGATAATAGAACAATTCCGTTGGCAACCACATACGCACCCATACCATACAACATTAAAATCTTTGGTGTCTAATATGTTCATATTATGTAGATGTTATTCCATGTAAATTTACTTTGCATTCCTCTTATAATTAGAAAAACAACGCGGGGGCGAAGGTAAAGAATACCAAATGTATGTGAATATATCCAATATCCATACGTGTTGATTAATTTGGGGGAAAAGGGATGGGGGGATGATTTAAGAGCTTCTTTCTTTCCTAATGTATGTTTGCTGTTTTTCTTTGTCATGCAATGTCTATGTTTTCAAGTGAGGCCTTGCAGCAGATGACAAAACAAGACCCCATCAGCCAACAGATAGCAGCTATACGGAAAAAGAGATTAGCAACGCCTCAGCAAGCCAGCTGAAGACATCACGAGACAAGCTCTCCAATGGAACCCACAGGGCCAATGAAAAGCTGGGCAGGCCCAGGACAACGCGGAGAAGATCACGCGAGGAAGAAATGAAGCAGTGCGGCATGACGTGTGGTGAACTAAAGAAATCCGCTCCAGAACCGAGTGCGTAGGAGACATGTTGCTGAGGCACTTTGTTCCATAAGGAATGCAAGGAAAACAGTCAATCAGACGCCTCTATATTAAGAACTGAAAAAAAAGGGCTTGGACCAAACAGCCTCTCAAATGATAGCCCTGAGTGAACTGCAGGTGCATCAGAATTTCTGGCAAGCTTGGCGTACGCGATGACATAGAAGCAGACACACTTCGTCCCAGTAAAAGAGAAAAAAAGTCCGGGCGAGTCTTGACCGATTTTTTTTATGTCCAAGCGGCCTGAATTCCAACCACCAGCTCGATTCCCCCGCTGATCCTGATGGAACATTTTGCGTCAATCATATGTCAGGCGTCAAATCTGATGTCTTGCGGTGCACGACATTCTTTTACTAGAGGGAGGGGGGAAAAGTGAAAGAGAGAGAGAGAGAGAGAGAGAGATGAGACATTTAAAGTCACACATTAAAAACAAGAATAGAACGAGAATGTCCATACAGCCTATTCCCCCAACTTTCCTCCCAAAACCAACGTCAAAATAAGAAAGAAAAACCAATAAGCCCACATAATGTGAAATATCACGCCAATAAAATACCAATAAATCCAGAGAAATGGGACAAGAAAAAAAGTAACCGGCCTTGGCTCAAAACGAGGTTCGCGTGCAAGCAGCGCGATGCGTGTCTTTTTTTTTAAATATAATATATAAGACGATTATCTATACTATTCTATAACATTACTCGTGACGAAACTATAGGCATTGGGCACAGAGAAAACACACAATCACGCCGGTACGGTAACCGGGCGCTCTGGAGGACCGGTGACCCCGGGAGGGGCGGGGAGGGATGGCACATTCTCAAGGCTTTTGTTCCAACCATCACATTGACACACACTAAGTAAAATGATGTGTAGTAAGTCAGAGCGAGTTTTTACCAAGTAGGCCTGCTAATGATACGTAGTGTTACGCTGCCGTAATCTATGTCTCAGACGCGCGGTTTAAATGCCCCTAACAATACTCAAATCATCATCATCATAATGGTCCTCGTGGCACGAAAAAACATCGTTCGCAATCTTTCGAGGCAAGGTATATAAGGGAATTATGTGGCCGGCACAATGCACATCCACTTTCAGTTTACCCAAACTAATGTCTGAGCTTGGTAAACTCAAGTGGCATTCTCCAGACCCGGGTGAACAAAAAAATCATGTTGTTCACAAAGATTCGACCAAGGGGACCTTTCAGTACGCCATCTGTAAGGCCGCTGGACCAAGACCATTGTATTAACCGGGCACCATATTATGTAAAAGGATAATAAATAAATAAATAAATATGAGACTTATATAGCGCATATCCCTTTCCCGTTGGGAACAGTTCTATGCGCTGCTGTAAACATAGTGCTGCCTGCTGGCACAAATAATAAGGGAATCCATCTTTTTTTAAAAACATATTTCTCTTGTTTGTTTTTTTATTTCCCATTTTCAAACAAGAAGCAGCCAAATGAAACACTGAGCTCACAAACATCACATAGGGGACTTGTGGGATATGGCCTCGCGCCAAACTGTCACTGTTGGGCCCAGATTGTGTGTCAGCTTTCTCAAGTGACGGGAAAAGACCACACACACACACACTCTCCCCACACCCAAAGTCCAACATTTGCATAGAATTCGCCGCCTTGTCACTTTTTGAACAGAACAGAGAGTCAGTCGGAAGCCTTTATTTTTGTCTCTGTACGACTCTTTCTTCAATGCAATGATGATCTCGAAAACCTTGTATTAGCAACAGTAATCATACAACCCGTCGTGGTGTCACCATTTAGAGACAAAGCAAAAGCCAATAATTGATACATTCTATCTTTCGGTCATGTCAGTTGTTGTTTTTTCAGAAGAAAAAAAAATGTTTTATGAGCTTAAGGCTTAAGGAGTATGAGAGGTGACGAGGAACTGTTACTCACTCTCCCGTGTAGGTTGCCCTGCCTAGTGTGTGTTGCGTCACTGAAAAAAATTATTGAAATCCAAATCAGACAATAAACTTGTATAAAGCATGACCCTGAGTAACCCATGGGTACAGAAGTGCCAAGTTATACCAGAAGCATGCGATCAGGACAGGGGGGGGGGGGGCGAAACCAGGATATCTGTGGAGGGGGGGGGGGGGCGGGGGGGGATTTCGAGTGAAAAACTTTTACTAAATATTTTTCAAATTAAAAAAAAAAGTCTATCATTAACTAATTGTAAAATTATTTTTTCTCCAAATTGTCAAGAAAGAGGCTTAGCCACACACACACCCCTTCCCCCGGGCTCCCACACGGATTCACCCTTGGATCAGGCTTACACGTGGATGTTAAAATGAAGCAAAGACAAAGAAACAAAGAAGATGTCACGCATTATACATTATACGGTGAATTTTTTTCTTTTCTAAGCAAGTCGCTGCGGCCTTTTAAGTGTCAGTCACTGGATCCCAAGCTTTTCTGTAACCTAAACAATGACGTGTGGCTTATGCAACGCTAATGCGGTATGGCTTATTATGCAACGGGGGGGGGGGGGAGGTGGCCGAGCGGCAGCGCGTTCGTCTGGCGTACGGAAGGTCCTCGGTTCAAATCCTGGTGAAGGTTGGGATTTGTTTTTCGGGTCTGGGGGGGGGGGGGTCGCTGAACCTACCCAGCTCTGATGGGTACCTGGCAATTTAGTTGGGGGTAAAGTAAAGGCGACTGGGCATTGTGACGGCCACACAATCACCTCGTATGCCGTTGCCAAAGAAACTGGTGAACGCTGCTACACCGACCCAATGGTTTCTCTACCTTGATAGCTAATTCAGCAAAATAAAATGTAACGGAACAATAAAATGGTAAGATCAAGGGCAGATAGCACAACAGGGGCACAATCTAAGTAAGACATTCAGTTACAAATACTTCTAGTATTCACTGTGCCGTGAAGACACCCTGATCAGGTTGAGATAGACAGAGCAGGTGGTAGATAAATATACCTTCAAACTGATAAACTGTGGGTCATAGATGTATGTATTCAGAAAAAGAAAAAAACAAACTAAAGACTAGACGAAGTGCGACAGACCAAGATTGGATGGTCATCCAGCACTCAAGCCTGACCATCAGACTTACTACAGCATTTTTTAAAGTTATATGATAACAAGCACCGAAATAGAATTAGATACTAGATGCTTAATCCACATACACCCCAAAACCTACTTTGTATAATATATGAATCTTAAACAATGACAATTTTTAAACCATTAAAACATAGATCTATGTGGAAAAACAGATAACAGTGTATGGTGGACTCACGCGCACATACATACACACACACACACTGTGTGCCAATTAACCTGTTCTCCAGAAAGCACCGAAGCGTTCTAAAAATGAAGCAGGGCATGACCATTTTGTTCTCTCGATCGACTCGGAAACTAAAGATAAGAGAACTGCTGTAAATTATGGCTGGATATGTAGTAATAAGCTTATTAAGGGGGGTGGGGGGTATGTAATGTCACGACGAATCAGATTGTCTTTCAAATTCGGATTTAAAAGCATCTATTGTTTACGGTAGCTTCTTTCAAATGTGAAAATTGTGTGTACGTTTTGTAAGGCTGTCCAAACAAAATAATAATTGTGTCGCCAACGTTGCGTATTATAATTTTATAAATTTGTATGGCTCTGCCCCTGGATAATATTTTTAATTTGAGCGCAGGAGAAGGATGACCGAGTCGGCAGCGCCATCGGCTGGCGCACCGAAGATCCTGGGTTCGAATCCTGGCTAGGATTTTTTTTCCCCCGAGTCTGGAGGGTGTCCTCTGAGTCTCACAGCTCTGACACGGTACCTGGCATTAGATGGGGTAAAGTAAAGGCGGTTGGGTATATTGCTGGCCACACACCCCCTAGTATGCCGTGGCCACATAAACTGGTGAACGCTGCTTCACTGGCCCTGTGATCAGTTTGGTCCGACGGGTACTTTACTTAATCTACGTTTTGTTAGGCTGTCCAAACCAAATAATAAGTGTGTAGCCTACGCTACATATAAATATGTATGACACAGACAATATTTTAAAATTTAAGCGTAGGAGAACAATTTTAGCTATTTACGATCTTTTATTTCCATTAGCAACCCGACCAACCCCGAATTGCTGGGAAAAGTGTGTGTGTTGGGTGTGTGGGATGGGAGGGGGGGTCATAAGCAGCACATTTAAGAATACACATTAACTTCATATGTTATTATGCGTGTGTGTGTGTGGTAACTATTTTTTCATCGCAGGTTAGAAATGGCGTATTGCGCAAACTAGTGGTGGAAAGAGAGAACGTGGGGAAAGGGAGAAGCTAGATTTATGTACTCGGGAATGTGGGGAGGGAGGGAGGCACAATATGAGCAAATGTTGAGAAATATCATCAGGTGCCATAAAAGGATTTCATGGGATGGCCTAAATTTCATCAATAATTCCTACTGGTTAGATTTCACTTAGACAAATCTAAATGATTTCACTGGATAGCTTAGTTTTCATGAATAAAAAATGAAGTACCCGCCGGACCAAATTGGTCATAGGGCCGGTGAAGCAGCGTACACCAGTTTCTGTGGCCACGGCATACTAGGAACAGGGGCGAAGCCAGAAGAATTTTTTTCCGGGGGTTGGGGGGGCTGAACTTTTGTTTGGCAAACATTTACCAAATTCCAAGAGGGAGGGGCTGAACTTTCGCATTAAAAACATTTAGCCTACTAAATTTTTAGCGAATTTAGTACATATTTAAACAAACAACTGTTGCAAAACATATTTTTCACTAATTCCAGGGGGGGGGCTTAGCCCCCTCAGCCCCCCTGTGGCTTCGCCCCTGCTAAGGGGACGTGTGGCTAGCACAATGCCCAGCCGCCTTTACTTTACCCCCAACTAATGTCAGGTACGGTACCAATCAGAGATGGGTAGACTCAGGGACACCCTCGAACCCCGGGTCAAAAATCCAAACCTTTACCAGGATTCGGCCCTTCGGTAAGCTGCCGCTCGGCCAGCGTATCCCTTTTCTATTAATAAACCAACTGATAATATTTCAAATAATTTTAACATATTGAGAATGTAATAAAACTGCTATACATTGAATACGGTACTATTATTGAAATGTTAATGATAATGCAATAGTAAATATATATTAAAAAAATCCGTGTAAATTTTATATTTATCTTAATACATCAATGATTTTGATTTTAAATTTTACTTGTTTGAGATAAATTTTATTTCATCCATAATAAACCTATATGTTGAATATGAGGTTAATTAATGATTGTGCAAAGCAGTTTCCTTATAATAATGCGCTTTAATTTGTTCAAGCAGTGTCACGTGGTTCGATAATATGTTCGTTTTCAAATGTGTCTACGCATGAATATATTACCTAATAGGTACATCGCTTATCTGGGAAGGCCACGACTGTTTAGCACTAGGTAATTCGTGACCGAATATCACACACCAACCCAACAGAAAGATACTTCCCACCCAGCTTTATGACTATTCTAACTGGACATGGCCTTTTCCAGCCAACATCACGACTCACGACTATATCAAGGCCAAGTGTTAGCGCAGGGTTACTGAAAACAAAATGAAAGAGACACGACACGCCCTACATTAGGTCACAGCATCTGTGACCTTCACCCCTTTGGAGTACAAGGTGGCTAGATTTGACCCAGGGCACCTTTACCGCTAGATTGAGGGGTTGAGGGGGGGGGGAGTTGAGAGAATTCCAAATACGATTTACGAAGTTTGTTTACAACTCTATAAACATCGCAATGACGCAATCGTAACTCGGAAACGCAAGGAAAAATTCACAAGGAAATTAACCCTTCCTGTACCGACCTACTTTCTATCTATGATCTTCAGTCCCGCTATATACGCGCCCGGGACTGTAAGGGTTAAAGGAGACAAGTGATGAAAGAGCTATTAGGAACTATAGAGCTAAAAACTATTGACAATTGACATTGTTGCGATCAATAGTACAGATATCTCAGTGCACATACGACACCCATGATAAAAAGGCCGATTCGCTGCTTCTAAAAATAGCCTTAGGATGCTGGTTAAAAGAGCAGGGTGTGGCAGTCAATCGCAGATGAACTGAACGTGATGTCAAAGGGCGGGGAGTTTAACGGGGCTGCAGTTTCCAACGCGAGCAGATTTTTTTTTTTTTGGAGCCGGGGGAGGGTGGGGAAAGCTGATGGGTGAAGGCAGTTGGGAAGGGGGGGGGGTTGCACGAAGCTCCACAAGCTCATCACGACAGCGTGACTGCGACACACCCCGTGGCGGTGGGGTTAGAGGGGGTGGAAGGAGAGGGGAAACCCCAAGAAAAGTCTGATTAGACGCTCGCCGTATCACTTGCGCGCCTGTGTGTGTGTGTGTGTGTGTGTGTATCTGATCATGCTGTTGCACAATCGCCCCTAGTCTCATCATCAAGCTGATAAGAATCTTTAAAAAAAAAAAAAAAGAAACGACAACAACAAATAAGAAAAAAAACAAAAATGATGAGATAACGACGGTTGTCACGGGCAACATTGATACGAATGACCACGAAGGATTGCACGGAAGAGAGACAGAGAGAGAGAGACATGAGAGAGATCGAGTGCCTCCACTTTAGCATCCCAGCACTCCTTCAATCAGGGTATCAATACGGTGCGTGGGGACAGATAAGGAAAAACTCAGCAATGCTCAACAACGCAAGGAAAACAACAACATCTAGAACACGAGCCTCGCTTCTTTTCAAACAGCTAGCTTGGAGTCTTATGAGTAGGGTAGGGGGCGTATGGGAGCGGGGGCGGAACTGATAAAATCACACACAAAAAAACAACAAACATTCTATCTGTGTCACGAGTCACAAGTGTTACAAAAGGAATCTGGAGCAGCAACGTTTCTCAAAATGTGCCAAAAATACAATGCTAGAAAGTATACTTTTCTTAGAAGTTTACAGACGTTCCTCCTTCTGGAGAGAAGTGTGCATGATTTACCTATTTATCTAGTAGTTGTGTCTTTGACTATGACTGCCTTTATTGTACTTATGTACTATGTGGCAAAAAAAAAAGATCTATATTGTTCATTGTGCTTTGTACTAGATAAAATAGTATTACGTCCTGCATGGGCGGCACGGATTGGACGGCTGCATGGATGGCACACGGGTCGGGATGTCAACAACCGCAGAACTCACTTTATCACAGGGCGTCCCATGCATGCACGTTAGAAGGAAATAACCCAGACTAGTACTTTGTTGTTTTTTTTTTGGAATAGAGGAAACACGAAGTTTGACTCGAAAATGGTTGCACGCGGTATAGCCCAATAGCACAGTAGATAAATTGATTGACCCTAAGATAATGGTAGCGAAGATAACAAGACTCAGTGATGACCGTTGATAAATCAAAACTTTGTCTTGCTGACCAATGGATAGATAAAATGAAAACATTGTGTAAATTGACCAATGGATAGATAAATCAAAACATTGTGTAAATTGACCAATGGATAGATAAATGAAAACATTGTGTAAATTGACCAATGGATAGATAAATCAAAACATTGTGTAAATTGACCAATGGATAGATAAATGAAAACATTGTGTAAATTGACCAATGGATAGATAAATGAAAACATTGTGTAAATTGACCAATGGATAGATAAATCAAAACATTGTGTAAATTGACCAATGGATAGATAAATGAAAACTTTGTGTAAATTGACCAATGGATAGATAAATGAAAACATTGTGTAAATTGACCAATGGATAGATAAATCAAAACATTGTGTAAATTGACCAATGGATAGATAAATGAAAACTTTGTCATTTACTGCTGTATAGATTAATCAAAACTTTGTCATTGACTGATGCGTAGATAAATCAAGACTTTGTGTAATTGATCAATGCGTAGAACGGTAGATAAATCAAAACTTTACGTTGTTTACCAACGGCTTGGCCAAATCCGAAAACTCTTTTTTGTGTATGTAAACCAACGCGCAGATAAATGAAATATATTATCATTTTGTTGTTACTGTCCAAGCATCTGATAACTTGAGAAACATAAATCTGTAAACACATCTTTTATACCCGTGAATCGACCACCAGCCTTTTGTGCGCACGGGGGATTGTGGGTCAATCTCCCCCACCCCCACCATTGCCTAACGATACAATGCCCCGCCCAACACTGATCAATCTATCGCCTGGGTGCAAATTACAATACAAGAAAGCATTGATCCGGCAGACACAAATAAAGGTTTCTTTGGGGAGGGGCGGGGCGGATTGAGACGAGGACGGGACGTTAATCTTAAGAACACAGATGGTAACACTGATTATTGATGACTTGGCGGCGGGTCTTTGTGACCTGAGGCCTGAGACGTAAAGTTACACACATTCCGGCGATTGGGCGTCCATACGCAAATCGATAACGCCCCACACACCCTATCGAGATCAAGGTCATGGGAATTATATGCCACACACACAGAGATGTGAAGGTGAAAGCTCGGGCCACGGATGAGCGTAGAAAACAATAATGTTCTTTATAGAAGGAGCGTCTGTAATATACAAGATAAGATAAGAAAGCCTTTGGTTATTTCTCCCCCCCCCCCCCCATCCAGCAGATATTCCATATGTGGTAACGCTTTTTTTTTTTCAGATGAAGAACATACTAATCGGAAACAGTGAGAGACCCTAAAGCGCTGTTACCAGAACCCCCAAAAACAAAGGAAGAAACTGTGAGCTGTTTTGGACAAGAAAATGAAACATCTCCAAATAAAATTGTAAAGGCGAGATGGGCAAATAATTAAGAAGAAGAGAACATTGAAAATTGCGTTCATTGGTCAACGTTTAGGTGGGAAGTAATGCGTAAGTAAGTAAATTAGAGCAGAAAGAAAAGCAGCAGAAATATGAATAGCATGATGGAACTGCCAGAAGCCCAAACATCTTGACCAACCAAGGCCATCTGGGCCGCTAAGTGGCCTAATAGAGACTGCGAGCATTGGGGATGACGTTTAATTATACGGGGTACGGTGGCCTAGCGGCAGCGCGTTCAGCCTGTCGTTCAGAGGATCCTGGGTTTGATTTGTGGTAAAGGCTAGGACTTGTTCCCAGGTGTTGGGTGTGTATCTCAGCTTTTATGAGTCCCTGACATTAGTTGGGGATAAATAAAGCGCCTAGGCATCTCGCTGGCCACACATTCCCGTGAGCACAGAAGATTTCGAACGACGCTTCACTTGATCAAACTGTCTCGAAGGGATAATTACTACAATGCTTATAGTATGGGGCATACCATGGGATTGTGTGGCTCACTAAACGCTCTCAAAATTCCCCCGTCGCAATTCGGCAGATTTAAACGAAGTATCTCCGGGACAACAAACAACAAAAAAACCTTTACAACGTGAACACCAACCGCTTCCAATCCACTAAATGCCATGCGTGTTAGTTGTTGACGAGCCAGCGGTTTTAAATTCTAGACAACAAAAACATACACAAAAAAATCCCAGACACCGCCGAGAAGTATTGCCATCGAAATCTATCGCGCGTGTTTGAAATTCCCAGAAAATAACGAGGCTCTGTATTTTGCCCAAGGGAACAAAAAGAGATTCCAACCCAGTAGAAGGACGGTCGGTGAAATCGGATTGAATCTCGTCTTAAATGTGCGTAGACGTCATTGTTGCTGTTGTTTTTAATTGCACCAACGGAAATGTTGACATTGGCTCTTTTTACTTTATATATTTTGTTTGTTTTTCCTATCAACCAACTATCAACACAATTCAATGTCCGACTCGTTTCTGCGATGGCCGTAGTCAACCCGTGGCATTTGAACTGTTCCAGTTCTGTCAACAGTAACAGCCTTGCTTTCCGGTCTTCTTTGTAATGGGCAATGATGGATCTATGGCTATTCCCACCAAATACTTTGTTCGGATAATCACGCCACCCATTTGGACCTTACATTACTCCCATTGCAGTGTGTGGTAGCCTACCCAGGTTAAATTATGGGATCATTTTCGGAAGTAGAAGAAGGGCATTGTTCTCCTTTTTACCAAGTCTGCAGCACGGGACTTAGCGGCAGCGCGATCAACTAACACAGGGGTTCGGCAACCTAAGACACGCGTGCCAAACTTGGCAATTGTCAATGACACGCGAGAGATCTCCAAGAGATGTTTTTTATGGATACAAAAAATACATTTTCCGGTTTTGAATGAGGAAAACTGACTGTTGAAGCCGCTGTTTCTGAATCATATTGCGACTCATTTCCGTGAGCTGAATGTACATTTACAAGGACCACTGGACTGGATTTGGATTGAAATTGGACATATCTTGCCTTGAAATCCATTTCAAAACATTTAACTACATGTTACACGTATATCCCTATATTATGGCATATATTAAGGTAGATAGTTGGGCTATTTCAGAAGTACATCGAAGCACTCAATGCGGAGTTTTCAAATCAAAAGCAAGACTTTCAAATTGATGGACTCATTTTTTCATACCACATCAAGCCTAACTGGTTTGATATTACTAGTCTACAACCTTCCTAGATGTAGATCTTTTTTTTTTAAAGTGGAGAAATGTTGGCGATTTTTAAATGCAGCAAGTTGAATTTTAAACATTTAATAAATGGTAATCAGAAATGATGTGCCCGTTTGCGGAAACAATTCTGGAAGGAAGATGCTTAGGAAAGTCATCTGCTATTCTCAACTGCTAGGCATTCGCTCTTTTTTACTTTCAGCTTTTGGTTCAACTTACACGTGTGAACAGATTTTATCGCACATGAAAGCTGTTTTAAGCATACACTTGACCGCTCATTATTTGATACAGACTGATTACATTTAAAAGAGTGTTTATGCTCATCTTCTTTATTTAAACATAACTATAAGTAATTCTAAAACAAATTTTTTGAAGCCTATTATTAATTTAATAAATATTAGAGAATTATTTAATAGCACCATATTATGTAATTTCAAATATAAACTCCTTAAATGGATAAACAATTAATGTATGAAATATTTATGTACAACTGTTTAACATAAATTATTTAAATCTTCTAATAATTAATGAATACCATAACGTTGGATTATATAAAGATTATTACAAAACATAACTTGTTTGGCATCACTATAGAATCAAACGTGAACACGTTTTTTAATTAAAGGGAGGTAATTATCCCGTTATTTTTGCGCTTATATTTCTAATAATGTTTTTTTTTCCTTTCATAAAAAAATAAATAGCTTTCAATAGCCTATATAACTTTAGAATTATCAAACTGTAAAAAGTATTTGAAAATTAAACAAATATCTATGGCTAAGAATTTATATGTATATTTTTTAACATTACATTAACTACCCAGTTTGTATGCTTACTGCATATCTATTCCGCTTAACGACATTAATTTGCATTGTCTATGGCATGAACTAAAACACATTAAAGGACAACTCAGTTAAACTGAGATCAATTATAATTATTAAATAATTAATATTAGTAGGTGTTAGATCATCATCTTGGCTAACAAACGATTATGTTTAGACAATAATTACATATTGTGAAAGTTTAGTAATAAAATATTGTATTAGATATAAATGCAAATAACAAGGATGATAATCACAAACACGTTATTTTTGTATTAAATATAAAACGCTTTAACGATTTTCTCTATAAATAATAAAATAATCTCCTTTGCTTTTTGGCCTTGGTCTTGCTACAGAGTAAATTAATTGTCCCATAAAAATAGTTTTTAAAAAGTATAATAGAGTAGGTTGACTTTTAGGCTGTCGGCACGCTGATTTATTTAGAAATGCTAGTTTGGCACACTGTTCGCAAAAGGTTGCCGACCCCTGAACTAGCGTACTGAAAGTGCGGGGTTCGAATCCTGGTGAACGCTAGAATTTGTTTCCTGGTCTGGAGGGTGTCCCTTAGTCTACCCAGCCCTGAAAAGTACATGACTTTAGTTAAGGTAAAGTAAAACCGGCTGGGCATTGTGCTGGTCACACTGTCCCTTAGAATGTTGCGGCACAGAAACAGGTGAACGCTCTGCTGCTTCACCGGCCATATGGATCAATCTGGTCCGAAGGGATACTCTACTTTACTGATGGTTATCTGACATGTGTACAGTCGTATCTAGCATTAGTTGGGGCAAAGTAAACGCTGCTGTGTATTGTGCTGACCACATAATCCCCTAATATACATTTTTTTAAAAGCTGCTTCAGAGCCCTATAGATCAGTATTTGGTCTGACTAACATTACTACCTCACGATTGCTGCAGATCAACTTTCTGAGCGTGTCTTTAAAAAAAAAATGACGATGATCATCGAATTATAAAAGCCTTGATTAGTTTAAAAGAAGTACCCATTACTGTTAATATAATATCTCAGTGATATTATCTGATTAACTAACTCTTCTTGGTCCATCGTTCAAGTCTAAACTTGCACTTTGATGGGGCTTTTAAATGAGGTTAAGTTGTTGGTTTTCCTCTAATAGTTTGCTACTTTTTTTTATATATTTGTTTTTACAAGAAATTGCAATATCTTGTCCATCTGAAACTCTTTTATATTTCAGATAGATCGATTCAGTTGGCTAAGGTAAAACTACAAACTAAAGTAATAAGAAAGTAGATCAATGAAATAGAACTTGGCATACTAACATGAAATAAATGTATGGAATTTATAAGATATCTTATATCTTATACATTACAGATGTTCATTCTCTAAAGAAGATTATTGCGTCCTACGCTACTCCGTGGTCCGAGTCTAGTCTTGCATTTTTATTAATGTTTTAAAAATGATGTTAAGTTACTGGTTTGTTCAGGCAGCCCATTCCATGCCCGGAAGAGAGAGAGAGTACTTATAATTTATATGCATTTGTTCTCACATAAGGGATAAGGATATATTCCTATAAATGAACAGTGGGGCTTCTCAGAACTGTTTCACCAGTGCTTAGATTTAGCGCACTCGTGTGTCGGATGTCACACTGAACGAGTGGAGCACGAGTGCTGAAAATACGGCGTCATTTGTCTGACCGAAACCGAACTTAGGTGAACTCTTTTCTTTTTACCGTTCGTTCTTCCAGACGTTGATGTGTACCGGCGGCAGTGTTGTTTAACACGCGACCAGGCAGACATAGAAAAAAATGCTGATTCCACACACAAGACCTGCGGTTTGTCAGAGGGGACTAGACTTGGCGTGTCGATCTGGTCAGTAGTGAATTGATGGAAGTTACGAAGGTATTGGGTCGCCAGAAGGACAGGGGGAAAAATGGGGAGATACATAAATAGTTATAATATGATAGGAAGATTTTAACATGAGAAGATAGATAGAAAAAAGAGTAAAGTATCGGGGCCAGGGAATCTGCGTTTATGGCCACAGCATACTAGGGAATTGTGTGGCCAGTACAATGTAAGGTACCCATCGGAGCTAGGTAAACTCAGGGACACTCTCCAGACCCGAGAACAAAATCTAACCATCACTAGGATTCGAACCCAGGACCTTCGGTACGCCAGCCGAACAGTACTGATTTGATAGGAACACGGATAAATATATAGATAAATAGGTAGATATATATAATATTAATATGTAGGCCTAAATTATATATAGATAAAATACATATTTAATAATAATAATATATAGATATGCCTACTAAATTAATATGGATACAAATATAAATATAGATGTAAAAATTTAAAGATATCGATAAAACCAGAGGTATAGATTTACACAAACATAGCTATAGACTATTATGTGTGTAGTCGAGAGCGATCGATACAAGCGAAATAAAAATAGATTTGAAAGAGAGAAACGGGAGGGTGTGTCTTGCTAAGAGAATCGATACCAAGATTTGCAGCCGGCACGGGGGCGCGTGATGCTGGAAAGGGAAATAATCGACTACCCTGATTTGCATGACGGACACGCCGTGGGATTCAAGGCAGCCGATTCTTCGATTATCACACCCTAACCCTTCTCTACACAGACGCACACACACACCCGGGAGTTGTATAATCCGAGCCGCGGCGGCTAAGCAAACAGCGGCGGCGCGAGACCCAGAGAAGGATGAGTGGGGGTGGAGGAGGGGGAAGGCGAAACTGAGAGCGGATTAGTATTAAGTCGAGCCCAACAAAGTAACAGTACCCTATCGGCGGCGAAGAATCCAGTAGAAGTCAGGGGTATTAGCGAGAGATGATGAAAGAATAAAAAAAAAAACAGAGAAAATTAAGTATGCCTACAGAAAGAGAGACGATGGGGTGGGGTGATTGGAGAGAGAGAGAGTGAGAGAGAGAGATGGACAGAGCGAGAAAGAGTGGGGGCATATTCAAACAAAGTGAGGCAAACATTCCAAGACTCTTGACTCCCGAGAAACACCCAGAAGCGATGTTACGGCATTTAGCGTTCCAGACAGACTGTCCTCAACAACTGCCCATGCATGCTCCGGGGGGGTCCGTGTAATTTAGGAAAACTGTGCAAATGTACGGGTGACGTGGGAGCGAGTTGCTACAATGTTTGAAACTACATCTTTTTTTGCCGAGCGGCAGAGCGTTCGGCTGGGTCCTGGGTTCGAATCCTGGTGAAGGCTAGGATTTTTGTCCCCGAGTCCACCCAGCACTGATGGGTACCTGACTATAGTTGGGGTAACGTAAAGGCGGCTGGGCATTGTGCTGGTCACACAATCCCCGATTATGCAATGGCCAAAGCAACTGGTGAACGCTGCCTATTGATCAATTTGGTCCGACGGGTACTTTACTTATGTAAAAACAAAAATTTAATTAAACAAACAATAAATGAATTAAACTAAATTTATCACGATCTATGTAAGTGATGAAACAGGGGAGGGCCGATAGAATATAAGTCATCAATAATTAGCATGGAATCAAATTCAAGCTCATCATATAGGGCTAATCAGAAACGAATTCATTAAACAAAGAATGATATACTGAAGCTAATCCATCAATTATGAATACACACGTAATCAATTTTAACCCTTCCCGTCCCGACCTACTTCTATCTATGCTGCCTTCAGTTCCGCTATATACGCGCCCGGGACTGTAAGGGTTAACTATCAAATCAATGACAAGCGAGAAAAGCCCAAATTCAGTCGTTATGGTCATCAAGCCCAGATCCACTGTGTTACATGATAGAACAAGGAAATAATATGTGGTAGATTTCTCTAGAAAATAATCAAACATTCATTATATGTAGAGATAAAACATACAATTACAATCATTATCATTCTCTAATCACTACTGTGAACACGAATATAACTATTACATTACTTTTTTCGTGGACAAGAATATAACTAATATTTTCTAGATGATAAGAATACTACTGTTACTTTTTTAGATGACAAGAATATGGCGCATTACTTTTTTAGAGGACATAAATATATCTATTACTTTTTTAGAGGACAGGAGTATAAATATTACTATTACTTAGTTCGATGACATGAATATAACTATTACATTACTTTTTTAGTAGACCAGAATATATCTTTAATTTTTTAGAGGACAGGAATTTAATCATTACTGTTTTTTTAGAACTATTATACCATCTTTATCATGTTCAAGACGCCTCAAAATGAATCACTGTGATGTAGAGAACTAATATTCAGTAGGTTAAAATTTTTTGACAACAATCACTGCTGAGTAGAGAACAACCAAACCAGCATTGCAACCTAGAATACAACCATACTATCATTGCAACCAACCAAACTATCATTGCGGCCTAGAATACCAACAAACTATCATTGCAACCTAGAATACCACCCTACTCTCATTGCAAGCAACCAAATATCATTGCAACCTAGAATACAACCATCCTATCATTGCAACTAATCAAACTATCATTGCAAACTAGAATACCACCTTACTATCATTGCAACCAACCAAACTATCATTGCAACATAGAATACAACCATACTATCATTGCAACATAGAATACAACCATACTATCATTGCAACTAACCAAACTATCATTGCTACATAGAATACAACCATACTATCATTGCAACTAATCAAACTATCATTGCAACATAGAATACAACCATACTATCATTGCAACTAACCAAACTATCATTGCTACATAGAATACAACCAAACTATCATTGCAACATAGAATACAACCAAACTATCATTGCAACTAACCAAACTATCATTGCTACCTAGAATACACCACAAACTATCATTGCAACCTAGAATACCACCCTACTCTCATTGCAACCTAGAATACCACCATACTATCATTGCAACATAGAATACAACCATACTATCATTGCAACCAACCAAACTATCATTGCAACCTAGAATACCACCATACTATCATTGCAACATAGAATACCAGCATACTATCATTGCAACATAGATTGCAACCTAGAATACCACCATACTATCTTGCAACCTAGAGAACAATCCCACTCATACCATGATAAGAACAACCACACACATTTATCAACTAGAAACACAATAAGTCAGTCCTCATTAAAAGTATCAAAGTAGCTGCACACAAAATAAAACAACTAAACTAATGAGTTCTTTTCTTTCCTTGACAACCAAAAAGAAACCAAACTTATTTGTAAATATCACCAATGAGTAGGATTGTGATGAGCCTATGGGGTTTTGTGGAAAAATAATTTAAGAGCTTTTTGAAAATAATATTAACAATGCTTGTGGTGTTTGTATTTTTGTTTCTTTGTCCACCAGTAAAACTTCTTTGGTGTCACTACCATGTCACTCTCTCACAGTTATAAGCATGGAAGCAGTAGGCTTTTGTCATTTTTCTTCAGATTTGCATTTACGCTAAGGTAAATAAAATCAAAGTCATGTTAACATTAAATTTGTATTGACTATGATTAAATTAATAATGATCGTTCAAAAACATAGATCTATTACAATGTCTACCAGAAAGTACATATAGAATTAGAATGATAAAACAGTTTTTTTTATTATTATAACTGAAGAGTATATCTACACTTCAACAATATGTGGAAACACTATCAATCACTATTACTATATTCCTTTTAGATTTACATTCAATAAAAGCCTAATATAGAATAGGGACGGATCAATTACATTGCGATAGAACATTGCTTTTTAATTATTTTTTTTATTGGAAGTGCACATGATTAAAATTGAATAATTAGCTGGATATATTTTTTTACAAATTACACATTTATACAGCACTGTTTGGGAAACAATTACTCTTCAAATGACAAATGCACTTTACATGAACACTATATTTTTTTAAAGTATAATTTAAATTTTGATTTTAAACTGTCAAATATTGTCAGCTTGTATTATAATAGTGTTTGGGTGTTCATTCCACCACTGATGTGCTGCAACACTGTAAGAGCGTGCTGCAACACTGTCAGAATGTGCTGCAACACTGTAAGAGCGTGCTGCAACACTGTAAGAGCGTGCTGCAACACTGTAAGAGCGTGCTGCAACACTGTAAGAGCGTGCTGCAACACTGTAAGAGCGTGCTGCAACACTGTAAGAGCGTGCTGCAACACTGTAAGAGCGTGCTGCAACACTGTATGAGCGTGCTGCAACACTGTAAGAGCGTGCTGCAAAGTTTTTTCTTTTACTGTTGGTATCTTGAGTTGTTGACATATATTTTATTTCAAATTTAAAGCATTTAGTATTTTGGAGATTGTCTTTGATGGCTTTTATAAACGTTAATAAGATACAAGACTAGACTCGGAACCACGGATGAGCGTAGGGCGCAATAATCTTCTTTATAGAAGGAGCGTTGGTAATATATACATAATAAGATAAACCATGGTCAAAACTTAGAATTTCATTCTCAGTGTCATTGGTAACCAATCCCTAGTTTCTTTAGCCAAGTGATCAGTGCGGTTGCTAGGGATTTGGGGGCCCGGGAGCTTGGCCTCTTTGGGGTCCCTTTGATTTTGACATTCGACATTATGACATGAGAAAAAAACAATTCGGACACTCCTTTGGGGGCCCCCTCAAGAAGGGGCCCAGGGGGTCTTTTGAATTAGGACCCCACCTCCCCTAGCTAGGCCACTGTAGGCCACTGCAAGTTATTGAATTTCTATTTATTGTTTAGCTACATTTTTGCAGCGATGTTTTCAATTGTTTGTAATTTTTAAAGATCACACTTTGGCATTACTAATGTCTCACATGCCTATCACATGTAAAAAAAAATGTTTCTTATACTTTTTATTTGCTGTAGATTCCTAATTGCAGATTTAATTTTTATATATTTTTTTAAATCTTTAAGCACAAGATTTTTGTCTAAATTAATACAGAGATATTTGATGTGTTGCATATAATTGAATAACCTTATCTGTTTATTTACTAATTTATTATATGCCATAAAACAAATAGTCCATTACTTTACAAGTCTAGTATGCCTGTTGACCAAATCAACATTATAAGTTTAATATAACAAACTGGAACTGTATATGAACAAAATTACAATATTTATGTCTTAAATTTTCTTTTTGATTATCCATCGAATAATTAACCAACCACACATATTCAGTTTATAAGACAATGCACAAATAATTTATATATAACTAATATTGTAAAAGGTATACTCACATCAGTAAACATGATGAATTTATTGCCTTTCGTCAGATTTTCTGGGACAGATATGGGGCGCAGTTGCACAACGTGCACCCCGGGCTTCGCACCCGCCATGGTTGCAGGCGCTGTTCTCTCCTCAACCCCTCGATGTCAGCAGCGGTAATCCGTGTCAGAAAAACATGAGAACCTGATAAAATTTCCACGTCCTTGTATACTCATATATGGGTCTCCAGTATTTCACGCACTAGCTATTTAAGAAAATCAATTCTACACCTGCATTCCGTTCCTCTTCAAACTAAGACAATAATCTCACTACATAAAACCTCTAGAATAGTTTGCTTGTCATCAGCACATAGGATCAGACCATTCTCTATCACTGATAATGACAGAGAGTCAATTCCTGCTGAATAGCATCAAATTAGCACAATGCAATATTTCAGAGGCATTACTGAAGAACTTACACAAGTTTTAATTTTAAATTCTTAACAGATCATTTATTCATTTATTGATGTGGATTTAGTATCCTCAACTATCAACAGACTATGCTAATTATAAAACTTGAGATAATTAGTCATTATGATTCTGGCTCTAAAGAACCAGTCTTAAAGTCTTAGCCAGCCTATGTTTTATTACAATTGATTCATTTTTTTATAAATCAAATCCCAGCTGGCCTGAGCTGGAAAATGCTAATATAATATTACTAATCAAATTAATAGTGATGGTCTCCACTTCACTTAATTTTACAAGATGTTACTTGTTTGTTTTTTTAACAATTTAAATTTTGGATTTAAAAAATAATAAGCAAAGCGTTGCTGATGTATTAATTAGTCACCCCTAAGAATGTCGAAAAATGGAGTGTGGTATTACTGTGGAGTCTTTTTTTAATCTTTTGTTTGGCAATTTCGGTTTATCTTTCGGTTTTGGCTGAAGGTGTAGTTACATTTTTGGTTTTGGCTTTGGCCAAAAGTCATTTTATAACTTTCGGTATGGTTTCGTTTTCAGGGGGAAGTCATTAATTAGCTTTCAGTCACCTCTACTACATAGACTATAATATTCTAAAATTATAAGTATAGGCCTATATAGAGTAATAGAGACTTATAGGCATATATATATGACTCCTTATTTAAGAGGCTTAAGTGGTGATGTTTAGCTTTAGGGTCTAATATATATGCTATATGCCTATACTGCTATAGGATAGGCATAGGACAACTTTAGACTATAAGCCTATATAGATGTAATAATTGTATAATTTTATATTGTAGTCAGTTTGTTATTATTATTATATTAACTATATTAATATTACTAGGTTACTAGGCTTTACAATGTATAATTTTTAATTATAATATTCTATAATTTTCACAATGTAGGCCTACCCTACGCCCATTTCCATTTCTTTTACAAATCAAATAAATCTTTCTTTGGCCTTTGCCTTTTGCTTTGACTGGTTTGAGCTGGGTTTTGAATAAGTCACACAAGTGACACAAGTGTAATTGGAATCTATACTATAGACTATAGTCGTCACTATAGCTAGATCTATAGCCTTTTATTTTTTACTATTAATATATTAAGTTTTAAATTCGAGGTAGCAATACTGCAATAGGCATGCATGCGTTTATACTCCGTAGCATGTTTACAAATCTGCGTCAAAACCTTGGCAGGCGCCACACACTTAAGAATGTTTAGTCTCGTATTTACATACAACCACTATCCTCTATCACTCTATCACGATTTGATTTCTGCCACTGCCTGCCTGAACTATCATTCGTTTTTTAAAGTTAGCAATATTTCTATGTTAAATAACAAATACAAGCGAATTAAAACGCAATAACTTCTAAACAGATTAAAAGTCATATGTAGGCCTATAAGTCGAATTGTGTGATTGGGTATTAGGGGCCTAAACTTACTGCCACAACCATCATCTTCCTGTCGAAAACGGAAAAGTAGAACAAACACAGTACACGGCAGTCCCACGGCTTACCTTTTGTTTAGCAACACATGTGCTAAAGAAACGAGGCTAAATCCACAACTTTTATTGTCTCGTTCAATAGAATATTGAAACGGGCAGCATTTTAAAAAGTTAGAACTATGAATGACATAAATAAAATATCACACGACACACAATAAAGGCCTAGGATGAGAATAGGAATAAACTATTGCATCCTTTCCCGGTTTAGTATCCACAAGTTGTAGGTAAAATAAATTCTGCTCTCTCTCGCTCTCGTTCTTACACACGATCTTCGCAGCGACTGTGGAGAGGTGGGGTGGGAATTGGAGTAGGCTAAAAGAAGTAAGAAGCCAAACTACACTATTTATTGTGTGTGTGTAGGCATGAACTGTTATGTTCACTTCACAAACCGAAAGCTGTCTTCGCGTTCACTATTTGACATCGCGCTCAACGCCAAACGCAGTGGTAAAATTGATGGGAGGGAAGGGGGTTGTCGGCTAGTCAAGCATTTTAGATAATTTTTTGGGCTGTAGGCTACATGTATAAATATAGGCGTAGACTCTAAATACTTTGGCAAATATTTTAATAAAGAGGGGTTAGGACCCCATTTTTTTAGGCCTAACTGTTGTAATAAAAAAAAAATGGTAATTGGAATTGGGTGAAGGCCAGTCCCACAATAGTAATAGGCATACCTTCAACCTTTTTCTGCTGAAGCTCAATTAGGACCTAATAAGTGATAGGCCTAACATATAACATGTTTATGTTGGCCTACATGAAAATATGCTGTAGCTTATACTTATACCTAACGTTAATCTATTGCACTATGATAAAAAATAAAAAATGACTCCTTATTTAAGAGGCGTAAGTCAGGCTTAAGTGCGGTGATGTTTAGCTTTAGGGTCTAATCTGCACGCCAATGCCACTATAATATGGTAGGCATATAGTTTGCTCTACTTCAATTTTGCTACAACACTTTTGGTAAAATTTGCCTTGGACAATGTCTTTGTAGGCACCACTTTTATAGCAGTTACAGAAGAAAGCAGTTGAGACTTTCATCATGTCAATACTAAACCTTCATTTCAAAATATTTGTGTATGAATGTCTGGATGTTTTGATTCATGTAGGCCTAATATAGGTCTACAGGTAAATATTATGAATAGTAGGGCCTAACTAGATGTAGGCTATGTCCGCTGACACAGTCCCACGCCTCTTCAAGGCTGCGCTAAAGAAAAAATGGCCTATACCCAAACGACTGCAGAGTTTTCGCCCTGCCATGTGTCCAACCTCGCCTTGACCTAGGCCAGTGAATCCAGTGATGGCGAACCTATGGCGCGCGTGCCACAGCTGGCACGCAGAGCCATTTCTGTGGGCTCGCGAGCATTTACCAAAAAATGGAACAGCTAAGTTATGCTATTTGGTTTTAATTGCTGTGTTGGCACGTTGAAAGAAATAAGTTGGTCTTGTATTGTACTTTGGGCACGCGGCCTAAAAAAGGTTCGCCATCACTGACCTAGGCCTATAAATCAGGCCCAACAAGAGAGGTACAGCCCGTACGCCGTACCGGGGCCCATAAGAGTTTAGGGGCCCATGAATATAAAAATTTA
The DNA here is from genome assembly GCA_949126835.1 of Anisus vortex. Classification (NCBI taxonomy): domain Eukaryota; kingdom Metazoa; phylum Mollusca; class Gastropoda; family Planorbidae; genus Anisus; species Anisus vortex. Next base: position 5,663,766 of record OX421495.1, read on the forward strand.
AAATTAAATTGGCAATTTCGCAAGTATTTTTTAATTGTTGCTTATTTAGCTAAGAGGAGATGCCAGGCCCCACGAGAGGGGGGTACAGCAGGTAGGCCTACGCCGTACCGGGGTCCATAAGAGTTTAGGGGGCCCATGTGGACGTCCATTAATTACGTCAACAATTTTTAGGCGATTTTTACCTTCCCCCTCCCCCTTGTCAACAACTGTCAAACTTTCATGGACCCCCCCCCTCTATATAATTACGTCAACAATTCGCCCCCCCCCCCCCTCCAACAAGTAACACAATTTTAGACGCTAGCTTTTATGTTTGACATAGAGTTGAAACGGAATGGTCTATACTATAGTTAATTTTAATACATTTTAAACTTGTTTAAAAATATTTCAAATTGACTTTCATAAGCGTAGCCACGAAGGGGGTGAAACATGGTTCTTACCCCTCCCCACTCGCCCCACCCACATTTTTTTTTTCAATCCGAGTATTTTAATAATATTTCAATATTTCTATTGTTCTTTTCATAGACATAGGCTATTTAATCTTTTCTAATTTTACGTTTCACTAATGAGCTTTAGGTACAATGTTATTCTTAAATTGGAAGGTGGGCGTAGGAGAGACTGTCAGCGTAGATGCTGGTTCGACAATGTAAAGTATTGGACGGAGCTGCATTTGACTCAATTATTGACAATCGCTCAAAATAGGCAAACGTGGAGAAAGTTGACTGCTGAGGTGTCCATTCGCTCCCCCCAACGACCACGGCGGTCATGGGATTGATGATGATATTGTTAAATAGTTTAGGGGAAAATTGTGCACCAGTTGTAGGCATAACTTAGCCTTTTATTTTAACCATACATTTGTTATTCCTTCTTGCAAACACACATTGCACACACGGTAGCCTAAAGTTGCCTTCCCTGTCTAAAGTTGCCAGACGCCCGGCAAAAGGAGGATATGCCCTCCTTCTTCTTCTTCTTCTTCTTCTTCATAATACTGTGGAGACCCCGTTAGAACTTAGAACCGAGGAAAGAGTCCACAATTTAAATACACATAAAATAATAAAAAGCATCACAAACAACAATTATAAACAAATGACAGAGTGTCACTTTAGGATTTTAGACCAGCACTTAAGTGACGATTTGAAAGCCGGAACTGTAGGGGCAGTGATGGAGGCCTGGTCCAGGGTGTTCCACAGCCTAATGGCTGACGGAAAAAAAAAGAATATTTGTAGACGTCGGCGCGTGCATGTGGGACATGCAGCTTGAGCTGATGGCCTCGGGTAGAGCGGGACACCTGTTGGATTCGGCCTGACTGAGTGGACATTTCCACGTGGCGGTTCACGATCTTGTAAATAGTGGTACCTTGTTTATCGCTCTGCGGTGTTGTAGGGGCAGGGGCTCCAGTTGGAGTTGGGCCACCAAAGCTGAGGCGCTAGTTTTAAGGCCGTAGTCCTGTAAGATACGACGTGCCGCTCGACGTTGGGTCATCTCCAGCTTAGATATCAGGTGTTGTTGATGAGGATCCCATACAGTCGATGCGTACTCCAGGATGGGACGAGCTAAACTTTTATAACAATGGGTCTGGATCCTGGTGGAGCATCCCTTGAGGTTCCTATGGACGAAAGCGCAAGCTCTATTTGCTCCTTCTTAAGACTACTGTCCTCCGTCGGCAGGCAAAGCTACTAACCTTTAAAACGTCCGGCTTTTGTAGTATTATGTTTTGTAAGCGTACAGGGTAGTCGGGAAAAGAATGATCCGTTTTCTTAAATACTCCTGTATGAGCTGTAAAGTTTATTTTTCAAAGTTGCCCAAAAGCAATTTAAGCTGCCTTTCAGCCTACAGTTAATTTATATTATGTTATTTAACAAAAAATGTTTCTTGTTCAGTTTACCGATACGCACTTATTGGTAGTACTTATAATAAAATTGAACTGATTATGGGTTTATTGTGCAATTATTCAATTGAAAAACAATGTCCTTCTTTGTCCTCCTTTTTGTTTCTCACTGTCATCCTTTTCACACCCATGTGTCTGGCAACCCTATCCCTGTCTCCTGCCTCTCCTAACTTGCACTATTTGCCACCCACACCTTGCAATCCTTGCGACGCCACCGAAACTAATATATTTTTATCTCATACATTTTTCCAGAAAATTAGAAATGAAAACTAAAAAATTACTAAATCAACCTAATTTTAATGTTTTATCTATTATAACGTAGACAGTAACAATATATTAGTCTATTTATCAGAATTAGGGATGTTAAAAGGAAAGGTAGGCTAAGTACAGGGTGGCCACTTTTATGCACGGAAATCAGTGTTATAGTGTTACAAATTATTGTTCATGATATTTGTAGAGGAAAAGAACGGCTCTTCGCTGATCAATGAAATTTATTGAAACAAACATGTGCTAGCCTATGATCACACTGTCATGGATCCAATATGTCTGTGTGTTCATCGTCATTCTCAGTAGGCCTACACAGACGAATGCGTCTCAAAGTGCGTTCTGAAATGTGTTTCAGATCATCAGGGGAAATCGAGTTCAATGAAGCACAAATGGCAGCTTTAAGTTGTTCCGTGTTGTTGTAACTTTTTTTTCTGTTGTCTTCTTTCATCATGCCCCACAAGGCACTGTCACATGATGAGAGGACACGACTGCGAGCTGGACATTTGTGCTGCGATCCACGTCCAATCCAGCAGCCAGGGAAATTCTCATCCAGGAACCGGGCACCGAGATGGCCAAAAGCCTGCATTGGCCTAAATGCTGACATGCTTAGGTCAGTTTTGAGTACCTTTTGGAGTGTGGAGCGGGGAATTTGCAATTCAGCAGACCTCTTACGGTTGATTTCTTTGGGGAATTGGAAACTGACTGCTGAATGATTTCCACGTGCTCCATTCGGGAGGGAGGGATGCCAGAGCGAGGGGCATCTAGCACAGGTCCAGATGCAAATGTTTTCTTCTCCCATGCCAATAATGTGTCCTTTTGTGAACATCAGTTATGAACAATGGCCAGGGACTTTGTGGCCACCCTGTATTTCGGACTTCATTTGGTGGGCCACAAATTATTTTTCTGAAGGAAATATTTCAAAAAACCCATGTTGGATTCACAACGCTTTTGCGAACAGTAATTATAGTCTCATAGAGGGTCCATTGATGTTTTTAGTTATATTACTAATCCCAGCTATCGCTTACGTGGCTTACATAACGAACGCTAGTCTCTGGCGTCTAATTTATCTGTAAGTACTGAGCGGCAAAAAACTGGATTTCTGAACGCACTCTGCAGGCAGTTGTTTCTGTGTTTGTGTTCCTTTGACGTCCTTTGTTATTCCAGCCACCATGTCTCGCTACAATTGATCGGTCAATTTGCCTTGCTAACAATTGCTTTATTTTCCACCCATACATAGATCTACAAACTAACAAGATGAACACAAAAAGGACATGTCAAATGTACTTTCCATAATTGATGGTCTTTATTTGTGTTAACGTAAAAACATGTTTTTACATATTTGCTATGTAAGTGGTAGAGAAAAAATGTAGACTATTGTAATAAATTGTATCAATATTTATTTCATAAAAAGTAACATTGTTGACGTCAACCTTTCAGACCTCCCCCTACTCTCTCCCCCATGTCAACAATTGTCAAACTTTTTCAGACCCCCATCTCCCCTATTCTGTTGACGTAATTAATGGACGTCCCCAAAGGACTCCACGGGTCCGATGAGAGGGTCGTAGTTTTGACATCCCTGTTTTAGTAGACAGACAAAATTAACATTCTACGAAATTTATTCATACCACATTATTTTTTTTTATTCATCTTGAAAAATATTTTAGTAAAAAGTTGTCAAAAAACAAAAACAAATGCCAAATAGGCACACACGAAACACCCATGTTGAGTTGTCAGCATGGACAAGCTATTATAGTGTCACTATCGTTGGTCAATAAAGGCTTACAACTGCTAATAGATAGGCCTATCACTGGTCAAGTCAAAATATACAGAGCAATAATGAGCAACACAGTCTAAGGGAGTTAACAATGATAACATTTCATGGTATAGAATCAATACCGAGTTAGATCCCATTTAACACAACAATTGTAGTGATCTAACTAGTGGTGTTACACTTGTCAGTGTTGTCACCTTGCATCTCTTTCCTGGATAAAGCAATTTGTTAATAATAATTATTATTATTACGTCTAAACGTTTGTAAAATTGATTTTTTTATAAGGCAATTAAATTCTTTCTAGCCTGTCTGCCTAGACTGGCCTAGACTTAGCCAGATTTGTTAATATTAATAGGGTAAATAGGCCTACTTATATCATTTATCCTATAATATTGTGATTGAAATTGTGAACCTTTGTCGTTGTTTTTTTTTTTAAAGCAAACAACCGTGTTTTTCAAGTGAAGAAAGGGGAAATAAGTTGCATTCGAGGTATTAGTAGGGCATTTATGGTCACGAATCACGAAGGATTATAATATTTTATATTATGTGAGAAAATTAAGAACTTATAATTTTTGGTTCGTAAATAAAGTTTGTTAACTTTTTAATTTTAAGATGGCTGATAGTCAAAACAACTTCTATAAATAGACCATAGTTTTTTAAAAAGCTATTATTTTCTTTATATAGTCATGTAAGCGATAACGTTTAGCTACAAAATGCATATTATTCAAACACCTACTAGATCTAGATTAGTAATAAAGTTACGTTTTTTAAATTGTAATTTTGTTAGGTAGGCCTAGACAAATTATTTAATAGACCTGCTGGTAATTGTGTTGTTGTGCTGGCCCGAGGCTTTCCACTTGTGAGTCGTGTGACTGTGTCTGTCACTGACTGACTGTGGCTGTGCTGTACTGCTAGGCTAGTAGTAGGCCTACTAGTAGGAGTAGGGGTGTAGGATGATAATAATAATAATATATAAAAACAATCGTAGTATTAACTCAGTAAGCTGAGTAAACTAATTTGTGAAATGAGACTAATGAGTAGGCCTCCTATGAGTGAGAAACTCTGAGAAAGCTAGGGCCTATTTTAATTAAAGAAAGACACACAGGTTCACTCAGCCAGTCTCACTGAGACTCTCAGCATAGAATTCATAGATTATTATTAGATTAGTGATCAGGCCTATAGAATTTTATATAGATGATAGAAGCATAGACTAGAGGCATAGAAGACACTCATGTCATTTATATAAGCAGAGGTTGGAGACACCACCCACACTCCAAGTCTGCTTACAACTTTATAACTTTAGATTAGAATTAATTAGGCTAGACATTTAATTTATATGAAAGTATTATTATACTATTTATTTTATAATATATACTATAATTTATAGCTTAGCTAATAATTTATATTAATTTATATTATAGCCTATATATAATATACTATAATACCATTTACTCTACAAGTTTTTTGGTTTTGTATGAAAGATTTTTAAAGATCCATGCCCAATTCGCACAAATCAAGTCATTTTATGTCTTGCAAACTAATTGACTATAGGCCTATATAATCTCAGTTAATCTGTAATTTAACTAAAGTAGTGTAACCTATAATTCTAAAATTTTCTATAATAATACAGCCTAGTCATTATAATTAGGCATTAGGCTATAATTAGTAGGCTATAGTCTATAGTAGGTCTATAGGTATAGTCTCTATACATAAGTACATAGGCCTATATAGCCAGTATAGGATGCTAATCAATAAATTGATGATTTTTAAAATATATAGGCCTATATATAGGCCTACAAATAATAATTAAGAGTGTAGCCACTGTCATCTCAACGCCTAACTGTAATATATCACTTTTATAGGCTAATGCTTAAAAAAAAAAAGTCTGAATACATCCCAAAATTGCTAAATGTTTAGTTAGGCTTAGTTTTGTTATGGCCACTATTATTAGGTATGTATAATTGTTTTCAAAAGCTAACAATTGTCAAAATACTATATTTTGTATAAAATGCAATTTGCATTAATTTTTCTCAGTTGCCTGGCTGCCATGTAAAGATATATTAGTCTTCACCTGCCTTCAAACATGTATTGGGACTGGGCCTCTTTCCAAGAGGAAATTCAATTTGACAGAGGCAATCAATCTGTTCTCCACAAGTTCCCACCAAGCGTCGGCCGGGAAGTTGCTTGCCATGTTGTGAAGTACATTGCCCAAAGCCTGAGCCTGAGCATAGCCTCGGGTACAGATGAACCCAGCAATCTTCAAGATGAGAAGGATGTCAATTGGACAATGGAGGTAACTGCCATTCTTGACTTTATTTCATTAAATTTCTTTTAACGATCTGGTTGAATAACTTTTTCCATACCTTTTTTTTTCTCACTGTTATTATTATATGTCTTCTTTATGACACACTAACATACTTATTGCCTATATAAGTAACCCATTACATATTTGAGCCAGTGGTGAGTGTAGAGTGCAACAATCTTTTTCTTCTTCGTTTTCATGTGTATGTTTGAAGATTAAGACAAGTCCGATCTTTGCAAATGAACTGCGCAGTGGCTGTGAGTTGCCCCAGTCCCCACCATATAGTTTTTTATTGAAGGAAGTTTCCTGGGGCTATATGGCTGACTGTTGAAGTGGTACAGGGGGACATGTTCTGCATTTTCAGGAGCTTCTCCACAGGAGCACATTTCACTAGTTTCAAATTTGTAGTTTGTGAAATGTGTGTTGCTTCAGCCTGTTATGACCCGTCCTTAGACCTAAAGATGATTTGTTGAATAATCTTTTGTATATATGTAACCTAAACATGAAACAACAGCTGTCACAATTTTCATAAAGAACAGCAATGTCCAAACTTGAATGCTGTAGCTGAAACTGTGATCAAAGTTCAAACATCACAAAATGACAGCATGGTGGGCAAAATCTCTCTATATAAAGTAGACTGTGTGTGTGTTCAACCAATCATATAAGTTCATTTAAAGACATGTGACCTTATTGTCCCATATATTATTCTTTTCTGATTTCATTTTAGCCATGTGTCTTCGCTAGCTAAGGTCTAATACCTTTTTTTTTTACTTTATGTTTTTAGATTAATATCATTTTTAAAAAAAGGATTGTAAATCTACGAGCATCACCGGGCAATTTAGATTTTTGTTAAACAAGAAGACTAGCCTATTTTTTACCCGGCCATTACAATACTTATTTTAAATTACTTTCCTAAAAGTCTTCAGTGAAAAATAATAATGTTTTAAATTTTGAGATTGATAGCTTTCTGTTCATTTAGTTTATAGAATTTTTATCTGTAGCTTATACAGGCCTGCTTTATTTTCACATGGGCAACGCCAGGCAATTTAGCCTGTATGGTGTATAAAGTCATCTTTCAGTTTCTTTTATACCTTTGGAGTGCAAATTGTTTACTTTACCTTTAACTTTTACCACAAGGTAGACTAATTATTAACATTTGGTATGAAGCTTGAATAACTTATAAATAAATCACTTTGTCTTCAAGGTTTTATGTTTTGGGTTGGGGCTGCCCTTGACCGAGCATGAGACCATCAACAACTGTGTCAAAGTTTACGTGGAGTGGCTAACTGCGCTGATCAGCCCCAAGCCCTGCGTGCCGCGGCCCATTATAGAAGACCCGAATCCATTTGCGCAAGTTATGCTGCACCACTTGCTTAATCTGTTCAAGCCCAGACCTGACTCAAGTAAGTCATAATAAAGACATTAAAAAAAAATCACAGATACAAGTCCTAAATGAAAAAAAATGTAATAGCTTGTATGACTGACTTCTTTAATTAAAAAATAGTTTTAAAAACTCCTGGAAATCTCCATTAGAATATTTTTCCAAACAATGCAAAAAAAAATTGAGAGGCGGATTTGAAAAGAATATTTGTATTATAAACCTGCGTCATGATGTCATTTTCTTGTAAATGACCAGACTCTGTAGAAGTTTTAATCTTATGAGCCTGCATTTTCTTTTCTCTGTAAATCATCTTTTGTGCCGTACATGGTTAAAAATCCCAACTCATGGGCCTGCTATATCAATATGAAATGAGCGGGAAAGAAAAGAAGCAACTGCTTGTTAAAAAACTCCTTGTTCATAGGATTCATAGGCATCTGTCTAGAAGTTACTTTATTGCTATATAAATAATAAATCCCTTTTGCCCCACCCAAAGCCTATCTCATCCCCAACCCCACACAATTTCTGTTCATATAATTATAATATCATTTAACAACTCTTGTTTCCTGAATAAATAAAACAGGCGTATGAATATAATAGTTTGTGAAACAAAGTGGTCATGCTAAGCCAAACATGTTATATTTATATTATAAAGCTAAAGGAAGAGATTAATGTGCACAGTGAAATTACTGTTGAGCCCACTTACCCACCAATAAAGATTGCTTACTTTAAGTTTCTCTACCGGCAATGAAATGGGCACGGTGGCCGAGCGGCAGCGCGTTTGACCGGCGTTCCGAATCCTTGTGAAGGCTAGGATTTTTTCCCTGGTCTGGAGGGTGTCCATAAGTCTACCCAGCTCTGATGGCTACCTGACTTTAGTTGGGGTAAAGTAAAGGCGGCTGTGCATTGTACTGGCCCTAAAATTGCCTAGTATGCCGTGGTAACAGAAACTGGTGAACTCTGCTTCACCGGCTCTATGACCAATATGGCCAGACGGGATACTTTTACAGGTAATGAAGCCCATATGTCTGTAACATAGACATAGGTCTAGTAGAAAACTTTGACTTTTTTTCTTTCCAGGCACTGACTTGGTCAACAAGCAAGCTGTACTCTGCCATAGGGTTCTGAGGGCTATTGAAAATGTGGCGAAGGAGTCGGCCATGCTGACAAGAGAAACCTGGGAGGTGCTGCTAAAGTTTCTGCTGGCAGCCAATGACAGCTTGCTGAGCCCACCCACAGAAAAAGGTAGCCACTCCTTTTTAGTTTAATTCAGGACATTTTGACCTTTATATTGATTTCCCCAAAAGTTTCTGCCTGGAAAAGTCTTGCTGTCATGCTTAGCTCCCAGCTAAAATTCCCCAGTTTCTGATCAACCCAATTATAATTATGATTCTTTAAAGTTTTCTTTTACCATCAGAGTTTACTTTCATTACATTGATTACTTTTGTGTTTCTTTGGGTCATTAGACTTACCATAATTCATAATTTTTATTTTGACTCCCTACATTGTTAAAGTTTTAACATTTTGCATAAAATTTATCCTGTCAAACAAAAACAAAACAGGAATTATCCCTCAAAATTACTCTTTTAAAGGGCGGAGCCTGTTGAGGGATACTTGTGTGATCTCCAGCACAAAGAAATAAATACTGGACTATCTAATACACCTTATATTATCTTATGCACGATCAAATAAATCATTGAATTAATAATTTAAATTACCCGTATAATCTATCTCTGGCATACACGATCAAATAAATACTTAACCATTTAATTCACATGTAAAGTGTCTCTCATACACTAGTAATTAGACACTTGATTTCAACATTTAATACCCAGCATGGCAAACCCACTTGTTCTAACAATGGTACTCATTCTTTTACTATTCCAATCTTCATAACCAAAGTACAGTTGTAGACTGGCGTTGTTGACTTTTATGAATGCCTACCTTTTTTTTCTCTCATTAACACACTAGTTTCTCAAACACACCCATAAGTCAGACATGTATTGTGAATGTTTTGAATATCCTGAATGTAGTTTATGCAAAGAATGCAATTTCCGTATCTTTTTTTTTTTACTAACTGATACGCATGCTATTTTTTCACTTCCTGACGACCTCTGGCCTTTCGGATAGATATCATAGGACTGAGCAATGGTAAGCTGTTCATAGGGGGCAGGTGTGATGCAGGCACATGTTTTACTCTTCTTGCACTTAACTATATATATATTTTTTGAATGTAACTTTCACTTTGATACTTCAATTAACGTTCACTTGACTAGATGTTTTGCAAATAGCTCTTTTTATTTGATATTTGGTTTTTAATTAGTCACTTAACAAACAATTTTTTAAGCTAACGTTTTCAAAGCTAGAAATTTTGTATAAGTAGAGATATTAATACTTTGATATATTTATTATAAGAAACAGACATTAAGTCTTGAGCGGTTTATACCCACATACAGTAGAAGTCCATTAGTCTGGCATCCAACAGTCCGGAATGCCAGATAGTCCGGCATCGCTCCGGAAAATTGTAAAAATTTAAATTTTCTCCAAAAGTGTGTCCTTAAAGCAAATAAAAACGCTAGTGAGCTATTCGGAACTTTTCGGGGTAGTTCGGGATCATCCGGAAGCGCTCTGTATTGTTCGGAAACAATTAGCGGCTGGCTAGTCTTATCTGTCACAACAAATACAAAGCAGCACAGTTAATCAATCATAAAGCGTCTATTTGCCTGAAGATAAGGTAGAGGAGTGGCTTCTAATCGACGAGAATGAGCCTGTTGAACAAGAACTAACCGATGAGGACATTATCAATAGTGTAGTAAACCCTCAGCCTACTCAAAATCTTGAAGAAAGTGACTAAGATGCCGAAACGGAAGAAAAGGAAAATATCAGCTGGGCAGAAGCTGCAGAATCACTAAATAAGTTTATCTCATTTGCCGAGGCTGGTACTAGCTACAGTGCTTCAGAAATTATTGATTTCCATATCATTAGAAAATTTTTTATACAAAACGCCAAAAGTCAAGAAAACAAAAAGACATTCGTGACTTTTTTTAATCTAAGAGAAATATGTTTTACAGTAAGTGTACATACATTATATGAAATCTAAAATAAACTTTGTTGTATTTGCATACCGTATTAGTTTAATTATTAACCTAATTGTTCTTATAATTACGATTTATGTATGTATGTAGTTAAAAAAACAAAGTACATTTGTTTTACAGCAAAGCCTACACTAAAAAGAAGGGACACCGCCCGATAGACCGGAATTTTCGGTAGTCCGGCATTGAGCCGGTCCCGAACGTGCCGGATTATCGGACTTCTACTGTATATCTATCTATGCCCTACAGATATTTTTAGCTAGAAATATGTATGACTAGAACTATTCATATTTAGACTTATTGTTTTAGTTATCGTTGTGCATATACATATATATTGTTTTGTTTTGGTTATGAAACAAAAATAGCTTCATTTGTTGTGTTAAGAGAAGGGATTAGTTCAATGTATCGAAATGCTGCCAGACAATGACCTTCACCTTGATTCATCTTTCAAGGAATCAAATTTTTTTTTTTGCACCAACCCTAATGCCTTAAAAGTTTTCAAAGAATTAAGAATTTAAAAAAATCTTAAACTATTGCAAAATGAAAGGAAACCTTATTTTTGTTAAAAGCTCAAATAAAGGTCTAATAAAAAGCCAATGAAGCATTTCTTGAAGGTGTTGTAAAAGAATACTGGTGATTACTAGGTCTCTGTGAATACATAATATAGTATACATACAGCTTTGTGTATCTTTCTCACGTGCTATCTGAGTGTTGTGATAAAGAAAAAATATTCCATCTATAGAATAGTTATTCTTGACATTAGCTACAATCTTCGGTCAAAAGCTGAAATAATTCCTAATTAGCACCGAGACAATCAATCAATTTCCAGAGTTTTCAAAACAAAGATAGTTACTGTATGTACTCACACTGGTTGATAAGTCGCACCTCTAGTTTAGGATTATTTTTCTTATATGTTGCCATTGACTTGCATATAAGTAGCACCCTGACTTTCAAGGGTTGCACTGCCTTTTAACTTTAAAAAAATTCATACCTTTTAAACATAAAAGTTACTAAATGTTCACCCTAATTAGGAAAATTTCCTTAAAAAAGTTTTTTCAATCATGCATAATGCAAACATAAGGTAGGTTAAAGTGGTCATGTGACTTTACCAGAACCTAAGCAGTTGATAGTAAAAGTAATGTGCTTATACATTTTGACAGTTCTCATTTTGTAAGCTTTGTATGTTTATAATACTGAGTTGAAAGTCACTTTTTATTTTTCATTCAGCTTTTACACTCTAACTAGATTAATCTCATCAGTTATAGTGCAATTATATTTGTATGGACTCCATGTTTTTGGTATTCATAAAGTTCGCTATTGCTTTAAATTGCTTTATTATGTATTCAAGTGTTTTTTTATATATAGTGCCTTGACGCTAACTATATATTTGTGCTTAAATCTCTTAAATCTTTTTTTTCCATAGTCTTATCTTAAACCATTTTTTTTATTGAGGGCTGTAAAATTTATTTTGTTGTAAATTTGTTAAAATAAAACTTTCAAGCTTCAGTCTTCTATTCCTACAGTTCATTCATTCAATAACACCTTTTTATCAGTGTTTCGACAGTGAAGTCTTGGATTGTAAGCATGATTTATCCCTGAAACATCATTCAAAAAGAATCTCTCCGTTAGAATGAATTAGAATTTGAATAGCAAATCTAACTATTTCTTCCTCAACCCTGAAATAGTCTTATAAAAATAGAGAAACAAAAAGATAATTAATTAACCGAAACTAAAACTTTTAAAAGAATCATGGCTGTGGTTATAAAAACAAGGGAAATAATAAAGTTTTTGGAGGGTTATTGGATTACATTTACAAATTAAATCACTGGTATCTTATTGTTAGTTGTAATCTATCACTTATCTTATCTTATACATTACAGACGCTCCTTTTATAAAGAAGATTATTGCGTCCTACGCTCATCCATGGTTTGAGTTTGAGTCTAGTCCTGCATTTCTATTAGTGTTTCAAATGATGTTTAATTACTGGTTTTCCTGGTTTGTTCGGGGAACCCATTACATGCCCGGAGGCCACTTGGGAAGATAGAGTACTTATATGTGTTATCACTTCATTTGCACCAATTACTGACATTTCTAAAAAAATTTTTTTTAAACATTGGCACTACCATTGGCACAGCATTTCTTTAAAAAAATGTTTTTTAAACTCTTATATTTTTTATCATCTTCCCTAAGCTTATCTGAATTGAAAAATACTTTCACCTCACAAAAGTAAGCGATTGAGAGAAAAGTTTTGCTCAGCCTGAGTCTCTCGCATAAAACAAAGCATTACTGCATGTACAATGTGAGATATCACTCACAACTACATCCCAATGGTTAAACTGTTCTTATAATGAATGCCATTAGAAGGATACATTGAAGGTTTTTGTCTGCAATTTATTGTCTGCATGTTTTCTATTTGCATTATTTCTATTTGTATTCATATATGATATATTGTATTTCAAATTAAATTTGATTTGTAAATATGGGATGCACATTTTGGTTGTCTGGTCTGCTGGTGGCTTTTAATTATTCTGCTTGATATATTCCAAATTTTAAAACTGGTTGAATAGTTTATTGAACCACTTTATGTATAGTGATTTTATTAGAGTTGGCTAAATAGCTTTATATATATTTATGTATTTATACTTGTTTGTATCCTTTAATATTGTATTCTTTGTATGGCATTAGAGGGAAGACATAGTTTTTGTATGTAAAAAATATGTTTTTTTATGTACACTTAAAAATTATTTTTTTTAATGTTTCTGAAGTTTTCATCCCTTAAATGTTGTGTCTTAAATAAAATGAGCTAGTGCTCGCTTTAAGTTAAAAACAAATTTTGATTAATAAAAACTTGGCCTCCTGTTTACACAGGCTAGTGATAAACATAAGAGATTCATTTTGTCCAACATAGAGTAACTTGCGTAGTCAAAAGTTTACTCTTAGCTTATGATATTTTAGTTCTCACTCTTTTTTTTTTTACTGTAAGATCTGTTAGTTCTGAAACTATTGCACTTCATAGACAATTTTTATGTAGTTTCCTTGTCTCATACAGGATCTCCATACACATTCTCTGTGCATCATCATATGTCGGGGCTGCCAGGGAGGCCTACAATTTTTATTTATAAATGTAAATAAAGGGGAAGTAAAAATGCATTAAAACTTAAATGTTCTCACATTGTCAACCTTAACACTAGGCATTGGTAGTTGTGTCAATATTTAGCACTGTGCTGTGTTGTAAAATGTGTTCAATTGGAACAAGTTAATTTATTTCTATATTTGTTTCATGACACAATATCAGGTTGATATCATTTATAACAAAAGTCCATACTTAAAAACAGTTCATTTTCTTTCTAAGGTATTCCTCTCATTCATGCATAGTTGGAAATGTATGTTACTACATTTGGATTTACTGTCTCCTTCATTATATAACTTTTTAAAGCTAAATATTTTATTGTGATCATAACACTTATTTTTGGTAGATGTTCTTCTTTTTTTAAAAAAATTTTTGCGTTTTGTTTGAAAGTCAAAATAGTCTTGATGGAAAAATGTTGAGATTAAATAATAAAAAAATTTGGTCAAACACATCACTACATATATGTTAAACAAAATTACTTTTAAGTCAAATCTAATGAAAAATATTGGGATTAAAATAATGAATAGACGCTTGATTTGAAATTTAAGATGAAAAATGCATTTTAAAATGACATTTAACTCTTTTTGCCATTGTTATTTTGTAATTATTTTTTATTTATTTGTTCCTCGTTTGTTGCACTCATAGATTTTAAATACAATTTTTATGTCCCCCTTTTAGATGACATCGGCGACCACCTCTGCGACCGGGTCCTTAGTGTCCTCTTCATCATCTGGGTCACCGCCTGCCACAAAAGCTTCCCCTCCCCTTCCCTCTGGAAGACTTTCCGCAACATGTGCCTGTACTGGCGGCACCACGAGGCCCTGGTCACCATGTGGCACCGGGTCAACCACGCCCTCACCGCCAGCATGCTGAAGATTATGTACGGCCCGGACTTCCCAGAGATGACCATAAGTAAGTGTCAAACGCTTTCGAATTAGGGTTATTTTCACACTTAAACAGTTCTCATTTAATAGATGATAGTTTGAAAGTAAAAGCAGATGGATAGATTTGCATTTATAGACTGCAATGTAATGTTCTAAATTATTGGTCTGATAAGCAGAACTTCATAAAATTTTTTATAATCTTGAAATTATAATTGAGATTAAGAAGAGTAATTAGGTCCACTGTGCTAGTTAAGCAACATTCACCAGCTACCACGTCCACACCATACATTGGGATTATGTTGCCAGAATGATGCTTAGCGTGGGGCACGGCAGTCAAGCAAAGGCTAGGATTTGTTAGAGGGTCTGGAGGGAGGGTGTCGCTGAGTCTACCCAGCGCTGACCGGTACCTGACTTTAGTTAGGGTAAAGTAAAGGCGGCTGGGCATTGTGCTAGCCGCACAATCCACTACTACGCCTTGGCCACAGAAACTGGTCAACTGGCCCTATGGATCAATTCGATCAGGTGGGATACTATTACTTACTTTGATGCCCAACTGCCTTTACTTACTCTCCAATTACCTTGATTCACACCAGAGACCCTTAGCAAGACAGACCCTTAGAATAACAATCGGATGCACTGCCTCCAAACCACAGTGTTTCATTCGTGTTGATATAAATTCCAGAAATTGCCTGTGAATGTTATAAAGATATAATTGTTGTAAATTTAGGGTTAAACTAATTTCTCTTTGTTACACTTTCAGCTGAAGATGAGGCCCAGCTGCTTCCTGCCGACATGAGTAACGAGTCCATCGCCCAGTGCTGGTTCAGGTTCCTGCACATACTGCAGAACCCCGTGGACCTGAGCCGCCCTGGCGTGGTCAGCAACACCCCAAAGTTCCTGCAGTATGCCCTGACCAGCGAGGCCGTCATCGACCCGTCCTACCACCCCTGCCTGGGGAAGCTGCCCGCTGTTTTCTTGAGGGCCATGAAAGGGATCTCAGTGATGGTCAATGCATTCTTAGGTAGGCACGTTGCTTATAGTCAGCAGTTTAGGCCAAACATTATAAATTAAATTAAAAATGGAACATCATTTCTTTTCATACTGCTGTAGATTTGCTTAATTTTATATTGTTATGGACCTCTTTAGGTTGATTATTATTACGACTCGTTAAATCGGATTCAATGAATATAGTTGTATCTTTATTAGAAGTCTCTAGATTCTGCTAATCTGTAGCCCAAGCTAGGGGTTCCTTGACTGACAGGTCTATGCAGTAATGTAGTTATATTCGTGATAATTATCTTCAACACCTTTCTCAACAACGATAGATCAAACAACTCCAGTTGTTGAATAAACAATTTTATTTAAATTGTAGACTCAATATAAACGATCAATAAACTTCATCAACTGGTGGCAACATAAGTATCAATAAAAAATGGCATTATATGTACATGTATGAATATAGCGACTTCACTCTACAAACGTTTAAACTGAACTAACTTTAAGGAGGTCGGGACTTTACAAAGAAAACGATCATCGAAGATTCTACAGGGTCTTAATACGCATTTTAACCTCTTTCTCTATAATTACTACGATCCAGAATTATCCCCCAATTTCCACGGGATTTGAACGAATTATTTTATTTAAACTGCCCTCAGGGCATAAAGGTCAAACCTTGGTCGCTTTGGACTCTGATACGCACTTGTTAAGAGGTCAATGCCTTACTACGTCATTCATTTATGACCGAGATTCGTAACATCCCCCCCCTTCTAAAGCTTTATAATTATTTCCTTTACATTTTAACCATACGAAAAATGTTAATTTTAAGGAATAATTATAAAAGAAAATATTCCGGGAAAAACAATACAGTTCAATTGGCGATCCCAATAATTCAATCGAACTGATAACAATAACATAATAATATATGCAATATAAATTCATCTTATCAAATGGCTTAACTATAGTCATTCAATCATTCAATTTTTAATTCAAAACAATGGACAATTAAATTGTTTATCTAAATCTTGTATACAAGAAAAATACATAGGGTTAAACATTATACAATCTAATAATTTCCATTCCATTATCATTCCACGTTAATAAAAACTCTCTCGTTCATTTAATTTATAAACTAATATCCTTTACATTTGTAATCAAACAACAAAAGAAAAATCACTTAAGGTCTATTCAGACACGACTTATTTTTTTTCATAAGCAGAAAAAAAAACAAACGCTCTTGATGAAAAAAATACTACTAGACCTGACCTAATTACACGTTACAAACATTATTGCTCGTGTAGACAGTATTTTTTTTAAGCCTGTAGGCTGACTAACACATTAGACAACTGTCTGTGGCGAGACACAGAAATTGAGGTCAATTCCGCCCTCTCTCTCTCTATTCCTCTTTTTCTCTCTCTCTCATTCTCAATTGATTTTAACAATGTTGACATCGCTATGCAAATTTACCTCATCACAGCCTAGGTCAAAAAAAATTGCTACGCGATTAAATAGTTATCGTATTAAATGAGCATTATTTAACAACCATTATCTTCTCAAAATTAAATTCATTTATATTACTTTGAGAACATTAAACATAGTCTGTTCACGAATTAAAATAGTTTATAGCAAAAATCATTAAAAATATTTCAATTTCTCATTTTACCATGACCTTTCGACGTCATTATTTTCTTTTTTTTTTTTTTAAAAGAGTTCACATCGTAGCATTCTATCTTTCATGCAGACATGGATTTACTTGAAACAAATTTGGTTAATTTACTTAATTAACTATCAATCAAAGCAGATTATATTATCTTCATACAATCTTAGTACTACACAGTAAGTACTTATTTTCTTTAGATTACATTAAAGACATTTCAAATACAACATTATTGAAGTGGAAAAGAGTTAAGCATAGGCTACTATTAATTTTTTTCAGAGAGAAATCAATGTAACAATTTATGTACAAAACAAACTGCTTGTTTGACTGGTGTGGTAAAACATTTCATTTCCAATCTTTTCAGTGGTTTACATTGCTCTTTTCCATTTTCCATAAAGGTTTTTCATAGGTTCTAGGTTCCTGTTACTTCCACAGTGTTCAGGTCTACCCAGTCTTTTGCTTGTCAATACAATTCATTCAATCTATTTTAACTAATACAGAAAAAATATAGATTAGTTTTACAATCTTGACATGAAATCCTTAATTAATCATACATTAGTTTAACATTGGTATGTCAACATTATAAATTTTCAACCATGAAATTCTCAACCATTCTGGTTTACAGTGTCAAATCAGTGGCACATCCTAAATTTATACAAAACAAGGATAAGTTTTATTAGTTTCTACTTTTGGTCTGCTTTTCATGTAACAGTATCCTAAAAGTGAAAAATCATATATAATACAATTCTTGGAATTCTTTTTAGTCATAGTTCTGCCTTGCTGCAACTATTTTTACCCTTCATTATCATACATTCAGTGATAATAGAACAAATGAATAAATTCACATAGAAGAAATTTGCATCTTGACTCAGTGCAATATTTCAACAACAGTACATGATAAAATATTTTCCATAGTACAATCATAAAACATTTCTCAATACTTTAGTGATAGAAAAATTCTCTTTTCTTAAAATCATTTACATCTTTATCAATCAGATTATCCTCTCTGCCAAATGTTTCAATTATCATTTCCAGAGATTCTCAAACATATCTTATAATCAGTCCACATTTATAATGTCCTCTGATTTAGAAACCAATTCTGCGGATAAAACTGATCTTTTTCTCTTATAGCAATTATTTTAAATGCTCCACCTAACAAGTTTGTTTAGAAATATCACACTATAATGATATTTACTCTAACAATACTTTTACTCAGTCCTTTTTCATCACAAGTAAGGGATTTAGTTTTAAAATAGTAAGTTTGGTAACTAACTATCAGTGAATTTGTCATTCAATTCATCCTGTACTCCAGGCATAAATTTCACAAATAAGAGTAACAATGTTAACAACATCAAGCTTATTCCAATTGTTTTCAGAAGGTAAGGCTTTATCATTTTCAAATGATATAATATTTTTGCCTTTCTTTCATCACACAACAATGGCATCTGCATGTGAGCAGTGTACAATTTTTTCCTAACAAACACAGTTATGTCAGACAAAAAATTTATGTACTTATCTAGGTACTTGCTCAGCCCAAGGAGATCCAATTCGGTCTGCCATTCCTCTGGAAGTAGTTTGAGTGGTCCTCGGACAGTGGGTCCAAAGATTGGTCCATAGGCTCCTCGACTTTCCGGATAGGATTCAGTTGTCACCTCATGCTCCAGGCATAAGTTCTTTAGGACTGGATTGAAGAGTTCCGAGGCGAAGTTGGTCCCTCGATCTGTCGGTATGGATTGTGGTAACCCATAGCTTTTGATAGTTTCGGTCCAGCTCTCCGCACTCGTTTCTTCAGTGATGCTCCTCAAATCTTCATCTGTACCGGCAACTGCAGGTTTGCATTGTTGATTGTTTATGCTGTGGTCTATCTGTTCATAGACATCAGTAGTAGGATTTTCTTTCTCGTCGACAGCTTTCTCATGCAGCTGTAGCAACTCTGGGTCTACTTTCTGCTCAGCAATCAATTCATTTTGTGATGACTTCTTTGATTGATCATTTCCTTTCGGACAATCTTCAATCATGGAGAAAATAGTAGTATCACGTTCCACTTCTTCTTCCTCTTTCTTCTCTCGTGGGAGAATTTCTTCTTTCTTTTTCTTTTCTTGTGAGATAATTTCTTCTTTCTTTTTCTGTGGTGTCATACCATTTATGACATCACCTACAGGATAAAGTTCTTTTTCTTTTCCTGTCTCCACAATAGGACTAGGGTCTGGATTTTCCTTCACAATCAGTTCAGGTCTCACCCTCCCTTTCGCCAAGTCATTTGCTAGGATAACAGATATGCCCTCAACAGGAAGTTTTGATATTACTCCAACTGTCACATATCCTGTCACCAAGTCAGATGCGAGGTATATCCTATGTAGAGGTATTTCTTCTTTCCATTCAAAACCTCTCAATAGGACAGTCTGTCCTGTCAATGTATTCACATTCAATGGTAATACATCTTTAAGCAGCAGTGTTAATGATGCTCCTGTGTCTCGTAATATTCTTACGGACTTCAGTGGTCCTTCCTTTTGTAAGGCCACACAACCTTCACTAATGAACGGTTGAAAACTGCACAGGGTCTCTGTGTCAATTTTATTCTTCCCTTGACCATGACTTTCGGGTGTTGTTTCATCTTTCGATGACTTCAGACTCTTGTTCGAGTCAAAAATACTTTGGTCTACTTTTTCGTCTCTGTGGACCTGGACAATTAATCCAATAGTAGCCATTCTGTATTTATAATCAGGATATTTATCCTCATTATCTTCAGTTGTAGATTTCTCTACCTTCTGACTTTTGCTCTCAGGCAAATCCACCCTCAGTGTTTCTGGTTTAGAATAATCTTTCTTCGAATTCAGTTCGTTTGTATCTTCGCTTTCTTGTACATTCTGTATTGGTTTATGGCTAGTGCACATTACCACTTTGTTAGGTCTTTTGTTGCTTCGTATACTCCAACAGTCTTCTATGCTATGTCCTGTCCTTTTACAAAAAGTACATTGGACGTTTTTGTTGATAGGTTTTTTATTAACATCATTTTGTTTCACAAAATGCTCTTTTTCACGATGTTGTTGTTGTGTGTTTTCTGCTGGCCGTTGTGACCGATTAAAATTCTTTCCATCAGCTGTCCTATGACACAATGTGTACTGTTCAGCTAAATCAGCAGCCTTATGTGGGTCAGTGATATCACGCTCGGATAAATACATTCTTATATCCGGCCTCACTTTGTTAATAAAATCCTCTAACAGAATGATATCTTTCATTTCTTTTAATGTGGAGATATTTCTGGATTTTATCCACTGATCCATTAACTTTTCTTCTGCTCTAAGGAAGTCTAAGTGTGTTTGGTAAGGGGACATTGTGTACTGACGGAACCTTTTCCGATAACTTTCCGGTATTTGGTTATAGGCTTTAAGTACAGTGTCTTTAATGATTTCATAATCATTTAA
Source organism: Anisus vortex (assembly GCA_949126835.1). Classification (NCBI taxonomy): domain Eukaryota; kingdom Metazoa; phylum Mollusca; class Gastropoda; family Planorbidae; genus Anisus; species Anisus vortex. The sequence goes on from OX421495.1 coordinate 5,684,553, forward strand.
ATTCTCCTCTTTTAACAATAAAACACAATCTCTTGCCCTTCCCTGAGTAAAAGCTGTTCTTACTAATATTCCCCATTTATCTTCTGGGAACTTAAAATCTCTGCAAGAAATTTCAAAGGTCTGGAAGAAATTAGCTATTTCACTTTCTTTATCAATGTAGGTAGGGACTAGCTTTTTCCATCTGGCCATCTCTACATCATTATGAGATTCTTTTTTAGTAGCTCCTATCTTCGCTAGCTCTATTCTTTCCTGACTTTCGCGTTGACTTTTCTTATCTTCCATCTCAAGACGTTTTTCTTCCATCTCAAAACGTTTTTGTTCCATCTCCATTTCCATCCGTTTGATTTCTAACTGAAATCTAAACTGTTCTGACATAGATTTCGACGTCTGACCTTCAACTTGATATCCCTCCGCGCTTGATTCTACTTTCAACTTGCCACTCGCAATCAACACATCTTTTATCTGCTGTGTCAACACAGTCCTCGATGGTGTAGTTTCAGTAACTTCTATCTTTAAGATCTCAGCGATCTCTTTTAACTTCTTTATTGATAAAGTTTTCAGAACCTCTTCTTCTGGATTTTCAATAAATTCCATTCTTTAGTTAAGAGATTTTAAAAATGTAAATTTTTCCAACTTACGTTTTTCCAATCGGAAGAATAATTTCAGCGTTCTTAGGCTTGCTCAGTAGGTCACTGCTCCAACACACAACACAACACCACTTGAATATATGCTTCACTATACAACTATCCCGGACGAGCCCCCAAATCTGTTATGGACCTCTTTAGGTTGATTATTATTACGACTCGTTAAATCGGATTCAATGAATATAGTTGTATCTTTATTAGAAGTCTCTAGATTCTGCTAATCTGTAGCCCAAGCTAGGGGTTCCTTGACTGACAGGTCTATGCAGTAATGTAGTTATATTCGTGATAATTATCTTCAACACCTTTCTCAACAACGATAGATCAAACAACTCCAGTTGTTGAATAAACAATTTTATTTAAATTGTAGACTCAATATAAACGATCAATAAACTTCATCAACTGGTGGCAACATAAGTATCAATAAAAAATGGCATTATATGTACATGTATGAATATAGCGACTTCACTCTACAAACGTTTAAACTGAACTAACTTTAAGGAGGTCGGGACTTTACAAAGAAAACGATCATCGAAGATTCTACAGGGTCTTAATACGCATTTTAACCTCTTTCTCTATAATTACTACGATCCAGAATTATCCCCCATTTCCACGGGATTTGAACGAATTATTTTATTTAAACTGCCCTCAGGGCATAAAGGTCAAACCTTGGTCGCTTTGGACTCTGATACGCACTTGTTAAGAGGTCAATGCCTTACTACGTCATTCATTTATGACCGAGATTCGTAACAATATGCTGAGATAATAATTCAATATATCTATACAAAAAAATACTCAACTTTTAATTTTTAAAATGCTTGAGCAACAGTTAAGCTAATTATTTTATTTCATCTTGCTATCTTGGATTTTTTTTTTGTAAAAGCGGGCTTAGAGTTTTTGCTTGTATTTAAGTGTAAGAATGTTATACTGTTTTGCTCAGGCCTGCCTCAAGATCTCAAAATGGAGACATCCCAAAGTGACATTCAGGCAGGCATGCTGGGTAACAAGCTGGTCACGACTCCATCAACGCCGCCTGGCCAGAGAAGAGCCGCAAAGACTATCTCGGTTCTCACAGGGACTTTAGCAACAAAAGGTGAAATTCAGTTTTGCTTTTCTATTCGCCATAAAAAAAAAACAAGTTCCTGCTTTTTTGTAAAACTTGTCCCTCACCTTATAATTAGTTATAACATCACAAAATAAAAAAATTAAAACATAATATAAAAATATATATACACTTGATTATTTCTCATTGTAATGTTACTGGCAGAGGATTTTATTGCTGTTGGTCATTGAGAATTCATATTTACTTAATGTAGCTGTTTTATTTTGTAGAGTTTATTTTACATAAAGTTCCATTACTGGCAGATATAACAAAGCTATTTTATTACATAAAGTTCCATTACTCTGCAGATATAACAAAATTGTTTAAATGTAACTGTTTGCTCTCTTCTTTCTCTGGTTCTAGTTTCCTCTAAAGCTCATGCTTCCAAAAATGTAGTCCAGCCTCCTGTGAATAGCACCAATGTGGAGAAACTTATCCTTGAGACCAGGCTGCCCTACGCACCCAAGCGGCCAAAGTGTAACAGTATACTGCACCTGTTTGATGCCTGGCTGTTTGATGCCTCCCTTGCAGGGGTTAGACTTCACCCATCCCATGCTGCACCAGGTAGGACGCAAGTGGAAATGTCTGATTATGCACTGTCAAAAAAATATTGATTGACATTCTGAAGGTCTAATAATAATAATAATGAAGCTTATATAGCGCATATCCCGCAATCAGTTCTATGCGCTTAACAATTACATTTACAATTACAATTAACGATGATAACAATAACAGACAAATGTTTAATAAGTGGGCTAGGAGTCAATAATAAACAGGTGAGTCTTAAGTCCGGTCTTGAAAAGATTAAAGTTCGAGCTTTGTCGCAGCTGGAGTGGCAGGGTGTTCCATGCGGAGGGGCCGGAGTAGGTGAAGGCCCGCTGACCAGCTGTCACGAGTTTTGTCCGCGGGATCGTCAAATTGAGTTTGTGAGCAGCCGATCGAAGTGGGCGTGGTTTTGTATATATTTCCAGACAGGAAATTAGATAATCAGGGGCAGAGTCATTGAGGCATTTATAGCATAGAGATGCGAGTTTATATAAAATCCTATTTTGAATAGGGAGCCAGTGCAGAGAGTAGAGCAGAGGTGAAATGTGGTCGGACTTCTTCTTCTTTAGGACTAGTCTGGCAGCGCAGTTTTGAACGTGTTGGAGTCCTTGAATGGAAGCGACAGGAAGGCCGGCCAGAAGAGAGTTACAGTAGTCCAAACGAGAGAAGAGGAGAGTGATGACGAGCTTGGTACAAGCTTCCGGAGTGAGGTAACGACGGATAGTGGCAATACGTCGCAGGTGAAAAAAGCAGGTTTTAATCAGGAAGGAGATGTGGGGTTGCATGGACAGAGTGGAGTCCAGAAACATGCCAAGGCTCTTTACAGTTGGGGAGAAGGGCACAGTAACGTCACCCAACTGGAGGTCAGTCACGCTGAGGGAAGCAAGCTTCTGTCTCGTTCCTACGAGTAGGGCTTCGGTCTTATCGCTGTTGAGCTTCAACTTGTTTTCTGTCATCCAGTTCTTGATGTCCAGGAAATAACAGGAGATAGAAGCAAGGAGCTCGTCGATGTCCTCAGGCTTGGCGCTGTTTAGGAGCTGGGTGTCATCAGCGAAAAAGTGATAATTAAGGTTGTGTCGCTCGATGACGAAGGAAAGGGGTTGGGTGTACAAAGTGAAGAGGACTGGGCCGAGGACGGACCCCTGTGGTACACCATAGCGGACGGTGACGGGCTGGGAGGACAAAGATTCAGTAGTGACGGTCTGGGAGCGACCGTCGAGGTAGCTCTTGAACCAGGAGAGGGCTATATCATGAATGCCGAACGTGAAGCTGAGGCGATCGATGAGTAGGTGGTGGTCGATCGTGTCAAAGGCCGCGGACAAGTCCAATAACACAAGGGCGGAGACGAGACCTCTGTCTGCGGCGTTCAGGAGGTCGGTGGTGATCCGCAGTAGCGCTGTCTCAGTGCTGTGATTGGGGCGATATGCCGACTGGAACACGGGCATAAGCGAGTTCAGGGACAGGTGGACGTTCAATTGCTCAAGGATGATGCGCTCCAGGAGCTTGGAGAGGTAGGGGAGGTTTGATACTGGACGGTAGTTCCGGCATTCATTCACATCAAGTCCGGATGTCTTCAAGAGTGGGCGGACGATGGCGGATTTAAAACAGTTAGGAACGATGCCTGTGGAGAGGGAGGTATTAATGGTATCGGTGATGTACGGCAGGAGCTTGTCCAAGCACTGGGTGAACAGAAAGCCCGGCAGAGGGTCAAGCTCGCAGGTCTTGATGGGGGACTTCATAATGATGCGCTTAACATGGTCGATGGTGACAGGTTGAAAGCAGGTGAGAGGGGAGCCAGAGAAGGCGGGAGGGGGTGGGGAAGGGCGATAGGCATCATGATCCAGAGAACTACGCAGATTCTCTATCTTCTCCTTAAAGTGCTCTGAGAAGAGTTCTGGGAGGTCCACGGGTGGGTGTGTTGTGGGGAGGGGTAGAGAGGGTGAGGAGCCGAGGAGGTTGGACATGATCGAGAATAGCTCCTTGGACGACGAGGCTTGCGTGATGCGGTTGTGGTAGTGCTGGACCTTGGCGGCAGTGATGGCTTCCTTGACGCGGAGCCGCATGTCCCTGAAGATCTGGCGGTGGATCTCGAGGCCGGAGAGTCGCCAAGTGCGCTCGGCCCGTCGTCGTTCGTGCTTGGCAGCTTTGACGTCGTCGGAAAACCAAGGAGCTGGCGGTCGCTCAGAAACTGCACACAAAGATGGCGGGGCGTGCTTGTCGAGAAGCTGGCGTAGAGTCAGGGTGAAAAAGGAAGCATGGTGAGAAGAGGGGTCACGCTGAGCCAGCAGCAAGGCAGCCTCATTGCCAAAGGTGTCAGTATCTATGGCTCGCAGCTTACGGCGGGTGACAATCTTGCATTTCTTCACCGGTCTGGTGATATTGACAATGAAGCAGATGGCAGAATGGTCAGAGACAAGAAGGTCGCTGGCGACTAGGCTGGAGACGAGGTTGTCAGAGGATCTGGTGACGATCCAGTCGAGGATATGACCACGGGAGTGGGTGGGGAATGGGACGACCTGGTCAACACTGTAGTTGTCGAATAGTGCCCGTGCGCGCTTGGTGTTGGCATCAAAGGGACAGTCCCAGTGTATGTTGAAGTCACCCAAGATGATGACTCTGTTAGGGGTGACATTGTAGTTGTCAAGTACAAGAGCAAACTCATCAAAGAAAGTAGCATCTTTGAACTTGTTCTTGGCGTTTGGTGGGGGACGATAGATGCAGAGGAAGGAGAGAGTCGTGGTGGTAGAAACTTTAATTTCCACGGCTTCGAAGGTGGTGTGGGAAAAGGGGAGAGTGTTGGAGAACAATACAGCAGCATGGAGATGACGGCGATACCTCCCCCCGTGCCAGTGGGGCGGGGAAAAGAAGCTGTGAGGTGACTAACAGGGGTTAGTTGTTCGCACTTGGGGTCGTCCCCAGATCGTAGCCATGTTTCGGTGATAAACATGAAATCTAGATTTTTTTCGACAATAAAGTCAGAGATGAGCTCGGCTTTCCCGACAGGGTTAACTGATTGAGAGTTTATGAGGCAAACACTGAGTGCCTTGTTAGAAGCTTTGGCAGATAAGGGAGGGGATGGTCGATTTGCTTTGGGGGGATATGCAGGCACAGAGAGGGGAGGGGAGGATTGATGTGCAGGCATATAGAGGGGAGGGGAGGGTTGATATGCAGGCGTAGAATGGGAAGGAGAGGGTTGATATGCCAGATCAGGGGCTGCGGGGGACGAAATGGGGTGACAATGTCCAGCTCTCGTCCCACGTCTAGTTGGTAGGTGGCGTCCGATGCCGAGCCTACGAATAGTAAGAAAGAGTTTGGTATCCAGATGTGTATTGAGTTTCGAGCTAATTTTCCCAATGTTAAGAAATAACTTCTTATCCATTTCTTCACATCAGTAAGGTCGATTTAATTGATAATTAGTAGCATACAATAGAAGTGGCTAGTATAAAAACAAGCTAGTGTGGCAGCAGCAGTCGTTGCTTTGTTTACAAAAATTTCCAGGAGCTAGTGTTTCAAATCCGGTCTAGTGTTTCAAATCCAGTAGTTTACAGGGACACAGTGGCCGAGCTGGCCTACCGAATATCCTGGGTTCGAACCCTGGTGAATTTGTTTTCCGGTCTGGAGGGCACCCCTGAGTCTACCCAGCTCTGATGGGTACTTGATTTTAGTTGGGGTAAAGAAAAGGCAACTGGGAATTGTGCTGGCCACACAATCCCTTAGTATGCAGTGGCCACAGAAACTGGTAAACGCAGCTTCATCGGCTCCATGGATCAACTTGGCCCGACAGTCTGAACCCTTTATACTGTCTAACCTTTTGACATAAATTGCCTTTATTTTTTTTCAGTCAAAGAACGCAGGACCAGCTCATTCATAGAGTCAAAGCATAGCTCTCTTTCAATGGACCTAAACACAGACCCTAGCCAGACCAGAGATGTGGCCTACCAGGCCGGCAGGGCAGAAGCCTGTGGTGCCCTCTGCCGCATCTTCTGTGCCCACAAGACTGGTGAAGTGATACTGCCAGAATACTATGCCCGTTTCTACCTGATCATGTATTATGGCCTGCAGACAGACGATGTGAGCTTTTATTTAGCAGTGATCCTTTGACAGAAAATTCCATTGTTATGCTTATTAATTTTAAAATATCCTTTAAAAAAAGATTTATATAGAAATGTGAAATAGAAAATTCCATTGTTATGTTTATTAGTTTTAAAATATCCTTTAAGAAAAAGTTTATATAGAAATGTAAAATTGAAAATTCCATTGTTATGTTTATTAGTTTTAAAATATCCTTTAACAAAAAGTTTATATAGAAATGTAAAATTGAAAATTCCATTGTTATGTTTATTAGTTTTAAGATAACCTTTAACAAAAAGTTTACGTAGAAATGTATTACTGTTTCAGGCAACAATTAGTGGTGAGGTTTTGTCCAACATCCTCTTCAACTCCTGCTCACTGCTGAGAGTGGACCTGTCTGGCATTCAGTTGTTGCTCCCTTACATATTGAAGGCTATTGAATTAGTGCTGAGCAAAATAACACCAGACTTCAAGTATGTGAACAATGTTTGTTGTCAATGTCGATTGAAGTTTATTTCCTATCATTTATTTTCAAAAAAAGGAAAGTAAAGAACATACTTGTGATGTTTTGATTGTTACGCGAAAGTTGGATCTTGTTGGCCAGTTCATTGGAGCTTGTGTCCCCAGGTCTGAGGTCATTGAGTTATTTTGTGTGTTGGCATAACGGCCGCTTCCATTGGTAGCAAGTTGTGACATACCCGACTGGTTTTTTGTGTGATAGAGAAATGAGAGTGTGTTGACAGCTTTGGTTTGAAGTAGTTGTGTTTTTAATCGCTTGTACTTAAAGTTTACACTTAATTAAATGATAATTAAAGATTGTTTTTGTTGATACGCAAGTTCCTTCATTGATTTGTTATGCTGTGTGAGCACTTACACGATTACCCTGGACGACGAATATAACATGATGTATTTCTCCTGTAGACTGTGTGAGCAGATTCCTTATTCTGAACTGAGGAAAGCCTGTATTCACCTGTTGATCTCAATGTTGTCTTTACCTTTGCACTTTAAAGACTTGGAAATAAAAGGTAAACAAGTTTTAAAAAAAATAAATTTGTGTGGTTAAAAAAAATAATTTTTGTGCTTAAAAAAATCAAAGACATTGGAGCTGTTGGCTTTTTAAAGTGCTTTATAAGAGTCTTTGTTGAGCGCCACAATTTAGAACCACAATGCCATTATATCAAACCTTTGTCTAGACAGTGTGAACCTGTTTTTTGCTTACTCTGGTGATATAATAATAACAAATGTTTGGATGTCCATATGGTCCAATGCAACATTACCTTTCACTTTAGGAATGTCGTAATTTGAACTGTTTAGGTTAGATTATAGTTTTATAGAATTAATGTTAAAAGACTAGAACATAAAAAAATAATATTATAGAATAACTGTTGAAAGACTGTAATGTTATGGAATAATATCATAGAATAACTTTAAAAAAAATTTTGTATAAAATTAACAGTTCTTCTATAACTGAATAGTCTTGTAACAATTTAAGTATTATAAGATTGGAGATTAACATTGAAATTTTTACAGTCCTTAGAATTACTGCTACAAAGTTTGCTACTGATTGTGAGAAATGCTTTTTGTCTCAATCAGATATCTTAAAGAAAGACGACAGTCAGCCCCCAGTGACATTTATTTCCCTGAGAACACGCATCACAGAATTAATTCGAGTGGCTTTGACCAATGAAACTGATTCACAGAATACTCAGATGTTACTTGGTATGTTATAGTGTAAATAGAATACTCAGATATTACTTGGTATGTTATAGTGTAAATAGAATACTCAGATATTACTTGGTATGTTATAGTGTAAATAGAATACTCAGATATTACTTGGTATGTTATAGTGTAAATAGAATACTCAGATATTACTTGGTATGTTATAGTGTAAATAGAATACTCAGATATTACTTGGTATGTTATAGTGTAAATAGAATACTCAGATATTACTTGGTATGTTATAGTGTAAATAGAATACTCAGATATTACTTGGTATGTTATAGTGTAAATAGAATACTCAGATATTACTTGGTATGTTATAGTGTAAATAGAATACTCAGATATTACTTGGTATGTTATAGTGTAAATGCTCAGATGCTACTTGGTATGTTATAGTGTAAATCATAGGTTCTCAACCTTTATCGGCTCACCGACCCCTTTTACAATTTTTATCCGCTCACCGCCCCTCCCCCTTCACACTTTCTTTTAGCGCCCACTCCCCACTACCTTTTCGCCCGCCTGGACTAGAGTTTCCGCTATTTTTTAGGATTTGTGGGATTAATTATCTTTAAAAATAAACTGAAAAGGAAACGTATTGTAAGAATTAATAGATCAAACAATTGCCTAAACAAAAGGTTTAAATAAATCAATATTAATGTGAATCGTTTGCCTGGTCTGTTGCTAGAAATTTGTCTATTTTAGTTTCAATTTCGGTTGCAAATGCCGTCTAATAATTAGTAAGATTTGTTATATTACAAAACAGAACTTGTTAGGCACCACAATTGAATCAAATGGGGAAACTTACTTTTTTTTTATTAAAGGGAGATAATTAGCCCATTTTATTTGAACTAATATTTTTTTTTTTTTTCTTTTATAAAAAATAAATGGCTTAGAATCTATAACTTTGACATGATCAAACTGTAAAAAATATTTGAAAATTATATAAATATTATATGACTAAAGAATTTATATGTATATTTTCAAGCATTACAATAACTACCCAGTTTGTATGATTACTACTTATCTATACCACTCAATTATAATGCAGACTATGGTTTAGATATTTCAAACATTAATGACATTTCGGTAAAACTGAGATCAAAATATTAATATTAGCAGATGTAAGGGAGACAGTCCGATGAACCAACCACAGGACCAGCCAGTTGCACACCATAGTTGCCAAAAACTGACCGATACTTCATCGAAAAGCCACTGCTATTCCTATTTCTTATTAATATAATATTATGTAGGCATACTGTTGGGGGATATCAGATATTTAGCAGCACTTGCATTTACATCACATTTCATCCAAAAAACCGCCCACTTGCCCTTCACCGCCCCCCAATCGCCCCCAGGAATGTCAGCGCCCCCTTAAAGCGTCTCACCGCCCTCCGCGGGGGGGGGGGGGGGGGGGGGGGGGGGCGATATCGCTCCCCGTTGAGAACCTATGGTGTAAATAGAATACTCAGATATTACTTGGTATGTTATAGTGTAAATACTCAGATATTACTTGGTATGTTATAGTGTAAATACTCAGATGTTACTTGGTATGTTTTTGTACTAATAGACTACGCGGATGATACTTGGCTTGTTATAGTATATTATACTCAGATGTTACTTGGTATGTTTTAGTATTAGTAGAATATTCAGATGTTATAGTATAAATAGAATACTCAGATGTTACTTGGTATGTTATAGTATATAGCTTAAATACAATGTGATTACTATTATTTGAGCCTGTCATAAGATTTCATGTGGGATGTCACTTTATGTTGAGTTTATGTAATACTAAGCAAAAGACGTCTTTTGGAGTGCGCTCGTTTGAATCTGCGGCGCCTTCCATATGGAACAGCTTGCCTGAGACACTGTGAAATTCTGAGCCAAATGAGTCTTTTAAAACAAGTTTAAAGACATTTCTCTTTAACTAGTGGCTGTGTTCCTTGCTTACCCATACATATCCCACTGCAATTTATACCAAGAGCGCACTGAGAATGCTAAATGTAATAGCATGGATACAAGCGCTATATAAATAGCCATTATTATCATTATTATTATTATTATGGTTGAATCTTACCTTGTCAGGTGGTCTGCTGTTGGTCGTTGAAGACTTGGCTTCTAGTGAACAAGCTGGAAATCTACCCCTGCAGCCTAATCAAGATATTTGTGATGCTGACTTGCAGACAGGTCATTTGATTTCATCGTCATTTCAATCTCTTTTATTATTATTTCTATAGTCATATTTAGTATTTTATTTCCATCTCTTAATTACCCAGTAGTAACTTGTTAACTATGTTCTGTCATTTGGTTCCACAGACAACAAGTCCAGTCCTTTGGTTGGTTCAGGGGAAAGTTCAAGCTACCAGGAACCCAGCAGATTCCCAGAACTTTCCAATTCCAAAAGCCCTCCACCTACAAACCTAGGTCTGTTGAACAAAGTTATTTATTAAATTGAGTAGTCCTCCTCACTAAAGTCAACAGAAACTGATTTTACAGAATTAGCGTCTTTTGATAGACAAATAATATATTCTATCCAATGTATTAGAGTATATTTGGTTTCGATGAAAATGTACCACATTTGAAAGTGTTTAAGGGGGATGGATATTGTGCCCACCACACAATGCCCTTGTATGCAATAGCTATATAGAAACACACACTCACTGAAGTAGTCAAACAGATACAAATATACGGTACTTAATTTTCAAAACACATATTGTGTCCCACAAAGAAATGTTTCTTTATTTTAATGCTTAAATATCTTGAATCTGTTTTGTAACACTGCACTTGAAGATATAGAGCAAGTGAAACCCTTTCTTACTTCTAAGTTTTGGACGTGTGTTTCAGATACAGCCTATGGCCTGTTTGGACATGCCACATCACTGGTGTGTAACAGGCTGATGGCCACTTGGAAGACTGACCTCAACGTTGCCCTAGCCGCCATGGAGCTCTTGTCTGGATTAGCCAAGGTGAAGATCAACCCAGCCAACCTGCTGATGTGTAAACGCACAGTCAAATGGATGTGTGATCTCATTGTGTATCAGGTAACCTCCCCTTTGTCAGATCTCGCGTATCTGTTCAGCATTAGGCATGTCTGCGTTTTGATTGTCCAATCTGTCTTGAATTAAAGACAAAAAAAAAGTAACCAATCAAATTTCATTGTTATCATAAACATACTTTTTTTTCTCAGTCTTATAGATAAAGGTACTGGTATAAATACAATATAAAAATTAGTCTTTTCTGCATTAGTTTGGGAAACAGGACGCTGTTAATCATTTAAATAAAAAAGTATTTTCAGCATTGATTTGGTAAATAGGAAGCTGTTGCAAACTATCGGTCATTTAGAAAACACATGTGAGCGAAATGCTCAGAAGAAAAATGATTTGTTATATTTTAGCTTTCCACACCAAGCTGAATTTCACAATGAAAATTAACAGTAATGCTTCTATGTCTTAAAAAAAAAAGACCTTATTCTTGACTGATGGACTTTGTGTGTGTTTCAGTGCTCGAGACCAGCGCCAAGCCACTCCAGAGATCTGCATTCCATGCTGTGTGCTGCCTTCAAGTGCCTGCAGCTGTGGCTGGTGGAGCACAGCTCCTTGCTGTATGACAGAGAGTGTCTCCACCAAGTTCTGGAAGTGGTGGAGCTGGGCATCTCTGGGTCCAAGTCACAGGTAATGGATGAAACATAGATGTTCAGCCAGTAGCCTCCTCTTTGTTTTTATATTACAGTCTGTTCTACACAAGCCAGAGGATGTCCTTTAAAGACTTCTCTTACTGTTGTTGGCTGTCTTTCTAATGTTCTAAGATGTCTTTTAGACATTTGTTCTTCTCTTCTATCCCCAGTTTTAGACAGTCTTTCTAATGGTCTATCCCCACTTTTAGGATATCTTCCTTTACTTTAATCATGTCTTTTAGACTTTCTTCCTATTTTCTATTGTGCTAAGACTTTTTCTCAACTTTTACTCTGATGTTCTCTTCTAACTACTTTAAGACTATCATTCTGATATTCTAAGATGTATTTGTTACTTTTTTTTGTTCTATCGCATCATGTAGACTTTATCTTTATTTCATTTTTTTTATGTCTTTTAGACTTTCTCCCTATAGTTCTAAGAGGTTTATTAGACTTTGGTCCCTATACCCCTTTTACCTTTCTTCTAATTCAAAAAATAGGATGTCAATATTCTGGGTTTATTTTTTTTAATTAATGTTGCTTAATACTGTTTTAAAAAAAAATATTTTTAACCAATAAATGGTGTTAAGCGTGAGAAATTGAAATTTAACAGCAAGACACTTTAACAGATATGACATTTGGAAACTTGTAAAGCTTTGACAGGTAGATGCTTTCATAGAATTCACACTGGGAATCTTTTTAAAAGATTTCAATTTGAAATCTTGTAAAGATTTGACAGACGCTTTTGTAGAATTGACATTTGGAATTTTAGACAAATTAGACTGACGGATTTGCCAGGTAGAAACTAACGAGTATGTTCAAACTTACAAAAATTGCATCAAAACGCAGGCTCAGGTAAACAATCCGCAGAGTTTCCGCTACCAACACTATTCACAGGTAACAAAATATTGCAAGAAATGAGCCATCGTTATGTTACTCTTTCCTTTTCGTTCTGCAAGCCTCTTCATTGTTTGGCTGAGCATAGCCTCCAAGTAGCATATTATTTTTTTTTTCCTTGTGGCCATGACACTTCATGCCACAATTTGTTATCTCAATTCTCTGCTGCTTTGTTTTATTTTATTCAACTGAATACACATTTATTCATGCTGTTTAATTCTGTTTCTTTGTGAATAATTTCTGTTTCTTTCATCTGTTTCAAAATTATTTTCACTTTTAGACATGAAAAAGAAAAGCTTTTCTTGTTGGTCGATATATTTATTATTTTGTGTTTTATAGACTAAAAATGTTATGATTATATTCACAGATTTATTTGATTAGACTAACTCATCTTTGCCACCCTAAGCATAAAGTTCGGTTATTCAAATCAAGCTTTTATGCTATAATGATATTACTCTTGCTCCAATTGTATTCACTATAGTTATAGTGCTCTTTACCACACACTCATCAACTGTAATGGATTTTCACCACCTGTTTGAAAAATGCTTTTACAAACATGCACATGCTTTTTTTTACAGAATCAGAACTTTTTTAAAAATTTTGGTTGTTGAGGAGTTCAATGTTATTATTCCAATGAAATAAATATTTAAAAAAACAATAGTAAGATGATCGAACAAAGGCCTGGAGATAAAAACAATTTTCTTACTATTTTTTCAGTAAAGTAAAAAATTTATATAAGTTGTCTTTTTACATGAGTGACATTTTGGTCATGTTATGGATTGCCTGTTGCTGTTTCCAAAACCGGATTGTTTTTCTAGGACAGAGTGGTTAACCCTGTGCCTAACCCCCAAACTGCAAGACCAGGGTACTAGCTTTAGTCTGACCCCTACCGCGTCGACCTTCCAGCTTGGTTGAACCTGCCAGGAGTTAAAACTCCCGCTGGTATAGCTCTGGGGGTCGTCAGGGTACTCAAGCTGCCAAACCGCGCCAAAGCCTAGTACCGATGGTATGCGCCCACACAATCAGGACAACAATCAGTTTAAGGACATTGAAAAAACCTGTATAAAAATGAACACGCAGCTGAAACTACACACGGTGCAGAACACAATAATGTTCTGTTTAGAACACATTTTCTATAAGATGATAAGATGAAGTATTATTTCTGAGACAGTGTGTGATGACTTCCCTTCCATCTGACAAAGTTTGATGAGTAGTCACAGCCTTCATACATCCCATCATCATAACATTTCTGAACATCAGCAATTAAATGATTCATAGAGAATTGTGAAGCGTGATCTCAAAATGGCAGCAATGATAAAAACTTGGCTAGATCTGAGGTCATTATCCGATGTCCGTTTCTATTTGCTACTTTATGAGCAGATTTTTTAAAAACGATTTTGTGTGTGTGTCTTGCTTTTAATACTACATTTTATATATGAGTGAGTGAGTGATTTGGTAGAATAAGTAATTGCACTAGCTAGTAATTGGTCACATCTTAATAATGGATTGGGGGGGGGGGGGTGTTTAGAGTGGAGGGGGGAATTTTCAAAATTGGTTATTGGCCTTTATTTCAGTTTTTGTAACATGAGCAGCAAATTCACATTTTTGTTGTTATTCTAGTTGGCATAAGTGATGGAGGATAAAAGACAATACAGTAAAGTTTAAAAAAGAAACATAAGTGGTCTTGATGTCATATATTTTAAATCTATATTAATTCCTTATCTCAAATATGTGCTATAAATGTAAGATCTTAAAAGAAAACAATACTTTAAATCTTACTTACATTTACCCATTATTATTTTCTTTCATACACAACATTCAACCAGATTGCTATCTCTACCCTGACATCTATAAACTACTGGAAGAATAATAAACATATATACTGATATAGTAGGCTACATCTCAACATTCATTTATTACATTTTACCATTTGCTGCATCCTTTATGACTAGACTAATTTTAGCTTTCACAATCACAGTCTACTTTAACCACAGTGTTTACTCACCAATAGTCTACTCAACACAATTAGATAAACTTTTAGTTCTACTGATTATAATGAACAGAAAGCATTTACAACTCTTTCATAGATTTTATAACCCAGTATATTTATTTTGCTACTTTTTTTTAACAAATTAAGGAAAAAAAAAATAGTTCTAGCTTTGTGCTTACACTCATGTCTAGATTAGTTAAATTAAATCTGATTGCCCTTAGCCTGTAATAAATTAACTAAGTCGTGATCAGTTGATTAACCTCTGCCGATGATTCATTTCTTATGTTATCGTTTCTTTTTCCCTGCTTTTGTTATGTTGAAGAGAAACATTTTCCTTTCAGACAAAGACTCAAGAAATGCAAACAGTTAAGGTGAAAATTGACAAGGATTCTAAATCTGTGTCAATGAAGGTACTATGGTCCCCCCCAAACCTCCACATATAAGTTTTGTTTTATTCAAAGACCTTTAGTGACAGGTTTTGTGTGTGTGTTGTACTATTTTTTCCCTTCTCGTTCTCAAATTTTATTAGAAGTAGCACCCGATCTCTCCCCCCCCCTCCCCGAAACATGTATCGTTGCATTCCATTGTCTCGGCATTGGTCATTCTTCCATTGTGGTGGTCATGAACTCACAGCTTGCTTTAATGTTAGGCTTAATAATAATAACATAGGTCAGTGCTGTGTTGGCGGCTTTGATAACTTAGGTCAGTGCTGAGTTGGCAGCATGCATTTAACTCATGCCAACAACAAGCACTGCTAGAAGCTAATAAATCACCATAAATAAGGCTCATTTTAATGAAATATAGAAATTCTTTCAAATTAAAACAAAAACAACTTTTATTGTAAATAAAGTTTTTATTAGTGTGAAAAAAAACTATACACATAATATATATATAAATATAAAAATCTATAAATATTTCAATTTTTATGTGTCTATTCAGAGTTTTGACAAATTATAATCATAATATAATGGGAAAACATTACACTATACACTATATGTGTTATTCTTTTTTAATATTTAGCTGATTAAGGTGAGCCTTATTTAGTCAAATTGATTCATCTCATTGAAATGTTTAACATTTAATAAAAAAAATGTTTAGCATATAGAAGATCTTGGGTTATTAAATAATTAGTTGAATTAATTATTTTTTTTTGGTTTTGGTGTAAGCGGCATTACAAAAAATGGGAGATAAGCGTGTTGATTTGGTAATGTAGTCCACAGCTTAAGGTGCACCCACATCAATTTATTGCTGTTTAGCAACAAATTGTAAAGCAAGGTTTTAGAAAGAAAAAATATATTTTAATTTTGTACCAAATAAATATAAAGGGTTTGAAGGCTGCCGAATAGAAAAGAAAGAAAGAGCCATTATTTATGGAAAAGACTTTGAATCACAAAACTGTCAGTCTTACAGGAATTCCTTTCTTATATGTAGTACAGAATTAAACAATCCAATGTAGCCTTGATATTCAGCTGTCCCTCGGAGCTTTCCACAGCTGTCAGTCACGTGTCAATATTATCTGCGTTCTTCTTCATTTGTGCCATGCCTGCCCCATTCTTGAATGTATTTCTCCAACCTCTGCTTCCCTCCTTCCCCACAAAAGCCACTTCTAAAAGCATAAAAACTTCTTTTGACTGAAATGAATGTTGATGATGATATTCCTTTAGCATTCCATCTTGTGTAGTATTTAGTATGTGTGGTGTTGTTTACTCAGTCCCATAGAGCACATTGGTCTGTTAGTCTCTCTCTCTCTCATGTACATCTTGTTGTAATATATACCTTTTCACTGTACAAGTTGTTAGTCTCTCTCTCTCATGTACATCTTGTTGTATATATACCTTTTCACTGTACAAGTTGTTAGTCTCTTTCTCTCATGTACATCTTGTTGTATATATACCTTTTCACTGTACAAGTTCTCTCTCATGTACATCTTGTTGTATATATACCTTTTCACTGTACAAGTTCTCTCTCATGTACATCTTGTTGTATATATACCTTTTCACTGTACAAGTTGTAAGTACCCGGTACTCCAACTGTGAGGTGATCAGTCCCATGACATGTTTATAACCCATGATCTTCATAAGGTAATCACTCAAATACAGCATTTAATGGACTGGCAGAGTTCTGTAGAGACATTTGCCTGTTTGATGCATTGCCAATTGTATTTCTCTTCTATACGATTTTATGAGTCCCTGTGTCCCAGTAGTAAAAATAAAAATCCTTATTCAAACCATTGTCTGCACATTGGTGAAAACAGTATGAACTCTTACTTTAATGTAATATTAAAAGGTGATTCCCCTTCTTTACATTGATGTAATGTTAAAAGTTTTAACATAATAATGAAATATGAACAATTGTGAACATGACATTAATGTAACACTGAAACACTAATAATGACAGATGTAACAATAAAACAGGAACAATGTTATTGAAATAAATGCATTGTGTGTGTAGACAAATTCATGATTGGAACAACTTCGCACCATAAACTAAACACGCTATTATCACATTACATTAAAAGCAAGGATAAATCCAAATATAAATTTGAAACTGTCACAACAAATTTAAATATAACATTTTCATTACATTGGATAGCCTACCTATTTAGCTCTTTATTACCATAACTGTTGCATTGCTTTGTGTATTTTTTAATGAAAATTTACTGCTGAATTCCAATATCCACATATTTTCTGTTGTTTTCTTGTTTTCTGAAATATAAGAATGAGCAACATTAAAAAAAATTGTGATTTGTATAAAATTATTTCTTTAGAAACTAAGCATTCAAGGCCATGCATAAAACTATTTAACGGCAGGGTTCATATAGGCTGAGAAAGCTTAAGTAAAAGTTTTGGAAAGTTTCAGTACTTTTTTTTTCTGTTTTAAATCTAATATGTAGCTCTAATTTGTCAGATTTTCACATAATTTGTTTTAATCTTAAAATTAAAGCATTTTTCTTAGTCTCCAGTGTCTACAAAATTGATGATTAAAAAAATAAAAAAATTCAATTAAAATTAAATCTGAATTACCAGGTAATTTGATTTTAAAAATTGTCAAGTAAATAATAGCTTAGCTACATAGAAACAAAAAAAATACTTTTTTTCATTGTGATGGAGTGTTTTTTTAAATGTAATATATGGATTCATAAAATACTTTTATGGTTACAGTTACAGGTGTATGCTGGTATTTGTATAGTGTTATTACAGTTTGGTGTTTAGGGTTAAAGTAGTTATTAGTTTATTTGTCTGTTTTTTTTTTTGTAGTTCTCAATTCACGGAAGTGTGTAAAAAATATAAGACTCGATCATGCTCTTTAAATATTTTAGACTTATAATACAATTTTGCAAAGTTATTAATTAAACATTTATGTTTTTATGATACATTAAAAATAAAATTATTTTATTGAAAAATAATTGTGAAAAAGAAAGTTTAATTTCATTATTGTTTTCAAATTTGTTTTTTTAATAACAGCATGTAATAGGGTAGAATTTATTTTTAAAATGATCAAGAACTAGAAATAACTAAATTTATGCCTGATGAGATATGTAATGCTGAAGCAAGTTTTGAATTGTGTACAGAACAGGGCCAGCGACCCTCCCAAGTACAAGGGCAGCAAGGAGCTCATGCCAGCTTCAATGAGAGTGAAGGATGCAGCTGAGGCTTTGTTGACATGCATCATTGATCAAGTGGTGGGTGAAACTTACTGCACAGTTTTATTTAAAAAATATATTCTCTCCATAATTTTATAGGAAATCCTCTAAAAGTATCACTATTATCAGCAATGTTCATAAAGTTTGGGAATGTTTGGGAAATTGACTTGAAGTTTAAAAGTTTGATAAAATTGACTTGAATTTTTAAAGTTTGGGAAAATTGACTTGAATTTTTAAAGTTTGGGAATGTTTGGGAAAATTAACTTGAAGTTTTAAAGTTAGGAAAAATTGACTTGAATTTATAAAGGTTGGGAATGTTTGGGAAAATTGACTTGAATTTTTAAAGTTTGGGAAAACTGACCAAGGTTAGGGAAAATAGTGTAAATTTTGCTGGAACGGACACTATGGAGTGAAAATAATTTCTTTTCATTTAAAAAAAGTAAATAACTGTTAAGTAAATTATGTTGTAATTATTTTTTTTATAAAATTATTCTATGGCTACTTGAAAACCTCCTACAATAATTTTTTGTAAAATTTGGTCTTCCTATATACACTACAAGATATGTTGCACACATAAGTAAAAAGGTATCCATAGGACCGGTGAAGCAGCGTTCACCAGTTTCCGTGGCCACGGCATACTAGGGGATTGTGTGGCCAGCACAATGCTCAGCCGCCTTTATTGTGCCCCAACTAAAATCCCTAGCCTTCACCAAGATTTGAACCCAGGACCTTCGGTGTGCCAGTGGAAGGTGCTGCCTTGGCCACCGTGGCCCTCCCCCCCCCCCCCCCAATTTGTGTAGAGTTTATGAAAAGAACCAAAAGGAGCGCTCCCCAGGGTACTTCTTTTTGTGCCCAATGACACAGGGAACCCCAAGTAAAGGCTGTGATGAGGAGCGCAGATCGGATGAATGACACATGCATTTATTTATGTGCGTTTGATATTTTCAATTTACAGGGTGCTTTCCCTCCTCCCTGTGGACCAGAGTCCCTGTTCTCACTTCTGGATGAAAGGTCGTTGCTCAAATTTGCCAAAGGGAGTGCACTCCCAGAGCAAGGATCACTGTTCAAATACTTTGTCATAGACAACTCAGTCATTGTCGGGCTGATGGAGCAACCACTTGGAAACATAGAAGGTTAGACCTGGTGCTTTAGTCAATAATACAGGCTCAGTCTATATAGACCTGGTGCTTTAGTCAATAATACAGGCTCAGTCTTTATAGACCTGGTGCTTTTGTCAATAATACAGGCTCAGTCTACATAGACCTGGTGCTTTAGTCAATAATACAGGCTCAGTCTACATAGACCTGGTGCTTTAGTCAATAATACAGGCTCAGTCTACATAGACCCTGTGCTTTAGTAAATAATACAGGATCAGTCTATATAGACCTGGTGCTTTAGTAAATAATACAGGCTCAGCCTATGTAGACCTGGTACTTTAGTAAAACATACAGGCTCAGTATACATAGACCTGGTGCTTTAGTAAATAATACAGGCTCAGTCTATATAGACCTGGTGCTTTAGTAAATAATACAGGCTCAGTCTATATAGACCTTGTGCTTTAGTAAATAATACAGGCTCAGTCTATGTAGACCTGGTGCTTCTGTAAATAATACAGGCTCAGTCTACATAGACCTTGTGCATTAGTAAATAATACAGCCTCAGTCTACATAGACCTGGTGCTTTTGTAAATAATACAGGCTCAGTTTATATGGAGATGTTATCTAAGTCATAAAATATTCAGTAAACGCAGATGTCTTTTCTTTTTATAAAGACTATTTGAGGTTCTCATTGTTTCAGATTGAGTTGTAATTAAGGTATATAAGGCACTAAGGTATATAATAGCAGGCTATGTATCATAAATATTTAGAATGATTTCCAAGTTGTACAAGGTCATCCCTAAGTTAACTATCTGGACTGTTTTTATTTTTATCTTTAGATCCGTTACCTACTGTGACAGCTTTGATTAGAGGAGCTTTTGGACGTCATGCTTGGACCATGCAACTGAGGCATTCACCAAGAACTAGTAAGGTAAAAGATTCAGTTCACATGTCATCATTGACAGTTCAGTGACAGTATGACACAGTGGCAGACTGACAGTGCGATACAGTTACAGTGTGGCATGGTGACAGTTTATTATGGTGACAGTACTGTACAGTGCAAAGACATTGCAGTATGGTGACAGTTTATTATGGTGACAGTACTGTATAGTGCAAAGACAGTGCTGGATGGTGACAGTTCTGTATAGTGCAAAGACAGTGCGGGATGGTGACAGTACTGTATAGTGCAAAGACAGTGCGGGATGGTGACAGTACTGTATAATGCAAAGACAGTGCGGGATGGTGACAGTACTGTATAATGCAAAGACAGTGCGGGATGGAGACAGTACTGTATAATGCAAAGACAGTGCTGGATGGTGACAGTACTGTATAATGCAAAGACAGTGCTGGATGGTGACAGTACTGTATAATGCAAAGACAGTGCAGGATGGTGACAGTACTGTATAATGCAAAGACAGTGCTGGATGGTGACAGTACTGTATAATGCAAAGACAGTGCTGGATGGTGACAGTACTGTATAATGCAAAGACAGTGCGGGATGGTGACAGTACTGTATAATGCAAAGACAGTGCTGGATGGTGACAGTACTGTATAATGCAAAGACAGTGCGGGATGGTGACAGTACTGTATAATGCAAAGACAGTGCGGGATGGTGACAGTACTGTATAATGCAAAGACAGTGCGGGATGGTGACAGTACTGTATAATGCAAAGACAGTGCGGGATGGTGACAGTACTGTATAATGCAAAGACAGTGCGGGATGGTGACAGTACTGTATAATGCAAAGACAGTGCTGGATGGTGACAGTACTGTATAATGCAAAGACAGTGCGGGATGGTGACAGTACTGTATAATGCAAAGACAGTGTGGGATGGTGACAGTACTGTAAAGGGCAAACACATTGCAGTAAAAAGATAGCACATTGACTCACTAATTTTAAAGAATAAACCACATTGTTGATTAGTTGACCTCGGCTCACACATCATATTTCCAACAGATCTCCTCCAGGGCTCACCTTTCAGACCCAGGCAGACCCGTGCCAGACGACGATGTATGTCAGGTGCCAAATGTCAAGCACAGATATTTTCCAGACAGCGTGGAGAAAATACCCCAGACTAAAGCGTTAGTATCAATTATATAATCACACAACTAAGGGGTGGAAAGGGAGCTATTGCTATTGAGCTTCTTTGTATTAATGTCTTTCAATATCAATGTTCATACATTCATGAAATGTGTTGAGTGGTGTTACTGTGAAGATTATACTTTTTGTTAGCACAATTGATCTACTGGTCAGAAGATTGGTCCCTATCTAGAACCTAACTATGACCTTGTATTAGTAAAGCAAGAAACTGATTTTTTAATGAGCTTAAAACATCTTTAGGAATGTCAGATTAGAAAACATGCATATTGTTGTTAAATGTCTAGCATATGATAGTATGAATTAACCAGTTAATATAGTCAAATGCTATTTCGTAAATGTATATCAGTGATATAACATATAACAATGATACAATGTCTCTTTGAATGATAACAGTGAAAAGAGTATCCCGCCCCTAGACTCAGTGCTGACAGAGAAGCAGGTTGGTGATGTGGAGGTTATGAAAAGCCTCATAGACCAGGTGGCCACTTTTGAGAAGGAAGTCTGCCAGAGGGCCAAGGTTGAGAGAAATAAAACTCCGTTCCCCGACCCCATCACAGAATGCAAGCCACCAAAGTGAGTAAATTGTAAACTTTCATTAAATAACTCAAGCTATGATGATGATGGTCACTTGTATAGCATGTCAATGCTCTAATACTGGGGGACAGTAGTGTGCCAAAGTAGGGATTTTTAATTCATTCAGCATGGCAACAACCTAAAAGTTATACTGTTCTTATCTGGTATAAGAGACTTTAATTGCCCTATTGAGGTATCTGGCTTGCCATTGAAAATCGCTCTGCATGCCAAGTCTGGCACACACGCTGTAGATTGCAGACCCCTGAGTCTATAACATATACAATAACACATTCAGAGAAAGTGGAGAATCTTTATTATTCATTATTGCTAAATTACTGTCAAAATTAAACAAAGCTACTGCCTCTTAAAAAAGTCATATATGCCATAAATTATTGTAAGACAAGTACAAAATTAAAAAATTTCACAGTAAATGATTAATACTTTTCAATTGCAAAAAACAGTTTTAAGTAATATTATTAGACTCCTATGGAATTCACAAGCTTGACCAAATAAAAAACAAATGAAAAATGTGCAAGGCTTTACTGGATGAGCAGAGCATCATATTTAAGTTTAAGCTTATCTAGTCATTTGTTTCTGCATCAATTCTAGTTGCAGTATGGCTTAAACACCCCTACTGTTTTAATTTTATATTAAGTTGGTAAATACTCTACATTTTTGTTCTGTCTTATGTTGTTTTTCTTAATGTTTTTTTTTTTTTAAAGTTTTGAGATTATCAATTAGCTCTATATTTTTTTGTCTACCGTACTTATATAGCCTAGAGAATTGTTCTTGTATAAGAATGAGCTCTTTGTATGTTTTTGTTGTTCAGTGTTAAATACACTCTGAGCTTAGATTATGTTAATTGGCAGTACTATATAAATAAACTTATTATTATCGTTTCAGGATTTGCAATGAATACCAGACAGCTCGGCTGTTTCTCTCCCATTATGGTTTATTGTCTCTGGAAGCTTTAAAGGTTAGTTTGTACAGTTGTCTGCTCTTAGTGTGAAGTTTTAATAAAACTCTTTAAAGCCTGGCCGATGTTGATGCCAAATGTATTCGTCTGTCCTGTAGGAGCCATCCAACAGCAGCGTCCCCCCTGACCTGATCATGCTGGACACCACCAACTCTGGCCTCTTCACCGACCTGGAGTTCCTGGACTTCACCCCGAGCCGGGACAACGACACGGTGCACATCTTCTATGTCAAGCCCGGACAGACGACGGCCGCTGAGATTTTGGGCAGTGTGGTGAGTAGAGGCTTGACCTAATTCTTTTATGTTGTTGAGCCCTTGAGCTATCTCAGATAATTTAAGTACAGCAACCGATTAGTGTATCTAATTGCTCTCTAATCAGAGTCGCGGGAACGGTGGCTGTGCGGCAGCACCTTTGGCTAGCAACTGAAGGTCCTGGGTTTGAATTCTGGTGCAGGCTAGGATTTTTTCCCGGGTCTGAAGGGTGTCCCTGAGTCTACCCAGCTCTGATGGGTACCTGACATTAGTTGGGGTAAAGTAAAGGAAGCTGGGCATTGTGCTGACCAAACATCCCCTAGTATTCCGTGGCCACGGAAAACGGTGAACACTGGTTCACCAGCCCTATGATCAGTTTGGTCCGAAGGGTACTTTACTTACCGATTAATAGGCTATAGTTTGTTTCTCTATAAAAAGAGTCATAGTTCAAAAATTTTTACTATTATACTAATAATATCAATTATTGCTTATTTAAAAAAAAATATCCAGATGTTTCATTACATTTCTCAAAAGTTTTTTTTTTTTTTAATCTGACCAACCGTCTTAATTTTTAATAACTTTGTTCCTTTTTAAAAACCAGAGCTGTTATAGCAATGTCCAGCCACAGTTTGTGGAGTTCCTTCACTCTCTAGGATGGCCAGTGGATGTCAGGAAACATGCAGGCTGGACTGGTCATGTGGCCACATCCTGGAAGATAATTGAACCGGACGATATGGATGGTAAGCTGACCTCAAGGAATGCCTCTATTAGCCCGACTTGATTTAATGTGAGCGCTACTTCTGTATTAAACACATGTTTTATTTACATCTGTTTTAGAGGATGAGTATCAGACAGGAACTGGCGGCAGCTTGTATGACGGCCGCCAGCAGGTGCTGTACTGGGCAGATGTGTTGTCCGAACTGGCCCTGGTTGTGCCGTCCACTGAGACCTTCAGGATGAGGTCATTGAGTACTTCTGAGACTGGACCAGAAAGTAAGTAGATTCCATAGCAAACTTCATTCACCAAAATATTCATTTGCTCAAAAGGTTTAATAATAATAATAAAAATTGGTCATTTATATCGCGCCTCACTCCATGCTAATGCAAGCATGCTCAGCGCGCTCACAAAAACGAAACGACAATAACACTCTAAAATAGTTTTAAACAAGGTTTCGGCCGATGGAGGAACGAAACGACAATAACATTTTAAAATAGTTTTAAACAAGTATTTTGCTGATGGATGTGTACTTCATCAACTTAGTTGAAAAGAAAAGTCTTAAAATTCTTCTTGAATGCTTTTTTTGACAACGAGTTTTTCAGTGTCTCAGGTAAGCCATTCCACAGTGTAGGCGCCACAGATTCAAACGAGCGTACACCAAGAGTCTTTTTTTTTTGACCTTCCAAACCTGGAATTTCCAGGAGAGATTGTGTTGAAGATCGCAGCATCCTTAACGGGACATACTTTGGTATAAGCTCTTTGAGATATCAGGTGCTGTGCCTTCCACGCATCCATAGGTAAGGGACATAATCTTATGATCGATGCGCTTCGTCACAGGGAGCCAGTGGAGCTCTTTGAGAATTGGAGTGATATGGTCATGCTTCTTTACTCGTGACACAATGCGTGCTGCAGTATTTTGAACTTTCTGAAGTCTATCCAGTTGTTTCTGGGGTAAACCCCACAGGCAACTGTTACAATAATCTAGTCTTGACTGTATTGTTGCAACAGCAAAAGCATTGGCTGTTTTTTTAATAATCAGAGGTCGCAGCTGACCCAGGGCACAAAGATGGAAGGAGCAGGCCCTAACCACAGTACTGATGTGTGGACCCATTGTTAATTTACTGTCAATTTCCAGTTAAATGTTTCATTTTCCTGCCTCAATCTCGTCTATCTACACATTTATTGTTATATCAGGGATTATATCATATGCAGACTACTGTTTAGATGTTAGTTTTCATATGATAAAAGCCAAATGTTATCTTCACAGACAAATCTCCACCCATGTTCCGTGGGATGGGCCCCTACACCAGCGTAGACTCGCAGCTCTTGTCCAAGCCCACGACTCTCCTGCTAGAGGCGGAGAAGGGCCGCCTGACAGAGAAGGACTCCCCTGGCTCTCCGCCAGAGGTACCGGCCACCGCAGCTTCTTCTGCCCCGGCTGGAGGCATCAAGTACAGGAGACTGGGCCGTCAACCAGCCTCCATGACCGGGCCTGACACCAAGGTCCTGGTGGTTTGGTTAGAGAGTTATGAGGATCACGACAATTTCCCTATATGTAAGGCTTTCTGTGTTTGTGAACATTTAACAAGTTTTCTAGTAAAGAATTGAATGCTTGTGACATTTTAGAAACTAAAGCAATGAAGTCTCATCACCCAGAGCTGAGTTGGGCTCTTTATTTTTTAAAGGCTTTAACTTATTTCTAATCTTATATGTTACAGACTCTCCTTCAATACAGAAGATTATTGCTCATCTGTTTATCGAGTGTAGTCGTGATTATTGAAAAACAGTATTTTAAATGATGTTAATTTATTGTTTTTTTACTGATTTGTTCAAGCAACCCATTCTATGCCCAAATGCCACTTGGGAAGTGTTAACATTAAAAATGTTGGCATCTTTTTTAAACTTTTCATTAGTCTTAACAATATTTTTTTTGTATTCATAGTATAATAACTCAGCGATATAGTAATTTATTAATTTAGTTATTAACCCTTACAGTCCCGGTCGCGTATTATTTCCTCCAACTATTTCTTCCCTCAGTCCCAGACACTTATATTTCCCTCCAAAAAAGAAATCCTCTCAGTCCCAGCTATGTATATTTTCCTCAAGGAAGGGTGTCTAATTAAAGAACAAAAAAAAGGATTTGACCTTTCACCATAGTCTCGGGCAGAATATTTATTCGATAGCTGAATAGTTGAATTTTATTTCGCTTTTTAAATTATGAAAATTGACCAATTATTTAGTGTTTTTTTTTTAATGAAAGTGCGGTCCTAATGGACGCTACCGAATTACCTTCAGTTATTATGGCGGTACATGTTGATGTGACTTTTTCTTATGGATTATTTTTACGAATGAATACAATTACTTAATGAATTAGATTATTCTAATAAGGTAAGTTATTGTGTTTCTAGCAATTTACTCTCTTCGTGTTATCATCAATTTTTACCAACAAAAAAATAAATAAATAATTTCGTAACCCTATCGATGTTTCAACCATTCTGAAATAATGTCTGGGATGGAGGGAATAATTAGTAAAATAATGGCTGGGACTGAAGGTATACATCGCAAATAAGAAGGTCGTTACAATAAGGATTAATAATAAATCTATTATTAAAGAACAATAATATTAAACAGAAAGGTAGAAATATACATTTGAGAATTGATCTATTCAAACCTTAGGCTAGGAAAATATTTCTTTCTATGATATGTCTGTAGTAGGGATGTTAAAACCGGTTTGTTTTCAAAACCGGTTTTCCCTTCTATAAAACCGGTTTTCGATTCCCCCCCCCCCCCCCCCCCCCCCCGCAATGTCACAAGTCACAGGCCGGAAAAGTCAAATGTGCGTAGTTTTGTAGGTGTATTTGAAAAATAGTTCAAACTTAATACGTGTTTGCAGAGCATTCAAGAGGTTGATTTTTGTGAATACATTATGATTTTGTACACTTTACCATAACATTCTTTAGAACTAAAAAAAAAAAGGGCTAATTGATTAAAACCGATCATAGCTTTCAATAGTGATAATTTGTGCACTGTGCTTTTAGACTTGTAAAATAATGTATTGAATAGGATCACGTAGCACCAATCAAAAGTATGTGTATTTAATGCTGCCGTTAATAATAAAGCACAGACGCACGCGCTGTATCTAGTCAAATTGTTCAGGGTCACAGGACAAAAGTAGTTTGCGTACATCAAAGAGTCGTCGTCGGCATCCGTCCGTCTCGAGAGAAAATGATGTAGCTTCATGGGTGAGGTATCCAACTGCACCGCTGAGAATGGCTTTGTAGGCCAACCCGGGAGGGGCAATCCCTGCCGCATTTGAGGCACATCAAACAGTAGCGCACATCTAAACGATGAGCCGACATTTGGTTTGATGTTGTTTTTATCGCAAGCCATAGTTGGTATTTGGAGAAACAAAAAAAGAAACAAAATATCTAAGACTAAATAAGGTTAGCAAGGCATTTCAAGAATTGTTTTGCGTGAATCCAACATTATTTTTTTTAAAATAATTCTATCAGAACCAATAAAAAAAAATAAGAGTGTGCTACTTGAAGTAATGATTACCTTCCAACCAAGAAACCGAAATCCGGTTTTAAAAATCAAAACCGGTTTTCAGATTCAAAACCGGAATCCGGTATTCCGGTTTTCGTTTAACATCCCTAGTCTGTAGGATGTTTGTAAATATAAAAGCCTATGTTTTTCTGTGTTGTTTATGTTTGTGTATGCTAAGTAGGATATGAAGTGAGCTTTTTTTCTCTTCTTTGTTTCAGCTGAACTCCTGATTGTGACCAGCACTGGCCAAGAGCAAGGTGCCACGTCCAGCACCTCCACAGTGCAGCGTCCACAGGAGAAGGACATCTATGTCATCTTCATCCATGCACTCCAGAATGGCCTGTTCAGGATCCACATGATGGAGTATGAAAAGACTCAGACCAAGTAAGCCAAGAGAGGTTATTGTGTAGTCAACTGGTTGACACTGACCAATAGGTTAACATGTAGTCAACTGGTTGACACTGACCAATAGGTTAACATGTAGTCAACTGGTTGACACTGACCAATAGGTTAACATGTAGTCAACTGGTTGACACTGACCAATAGGTTAACATGTAGTCAACTGGTTCACACTGACCAATAGGTTAACATGTAGTCAACTGGTTCACACTGACCAATAAGTTAACCTGTAGTCAACTGGTTGACACTGACCAATAGGTTAACCTGTAATCAACTGGTTCACACTGACCAATAGGTTAACCTGTAGTCAACTGGTTCACACTGACCAATAGTTTAATCTGTAGTCAATTGGTTCACACTGACCAATAGGTTAACCTGTAATCAACTGGTTCACACTGACCAATAGGTTAACCTGTAATCAACTGGTTCAAACTGACCAATAGGTTAACCTGTAGTCAACTGGTTCACACTGACCAATAGTTTAACCTGTAGTCAATTGGTTCACACTGACAAATAGGTTAACCTGTAATCAACTGGTTCACACTGACCAATAGGTTAACCTGTAGTCAACTGGTTCACACTGACCAATAGGTTATTGTGTAGTCAATTGGTTCGCACTAACACTTTTGTATCCGTGGGCCTCAAAGTATGGCCGGCCAAGTGTGTATTAAAAGTACAGCGGTGGTCTAATGCACTGACCTTTAGGTTATCCTTTAGTCAACTAGTTTTAAAATTCTGAAATAATTCTATCTGTGTGGAGGTGTGCATTTGTGTACTTGCATGAACAATGAAGTCCCATGGTTATGATAACATTGACCAAAAACAGGAGCATGGGATTTTAGATATTCTTTATAATGATGTGAATATCTATTGAATAAAGTTTGTTCAGTGGAAATAATTGCTCCTTCAAAAATGTCTAAAGAAAATGTTCCAAGAAACTCAATTTTTTACTTTCTGATCAAAACCAGATTGAGGACAAGAACACAACTGAGCATGCTAAATGTGCTAACATGGAGAATCGCACTATACATATGACCCTCATTATCATTATAATTGTATGACTTTAATTACATTTAACTTTAAAGTCTAAATCAGGTGTCGGCAACCTACCACACGCTTGCGGAAGACCCCAAAAAAGGCGTTTCAAGTCTCTTCTACATAAAATTGACTGCTAGTGATCTATGACTTTTAGGCTGTTGGCACGCTGAATGAATTAAAAAGCCTTCTTAGGCACACTGCTATTAAAAGGTTGCCGACCCCTCGTCTAAATGACGGGTGACTCCTCTGACTGATGCTTTTCATTGTTTCTTGTTTAAAAAAATACATATCTTGGCAAGATTAGGAAATATTAAAACCCAGTAAAATCTCATAATCAAATTCTTGTTACATATCCTCGAGAATAGAATAAGATATTGATCTTTCAAGCTATAGATATTTAGTTGTTGTTGTAAACACATTGGGCACAGAATGAAATGTAGGATTGGATACAATTTTGGGGGAAGGTTTTTTGTGCCTATTTAATATCACTGAAGACTGTGCTTGAGCAAAAAATGACACCCGTACCTTTTTTTTTCTTTTTCAGAATGTCCATAGCCATACCTCTAGTTGATGGAATGGTGGTAAGCCGAAGGACCCTTGGCACTATGGTCAGGCAGACTGCAATAAATATTTGTAGAAGGAGAAGGCTGGAAAGTGAATAGTGAGTCTAGCATGTTTAGATTTGAACTGTCTAATCAGTTAGCTATATGTCCTCTTTCTCTTTTGTGCATGGCTCCTCAGCCTCCTCATTTATCAATGTTCTTTTACTGACCTTAGTTATCAGCTTGACTCACTGTTGCACTTTGCTAAGTCAATATCAACAATTTCCTCATTTTATATCTCTAGTTATCTACTTTCCTATCTATCAAATTTCTCATTTTTATATATCACCAATCTTTCATAAACAGTTATAAGCCGCCATGTTTTATATCGCCAATCTTTCATAAACAGTTATAAGCCGCCATGTTTTTATATCACCAATCTTTCATAAACAGTTATAAGCGCAATGTTTTTATATCACCAATCTTTCATAAACAGTTATAAGCCGCCATGTTTTTATATCACCAATCTTTCATAAACAGTTTTTTAAGCCGCCATGTTTTTATATCACCAATCTTTCATAAACAGTTATAAGACGCCATTTTTTATATATCACCAAACTTTCATAAACAGTTATAAGACGCCATGTTTTTATATCACCAATATTTCATAAACAGTTATAAGCCGCCATGTTTTTATATCACCAATATTTCATAAACAGTTATAAGCCGCCATTTTTATATATCACCAATCTTTCATAAACAGTTATAAATCCTCCAAGATCATGCACACCCGCTTCATGATAGTTACATAATATCTAGTCGAAGTGGTCAGCTTCTTTCAATAAGGGCAAGAACAGAGAGATTTAGGAACTCTTTTGTTCCACTGTCAGTGAGACTCTTTCAAAAGAATCATCTTTCAGCCAGGAAATACAATGGCTCAATAGCTGACTCCTAAATAATAGGCCTACTTTTTTCTTGTATGATAAATGGTATGATAGTGTGCGTGAATGTCTATTGTGTTTGAGTACAAATGGTTCTTTAATATTGTTTTAGGTATGCTGAAATACGGAATTTATGTAATCAAGTCAAATTTCCATTTATTTGGATCAATAAAGCAATCTTATCTTATCTTATAAGCCACCAATTTTTATATATCACCAATCTTTCATAAACAGTTATAAGCCACCATTTTTTATATATCACCAATCTTTCATAAACAGTTATAAGCTGCCATTTGTTCTTTCCCTCCCAGTTATCAACCTCCACACGTGAGAAGAAAACTAAAGATACAAGAGATGGTCAACAAGTACAAGTGCACTATGTCACCCGCAGAGTTCTACACAGCCCTGTTTCAGGACATCCCCAAGTGAATTGTCACCCCCATTAGTTTATCATTCAAGACTTAAGCTTAAACAATGATAATGTATGATGTACGAGACATTAAGATTTAACACTTACACTAAGTGCCAACAGGAGTTTATCATTCAAGTTTAAACAATGATTGTGTGTACAAGACATGGTTATCATACAACAACTGAACACTTATAAAGGAGTTTTTATCATTTAACTTAAGGTTAAACAATGAGCGTGCGAACAAGACATGATTATCATACAAATACTGATAAAGAAGTTTATCATTCAAGTCTAAACAATGAACGTGTTTACAAGACATGATTATCATACAACAACTGAACACTGATAAAGGAGTTTTATCATTCAAGTCTAAACAATTATGGCATATCAGGCCTTTAAATGATTAGTGGTACAGGGCATCGTGATTCCAACCTCACAGCTAGTCAAGAAGAAACTGGAACAATGCCTTCTGTTGGAGGACATTGTAATTATGTATGAGATTGTAATTTCCATGAAGTTGCACAGCATTAAGATGCAAGTTTATTTCACTTGATAGAGCCCCACCACTTGATCAAGGCAATGATAAAATTGGTACTATTAAACTAGGCTTGTGATTGGACAAAGATGAGAAAAGTTGGCATCGAAATATTAGTACCAGTTTAATTGATGTTAAAATGTTATAAATGTATTTCAGCTTAGTGGATTTTGTGTTGGCGTTTTTGTGCCACTGGGAAGGGGGTGGGGGGTATAACTACTGGTACAAATTGTACAAAATTTTTTTTATTTATTTACTTGTACGTAAATGGCAATGATTTGTGTATTTTTGTGCTGGGTGTCGATTTCTAATTTATTAATACTCTTGTACAAAAAGCTTTTCATTTCATGCATCATGACCTATGACCTGAGAAGAAGCAGAAAGTAATCTGTAACAGTGTATATGAAAGGTCTGCAAAAGTAATATTTATACTCTCCATATTTTCTTGTGTTTTCCATTACTTAATGCATTAATGATTTTTTTTTGGATTCGTTTTCACTAACTTATTATTGTCTTGTTACAATTACAAAGATTATATTATAAGTGTATCGATACCTGCATACATAAACTATAACCCAATTTGTATTGTTTGATACTGAGAGTTTGAATATTATTGGTTGTAAATAAGAACTTGACACTAGGTGTGGGCACCATGCGCCAATGGTGTTTTAGGACAGTAAGTAAAGTAAGCAACCCCTAAACCAAACCTAAGTTTGTACATTCATGCTATGGGAGACAAAAGTACTTTAGGAAGCCAATGAACCAATGACATTCAAGGACTGGGAATTGTCCACCAATGAAACTTATTTACAAGGAATGGATCCACCAATGACATTTGGGCTATTGGAATGTAGTCATCCATGGTGAATAACTTTTTGAATCACATAACTAAATACCTTGTCCACAGGTCCAATGACGTAAGTGATCCCCATGATATACAAACATTGACATCCTCAGGAATATTTTATTTACACTAGACACTAGGCTTAAGTTTTAAAGAAATGGTAATTTTATATTTATTTATATTTGTATACAAAATGTGTAATCTGGTTATGAGCTCCTCTTTGTTCTTTATTACAGGTATGATTTTGTTAATATAAACAATAAAAAGTATACTTATATAGGTTAGTTCATATGTATGACCTGATTTCCCTTTCTATTTCTAGTCCATTACCCTATATGGACCTCCTCTTCCAACCAGGATGCAGAGCTGTTTGCTCTCTTGCATTCAATGCCAAATATATAGCTGGTTCTATTTCACCTGTTCTGTTGTTGTTGTATGATGCTTTGTTAATTAAATGGTAGTTTTAAAGTTTAATGGGGGAAAGTGTGGGTCTAAGATTGGCTAGATTTAGGAGACCTTGAGTAGGAAGTTGTTTTTTTGTTTCATGTCTGCTGTTAGTTAAAGGGACTTAAATTCATGACACTATTGCTGGTTATGACAAATGCAGAGTGTGTCAGATCATTAGTTATGTCCCTCAGCAATTAATTATCTTCCTCCCCCCCCCTTCCAGTGCAATAACTTATTGTATAACTGTATGTGAATATCATCAATCTAGTCTTTTGTTGTCAAAGTTCAAGGTCATTCAACCTTTTCTTTTCTGCTTTTATCAGTTAAAACCTCACTTTATTATAGACTAGGCGAAAAACATTAAATAATTATTTTATTAAATTGGTTTGTATAGAAAGTCTGGAGTTTTTAAAAATTGAATCATGGTATGGAACAGCTGGCTACAACCTGGGAACTATTTGTTCAATAACCAGGATTTGAGGACAAGTTGCATTCCAACAATCTGCTGCAGGCCACTGGTCCACACATATATAAAAATTCTGTACCTGGTATTGATTAGATATAAAAGTTTACAACTCCTAGAACCTCAGTCAGCAAATGGTTAACTTCTAAGAAAATAAAACTGCAATAGAGAAAATATGTAGTTTACTGAATCTGCTGTAATGTTATCACAAAAAAAAATATATAGGCTTACTTGGTGTCATGTCATGTGATATCAGTTGTGACGACTTTGATCACGTGATCAACTCAATCTGTTTATATAAGTTCTTTGAAACCTTATAACCTGATACTAGTAGACAGTTGATTTATTACAGTTGATTATATCCTGCCTGCTCTTTCTTAAGTCTAGTTATGGTCACTTTTTTTTCTCTCCCTTTCTCACTCTCTCTCCTGACTACTTCTATTTCAATTTCGTATATAGGTAGGGCCTACTACTTTCTTTGACAACTGCATTGGTCTCTAAACCATGACCTAGACTCTAGACCATTATCACTATTTGGGTGATACTATATACAGTAGCAGAGACTTCAAATAAAGACATTTTACTAAATTTTAGGCTTCCCCTTCTCCCTCATTTATTAGTTGTTTTTTTTACTACACAACAAATTGGATGAAGATGTTTACAGTAATAAACTATGTGTATAAAGATGTTTTCTACACTTTCTTTAAACAAGTCTACTGTAGTGTTGTCTTTCACTGTCCTGTTGTCGTTGTGCCGTGTTGTGTTTTAAATTTAAAGGAACTAATAAATCTTTAAACATATTCAATTCACACCGCCTTGTTTAATGTTCACTTATAGTTATAGATCAACATGTATGCAGTGTGCTAGTGTATGTGTGTAAACTTTGCCATTTAAAATAGAGCTGAGCATGAGAAGAATTGAACATAATCACCAAACGAACACAACGCACACAGAAAGAAATGTCTTCTCACGAATACAGTTGGAGAAACTAAAGACACACGCAACAACAACGTATTTCTCAAGAAACTGATTTGAAATTGAAAAGAGATTTTCGAAATTCTCTTTTGAACTTTTGATATTTGTGAATTATCACAAGAAGTGCAGCTCCAATCTTAAATTACGATTTATAACAATTCAGGAAAGACTCAAAAGCAAAGAAGTCTTCCTATTGAGTAGCTTTAGTGTGTGTAATAAGTAACCTGAACTACTGACAAGTCTTAATGAGGCCTGGCCTTTTCAACAGGTCAGGGTTTATCGTGTTCACAAACTTCCGGTTTATTTCCGGCAATAGGCATACTTATTAAATTATGATCTTTTGCAAATGAGTTAATTAATAAACGTTTCAAAGTTACCTCAAAGTCAAGTCATTTTTTGGCATGTTACGCAAGTACCGTACCTGAGAGAGTTTGAGCCGGATGAGAATGTTAATGTAAATAAGTCGTAATAGTGCACCTAGCTCTAGGCATACAATGTAGTATTGCCGGACTCTCTGCCTAAACAAAGTCGCGTGCACTTAGATAATGAATAATCTATGGTAGCGATATATAACCACGCTAGACGAAAACATCTAATCAGCCCTCCCCGTCTGCCCCTTCACTGCTGTAGTGTGCTCCATACCTGCATAGTTTCTATCACTATCATGTCTGCTTAGCCAGACAAATGTTTGCCTACTAGTGTTTGTCTCTCTACATAAACCCAGTATATCAGACAAGCTCATTAACTCTCGATCGACCTAATGCTAACTCAACAAGGGGTTTATTTTCAAAAGCTGACTAGATGATAACAAAGAATAACCTCACATGAAGGCTAATTGACTTCGTTTGGTGGCGCATTAAGAATTTGGATTTTTAATTTCAAATACACAACTATTACTACTATATATGTTGGTTTTAGTTTAATCAGAGAAATCTTTACCTTAGGTTCAGGTACTCCAACCCATTGGATATTCGATCTGAAACAAAAACTATAACAATTCGCACAAGTAGTAACATATAATTTATGTGACCCCATTAGTAAAATTACAACCATGAAAAACAAAATAACAACACTGGGTGAGTAAGTGATTAAGTAGTCTGCTTATCTCTAAAAGATAAGATTACTTGTAATTATTGATCCAAACAAATGGAAATTTTACTTGGTTACATATATTCCGTCTTTCAGCATACTTAAAACAATATAAAAGAACCATTTGTGGTCATGCATAATAGACATCCTCGCACACTATCATACCATTTATCATACAAGAAAAAGTATCATTTAGGAGTCATTTGTTGTATTTTCTGGCTGACTAGCGATTCTTTTGAAAGATTATCACTGATAAGCTTAGTGGAACAAACTTTGAAATATAACAAGAATCTAATAAAATAATTCCTATTTTTTTTTACTTGTGCAGGCATTCTGATATGGAATTGGCTAGCTATCCTAGTGAGGAATTAAAACTAACAACTTAGCATCCTTTAAAATTTAAGAGTACCCGGTATGCTGAAACCATATAATAGCATGAGACGTAGTTATCGTTTCAATACCAGATATGAACTCCCATTGACTAAGAGCAGAGACTGTCTCTTAATGCCGTAAACACCGACCACGCTGTTTAGCACCTCATGAACCTGGTGGCGGTTCCTCCCCCATCCTTTACGAAGACGCACCTGTCTAAAGCGAGCATATCTTTTCTAATTTCGACCACCAGCACATTCAGCTGCTTTTCAATGCGCCATGAGAAGTGGGTTTAGCTGCAGTTTATCAGGACTTTCTTGGAAGACCCGGGGTCAGGAGCCCGCTGGGATCTCTGGACGCACGCATCCGTGTGTGCAAAGCAAGACTAAATGTCACACAATCAGAAGTGCTTAACGTTTAAAATGCTATAATAGGACTAACCTATTTATAAAAAAAAATAATAGAACTCCAAGTATTATAAATCAACAGAAAAATTATATTAATTTACCACATGCCAGACCATGACAATAGTAGGCCTACATAGGCTAAACTTAGTAATAGTCTAACACACAAATATTAAAAAATACAAACAGAAAAGGTACTTCCGTGATAGAACTTTATTTTTCAAAGACCAGCATAATATTTATTTACTATAACTATAATTAATTACCATGTTTTTTATATAGCTTTTGTAACGCGTGATAATTTAAAAAATAAATCAATTTTCGGCATTCCTGGAGTGCGTGTGGGCTTGTTGGCTCCTAGGACCCTTTTAGCTTAGAAAAACGTTCACGTGCATCCATTATTGACCCATGGGTCAATTCGGTCCGACGGGTACTTTACTTACTTTACTAATTGTAAACAGCATTGGATTCCATATTATGGCATTTGGTCTAAAGCATAGGTTCTCAACCTTTTTCGGCTCACCGCCCCCTTTTACATTTTTTTTCCGCTCACCGCCCCCCCCCCCCCCAACTTAATTTTAGCGGAAACATTTGTTAATTAAAGGGAGATAATTAACCCTTTTCATTTTAGGTAATATTTCAATTTGTTTTTCTTTTATAAAAAAACTGAATGGCTTGCATTTATAACTTTAAAATGATATGATAGACCTGTAAAAATTATTTGAAAATTGTATAAATATTAAATGACTAAAGAATTTATATGAATATTTTCAAGCATTTTAATAACTACCCAGTTTGTATAATTACTACGTATCTATACCGCTCAGTTATTGTAGTTACCTCTTTACAAAAGATTCAAACGCATTAAAGGACATCTCGGTAAAACGAGTAAAATTAGTAATAGTAGCCGATGTTAAGGCGACAGTCCGGTGAATCAACCATAAGACGAGACGGCTGCATAACATATTTGCCAAGTAGGCCTACTAACCCCTACTTCATCGAAAAGTCATTGCGATTCTTATTTGTTCAATAATATGTATGCCTACTGTTGGGGGATACCAGATATTTAGTAGCACTTGCGTTTACATCATATTTCATCCAAAAACTAATCGATTCAAATAGCTGAGTTGTTGAAATTATAGCAGGTACGTATGTACCGCCCACTTGTCCTTCATCGCCCCCCAATCGCCCCCGGGAATGTTATCGCCCCCCTAAAGCTTCTCATCGCCCCCAGGGGGGCGATATCGCCCCCGTTGAGAACCTATGGTCTAAAGCTATAATTTCACATTTTCTCACGAGGTAACTATTTTGTAGTTTTCTTCTTGCGACCGAATGACTAATAGTATTCTGGGTTATTACCAACGCTTCAAAATTACGTCCACAGTTTCTCGTCTTGGATCAAACTCCGATGTCTCTGAAAAGTACAAGGTAAAAAGTACATAAACGAAATGATTGATACTGTAAGAAACATGGGATGCTAAATATATTTTCTGTTATGAAGCATTTGATTTTGTTCATCCTTCTGTATATATGTAAGCTTATTGTGTAGGCAACTTCGTTTTTCTATCCAATTTGATGAAAATACGGACACGACAATTCTAACCATGCATATTTACTACCGGTATTGCTAGGTGTATAACATGCAGTAATAGTTTCTATATTGTATTTGAAATTGTCTCGCTACATGAACATGTAATTTTGTTTATTTACATTTGCTTTTGGAGCAGAGAGTTAGTGTATAAATATATGTATAAATCATAACGTAATAAAAGCAGAGGCGTATTTAGGCATGTTCTTTATGTTCCATGGAACAGGGGCCCCCACACATCCCAAAATACAGACTAAAGCTACAAACGCAGTGGGCACAAACACCAACACGCCTTCTCAGTGAATACGTCTTTCGTTGTGAGTCGGTGTTGGTGACACTATTTAAACCTTGTAACCGCACGCAGTGAGTTCAACACGACTTCGGACTTCAACAACACGCCTTCGCACCAACTTTTTTGACGAGAGTGCACAACTGGCTTGCTACATCTCATGCCTTCGTTTTTTTCACGGTTGCTAGTAGTCGCGTCGACCTTGAATGTGTGACGTCATATGGCTGGACTGGGGACATTTTCACTTTCAATTTTCTCATCGAGAAAGCATCGCAGACAATATCTGATTTCATTTTTGAATTCAGCGACTAAAAATCAAGGGGAGATTCGAGCAGAATTTGAATTTGTGAAATATTTAGCGAGATTAAAAAAAAAAAATACGGTAATAATATTGCACACTGCCGGGTTTCGTCTGGCGCCGCGGCCACCAAGAGCAGTACATTTAAATGTTTTCTTTTAGGACTTGAAAAGTCAATCAAGAAGCTATTTCTTTTTTCCATAATATCAATGATTATATACACCACATTGGATCGGACTTTGATCAATAAAAAGTTACAGTACTTTATAATAATCAGTACGTTTTCTTGTTGCTTCTGTTTTTTGCTTTGTTCTGACTTGTTTGTTTTGTACATTAATTGTTGTTTTATGTTTGTCTGTTTGTTTGTTTGTTGTTATCAAGGACTTGTATGAGTATTGGAGCTCTTAAAGTTTAAGTGGTCCGTAAAACCTGTACAGCCATGGCAGCCATGCTTTGTGCCCTGGGGACTGGAGGACCTTAAATGTACCTCAAGATTCTGCTGAGTGCAGATGATGATGACTTACCTCAATGTAATCAAAAGTCGTTCTCTTGGGGACAACGGTTTTCGGAAGTTTGTGGTGCGCTCGGTGATGCTTGGGATCGCTAGCTCTAAAATAGGGATGTTAAAACCGGTTTGTTTTGAAAACCGGTTTTCGGTTCTATAAAACCGGTTTAAAACCGAATTTCGATTCTCCCCCCCCCCCCATCCCCAGGCCAGAAAAGTCAAATGTGCGTAGTCTTGTAGGTATATTTGAAAAATAGTTCAAACTTAATTATTGTTTGCAGGACATTCAAAGGGTTGATTTGTGTGAATACAATATAATTGTGTACACTTTACCATTAAATTCTTGAGAACTTAAAAAAAATCTGGTCTAATTGATTAAAACCGATAATTGTTTTCAATTGTGATAATTTAATTTTCAACTATCGTTGACCGTATTAAGAAGCATTTGAAGAGGATGACGATGTTAATCCAGGATGCTTCCTATGCAGGTGCGTACGCAATCCAGTGGTACTGCCACCGCTCCGGCTTATCTGTTGGGAACATAGTTTACACTGAGCCATCGTTAAAGAATTGTTTTCGAAGATGAACCGAAAAGTAAAAAGATTCATTTTAGTTGTAACTGTAACTTAACATTAGGTTTGATGTTGTTTTTATCGCAAACCATAGGCCCTAGTTGTTATTTGGAAAAAAAGAAACACAATATCTAAGACTAAATAGTGTAAGCAAGGCATTTCAAGAATTGTTTTGAGCGGATCCAAAAAATTTTATTACAATTATTTCCATCAAAACAAAAATAAAAGGGTTGCTACCAAAAAACCGAAATCCGGTTTTGAAAATCAAAACCGGTTTTCAGTTTCAAAACCGGAATCCGGTATTCCGATTTTCGTTTAACATCCCTACTCTAAAAGTGTCCGAACAGTTGAGGGTCTCATCCTGATGTACGCGATGCATTTTTCCTCGTCGTTCAAAACCTCGTATAAAAGATGATGGTATTCCCCAAACCTTTCTCTCTTTCAAAATATGTGATGAACCCAGTACCGTTGCCCTATAATACCTTTTCCCGAGCCAATAAAATAGAACAAGCTGCAAAGCTGCAATGCACAGCGCCTCCATTTTGGAACGACCTGTGTGTCACATGATCTCTAGGCTCTCGCTGGCTAAAAGTTGAACGCAAGTCGTATCGCGCACTGCGTTTGTGCCAATCCCAGTTCAATCGTACAATTGGCGTTCGGCTTAAGATACGTGCCGAAGGTGTGTTGGTGTTTGTGCCCACTGCGTTTGCAGCCTAACACAGCGATGTCGGAAGGCAGGGGCGAGACCAGGAGGGCCCCCCACATAAATTTGGCTCTTGAGAACAGGGCCCCCACAATTCTAAATACGGCCCTGAATACAAGGATGCTTTCTTGTAGTTTATTCGACTTTCTAGTAAGCATTTTCTTTTGCATTCAGAAAGCTTCGGGAGAATCCTTTTCTTCTTATCTTATACATTACAGACGCTCCTTCTATAGAGAAGATTATTGCGTCCTTCGCTCATCCGTGGTCCGAGCCTAGTACTTTCTTCATCAAAACCTATGTAATGACGCATATGTTTTGTTGCGTTTTGGTTTTTGTGTTGATTGCTGATGTCTACTTAGCTACCAGTGAAGTTGTTTCAATTGTACATACGTTCAAGCATCAGATTCTTCTTTCAAACATACTACATCGAGTGGCTTGAATTATTATTATTGTGAACAAGAACCTAGGTCCTAGATAGACAACAGAGGACTGGTGGAGACGTAACATTAAGCAAATAGCGATGCCAATAAAGAAAAAATGTGCCAATAGCTTGTTTTATATTTGTTTCCCTCACTCCTACATTTTGAAATCCTTTTGAAATTTCGAATTACTAAATTACTAAGTTATAGAAACAATTAATCCCTATAACTCCACTCTATATTGGCCCAATATTCTGCCAATAGGGCCTATTTAAATCCTGGCCTAATGCTGGGCTAATATAATGTGCTGTTAATGAGTGCTTCAGACCTGATTATGAACATTAACTGTTACCTCTACGGACTCTAGTTAAATATTATGCCAATATTTAATTCTTGGCCCAATACTGAGCTACTATATTGTGCCGATATTGAATGCTTTACACGTGATTATGAAAATGAACTACTACATCTACGAATTCTATTTAAAACGTATGGCACGCCCATCATATGTGTCGTCTCACATTAAAACTAGCTCACTGTGCACACACACATAGGCCTATAGGTTGGCTGTCGAGTGACAGACTATGGCACGGAAATTCACGATCAGCCATCGTTAGGCGCCAATTCAAACCCACAGAAGTTAAACAAACATTAGTCTCCCTGGTCTAGATCTATATATATTGAGAATCAGTTCACTGGTTAGGCCTAGTGTGTAAGTGCTAATGAGAAAGATAAACACAGAATACATATTTCAAACAAATTCTTGTCTTTCTTTTTTTATGCTGTTGTACGGTAGGTAAATTACCCGGCAATGGACCGGGTATAACAATTAACCTACTTAAGCTTATAGCTACAGATAAAAAGTTTACTGACAATCTGAACCGATAGGCTGAGATTTTAACCACTATACTTAGTATAGCCTAACTACTGATCTATAAAAAGAATGGATTAGGCGCGGAAGTAACATCCTTGAGGAAATTTCCGCCATTTTGTTTATACTGTCTCTGATCAATATATATAATTACCGTGAGTTTGTTTATTTATTTGGATGTTTGTTTCTGCTCTATAGATCAGTGAGTATAACACATTTAAG
The DNA here is from genome assembly GCA_949126835.1 of Anisus vortex. Lineage (NCBI taxonomy): Eukaryota > Metazoa > Mollusca > Gastropoda > Planorbidae > Anisus > Anisus vortex. The sequence continues at coordinate 5,726,019 of OX421495.1, forward strand.
AGCAGAACTAAAATAGCAAAAGTAAAATATAGGTTACGTGTCTTAAATTAACTAATCAGAAGAGTAAATGGCTAATAGGTAGCCTACTTACAGCTTTATATGAAATATAGATGTAGGCCTACATGTATATAAACTATACAGAGAGAGACACTGATTTATTGCATATAACATAGTGGCTTCAGTCAGGGCTCTCGAGCGAAAAAAAAGTTGCCGGTACGAGATCTTTTCCCCACCTCCCCACCCCCCACCCCCACTTTTTTGTCATCTTTTTCAAAATGATCAAGTAAACATTCAAAGAAAACCAAAATTAAGGGCCCCAGCGCCATGTGAGATTATAAGAGGTTTTGGGGCATCTCCTCTTCGCTTAATAGCAATAATTACAAAATTCTTGTGTAATTGCCAATTTAATTTTACATTTTAATATTCATGGGCCCCCTAAACTCTTATGGGCCCCGCTACGGCCTACCGGTTGTACCCCCCTCTCGTGGGGCCTGGCTTCAGTATTATACATTAAATTTAAATTGATTTTCACGCCAGTGATTTTCACATGAACACATTTTTAAAAGTAGCATAGCCTATACATATTAACATAATTTGTAGACATAGGTCTATTACACTTGTATCTTTTTGACCACTTCAACTAGCTCGATTATAAACACAATAATCTGTAAAAAGACGCTCTTGAGAAGGGGTGACTGTAAATTATACGGTAAGCAATATAGCAGGGACCTATATATTTAATGTAGTGTATGTGTTTGGTATCGAATACTATCGATCATAGATCGGCTTAAAAAATCTAAGGGAGAGAACCACCGTGAAATTAAGGAACGATTATTCATGTGCCCATACACAAATCAATACACCATTCCACTTAAAGAATTCCTTTAAGATATGTGTATTTTCAAAGAGGGCAATTTAAAGACTATAATGACACCCTCTAAATAAAATGCCCTTGTAGAATTGATTCTAATCTGTCAACTTTTTTTTTTCTGTTTTTGCATAGCAGGCTATTCAATAAGGCGTTTGTCAGGAATCTGTGCATGCTGCATAACTACATCAGATTAGTCACCGCCCCTGCCCCCTTCTTCTCCGCGTTTCAATCGACTGCTGCTCGAGCGTGTCTGTCTGTAACAGCCCTTTCGGTCTCTGTAAGACTTGTTTCGGAACAGTGGCGTAATAGAATAAGCTTATTGCCCCAGTGTCAAAGCTTAGGTTTAGGATTATTGTTAAAACGGTGATAACATCACTGATCTATATAGCGGCCTATACGTATCTATTGTATTTATCAACATTGTATTACATGCTATAGTGTGTACAGGAATCTAATAAAAACATATTAAAGGCATATCTAATTCTGAGAAAAACTCAACTGTTCGACGGTTTTGAAATTTGCTCATTAGTGTCAATGTTAGGCCTGTACGCAACGTTTGGTGAATTAGGCCTACCGATTGGGCTATAGCCCATAATTTAATACTAAAATCGTAACATCATTATCTTTAATTGTTGATTTTTAAGAATAAAATAGATTATAAACTTTAGATTATCTCATTTAAAAAAGTCTAGGAGAAAAAAAATGTAAATGTCTTTATTCTTTTTCCATATACTTTGGTCCGTGTAGTCTACCATAGACCTATCAGTTTTTGGGGCCACAGCATACGCCAGGATCGTGTGGTTGGTACCATACTCACCTGCCATTAATTTATTAATATAGTTGGTGGGCCCGCATGTGAGTGTGCATATGGAAGAGAGGGGGTACGTTTTCAGAAAAGAATATTGACACTTATAAGGATTAGACCATATTTGCTATCCAACAGTCTACAAAATACGCATATTTGACCAACTATGTTACTAAGAGCATACTAGGACTTATTATCATATCATCACCAGCAGAAATTCCTTTTTTTGCGTGCTAAGCAAAAAAACGTGTAGCGCTATTCATAGGTTCGTTGTTAAAGCTCTCGTCTAGGCAATAATAGACATTTATAGGCCAGGCTGCTAACAAAAAATCAAAGCCATACAAGCGGTAATAAACGGCTCATGGAATCTTCCTAAAGTCAACAAAACATAAAAGGACTGTTGGTGCTATGTCATGTCAGTGTGACAAGTGGCTAGTCAATCATAACTGACAGCATGACATATCAGCTGATATCGTGCCGCTATTCAAAACATAGCCCCTGCTATTTCTACTGTTATGCCACTGGTTTTGGCTAGTCTACTGGCCCACAATCCCTTACTGCTAAGCAGTGCAAGGTGTAAGCTTATTTAGACATGTTCCACGGCACAGGGGCCCCCACACAAAAGGGCCCACACACATCCCAAAACACAGCAATGTCGGAAGGCAGGGGTGAGGCCACGAGGAGCCCGCACATAAATTTGGCAATTGAGAACAGGGTCCCCACAATCCTGAATACGGCCCTGCTACTAGACTCTGTTTCTTGTCTGTAAAAAATTTCATCTCATTTTTTTTATCGTATTTATTTCTGTTCTTTCCTTTTCTAGTTTTATTTTTAATCTGTCGTTATAATTTGAAAGCATTAGGGTTGTGGTGCAACGTCTAACGCGAAAACTTCCTGTGTGTGAGGGAAGGGCTGTGGTAGGGCAAGGCTTATAGTATCTGGAAAGAGAGGGGAGGGAAGTCATTTCAACAACATTGTATTAATTAAAGGGGGTAGGCCTAGATTATATAGGTGCTTCCGTAATTAAGAACACGAAATGCGCCATTGAAGTGAATTTTAATTACATTAATTGAACAGTGGTCCCATGTAGAGATGTTTTCAATCAACAGCACTTTAATTGTGATTCCGTGGCAAATATTGTGTTTAGAGATTCCAAATTTAAATTAACAGACTAATCAAGAAAAATAGCTTAGCAAATATTATCTTGTTTTACTATAACAATAAAAGAAAAGTAAAAATACGAGTCTAAAATCTGGGATGAATACGTTGGTTCTACGTTGTTTTAAAAACAACAGTAGTTGTAGTAGGCCTAAAACTACGTCAAACTTTACGAAAACATCCCAAATTAATTTCCACTGTCTTTTGCGAAATTTCTGAAAGTTAACTGTGTGTAAGCTTACATTATGTAGTCCAAATTATATTTTAAAGACGTGGACAATTAACATTTAAAGGTAAAAATAACGACTTAGAATAGGAGGAAAAGAAAAAAAAAGAATTTTTGAGATCGAACTAGGCCTACAAAGCTAAACAAAAGGGTATAAGGATACGGGATGCACTTCACATTAAATCATAGAACAAGAGGGAGCTACCATCTCCTTCCTTCCCTTTTGTCCTGGGGGTTCAAAAGGAAAAGAGGTCGGCCGAGAAACACCTGGAGCCGCGATATAGAAACCGATGTTAAAAAGCTAGGGCTAAACTGGGGTCAGATAGAGAAATTGGCCCAGGATCGGGATACATGGAGGACTCTTGTTGGCGGCCTATGTCCCAGGTGGGGCGAAAGGCATAAGTAAGTAAGTAAGCTACAATCTCATACCAAGCGCGACACCTGGTGGTAGATGATGGACCAGGAGAAACTTTAAATAGCCTACAAATAGCCGTAGACCAACTGCGTGAAAGGTTTTAGGTGGGTTAGGATGAATATCCAGTGGTTATGATACTTCACATTGCAAACAATAAACACATTAAAAAAAATACTCAAGAAATTTATGGAAAAACAAAAGAATGAAGTATTCAACATAAGCCTGAACATAATTTTAATAGTATGAGACTCGGTAACTTGATTAGCTGTCGATCGAGATCGTTATCCTAACCTATATATAGAAAATAAAGTAAAGAGTAAAGTATCCCGTCGGACCAAATTGACCCATAGGGTCGGCGAAGCAGCGCTCACCAGTTTCTGTGGCCAATGCATACTAATAGAGAATGTGTGGCCAATCCATATTAATAGAGAGTGTGGCCAATGCATACTAATAGAGAGTGTGTGGCCAATGCACACTAATAGAGGGTGTGTGGCCAATGCACACTAATAGAGAGTGTGTGGCCAATGCACACTAATAGAGAGTGTGTGGCCAATGCACACTAATAGAGAGTGTGTGGCCAATGCATACTAATAGAGAATGTGTGGCCAATCCATATTAATAGAGAGTGTGGCCAATGCATACTAATAGAGAGTGTGTGGCCAATGCACACTAATAGAGGGTGTGTGGCCAATGCACACTAATAGAGGGTGTGTGGCCAATGCACACTAATAGAGGGTGTGTGGCCAATGCACACTAATAAAGAGTGTGTGGCCAATGCACACTAATAGAGAGTGTGTGGCCAATGCACACTAATAGAGGGTGTGTGGCCAATGCACACTAATAGAGGGTGTGTGGCCAATGCACACTAATAGAGATTGTGTGGCCAATGCACACTAATAGAGGGTGTGTGGCCAATGCACACTAATAGAGAGTGTGTGGCCAATGCACACTAATAGAGATTGTGTGGCCAATGCACACTAATAGAGGGTGTATGGCCAATGCACACTAATAGAGAGTGTGTGGCCAATGCACACTAATAGAGATTGTGTGGCCAATGCACACTAATAGAGGGTGTGTGGCCAATGCATACTAATAGAGGGTGTGTGGCCAATGCACACTAATAGAGGGTGTGTGGCCAATGCACACTAATAGAGATTGTGTGGCCAATGCACACTAATAGAGGGTGTGTGGCCAATGCACACTAATAGAGAGTGTGTGGCCAATGCACACTAATAGAGAGTGTGTGGCCAATGCACACTAATAGAGATTGTGTGGCCAATGCACACTAATAGAGGGTGTGTGGCCAATGCATACTAATAGAGGGTGTGTGGCCAATGCACACTAATAGAGAGTGTGTGGCCAATGCACACTAATAGAGATTGTGTGGCCAATGCACACTAATAGAGGGTGTGTGGCCAATGCACACTAATAGAGAGTGTGTGGCCAATGCACACTAATAGAGGGTGTGTGGCCAATGCATACTAATAGAGGGTGTGTGGCCAATGCACACTAATAGAGAGTGTGTGGCCAATGCACACTAATAGAGGGTGTGTGGCCAATGCACACTAATAGAGAGTGTGTGGCCAATGCACACTAATAGAGGGTGTGTGGCCAATGCACACTAATAGAGAGTGTGTGGCCAATGCATACTAATACAGTGTGTGTGTGTGTGTGTGTGGCCAGCACAATGTCCAGCCGCCTTTACTTTACCCCAACTAAAGACCTAGAAACAAATCCTCGCCTTCACCATGTTTAGAAACCCAGGACCTTCGGTACGCCAGCCGCCGTTCGGCCACTCAGAAAACAAAACGACAAGAAAATCTTGCATGTAAGCTAGATAGCTTTAAGTACTAGGCTCTGGACGCAAATTTAGAAGAACAGGATGAAGTTGGAAATTTATGGCACAAAACAATAAGTCATGCATATTTAAACGGATGATAAATAAAACATTTTTCATAATAAGTTAATTAGTTAGACACGGCATGTTTTGTTGTTTTTTTTTCTTTAGGGGGGGGGGGGCTTTTTAAACTATCACAAAAAATTGAAACTGTTATTTTTCTTTTTATTCTTGCTGATTATATTTTAGGCAGGTCAGGTTGCCAAAAATAGTTATAGGAACCTCGATCATAAACCACAGTCATTGCCCCCACGACCCATTCTCTGCACGGACGGAGGTGGAGCGGCGCAACGATGACAATGAGACCCCCTAGAGAGGAGCAGCTGTATAGGCCTGTGTGTGTCTGCTCCTAATTCCTAATGAAAACTGAACTTAATTAACTAATTGACAGTCACAATAAGGACATTAGCTACATTTGATCCCTTCATCTAGAGAAGGTGGTTCATTGGGTGTGTCTATGTCGGAGGGGGGGGGTATGTTGGAGATCGTATAGCAACCTAGTCTGCATGGTTAACATGAAGCCGCGAACGTGTAGTAGGTCTACAGTGACTACAGTCTGCAATAACATTAGATCATCGCCTTTATTTTTAAGCTTACTCGATATTAGCTTTTACGCTTATAAAAAAAGGTAAATTGAGAGGCCTGAAATAGTGGACCTATTTTAAAGATAGTTCATTATTTAGTTCTTTAAGCAGTCTAGCTTAGGGTTACCATAAGTGCTCAGATGAAAAAGAGGACACATAAAATGCTCATCAAATCCGGTTACCAGCCCGTAGCCGGTTTCTAGAGTTACGCCAATTTTTAACCTTACCATTGAGTTAAATATTGCTAGAGCGCGCATTAAGTTCACGGACCAGAATAATAATAATAATATTGTAATACTATTTTGTAATCTCTGTTCCGTGAATAATGAATTAAACATGCGTGCCAGCAATATTTAGCTCAATGGTAAGGTTACTAAGGCATTATAGTATATAACAGAGAAAAGTAAATAAGAATGTATCGATCGCTCGGGAACGGACGGTCAAAAACACGGACAAAAGCCATATTTCTGAAAGCCGCCCGGACAGGGCCCTAAAAGGAGGACATGTCCGGGGAAACCCGGACGCATGGTAACCCTAGTCTTGCTGGTGTTTCATCTGGACTAGAAGCTTTTAAGTTTGTTAGGAGTTTGTTTAGCCTATGCCTTTTTCTTCTACATTTATATTTCCTATCACTTCTAGTTTGTTTAAATTTATGGACATTTCACTTGGAGTTGAAAATGATGATGCAAAATGTGTGTTGAGGATGTTAGCTTTAGTTTCATTGTCATTGTAGGTTGAATAATGATAGCTATAGGTCTATACAGGGCCGGTCCTAGGCCACCGCAACCTATGCGGCCGCAGTGGACCCCGCACATTCATAGGCCCCGCGTTAATTCTAGATGTAAATTATTAAATTAAACCATCCTTTGTAAATTACGGATTTGACCAGTGGTAAAGCTGTACCACAAGGCTGGCAGAACATGAGGAATCGCATGACCATTTAGACGCCATGACTAGCTGTGAAGCTGGAGCAAGATTAAGTTAAAAAAAAAACAGGCATTGTCAACATTCCCCAGGAGATGCTTTATTCTGAGACTAAACGTTGGAATCAAGTTTTTCACAGACTAGTTGCGATTGTAAAATTTCTAGCAGAGCGCAATTTATCTTTCAGAGGGTCCATTGAAAGAGTTGGAGTGCCAAGTAATGGGAATTTCCTGGTTCTAGTAGAATTACTTGCAAAGTTTGATCCAGTAATGGGGGAACATCTTCGACGTGTTACCAATGCAGTAATTCATGATCACTACCTGGGGAAGACGATTCAAAACGAGCTCATTACTGTAGTAGCTGATGCGGTTGTGAATGCTATCCTTCGAGACATCAAGAATGCAAAGTATTTACAGTAATATTGGATTGTACTCCAGACATAAGTCACAGAGAGCACATGCCATTAACTGTCCAGTATGTGTCAGATAAGGTTAATGTGGAAGAGCCTGTGCTTGTACATGAACGTTTTATCTTCTTCCCGTGGAAAGTAAGCCTACTACTGGACACGACTTATGTGATGTACTAGTGAATGAGCTGGAAAAGCTTGAATTAAATGTGCAAAATATTCATGGACAGGGTTATGATAATGGTACCAACATGAAAGGCGTCCATTCTGGAGTTCAAAAACGGCTTTTAAATAACAGCAGAGCATTTTCTACTCCATGTGCGTGTCATAATTACAATCTTGTTGTAGCAGACATGGTCAAAGCATGCCCTGATGCCCTGATGAGTTAACCTTTTTTGGAACTGTACAACGAATGTACACCATCTTTTCAACATCTATAAAGAGATGGTCATTATTCAGAAAGCAGAGGCTAGTGATGCGATAATTAAAAGCGAAGCAGAAACACTGTATGAAACATTGAAGCAGTACAAATTCTTATTGTCAATTGTGTTATGGTACGACGTGCTCTTCCAAGTTAATTTTGTGAATAAAAAACTGCAAGGTGAAGCAGTAGATTTGAGCACAGATATGGATTCGTACAACAACTTGATGACTTAGCAAAGGAAACTGAAAGTTGATGGGTTAATCAGTGCCCCCACATAGGGGAGGGAAGAGGGGGCATATGCCGGGGGGGCCACACTTCCGGAGGGGCGGCAAATGTAGTCTAAGTATAGCCATAGATATACACAAGTATAGCAAATATAGCACTAAACAAGCAGTTACAGTATGCAAGGGGGAGGTGCTGAAACTTTTGCCCTGGGGCGCCACATAAGCTTGTTACAGCAAACGAATTGGCTGAAAAAACAAAAACGGAAGTTGTTGCAATCTTTCCAGCCAAGCGTCAAAGGAAAAGGCAGTATGATAAATCTGTGGAAAACTTCACACCTGGAAATGCTGAAGATGACTACAGGATAAATTGCTTTAACAGAATTGTGGACATTGCAATTCAGTCCTTGCAGCCGAAATTTGAACAGATTTGAAATCAAACCACAATCTAGGTATTTGGGTTTCTTGTTAGCTTCAAGAGCCTTCAGCGTGATGACATAGGCTACGACAGTTTACAGAGAGCCTCGAGTAAGCATTGACGTCATCAACAGACCAGTCGACAGATAAGACTTATATGTGGGCCAGAATTAGCTGATGAAATGGAATCATATTCTACCAAATACCACCAAAAACCCCGATATAAATTTTGACTTATGAAAGTCAAAGATACTAATGATAGGCCTACTAATGAAAGATACACTGCTTTCCCAAACTACTTTGTTGCACTCAGAATATTTTTAACAATACCCGTAACTGTGGCATCTTCTCGCGCCTCAACCTAATCAAGAATTACTTGAGGTCAACAATTCACGAAGATAGATTGAACAACTTGGCAATTCTTGCTATTGAGCGTGATCTATGTAGAAAACAGAATTTTGATGATAAGCTTATACTGTATGACTTCGCTACACGCAAAGCTCGTAAAGTAAAGTTACTTTGATCTGATTGTGATTTTGTAACCTAGGCCTACTTAGTAAAGAATTAATAAAATGCAAAGACGAATTTATTTTTTATTACAAAATCTCAAATTTCACTTATTATCCCTATCCCTACCCCCGCGCAATCCGTTTCGAATAAGGATCCGCATGGCCCGCAATCGCTAGGACCGGCCCTGGGTCTATATAGGTATAGGCCTATATGATTAATATTGCTAAGCCTGTTCTTACAAATTGTAGGGCCTAACTCGTCATTATTAAATCCACATAATCGTTTCTTTTCGTTTGATGTTAACTCGGGCTACATTAGGCATACTAGTCTATCAAACCTATGATGACATATAGTCACTTGAAAGCTATTCATATAGTCTACATGCCCACATATTGTTTACGCTCGTCCTGCCCGGACCCACTTCTGAATCTATTTTTAGCAAGTCATTTGAGCAAAAGCAACATTACACATAAGAACATAATTATTTCTAAATCCGTTAGAGGGCGAGCTTAGTCCACCCTACCGGTTGACTGCGCATGATCTAAAATTCTATTGATCTTTGTTTTGGCGTCTTAGACAACGGGTTTGGGCCCGCGAGTTTCGGTAAGTGGTAAGAAGTGATTAAATACGATTCCATAAAACTACGCGTATAACCTACCATAAAGATATTTCTTAAATATTAATTTAAAAATTAAGAAATTAAACAAAGTGCATATTAGCTGATAATTAAAAATTATGTTTAAGTAGGCCTACCGGTAAGGCTCGAGACTCAATAAACTCAATTCGAATTCGGAGATGTTTTTTTTTTTCATCTAAAAGTTCAGTGCAATGAAATTAAATGTAGGCTAGATCTCTAATTTCTTACTTATAGGCCTACTTATACTTATTATGTTACAGTACGTATGAATAGATAAGTGCCAGCTAAGGCAAAATGCTAAAAAAAAACAAAAAATAAAAAAAACAACAGCACACAATAACAAAGTTGAAACAATGAAAGTAATAGCTCGACCATAGAGTAGGCCTAGTAGTCCATTCTATATATATATAAATAATAAAAAACAAGATACGTTTTTATTTTTAAACTAAGACTAACATTGCCCATGCTAAAAGTTCATAAAAAAAATATTTTAATATTGAAATTAAAATCGAAAACACATTTTCACAAAAGTCGTAATGCTTAGCCTACATAGCATTCTTTGTTTACATTCCAGGTTAAAGATATTGATTTTTTCATACCCTTACGTTCCAAGCCCCTGTGCTTAAATCTGAATGGCTTATCTTTCATAAACCTCAGCCAACACACATTTCTTATATAGTAGACTATTGATTCCCGTGGTTCAATAATATTGAAGTAGGTAGTAGTAGTGATTGGACATGCTAATACTTGTTTATCAACTCCAACTGTATTGTATGGATTTAAAAGTGAAAAGTAAAGCAATAAAACTTAATTAAAAGCTAATGGTTTAATTTTAGAAATCTGCAGTAATCAATAGGCCTACAGTTTATGATAGGTTTGTACAATTTTAAATTGTGTTTTTTAAACTTGAAAATTTAAGTTACTTTAGAAAGAGTTAAACAATTTCTATTAGGTCCATGACTTTACTATTAAGTTTTAAAGACATTCTTTCTAGATAGATTATTACGTCCTGGTCCACAACTCTTGCAGGTCGGCAGGATTGGTTGGTGGCAGGGCTAGATCCTGGGTTCTATTTATTAAATTTATTATTCTATTTATTAAAATATGATAATATATATTTTTTAAATCATAGCCCCATTAATACTTATGTAGGCTACATACATTTTTTAGGGCTCAAAGTAATATTTTTCTTTTTGAATTTCAACAGCTAATGCAAAAAGATTGTTCAATGAAAAGAAATACAAATCAAAGGTACCTCACACTGAAGCAAGAGTATACGAAAGACTAAATGCCATCATGTACCTTCATTACTAAGCCATTTACTGTCTAAATTATGGCTGACAGATTTTCCAATGATGATTCCAGTGTACCTCCATCTCCAAGGGGGTCACAAAGTGGCCAGGCCATTCAGCAAACCATTCAAAATCTGCAACGTAAGTTTAGCATTTTAAGTCACATAAATTAGCATCAATCGTAACTCATTTGTCATAACAGATGCTCAAATTTTTCACCCTCTGCATTGATACATGCATCAATTCTCTTTATAAAACTGTCTTTTACTCTTTTGAGAAGTTCAGTGTTGATCCTTTGACACTCAGTTTTTATTGCATCTTTTAAATCATAAAGAGGAGTGCGTGGACATATGAAATTTGTCTGTTTTAAGACTATGATGTACTGATGATTAGCTAATCGTTTGCTCCTGGCTTATTGCATTATTGATTTCACTGGGTTTCTAGCAACATTCACCAATACCATGGTGAATGTTTCTTCATAAGTTGCATTCTTTCACAGTCAACAACTGAGCCAGTTTCTTGAAAGTGTTTAATCAAACGGCAGACAGTGGTATGACTCAATGGTTGTTCTCGATCAGGATGATTGCGGTTGAATTTTTGTGCTCCAGAGCAGTATGTCACCCCATCTCTTCCAAACATAACAACCAATTTTAACTCTTTCTTGTACCGTACTGTTAGTTTCTCACCCATATCAGATACAATCTGAAACATAAAAAAAAAAAAGATTAGTATATGGTGCGCGACTTCTGAGACACCCTGTAAATTGGGGTGCTAAAGTGCTAAGAACAACAACTGATGACATTTGTTTATTAAAGCATGTTGCATGTTACAGATCATTATAAAGTAATTGTGCCCGACATATGCATGGCCGCAATAATCTTCTTTATAAAAGGGGCGTCTGTAATATATAAATAAAATATATACAAGATATTCTGTCTTAAAAACAAATACACTTTTTTGTTGACAGAGATAACCAGTATAACTTACATTTTAAAAATCCCTTATTCTAATTTTTTTACATTATATATCTATCCTTTTTAAATATCTTTCTGTTATTATGTATTATTTACTTTATTTTAAAATAAAGTTTTATTATACTTTTACCATTTTTTATTACATGAGAATGTCCACAATTAGCATATTAAAGAGATTTATGTGACATATTTGAAAGAAGGAGAATTATTATAGATAGGTTTACAATAGGGAACTTCACATAATATTATGAACCAAGCACATTTGTAAGGGGCACAACTCGTCTCAGCTATTAAGCTTTTGAATTCTCTTTGTTATCTCCCTTGTATTGAATTTTTTTTTTCTATACCATTTTAAAAATATTGTATCATTATTATTATTATTTGTTGTTAATTTTTCGTTTAAGTACAGAAACGTTTTTTTAATTTAAAACATATCATATTTGCTTTCAATAATATAAATATGTGTGTAGGTTAAGTCCATTTTGTTGGTAGGGGAGTTGCGGTAATGGCTATTAAAAAAACAAAGCCGTCTGGTCCAGCGGTTAGTTCATTGGGCTGTCAACCGAAAAACCAACTGACAGGTCGCGGGTTCTATCCCTGCCACCGACGGATCCCTGTCGCCCTGAAGGAGTTTTGGGCCTAGTGGACGTAATAATCTTCTATCTAGAAGGAACGTCTGTAAACTTATAAGATAAGAAAACAAAAGGGTAAAATCAAGTTTCGTATTTTTTTCTCCTCTGTGTTCTAGTGAAGGGGTCGGCAACTGATTACAGGTTCAGTGTGCCAAAGTGATATTTATTTTCAATATATTCAGCGTTCCAACAGCTTGGTATTTATTCAGTTCTAGCACTCAATTTCTTATAGAATAGACTTGCAGTGACATTGTAAATTGCTCTGCGTGCCAAGTCTGTCACGCGTGGCGTGGGTTTCTAACCCCCTTTTCTAACGTACATTCAATACCTATACGAGTGTCTCCCTTAACTCCCAGAATCGATTCTTTATTTTCACTGCTGGGAGTAGAATGGGAAATACGTGGAGGCAAGGGTGGGGGTCGGTTGTTAGAGACGTAGATCTAATATTGTTTGACGAGTTTTACAAACTATGTGTTAGCCCAGCTAACAGGCACCAGGAAACGAGAACATGCTTGGGCCACCTGGCTAAAATTAAAATGGTCGCATGTCGTAGTCTGTGTGTATGAGCTTCCCCTTAAAATTGATTGCATAGAATATAAACTCATTTTTATATCCAGTCAAAATAATTATGTTTTAACTCATACAACTGAGTAGGGTATTAGATCTATAATTTGGTATCGATACAAAATATTTATGTTTCAACACAGACAACCTAGAAAGGTATAAGATCTATAATTTGGTATCGATACAAAATATTTATGTTTTAACACAGACAAGTAAGAAGGGTATAAGATCTAACATTTGATATCGATATAAAATATTTATGTTTTATCGCAGACATCTGAGAAATGTATAAGATCTAACATTTGATATCGATATCAAATATTTATGTTTAGCTCTGACACAAACAACTAGTGTGTAGGGTGTAAATTTTCATATCTTGATAAAAAAAAAAAAAAAAGCATTGATTCATGTTTACCTTGAAATTTTTTTAAGAGCTCATAAAGTAAAGGTAAATCTATCGGTGGATCGATTTCTTCCTCAACGTTTCATATATTTCTTTTAAAACAACAACGCTGCTCTATACAGTAATAGGGTTTCCCCGAAGCTCCCCTCACCCCCTCCCCTGCACCAGTGAATCTCGGCCTAGACGATTGCCCACTCGAGAACCGACGTAGAAGCACTCCACTGGGTAACAGCCACTTGCTGCATATCTTGAGATTGGCCCCCAATCGGGGGCCTCTCCACTCTGGTGTTGTCATAACGTTTAGAGAGGGCATGTCATTTCATTAACGTCTTGATATGTCAGATTTACTGGCAATGGTGACATTTCGCTTTTTGTTTTTTTCAAAGTAGGAATGATTTATCGTGTTTTTTGTCTATCTGTTTTTTGTCTATCTGTTTTTTGTCTATCTGTTTTTTGTCTATCTGTTTTTTGTCTATCTGTTTTTTTGTCTATCTGTTTTTTGTCTATCTGTTTTTTGTCTATCTGTTTTTTGTCTATCTGTTTTTTGTCTATCTGTTTTTTGTCTATCTGTTTTTTGTCCATCTGTTTTTTGTCTATCTGTTTTTTGTCTATCTGTTTTTTGTCCATCTGTTTTTTGTCTATCTGTTTTTTGTCTATCTGTTTTTTGTCTATCTGTTTTTTGTCTATCTGTTTTTTGTCTATCTGTTTTTTGTCTATCTGTTTTTTCTTTCAACCCCATCCATCCTAAATATTTGTCTATCCGTAGACGTTGATACGTCTCTCTATCTCTATCTATCTATCTATCTATCTATCTATCTATCTATCTATCTATCACTCTCTCTCTTTATCTATCTATCTATCTATCTATCTATCTATCTATCTATCTATCTATCTATATTTCTATCTATCTATCTATTTATCTATCTGTCTGGCTGTCCGTATGTTCCTATCTATTTCTATCATCTATGTATGCCTATCTATCTATCCGAAATTCTCTATAAGTACCTCTATTGTCATCGTGCCTCTTTATCGATGAAAAAACAATATACAAGGGCAGACAACTCTAGCAGAAGGTAACCCATGGCAACAGGTTAAGAACCTTTCATTTCACTTGATGGGACTGGCATTAGCTGACACAAAAGGAAGGGATTAGTACCAACCTGGCCAGGGGCCATAACTATTGATATGGCTGGATCAATTTACTCTAAGCATGTTCAGGCACGATCAATTGTAACAACGGAATCAACCCGTCTTCTAAAAACAAAGCCCTCCCCCCCCCCTCCCACCCTACCTTTTAGAGTGTCGCTTGTTTCCCGAGTTTTTATCCGTGTGAGAACAAAATAAAAATCAAAGAGGGGTGGGGTGGGTGCTTGTGGGAGAGTGTTGGAATGTTGAGTACCTATGTCAACATTTTTAACCAGGGCACACACGTCCCCCCCCCCTTTTTTTTCCCCTATATCAGCTGTTCACACAGCGTATGGTCCCCTAAAGCCCTCAGGGTCTTTAAAGTAAAGCCCTCGGTGTAAGTGTCGGTCGAACGTGTAGGTTGGTAACTTGATTGTAATGGCGACTGTAGGCGATCTGTTCGTTAGGAACATAATAAATTGTGTTTGCTGTCTACTTCAGGGTGTAGCCAGTAGAGGAAAGTATTAGACAAAAAATGTCCTGAATGGAAGTTGGCAGGTGTTGCTTATAAATTGAAGTAATAAGTCTACCCTAATAGCTGAAGAAATTAAATTAGAACCTCAAAATAACATAGAGTCAGTATTTTGTAAAATAAGCAGACCTAATTCCAAACCACTAATTGTAGGCAGTGTTTACAGACCACCAAACTCAACATCAGAGTACATGTCTGATCTGTGTAATCAGCTGACAAGTATTGAAACTAAATATAAAAATGCTATAATTTGGATAATGGGGGACTTCAACCTCCCTGATATAAATTGGAATAGCTACTCTATAGAAAAGCACCAAAACACAAAAGAAATAAATGAAATGTTTATCAATACCATCCAAAATCTAAACTTAGACCAAATTAATAAAAAACCAACAAGAAACCATAATATACTAGATTTATTTTTAACGAACAGACCAGGACTAGTATTAGATTATGAAATAATCCCTGGACTTTCAGATCATGATATTGTCAAAGTAAATAACAAAATAAAAATCCAAATTAGCAAGAAACCTAAAAGAATAATTTATCTCTGGAATAAATGTAACACAACAGAACTACATCAAGCAGCAATAAAATTCCAAACCAATTTTCTTACTAAATACAATATAGATAGTCCAGTTGAAGATATTTGGCAATTTATAAAAACCAACTTAAAAGCAATAATGGCTGACTCTGTGCCAACAAAACAAACATCAAATAAAATTAACAAATGTTGGTTTAACACTAAACTAAAGAAACTGTGTAAACAAAAAGAAAATCTATTCAAAAAGTTTAAGGCAACTAATTCAATTAGACTACATAAAAAATACCTAAAAATTAAACATTTAACTCAGAAACTAAGCAGACAGCTGCAGAATGAATATGTAAACAATGTAATTTCTAAAGATAATAATAAAAACTTATGGTCCTACATTAAATCAAGAAAAATGGACACTACAGGCATAGCTCCACTAAAAGGCCAAAACAATGAAACTTATAATGATAATGAAACTAAAGCTAATATCCTAAACACACACTTTGCATCATCTTTTTCAAATCCAGGTGACAAAGAAATATTCATAAATTTAAACAAACTAGAAGAGATAGGAAATATAAATGTAGATGAAAAAGGCATTAAACAACTCCTAACCAACTTAAAAGTAAACAAAGCTTCTGGTCCAGATGAAATACCAGCAAGACTGCTTAAAGAACTAACTAATGAAATATCTCCAATCTTTAAAATACTTTTCCAGGCCTCTCTAAACCAGGGCAAAGTGCCCAAAGATTGGAAATTAGCCAATGTAACCCCCCTTTTCAAAAAAGGAGATAAATCTGACCCCGGAAATTATAGACCTGTTTCTCTAACAAGCATAACATGTAAATTACTTGAACATATAATATATAGTAGTATAGTAAATCACCTAGACAAACTAAATGCACTGTGCCCACACCAACATGGGTTCAGGAAAAATAGATCATGTGAGACTCAATTAATAGGCTTAATAGATGACTTGTCTAAGGGATTAGATAATAACAACCAAATTGATGCTATATTACTAGATTTTTCAAAAGCATTTGATAAAGTTCATCATTCTAGTCTTCTTAAAAAACTTAAATACTTTGGCATCTCTGGTCCCTTACATCAGTGGATTCAGGACTTTCTTATAGGCAGAGAACAAACAGTGATAATAAATGGCTCTAAGTCATCACCAATAACAGTAAACTCAGGAGTTCCACAAGGAACTGTTCTAGGGCCCCTACTATTTCTAATTTACATTAATGATCTGCCAAATTGCATCAACACAGGCACAAAAGTAAGATTATTTGCAGATGATTGCATAATTTATAGAATAATAAAGACAGGAAAAGATAGTGAACTTTTACAAAAAGACCTAGATGAACTACAAAAATGGGAATCAAACTGGAGTATGTCTTTTCACCCAGAAAAATGCCAACTAATAAGGGTATCCAAGAAAAAGAAACAAATAATAACAAACTACTTCATTCATGGTAAAGAACTAACTCAAACTAGCAATGCTAAGTATCTAGGAGTAATAATAAATAATAAGTTATCTTGGAACCCTCACATTGATGAAGTAATTAAAAAATCAAACAAAACATTAGGATTCATGAAAAGGAACTTTTACAAATGTAATAAGAATATAAAACTAAAATGCTATCTCACATTAGTTAGGCCTATACTAGAATATGCAGGATCTGTATGGGACCCATCAACTAAAGAAAACATTAAAAAATTAGAACAAATTCAAAAAAGAGCTGCAAGGTTTATAACTAGTGAATATTCCCCATTGACAAGAGTAACACCATTAATCAAATCACTAAACCTAGAAACACTAGAGGACAGAAGGGCAAAGAGTAAAGTAGTAATAATACATAAGGCATTAAACTCTAATTTAGAAATACAACCCAATAACAATCTGTTGCAAAGCTCAGATAAACATAAAGACAAAAACACCTTCCTTGTCCCTTATGCGAGAACAAATGCATATAAGTACTCTTTCTTCCCGAGTGGCATTCGGGCATGGAATGGGTTGCCTGAACAAACCAGGAAAACCAATAACCTAACATCATTTAAAACATTAATAAAAATGCAAGACTAGACTCGGACCACGGATGAGCGTAGGACGCAATAATCTTCTTTATAGAAGGAGCGTCTGTAATGTATAAGATAAGATAAGATAAGATAAACTTTTTCTATAATGAAAGGTCTAAAAGCTAACTAGCGTCACAATCATTTCACAATCGCTTAAGTCATTTTGGGAGGGGAGGGGGGGGTTAGTTAAGAGTTGAAATGTATAGCTTACACAGTCTTCTATAATTATATGGCAAATCGCCTATATCTTAAATCAATATGAAAACCTTTTTTTTTTTTTTTTTTACAAAAAGTAACAAAGTGACGTAACAGAAGTCCTACAGATGTTTATTCATTTTTTTTTGTAGTTTTCTAAAAACATGCAAAAAATTACTTAGGCGATTGTGAAATGACCATGACGCCTATGTTCTATTGCCAGGACAGTTTATATTGAAAATTACATTGTAGGCCTAATTTAAATAACGTTTTCAACCATGAAACTAAATTGGCCCGAAGCAGCGTTCATACACGGAGGAAAGTGTTTCCAGCACAATGTCCGTTTGTTTAGGATTTTCCTCAACTAAATATAGAAATCTACCCTGTATCCGTAAGATCTTGGGCGGGGGGGGGGGGGGGGGGGGGGCAGTGACGCCCTCTACAACGTAACGAAAGAAGAAGCCTGTTTTTTTCTTTTAATCTTGGATTCGAACCTAAGGCAATAAGAATGGCCATCCGACGCGCTGCCAGTGCGTCTCATATCAACCAACGTACACAGTCTGATGAGCTTAAAACCAGCTTAAGGTATTGTGCAACTGTGAAGGCACTGGCCACTAACTGGTGCGAAAACGTGTTAACACCACGTCACGGAAGCCAGCACTGTCATTAACAATAAAAGACCTGCGCAATTACTACCGCTATACAGACATTAAATGTCCATTTTTTGATGATGTCACGGGACAATAATGTCTAATTTAGTTAAAATGGGCGTGGTTTAAAAAACGTAACATAACAAAGTAACATAAATATGAACAAATAATTATCGTGCATTTCCGTCACGTGTCAAATGTACATATTATGAATTCTGTTTACATCAATAAGACAAACAATTTCTACAATACTTTAACAAACAACTAAAAAATTAACAAGGACAGAATGTTTTGGCTCAGTGGTTTCCCATCCCGGAAGTAGTTTTCTAGTCATTTTATGGCGTTATTTTTTAAATTTAATTTTTCAGTTTATGGAGGACGGTGGACGTGCGGCATCGCGTTCGGCTGGCGTACCAAAGGTACTGGGTTCGAATCCTGGTGACGGCTAGGATTTGTTCCCAGAACTGGAGTGTGTCCCTGAGTCTACCCACCTCTAATGGGTACCTATCATTAGTTGGGGTAAGGTAAAGGCGGCTGGGCGTTGTGCTGGCCACACATCCCCTAGTATGCCACGGCCACAGAAACTGGTGAACGCTGCTTCACCGGCCCTATGATCAATTTGGTCCGACGGGATACTTTACTTACTGATACATGGTAAATGTGAGAGCTTGGAGAGTGGAGAGGCGCGCTATATAAATAACCATCATCATCAGCAATTAAGTGTAAGGAAGTGTACAGTAACACACTCGTTCACACACAGTTGAGAAAAGTATTTAATTTGAAACGACGGCGTTCAAAAATCCATGTTTTCAGCCGTGTAGTTTAGTAAAATGTATTTGAAAGGGTTATATTAAAATTGCTTCGATACTTTGTTCCTTATGGAAAGAAAAGAAATAAAAAAATTTTCGTAAACGAAACTTTTTTTTTTTTCGATATGAAATTTTAGTCCCTAGTCTCTTTTGATCATTTATACTGACCGATTTTAAATTTATGACTACAAGTACAATTAGTATCTTTTACCACAATATAAAGTTTATTATTTCAGCTGCGTCTGTAAGTCTATACGCTGAGCGGTGCTATATTTCGCACTGAAGGATAACCCCTTTAATTAGTAGAGTTTTTGGTCCGTTGGACTCACGCAACGTCTTGCATTACACGTGTAAATTAAGTATGGTAATTCTATTCTTGAACCAGTTCAGCTGTCTCGCTTAGCTTGGGCATTTCCTTGTTTGTATTACTTTGGTTAAGAATGAGGTCAGAGGTTAAATGGTGTAAACACAACTCGCCCCCTCTTTCTACGGGCCCCCAAATGCCATCTTGTTTAGTTTTAGTTTCACCAAACTTGTGTGTATGTGTGTGTACTGTCCAGTGGAAGCAGGGAGGGGAGGCGGCAGGAAGATATGTGTGTGTTTTTGAGTGACAGCGTAGGCTCATAAGTGTGAGTGCTAAGTGATTGTGCAAACTTCCCCGCTGTGACGTCACAATGTACGCACTCTAGGAAGCCACAGATTCTTGGGCCCCGCACCCACTCCTCCATTTTCCTCCCCACGCTCTCCACCTCTCTTCTCCTCAATTAAAAAAAAAGGCTGTTTTTAACCAAGATTTAAACCAAGAACCAAGGTCTTCAGAATAGCATGACAGCGCTTTGTCGCAAGCACACGATCCCCGGTACAATAGGACATGCAGTGCAGTTTAAATATGAATGTATCGTAAAACGAGAGAAAGAATGAGAGAAAGACGAAGAGATAAAGCCAATAGAGAGAGAGAGAGAGAGAGAGAGAGAGAGAAAGTCTGGGAGAAGAGAAAAAATAGAGAAATGTGAGAGAGAAGAAGAGAGAGACAGGGATAAAAAGCAAATGAGAGGAAAAATAAAGAGAAAAATCTGGGAGAAAAGAAATAAAGAAATAATAAAGGAAAATGAAAAAGAGAGAGAGAGAGGAGAAGACATAAAAAGGGGAAAGTTGAATATTTTTGTTCAAGTTCGGAATCGATTTTGCTCAGATGCAGCAATTTTGAAGAAAAAGAGAAGGACATGAAACGGATATCTTCATAGAATTGGGTGTGCGTGCGTGGGTGTGTGGGAGGGGGAGAGAGGGGGAAAAGGGGGAGGGGGGCTTGATCTTCCAGTCTCTGCAGCGCTGGACACGATAACAACACATACAGGAATGATGCCGTTTAAGAAACGGTCAGTTTCCTCCGTTCTGTGATTGTATTGACAACTGTTAATACTTGTTATTTTGTCTTTATTGGTTTGGTGATGCAACGTTTCTGTTACCGTATACTGTAGGACGTAGGACAAGTCGTCTGGTCAGTGGCGAAGCCAGGTTTTGACGCTAGGGGGAGCGAACTTTTAGGAAAAAGGCCCCACTTTTAGACATTTTTCCAGATTAATAGAATAACTAAGAATTCGTACGTATCAAGTGTTATGAGAAAATCCTGTGCCTCAGGATACACACACTGAATAAAGTACAGTATTTTTTGTAACCATTCACGATTTTTACTAGCAACTATTAGTGGTGGAAATTTCTGCTAAATTGATTGCATCTACTGCTCATTTTCGGGATGAGTATCTAGTGTCGAAAAATATTTATAGAATCAATGCGAATGCTTCTATAGGACTGAATTATTCTTCGTTTTAATTTTGAAATAAGAGATAAATCGCCAATTTAGACATTTTAAAATAGATTTTAAAACATATTTATTTACTGTATCTATGTGTCAATTACAAAATATGATACGTTAGAGGAACGCTCTATTCTTTTCTAATTTTTTCCTCTCAGCTATTAAAACACCCCGCCCGACGGTTATATCCTTAGCAAACGGAATTTCTTTAAAACAAGTTATTTCTCTTCTTTTCTTCTTTCTGTAAAATTCTGTGTTTGTTTTTTTTTTGTTTTTGTTTTTTGCGAAGTTCATGATGTAACCATGTTTTCGATCACTACACGAATACGGCCGAGAAGGAGAAAGCCAGCGTGCTTTAAGTCACATTATTACTTTTCGGTGAGTACACCAGACTTGAACCCCACCTTTTTTTGAGAATGCGAGTGAGCGTACTCTTTTGGGGCTCGGGGAACTAACTCTGCTGTGTCCACGCACAACTTATACCTCACCTTAAAAGTTAGGCACAAACGGTTGGCCGTTCCTGTCCACTCTAATTTCCTGCTTATGACCTGGTATCCTCTAGAAAAGGGGTCGGCAACCTAAGGCACGCGTGCCAAACTCGGCACGCGTGCCAAACTCGGCACGCAGAGCGATTTTCAATGGCACGCGAGAGACCTCCAAGAGGTGTTTTATTATTGATGAGAAAAAATACAACTATATTTTTCAGTAATATTTATATTGAGTGAAATCAATTTCACAACATTTAACTATATTATGTACTTCCCTATACAAAGGCATATATTAAGATAGATTGTTGGGCTTTTTCAGAAGCACGCCAAAGCACTAAAAGCGGAGTTTCAAGACTTTCAAATAGATTTTTTCATACCTAATCAAGCAAAACTGGCTAAATCTTACTACGACCTTCTTAGATGTAGATACTTTTTAAAATTAAGTATAGGGATATTGGCGATTTGAAAAACGTAGCCAGTTGAATTTTAAACCTTTAATGAAATGGGCATCGAAATGTGCCAAATTGTTTAAGAGATAAACTCTTCAAGGTTGAATTGACAAATAATTAATGCAGGAAATGTTTACTTACAACTCACTGATCTATAAAAAGAATGGATTGCGCCTTCTTAATAAATTGGTTTGAGCAAAGTGAAGAAAAGCACTGATCTATAGAAGAAAGGAAAAACTAAAAATGTCCACTGCACTTACCGATATAAACTAAATTGTGTCTAAAACTTACTGTGCCACTGATCTATAAATAGATCGGAACGGAATCTATGTTGCTGCCATTGTACACATTATGCAAATGGATTGTTGCTGTCAAGCTTCTGACTTCTTATTAATAATATTAAACTAACAATAATACGATCAAAAGAAAACAAATACCAAACAATCAAAAAAAGTTAATAATAAAAAAAGTAGACAGCAATATTTCGCAGTACGGAAAAACCCGGTCCCGAACACACACTAAATTTGTAAGCATTTCAAAGGGACTTCATTTGGAAACTGCGCCCATTGTATAACCTTAACATACGGTGATTAGTAATAGGTCTAAGTTTATTTTAAAAAATAAATTAACGAATTAAGCAATATTGTTAAAAAAATAAAATTTTATTTTGGAGGACGTTTCCAATTTATACATTTAACTTTTAACCCGATTAGTCAAACGGCTTAGGAGAATATAGAGCAGAAACAAACATCTAAATAAATAAACAAACTCACTGTAATTATATATATTGATCAGTGACAGTATAAACAAAATGGCGGAAATTTCCTCAAGAATGTTACTTCCGAGCCTAATCCATTCTTTTTAGAGATCAGTGTTACAACTATTTAACGTAAATTAATTTTATACCTCTAATAATTAAATCTTGTAATGAATACTACAACGCTAGTTTATGTAAAGGAATAATAGTTAGTCAGTAATATTAGTAATATTACAAAACATTACTTGTTTGGCATCACTATTGAATCAAATTTAGAATCTTTATTTTAATTAAAGGGAGATAATTAGCTACTTTTATTTCCGCTAATATTTCTAATTTATTATGTTTTTTTAATTTTTATTTTGTAAAAGACTAAATTAAATGGTCTACAAATTATAAATTTATAATGACCAAACTGTCAAAAAGTAGTTGAAAATTTTATAAATATTTTATGACTAATAAAATGCACATTTTCTGAACATTATATTAACTACCCAGTTTGTGTGATAACTTTGTATCAATTCCGCTTAACGTTATTGTAATCGTCGCTGTCAGTCAATAAATGAAAAAACATATCAGTTAAACTGAGAACAAAATACTATAATAAATATTATCAGTTGATATTGAGATATGTATTTTGACAACTAAATGATAACCTTTACAAAATAGTTATCATAAATGTGAAAGTTTGGTAATATAATTTTGTATTTCGTATAAATGCTAATAAAAAGGTTTTCTCTAGAGTTCCTTTGCTTTTGACCTTTGTCTAGCTACGGATTTAAATTACTTACTTGTCTTAAAAGAAAACAAGTATAATAGAGCAGGTTGACTTTAAGGCTGTTGGCACGCTAAATGATTTAGAAATCCTAGCTTAGCACACCATTAGCAAAAGGTTGCCGACCCCTGCTAGAGTGTGACATTCACTTCGTATCAAAATAAATTAAACTAAAATTAACTAGATCTAACAAGGTTCATTAATCATATTGTATCAAACTAAATTGTTGAAATGTAATTGTAAAAAAAATATTAGAAACAGTTTAAATTGTGCTACATAGCTTGTTAAAATTATTAAATTATTTTTTCCCGAAAAGGCCCTTTTTTTTCGAAAATGGTCGTAGGGGGAGCGGCCGCTCCCCCTGCTCCCCCCCCCCCCCCCTGGCTACGCTACTGCGTCTGGTATGAAATAGTGAAATTATTTCTTTACATACAATTGAACAGCTAATTTAATAGTGCGAAAACCGTTACAAAGTTCACAATTTTGTTTTAATATGGACATTGATTAGGAGAATGAGTTGGCATCACATTGCTTGATACTAGGCTAATTAAATACGTAGGTTGAGTCGGTTGAGATACTATACCATAGGTTCTCAACCTTTTTCGGCTCACCGCCCCCTTTTACATTTTTTTTCCGCTCACCGCCCCCCAACTTAATTTTCGCAGAAACATTTGTTAATTAAAGGGAGATAATTAACCCTTTTCATTTGAGGTAATATTTCAATTTGTTTTTCTTTTATAAAAAACTGAATGGCTTGCATTTATAACTTTGAAATGATATGATAGAACTGTAAAAATTATTTGAAAATTGTATAAATATTATATGACTAAAGAATTTATATGAATATTTTCAAACATTTCAAAAACTACCCAGTTTGTATAATTACTACGTATCTATACCGCTCAGTTATTGTGGATACCTCTTTACAAAAGATTCAAACGCGTTAAAGGACATATCGGTAAAACGAGTAAAATTAGTAATAGTAACCGATGTTAAGGCGACAGTCCGGTGAACCAACCATAAGACGAGACGGCCGCATAACATATTTGCCAAATACTGACCCTCTACTTCATCGAAAAGTGATTGCGATTCTTATTTGTTCAATAATATGTATGCCTACTGTTGGGGAATATCAGATATTTAGTAGCACTTGCGTTTACATCATATTTCATCCAAAAACTAATCGATTCAAATAGCTGAGTTGTTGAAATTATAGCAGGTACGTATGTACCGCCCACTTGCCCTTCATCGCCCCCCAATCGCCCCTGGGAATGTTATCGCCCCCCTAAAGCTTCTCATCGCCCCCTGGGGGGCGATATCGCCCCCGTTGAGAACCTATGTTACTTATATTTTTGCCAATTGTGTCTTTTTTAAGCTATAGTTGGGAGTGTACAGCTTATTCGTCTCTTTAAGTTTAAGCGGGAACGATGAACACGCAGTGAGAGTTAACGAGTTAAGCGAGGTGTGTCTTCACCTCATAATAATGAAATACGCTGGAAGTGGCCTTCACAACCTGCTATTCAGCCATGAAAGAGGTCATTCGTTAATGAAGCAAGCATCGTCGTCTGCATTTAGATCGATTTCATTCGCACATTCCCATGATCGGCGCAATGACACAACTCTGCACGCACCAATTTCAAAGGGGAGAAAACTCACTGGGCGTAGGGACACAGTTATCCACACCATAAAAAAAAAGTAAACAAATACAAAAGTAGGCTTATTACTTACACAATTTAAGGAAGAAAATATATGCATTTTAACTTAATTATTAAGATACAGCTACAATTAAATTAGAACCTAAACGTTTTTTTTACATAACTACGTCGGCATACTAAGCCAACGTAAATTGTGTGTAGTAAGTAGTAATCTCGTCGGCTCTGTGGCCACTGCCTACTAGGGCACTGTGTGACCGGCACAATTAATTCCCAGACGCCTTTAACTTTGCCTCAACTAACGTCAGGTTACCCACGAAATTGGGTAGTCTCATGGTCAATCCCAGACCCGGGAACAAATTCGGCCCTTTTTCGTACGTCAGCATACTAGGCCTACGTATCTTGTCTGTGTGTCTCAATGAATACATTATCAGAATTAAGAACAAACTATCGATTTAATCTTTGTTGTTTAAACACAAAGTTCTCTTGTTCTTGTTCGACATACTCTAAGACATTGTTTACAAGTAACATTTCTTTACTAAAACTTGTTGTAAGTTTTTTTGTATTTATTTGTTAAATCGCACTCTCATTGATTTATGGCAACGGCTTGCATTCCCCCCTATCGATCCCTCAATAGCTTCATACTGCCCTATTGTGTTCTCTGCACAGTTTGCATTAAGCGAGGACACACAGGTAGATCTAGACCAGGGTTATCTACTAAAACACAAACACACAGTAAAAAAACAACAACAAGCAAACAACAACAGCATAATAAACGAAACAAAACAAAAACACAACAACAACAGACAAGACATTTCAACTCCAGGTCTGAGTAAACTAAAGATCCAATCATTCTCATTCGGTCAACAACAAAAACTGATCGGTTAATGCATGAGACGTGTACGTATATTTGTGTGTGGATACGTGTGTGTATGTGTGTGTGTGTATATGTGTATGTGTGTGTATATATGTGTGTATGCTGTATCATAATCGGGAGGGTTTTGTTTTGAGCTGTTTATGTGCGTCGCAAAAACAGAAAAAAAAAACAACAACATACGAAATCGCCTTCAATAGAGTTCAATATATAAGTACTTATAGGTTTACACATTTTATAACTGTCTTCTTCGTCCTGGCTGGTATATTATGTAAAGGTCGGCCTGTTTACGGTCCAGATTCGCCAAACGTTTCTGAACGGACTTCCGATTTGAAAAACAAAACAACATATATGATCTTGCCAATCTAAAATGTGTGAACACACTTATACGTTTCTAAAAGTGTGTTTATTGTCGGCAAATGGACATGTGGCACCCGGTGAGTGAATTGTGGAAAGTGGGCGGGGAAGGGGGTGAAGGGCTATATGTTCGATTCTAGTGAATTGTGACACAGTAAAGACAGCAGTAGGGCCTTCACACATGTTAGGATGTATGTGTTGGTGTGTTCATTTTGGACAAGGCTGCGGGCGTTTATCTAGTAAAAAAAAGTTTGACTCACCAAAACAACAATAGTGACTGTGTTGGACAGTGGCAAGACATCATGTCAGTGAATGGCAGTTGTCAGTGACACAGTACGCTTTTTTTGACAGTAAAGGCATGGTGAATCTCGTGTGTAAATATGGAAAGTTTTTCGATGGCTATTGGGACAATCTGGAGAACTATATAGGTGAGTGACATTCGCTGTTGTTCTTTTTTTTTGTTGTTGTTGTGTGGTGCCAATTTTAGTATTAACATGTAAGCATGGTTTAAATATAGGCGTCAAACTAGCGGTATAGCTTCATACTGTTATCTGGTGCTGCTAATCTTAGATGAGGATTATGGCTGCCATTGCTAAATCCCGAAATGTTTGTCAGAGCTGAGAGTGAGAGGCATTTTATGTTCCAGTTTGTCTACCTAGTCTGGACTGAAACCTTCTGGTGAACACGACTTTCACTGGACGGCTACTTTTACTGGGTCGCTACTTTTACCAGGCCGCTACTTTTACCAGGCGTTACTTTTACTGGAACTTTACTTTCACAAGACCACTACATTTACAGGACATCTACTTTTACCGGACCATCACATTTACTCAACTTCTTTTTGTATTAGACCGCTTCTTGTTAAGGACCACAACTTTCAATGAAGAACTACTTTTACGGGACCACCACTTTCACTAGACCACTATTTCCACTGGGCCACTTCTTTCACTGGACCACTCCATATTCGAATTTGTGATCTTATGCTAATTACTTGTTATACTGCTTGATAGTGAACATGCAAGCATTTTAAACAGTTCGGAAAGTGGAGAGGTTGTCTGAGGTCACATCCCTTACTCCTTAACCTTCTATTTAATCTATATCCCTATCCATTCATCACAGACGTCTGCGGGTTAAAGGAAATCGATTTGAGCGAAATGTGTGCACGTACAATCACCCGCCACCATCCCTCCAAAAAAATAAAGGAAAGAGTGAGTATGGGTAAGTGAGTGAAGCGCTCCGCTACACTGAACATGCATACAAAGGAGGAAACGTGTTAGCTTTGAAATGACCGGTGTTAGCTTTGAAATGACCGGTGTTAGCTTTGAAATGACCGGTGTTAGCTTTTTAAAAAAATCTTATTTTATATATGACCATAGACTATAATATACATGGACCGCTTGCTTTAGTATTTCTGCTATATGATGACTCGAAACACTGATTTTCTGATATCCCGATTCGTAATATACTTTGCACTTCCATTTTATTGAATCGCTATGATTTTCTCAATGAAAAATTAAAATCGAAAGTAGTACAGAGCGGAAACATTTATAGATCAGTGTTGTGTGCACACGGAAAAAGAACATAAGCTCTAAAAATAGAGCAAGCGGTCCATCTTATTATATTCAATGATAATAGAATTTAATTATATTAATAGGCCTACAAGTATTCATTTAAAATCGAAAAAAATGCGATTTAATAAAACGCAACTTGTAATACAATTACTTCATTTAGAATCGGGAATTGCAAAAAAAAAAAGAAGATAATAGCATAAAAAACTAAAGCAAGCGGTCCATGTATATTATAGTCTATGATATGACACACGCTTCATCTATAAAGAAGATTATGGCGTCCTACGCTCATCCGTGGTCTACTCCTGCAAGTTACTGGTTTTCCTGGTTTGTTCAGGCAACCCATTCCAGGGCCCGGATGCCACTCGGGAAGAAATATTACTTAAATTTATATGCATTTGTTCTCGGATAGGGGATAACAACACTTGCTGGCCACACAATCATTACTGTGTCGGAGCCTGGCAAAGTCTTGTGTAACCAACAAAAGCACACGAGTATGAAACCTTTATTGATATTGATTAACACGAGGAAATGTTTGTCTGTTGAAAAAAACAACCCAGTCCTGACTGTTCTCGTCATTAAACTAGCAATTACAGCAGTTAATTAGTTTCCGGGGTCATGTCTGGGGGTCACAGATTTGTTGTCAATGTAAACAACGTAATTGTAGTTTAAAACTAATGGAATCCACTCGTGAATGTAGTCAATTACTTTCCAAATGTAGCGTGTAACGGCATAGCGAATACGTGTTCTTGTATATATTGTATACACTCACTTGGTTGTACGGATCAATGTATCAAACACAAAGAACGCAATAATGTATTACGATACCAATGTATTTTATCTGCAAGTCTGTGTCCGTATAACTATTACATGGATTGAACAGAATTAACATTGGAATGATAGTGGAAGTTGGAATGAAATCAAGTGGACGTATGTTGAGGTTCATCAACATCATCATCAGACCCTTGACCGTTGTGGTCGTTGGGGAGAGCGAACGGACACCTCCATTTTTGCCTATCTTGAGCGGCTGTCAATAGTTAAGTCATTTGCAGCTTTGTCCAATCTCTTATATTGTAGAGCCTGCATTTCCGCTGACGGCCTCTCCAACGTCCACCTTCTACAGTGCCTTGGAGAATGGTTTTTGGCAGGTTATTATGCCGCACCACATTAAGGAACCATGCCAGCTTGTGCCGCTCGATTGTTGCCATGATTGTTTCTTGAGGGCCTGCAATTGAGGATCTTCTGTCCCAGACATACTCAGAAGTCCCTGTGTTCTAGGTAGGAGATTCGAAGGATTTTTCTTATGCATTTATTTTCGAATGCCCGCAACTTGTTTTCAGTGGCTGCTAGTAATGTCCAGATCTCATATCCGTACAGAACAATGGTTTTCACAAGGGCTCAGTAAAGCCTGAGCTTTGATGGGAGACTAATGCTTTTGCTGGACCTGATTCTGTTTAGACTAGCCATTGACGTTGGAATGAATCAAATGGTCATTTTTGTTGAAGTTAGATTAAAGCTAATGGACATTACACTGAAATGTTTTATAATTGCATTATATAATTGTGATTAACTGTCACATAAGAAACATGGGGCTATATTTCTGAAGCTCTGTTTGTAGTTGTTTGTATGTTCGTTTTTCTATTGAATTGAGGTATGTCACTTCGTAAAGCATAATGCCTTTAAGTGGGAGGCATAGACGATGACCATTAAGTAGGTTCAGTGAATCATCGACTCGAATCGTTTGAAGCGATAGTATAGTGAAAGAATTGGAGCATATCGCGACAGGTGGAATCTATGCAGTTCAAATCAGATAAAAGTCTTCTTCGAAACTCGGCAATTCAAATCAATTAATGATCTTTTTTTAAATACGGCAGTTCAAATCAGTGATCCGTGGTCTATAAAAATGGAAGCGACGATGGGGGAAAAAATTACTTGATCACTGACCAATGAAAAATGTTTTAAGCGTCATTAAATAAAGAAAAATTATATCTTTTCGATCGGGTTAAATTGAAGAACATAAAGACCTTTAATTGGGCTTTCTTGACTACAAGTTTCTGGGCTTCCTTGACTACAAGTTTATGGGCTTCCTTGACTACAAGTTTCTGGACTTCCTTGATTACAAGTTTCTCGGCCTCCGTGTCTACAAGTTTCTGGGTCTCCGTGTCTACAATTTTCTGGGCCTCCGTGTCTACAAGTTTCTGGGTCTCCGTGTCTACAAGTTTCTGGGCCTTCGCATCTACAAGTTTCTGGGCCTCCGTGTCTACAAGTTTCTGGGCCTCCGTGTCTACAAGTTTCTGGGCCTCCGTGTCTACAAGTTTGAGACACAAGAGACACCGAGTCAATTATCACGTATATGACTTTTAGTCTGTTATTATTGCCTGTCAACAGGTGCGGGGGGGGGGGGCGTCTATTGTCACAGCCTGCTATATAAGACAATGTTTGGATCTGTCAATAAAATCCGTTGTAGACCGTCTATTGTCACGGGGCTACGTGACCGTTGTTATTTTGTTACAACTCGGATCGTGACAGTCCGCAATCTTACAAAAGTTACGACGTGGGCCTGTAGTCTAACTCATAGGTTCTCAACCATTTTCGGCTCACCGCCCCCATTTACAATTTTTGTACGCTCACCGCCCCCCCCCCCCAACTTAATTTTAATTAAACATTAATATAATTAATTCTAAAACAAATTTATTTGTATTATTAATTTAGAAAAAAAGAGACTTATTTAATAGCACTATATGATGTAATTTCTGTAATTATTAATGTTTAAAATAACAACTCCTTAAATGGACAATACAATTAATGCAGGAAATTTTTATTTACAACTGTTTAACGTAAATTATTTTAATCCTTTAATAATTAAATCTTGTAATGAATACCATAAAGTTGAATGTATATAAAGAAATAATAATAATCAGTATTATATTACAAAACATAACTTGTTCGACATCACAATTTAATTAAATGTGGAAACATTTGTTATTTAAGGGGAGATAATGAACCCGTCTCATTTGAGCTATTTCTGTATTTTGTTTCTTTTAGAAAAAAAGAAATGGCTTACATTTATAACTTTTAAATGATCAAACCGTAAAACGTATTTGTAAATTAAATAAATATTATATGACTAAAGAATTTATATGTATATTTCAAAGCACTATAATGACTACCCAGTTTGTATGATTACTACGCATCCATACCGCTTAACCATAGTGTTGCATTATACTCTAACGAATTTAAACACATTAGCTATGTATTTTTATGGTTTAAAGCTAAGCAAACTTATTCCAATTCAAAACAATACATCTCATTATTTTGGCAACTTTTCCTCTTCATTTTACAAGTCAGTTACACGCATTTTACTTAACAATGAACACTTGATACATAGCAAAACAAAGAACATTTACATATCACTCATTACACGGGTCCAGATTCCATTTCATACACGGATTAAATGGGGGAGACAGCTAGGGATTACAGACTTTCATGACACATTCATCAGTTTACATAACAAACACATTGCACCACGATCAAAGGAGATATCATATAGGCTAATTTTTAACATGACACCAACATTAGATAGGAAGAAACAAAATACACGCAACACACCTATATGCAAGATGTGTACCTCACATACACAAGAAAATGAGGAACATATCTATCTTACATGCCCCGCAATCATACCAACAAAACAAACATTGAAATTAATAATGGATACAACAACACAGTCAAACATAGATATAGATTTAGCCATTACACTCTTTAAAATACCTAGACTTAGAAACAACACAAAACACACATTAAACCTCATCACATTGGCAGAATACAAACAACACATTTGGACAACGTATCTTAAAACACGGTTTGACCAAAAACACTACCCCCCACACATCATAGAAGACATATTTAGACAAAAACTTGAAGCACATTTAGATAAACATCAACCGCCCACTCTGTAATTTTATTTGATGTTTTGCTTTTATAAATGTTTTATGTATTATAATGTATTTCATGGATGAGATCCTAATGTATTTTATTGATTGGTTCATTTGTTTAATTGGGAGATCTGTGGACATGCTTATGTTATTGAATGCGTTCTTTAAAATATGGGGATGCCCTTGACTAGTATTGTACATTTGATTTTATTAATTGTTCATCAAGGGCACATTTTTACTTTCATTTCCGGTGTAATTTTTGTTTTCATTTCCGGTGCGGTGTCTCTTTCAGTGAATGTGAAATCTTGTGCTGTTTTTTATTTTCTTTTTTACGCACCACTATGTACATAGTATTTTAAAATAAGTTTTCGGGATTATTTTCTTAATTTTGTTGAATGGCTTAGAGGACGGTATTTTAACTTCTTGGCTTACTACACATAAAGTAACGAGGAGAGAGACTTGGCCTTTTCTGGGTCCGTCTTCGCTTACTTAGCTTCCCTTTTATTACTGTTTTCTTCCAGTTATTCCCAACCTTTCTATTCAAAATTGTTCTTGGTTACCTATCTAATACAGGAAACTTGCGTCTAATATTAATCTTTTGTCTTCTAATTACATTTACCAGAGTGACATCAATGTATAATAAAAGAAGAAGGACTGATATATAAATACCGGCCCAAAACCCCTCTTTTGTCACATTCGCCAGGGTGTTAACTGGTGCAGACCAGTCATCCGGCGACGCTGGCTTAGAGGGGTGGGAGGGTCAGGAAAGTCGGGCCTTCCAAATTCTATGTCACTACAAACAGATTTGTATTTCTTTCCCTATCTTTCGTTCAATAGTTCATGCCGACTGGGGAACGGCTAAACGCTATTTGAAACCTTAAGACAACTAGGGATTTTTCAACGCTTATTAGAGAATTGTACATATTTTTTTTCTCACTTGTGGAAGTCCCGATTGTGGGATTTCCTGTGAATGACACCTTTCGTCACCCGTCTTCAATAGGTGTTTCACTTTCCTTTGTTATATGTGACCCTTTCTTTGTTCTTTATATATACATTTAAGATCGCACTTGGTGGTTTAAATTAAGATATATATCCCAAGGGATAGAACAATTGAAATGAAATGTACATAATTTCTACACACTTTGTTTTATTTTTCTCCATATTACGTTGTTTTAAATATCTTACAGTTAATAATGGATGTTTACGGTTAATACATGTTTAAATTAATTTGAATATGTATGGATGTTAAGCATGTATGTAAAAAAAAAGAAGAATGAATGAATTTAAATTTAAAGTTGGAATTTAAATATGTATGGATGCTAGGATTGAATGTCAAATAAAAAGAATGAATGAATTTAAATTTAAAGTTAGTTAGAAAACTCTTTGTCTCGTAAAACATTTTGTCTTCTATCCCCTTAAATGTGTATGAACTGTTCTTCTATTTCCTTTTCTTCGTGTAAAATATATGAGATTGTGCAGGTAAACTAAGTATTTAAATATTCTCTACTGTCTTCTATCTCTTTGGAATTGTAAAAATGCAATAAATGTCTCCTATCCCCTTTTTCTCTGTGTAAAATAATAATTTTGGTAATGTAAATGCAATTTTTCATGAATAAACATTAAAAAAAAAATTAAAGGACATCTCGGTAAAACTGAGATCAAAATATCAATAATATTAGAAGATGTTAGGGCGACAGTGATCGGTCAGCAGGGCCGACAGTCGGTGCACCAACCATAAGACCAGCCGGCCGCACACTATATTTGCCAAATACTGACCCCTACTTCATCGAAAAGTCATTGCGATTCCCATTTGTTATTAGGTTAATAATATGTATGCCTATCTTTTGGGGATATCAGATATTTAGCAGCACTTGCGTTTACATCATATTTCATGCAAATACTAATCGATTCAAATAGCTGAGGTGTTCAAATTATATCGGGTACGTTTGTACCGTTATCGCCCCCGGGAATTTCAGCGCCCCCCTAAAGCCTCTCACCGCCCCCCGGGGGGCGATAACGCCCCCGTTGAGAACCTATGGTCTAACTTGACGTTCAGAACTTCACGAGTCGCATAGATTTTCTGTACCTTAAAACTCGTACAACGTTTTTGTAGAAATAGATTCGCGTGATATACGTTTTTTTTTACATAATCTGCAGGTAATTTAGGGGGAGGGGGGGACTTTTTGACTTTGATGCCCCCCCCTTCATTCAGGTCACGCTTTTGTTTCTGCCCCCACCCCACCCCCATGTGATAAAATCATATCGCTAAGTTATAAAATGGGCCCCCTGTAATTATTGTGTGGCATTGTTTCAAAAGCTGCCATAAACCTCTCAAGAAGAAATTTTAATAGCCGCGTCTAGTTGTATAGGCTTGTTTCTGTTCACAAAGACTTTTTTTTCGAGTATTTTATACATGGTACATTTGGTTAATTGAGGGGTACAAAGAATAAGCACCCTCCTCTTTTAAGGGCCCAACTAATGAATTAAGACCGGGTGATTAAAGACATTTTATAAACGAAGACATACGAAATAAATATATTTTTTTTTACAAAATTTTATATAACGTCATGTTTGCAACATGTTTGGGGCACGGTAGTCGAGCGGCAGCGCGTTCGACTGGCGATCCGAAGGTCCTGGGTTCGAATCCTGGTGCAGGCTAGGATTTTTTCCCAGGACTTGAGGGTGTCCCTTAGTCTACCCAACTCTGATGGGTACCTGACATTAGTTGGGGTAAAGTAAAGGCGGCTGTGCATAGTGCTGGCCACACAATCACATAGTATGCCGTGGCCACAGAAACTGGTCAACGCTGCTTCACCGGACCTATGGGTCAATTTGGTCCGACGGGTCACCCTACTTTACTTTTACTTGTTTGCAACATTGAGAATTGGTACCAATAATAACAAAATCTACAGGAATTGAAAACGACATTAATTTAGGAATATTGTTTTGTTTAAAAAAAAACAACAACTAATGTGTGCTTCAAGAAGAGGTGTAGCCAGGATTGCAAGGTCTGTGGGCGGGCGGGGGGGGGGGGGGGCGGCAAATAGTACAAGTAGATAGAGAGGACAATAGAAGCCAAATAGGCAAAATTCGTTCATAATTTTATCATAAACTACAAAAAAACAACAACTTATATTTAAATAAATTATAATCTATAGATAACAATTAATATATGTATATATATATATTAAAATGTTTCATTTATTATTTCAAGATATGAAAGGCATTAAAAATCAACATATCACTTTTCTGATTTTATTTACAAAGACTGATTCATAAATGTTTTCCGTTGCTGTCTGAACTAACCAGGAACCCGAACAATTTAACATCGTTTGAATTCCGTATTAAAAGATTACTTAATTTATTAAACCACGAATAGGCCCTGTCATAGGGCGCGTAATCTAATGTATATTATTAATCATCTTAAAACGGAGAAGCGTATGCAAAATAAGAAGATAAGATGAAGATGTAAGTTTAATTAAAGTTGAATGTTTACATTTTTTCTCACCTGAGCTGATCTCCCAGCGTTTGCCCCTCTTGTGACGGCGGACTGTGAGGCGAGAAAAGGGGGGATGAGGACAATCATCTCGTCACTGATGTGGTAGATGGTGAGGTTCGTCATCTTCAAACACACTTGGGTGAGAAAACAAAAAATATCGGGGTCACGTCTGAAATCGCAGGTGACAACACTTGCCTGAGAACACCGCCACACACCTTTTGAACGAGTCAAAACGAGCGCGCGGCTGCATAAATGTTATGGGTTAATAACGTTCGTGAAAGTCCGTTGATTGATACGGAACAACGCGAGTCTCCCGGCTAGCTAAGCGTTGTGTTTATGTCTGTGCGCGGAGGGCAGACAACTCGTGCAGGTGTCCCGCAAGCAAGGAATATAAAATCTTTCCTGTTCGTATCGATTATTAATCTTCGTTGTGAGTGAACGTTTTTTTTTTTTGCCGTTACGCGGGCGTCCCAGCTTGTTGTTCCACCCTCGCTCACCCCCACCTTCTGGGTTCTGAAACCCCCTCGAGCACTGTGTCACTGCCAGACCTGGCGGGCAGATGTCTACTGTCGGACGGGCTGTCACAGTGCTAGTGCCGGCGTTGTTTGCGGTGTTGTGTTTTTTTTTTCTCCTGTTTATGACTGGCATTTCTTGTCATCGCGCTGTCTGACGTTGTGTTATTATTTCTGGAAACAGTTTTGATTGTCCGCGTCCAAACTTGCCTGCTGTGCCGTGCATTTGTTTTCTCCACGATGTACAGTGGTACAGTCTTTGTTTATAAGAAGACGGTAACTCTTGTGTGTTGTTAGCCGATCGTAAAGTGAAAGGAGCTATTATCGTTCAGTCGCATCCCAGCTGTTTTTTTTTTGTTCAGGGAATTCGTACAAACTATAAATAGCTCGACGTGTAGCGAAAAGTGTGCTCGCCCATCGGTCAAGAAGATGTCAACTCGGAGACAGTATTGACCAGGAGTCCACGGGGAGGTAAATGCGTCCTGTGTGAAGCGGCTTAGCAGGCCTGCCCATGGAGGGCCTTTACACGCAGCTGGGGGGCTCAGGGCCACAAGAGAAAGCCTTTATCGACAAGGTCTTTTATCTGAAAGGTAACAGAAGTGTTTTGTGTTTTTGTCAGTGATATCTCATACTTTGTCAGTGACATCACATATTTTGTCAGTGGCGTCCCATATTTTTGTCAGTGACATCACATACTTTGTCAGTGGCGTCACATACTTTTTCAGTGACGTCCTAGATCTATACTTTGTCAGTGATGTCGCATACTTTGTGAGTGACATTACATACTTTGTCAGTGACGTCCCATTGGCCTAGTCTGTCAGTGACGTCCTATACTTTTGTCAGTGACATCACATACCTTTGTCAGTGACATCACATACTTTGTTCGTTCGTCGTTGAGTGAATGCGTGAAATTATTGAAGATGTATTGGGTTTATTAAGACAAACGATACGTCGAATTTATTTACGTTTTATTTTTTAAATGACTGATACTAGATCTAGGTTTGGATTAGGGTTATCATATATCATATATCTTATATCTTCCTAGTAAGGCGGAAAGAAGCAGTTCTCATACAAACTTGTTTTAAGTTATGAAATTCTACACGCGTTAAAATATGCACGCAAGCACACATAAACACATGTATAGGCTACACACACACAAAGACACGCACATATGCACACGTAGGCTACACATACATACACACATGTATAGGCTACACACTTATATACACACAAACATACTCAAATATACACATACATACATACTATTACATACACATAAATGTGTATGCACTTATATACACACAAACATACTCAAATATACACATACATAGGCCTACACATAAATGTACATGCACTTATATACACACATACACTCAAACAAAGACAAACACACGCACACACATGCATACAGCACACCCGTATATACGTATGCACAGAAACAAATCTACACACAGAAACAAATCTACACGCAAACACATTTCATACTGAGAAACACACACTCGGACCCTTCTACACACAAACACACCTACCTACACGCACACAACGTAGGCTACACAATCTCTCACTCTCACAATCTCACGATGGTGGTAATTATTGTGGTGTGTAATGAGGACATGGGCTGCTATTATTTCACCTTTCATGTTTTGTATTACATGTTTGTTGCCTTTAATCCGCAACACACTGTGGCCAACACACCGGCCAGCAAGGCCACGCGTGTGTAAAGTTGTCAACGTCACACCAGTCGCTGAGCGCTTTACGAGCTGAGGGGGGGCGACACAGCAACGACACACGTTGTGGCTAAGCACGACAAGTACACACCAACACACTGTATATAGTGTTTGGTGGCTTGACACGTTCGATTCGATTGGTACCTGACATTAGTTGGGATACATTAAAGGCGGATGGGCATCGTGCTGGCCACACATCCCCTAGTAGGCAGTGGCCACAGAAACTTGTTAACGCTACTTCACCGGCCCTACGATCCATTTGGTCTGACGGATACTTTTTTTTTTTGGACTTTTGCGACATACATTGATGATTGCATATACAATAGATTTAGCCTTTGCCACACGTCACTCGGCCCGGATTGGTCTCGTCAGCCAACTCCGAACTGACCC
The DNA here is from genome assembly GCA_949126835.1 of Anisus vortex. NCBI lineage: Eukaryota > Metazoa > Mollusca > Gastropoda > Planorbidae > Anisus > Anisus vortex. The sequence continues at coordinate 5,764,100 of OX421495.1, forward strand.
CACAAAGGCCCACAAAGACATAATTGATATGGATGGTCCTCATCGGCGAACAACAGTTGTGGCCATACACAATAGCGACACACATTGGATTGCGGCTGTTTCAGAAACGATAATTACACTACACCGCACAGAAGCTGTGCCAGTGCCAGACACAATAACGACACACGTGTGATTAAGCGTTCTATAAGTGCAAGGATTAGTTGTTCTATTTTTCTGAATCAATATCTACCCCAATTTTAACTGATATCAAGACCGTATAGGAAACGTAATATATTTATGGTGCCTATTTTCACCTTTCGAATTCCGCGTTAAGAGCTTACATTATGAGATTCTTATGTAGTGGCATAGGGGGAGGTTTGGGGTGGGGGAGGGGTGTGGAGATATATATAAACACTAAGTCTTTGTGTGTCGCGAATGTGTTTGTTCTTCTCTCCCTTTCTTTTTGTCAATGAGGGAAATGGTTGTAGACACATAACATACAGTTCAACAGAAAAGTTTCATTGGATATTTGATACCATAGAAATACAATATGAACAAAAAGCATAGCCAATCACTTTATAATAACATTGATCTGAGGTGATGCTATAAAGATCACATATTTTATATGCATACTTTAAAGATATAACATTATATTATATACTTTAGTAATAACACACTATATATTTATACTGTATAAAAGGATTTTTTTTTTGTAACCAATTAGCACAAAATACACTTGTAAATAGTTGTTTTTTTTTGCATAATGCCTTGTTTGGAATGGAGTCGCACAAATTGTATAATCATATGTGTGTGAGCGCTATTTTTAAGTCCACAAGCATGGATGGTATCAGCTATTCTTTTAAAGTTCTTCTAGACTTCATAAATTAAAATCCCCCCCCCCTCGGCACTATGCATGTCCAGGTAACACCCTCAAGAAGTCGTTAGCCACAACTGGGATGTACTCATCACTGGCTGGGATGTACTCATCACTGGCTGGGATGTACTCATCACTGGCTGGGATGTACTCATCACTGGCTGGGATGTACTCATCACTGGCTGGGATGTACTCATCACTGGCTGGGATGTACTCATCACTCATCGTCACAAAGAAGTAAATTAGTACTCACAATTAGTACTCACATCGATTGAATGTTCGTCTCTTTTAGACTTGATTGGTTTGGTGATGGAACTTTTGATGTGACACTTGTCATGGTTACATGTCCACTTGTAATGAAACATTCTGATCTCTTTGTTAGTCCGAACAAAAAGTGTATTCAAAGTTAGTGACGATAAGTTTATTGTCATATTCGTTTCTTATAGATTATAGATTATATCAATCGGATTAAAATTATTGTTGTTGTTTTTTAAATATAATAGTTGAAGTACACCAAGAAATTGTTGTCCTTTTTCATTAGTTTTTAACTTTTTATAACTCGGATCTTTTTAGAACATTAAGTCATATCTCTGTGACTATGTAAACTGTGGTCGATGGATCATCCATCCCCAGACTTCAACAGGGCGGTTAGTGGAGTGACATGAGACCAGTGCTTGTCTCTTGTCAAATGAAATATTGAAATAGTGTTGAGTAAGGCGTCGGCCGGGGTGCAGTCCAGTAGCACGTGTTCTGATCCCACAGGGCGTCCTCCATGCTGGCACACGTTAGTGTCTTCTACTTTTTCAGTTTTGGGGACAAAGAGGTACATGGCTTTTAAGAAAATACAAACAGCCAGGACAAGTTGTCGAAAATGAAAATAACAACATTGATCAACCCCTCCATTGACCAAACGCGTGGCGTTATTTATAGACGGCCCCCAAGGACTTTTTGTAAAGCACTTAGCATCATACACTCATGTGCAGTAGTAGCCTATACTGCCTTGTTTTACACATAGTATAATAAGCAGCGAGTATGCAAATTAAACATGTTAGTTAATGCTAATTTTAGGTCCATGGGCTATTGACATGGTATCAGCCTTGAACTATATACTAGTATATACTTCCATTTTAAAAAATCTTATTGACGAAATTATTGCATCACTCACGTGATTTTCAAGTAACAGCATATTGAGCAATTGCACACACGCGCGTGGTGATAATGAACTGACAATATAGGCCTATGTTGTTATAGAAATTTTAAAAAAAGTCCATCGCGCTCAAATAAAAAAAACATCACACATTTAGACCGTTTTCAGACTAGTCCTATTTATTACCTTTTCAATTTCAACACTTCAACTACAATTGTAAGGGCGTTACTATAAGTAGCCTAAAGTAAATACATTTCATTGTTTTTAATAGTAGTTTACTATTATCGTATATGTTTACAAACGCTCTTTTTTTTATACAGGAGATAACTGCTTTTTATGTAGGCCTACAGTACAAACATTGTTTATGATAAAATTACTTATTTACTTAAAGGCTACATTATGAAGTGTGTGATAAATGAGATGCAGCATATTGGTAAAAATAGAAGCATAGTTATACGTGGGCAAGCCTTTTTTTTTATTTCGCTTAGTTTAACATACCTATTTAATGGGTATGTTTAATGCCCTCCCCCGCCCCAACCCTTTGTCACAAGATGGAAGCTTTTATACTTTATATTATTAACTATTTTTAGTTAAGCTGTTTATCTCGAATTTAGTGAAGCGGAAACTGTGGTCTCGCACCAGTTAAGACTTTAAAAAAAAAAGCGGTTCACAATCTGGTTGGACCATAAATGAAGCTATTAAAGCTAGGCCTAACCTTTTTTATATTTTAAATAGTGAGAAGTCCAGGGCACATACTGGCGTCTAAACACAAAACAATTGAATACCTAGTTTTTACCGGTTAAATAATGCAGTTTGTTCAAAATAAATCGAAAAAAAAATATCTCACATTAGTTAGCCCTATACTAGAATATGCATCTTCTGTATGAGTCTGTATGGGACCCATCAACTAAAGAGTAGGCCCTACATAAAAAAAATTAGAACATATTCAGAAAAGAGCTGCACAATTCATTACTGGCGAATGTTCACAACTGACAACAGTAACACTAATAGTTAAATCATTAAACCTAGAAACACTACAGGATAGAAGGACAAAGATTAAAGTAGTAATAATACATAAGGCATTTAATTCTAACCTAGAAATACAACACAATAACAACATGTTACAATGCTCATATAAACATAAGGACAAAAACACTTTCCTTATCCCTTATGCGAGAAGAAATGCATATATAATATAAGTACTCTTTCTTCTGGAGTGGCATTCGGGCATGGAAGGGGTTGCATGAACAAACCAGGAAAACCAGTAACTTAACATCATTTAAAATACTAATAGAAATGCAGGACTAGACTCAAACCACGGATGTGCGTAGGACGCAATAATCTTCTTTATAGAATGAGTGTCTATAATGTGAAAGAAGAAATTACTTTTTAGTCTTACGTTTTAGTCTTATACGAAAAAATTATATAGTTTATATTAAGTTTATTATATGTGTACAATATCAAATAAATATATGTAAAGTCCATTTTCTGTCGGCGTGATTGCAATGAAAAGCAAGGCCATTGGTCCTTTACATTGTAATGAACTGGTCGAGTCGGGGGACCCACATTTCATTGATCGCCATGAGGATTTTGTCTCTCTTTCGGATAGCTGATCCATCGAAGGATGAATAACTAATCGTAGTTATGTTCGTAAAACGTGGGGCTCTATTCAGGGCATATGATAAATACAAGTAAGTAAAGTATCCGTTGAACCTAATTGATCTTATATGGCCGGTGACATAGCGTTCACCATGTTCTCGAGGCAACGGCATACTATGGGATTGTGTGTCTAACACAATGCTCAGCTGCCTTTACTTTACCTAATCAGGTACTCACCAGAACTGGGTAGACTCGGAGAAATCCTCTAGTCCCTGGAACAAAATCCTAGCCTTCACCAGGATTCGAACTCGGAATCTTCGGTACGCCTGTCGTGAATCTAGGTGTGACAAAAAACAACAACGCCGCGAAATATACAAAAAAACAATCAAGAACAAATAGCGTCAGGCAGTATCATCAAGTTACCCAGGTAAAGCAACTAGACGTTGAAGGGTTAAAGTGATACTTTTACAATGAAAGTTGGAGTGTAGATGTATTACTATATGTTTATTCTACACATCTGTCACATTTAACATATATAATGAAAGAGTACAAAAGCAGACCAAACAGTCCCAAACACAATAAGCACGTGACGTTTTAGAAGTGAGTTGTTTTTTTTTAGAAACCTTCAATTAAATTATTGCTACCGGATCTGAAATAAACAATGTCGTTTGTTGTGTGTATAAAGCGCGCTCAACTGGCTTACCAAATGTTCTGGGTTCGAATCCTGGCCAAGGCTAGGATTTTTTCCCGGGACTGGAGGGTGTCCCTGAGTCCACCCAGCTCTGTTGGGTACCTGACCTTCGTTTGTGTTAAGTATAGGCGGCTCTGCATTGTGCTGGCCACACAATCACCGAGTATGCCGCGTCCACAGAAACAGGTGAACGCTGTTTCATCTGCCCTATGATCAATTTGGTCCGAAGGGTACTTGACTTACTTTTACTTTATAAAGCGTGCCTGGAAACAAACTAAGGCTAGCATAGGTTAAAGAGTGTGGCCAAAACACAACAACAATATTATGTTCTCGTTTCATGCGATGAAAAAGGGGTTGACGTTTCTTTTTCATTTACGAGAGACTTTCGGCTCAATGAAGGGGTTGACTGAACTATTCAGGGAATCCAATAACACAACAATAGTTTAAACATTATAATCAAAACCCTTTATAAAAATGCAAGACTAGACTTGGAAACTATAATCGTCTGTATTTACAGAAAAGGGCTTCTGTAACATATAATCATATTAGATAACTTTTAAGCATATAATATATGTTTTCAGCTCCTGTCAGTTGTTTTTTTTTTGTATGGCACTGCTCTAATTGAACAGCTACACCTAATAGGACTAGTAACTTAGTAAGATCTTTCAATAAATCGATCTATGACTAACAAGTTCCGATAGTGGTAGGCCCTACTAATCGCTGTGAGTTGAACAGTGTTCTGGCTGTTTGTGCGTGTAAGCGGGCTAAGCGCATGAATCTTGACTTTGTGTGTGTGTGTTAATACTATTATAGTAACCTGTGGGTTGTTGCAACAACCTGTTTCAAAGCTCAGATAAACATAAAGACAAAAACACTTTCTTTATCACTTATGTGAGAACACATGCATATAAGTAATCTTTCTTCCCTAGTGGCATTCGGGCATGGAATGGGTTGCCTGAACAAACCAAGAAAACCAGTAACTTAACATCATTTAAAACATTAATAAAAATGCAAGACTAGACTCTTAACACGGATGAGCGTAGGACGTAATAATCTTCTTTATAGAAGGAGCGTCTGTAATATATAAGATAAGAACACTTCAATAAAAATGTAGAGAATACCAGAATAATACATTTAACTATGATTTAACAAACCACAAACATATGTACTAGCGAGGCTATCGATCGGATATTTAATAAAGAAGTACAGCTAATGAATGATTATCAAACACACTTTTAATACAATGGCCAAGTTTTTTATTTTAAAATCAAAGAACGTCTCTATAATCATTATTCTACCCAGTAAGAACGCGCCTTTGATGTGGTTCCGTTTTAAATGATTTTGTGCACAATCCTGCGGCGACCGAAAATCGATAAACTGTAATTTAATTTTCGATTATTCTCCTCCCCAAAATAAAAGTGCTCAAGTGATTTAATGGTGTGGCAGTGCGCATGATCGACACCCAGTTGACCCCGCGTTCAAATCCCGACAAAAAACAACGAACAAGTCATTTTTTTTTTCTAGGATCTCATTGCGGAACCATAGAATGTACATTGTGTTGATGAAGACACATTGCATTAATGTAGGCCCTATAGTTGGACAGCTCGCAATGAGAGCGTCAACCCCCCCATCCCTTTTTTTTCCTTCTCTTTTTCTCCTTTCCTTGGTAAGGTCGAAGTGCCATATTCTTTCTCATTATTGGTTGCCTTTATTTTACCGCGTTGTGCACTTCACTATTGCTTATTGTTGTCCATCGACTTGTGAAGGTTCAGATCCCGAAGGGTGAGCGGGAAGATATATACATTTCCCACTCACTCTGTTTCTCTGGAGGGCGGGGGGGGGGGGGGGGGGGGGTAGGGAGGGGGTCACTGGAGAGTGATGGGTTTACAATTTACCACGTTTCCCTCCCGTGTCCAGAGAGAGAGAGAGAGAGAGAGAGAGAGAGAGAGAGAGAGAGAGAGAGAGAGAGAGAGAGAGAGAGAGAGAGAGAGAGAGAGAGAGAGAGAGAGAGAGAGAGAGAGAGTGGCAGTTCAAATCTAGTCCGATTAAATTGATTTTTTTTTTACATCTTTCTCTATTCCATTACATCAACTAGACACTACTCATGTCATGTTTCCTTCCTTCTATTACATCAAGTAAAAGTTAATGACATTTTCATGTTTTTTTTTTCAGATGAACAAGAGAGAGTGCAGAAGAAAACTTTTACAAACTGGATGAATACATACCTGTGCAAGGTAAGAAATCTATTTGCCTGTCCGTCTTTCTATCTTTTTGTCTATACACCTTTTTGTCTGTCTGAATGTTTGTATGTCTGTCTGCTTTTTTGTCTGCTTTTTTGTCTGCTTTTTTGTCTGTATTGCTTTAAGTATGTTTGTCTGTTTGCCTTTTAGTCTGTATGTCTGTTTGTCTTTTAATCTGACCACATTTCCGTGTTAATAGTCTCTCTGTCTGACTTTTTGTCTTTCTGCCTTCCTTCCTGTCAACTGGTCAACAAGCCTATCTCTATCTGTCCGCACGTACGTACGTATGTATTATCAAGTCTTGTACACCAGACCTGTCTACAAGACTACCTCGTTTCTACCTGTCAACTCATGACCCGGTCACATCCGTGTGTTTTCGTCCCCAGAGAGTTCCGCCAATCAAAGTGGAGAATCTGTTTGAAGATATCAAAGATGGAGTTGTGCTTCTATCACTTTTGGAGGTGTTATCCGGAGAGAAGTTGGTAAGTGAACTGAAATTTATTCACTGTTTATTTACCAGATTCAACTCATTTGAATCCACCCCAATCTTTCATTAATAATTATTTTACAAGCCGATTCTGTGACTAAGAGATGTCGCCATGCTCCAAGTCTTTCTATCTTCCAAGTTGGCCTTTAACCAATTCAATTGAGCTTTTAAACTTAACTTTGAGCTCTAAACATTTTATAAAAAATGAACAATGTTTAGTTGAACCCCACCATTAAACACTTAAACACATCTAACACATAATTATAAGAATACATGGGATAAACAAGAATTCTATTCACATTAATTCAACTACACTCAACCTTTGAACTTAACGGAGTCTGTCAGAAATAGACGTCTTTTTTAAACTCTCTGGCAAGGGAGTTTAAAGAATAATATTTTATTTATCATTGTCCCGCTTCAATGTATATAATTCTTATAGTTCTTCTTCTACTAACCATGCAGCATAGATGTTGGCTCTCTTACAGTCAATGCCAGGCAAACAATTTTATCTGTCTATTTTTTGTTTTAGCTGATGTATGTTGTTAAAGTGTGTATTGTTAATTGTATGTTGAGGGGGCAATACGGTGTGGAATAGCTTAGGACATTTGAGTAGTTAAGGTCTAATGTTTCATGTGGGTGTGTTTCACTATGTCTGCAATTTGGTGGGTGTGTTGGGCTTTTTCTGTTTGGTGAGTTGAGTGCTATATTGTGTCCTGTTCTTAACTGGACTATTAGGTATTGTTCTTTGCGAGGGAGGAGCTTTGGGTAGCCATTTTAATGTACATTTCTCTTTCAGTTTTCCTTGTGATCATTGATTTAACTATTCTTTTTTACAGTTTTTTTTATCATACTATGTTTTAGTTGGCAGCGTCTTTCACGTTTGGTCCTTTTCTATCCAAGTTGCCAGCTTTTTCATTGCCTAGTTTGCCAATATCTTTTGGTATCTAGCCTATTGTAAAGTTATGTTTTATGTACTTATAAAGTTGTCTATGGTTATTTCCAGTTCGATGAGTTCTTTTAAAGCTTGGTGAGATGTTTTTAGTTATTGCTTTGAGTGCTGACTGGGAGTCTGTGAAGATGACTAGCTTATAATTTTGTGCTAAGCTGTTTGTGTTGTATTCCTGTTCTACTGTCTCTAGAGAAATATTAGCGCCATCGATTTCTGCTGGCAAATGTACGCAAAGTTTCCACATGGAAAATTTATAGTTAGAAAAACCAAAGCCTATAATTAGATGGAACGCTGGCTCTATTTATTTGTTGTTTTATACGTGCGCAGCCAATAACGCTGTCCTAAATGCCATTTTCCGCTGTATCAGTATACAACTTTCGATTTTAATATTAATTTTCCATTGAGAAAATCATAGCAAATTACTAAACTGGAAGTCTAGAGAAGGGGTCGACAACCTTCGGCACGCGTAACAGACTTGGCACGCGCAAGACTCCGAAAAAAAGACAATTACAATTTCTAAAAAAAAAAGAGTAAGTTGACCATTAGGCTATTGGCACGCTGAATGAATTAGAAATTCTACTTTGGCACACCATTATCAAAAGGTTGCCTACCCCTGGTCTGGCGGACAGCGTGCGAGCGGAAATTCCGAAACAGAGCATTTCAAGTTATCAAACATCAGAAATATCAAAGCAAGTGGTCCATCTTATTATAGTCTTTGGAAAAACACAAACTTTTCTTCTGGTGTAGGTTTCAATAATGATTTTTTTTGTTATGTAAAGATAACATAAAGAACCAATGGCTTAGGTCTATGGATAAAAGAAATGTCTATATATTCTAAAGTGGTTATACTATGGTAAGTAGTTTATTGACTTCGAATTGTCTTTTAAAACAAAAACTATTATAAGATGGGACCGCTTACTATATTTTTAGAGCTGAATAGTTAGTTTGCGCATGTGCGTCCACAAGTTTTCCGGTGCACATCAAAGACTATAATGAGATGGACCGATTGCTTTATTTTTAGCGCTTAACACTTTTTTTCCGTGCGCACACTGTCTTTAATGACTCCTAAACATCCCTAAAAACTTCCGCTGTATAAGTCTACAACTTTCGTGTTTAATCTTAATGTTCCATTGAGAAAATCTTAGCGAATTACTAGACCGGAAGTCTAGAGGACTTAGTGAGATCGGAAATTCCGAAAAGAAGATATTCGAGTCAACAAATAGTAGAAATATTAGAGCAAACGGTCCATCTTATTATTATAGTCTTTGATTAAAATACGACGAGGTCATCAATTTTGTCCCTTCTGCTGACTCGGCTAACTGAAGACACACTTGATCGGTTTGTAACAATATAGCGTGCTGATAATCTATAACACTAAACCGATACGTCGATAGCAGACTAAACAGGCTCTCCAGCGGAGCCATTGATCCCACAATAGAGATCTCCGGTGGCAGCCATTGTTGAAAAAAAATTTATAAACTGAATGTCTTTTGTTTCGTATTCTTTGTTGAACAGGGTAATTGTTTTGCTATCGGGTTGATAGAAAACTGAAGTGAAGAATAAAAACAACAAAACAAATTTCTTTTTTTTTTTACAATGAGAAAAGGAAACGTGTTACATAACATGACTTTCGTGACATGTTTATTCTTTGTAACATATTTAGGGGGTCACTGGTGTAGGTATTAACAGGGTTTTTCTTACACATTGCCATCGGAAAGCTTGTTCTCTTGGTGTTTGTGTGTTTTGGAAATTGGGGTGGTGGGGCGTACGGTCAGCATAGGACACAATAGAACGGACGCCAGGCAATCAACACTCTTATATTACGTTTTTAAAAATATGACGAGCAGCTCGGCTCGTGAAAAGGGATGGATCAGGAAGGGGGCACGCCAAGATCCTGTCCGAGACTAACCACCCAGCGGCATGCCGTAACAAAGAGTACGATCGACGCATTCACGTGCACTATCCTGCTTCTCCCCACATGCGGAATCCCTCCTGTATCATTAACTTGGTGGCTCGCTCGTATTCCTGCTCTGTCGCCCGTTATAGCACAGACTATAGGCCTAGACTTCCAGGGCTTGGTGAGACGGGCTGATGCGCTTAATGCTTCCTCCCCACCGAGTCCTGGGGACTCTCAGCGGTCCCCCCATGCGTTAGCCCACCGGCGTACTCTTAATAGGAGCTTATAGGTGGTTTTCACACTTCACCAGCTTTGTGGCCCAAGGGTACTACGGGGGTAGTAGTATGGACCCACCCCACCTCCGACCTCGCCTCAGATTTCGGGTAAAGACATTCCGCTTTTTTTTATATCTGGATTCGAACGCGGGAACCTTCAAATAGGTAATGCAAAGTGCTTTCGCCTGACCAACATGAGAAGAGGAAGGAGGGGGGGGGGGGTAAAAAAAAGGCCTATTTTTTAAAATTCTAAACCATTCAACCTTTTTTTTGTCCAATTTCGCATAAATGTTTTATTTATTTGTTCTAACATGTTTTCACCAGGCTACGTATAGTTTGAAATAAGATCGCCAAGTATTTTGAATTCTAATAGAAATACAAAAATGTCTTCCTGATTTGCTCTTTAAGCACACGTTGTTTGTTCGGGTGTATTTTCTAAAAGCCATTTTTATATCTCTGACGCCATCGCCCGCCAATAAAGACTTGCTCAAATGAAATAGAAATTATAGATTATGTTCCTATGTACATGTATTTGATGAATCGATTATATTAGTCTTAATAGTAAGCTTACAGTTCACCATTCTAATATTCTAACGTAAACATATTGATAAAGATTGGCATCCGGGCATCTAAGAATGTTGAAGAGATAAGCTATTGTGATTTACAAAACATAGTTTGGAATCATGGTCTTCATTTATTATAGAAATCTAGACACTAGCTCTACTAATTTTTTTGTAACTTGTTCATGTCCAGAACCCTGCATTGATGTCACGATTTGATTACGGATAAACTTCGTTGTGCTTCCTCTGGTCTGAAAGTCATGACCAAGGCAGCCCGGCTTGAATTGGGTTATCAGAAATCGTTTTGGTGTCTTTAAAGGGCCCACAATTCCCGTGAATGTCACGAAGCCGAATGTTATAATCAAAGTCTTCGCGGGTCGTTAATTTAGTTATTTTTTTGTCGCTAAAGGTAAAATATAAACGCAAATCATAATGCACATGTCCACCCATTATACTCTCAAAGCAATCATTGCTATAAGCGCATTCGGGCTTAGAGAAGCTATAGGCTTAATAACTCAATCCTTGTAAGGGGGATGCATACGACGAAGCATTAGATCGCTTTTAGCAAAACGACAATGGCGTGTTTATGAAGGTAGTTAATGGAATGTGTCAACTGTTTGTAGGGAATGACACGGGGGACTTAGCGTGACTTTTTGAGCTGACTATGAAGTACAGTGTCTTGTGGCGATCGAGTTTTTATGAGACCTTACTCTAATTTATGGTTTGATATAGAGTTAAAATCAATACAAGGGTATTCCCCCTTTCAAGCATTAGCAGTCAAAGGCGGGAAAATCTGGTCAACATAGTTTTTAATCTCAAGTAGCCCGCCAATCTAGAAACACGAATCGTCTTGCCTGTTGGCAATATCAATTGTTGGCGTGTTTTTTCTTCTCTCTCCCTCATACTCTTGCAATCGCTATTTTCTTAAATCATGAGATTAAGATAAGGAAACAAGCTTTAAATTGTGTTGGTATCTTTAGGCTACTTTGTAAGATAGAAATATTTAGATCTACTGTAGGTCTTTCTCCTCCATTTAATTTCTTAATTCAAAGATCGGTGAGACAACACCTAAACTCGATCTCTCTAAAATACTTTTTGCACCTGGGAATTAATAAAGGGGCTTTTCTTAATGTCTCGAAATCAAGAGTGTAAGTTAAGGAAGGAAAATATCGCCCATTAAAAAAAACAACTATTACTTTCTTTTAATGGCTCGGTGCTCTTGGCTATATTCTATAATGAAATCCTTTTTTTCTGGGACCATTATCATATTATGCTTTTTTCATTGAATATTGAGTGTTTATTAAATAGGACTGCATGTGTCTCGCGACTAACGCTTCTGTTATTATAAGGCGACCAGAAAACTCAGCTAAGGTCAAGGTTATGTTAGCATATAATATAATATATTCTATGCATACACGAAAACAAACACACAACAACAACAATAGAACAATAAATGCATATTCTTTATGCTATCCCTTGCTTCTCAAATAGAAAAAAAAAAACTGCATTGTTTAAAAAACACTACATGAGATATTGATTACCTATACCGTTAACTACACCTACACGTTACCTACACACTTCCTTCTACACCTGTATTGTCATTCTGGAGATAAGACATGCTTGATATGTATTTTAAAAGACATGCAGGGGTAGAGAACTCTGGCTCCAAGTTAGGCTTTCTTAAGTCTCGTCATACTGCCAGGATTAAAAAAAAAAAAATTAGGCATATGCAAACCCCATGAAACTGGACCAGGTGTGTAATAAGGTAAACTAACATTGCCATGTAAACAGTCCAGGGCTCCAGAACAATGTTGAAATTGTCAACTTGCTTTACCACATTCTAATTGCACATTAATTGATTGATAATTGTATATTTAACTAAGAATTGAGCTTGTCTAAAAGAATAAAAAAAATAGACTAATTTTTCTTTTGTTCTAATTTTTTTAACTTGAAAACTTTTCAACTGAACATGAATTTGAAGTACAGAATTGCGATAAAATAACTGCTCCTCCGATTTCCATATAGCCTTGACCTTAAATAACCTTTAAATATCTTAATCGTCTGCCTGATTGGTGCCTGTCACTGTCAGCATTAATAAACTCTCTTGTGTCTCAGGTACAAAGACATGCATTCAGTTTATAAAAAACTATAACTTACTTACCGGGTATTATGCTTAAGCCTTTGCCTACCATACTAATGACCTAATACATGCACACACATTCACACATGTTTAAACTGCAGGTTTGCATAATCAATTTGTTTCCCAAAGATCGAAAGCAATTTTTTGGTCTATAGTGATATCATGTTTTGTGCTATCAGAATGAATCAGATCCTTAATCTCTGCCATTACCAACCACAGCTGAGTGATAGATACACACAATAGCTTTTTAGTTTTTTAACGGCCTTACACTTAAATAGTAAGTTATAGTAGCATTGGGCCACCTAAAGTTTAGAGTCTAAACTCCCCCCAAAAATCTAATGCAATTTTTCAATCATTTGAACCATCTATTTAATACATTGCAGATTATACCATCACTCCTAATGCATATATATATAGACATAATACAATTTTGACTCTTGTAGATTTAACGTACATCCTAACAGCGCCGTTGCTAGGGATTTGGGGGCCCGGGGGGAGCTTGGCCTCTTTAGGGGCCCCTGCATTTTGACATTCCACATTATGACACGAGAAAAATACAATTCGGACACTCCTTTGGGGGCCCCCCTCAAGTAGGGGCCCGGGGGGGACTTTCGAATTTGGACCCCCCCCCCTTTCCCCTTCCCTAGCTACGCCACTGCATCCTAAAGCACATCTGTAGATACAATACAGTTATATGACACTCCAAAAGTCTGTTTAAATTCTAGTGGTCTATTTGTGCAGGTGTATTCATAAATCAGCAAATCATAAAAGAACCAACTCAAAGGCATTTAAATGTCTCTAGTATGTGCAGATATGTTTTACCTGATTGCACACAGACCTTCTTCCAATCAATAGATTGCTCGTGTAAACCACATCCAAATATATATATCTTTTATAATACTCTTTATGTGTTTTATTTAATTGTCATTGAAGCAAAACAATGCCAACATATTTGAATACACAAGGCTTTTGTCATTAGGACAGTCAAACTTGAGCCCAGTACAAAGGGCAAGTTGAAAGGGGAGAGAACATAGAATATATACTTGAGTTATTCCCCCCAGTGAATGGAGTTAATCATTAACTTGTTGACTTTTAAGAGTGTCAGCGGAGTCTATGCTATTATTCTTTAGGGAGTTCTGGCATTTAGAAACTAGCAGCCTGTATCATTAGGGAAGATATTACCCTCCATTAAGCCAACTGCCAACACAATCTGTGTAATTTTAAATGTAATCAAATGTAATCATAGAAGTCTGGGTACAAATAAATACAGGTTAAAAGCCAGTACAAAGCTTACTCCATATAGTGCTCCAACTTGTCTAGAATCTCAAATGGATTCACTCCCTTTCAAGTACAGCCCTATGAAAACATTATTGATTTTCTTTATTCCTTATCTGTAACTTGGCTTTTTTGACATCTCATCATGCCACTCGACCAAGTTTTAAATGAGAGATTTAATTATTATAGCTAAGCTTATAGGCCTACAACTAAATGGGACATGTTTACCTAGCGCCAATGCACTCGGCTAGCATACCAAAGGTCTTAGGTTCAAATCATGGTGAAGGCTTAGATTTGTTCCCGGGCCTGGAGGATGTGTCCCAGAGTCTACCCAGCTAGAATGGGTACCTGAAATTTAGTTGGGGCAAAATAAAGGGGCCCACACAATCCCCTAGTATACAGTGGCCATGGGAACTTGTGAATGCTGCTGCAAAGGCCCTATAGATTTAAATTGGTCTGATAGGGATACTTTAGATTTTTGATAGATTTAGATTTTTATTTCCCTCTCTTCCTCAGCCCATGGAGAAAGGTACAAAACTACGACGACCACATCATCTGGCCAACATTTCCACTGCTCTTAATTTCTTAGAGAAGAAAAAGGTAAACTACATTGTGACTCTTGTTCTTAGGGTCACAAGAACATACATCAGTTAAACATCAGAACATACATCAGTTAAACATCAGGACATACATCAGTTAAACATCAGAACATACATCAGTTAAACATCAGAACATGCATCAGTTAAACATCATAACATACATCAGTTAAACATCATAACATACATCAGTTAAACATCATAACATACATCAGTTAAACATCATAACTTACATCAGTTAAACATCATAACATACATCAGTTAAACATCATAACATACATCAGTTAAACATCAGAACATACATCAGTTAAACATCAGAACATACATAAGTTAAACATCAGAACATACATCAGTTAAACATCAGAACATACATCAGTTAAACATCAGAACATACATCAGTTAAACATCAGAACATACATCAGTTAAACATCATAACATACATCAGTTAAACATCTTAACATACATCAGTTAAACATCATAACATACATCAGTTAAACATCATAACATACATCAGTTAAACATCATAACATACATCAGTTAAACATCATAACATACATCAGTTAAACATCAGAACATACATCAGTTAAACATCAGAACATACATCAGTTAAACATCAGAACATACATCAGTTAAACATCAGAACATACATCAGTTAAACATCATAACATACATCAGTTAAACATCATAACATACATCAGTTAAACATCAGAACATACATCAGTTAAACATCAGAACATACACCAGTTAAACATCAGAACATACATCAGTTAAACATCATAACATACATCAGTTAAACATCATAACATACATCAGCTAAACATCATAACATACATCAGTTAAACATCAGAACATACATCAGTTAAACATCAGAACATACATCAGTTAAACATCAGAACATACATCAGTTAAACATCAGAACATACATCAGTTAAACATCAGAACATACATCAGTTAAACATCAGAACATACATCAGTTAAACATCAGAACATACATCAGTTAAACATCAGAACATACATCAGTTAAACATCAGAACATACATCAGTTAAACATCAGAACATACATCAGTTAAACATCATAAAATACATCAGTTAAACATCATAACATACATCAGTTATACGGTACATCAGTTATACATCACAAAATACATCAGTTATACATCAGACCCAACATCAGTTATACTTCATCTTCAGTCTTTCATTAGCACATCATGTTGCTTTCACACCAGAAAATACATCAGTTATACAGTACAGCAGTTATACATCAGAACATACATCAGTTATACAGTACAGCAGTTATACATCAGAACATACATCAGTTATACAGTACAGCAGTTATACATCAGAACATACATCAGTTATACAGTACAGCAGTTATACATCAGAACCAACATCAGTTATACTTCAGCTTTGATCTTTCATTAGCACATCATTTTGCTTTTCTAATAATGGAAACAAACTGCTGCTTCTTATATAATTAACAGTTAGCTTCAATTCACAAAATGAAGAATAGAAACAGTCATGAAAAGCTCAAGTCTGATAAGATATATCATGATTGTAGTAGAAGATATATCATGATTGTAGTAGAAGATATATCATGATTGTAGTAGAAGATATATCATGATTGTAGTAGAAGATATATCATGAATGTAGTAGAAGATATATCATGATTGTAGTAGAAGATATATCATGATTGTAGTAGTGTCTTCATATCTAGAGAACAAAACTGTTTACTGCCAAGTATA
Organism: Anisus vortex; assembly: GCA_949126835.1. Taxonomy (NCBI): domain Eukaryota; kingdom Metazoa; phylum Mollusca; class Gastropoda; family Planorbidae; genus Anisus; species Anisus vortex. The sequence continues at coordinate 5,780,551 of OX421495.1, forward strand.
TAGTCGTGAAAAAATTAAGGTTGGGTCCATCTTTCATTTCATTGGCTAGTAAAAATAATAAAACCGCACTCATGGTCAATGTGAACACAGATCACATAATGACAAAGCCCCTGTTGCCCCTGCTGCCCCTGTTGCCCCTGTATCTCTTACATCCTTCATCAGACCGTAACATACATAATACATATATATGTTTTGTACTTTTTTAAAAATAGTGTCAAAAATGTGAAATAACAAATTGAAACAAGTAACAATACAGCCAAATGCTCTCTGTTGTTCTGTTCAAATATGTTTATTTTTATTTGTAATCTTGAATCCAAACAGATTAAATTGGTCAACATAAATGCCAACACAATCGCAGATGGTAAACCTTCCATTGTGTTGGGTCTGGTGTGGACTATCATTCTTTATTTCCAGGTTAGAGTTGAATCAAGAAGGATAAACTATCTTAATTAGTTTACTTGTATTGACATGTTGTAATACTGATAGTTAGTGCTAAACATCTGAAGATGCACCTTCAATTTTACTACCTATGACAGAAAGATGTTTTATTTTCATTGACGAAATACTTTATGACATTACAATCTGGCAGATTGAAGAAACCATCAATGCTGTGCCAGGTGATAACAGCAACAAGAAACAAACTTTACCTAAACAGAGTTTATTGGACTGGGCAGAGAGTGTGCTGGCTGAGTATGTTATCAACACTATATTGTCACCCTAAGTGCAATAATAATATAGATTTGGCTTATAATTCTGTAACCTTTTTTTTCTGTTACTGTTAGTTTATTTATGCCAATTCAAGACACATTATGGTCAATGTTTTCTGCCCTTTTTTTTTACTTCAGCAAATATGGCATCTCGGTCAGAGATTTCGGCAAAAGCTGGAAGGATGGCGTTGCTTTCAATGCCATGATCCACAACATCCGACCTGACCTTGTGGACATGGACCAGATCAGGAGGCAGCAGGCCCGGATAAACCTTGAACATGCGTTTTCAACAGCCGAGTCTGAACTTGGGATTCCCAGACTGTTAGACCCAGAAGGTGGGTGTTTGAATCTCATTATTCGTGCATTTGCCTTTTCCATATGGCTGCATATAATTGTTTGTTTGAACAGCTACTTTATAAACTAAGTTTGAGTATAGACCGAAATATGTTTGGGTGTAAACATTATCACATAGACTAATTATTGTATCTTAACCCTTAAAGTATCAAAGTAAACTGTAGTTTCTTTGTCTGTTTCATAGATGTGGATGTTGACAAACCTGATGAGAAGTCTATCATGACTTATGTGGCACAGTTCCTCAAAGCATATCCTAATGCAGCTTCATCGGTATGATCTTGTTTTTTTCTCTAACATTCTGTTTGTCTAGCATTTGATATTTCTAATTTACCAGTTTTCAGATCATTGATTTCATTACAATTATAAATAATAGTTAACGGGCACGTTGGTGGGAGTGGCTGCATATTTGGCTGGTTTACCAAACGTTCCCGGTTTGAATCCTTGCAAAGGTCTGAAGGGTGTCCCCGAGTTCACCCAGCTCTGATAGTTTGGAGTAAAGTAAAGGCAGCTGGGCATTGTATTGACCACACAATTGTTTAGTATGCCGTAGCCACAGAAACTAGGGAATGCTGCTTCACTGGCCCTTTGGATCAATTTGGTCTGATAGGGTACTTTACTCAAAAAATTAAAAAAAAAGAATTATAAATTAAGGAAAAAAAAAAGAAAGATTTTGTTGTTGACAGGTGTCCTAAATTTGTTGATGATTAAGTTCACACACAAAAGTGAAGTATTAGTTCTTGTTGTTTCATCTTTCCCTATTTGTACTGTGTCGTAGGGAGCTCTAAGCCTGGACATTAACAGTGTAGACAAAGAACTTCAAGCCCTCAATAATCTGATGAATTGGCTAAACCAGGATGCAAAAAGTGTACTTGCTAGCACATTGAATCCAGTCACTGACAGGGAAAATGAGTTTAAGGTAAATACTTAATTGATATTATACCTACAGCACACTAAATGTATGCAAAAATATATATATATTATATATATAAGATCATTCGTAATGCCTTCAGGTAATTTATTGAAAAATTTGTTGTTATTTTATTTTTTTTAAATTAGATTAATAGATCAACATTTTTGTATTTACAAGAAATGCATGTTTGTCTAAGCATTAGTTAAAATGTAAACTGATTATCTAAGAATGAACATTAGTTAGAATGTAAACTGATTATCTAAGATCAAACATTAGTTAGAATGTAAACTGATTATCTAAGATCAAACATTAGTTAGAATGTAAATTGATTATCTAAGACTAAACATTAGTTAGAATGTAAACTGATTATCTAAGACCAAACATTAGTTAGAATGTAAACTGATTATCTAAGACCAAACATTAGTTAGAATGTAAACTGATTATTTAAGACTGTAACACCTGAATCTTACCTGTGTTGTGTTTCCCAGGCATACATGAGCTTCAAGTCAGAACAGGACAAACGGGAACCACTCTACCTGAAGCTAGGAGAGAAAGTTCTGTCTGGTCAGGCTTTGAGGATCGGGAAACCAGAGTGGGAGAAGCTGGACATAAGCTGGCAGGAAGTTGATGAAGGGGTAATTATTAATCTCACATAGCAGTTAGCCTATTGACCACTTCACTATCCTCATCCGTCTCTCTTTCCCTTTCTGATTCATCTACAACTAAACAGAATTTTCGCCTTACCTTATTATTCCAATGTAGTATTTTACAATCAAACCTCCCCGAATACAGGTCCCATCACCATTCACGACCACAATGTATTGTTAAAAAATTACATACCAAATCATTGTACACTATTCCTTTCAACAAGTGGTTCATTAACATGATGTGGGGGGCCATGACAACAACTTCAAACTGATATAAATATATCATATACTATGATATAAATATATCATATACTATGATATAAATATATCATATACTATGATATAAATATATCATATACTATGATATAAATATATCATATACTATAGTGAAATAACTAATACATTTTTTATGAGCTAGAAATATTCTCAACTGTAAACAAAGAATTGACATTGAATTTAATCATCAATATAATACAGTTACTGGTATGTTGAATTGACTATGTAATCAATTCGAGGACTGCATAAAAGCAAACATATCCCATGCTAAAACTACACCAAAGATACAAGAAAGTGCTGGTCAGAATAGAATGTATTGGCTTGCAAATATAAAGATATGAATTAGATTAACGTTGAAAAACCTGCAAAAATAGGCAGCAAAGAAGCGTGGGCAGTAACATATGATCCTAATGGATAATATGTGTTTAATTGGCCTTAACAATTGGCCAGCTGGTCCTGCGGCTAGTTCACTGGACTGTCAACCGACACGTCACAGGTTCTATCCCTGGCTCTGAGACCGATCCCTGTTGCCCTGCAGGACTTTCAGGCCTAGTGGACGTAATAATCTTCTATCTAGAAGGAATGTCCGTAAAACTTATAAGATTATAAGATAACAACAAATTTGTTTGATATACTTTCTTTGGTCTATTGAGAATACATGTTTAAAAATGTGTACTCTCCATGTGTTAATGTGTAATTTCTGCCTTTCTTTCCTTAATATTCTTTGCTAAAAGGTGAGGCAGTGGTTACTGAAACTAGATGCTAGTCTTCCAGGGGACTTGGGGAAACTAGGTCAGTGGCTGTATGAAGCTGAGAAAATGATGAATAAAAAAGAAGAGACCACTGACAACCTTGAGAAGATGGCAGCACTTTACCTTGACCTTGCAGAAAAACACAGAGTAAGAATGACAAATTGAATAAATATATCTTAAACATTTGTTTATAATAATTTATATAAATCTTTTTGATTTTAGAATAAGATTGCTTTATTGATAAAAAAAAATGGAAATTTGTCTTGATTACAGATGTTTCGTCTTTCAACATATTTGAAACAATATAAAAGAACTATTACTACTCAACCACAGAAACATACTTATAAAAATAGACATGCACACACACTATCATGGCATTTATCATGCAAGAATAAGTATCATTAGGATTCAGCTATTGTATTTCTGGCTGACTGAGGATAACTAACTATGTGTTCTTTTGATGATGAAACTGTAATTTTTATTTGATTGGCATAGAATAAGGCCAACAAATTTTGTTCATAGTTTTGAATTTATGTTCTTTGTTTTTTCTATACTTTGTTTTAGGTAAATATTTTGGTCATTTGCTTAACTCTGGGACACAGCAGCGCGTTCGGCTGGCGAACATAAGGCCCTGGGTTCGAATCCTGGTGGGGGCTAGGATTTTTCCTGGGCCTGGAGGGTGTCCCTGAGTTTACCCAGCTTTGATGGATACCTGACCTTAGTTGGGGTAAAGTAAAGGCGGCTGTGCATAGTGCTGGCCACACAATCACCTAGTATGCCGTGGCCACAGAAACTGGTGAACGCTGCTTTGCCGGCCTTATGGATCAATTTGGTCAGACGGGATACTTTACTTGTGCTTAACTCAATACATGTGGCTCTCATAACTACATTTGCCTACCCCTGATATATACACAATGAATATTATATACCATAGGAGTTAACCCTAAATACATTGGATTTCAACCAGGTCTTCTTTAGAGATCTTGACAAATGGAAAAAATTCTTTGCACAAGTCAAACGAGCAGGCCAATATGAAGGAATGCAACTCCAAGGAGAACAGATGGAACACATGGGCAAGAGGCTTGAATGGGTTGTGCTGCATTCCACAGTCAGACAGAACAGACTAGACTACACACATTTGAAGTTAGTAGCTTGAATACCATGCTATTATATAAACTGTTGTCTTATCTATGCTGCTCATTTGTTATTTTCTAGTATTGTATTACATTGAATAAAAATGAATTATCTTAACATTAACTATCTTTTCCTTAAATTAGTTAAAAATCTTAAAGTTAAAAATTAATTAGGCTAGTTTAGCCACTTCAGAAATATTGAGCTTTTGAGCCACAAAAGATAGGGAAAGCATGAAAATTAAAACAATTTGCTTTCTTTCACAATTTTTACCAGGATAATGTTTTAGTGGTGCTATGTCTTTTTTTGTTTGTTAAATCAAGCCTAAAATGTCTCCACATTCTTTGGTTCTTGTAACCAGGTACACATTGAGGGCTTACCTGGAAGAAGTACTAGCCAAACATGAACAATGGACTGCCAAGTACGGCAAGGAAGACGCAGTAGAAAGACTGCTCAAAGACTTTATTGATGTAGTTGAAAAGCAAAGACTGTTAGAGAATTTTGAAAAGACTCTGGCAGACACCAAGAAAACAGCAGAAGTGTACAAGGCTGGTGGAGCTGGTAAGTTGGTTTACACCCAAACATCATAAACTTTTTGTTAAACCGATTCAAGTTTGGATAATTTAACACACGTAGGTGAAAAAAAGATTAGCTGAGCATTGGGCTGACCACTCAATTTCTACGTCATGACTGTTAATTGCCAGGCATGTCTATTAGAAGTTAAAGTAAAACAATTTGACAATGATTACTTATTTTAAAAGAGGTTGCCAAAAATGTAATTTATAAATGTTATTTGTAATTTAGTTATATTTTAAAGATATTTTTTCTTTTAAGAAATAACCTTTAATATTTACTTTGCTAAAATTGTGTAGACTAATTTGTATTACCAATTAGTTTACTAGATTAAATAGAAACAATCGCCAATTGTTTTATTTTGTAGACCAAATAGAAATTGCCCAGATTGACAGCTTCATGACTGAAGTCAGCACCAAATGGAAAGAACTGTCTGCTGAGATAAGAGGTGCAAAACCCACAATGGAGCAGTTTCTTCAGGCCTGGCAAACTTTCAAAGCATCAGTAGAAAATTTGACCATATGGCTATCAGAAGGAGAACAAGTCATAAAAGGCAGCAAAGAAGAAATTGAGGTTTGCATTGCTTTCATTATATGTTATTAAGCATAAATATTAGTCTCAACATTTTATTGTTGTCATTATTTTTATAAGTTGATGTTTTTAAAGCTTTTGGTGACCAGATGTTCAGACTACTATGAATAACATCTTTTTTTTCCAGCTTATACAATACTAATTTTTTTTTATTCCAATAGAATTTTTTCAAAGAGCTACCTTCTGTTGAAGAAGAACACAAAGTATTGAATCATAGTGGAAATTTTCTGATAGAAAGAGCAACACTTCCAGTGGCAGATGAGATCAGAAGTACTTTAGCAAGACTGAACCGACAATTTGATGAGCTGCTTTCCCAGTACCAATCTTTCCACCAGAATGAGGTCATCGGCAAGGCTGTGTCCGAGTACGAGACAGGTGTGAACAGCCTGGCCTCTTGGTTGGCCACCACTTCAAGTTTTCTAGACTATCAAATCCCATGCATCCATGCAGAGCTTAAAGCATACCTTCTGCGATTAGATGTAAGTTTTGTTATTCTTATCTCTGATACATTGTTGCAATGTGAAATAAACAATTTACTTGCATATTCATTAATTATACAAGAGTAATTTTGTTAGTTTGTGCCAACTGTCCAACTTAAAGCAGGATGTCCCAATTTGTTTAAATTAAGAAATTCTGAATTCATTGTTACATAGAAAAACATAAAATGTATAATACATTTGCCTGTTTGACAAAGAAATTTTGTCAGTTTCTTGGGTCTCTTCTAACTATAAATGTTCCAGTTTTTGAAATGCTCAAATATATAAATCCAGTAGTGCTAAGCTTTTGGTTAGTGCCTTTGGCTACTGTGAAAGAAATGATAATATAAGGTTGAGCATCAACTAATACATTTTTGGTCTTGAGTGCCTATGGACACATTTTTCATTTTGTTTTCCTTCTGGTATTTTTCTGATAGTCTAATAACCTTTTTTTTATTTTTGTCAAAGGAAATAAGTAGTGAAATTCAAGATGTTGAAAAGAATTTCAAAGCAACAACAAAGACAGCCCAGTCACTAGTTAAAGAGAGCTCACAGGACGATGTCAACACTATGTTACAAACTCTCAACCAACACAAAGAGGTCAGTGATGTTGATACTGATTTTAGGCTTAACACCCTCAGCATTTTTATTTCCCATTGAATACAAAATAGAATATATTCCCGATAAGTAGTTGTAACTACAGCCACTAGATTGTGTGAACAGTTTTTTCTATATGATTTATATGATCTAAAGGAATGTATTGAAAGCTCATCCACTGGCAGTGGTGTTATATACATTGTCCAGTTTAGCTGCATTCAAGTTGGCTTAATGTATTTTGACTACATATGTCCTTGAGAAGTTATAAAGCATCTCTCCAATAAAAACTTTATTTCATGCTTTGTTGTTTGTTTTCATGTATGTTTATAATTACAAGCCAACCCTTACAAAATGATAGTTAGATGTTGCTTTAAAAAAAACGCCTTTAATTAAATAAGCAATAAAAAAAATCTCCAATTTTCAAAGCAAATTTATTATCTAACAAAAAGATTAGAAAGTTTAATGAAGGACTAATAAATTGCCCTATGGTTCATATTTATCAGACAGGGGGTTACTTTACAATAAAATGGTCCACTAAAATTACTGTCTATTAAATTGTATTTAAAAATGTGTAATTATTAAAGAGAAAGTTGCCAAAATATATGAAATAATTTATATTTTACTTGGCTGAACCATTCTAGGCCATTGTAAACCTGAGGAAAGAAATCCCTGACAAGATCAAACACCTCAAGTCTCTCTTACCAAATGTTGAGTCTCTGGAGACTGGAATCATTGATTTGGATGGTTGGCTGAATAAAGGTAGAGAACTTTTGGCATCTAATCACCTGGAAGGCAGTTTGGAGGCAGCTGAAGAAAGCCTTGAGACTCACAAGGTAGACTAATTCTTGTCACATTTTTGCTCATTCTGTTTAATTAATCTGTTATGAATTTTAAAAAAAATAGAATGACACCAGAAAATGTTGAGGCTCATTCAAATTAACATTCAATAACAAACCAACCTGAACTAGAAGAAACAAAAATTACCTTAATTTTTCTGTATTTTTGTTTGGTTTCTTTTAATGTTAAGGATTTTTTGATTCCAAACATTAGCAGGGCCCCTGACAGTGCTAAGCTAACCATAATTCAATACTTTTTTCTACTCAGGCCTTTTTCACTGAGGTCACTTACCAAAAATCTATTCTGGAAAGCAAAAACAAAGTGTTTCAGAAGATCATTGGCACCAAAGCAAAGCTAAAAAATGTGGACTTTGCCCCCGCTGAAGAATTTATGAAGACAGCCAATGAGGAGTTCCAGGTAACATTTATGTACTTGAAATGAATGATTTCACTGTACTGTTTATATGCGTGTATGATTTTACCTGAAACGTTAGTTAAATCAAGGCAAAGTACTTGTAATGGTGGTCTTGAGAGGTAAACAATGAAGGATACTTATGTTTGTTTTATTTTGATTTTCAGGCAGTGGTAAACAAAGCCAAAGAGTGGGAGCGCCAGCTTGAAGCTTTGGCCAGACTGTGGCGACTCCTGCAGCAAAAACAACAGCAGCTGGAAGAATGGCTGGACACTGCTCAGAATATCCTGGATGATAAGGATGATAACACAGAAAGTTTAATGAGAAAACATAAAGTAAGAGTTGTAGTTCTTCATTTCATCTTAGAATAGTTCTACAGCCTCGTATAATCATACCTTCTAATTTACAGATGTGTCATCAAAGAAAATAGATTTATTGTTACCCCTGGGGAAATCAACAAATTAATAACCCATTTCATTACTACTGCAAGAAAGAGAGCCTATACCAATTTATTTTTCTTGGATATGGACTTTATAGGTGGCTTTGTTGTTACATCTTACTGGGTGCTTTTTTAGAGTATTGGATTGTATTTTGAAGTAAAATTTAATCCTTAAAGTAATGATACTAGTTTTCTTTTTGAAGTTTGATTCATTTTTGATTCCCTAGATTTATATTTCTATTGACTCATTGCACCTGACAAAATATTCACCCAAGTTTTCTTCGTTGTAGGCATTCTTTAATCAAATGGACAAGGCGCTGATGTCTAATTTTGAAAAAACTGCAAATGAAATACTGCAACAACTAGAGCCGCCAGAGAGGAAACATCTGTCTCAAACCTTAGAACATCTGAAAGAAAGATGGGAGGTAATCTCACTATACAAACAAAATTACTGTCCTCAAATGTGCCGAATACTTATAGAAAAAGAGATTTCACATTATTTATCTACTTAAATATATCAACCATTCACCAATAATAACACCAATAATAGCAACAACAATGTTGACTTTTGTATTGTATTGATGTATTCTTTATCCAGCATGTTCTGCATCATGCACCAATCAAGCTAATGAAACTGGAGTTTGTCATCCCTGAAGACAAGTTTGAGAATGGGATGGAGAAAGCTGAAACTTGTCTCAGGGAAGCCCAGGATCAAATCAAAAGGAATCACAACATTAAAGAAGCATTAACCAAACACAAGGTGATTATTACTTTGACTAACTCATTCAATCATTTTATCGCCTGACTGACTGGCACTTAAGGCAAGAGCCAGTGATCTCCATTTGTCTCTTGTCTGCAGCGGCCCCCAGGATTAGACATATAGCTATTAGGTCTTTTTGAACTATTTTTGCCTTGTCCTTGTGATCTTTTCTCTTGAGGTTTCATTAGAGTGCTACATTTTGACTCAAGTGTAGAGTAAACATGACATTAAGCTAGAGACATTTATTTAGTGCTAAATATGCTATTTTACAGAATCTAGACCAAAACTAGAATTACTTGATAATATTCAGTGCTACTTACATAATTCTAAAAAAAAATGTCATCTGAAAAGGTATAAAAATTTCCAAATCTTTTTTTGCAATTAAAATATTTTAATAAATGTATTTTTTTTAAAATGAAAAACAAAAACAATTTTCTTTTGAGAAATGTAATTTTAATACGTTTGTATATAAATCTGGTTTAAAAAACAAATTGTGTTTACAATTTCTGGTTAACAGCAAATGTTCCAAGAAGGCAACTTGGTTTCTTCATGTGAGCAGTGGCTTGAGAACATGAAGACTATTGCCCAGCAGCTGCTGAAGCTGAGCTCAGTGGAGAAGTCACTGGACCAGCGCTACTGCAACCACCTGGAGAGATGGAAGAAGCTGAGGATGATTGCAGACGATACATTTCTGCAGCTCAAACAGCTGCCTGAAAGATGGAAGGAGTATCATCAGAAGTAATTGGACTAAATTTTTTACAGTTTAGCGCATTACCATTTCCTAGTTTAGTGTCTGAAAACATAACTAACAAAAACTTGTGTGAATAGTTCATTTCTGCATAAAAATTAAATGAAAAATAATAATTTACATACATACCAGTTGACCTGGTGACACATTGTATTTTCTACAAAAGTGAAAGAAAATCCAAGGGGAAAAAACTCTAGATTCCCTTTTTTTTGGTACTTCCTTTTTTTATTTGTTTATATTGTTTGTATTATCATTACAGTTTATCTAATTCTTCCATGTTTATTAATTTGAAATACACAAATTCAGAAGCATTCATGAATTGAATAAAAATATATTTTCTATAAAATGTAATCCTCATCAGTAAAATGGCCCAGGGGTCTTAACAAGGAAACATGCTGATAAACTGAAAAACTCAAGGACATTGTAAATATTGATCATGTTACAATATTCCTTTCTGGATTTCTGGGAGCATTTTACAATGACAATCAGTAAAACATAACATTTGGAAGTGGACAGTACTGACCTATCCCTATCCTAAAAGCACTGATAGAACAAGGATTTTTAGGATATTTGTAACAAAATTATATTACTTGTCAAAAGTTTTTTTCACAACGAGATGGACATTGACAAGCCTCATTAGGCGTGACCTTTTCAAATGGAAGAGGTCATGTGCTTCTGTTGACATTTCCCGCTAATTTCGTAAACAAATACCATGCTTTTGGTGGTGTTTGACAATCGATTTCAATCTCAACGGCTTGTTCTGGTCTTTTAGAAATATATGACTGCAAGATTAGTTATGAGGAATCAGTTTTTCACATCAAAAGTGAGTAGGCAATAATGAATACTCAAAGTGTTAGTCGCGTTAGGTTAAATATAGCTTTTCGTTTATAAAATAAATTAGTCAAGAGTTGTGTCCTTGGTAATTAAAAAACACAATGCGGAGATTCATAAAAAATAACACGAAAATTCTTTTGCATCAAGCAATTAGTTTGGGATTATAAATAGGTTATTCTTCAAATCTGACATTCACAATCCATCGTTTTCTTTTGTCGCCATATTTTGGAAATGAAATAAAAATTTAATTATCTACATATTTTCGTACAACCAGTAACGTAGCACACAGACATGTTTCGAAGAAAATGATCAAATAAGACCGGAAATGTCTTTTTTGTCGACCTTTTATGTATGCATATTTGTTAAGACTTGTCAATTGAAGAAAAAGCATGAACCTAATTTTTTTTTATATTTGTTCTTAAGGATGGGTGAAGTTGAAAACTGGGCTCAGAATATGGACAAACTTGTTCAAGCCATGGGCAGAGAGAACCTGACTGGGGACGAGTATAAAGAGCTGTTGGCCAATTTTCAAGTAAGCTTCAAATTTTTAGTAGACTTCCTTTGTGAAAGAATAGATTACACAACATTTTGATATGAGTTTGTTAAAAAAGGGGGGGGGGGGGGGTCGGTCTTGTTTCTAGGAATTGTTATATTTTATTTTTAATTTATCTGGAATTTATTGCAGATTGAATACTTTTATACACTAAACTTTGTTTCACTTTGGTCTGGAATTATCCAAAAAAATTTATGGAAATATCCACTAAAATTTCTGTAACATATTCACAGAAAGAGATGCAGAACATGGGTAAGTTTCAAGATGACGCCGGCTGGCTGGAAAAGTCTCTGGAGGAGCTGATCAAAGACGCCCCAGAGGCAGACGCCAGAAGAGAGCGCGAGCGGCTGAAGGCAGTGCTTGGCAAGTTGAAGGGTGTCAAGCCCAGCATGGACGCCACCCTGCAGAAATCCAACATTCTCTCCAGGGGCTATGACTACAGGGACAACATGGTGAAGAAATCCAGCTGGCTGGATGAAGCCCAAAGACTAGCCTTGGAACATCCTCACATAGACAGTTTAGAGGATGCGAGAGCCTACCTTCAAGAACATGAGGTAATATTCAATATTAGAACATTTTCCCTAAAAGCAAACTATATTGGCCCAATATTGGTCTAACAGTAGAAAATGATTTAAATATTGGCAGAATATTGGGCCAATGTTGGACCAATATAGTGTGCTGTTAGGGTTATTGTGTTACTTCACAAATATTCTGTAATATCAAACAAATACTATCTTAATGATTATAGTTTATATAGACCTATTTTTTGCTTTAAAATAATTAAGATCATTTTTCACTTTCTTTTAAACTTTCTTTTAACTCAGATATAAATAGTAACATTTTACATTCACTTAAATATTTGAAGTAATTTAAAAAATAAATGTATTGACCATTTATCTTGCACTTACAGTTTTTGCTGAACAAACTGGAAGCCGAGAAAGCCAACATACAGGCTGAAATAGAGGCTGGAAGACGGCTACAGAATGATAAAAATGCACCCACTTTTATCCAACAGTCAGTCGCTGATTTGGACAGGAAGTGGAGAGATACCAACGAGCTTGCCAAAGCAAAACACGAAAAACTTAAGGTGAGTTCTGTTCAAAATTATATTTAAATAAAGGACATTGCAACATTTTGACTATTAAAATTAATGGAATAGGTCAGACTTAAATTTTATTTTTAGAATGTGTGCTATTCAACGATTACATTGTATTGATTTTATGTTTAATAGAAACAAGTGAAAGACTGGGAGAACTATGAGAGAGAAAAAAGTGCAGTATTAAATTATCTAAAAAAGGCTGAAACTGAACTGGAGAAACCTTTAGAGTCTCTAAACCAAGAGAACGCTATCAAAGACTTGCAGTCTAAAAAGGTAATGTAGTCTAATACAGAATCATTGATTAGATAAATTAATGTCAATGTTTACACCATTGTTTTTTTTTATGACTAAGTTATTTTTATTCATTTACTTGTGACCCATTAAGATATTTACTCCCTACATTAGCCTATAAGCAACTTGTAAAAGATATGAATGTCGACACAATTATCAAGACCAGTGATGTCTTAACTTGAGCGCAGTAGCTAAAGTCTGTTTTGAAATTACAAAATATCCGCTCAGGGTAAAATCACTATCTCAATCACTCGCATATCTTAATAATCACACATAGATTTTTATTTTTTTCCCCCTTTTTTTTTGTGACCCAATCTTTTTTTGTCTTAGCCTTCCCCCAGAGTTGCATTCAGTTTTTCAGAAATTCTGATCGGTTGTATTCTTTGAAAATTTAATAGAATCAGAAATAGAAATTTCTGGTTGAGTGGCAGAAGACTGAATTAACATCCTGAAAGTCTGCATTTAATTATAGTCCTTTGCTGGCCACACAGTTCTTACATAATCGGACCAGTTGATAGGAAAGGGAACTTTACTTATGCTGGAATATTTCTTTTTATCTATGTACAGGAACTTCAAAGCACCCTCAATAAACTTAAAGGCAGCCTAAATGAAATGACCAAGCTGAACGCCCTGCTGGCAGATGGCGCCAGCCGAGAGAGGCAGGGCCCGCTGAAGGGTGAAATCACTGACATTGACAGAAAACTGGACAACGTCTCCCACAGGCTCAACGCCAAGCTCTCGGATCTTGAAGCTACCATCGCTAAGTGGAGCGAGTACTACAAGCGGCTGAACAGCTTTTGCGACTGGCTGAATGAGAAAGAATCCAAGTTGAATGAGGTTTATGAAAACAAACAGGATTCACCTGACACACAACTACAGAAAGCTGAGGTTAGTTTTCTAATTTTCAGTAAACAATTTGTTTTCTCATTTTCAGTAAACAATTTGTTTTCTCATTTTTAGTAAACAATTTGTTTTCTCATTTTCAGTAATCATTTGGTTTTCTCAAATGTGTTTATTGTTGAGTCATAAATTATTTTTCTGTATATTTTTGAACACTTGAATGTAAATAGTTATTTGTTTGAAAAAAAAATTGAAAGCTGAAAACTACTACATTTTAAAAATGAATAATCCTAGATTACATTTATATTAGTTAAAAAATTCTAATCCATTTCATTGATTTAGCTTACTTAGTTAGACTTAGATCCTCCCGCGCCGTTCGGCGCATCGGGCTATGAGATATCTCCATATAGGCTCTATCTGTAACCGCTGCTGTAACGGCATTGATGTCATCCCAGTTAATGTCAACAGAGCGGAGGTCATCTGCGATTGTTGTACGCCATGTTGTTTTAGGTCCCCCCATCCGCGTCGTCCATTGGGCGGCCGCCATCTGTAGGTTGCTGTGTAGGGTAGCCGATGGTCAGGCTGGCGGATTATGTGGCCAGCAAATTTGAGGTGATGATATAAATTAAATCAAAAGACATTAACAGAACAATGTCTGTTAACTGTTTAATTTAATTCTATTACAGGGGATCTCTAGCCAAGTTTATGAAAACCATGTCACATTGGAGAACCTGGAGAAAGATGCCAGAGGGCTAACGCAAAACTTTCGCTCTCGGGAGACAGCGGCCTTAAAGTCCAAGCTGACCAGCATCAGGCGCCAGTGGGAGTCCCTGTGCGCCAGGGCCAAGGACAGGAGCACGGCTCTATCTGGCAATGTGGCGCACTGGCAGAAGTATCAGACTCTGCAGGAGCAGCTCATGCCTTGGATCACAAATGCAGAAAAGTATTGTGCCACACTGCTGCCAAAGTGTGCTTCATCTGACGAGGCCAAGGACTTGTATGAAATACATCAGGTTAGGAAAAGAGCTTATTAACATTAGTAGTAATTTAAATTTTCATAGTAAATATTGAATGTGATTCACATTCTCTGGTCAAATAATACGTACAGTAAATTGTTAAATGTTTGCGATTGTATTGTGAATGTATTATTCACTTTATTCTTTTCACAACTATATTTAATTGTATGTTATGAATGAAAAGCTGTATTGAAATAATATTATTTGTATTTCTTCTCTAAGATCCTTAAGCTATAAATATAAGGAATTTATCGCTAATATACCATTTATGTATTATAAATAAAAGGAATAGGACAATAACTTAGTTGAAAAACACATAGACTAACTTAATGTTGAACAATTCTATTTTTTAAACAACAAGAGTATCCCAAAAGCTCAAAAGTTCATTTTATTAGGAAAGTTTTACTAAACCCAATTACATATTAAGTGTTTTATATTCTAATATTCTATAGAAAGTTTAATTCAATATAACTAACCTATTTCACTGCTAATTCATAAATTTGTTTCTGTCATTCGCCATCGCCAGCTGTTTCTTCAAGAGTGTGAGGAAAATCTGCCCATCTTTGAACAGATGAACACAGAAGCCAGTTACCTAATGGAACAGCCCAACATCCGGCAAGAGGTGGACAATGTCCAGAAAAGGTGGGGCAATATCTTGACCAGCTCTGAGGACAGGTCCACTAAAGTGGACAAAATGTTTGGTGCCTGGACAGCGTACAGCAACGAACTGGACAACTTCCAGGAATCTCTCGACAAAATTCATTCTCGACTGGCCAATGAGCCGAATGTCAACACTTCAGATCTACAAGTGCTTGAACATGAACTTGCTCTGGCTAAGGTCAGAGTTCATTTCTATTTCATTCATAAAATAGGATATATGTTGATTATCAAATTAGGGTTTAAAAACACATTGAGTTGAAACTGACTTGTTTACACAAATTTTATTACCAGGCTCTTCAAGATGAAGTTCGTGGCCACCAATCTCATTATCACAATTTAGCACGCCAATTTGAAGTAGTCCAAGAGCATGCCAATCCCGAAGGACTGAAAGTCTTGAAATCCAAACAGGACTCGATAAAAGCCAACTGGAAGTGAGCATATTTTTATTTAGAAACTGTTTTCATGTACTTTAATCTAGACATCTCAGGAGCTGTTTTTATAAACTTCTTTGTTTTGCAATAGCTTTTGTTTAATTCTGTTCTTTGTGTTCATTTAGTGAAATCAACGGCGCCGTGGTTGAGAGACAGAAGATTCTAAGCAATGCTCTTCAGCACAGGAAGCAATTTTATGGCACCCTTCAAGATACAGAAAAATGGCTGCAGAAAATGAAGAGAAATTTGGACTCTGGGAATGAAATTTACTCTGATGAAGTTGGAGATATCCAAGCAAAACTTAAGGTAAGATCTGTGTCAATTTATCTGTTTAAAGCTGTAGATATGTCTAGTTTACTGACATTTGTAATCTCATATCTACTATGAGAAGACTAAGGCCAAAATCATAAATAGTTTTATTAATGATTTGAAAAATTTCAATACATTTTATCTTTCTATAAAACTAGAAGTATTTGTTTTTGTTCATCTTTATGTTATGATGTTGGTGTCTGGACTAATTTCTCCACTGATGCCATTTTTGCAGCTGATGAAAGATGAGACAAAATCTCAAGAGAAAACTTTCCAGGACCTTCAGCAAGAGTTCAAGGAACTCATAGCTGTGTGCAGTGAAGAAGAAGCAGCCATCCTGAGCGAGCGTTTCAACAAAATGCTGGAAGGATACACACAGGTCGAGGATTTGATAGGCAACAGGGAAAACCTGTGTAAAAAGTGGACAGGTTACAGTGACACCCAGAAGGAAGTTCAGGCCAAGGTTAAGGCCCTACAGGTTTGTTTCTCTTGCTATTTTATATTATTTATTTGCATTTATTGATTTTTCTTGATTTTTTTATTAACTTTGATTCATTGGCTGATAATGCTTTTTTGTTTTCCATCTAATGGTTTATTGAGTTATATATAATAATACATCAGATATCTATAGATTAAATTAATGTTTTCTACCTAAAGGTTAATTAATTAATTAATGTGCTTTTATGCCAGATTTCCATAGAGTTAAATAATTTGTTCATTAATATCTTCAAATTCCTAGGCTAGACTTCAAGCACCAAATGTAAGTGAAGCAGAGGTTGCTCAAATCAAACGTGAGATTGAGAACCTGCGGAAGTCCCTGCAGCCGTGGAGCAAGGAATCTGAAGACCTGGACGAGCTGATGTCCACTGCCCAGATGGTCATCAAGGACAGGGCCAGTCAGAGGACGTTGCACTTTGGCTCAGAGCTCCAGGTCCTGGAGTCGCTATGCGAGAACGCCGTGGCCACAGCCAAGCAGAAGGAAGATCAAATAGGAGAGTTGACGCATCTCAGTGAAGAGTTCATTCACAACAAGGATGACCTTGTGGAGCATCTGCTGGATGTTCAAAGGAAACTGCAGGATGCTAGAGCAGGGAAGTCCGATGCACAAGGAATCAAAGACTTAGTGAAACAAATAGAGGTACATTTACCAGATTTTATTCATGCTTTCCTGTAATCAATCCATGTATATAGTATGATTTACTGAATATAATATAAATTATACACATTTTAATACAAATACTGTTTAAGCAGTAGAAACACTTTACAAGTAAAATAAAATATCCTATTGGACCAAATTGATCCATAGGGCAGGTGAAGCTGCCTTTGTTGGTTTCTGTGGCAAAGGCACACTTGGGCACTGTGTGGCCAGCACAATGCCCAGCCACCTTTACTTCACCTAAGTCAGGTAACCGTCAGAGCTGGTTGGACTCTGGGACAACCTCCAGACCCAGTAACAAATCCTATCCTTCACCAGGATTCAAACCTGGGTCCTATGGTTCTTTTGAAAGTGCTTCTGTTTACATCTTTAGTATTGCTAGTTAGAAATTAAACAAGTTATTCAATTTTTTTTAGGCTATCCGTGAAGAAGTTTTTAGCCACAACCCAGAATACGAGCAGCTGAGAGAGCTGGGTCGCCAGATTATGCACACTGACCCAACCAAAGCAGCAGCAATCCAACAACAGCTTAGTCAGGTATCTGTACTAACACCTTGTATTTGAACATAATTTCATATGCAAAATATCGTGGAACCAAGGAATTCTTTAATCTCTCTGCTCTATCTTTTAGTGAGACTCCGTTTGGTTTGAGAGCTGAGATTATTCATCCCTTAGATCCCTGGATATTAACTCTGCTGTACTTCTAAGTACATTTAAATCTCTGTAGAGATCAACGGAAAGTGAGTCACCCGACTCATTCTTTTGAAAGCTGAAGAGTTGGGGGTATTCCTTCAGGATAAGCTCCCATGTCTCCTCCTCCTCCCCACAGTGTCGACACCATGAGTCAAAGTTAGACCAGAACCTGGCAAAGTATTCCCCAATGGGGCAATGGCCAGTGTAATATTAATGATTGTTAGTACCCATTGAGCTGCCACCGTGGGTTGGCGCGGTTAGGGCGGTCTGATGCCGCCCGACCTCTCAACCTTTGTCAGATTTGTTCCACTCTTTTAGTGAGAGAAATGTGCAAAAAGTATGTTTGCAATAAATATAACTGCTTTATATTTCTTTAAGAATTTGGGATAAGTTTGGGTGTTTTCGCTTACTTTTTATAAAGTCAAATGTACCATATGCTGTAAGAACAAACTTTCTGACTGTATTATTGTTCTATTCCAATTGTATCTAGGTAAGTGCTGCCTGGGAGGAAATCCAGGGCATCATAGCAGACAAGCACCAGCACTTCAACAGCTTGGCCAACATGTGGCAGCAGTACAATGAGGCGAAACAGGGTGTCATGAAAATTGTCACAGATGTTGACCCATTGGTGCATCAGGATTTGGCTTTCACCAGCCAGGAGGATGTGAAAAGGAGCTTAGAACACCATAAAGTAAAGTTGTTTGTTTTGTATAATTTAACTTAACTTTTTAATATTCGTCTGTGTTATATTTTGTAAACATTTCTATAAACATGTTAAATTGCCTGTATTCAGACTAAAGAATTTGTGCTGTATTGCCTACCAATCAATAAAAATGTTCACTATCTTTTATAAAAAAAAAATATTTAAAAATCAGAATTTAATAAGCGTGCCAATTGATGAAAATGTTTGAAATATTTACGCTGTTTACAGAATGCGGAGTTTGATTTACACGCCAATCAAACCTTATTGGACCATATGAATACCAAAGGTGTGCAGCTGCTTGAAGAGTTAAAAAACATTCCAGGCTTTGACTTTTCAGGAATGGAAAATGACCTTGATGACGTCAATCTTAACTGGGAAACAGCCAACTCTGTAAGTTCTCCTTAAACTTACATAAAAATGTTAATCAGCATTAAATCTGATTGATGCCTTTGTTGGTTAGAAGAAGTAATAATAGAAATCAATTTGATAATAATAACTTGAAGTAATAATAGAAATCAATTTGATAATAATAACTTGAAGTAATAATAGAAATCAATTTGATAATAATAACTTGAAGTAATAATAGAAATCAATTTGATAATAATAACTTGATGTTGATTGCCTTTTGATGCCAAATTGTTAAGCCTGAAAGAAAGAAACAAAACTTCTCTACTTTGATTAAGTGTTATTATTTTATGATGTAATGAAACCTATTACATGTAATGCTGTTGTATTAGGTTGTGAGTCAACACAAAGATAACCTGGAGGCTCAGCTGGTTTGCTGGGATCAGATCAAGTCTGGGGAAGATGAAGTGAAGGGTTGGATCAACTCCATGGTCAACAAGTTGGATGACAGTGTGAAAAACTTTGATGACGCTGTCAGTGTAGAGTCAAGGCTGTCCAAATTCAAAGTTTGTAAACATTTCACTCTCAAACTACAAATTTATATAAAACTTTTTATAAACAGTTAGTCTTTAAATGTGTTTCACATTAAACCTCTTTTAAACAAAAAAAATTTAACTAAGAATGTTTTTAATTCTGACTTAAAAATGTCAATATTGTCAACCTGTCACTCTCACTATAAACCAATAGCTCCTTTTTTAAATTTTAGATTTGGTTATTGTTGTTTTTTTGTCCATTAGATTTTTTCAAGATAGGTTTATGATTTGCTTTAGATGTTTTTAAAATTTTTTTTGTTTTTGCATACAATATTTTTGGGAAGATTTATTTTATCGTTTTTTTAATAGTATATGGCATAATTGTTCATAATTTGTTTTCTGAATAGGATGAAGCTCCTTACTATGAAGAAATCATGAAAGAGATGCACCAGAAACTCAGAGATTTGCAGGACTTGAACAAAAGCAAGTCTGTGCCAGCACTGGCTGCCAGCCATCAGGATATTCAGAAACAGTTTCAAAAAGCTGGATCTCTAGGTCTGTAATTTGACTCCACTTTTTTTTAACTCCATTGTTAATATTAGACTTGACTCTACCACTCCATCCACTTCTATTCTCTATCATTTATCTTATAATTTACATTTTCTCTTTTTAAAGAAATCCTTACATCCTACATCTTGTGTTTTGATAAAGAGTTTTAAATGAGGTAAGTTGTTGTAGTCTCTTTTTTGTATTAAGAAACCTGAATTATTTTGAAATTTCAGCCAATCAGCTTGAGTCTATGATGAATACATTCACTGATGAGCACCACGGCCTACAACAGGACATGACAGACGAGACACAGTGGATGAATGAGCTCAAAGAAGCTTTGTCAAAATGTGATGATGTGTCAGGAAGCAAAGAAGAACTCATTCAAAGATATGAAACAGCAAAGGTCAGTACTGCCTCTATTGCAACATTTATATCTCCATTTATACATTTCATGTTTGCTGTTGAATATATTTACATGTTTAATTTCCTTGTCAGTTTAACATTAATTATCTTTTGTTATTAGCACCTGCTACAAGAACTGGCCTCCCACCAGCGCCATATTGGGGCCATCCAAGAGAGGACAGACGCCTTGCAAAAGAAGTACCCATCATCTGAGACGGCCAGCCTTGCCAAAGACGGCAACGTCGTCAGCAAAAAGTTTGAGTCTCTCACCCAGCGGGCGGAGCGCGTCCAGGGGTCACTAATTGGTCAGCTTGAGCAGCAGTGCGCTGAGGCACAGCAGCAGCAGATGAGATGGTTGACAAATGCCAAGGAGAAAGTATCTTGGTGTGGAGACATTGCCGGAGACAAATACAGTGTTGAAGCCAAACTGGCAACAATAAAAGTAAGAATGTTAAAGTGGACCATAATATCATTAAACATCATTTTTGGCTTACTTTTTTAACATTTCATTTTTCATTTCTACATTTAGGATTTAAAAGCCAGTATTCAAGAAGGAGAGCAAAAACGTCTAGAGGCTATAAATAAATATGATGCCATTAAAAGTCTTTTACCAAAAGCCAAACAGGCAGAATTTGAAGCCAACCATAGACAAATGGAAAAAGATTGGCAGAACATGCTACAATCTTTGAACCAAACACAGTGAGTGTGAATGAAATATTTGGTTTTCTCATTTAGTTTACTACATATTACATTTGGGAAATTAGGGTTTTGACATGACTATATATTTTAAAAGCTAGAAACTTGCTAACTTATTGAATGTTTACTTTTCTCCAGATCCAAACTTGAGAACTCACTGGAACAATGGCAGGAACATGACCAGAAGTATGAAGTTCTGTCTCAGTGGTTAAAGGATGTGGAGGGTAGCATGAGGTCAGAGGCTGCTCTGAAACCAGACTTGAGTGGAAAGAAGGAGCAGCTAGAGTATTTTAAAGTAAGCAAAATATGTTGGTTTGTAGCGGAGTTCTTTAAAGTAAGCAAAATATGTTGGTTTGTAGCGAAGTTCTTGAAAGTAAGCAAAATATGTTAGTTTGTAGCGGAGTTCTTTAAAGTAAGCAAAATATGTTGGTTTGTAGCGGAGTTGTTTAAAGTAAGCAAAATATGTTAGTTTGTAGCGGAGTTCTTTAAAGTAAGCAAAATATGTTGGTTTGTAGCGAAGTTCTTGAAAGTAAGCAAAATATGTTAGTTTGTACCGCAGGTCTTTAAAGTAAGCAAAATATGTTGGTTTGTAGCGGAGTTCTTTAAAGTAAGCAAAATATGTTGGTTTGTAGCGGAGTTCTAGAAAGTAAGCAAAATATGATGGTTTGTTTTATTATAGTTTAAAAAAATCCTTTTTAACAGCTTTGTAATAAGGATGTATTTTAAAAATAATATTTTCAAATGTGTAATAATAATTTCTGATGTTATTTTTTTAATAATTATTTTCTAAAGGCTTTAGAACAATCTGTCCAGTCTCACCGGTCAGAAATTGAAAACATTAATGACACTGCCCAGGAAATCAGCAATGTCAGCGGTGACAGCCGGACACTCTCTTATGCTGGTCAATTGGTGGGTCGATACCAGTCTCTAGCGTCTTCAGTCAAGGTAATCTTCCCATAGTCCAGTTGTGAATTTTACTTTAGTTATTAGTCATAAGATACTAATCACATTAGTTTGATCATAAACATTCTTTATAAACCTTGTCAAATTTTATTTGCCTTATTCTTCTGTTTAATTAAAAAATATTTTCTTGATAATACATAAATATTTTTATTTTAAAGTTATTTATTAGCATGATGAAAACATCTTATCTTAAAGCTTTTAAACTAGTTAATAGCTTTCTTTGATCTTGGCATATGAAGCCACCATTGTGTGGCCACGTAAAGTTCAATATCTATCTGAAAGTAGAGAAAGAAAAATATTTACCTTTTAAGACTACCATCCCAGCTATAACAAACAAACTGAATAGTATAATATAAAAAGTAAAGTACCCTTCAGACCAAGCTGATCATAGGGCTGGTGAAGCTTACAAGGGGATGTGTGGCCAGCACAATGCCCAGCCGCCCCTACTTTACCCCAACTAATGTCAGGTACCCATCAGAGCAAGGTAGACTCAGGGGCACCCTCAAGTCCTGGAAAAAAATTCCTAGCCTGCACCAGGATTTGAACCCAGGACCTTCGAATGCCCTGTAGAGTACAATAACATTTTGTAAAATCACTGTTGCCCTTGATTTCTAGAACCTCCTGCTTGACTTCTCATGGATAATGTTGTTGATGTTGTTTTTTTGTTTTTTTTAATCCACCACAGGATCAGTTAAAGAAATGCAAACAAAACATAGATGACCATAACCAGTATGAGAAGAGTCAAAAGGCTGCCTCCGATTGGTTAAAGTCTGCCAGACAGCAGCTGGAGCAGTGTGCTTCTGTGACGGGAGATGAAGATTCTCTCAACACAAAGTTAAGCATACTAAAGGTATTTGGCTTAGAGAAACTGTCAACTTAACCATAGTGATACTAAGAGGCGAAAATTAATATCAATTAGCAAAAAACCTATGCAAATAATTAATGAAATTACAACAATATTTATAAGCAAAATATTCATTTTGTAAAATATATTACCAAATAAAAATGAAAACACATGTTATAAATTAAAATAAATAAATACACTCATGTTATGAAGCATATAAATATATCTAAAGTAATATAAATTTTACATTTAAAACAATAAAAATGTGTTGTTTTAAATATTAAGATTAAAAAATATATATATATTTCTTTGTTTCAAATTTTATGAATTTAAATAATAAATATATTTACATTATGAAGTTAGTGTATAAATTTAATAATAGACATGTTGAATTTGCTCAGAGTCTGATCGCTAACAAAGAGAATGGTGCGGCAGCTTTCAACGCAGCCATTGAAGCCGGGGAGAGGCTGTATCCCAATACAGCCAACGAAGGCAGGGAGAACATCAGAAAAGAATTGAGAAGTCTCCGAGATGCCTGGGAAATGTTCAGCGACAATCTGAATGAGACCCAGAGGCAGCTGGACAGCAACAGAATGCAGTGGCAGTCTTTTGATGAGAACTTTGATCAGCTGTATCAGTGGATTCAGGATGTAGAGTCCAAAGTTGAGCTTGAGCCAGAGCTGAAGTCTTCATTACAAGAGAAGAAAGCATTGTTACAGAACTATAAGGTTAGCATTGATTAATTTTATATATATATTATGCTCCACTAATTGACAAGTCTTAACGTGTATGCATGCATAAAAGGTCACATGCAAAAACATTTCAGTTCTTATTCGATCATTTTTTTAAAAACAATGTCTGTGTGCTACTTTACTGGTTGTACTCAAATTTGTTGGGGATTAAAATGTATTTCATATCCAAAAGATGTTTACAAAACAAAACAATGTATTGTGAAAGTCAGAAGTGAAAAATCACCTTTTTAAAATCTCAAATTTATTGCTAAATGCAAAAGAATTTTTGTGATTCGTTTTTATGAATTTCCGCATTTTGTTTTTTAATAACCAAGAAAACGCAACTCTTGACTCATTTATTTTGTAAACAAATAAAGATTTAACCTCACGCGACTAAAACTTGAGTATTAATTATCCCCTGTTCACTTTTGATGTTAAAAACGGATTCCTCATAACCAATATTGTATCCTTTGTATAATTCTAAAAGACTAGAACTGGCTGTCGAGGTTGAAATCAATTGTCAAACACCAGCAAAAGCATGCTTTTTTTGTTTATTAGTTTAAAAATAGAACAGGAAGCTCACGAACATTCGGGTTCAAAAGTTCACGCCTCATTAAGACTTGTCAATCCTGTTGACCAAATAGTATTTTTTTACATGGCGTATCTATCTATCTTTTTCTCTCTCTCTATATATATATATTTATACAGGGTATATATATATATCTCTCTCTCTCTATATATATATCAATACATGTTGTTTGTTTTTTCTTTTGTGGCTTTACAGTTAAATCCTGCATATACAGCCTATTACCAGGCACACTAGTCTTATCTTATATTACAGATACTACTTCTATACAGAAGATTGTTGTGTCTTACACTAATTCTGTTAGTATTTAATTAGTATTTAAATGATGTTAACTATTGGTTTTCCTGGTTTGTTCAGGCAACCCATTTCATGCTGCAATGACACACTCTAAAAGAAAGAGAACTTAATGCATTTGTTCTTGCTTAAGGAATAAGAAAATTTTTGTTGTCGTTATGTCTATCTGGGTGGTGTAATTGGTTTTACTAATAATGCTCAAAATGTATGCACTTAAATGCAAGCATGAAACATAAGTGAATTCTGTGTGATTGCATTGGTTTGGCAACCACAGAAATATTAATGATGGTCCAACACCATAAACATTTTTATTTAGATTTATTTATATATTATATATAACATTTTTGGTTGTGACTATATCTTAACTTTATTTATACTACTAGTAAATAATTTTTATTTATTTTGATGCAGAATTTTTTTTTTTTTTTTTTTTTTAATAATTTTTATCAGACAAGATTTCAAGATATCAAGTCTCATCAAAAAATGATAGACAGTATCAGTGACAAAGGGAGTGCACTCTCATCTTCACAAGTTCTAAACAAACTGAAACAGCTCAACAACAAATATCAAGTACTGTGTAAAAATGCAGAGGTAAAATCTCTTTGAAATGAACAATAGTTAGGGATCATACATAAATGACATCACACCCTTTAGGGAGGGAAGGGCGGCAAACATTTGCTATGTTATGTGGCAAAGGGGAGGAGGGGTCTTTAAACAGTGTGACATCACATAAAAAAATTATGTGCATCCTTAAATGAAATATCAACTTCAACTAGTGTCACTTAATTAAACACAGTAATCATTTTGTTTATTTTAATACTTATATGGCAATGATGATACAATTGCTAAAGAAGAGGTACTGTTGTCATTAGAGCCTACTGTCATTAAGTGAGCTCATTATGTGTATTACTAACATTTTTTGTGTTTGTTAATTTGAGAACAATGTCAGCCAGCCTCATTTGTTAAAGTAAACTCGCATCTAAACGTAGCAATGATGTCAGAAGCCTAAAACCAATAGTGTTAGAAATATATGATATATATGGCCTACAACACTGAATGAATATGTGTTTTTTTTTTTCTCTATATGCTCACTTGCGCAGAGCTGCTCCCAGAAAGCTGAGAATTTTGTAGATGAGCATCAAGAGTACCAGGATGTGTACCAGCAGTGCCGTGATTGGCTGCACTCAGCAAGTGACAAAGTTGCTGTCTGCTCAGAGCTAGGGGGAGACAAGCAGGCTCTGCAGAACCGGCTTGAGAGATTAAAAGTGAGTTGTTCTCTTGCAAGTTTTCTGTAATTTCAGCTCTGTATGATTGTTTAAAAAATCTCACCCTTTGACAAGTGAAGAAGATTATTTGAAAAAACTGTTTTTTTTTCTCAAAGTATTTAAAAGAGTAATATTTAGCTAGCATACATTTATCCCTAATCTCCATCTCTTGTCAGGGAAACATACCTTTACTCTTACACCAGAGTACACAATGTTTACTCCCTTTTTATATATCTTATAATTAGCATAGCACCTCCTAAGTAGTATCCTACTCTTATCCGAGGTTAAAGATTAGTATGACTTGTTCAGTCAACTTATTTCATACCTGTCTGCCAAAATGTTCATTTGAATGTCTTTCAAAAAGAAGAATAAATCTATTCATGAAAATAAATCAGGAAAAACAAACAATTTAAACCTGTTATAAAAAATTCAACACTCAAATTAAAGCATGGATTTAATATTCGTTATTGAAGCCACATTTGCAAATTTTTTCTATGTATTTAAATTATAGACAGTGCATAAAAATAAACTTGTTTCTCTATTTAAGGAAATAGTTGCCACTTTGAAAGAAGGGGAAAAGAAGATTAAACAGGCCCATCAACAAGGGCATGCAACTCTCACCCACACATCACCCTCAGGTCAAGCAAATATCAAGCATGACCTTGACTCTCTTAGCTCCGACTGGGACCAGTTGGTGAATCGTATTGACAGAAGTCAACAAGAATTGCTGCAGGCTATCCAAGGTAGAGTTTGCATTTAAGCAGAGATTAGTGGAAGTAATTGTCTTCAATACCAATTAGTAGTTATCTGGGCATCTAATGGTAGGGAATTATAGTCTGGTTTAAGGGGAGGGAGGGGGGGGATATTTTTGCATAGTTTTTCTTTCCTGTAGCAGAAAATAATCATATATTTTATCCTAAATATCATGCACCTTCCTGACTGAAGATTATTGTATCCTAGTTAAATACAAAAAAATAAGAATGCTCAAAAAGCTGGCCGAATTACTGAAAAGAAACTGCAACAGACAAACTATGTCCAGATTATTTTCAGCCTTTGACCTTGTATAAGCATATAGATGAAAATGACACTCCAACACAAATTTAAAAAACAGCAAATAGTTTTGTTGTTTCTTTGCAGCATTGGATCTCTATGACGGATCGTGTGAAGTTCTGAGCAAATGGCTGAAAGAAACAGAGACAAGATTTAAAGATTGTGAGTTGAAGACAACTCTGAAAGACAAATCTCTGCAAGTAGAAACATTTAAAGTAAGTCAAAACAACTATGAAAACTAATGGGAATTTATCGCATAATAAAATGATCATTTTATCTTATCTTACACATTACAGACACTCTTTCTATAAAGAAGATTATTGTGTCCTACGCACATTCATGGTCTAGTCTGAATTTTTATTAGTGCTTTAAATGATGTTAAGTTACTGGTATTCCTGGTTTGTTCAGGCAACCCATTTAATGCCCGGGTGCCATTCAGGAAGAAAGAGTACTTATATGCATTTGTTCTTGCATAAGGGATAAGGAAAGTGTTATAGTTCTTATGCTTACCTGAGCATTGTAACAGATAGTTTTTGTGTTGTAGTTCTAAATTAGAATTTAATGCCTTATGTATTATTACTATTTTACTCTTTGCCCTTCTGTCCTCTAGTGTTTCTAGGTTTAGTAATTTAACAAAAACTAAAATGACAATTGAACTATAAATAGGTTAATAATAATAACTATTAAACATATAGAAGATTTATGATAATAGCACGAAAAAAAAGTGATTGAAGCACTTTTTAACAACTTTAAAGCCATTCTAGATAGAAGTTATTACAGTAAAGTGATATCTCAGAAGCACAATGAATCATAAAATAAAAACAGCAGAGCCCGTGCCTTCTTATAAGGGATTATATCTCCTATGTATATATGTTGTTTTTCTAGTAGAGCATTTTCATTAGTCTAGTTCTTGATTATTTGATGTGACCTATTACTTGCCTGAATACATCTTTATTGTTTTAAATGATGTCAAGTTACTGGTTTTCCTGGTTTGTTTAGGCAACCTATTCTATGCCCGAATGCCACAGTCGCTGAAATTTTCCGATTTTAAATGCTGCATTTAGTTCAATGGGATTCAATTATTTTTGTTTCTGCAGGCTCTACAGAAAGAAATATTGTCTAAGCAAGAACAAATTAATAATCTGCAAAACATGGCTGCTCAAGTCCAGTCTAGTGACCCGAGGCTAGCCACATACAGTACACAACTGGCAACAAAATATGAAGGTCTCAAAAATTTGGCAAGGGTGAGACATTTAATTTTTTTTTAAAATCTTTTTTAAAAATTAACTTTATATATTATATACAAGTTTATTCATATGATTGTAATGAAATATAAATGACAATGTCAATAAATGTAGCTGTAGAAGTTTATATTTGATTGGATGAAATAGGAAACAATTGCCAAGTGGGAAGATTTTGTTGAGGAGCATGAAATTTTCCAAGAGAACTACACACAGTGCATGGAGTGGGTGGACACATTGAGAAAGAGGCTACAAGTGTGTTCAGATTTGGCAGGAGACAAGCAAGATGTGGAAGACAGGATGCTGAAACTTCAGGTAACTAAATAGTTTCTAGGTAATATTGTTGACCGTAGGGCAAAGTTTCCCCTTTTGTTTCAATATGTTAGCGTCCAGTAAAATCATTTGGATAAATACATGAGTAATAAATCCTTTTTTATTTAATTTTATCAAATTTTAAATTTGTCAAATCTCATAATTCCAGGAATTGTCTGCTGAGAGAGACGAAGGTTCAAACCACGTGCATCAGACAACAGAGATTGGTGAACGATTGTATCCAAGCACATCATCTCAGGGTAGAGACATAATACGACAAGAAATTAGGTCAATGAATATAATGTTCATTTGTCTTTTATTTATTCATTTATTCAAATAAATGTTTAAACCAGAATAAAAAATTATCTTGTTAATGAATGAAAAATGTATTTTATATCAAGGCTTTTAATGAATATGACACCTGTATTGCACAGAATTGAGTGGTTGATCCTATGCCATCTACGCTCAGATCCCTGAAGCTAATAAAAATGTAGCCCTATTCACCATCCAACTTCTTGAATAGCCCGATTAGTTTAACCTATTTAACACTTATAGCCATAAGCAGTTGCCAGCCTTTAACTCCCTAATCCCTATGCCAAGTTGCATAACTCTGTATATTTGAAAAAAAAATCAGAAAAAAAATAATTATAAATTCACAGTAATACAAAATATTGAAAATAAATATACAAATTTATAAATAAATACCTTTAATTAAAATTATGAGTATATTTTTTTTTGTGATTGCCCATTTTACACAGTCATAACACAGCAACACAAAAATTTAGGCCATTGCATTTTTTTTACATATATTGCATTTAACTAGACAGTTCTGAAATGCAAGTTATTTTGTGTCATTTAGAAATCTGAGGGATGAGTGGGAGGCACTGATGGACGAGATCTCAGACATCCAACACAAGCTTGACCTTAATCTCAACCAGTGGTCATCCTACGATGAAAATTTTGAGATGTTCCAAAAATGGCTCCTGGACATGGAAGTGAAATTGAAGGAGGACGCGGAGCTCAAGGCCACGCTGCCTGAAAAGAAAGCCCAACTTCAGAACCACAAGGTGACCTTCTCCTTGATATAGTCTTCTATTTCAGTCAACCAGGCTGCAGAACTGTCTGCTGTTTTCTTGCAGTCAGATATGTTTTTTTTTTATAGCTATTCTATGTTGTTGTAGGGTGTGTTGGTTATAGAAGGTTGAGGGGATAATAATGCATGTGTGAGATTGGCTAGTCTGGTGTATTCCTGTAACATGTAATGTGCCTGTAGTTAGGTGGATGTACTGGATTTATTTTCATTGATATATACAAAAATCTTATGTTAACTCATTCCGTGCCGGGGGGTTTACCGCGTTTGTGCCAGGTCATTTTTATGCCGCTAGATTTTTGTTAGGGTGCCCTTATTTATTCATAAATTTCTAAAGGTATTTGTTTAGCAAGATACCTGTGTTTCATATCAAATTAAAGGAAATTACACAGGGAATAAAAATAAGAAGAAGTTAAAACAATATTATCATAATAGTTACATCTTTATTAGTAATTTTTAGAAATCAAATTTTTTGTACAAAAAAAAGGAGCAAAAAAAATCGATCTTAACAGATTTTTATATGATATGCGTAGTAGATATCCTATTCGGCTTAAAACCACTAAAAATATATCTATTCCTGATCAGAATGCATTTTGAATTTTGAAAAAAAAAATATTGTTACTGATTTTCTACGCATTTTTGTAATATTAGTATCAGCCGGCAAACGCCGATCCTGTATATTTCTATATAGCTTACATAGGCCTAGGCCTAACCACGAATGTCGGAATCTTTAATTAGTAAATAAACGGAACGTCTTCAAAACCAGATTTAAATGATTTAAAGTTATTGTCTGATGAATAGAATTTAATAATTAGCAATAAAAGTTATTTTACTAGCAAATTTGACAAGTTCCAAGGCCTAGAAACATTTCGAGTAGGCGTGGCTATACTTTGTTTACAAAAGTTTAAACAGAAATCAATTAAAAATTGTCATTATTATTTAAAAACCGAAAGTAAACCAAACAGAAAGGAAGCATAAAGAGTTGTCATTCGTTTGAGAATATATAAAGTCAAATTAATAGGCTATAGCAACGGAATAAGCTATGAAAACCAAATCGACCATATATGGTTGATTGGCACGGAAAGCGCAGAGTCTGATCGACCATATATGGTGGATTGGCACGGAATGAGTTAACAAAGAAATTTGACATTTTTTTATTCATTAGAAACCTTTTCTTCTTTTAACTAGATTTAATTTTCTAATACTTTAAGTACTTCTTTTTAAATTTTAGGTTCGTCATCAAGATATCTTGTCCCGTGAACACATTATTGAAAACTTGACGGAGAAGGCCCAAGCTTTGACACAATCTGCTCCTTCAGCAAAGGTCATTTACAATTTTAAACGCTTCTACTTTAAAAATCTTTTTTTCATCACTGGTTATGTTCACTGTATTTGAAAATGATTTTCTATTTTGCAGGTGAAGAAATTTGTCGGGGAGCTGAAGCGTAAATATGACTCCATCTGCCAGACTTCTAAAGGCATCCTGACCAAGATGGAGGCTACCATGCATGACCATCAACAGTACCAGGATGTGTCTCAGGACTTCACAGACTGGCTAAACTCGGCACGGGAGAGGTTGGCTGCGTGCTCAGACAGATCTGGAGATAAGCTGTCGCTCCAGGGCAAGAGAGAAAGACTTAAAGTGAGTCTAGGACACTTGACTTTGGGACGTTTATTTTAATATTTTTATAGACTTGTATATTTATGTATCACTTTCTAATCCCTCTACATTTATCCATTTTTTTGTTAGCAAAACAACACTTATGGTAACCAAACATTATTTAATATAATAATTCAGAAAGTAATTTTGGTAACCCACCAACACTAAAGTATATAAAACCTACCTCAAAGTATAAGGCTTAATACATCAAATAAAAAATGAAACAAGCCTTTAAATACTATTAATTGTTGCAGTCATCTAATATATATACTATTTATTTACTCTATACTGTTACAGTAGCTGTTTTGTCTATTTTTACTTTACACCCTTACTCTGGTTGTCTTCAAGGAAATAACCAACAATGTGAAAGAAGGTGAAAGAAAACTCAGCAGCACCCAACAGCTCGGCACTGCCACAGCTCACAACACATCAGCGCAAGGTCGCGACGTCCTTCAGCGTGAGCTCGAGCACTTCCAGAGGGAGTGGAAGGACTACCTCAACCTCATGCATCACACTGAAACTTCACTCGACCAAACCATGGGGATGTGGGGAGACTTTGAGGCTAAATTTGATCAGTTCGCCGATTGGCTGAAAAAAATTGAGCAAAAGGTCAAAGGGCACGAGCTGAAAAATACTCTGAAGGAAAAACAAGCACAAGTGGAGACTTTTAAGGTAAATAAAACACAAAAAAAAGCATCTTATACATGTTAGGACCAATTTTGTGACATTTCTTCTTCATTTTTTTCAAAAATAGTACATATATAAAAAATTTTTCAATGTTTCAGCGGCAGAGAGAAGAGATAGTCAGCCACCAATCAGAAATGGATAAATTTACTGATGATGCACAGAGTTTGATGCACACCA
This sequence comes from Anisus vortex, assembly GCA_949126835.1. Taxonomy (NCBI): domain Eukaryota; kingdom Metazoa; phylum Mollusca; class Gastropoda; family Planorbidae; genus Anisus; species Anisus vortex. Next base: position 5,812,769 of record OX421495.1, read on the forward strand.
GCTCAGACGTCCGCTTGAGTTCTCAAGTCACACAACTTACCAACAAGTATCAAGGAATGCTCTCCCTTGTTAAGGTTCGCTTATTTTCAGATATATCAGTACATTGGAAATGAAAACTGTACCATGTTTATAGATAATATTCCCTTCTATTTACAGTTGATGCAAAAACTATAACAAATGTTTTTATAATTTTAGTAAAAACATATAAAATACATCACAACAACAATCTATTATGTTACTTAAATAAATCTATTACATCAATCAAATAGATTTAGGGATAAATCTACTTTTCTTATTTCAAATGCAAGAACCAATGCAAATAAGTTATCTGTCTTCCTGAGTGTCATCCGGGCAAAGATTGGATTGCCTGAACAAACCACTAAAACCAACAACTTAACATTCAAATCTTAAACTAAAATGCAAGACTAGATTACTCAAATGACAGATAAGCACTGGATGCAATAATCTCCTTAATAGAAAGAGCACCTGAAACATATAAGATACTACTTTGTTTACCCAGAAAATTGAAAATCAACTACTCATTACAGAATTGGTTTCAACAAAATGAATATAAAACTTTAATAAGATTTTCAGTTTTTTATCCTAGGAGAAGATCTCTAATGTGTAAATTGAAAAATGATTTTGGTGTCCCATTTTCCAGGATCTGATTTCTAAGTGGGAAAAGTATGTTCAGGATCATCAAATGTACGACAGCAGAATGGAAGAATTGAAAAACTGGATGAACGTGGCCAATCAAAAACTATCTCAGTGTGCACAGCCAGTCAAAGACCAAGGTTCACTTGAGGAGAAGAGGGCATTAGTACAAGTAAGTTAGGATTAGGGTTTCCGTTCTTTCATATTAGTAGAATACTAACAGGCTGATCAAGGAATACTAACAGCTTGACTGAGTAAATTTGTTGCTTGCAGATGCTGTTCACAGAAAAAGAACATGGCCATCAGAAGCTGATGTCAGCTCTGGAGTCAGGAGAGAAGCTTTCCCCAGACACCGCCGCCATCGGCCGCGAGAAAGTCCGTGGGGAACTGAGGGCAGCCAAACAGGACTGGGAGGATTTCCTGGCAGGATTGAATGATGCCCAGAGACACGTGGACTCCTACTTCCACCAGTGGTCATCCTACACAGACGGACAAGACCAGATGCTCAGGTGGATGGTTGAGACTGAGGCAGCACTCAGAGCTGATGTTGATTTGAAAAATACGCTGCAGGAAAAGAGGATCCAACTCCAGACTCAAAGGGTAAATAACTACTTTTTGTTTTCTTTACAACTGACAGAGTTATTGCTTGTATATATATATATATATATATATATATATAAACTATTCTGCAACTAAAGCTGATTTTTATTTCTAGAGTCTACTTCAAGACATTGTTTCACACAAGAGATTGGTGGACTCAGTCATAGAGAAAGCTCAAGGGGTCTTAAAGACTACAGCCAACCCAGAGGTCTCTAATTTCATCACCAGCGTCAGTTCCAGATATGAGAAGCTCAATGCAGACGCCAAGGTATGATCTGATTAGAGTATCCGTATGTGAACTTTATGGTCACATGCATACAGATAAGAAATGTTGGTGTTTTTAATTACTTTTTTTATTTTAAGTTGCCCGTTTTTTATGTTCCTCATGCTGTTAATGAATCAAAGCTGAGTTACCAGTGCGTCATTGCTTTTTTTCAGAATTTGATCCAGAAATCCGAGCAGCATGTAGCAGTTCACCAACAGTATCAGGACAGCATGCAGGCTGCCATTGATTGGCTGGCCTCCATGAAAGACAAGCAGAGTCTATGTGCAGACACCACAGGAGACAAGCAGACCATTAAAAGCAAACTGGACAGACTCACAGTGAGTTAGATTTTATTTCCTCATTGTCACAGAAGACTACATTTTATAGTTTTCTTTTCTTTTACTTTATCTAAAAGAAATAAACTATTGTACTTATTAAGCAAAAGTTGTTTCTTTCATGATTGCACATAAGACCAGAAAATGTTTGATCAATATATTGGTTTTTCACCATAGGAACTGGTCAGCAGCATGCCTGCTGGGGCCAGCAAGATGAAAGAATGTGAAAACTTGGCCCAGGCCACTTTGGACACAACAAGCATGAAGGGCCGACAGACTATTCAATCTGACCTGGATGTGCTCAAGTCGGACTGGGAGGATTACACCAACAGACTGAACTCTCTGAAAGACAGCATGGAGCAGGCTTTGAGGTACTGGAATCTGTATGACTCAAACTACCAGCAACACTCAGACTGGCTCAAGACTTGTGAAAAGCAAATCAAGGAATGTCCGCACAAATCTACTTTAGACGAAAAACGAGAACTTTTGACCAAATATCAGGTATAGAACAAAATCTTTGTAATTTCTAAAAGTTGTTTAATTAGCTTTCTATAGTTTATAATTGTTGTGTAAATATCTTCGTTTTGAACCAATTATAGGCCATAATTGTCATGTAAATAATATCTACTTGTTGAACCAATTCTAGGCAACAATTGTTGTATAAATAATATGCATATGAAATCATATTCATGCATATAAATCCCTCTACACAAAAATACCTATTCTCAAGTACTGTAAATGCCCTTTTATTAAGGTAAAACTACCAGTGGTTGTGTAAGGGTTAAGCCAATTCTAGGAAGCTATTTAATGAAACTTATATTTCAAAACTGTTGTGATTACTTTTTAAATTTGATTCTAATCAGTGTTTGCTGACTGACATTATGGACATGGAAAATGTGTATAAAGTTGAGAGAGTAAGAATAATAATTCACTGCAACATATTTAGGATGTCTTTATGCATTCTGGTATCTAGGGAATCTCGCATGGCAACGGGTCCATTATTAACTGCATGTTAATTCAACATAACATCAAGAGCATCTCAGTTAACCTTTCTTCTCTGTGCACTATTTTATTAAAACATTCTCAATAATTCTGGGAAAAAGCTGGCTATTAAATAATATTGCTATATTTCATTCCATTATGTAGGCCTACATGTTTTTTAATTCTTTATGTTCTTCATATCCTGTTATGTTCGATTCACAATTTGGTTTGTCTTCAGCATGTTAAAAAATTCATTTAATTTACGGATCACATGGCATGAGCTGCTATCACCTGGTGTAATTATGGGTTTTGAGTTATCACTATAGTCTCATCTCGTTATCACATTTCAGTTACTTTTTGGTAAACACAAATATACATATAGTTCGAATCAAATGTTTAAATATAGTGTTATTGTTTTTTTTAAAAAGATAAAATTCTGTAAAATTTAAATAGTATATAGTTTTTTGAATTGTTTTAAACTTTATCAACTTGTAGGATTTGGTACCCATTATGTGTAATCAAATGAAACATAAATAAGTAAATATCCCCAAATTCATTATGTGCTTCAAAACATACAGATTTTTTTTAAAACCAAAAAAAAATCAAGGCACACATTAGATGGCTTCTCTGAAACACTAATGAAAATAAAATATTTCTCTAGGAATTAGTTCATGAAATCAAAAACCAGCAGCGAGATATTGACAAGTTTGCTGATGAAGCTCAGACACTGCAGCAGCTAACATCCGAGTCTAGAGTCGGCACATTTGCTTCACAAGTGACAGCACGCTATCAGGCTCTTGTAACATCAGGGAAAGTAAGCTTTTACTTTTGCATTCTTTAAAACATTTTCTTTATGTAAAGAAATACATTAAAAAAATAAAACTTGGGTCTTTTTATGTTAACCTAAGTGTTTTTTTTTAAATCAATATAATTAAAAAAAAAACACTAAGGCTTTTGCTTCCTGATAATAAAAAAATGTTTTCCTAATGTATTTGTTAAAGCGATGAAATGCAAATTCATAAGTTTCCAGTAATGCACATGCTTGTATATTTTATTCTTGTCCTAGGAACTCATCAAAAAACTAGAACAAAGTGTAGAAGATCACGAAACATTCAAAATCAAGCTCAGCGACAGCTCCCTGTGGCTGGATAAAGCCAAGAAGAAATTCTCTGAATGTTCAGAAACTGCTGGATCTAGAGTGGAGCTGGAAGAACGTCTGGAAAAGATTCAGGTTTCTCACTCAATTAGTATCTAGTGTAGAAAACATATTGAATTACATTATTTTGCCGAAATATAAATAAAAGTCTTACATATTTTTATCTTTCTATTACAAATTAATCTGAAATGATCTATTTTAAAGCTCAGCTTGATATAAAATTTTCTATGTTTATTGAAATTCAATTTTGTCTAAAAAATAAATAAAGGACCTGGTTCATGAAAGAGACACTGGGTTTTCTAAACTGAACGGTTGTGTAGAAACTGGAGAGAGAGTTTATCCCAACACACATCCAGAAGGTCGTGAAGTGATCAGACAAGAGCTGTGCAATCTCAAGCTAGGCTATGAAGGCTTGTTTGATGAACTCTCCAGTGTTCAGAGAAAACTTGAAGTGTCCCTGGTACAGTGGACTACCTTTGATGAGAGTAATGGCCAGGTAAGTTATCTTGTTGGAGACTAAATAAATTCAGATCTACAGTGAAAATAAAATATTTGTGATTTATTTTAAAAAAAAATTTACTTTAAATTTTCTTGTACTTAAATGATTTCAAAGAAGAAAGTCTCAATAAAGGAGACAGTCTCCCTAAAGGAGATAGTGTCACTAAATCAGACAAAGCTAATATGTTTAATAAGGCATTTGGCATTTGTAAAATATGTTTAGGTCACACTTGGTTGTATAAGCATTACTGTTGTTTGACAGCCCTATAGACTTTTTATATTCATAAAATATATAGCTAAAATACATTTTATGTTTCTAAACTATATAAAATCTGCTACATATTCTTTGACTCTATAATAAATCTCAGCATGATATCTACAGGTGGAGCAATGGCTTAGACAGATGGAATCACATTTGGAAGGACAGACGCCACTCAGAGCTACTTTAGAGGAGAAAAAATCACAGCTTCACAACTACAGGGTACCAACATTTTTTTGGAAGATACTACATTGCTCTTTCTTTGGCCACCCTACTACTACACCCTACTACTACACCCTACTACTACACCCTACTACTACACCCTCTTACTACACCCTACTACTACACCCTACTACTACACCCTACACCCTACTACTACACCCTACTACTACACCCTACTACTACACCCTACCACTACACCCTACTACTACACCCTACTACTACACCCCACTACTACACCCTACTACTACACCCTACTACTACACCCTACTACCCACTTTCTACTCCACCCTATCTTTGCCAGGGTTAAATCATTGACATAATTGATGACTGGACCTTTCATTCCATTAATAATAATTATAATGAAGACTTCCATTTTTCTTCTTTTCCTTGTCTCCATCTTTGAGAGTTTGAGGGACATTTAATCATTCAGTTACAATGAAAAAAAAAAGAAACACAGAAGAGAGTTGATTAATTTCTGATCATTTCTGGTAAAGGCCTACACAGCATGATAAATGCCCAGATAGCCTCACAATAGTGGTCATGAAAAAGAGGCAGAATGTCTCTAGGCCTGGCTAATATATTGGAGTAAACAAAGCCTAAAGCTCAGAAGTTATAAACCCAATGAAATTGGGTCCCATTTCCAGATACTCTACATTGCACACAGTAGTACAGTTGCAACATATCAGAAGTTGCCTACCGATTGCAGGCACAGGGCTTGAAAAAAAGAGTTGTGCTAAACTCAACTTCACTGAGAACTAGAGTGATAGAGCAGAGTTTATTTTTTGAGCCCTAAGGGAGTAATCTCGGCTCACATTCTTGAAGAGAAGTGAGGTTCAAGTCTGGCATGCATAACAGTTGACCCCTTTAAGTTAACGCAGTTTGAGTACTGTTAGGTGTAATATTTATTATGTTTCATTTTTTAAAATGTTTTGTTATTTTGCCCAGCTACTTTTCAAATTTCACCATCATTTTGGGATGAATAAGTCTCATTAATTCTCAGTGCATTTACTATAATTAATTTTGTTTTTCAAATCCAAAACAGGCACTACAGCAAGATGTTAGTTCATACCAGAGAATCATAGACAGTATCTCGGATAAGGCTTCAAGTCTCTCGCAGAAAAGTTCTGATAGGGAAATGGCCAGATTCATTTCCCAGACTGGCACACGCTATAAAAAGTTAATGGCAGCAGCCAAGGTAACTATGTCTTTAATGTGGTTTAAATTAACAATTGTGATAAATGGTTAAAAACTTTAAAGTTAATGTCAAGGATTATCAAATAATTCTCATGTGTTTCCAAGTTTGTTACATCAGGTCTCAACTCTATATCTATACCAGTGCCCATGTAGTCTTGTCACACCAATTGTGTGTAAACGGCCCCTGCCAATAATATGGAACAAAGTAAAGCCTAAACAGCAGAGGTTATAGGCCAGTGCTGTTGGGTCCCATTTCCAGATACACAACATTGCTGTCAGTTGTACTGAATAGCGACATTGCAAACTCTTGCCTACCTATATAACGAGCACAGGTCTTGGAAATGAGTTGTGCTAAACACACCCAAAATTTATATGAACTACCAGGTTAATCATGCTTTTTTTGTGATACCCAGGATTACATAGCCACCAAAAGTAGTTATTAAAAAAAAACTTTATACCCTGTAGAAAGTTTGTTTCATAAAGAAATAGTTTGACTAAAACATTTAACAGAAATCCCATTTTTGTCATCAGGAGCGTGTTGGTTTGTATGAGAATTTTGCTGATGAGCACCAACAGTACAATACATTGTACAACGAATGTGTGGAGTGGCTCAATGCTATTCGGGAAAGGCTATCAGCCTGTTCTGATCTGTCTGGAGACAAAAACTCCATACAAAGCCGATTGGATAAAATACAGGTAAAACTCGTATTTATTCTGAAAAAAAAACAACAACAAAATTCCAAGTCTTTCTAACAGATATCATGGTGGCGGCCTCTAAAACAAAAAAAAACACAGGATTTTAACAAATATTTTTTGCAAGTTATGTAAAACAAATAAATGTTTGTACACAAATGTATTGTTAACAGTTAATATTAACCAATGCTTGCATGTATAATGTACAATGATATACTCATTTCTTCTCACCAATATATTAATTAATGACGGCTATGTGTGTTTTTTAATGAGTACTGGTATTTAACATATGCCTTTCAGCTAGAAAACATTGTTGTGTATGTGATGTTTCCTTGTATTATATGTGTATAACAAATGCACTTGGTTGAATGTCTGCTCATTCTCTAATTAAAATAAATATATTTATTTTTAACATTTATTGCAGAAAAACTTTGTAAGTGACACTATATCATTCAAAAATATTTTTTTAAAGGCTAATTCCTTTAAAATGTAGTGCTTTTCCCAAAGTAGTTTATTTTAGTATTTTTAAAAAATTCACTTTAATTTATTCCTAATCAAAAGACGTTTATGTTTTAAATTCATTTTTTTCTTCTAATTAAAAACAAATAATTAAAATATTAGGCTCAGGCTTAGTGAAGAGCATTTATAAGTTAACAAATCTTGATTTTTCTGACCATTAGCAAAATTATGATTCCTAAAATATTAAAAAAAATAAAATTTAAATGTGAACTAGAATCTTAAGTTCAGGAGAAAAGATCATAAAATTGTTTTTCCTATGGTTAATATTATAATAAATTATTTGAAATGACTTAATGAGCTAAACAAATTAGTTTGCTTCTAGTTACTTTATTAGATCTTTAGATGAGTGTTTTTTCTTTTATATAATTTATTTAATACTAGTTAATACTAGTTAATACTAGTAAATCTAAGGCTTGCAGAACTGGATAATTTTGCCAGAAATAGGTTTTCAGATCTCTTATTTTAATGCTAGTTCAGCAGCAATAATTATTTTTATAGGAGTAGCCCCTACATATGACTTGAGTGAAAAGATGGACATGTTTTCTGTTAATCTTCACCGGATTCTGCAAGCCTTATAATATTATGATTTTTCATATATAGACAAGGATGAGTGTGATATTGATCTATGTTTATATACAACGTCTGTTCTTTCTTGTTAGAAATGGTTTTTGTTTTACATCTTTACATTATAACCTGTGTAGCCAATAGGATTTTATACCCTTCTGCCTTTCAGAAAGAGTTTGAAAAAAAAAACATTAAAAAAAAACATTAATAATTAACACTAACAAATAAAGACAATTTTAAAATAATTCAGAATGAGCTGAGTGAGTATTTTCACTTATGAATTGCATTGGGTTTGGATATCATTAAAAGGATATCACATTAAAACTATGTAAGTAAAAAAATAAATATCATTACAACTGTAAGTGAATGCTTACAGTTAAATTTTTTTTAAGCAAACAACCTAGATCTGAAAATAAAATGCTCAAACCTATAGGTGACCGACTTCAATAAAGATTTAGTGAAGTTTTTCTACAATTTTTTAGTACAAGGAAAGGAGACTAACCCTAACCCTGAAAAAAATACTAAATAAAACTGCAAAATAAATGTATTTAGGCTTGTTTTTTGTCATTAATACATTTGTAACATAATTGGAGCTTTTTTTTGTGTGTATAATCCATTAAAAATTAATATATTATTTTACTTACATTTATCCTGCACCATGTAACTTACCTATGTATTACTGATTGCATTACCATGGACTCTGGTTGATAAATAGTGTATTGAAATAAAATTTAGTATATAGGCTAGGACAGAAAATTAATAATAAAAAAGCTTTTTTTTTTAGATATTGCATTTTTTTGTGGGGATTAATATTGTACATTATAAAGTTGCAAATAGCCATGTTCATACTTGTCATGTCAAATTATTACAATTCTATAGAGACATAAAAACACACATTAAAATTACTTTTCTGTTTAACCACAGTAGGCTATTCTAATTTAACATACAAACACACAAAAAAAATATTTATATTTTAAAATGCAAAAAAAGAAATCAGAAATGTTAGATATTGCTCACTAGCAAGCAATTACAACTGTTTCACCATAGTGAAACAGTATGGGGTAAAAAATTGTTGGTCATTTTTGCCACCACTTTTTCTTTAATTAAACTAAATTAATTAAACTAAAATATTCCCTTTTATGGTTAAGACTGCGAATTCAAAGTCTTAGCAATTAATACTTCATACTTCCTTTTATTTGCTTTTTGGAGAAAAAGGAATATTTGCTGTTCTGTATAACAATGAATTATTTTCGAACACAGTGCTAATCAAGACAGGACATTTCTTTAAAATTGTTTGCTAGACAAATATAAATACACAGTCTTACATTTTAATTATTTTGTTAAATTCTTAATGCAAAAATGAAACAAAATTTGTTTCATATTTTTATTATGTTCTTTGAAACTTACCCAAAAATAAATAATTTCAGTATCACTGAATAAAGAAAGGGGCTCATTTAAAAAGTCTACAAATTATTAAACCTTTCTTGTAAATTAATAATTAATCATTGTATAGTCTAGAAAAATGGTTAGGTATCTTGTGCATTTGGGTGGTTTTTGTATGTCTGGAGTCCAATCTGCGAGAGACATATTTGTTTACAATGTCTGACTTGTGTGTATAGGTCACACAGAGTTGAGCCGGGGGCAGAATTTGCACTTTCAGTTCCTTTCAGGCTCTTTTTTCTTCTTTTATGAGTTGAAGCTTTTCCTCTTCAACATTTAGACCTAAGTACTCCTGTTTAGAGTTAGGATTTTCTTTTTCCCAATGTCCACATCTATAGCCTTGAGATCAGGCTTTTGCCATTGGCAGGTTCTGCAAGTGCTTTAGAATTCTTCCGTAGACATGGATTAGCACTAATAATTTGACTTATTTATAAGGCTTTTGTAGGCCTACACAATTTTTCGTTTATTAAATGATGTCTAGAAATTCAAAGAAAGACTTGTACTTTAAATTTTGTATAAAGTTTTTTCTAACTAGTATGTTTAATTGCACAGTTACTTAAATTTCTAATTCTTTTAGTTACTATTAAAACAAATGGCTTTTAACCATTTTTTTGTGTAGTCAAATTTTATACCAATCCTAAATGGACAAGTTTAGAAGTTGATTTTAATATTTTATACATTACATTAACAAAATATATTAAAAATTCAACTTAAGACAAATTAATGTGAGCATTTATACTAATACGTTTATATATCAGTTTTCTTACTCAGAGTTCAGTCACTATGTACCTTGTTCAAATACATTATACAATATTGTCTTGTCTCCCATAGGACATTTTGACTACAAAGACAGAAGGTGAGCCTAAAGTTAAGAAAGTTCTGGAACTAGCAGATCAGATTTTGCCTCATACTGCAGCACAAGGCAAAGAAGTCATCATGAGGGAAACTGAAGCACTGAAAGATGATTGGGAGGCTTTCATTAAGGCTTTGGCCAAGGTAATTAGTTTCAAAGTTAGTCACCTTACACTGGACAGTCTAGAAAGTAACATTTGAAACTGAAGAAAACACTCAGATTAAAAGATTAGATGACACATCACTCTCAATATATTAGAACAACACAGAACAAGATTCATTTCAAGGAAACAGAATACTACAAGAACTCCTTTGTATCTCTCTCTAGGAGATTTCAGCTGATATCTCTCCAGGAGAGTTCAGCTGATATCTCTCCAGGAGAGTTCAGCTGATATCTCTCCAGGAGAGTTCACCTGATGTCTCTCGAGGAGAGTTCAGCTGATATCTCTCCAGGAGAGTTCAGCTGATATCTCTCCAGGAGAGTTCAGCTGATATCTCTCCAGGAGAGTTCAGCTGATATCTCTCGAGGAGAGTTCAGCTGATATCTCTCGAGGAGAGTTCAGCTGATATCTCTCCAGGAGAGTTCAGCTGATATCTCTCCAGGAGAGTTCATCTGATATCTCTCCAGGAGAGTTCAGCTGATATCTCTCGAGGAGAGTTCAGCTGATATCTCTCGAGGAGAGTTCAGCTGATATCTCTCCAGGAGAGTTCATCTGATATCTCTCCAGGAGAGTTCAGCTGATATCTCTCGAGGAGAGTTCAGCTGATATCTCTCGAGGAGAGTTCAGCTGATATCTCTCCAGGAGAGTTCAGCTGATATCTCTCCAGGAGAGTTCATCTGATATCTCTCCAGGAGAGTTCAGCTGATATCTCTCCAGGAGAGTTCAGCAGAGATCAATAAACATAAATATCATTGAAGGAATCTGTGCCTCCCAAGGGTATTTGTAGAAAATAATGATGCATGTGCATGAAATAATTCCTTTTTATCTGTTGTATGCCTGGGCCCCTTACCTATATAGCTATCTTTAGCTTGCCACCTAAAAATGATATTTTTTAAAATAGAATTCTTATATATTAAAAAAATATATTTTGGGATTTTTATATATTTGCTTTCTTAATTTGCTACTAGCATCCATGAGTAGATTATTGAATTTACTTATGCTATAAACACAAATAAATTTAATATTAAATTTCCACTAACAGACAAAGAAAGATTTGGAATCCTGCATGGAGAAGTGGAATGACTTTGAGTCGTGGAATGAAAAATGTGCTTCCTGGCTAAAAGACCTTGACAGCCAGCTCAGAGATGTTGAACTCAGGGCAACGTTGCAACAAAAGCAAACTCAACTTGATAAACTAAAGGTAGTCTTACAATACCATTGCCTGTTATATATTTTACTCTTTAATGTTTGGCCTGAGACAATTTTTTATAAATGCTCTGGAATTTAGAGAATGTGTAAAAAATATAATTTTTTTTGTAGAATAGAAAGTTTACTAATTTTATAACTGCTTAAAAATACTCCAGAATGATTTATAGAATTTTTTTTTTAAGATTCCAATGTGATCCAACAGCAATCTTGTTAGTTTTAAATTATAACATTTTAAATGTCTTCAATTATTTTTTTTTATTAATTTGAATTTCTATAGTTTATAAAAAAAAACTCTCCCCATTTTGTTTGCTTCAGGCCCTTCAAATTGAGGTGTCCAATCATCAAAAGGATCTTGATTCCTTGAGCGACTCTGCCCAGGATCTTGTGAGAATTTGCGCAGATTCCAGAGTCATGAGCCAGGCATCTCAGCTGACAACCAAACATCAGACAGACAGTATTCATATTAAGGTAACTTGCTATATGCACTGCGTGATGAGATGTTGTTGTTATTTAATTTGATGTTATCTTAACTTTAGTCTGGGTTACATTCACATTATCAGTGCACTTTTACTTGCTATATATTTTTATGGTTATTGTTATAAGTTGTATTGTTTTTTTGTCAGGAATTGTGTCGAAGGTGGGGTCAGTATGCTAATGACCACCAAACCTATAACCAAGCTTATGATCAGTGCAAAGCCTGGCTGAGCCAAATGAAGAAAAAAGTGTCCAGTGTCTTAGATACCAGTGGAGACAAGACAACTGTACAGGATCGGCTGAGACAAGTGCTGGTAAGTCATGTTGTTATATCTTATTCTTTCATGTTTTACAGGCGCTCCTTTTAGATATAAGATTACTATGTCCTTGGCCAAAACTCACCAGGGATTGGATGCAGCAGGGCTAGATCCGGGAGTCTTTATGTTGACAGTCCCGTGTGCTAACTTCCGAATCTAGCAGAACCATGGTAGAAACTCTGCAAAAGGGATCAGGCAATAGTTGCCCAGTTTTCTACAAGTCACTGCCCTATAGGGGCATATTTCCCATGATTTAGATCTCCCCCTGGGTGTCGAATTTGTAGGGAAGCAGAAGAGATGGTCAAGCATGTGCTTTTAGACTGCCCTGCCTTGCAGTGGATGGGAACTGTCAACTGTTTGCACCGAACCTTTATTGTGACTTTGCTACACTGTGTAGCACAAGTGTGTTTGTCCTTCGAGTACTAAGAAAGTAATCTCTGTTAGTATTTTTTACTCTGGAAAAGTGAAGTTGAAGTCGGGTGTGCTAACTGCAGGACCAGACAGCCTTTAGTTCTAGCAAAAACATCATAGACAGTTTGCAGAATTTAAAGACTATTACTTTAAGTATATTTTCTTAAATGTTTATAAATATATTAAGAAGGTGTTTAACAAAATAAGAGAAATAATTTAACTAGAAGTTATCATAAAAAACACTTCAATATTGTTAAGCAATGTATTCTTCAGCTGCAGGTTTTATTACTCTTTTTTAAAATTGTCCCAAAGGATTTGCTCAATGAGAAAGATGAAGGCCTCCATCTGATGCAAGTGGCTCTGGACAGTCTTCAGGTCGTTCTGCCAAACACCTCCGTCAATGGCCGGGATGACCTGAGGCGGGAAATGCAGGTGCTCCAACAGGACTATGACAGCCTGTCTGCAGACATCAATGATGCCAAGGCACAGCTGGATGGAACGCTGGCACAGTGGACAGTATATGATGACAGCGTTGAGCAGCTGCAGCGCTGGCTAAAGGAGTTGGAGGCTCAGATTGAGGCCGACTCACAGCTGCAGAACACGCTGCAAGAGAAAAAAATGCAACAGGAAAGGGTCAAGGTGAGATGGTCATTACTTTCCCATGAGGACAAATAATAAAATTGTTTTAAAATAAAGGACTTTTTAAAATAATTTTTTTGTAATTTTATATAAGCTAATATTGGTCCATTTATAAGTAAAAAGGAAGTCACTATTTTTTCGGCTAGGAACTACAAGTGGTTTAAGTGGCCGGCATAATGGCCAACTTTGCAAATATACCACGGTTTATGTCTTTGAAATTGTAAGAAAACTTGTCTCAGCGGTAAATGTTTTATTCTTTCAGGTCCTTCAATTAAATATCTCCAGCCAGCAGAGTACTATTGATAATCTCAATGAAAAGGCCTTGACTTTGAAAAAGACAAGCCAAGATGGCAACCTAGGAGCTCAAATAGCACAAGTTGTGGCCAGATATGAAAAACTGGTGAAGAAAGCAAAGGTACAGTTTTAAATATTAGTATCTTTGTGAAATAGTAATGTTAGTTGTGATATTGTTATAATAATGCAGTATAGAATATTAAATATACACCAAGGAAGAGTTACACTATTTTGAATATTAAACTCTAGTTTAATTAGTTAATATTTAAAACATAAAGATGGATTAATAACACCATATCTTATACTCAAACTGGAGGATGGGTTTGGGAGTCTTTGAAAAAAGTTGATATTAACCCTTTGTCCCATGGACATCTTTTTTTCACTTTGACTGCACTTTATTAAGTGAAAGAGTATTAGTGTAAGCAGAAATGGTGGGAGAATGATAATTGCCAGTATGAACCGATTGGTTCAACTGTTATGCTTTAAATGATCACAGGAAGTGAATGAGCAATGTGAAAAGAACTTGAGAGATCACCAGATCTACAGAGACACCTACATGGACACCTCTGATTGGCTGGGAACATCTATGGATAAATTAAGCTTGTGTAGTGATGTCCGAGGAAATAGACATGCTATTGAAGCTCAGCTCCATAAAGTAGAGGTATAATATGATCTTCTTTTGCAAAGATATTTAGTGCATACGTCATACATGTAAAGTCAATGCACTTGAAGTGTACAACTTGTTATTTGTATTAGTAAATTTTACATTTCACTTTGGGCCATTTGGTTTCTTTAAGTTGTTATGCACAATCATGTCTCAGATTTCATTTAAATGTTGGCTTCATCTGACTTTCCTTGCAGTACATGACATATTAATCTAGTTTCCATATTAAAAATGGGCTGTGCATATCAGATTGTTTTACATAGATTTGTCTAAACACTTCAATTTAATCTGTAACTGAGATCTTATAACTATAAAAAAGAAGTGATGTATAAATAAGATTTTAAAAGTGAAAAAGTAATCATCTACTAATATTGTTGATGCACTTTTTAGTCAGCAATAAGTACAGCCTTAATTTAAATCTGAAAAACAACTGAAATATATGATTTCTGTTTAGCCATGGAGCAGAAAACTGACTTTATCAGCTGCTTGACTTCTGTATTTGAAATGTGAATTAATAAAATAGTTATCCTTTCATAATAAGAATCTGCTGGTCTACTCTTTTAGGAAATTGCTTTGACTAGTGATTATGGCCACAAGAAGCTACTGGAAACCCAACAGAAAGGGGCCATTGTCATCCCCGAGACTTCCAGCCATGGCCAGGAACTTATTAGAGAGGAGTTGGACATGCTGACCAAGGACTTTGAAGAATTTGAAACTGACCTCAATGATTTGACCGACACACTAAGTTAGTAAAATTGTTTACAATTTGATTAGTTCAGCTTTAAGCATTAACATTTCATGAACATGAACTCTTCTATAGCTTCCATATTGAAAGAAAATGTTTATTTAAATGTTTAGTTTATATTTCACTAGGCCATATAAATTGTTCTTTTTTTGTACTTAGATTTTTTCTATTAGTGAGCCTAGGTTGTTATATTTGTGTGCCAAAGTTTTTCTATTAGTGTGCATTTAAGTACTCTTTCTTCACGAGTGGCATCCTGGCATGGAATGGGTTGCCTGAACAAAACAGGAAAACCAGTAACTTAACATCATTTAAAACACTAATAGAAGTGCAGGTCTAGACTTTGACCACGAATGTGCATAGGACGCAATAATCTTCTTTATAGAAGGAGTGTCTGTAATGTATAAGATAAGGTTATTCTATATATTATTTGTGCCTATGTTTTTTTTCTATTTGTGTGCCCATGTATATTATTTAATATATTTATCTGTGTATGTGTGGAGTGTATTCATGTGCCTTTTGTTAAATCTTCAGCTACCTTGAAAGACAGATGGACCAGGTTTGAGATGTTCTATGAGGAGCTCAGCCGTTGGATTAAAGACACAGAGAACAACATTAAAGCAGAGTCTGACCAGAGGTCAAACCTGGAGCAAAAAATGTCTCTGTTGAACACACATAAGGTCATTTGCCAACTTAATACGTTTACTGACTTGTGCATGCCATCCCTTTAGTTTCATAAATCAATTAACAAATCTGAATTTCTCTAGCTTATTCCTAAGGATATTGGTTTACTTTTAGATAAATATTTTGATATCAGGAATTTTCTCCTGAACTTTGTTTAATTGTTTTATTTACGTGGTCTTTATTTTCTGTTTCTTTTCATTTTTTTTAATTTTCAGGAAGTCCATGAAGAAATCCTGCAGCAGCAGACGGCCTTTGACCAGCTGAGTGAACAAGCGCAGATTTTGTTGCAGTCATCTCTTGATGGACAAGTCTCTACACAAATAACACAACTCCGTACCAGATATGTCGGTCTCATTACATTATCAAAGGTAAGCTTGATTGTGATTTATGTTCTAGAAATTGAATATTATCCTAATAGGTGTAGTGAAATAACTATGGCCAGTCTTTTTTGCAATTCCTCTGCATTGTTTCTCTTTTAAGGAGCTACTAAAGCGTTATGAGCAGACAGTTCAAGATCATAAATACTACAGCGATGCTTATATTAGGTCAAGGTCATGGCTTGACGAAAGTCATAGAAAGCTGGCTGTCTGTGCTGATATTTCTGGGGATCGTTATGCCATACAGACTCAACTAGAAAAACTACAGGTGAAATATCAGATTTGAAATTAGATTATATATATCATTGTCACAATGAACCCTTTGGTTCAACTATTATGCTTTAAATGGTCACAAGAAGTGAATGAGCAATGTGAAAAGAACGTGAGAGATCACCAGATTATATATATAATTGAAACATTGTCTTTTGATTGAAATAATGTTGGCAGTAATTATTAACAATTTGTTCACAATTGTATCAGGAGTTTTTGGTGATAAAAGATGATGGTCAGCTGCACCTTCATACAGCAGTAACCTGGGGAGAGAAGAGTATGGCCACAACATCTGTGGATGGTAGGGAAATAATTCGTAATGATCTGAATCAACTCCAAACAGACTGGGATACTCTCATTTCTAAGGTAATTAGATAACCACATTCAAATGTATAAGTATAAATAGTTTTTATACACTGCTGAAAAAAACAACAGAACAAAACAGACTAGGCTTAACAAATTGATAAAGCATAGAAGGACAGAAAAATTGTTTGCTTACAGCTATTGTTATTAGTCTTGTGTTTGACAGCTGAATGTCAGTGCTTGATAACTGGACTCTAGTTATTGACAGCTGGATAACCAAAATAACTGGACTCTAGTTATTGACAGCTGTATAACCAAAGGGTACAAGAATAGTTCCATCATTCTGATGGAGGAAGGATATTATTCAATCAATAAGGTGGTTAAAAGAAGTGTCATGATTTAATGTTTTCAATAATATATAGGTCAGTGACACTAAAGCCCTTCTTGAGTCTTGCTTGCTCCAATGGAGTGATTATAATGTATCACATGATCAAATCCTGAGGTGGCTCAAAGACATGGAGAGACGACTCAGAGACACAACACCAAAAGCAGATCTCGGTGAGAAGAAGGCGGAATTGCAGAGGATCAAGGTCAGTGAACGAGACATTTTCCACACAAGTACAATTGACTCTAGTAACAAGAAATGTTGTAGCTATTAATTCTTTCTAGTTAAAATGCTGTTTACAGACAAAGATATAACTCAAAATAATTAAATGATCATGTAGGGTTTGTATCAAGACATTGTGTCTTTTGAACAAATGGTCGAGTCTGTTACTTCCAAGGCCAGTGACCTGGCAGAGAAAAGCCCAGCAAGCCGGGCAACTATTGACACATCCCAGGTTAAAGGACGTTACGTCAGTGTCAAGGAACAAGCCAAGGTAACCATATCTTTCACTAAATCTTCGCCACTCAATTTGTAGCTGTTATGAATAGCTCTATATAAATATGTAATTTGTTATGGCTTCTAACAGCTAGTCTTTAAACACAAATTGTTAACTTATTGCCAACATAATTGAACTGTAGTGCAACGTTATTGAACTGTAATGCAACTTTGAATTTTCAGGATTTGTTAGCCAAAAGTGAACAGAATGTTGCCCACCATCAAGACTTCTTGGACAGCTGCAATAGCTTTGCATCTTGGCTCAGAACAGCTGTAGAAAAACTTACAACTTGCTCTGATACTTATGGAGAAAAGTCTGCCATTGAGTCCAAAATTGACTGGGCTAAGGTAACACATAGCAAGACACTGAAAGAATATTTTTACTGATTGTGGATTTTTACAAAATTGAAACTTTGTATTTGTTTTTTTATTTCCTTTCCAGTCCTTGTCAGCTGACCTCAATGAAGGCTCATTACGACTAGCTCATGCTGTCAGAGCAGGGGAGGCAACATTGCCTACCACGTCTGCTTCTGGACAGACCAAAATTAGACAAGAAATTCAAGCCATGAATAGAGAATTTGAAGAGTTTAGGGTTCAACTAATGCAGGTAAAGCAGAAAATGATTTTGTTTAAACATAGAACATACTTTGTTTTTAATTTTAAAAAAAGCTCATTTTGAAGACTTTTTAAAATGTTTGTATCACATGGAACTGCCATTTACTGACAGAAGTTTTTTTTATAACCTACAGAGCCAGTCCGATCTGGAAATCTGTCTCACTCGTTGGGATGAGTTTGAATTGAGCTACCAAGGGTTTGGCAACTGGCTGCGAGAAACTGAAGTCCTGCTACGGAGTGAACTCAATCTGAAGGCAACCTTGGCGGAGAAGGAGCAACAATGGGAAGAATATCAGGTAGTCATGACAACAGATTTATTTAAACTTTATGTTTAATAAACAGCATAGTATTATGTTAAGTATCATTCTATCCACTCATTGAATTCATTTGATTGTTCTTGTCAGTTGCATTATGAAAATGCCCTCTCACACCAATCGTCACTCGACAAGGTCAGCGAAAATGCCCATGCTCTACTTCTGACCAATGCTGATGCCAAAACCTCACATGCCATCACACAGTTGACCACCAGATACCACGGAATCATCTCACTGGCTAAGGTTTGTATGGGGCACGGTAGCCGAGCGGCAGCGCGTTAGACTGGCGAGCCGAAGGTCCCGGGTTCGAATTCTGGTGCAGGCTAGGATTTTTTCCCGGGTCTGGAGGGTGTCCCTGAGTCTACCCAGCTCTGATGGGTACCTGACCTTAGTTAGGGTAAAGTAAAGGGGGCTGTGCATAGTGCTGGCCACACAATCACCTAGTATGCCGTAGCCACATAAACTGGTGAACGCTGCTTCATCGGACCTATGGATCAATTCGGTCCGACGGGTACTTTATATTTAGAGTGTCGGCTTTGTGATGTGTTTGAACAGGATGACACAAAAACGAAATATATATATTATGTCAGCTGAATAAATGACGAGCATCCAGAAATATAAGAATACTGTAAGCCGGGAGTCCTGAATCTAGTATGCCAAGCAAGAGCCTA
The DNA here is from genome assembly GCA_949126835.1 of Anisus vortex. Lineage (NCBI taxonomy): Eukaryota > Metazoa > Mollusca > Gastropoda > Planorbidae > Anisus > Anisus vortex. The sequence goes on from OX421495.1 coordinate 5,832,026, forward strand.
TTAGGCTGGCCAAGCAAGAGCCTATTAGGCTGGCCAAGCAAGAGCCTATTAGGCTGGCCAAGCAAGAGCCTATTAGGCTGGCCAAGCAAGAGCCTATTAGGCTGGCCAAGCAAGAGCCTATTAGGCTGGCCAAGCAAGAGCCTATTAGGCTGGCCAAGCAAGAGCCTATTAGGCTGGCCAAGCAAGAGCCTATTAGGCTCGCCAAGCAAGAGCCTATTAGGCTGAATAACTATTTTTTTTTTCTTACATCCTTTTGATCTTCTAACTTTACTACCATTTTAACCATACAAAAACTTTTACTTATAAAAGTATAAACCCCATTGGCTAATTACATCCACATTTAACTTGATAAAGAGATTAAAAGTTAGTTAATAAATAAAAAATAAAAAAATTCTAAACATTGGTGGATATGGCCCTCTGGCTACTTTTCAAATCCTCATAAACCCTTCAGAGAAGTTCGAGTTTGAAAAAAGAATGTTTTATATAATGAATAGATGATATACACAGGTATGTATATAGATTGCGAATAAAAAAAATGTGTTTTGCTGTTTCTAGGACATCAGCAACAGTCTTGAACTCTACTACAAACACCACGGCCAGTATCAGCACAACCTTCACAGCTTCAATGATTGGCTGAAGCACACAAAGCAGAGACTTGCGACGGTGGAGGACGACAAGGGCACTAGAGACACTGTAACTCATAAACTCCTGGACATTAAGGTGAGGCCTATGGCTCTGTACTGATAAAACAAGCTTGTTTTATTTTTTGTAATGTTGATGAAGCCTCAAAAGCAGATAGGCAGCAAATTTTATTGTGATAGATTAGTAGAAACCATTTTTTTCAAGTTCATTACCTTTTTTGCTCACAATTTTATTAAAATAATTTTTAGGAAATTCAAAGTGCCCTTGACGAAGGACATTCAATTCTAAGGGAAGTCCTGGAGAGCTGTGAAAAAACTTTACCCAATACAAACCAAAGAGGGGCTCATATCATCAGAGGTGAAGCGGACAGTGTCAAGGCTGAATACGAGAACATTTTGACCCAAGTCTCTATGGTAAAATATGTAGTTAGATTGATTCTTTTATAACATCTTTATCACTAATCCATAGGACAAACAACAAACATAATGTAATCTATAATATATAAATGGAATAAATTGATAAAGAAAAAATTAATCTAAGAATTTTTTTTCTTTACTAATACTTAAAGACGAGGTTTAGTCAAGTTAACATTGCAGTTGCAAATCTTAGCTAAAATTATAATCTCTGATCCAAATTAAAATTGTGCCCTTGACTTCTCACCTCAGATAAAACGTGTTCTAGAAGGGGCAGTAAGCCACTGGGATGACTTTGAGAACATGTACCAGCAACTTGCTGAGTGGATGTCTGACGTGGAACAAAGACTTCGAGTTGTACCAGACTTTAAGGCTGACCTTCCAGAAAAAAGATCAACTCTGGAAAAATACAAAGTAAAATTATATTTTTTTTAATATTAAAAAGATAAATAAAATGGCTATCCCAAAGCAGCTGTAAAAATATCAGCTTGGATAAATTTTGCAGGATTTACTTACATTCACTTAGCCAGTATTTGAAAATATAAGTTGTTAAAAAGCTTGAATATAATTGTTAAGATATAGATATGGATTTCTAACCTTTTTCCTGCTCACAGGCTCTCCAATCTGACATAAAAGCACATCAAGACCAGCTCCAAAGACTTGAAGAAAAGGCAGGACAAATCAAAGACACATTGCCTAGATCTAAGACAGCAGAGTTGAGGACTAAGTATTCCTCATTACTGGAACAATGCAAGGTGAGCCAGATTTTTTTATTGACATCTTAACATATGATATGCTTATGCACTAGAAAGCAGGCAATTTTATTTATGTCAATTTTAAATTTAAAGATATTTTTCTTACAGCCTTTATAAATTAAAACATTAAAAAAATTGTTGCTGTTACTTAGCCAACTATTTGTTTGTATATTGTCAATTTAACGTTAATTTAAATGTAATAAAATTGAACGTACAATATTTCAATAAAGTTATCTTAATTCTCAGTATATACAAAACAAAATATAAAAATGAATTAAAACAAAGCATTTGATAATCTTTTTTTATGATCTTGAATATATGCCCCAAAATTGTAATAAAATAAATTGTTATACAATTATGATTGCATGTTACAAATGCTAGAATATTTTTTTTTTTTAATCTGAAGTCTAATTAATGTTCTATGCTCTAAAAATAAAAATTAATCACATTAATTAACCATCGATTTAAGTGGCCCTTGTATTAGTAATAGTCATAAGTTTAAGTTTTCATGTTTATTAAAAAAAGAGATGAAAAAATGGCACATCGATGTGTAATGTTGCATTTAAATGTAATGCTCAGGATATTGTGGGCAGTGTTGAAGAGCAAGTAGGAAGCCATGAAGAATTCCGCAAGTCTTATATGGACTGCCTCGATTGGCTGGCTAACAAAAAACACTGGCTGCAGCGATTGGCTGATTACTCAGGAGACAAGAGAATACTTCAAGATAGACTTCATCAACTGAGGGTAAATTCATTCAATCTAATTTTTTTCATGTATCATTTTGGATTAAACATTCATTGTATTCTAATAGATTTGATTCTATTTATATTGTTATCAGTATATTGACAAAGCTACAATTTTTAATTCATAAAAAAGGAATTCAAACCAGAACTGAGTCAGTGTCAAGAAATGTTGAAGCGTACATCTGACCTTGGGGAGAAACTGTGCAGAACCACATCATCCAGAGGTCAAGATTTGGTTCAGAAGGACATTGACAGCCTGCATGAGGACTGGAAAAATTTCTCAGCTGCTTTCAATGATGTTGAACGCAACATGGAATCTAGTATTACTACCTGGGTAGAACTAGATGAAGATCAGCAGACATTCAATAACTGGCTGGAGAGAATGGAGGTCAAGGTCAAGGGCCTAATGGAAACTAAATCCAATCTTGCTCGAAAGAAGAGTCAAGTTCAAGAAGGAGAGGTAATTCTAGTGATGTAAACAAGTGACATTAATTTTTTTCATAGATTTTATTTCTTTCATCTTTATATATTTATTAATAAATTATTTTGCTTATCATTTAGTCAAGTTAAAATTGAATGTAACAGCCTATTGTATTAAATGTTTCTTGTTTAGGACCTCTATGATTCTATACTGGACCACAAGTCTGAGCTGACTAAAATAAGGGACAGGGGTGATGCCATTGGTCAGCGCAGCAGTGACATCAGAGTCTCAAACAGCTTGATGCAGATGTCCACTAGGTATCAGGTCCTCTGCTCAGCTGCCAAGGTAACCACTGCACTTTCAACTCATCATTCCTTAGATATAAACTAAGACAAAATAAATATTATTGTACAAAATATGACCAGATAATGTTATTTACTTAAAAAAAAACAGTAACTTAACATCATCTAAAACACTAATCAAACTGCAAAGACTAGGTTTAAACAATGGATAAGTTTGGAATGCAACAATTTTCTGTTCAGAAAGAGCATCTGTAACATATAAGATAAATAACTCAATAAATTCACTTTTCAATATTTTCTCTACACCAAAATAGCATGGATAGAAGCGCTATATAAATTACCATTACATTACATTACATTACAAAAAGGAAATATAAGTCTATAAATATATTATACAGAGTAATATATTATTTTTTAACATATAGGATATCAAATTTTTCTGAAATCACAAACATGTAATAATATAATTAGAGATTGAATATAAATGTGTTAGATGTCTGGAATACTTAAAGAATCAGAAATTAATTAAAGACACTAATAAAAATAATTTATTTATTTATAAGATTTACATATTTGTTTACTTAATCAGAGTGCTGTAACAAAACTAAGAGAGTTCATGAACGACCACCGAAGTTATGACGAGGCTCTGGACAATGCTACCAACTGGTTGAAATTGACCAATCAAAGAGTCCTGGCCTGCAGTGACAGTTCTGGTGACTGGCATACAATCCAGGATAGAATTGAGGACATCAAGGTGAGTGATTGCGCAGGAAATCTTTGAAATTCTAATATTGATCAGGAGAGGGACCAACTTGATCAATCTAGCATAAAAACATTAATTGTAATTGTATGTAATATAAGCCATGCTAAATGTGCGTCTGTTGTTCACACATAAAAACGCCTGCTCAACTTATAAATACATTAATTATTCAAAGTCTTGCTTGGGTAACTAAGTAACAAGACAAATTAATAGGACAAATATAGAAGTCTTTCCTTTCCGAATCTGTAAAAGCTTTCCTCTTTCTCACATCTATATAACTCTCTCCACTTTCAACCCATTTCTCCCTTTCCCCCTCACCTCTTCAGCAGCCCCATGATCGCTCATGGCCACTTCTTGTTCTTAACATTTGTGACACATTCAATTTGCGTAAAAAAAAATCTATGCACATTCTCCCCTCCTCTATAAACACTAAGTCACATACAGAGCACTTACTTTTTCCATTCTACCTCAAGTACATAGAACCTCGATTACATTGTATAAATATGCCAAATAAAACTTTAAAAAAAATGTCTATATTGCACAAGTAGAGATTATTTTTGAATAATTTAACAATGGAATTTGAACATTGATTATAAATTAATAATGGAATGGGTTGCCTGAACAAACTTAACATCATTTGAAACATTAATAAAAATGCAAAACTAGACTTGGACCATGGATGAGCTTAGGACTCAATAATCTTCTTTATAGAAGGAGCGTCTGTAATATATAAGATAAGATAGCTAAAGTGTTTATTATTTTTTCAAAGATGTAACTATAATGTTTAGCAATGTTATAGAAAATGTAGATTGTATGTGCCATATACCAATCCTGCCATGTTCATAAAAAGTATGTGCAATAAAAAAATCTGCTAATTCCTAAGTAAATATTCTATCACATCATTATCCCTAATTACTCCCCTCTGTAGGATGTAACAGCCAACATGGATGAAGGGCTCCAGAAGGTGAACTGCGTTTGCGATCAAGCAGAGAAGATTCTGCCACACACCTCCCTGGAGGGTAAAAAACTGATTGAAGAGCAGGTGACTGTGCTGACCAACCAATGGGAAGAGCTCAACCAGGCCATCGCTGACTGCACCGCCATGCTAGAGGGTGTACAGCAGAGGTGGCATGAATACGAACAGTACTACGGCAGTCTGGTAAAATGGGTGGCGGACATGGAGAATAGTTTGAGAACCAACCCTGAACCTCTGGTCCAGCTGCCAGAGAGGAAAAGTCAACTTGATAAATATAAGGTAATTTAAAACTTAATGTAAAAAAATAGGTATTTAAGACTTGATAAATAAAAAGGTATTTACAATTTGATAACATATAAGGTATTAAATAGTTTACATTTTAATCTACTTTGATTTAATGATAAATTAATATCTTGAAAGACATTTTCTATCTAATTTATTAATATAAACATGTTCAAAAATTAATTTTTTTTTATATTTTTTTTTTTGGTGTTTCTTTTGTGGTAAAATATAACTTTCTAATAGATGCAGATTTGGAAAGCTCATTATGACATTTTGAAATTTTCCTTCCAATAGATGATTTTAGCTGACATAGAAAATCACAGACGACTGATGAATGAGCTTACTGACAGGGTTGACAACCTTGAGGCTCTGTGTGATAACACAGACGTTGGTGATTCACTGGTGGACATTCAGGACAGATACTCAAAATTGTTGATCAGGTCACAGGTAAGAATCGTATATTTCCTTTCATTAATATTTAAAAACATAATATTTAATCAATTCCTCCCCCCCCCCCCCCCCCCACCTTTTTTTTTTCACCCATGAAAATAGAGTTTATCTGGTATTTAGATTTATTTTCTGATCAAGTAGAGAACTATGCATGAAAAACTTTAGTATTAGGTAATATATTTAGGTCAGTGACTTTTTAATCAGCCATGTATACTTGTATTTGTTTATAAATAAAGGAGCTTGTTGGAGTCCTACAGAGTGGTTATGATGAACACCAGTCTTTCTTTGAGGCTCACCAAGACTGTGAAAGATGGTTGTTGAACATGTCACATAAGCTAATGGCCCATAACACACTGAACACTTCAACCTATGAAATGACTACTAGACAAATTGACAAACATAAGGTAAGCCCCCTTTTATAGCTTTTTGCCAGGACATTAATTCAGGGATAGTAGTACACTATTTGCCAAAAATAATGCACTGTTTAGTATTTAGGGACTAGACTAGAAATATCATTTATGGCATGCGTTGCCCAAAACAATCAGTAAAACTAACTTGGCATCATTTTCAAAATACAAGACCAGACTTGCATCAAGAAATGACTAGTTCATTGGAAGGCATTCTCCTAAATTATGAAACAAGATAAAAATAATTAGGATTGTTAGAGAATAGACTTTACAGGTAGATAAATCTGTGTTAATAAGAAAAGATCACACCAAGAAGCACATTGTAGGCTACTATCCCACCAAAAATGCTAGAAAGAGACGTACAAAATAAAACTTAATGGCAAGAAAATATAAAAAGAGCCTTTAAAACATATTGCAGGGAGCTAGCTGGAAGAAAAAGCTTTAGCACAAGTAGTAACACAGGACAGTGTCTCTGCCCAATATATGGACAGTGTATATGTAGATTAAAACTTAGCCTCAATAGCCATTGAAGAGTTTATAGAAAACACCACAGATTGTCAATGTGAAAATGTCATAGACAACCTACCATTTTGGAAATAGCAGTTGAAAAGCATACCTTTGAGGGCCTTTTTTTGTATGTATAAATGTGACAAATTAATCTGTCATGGGCACATTTTTCTCCTTGTCAAAATATTTCTGTCTTTGTTTCTTGTGCTCTTATCTTAAAGTCTTAAAGAAAACTCTTATTTAGTTTGAAACAAAAACTTTGACTTTTCATTCTTTTCCACAGCTAATTTTGAGAGAAATTGATGACTATCGTTTCACACTTGACACCGTGAACCGCCTTGGGCAGCAGCTTATCTTGAACAATTCTCGCATACCAAACATGGCCAGTCAAGTGCATGCTCGGCTGAGCAATCTCGAGGAAAGCTACCTGAACCTCCAGTCTACAGCCCATCAGATTAGGGTGAGTTGAGATATTAATTTAAAGGGAGATAGCTCTTATTGTACACAGACAACTCAAATAGGGCAAAGTTAATCTTAAACTGTTCATTGATCAATGAAAGAAATCATCACATCCTTATTGCTTATATAGAGGGAAGCAAGATGCGTGATATCATTTATATTAGCAATATAATTTTTTTTCTAGAATAGTAAATGGGAATATTAGAATCCTCATTGGCTCCATAGGCTCGAAAGACAATTAGATTTGCGCTCCTGTGATTTGGCCAGCCCTGCAAAATTGACTGTGCCTGTGGAGACTTATCCTTGAGAGACAGGCTCTATCGCATCTCTGGCACTTGAAAGCTGGACCGTTGGAGATTGTTAGGGGCAGCCTACTTTTCTTCGCTGCTCGTTTAGCCTCCGCCATAAGGCGAAGTTTGCCCTCTGCCGCATTTATACCAGTGTGTAAGGTGCCTCTCCAACTATTAGAGTATTAGAATATTAGAATAAATGATGCATTAATGGCATTCTAAAAAGTGAGAAACAGTTACTTTATGTGTTACTTTTCTTCTATCACTCATCTCTTGTATACATTTCTTTGTATATACAATCTCATTACTCTCTCTCAAGTTTACATCTTTTTATTCTCTTACATTTACAATATTCAACTATTTCACCCTGCCTTTCTGTGTGATGGTTTTAACTGTGTGATCACATCCTTGTGCACTTGTGTATCAGTGAACTTAGGAAAATAGCACCATGGGGCTGGGTTGGGGACCAGGGCTATTTACTGAATCAAACTATTCAGCTATCTTGCCAGAACATATTCACTTCCATCCTATTTTTGTCAGACACATCAGTAAAACATTAGTTCTGACAGAGCCACATGATAACAGGTTTAAGAAATCACTTGTCTGGTAAAACACCTGTGAAAATAAAAAAGACATTGAGTCAATAAATTTATTTAAACAAAAATTTCAAAGGTTGCCATTGGTTGTACTAAATTATGATAATTAAGGCATTTCTTTTCTTCTCTTTTTAAGTCTTAACCTAAGTGCATGCTAAATGTTGATAGTCCATACTGATTTGTTCTTGTTGTATGTTGATTACAACTTTAAATTGTATGTATATACCCAGTTGATGTTTTATCTTGAAAGACATTAACATTAACCATTTTTTATCAAAGAATCAAATGGAATCGACAACTTTCCTCAAAGTTAAACCAAAGAAACAAAGTTTATTAACATAAACATTTTTTGTTTACATCACTGGATAAAAACAAATATCACCTTTTGAAAAGCTGTTTCAGTTAATAATGATACAATTATTTTATAAAGCAAATCAGCGACAAAACATCTTTAAATTAATAATTTACTATTTTCTAAAATGCATACTCTTGAACACATTTATTTAAATAATTAGGAAACATAATATTGTATTTATACACATTTCGGCATTACATCTATCTGGGTTTTTTGTTGTTGACAAAACAGTCACGCAAATCAGTATGGAGTATCACCTCTTCTATCCCTAAATTTTAAAACACAAACTTTTGAATGTTTAACATTTCAGTTATCTTATATCTTTTTATTTCATGTTAAATTTGTGTGTGGTTTCTATACCCTTATGTGTCCTTTATATACAAATAACTGCATGATTTGTTCTACAAATAATCAAACCTTTAAACCCCTTCTCCTATATATTAATTCCTAAAAATATAACTTTTTGTAATAAACATTCTTTTAAACATCCATAAATGTGATTTTGTGTTTAAAATCTCAAGACTTTCGAGTCCTGACAGAAAGTAATTCAAAACATAATGATCCTGTTGTAATTGAATTGGGAATTTCACAAATACTTTAAAAAAAATAAAAAGTGTGCTTCAGATGAACATTTCAAAAAGTACATTAGATACCTAATTAAAAAGGCCTATTCAAAAGAAAAGTATTCAGTAATAGAATATCTTATGTTTGCCCCTTATTACTTCATACTTTGTGATATCAAAGTTATAAAAAAAAAAACTAAAGACAAAAGTACTTACAGAATATTTTTTTTCCTATTTTCTTGCAGATGGCTAGCCTGGTGTCCTATTCTCCACACGTAATTTTACGTTATTTTTAAAACTGGACTCGCTGGTGTCTGTAGGAAGTTATTCCCCTTAGATAAACAATTGTCACTCCAGGGCTGATCAGTTAATGTTTTTGGCAACTTGGAAATTTACATTAAGCTTTTTTTTAAAAAAAAAGGGCTCTTAGTTGACACTATGTTTATGTATATGTCAACTAATATTTATTATATGTAAACAATATAAATCTAAATGAAAATAAAAAAGCTATTTTGACTACATTGTAAAATGTAAAAAAAACTATTCTAAAATATATACCATTCAAAACAATTCTTTCATATTTTGTTTATGACCAAAAAATCTAAAATGTGTGCTTTTAAAAGACCAATCAAACTGGCCTTACATAATCTGAGCAAATTATTTTGTTTGCTTTTATACAATTTATATTACATTATTGGTTGCAGTTTCAAATAAATGTGCCAAACTGCGACCCAAATACCTATTCCGTCCACCCATATTGTTTTTTTGTTTTTTTTTAATTTACAAATAAATCATATCTGCTGATTTGTCTTTTTTTAAAAACAAACTGTGATTAAACAAATTATATAAACTTATAGCATCCTTAAAATATATTCAATTCATACATTGAAGCACTTATTTGAATTTTGATCATAATTAAGTTTGTACCCATTTTTTGTATTTCATAATATCAGTTCTTTGTCAATATTGTAATGAAACAGTATTAACATAATTTATGTGTGATTTTGTCAATTGTGATTATTAACAGTCATTCTATATCACTTTAGAATATTACAATTAAATACATATTACATATAACTATTATGTATATAGTCACTAATTGAGACCTTAGAATACCGGTATATTTGGTAGCTGTTTTTTTACCTTTTTTTTAAAGTGTTTATTATTCGATCATTGTGATATTATTAAAAGTTTTTATTTGTTAAATACATTTATACTAGCTGTGATATTTTACAAAGGACTTAGCCTTAAGCTGTATTTTGATAACTTGCATGGTAAATATTATATTTTTTATTCTTCCGTGTATTAAAGTTTCTTGTAAGCATTTAATAATTTTATATTTCTCCCTTGGTTTGTTTCCACAAGTATTTATTTTTTTTATAGTTCATTAAACAGTTTTATAGTTCAAATTGCATCAGTGTTGTTGTTGTATATTTTTATTTTCAGTCTCTCTAATCTTTCACTTTGTCTATTTAAACTATTATTGTTTCACTTTAGTAAAATCAATGGCAACCTAACACAATTTTAGATAATATCTTTGTTTACAAAAATGTGAAGCTTTATAAGACTTGTAATCAGTGTTCCTGTTATAAGCTCTGTCACCACTAATGTACAGCGGTGAATAAAGTCATTAAATATAATCAGGTGTTGAAATAGTGTCCAGCATGTTAGACACAATAATTTATCTCAATAGCCTGTTTGAACTATATAAATATCTAGTGCACTAATCAGACTTTGTTACAATCTAGTTATAACCTAATTAAAAATATTGATTATATTTGCTTTTTCTTGGCCAGTACACTAGTTTTGCATTCTATCTCTTATAATGTACCGTTTGAAAATAAATGTTACAATAAAAAAAGAAAAAGTCAGATAGAAACACTTTGATTGCCATTCCAATAGTCTCTAATTCAAAACATGGCAAAGTCCAAGAATTGTCTGTATTGTCTGAGTCATTGCACCTTTAATGTGAAAGTAAATTGTAATGTGGCACCCAATCCCTGACTCACTGGCCATAATGGCCAGCAAATTATTTTAGTTTAAATCACAAAACATAAAAATAAGAACACATTAGAAAACGTAAAGAGAAAACATAAACTTTTGTGACATTTAAACAAGTTAAATTAATCTTCCTATTTATTGTCTACAATGTCAGATACATTATTATATGTTCTTAAACTTATATCTTAATAACTTTATACAAAGTTCAATGCAGTATTTCTATATATGAAATATAATTTTCTTTACAAAAATAATGTGTTCCCACAGTTTTAAAACTTCAAGAATAGCTTTATATTTATGGAATAGATCTAGTGACTGGATCTAATAAAATAAAACATGTATTATTCTAAGTTACAATACACAGGTGCAATAAGCCATAGGCAATAATGGAATTATCCTATAAGAATAAAATATGTAAATGAGAAAAAAAATAGTTTAACAAAGATGTTATAATTGAATTAACACAGCTTAGCAGTAGGAAACATGTCAAATTAATCTTCCTATTTATTGTCGACAATGTCAGATAAATTATTATGTGTTTTTAAACTTATATGTAAATAAATTTATACAAAGTTCACTGCAGTAGTTCAAGTATTGGAGTATGCTACTGGGGTTATGATATAAATATTTGGATCATTACCATAATGGGAAGATAATATAATTCTAAATCTCCTGGCACTGACTGTTTAGGATCAACTTGATGCCATCCTCAAGAAATGGCAGAGCTACAAGGAACTTCTTGATTCCACTCACAACTACTTGAATACAGAATTTCCACAATGGCTGGCGGATGCTGAGAAAAATGTACCAGATACTCTTGAAGAGACCAAGAAGCAAAGGGAAGCTACTCAGGTTCGTTTCATAAATATTTTTTCAGAATGTATACATATTTATTTATTCTTATAGTTTGCAAAACTAGAAATGACCAATTCTTCAAGCTTTAATTAGACATTAATGATGACAATTCCTATTCAGGCTGTTCTGGAAAAACTCTATGGAAGAAAACAGGAACTTGTTAACTCACTCAGACAATGTCAGAATGTTGGAAGCACAGAGCAGCTTGACAAAGCAGAAGACAAGTCAGAATCAGCCATCACACAGTTTGCTGAACAAGTTCATGGCGAGCTGGTTTCTTGTATCAACCAGGTCAGTATAAAGTCCTCTCTCTACCTGTACTAACAGAACCTTGAATGTTGAATAATTAGAAAAGAGCCAAACTTCAAGTATTAGGCTCAAATAAAGGGAAAAAGTGAACACCCAAATGAATCAGTGAAATCACATTTTGACTGAATTAGAATACTAGTTTTTGTACACATGATTAAATTTAATTGTATTGCTTGTGTAAATGGTATTTAAAGAAATGTTAGTTGTTCTTTTAGGCTGAGAAATGTTTAGACAGGCTTCGGGACATGATGAAGAAATGGGACTCTGTGGACCGCATGAGACAAGACCTTAGACATTGGCTGCACAATAAACAAGAACAATTGGAAGAAATAGAAAAACTCCCTTCTAAACTTCATTCTGAGGCAGCAGAGCTAGAGATTGAAAGATTAAAGGTATACTTTTTCTCTTAGTTGGCATGTAGGTTTTTTTTAGTATAATCTTTTTGATGTACAGAACACTTAGTTTATACATACTTATTGTGTTCAATACACTGTTCATTTCTTATCTATTGTAGTAATCTTTTATAAAAAAGATCTTAGATTTATTCAGGATGTTTTCCTATGCTTGGTTTTAATATTTGCAACACAACTTTTGAAATTCCCTGATAATTTTTACATTTAAAGTTGTCAAGTTATGCTTTATATAATCTATAAAAAAGAGATTTGTTCTTCCTTCTCACTGACCTATACAATACATTTTGATGAAAGATTTCATTTCTGAAGTAAAGCCTAATTATTGGGATACAGTAGAAGTCCGATAATCCGGCACGTTCGGGACCGGCTCGGTGCCGGACTACCGAAAATTCTGGTCTATCGGGCGGTGCCCCTTCTTTTTAGTGTAGGCTTTGCCGTAAAACAAATGTACTTTGTGTTTTTAACTACATACATACATAAATCGTAATTATAAGAACAATTAGGTTAATAATTAAACTACAAATACAGTATGCAAATAAAACAAAGTTTATTTTACATTTCATATAATGTATGTACACGTACTGTAAAACATATTTCACTTAGATTTTAAAAAGTCACGAATGTCTTTTTGTTTTCTTGACTTTTGGCGTTTAGTATAAAATGTATTTCTAAGGATATGGAAATCAATAATTTCTGAAGCACTGTAGCTAGTACTAGCCTCAGCAAAAGAGATAAACTTATTTGGTGATTCTGCAGCTTCAGCCCAGCTGATATTTTCCTTTTCTTCCGTTTCGGCATCTGAGTCACTTTCTTCAAGATTTTGAGTAGATTGAGGGTTTACTACACTGTTGATAATGTCCTCATCGGTTAGTTCTTGTTCAACAGGCTCATTCTCGTCGATTAGAAGCAACTCTTCTACCTCATCTTCAACAACGCATAAAAAAATGGCGAAGACGCTTCGTGATTGATTAACTGTGCTGCACTGCACCTGTATTTGTTGTGACAGCTGAGACTAGCCGGCCGCTAATTGTTTCCGAACAATACAGAGCGCTTCCGGATGATCCCGAACTACCCCGAAAACTTCCAAAAAGCTCTCGAGCGTTTTAAAAACACACTTTCGGAGAAAACCAAAACAAAATTTTTACAATTTTCTGGAGCGATGCCGGACTATCGGGCATTCCGGACTGTTGGATGCCGGACTAATGGACTTCTACTGTACTTACTGATTGTGACAAAACTAATTGAATTTTATTAAAAACTTACTCCGAAAGATATTTCTTTTTATATCACAAATGCTGTTGAATTAGTTGATTTTTAGATAAAAGCATATCTGAAATGCGTCTTCATATAAATTGTATTGACATTTAAAAAAAGAGTAATGTCCTTTCACAGCGCTTTCAGTCAATGTGTTATTTGAACTTTTGGATTTTCCAGTGCTTCAAAATTTTGAACTATTTTTTAAATTTCATTTTGGTTTGTAGAGTACAGATATGTTTTAAATAAGTGTATCTTATGATTTTTTTTTACCATTTAGGTTCTATAGACAGTTGCCTTGGCATATTATGTTATATTTTAATAAAAACTTACATGTCTTAAAGTTGATTTTTGCTTTATAAAAGGGTATTATAATTTCCCCTTCATTGTTTTCAGTAAATTTGTTATCTATAGCTATATGTATTTTATAAAACATAATGGTATTATATCTCTTTCTTTGTCTAGTTGTTAATATATTGCTTTTTTCTTCATGAACTTAGGCATTCCAGGATGAAGTCAGATCTAGACAAGCTGAAGTGGAAGAGCTTCAAGCCTACTATAAATCCTTGACTCAGCATAATCCTTCCACAGCTGATCCAGTAGTCAGAGCCATTAAAGTAAGAGTTATATATATATATAAGTCTCTCTCTTCTGTACAAGATAAGAATTACATATAGCATTCAACTCAGTCACAATACAATATGTCTGTGTTTTTCTATAAGGGGGAATCAATGTTAGCTAAATTTTAACTTCTAATTAACATTTTTAAGCAAAGTATGTGTTGCGATTATATTTCTACTGTCTTAAACCAAAAATTCAGGTAAATAAAAACATTACATTGTGTTCTTATTTAAACAGAATGTTTCTTCTGGAAATAATATTATTGAGTCTTAATTGTATCAGCTGATTAAGTCTAGTCTTGTACATTGAAAATCATTTTAAGTTATGTTAGACTAGATCAAACAACCCATTCCATGCCTGAATGGCACATCATTAAAAGGAAAACTAACTATGTTACAATTATTTTAATATTTATAATGATATTTATTTCAAATGAATAATCAGTTTCTAGATAGTTATATCACAGAGATGTCTAGATTATCAGACCTTGATTAAGAATAGGACTTAATTATCTTTTGTATAGACTCTCAATCTGTAACATATTAGATAGAATATAAAAAAAGTACTGAAACACAACACAATAAAGACTACATGACTAAATATTCTTTAAAAACTCATAGTAATCATTTATGAATAACTCCAGGATGACTGGGAAGAGCTTCTAGGTCAGCTAGAGATTTTGATTCATGATCGTGAGACGGCCATGGCACAGACTCGAGCCTTTCAGCTCCATCATGACACAATGGATGAAGACATAGAGAACTATGCCAGAGAATTGGAGAGACTGGACAAGGAAGACAACTCACTTCTTGATAAGAGTCTTCAAATGCAGGTAAGTTATACCACCATGTTAATGAAACAATATATCATCACATTCAAAGATTAATAATAAAGACAATTACAAAATAGCCAAAACTCAGTCGCTAACTTATAAAGTTTACAGTTTGTATTCTTATATTCTATATTCATTATTTCCTTTTTAGTTGACAGTAAATCTAAATAATTAGTTTTCCACTGTAAACTAGTGTACGTTTAAATCTGTAAGCTCCATTGTTAGTTGCAGAGTTTAATTTTGTGTATAATGTAAATGTATAAGAAAAAAAGACATTATACTTCATTAAAAAATTCTACTGAATAGGTTTCATGAATATTCAATATAGACAGTAAAGCCCCTTCTAAATCTTAAAACTAGTAATATTTATAACAACAAGAAAAACACTTTTAGAAATCATTGGCTTGATTTGTTTGCATGCTCAATGTGTGAAAGTAGTTTCAAAAAGACAAAGTCATAAAATACTAGTATTTTAATAAATTAAATTTTAAGAATTTAAAAAAAAATATAAAAAAAAAGGTTTTTGAATAATTTTGCTTTAGCTAGTGGTTGGCAATAGGCTCTAGGCAGGCATTAAGAAAAGAAAAGTTTTGATTAGGTTACAGAGGTAAA
This sequence comes from Anisus vortex, assembly GCA_949126835.1. Classification (NCBI taxonomy): domain Eukaryota; kingdom Metazoa; phylum Mollusca; class Gastropoda; family Planorbidae; genus Anisus; species Anisus vortex. Next base: position 5,847,844 of record OX421495.1, read on the forward strand.
AGCATATCGTTGAAAAAAAAGTTGAAGGGCTGTTTGCCAGAAAACTGGAAAATTGAAAAAAACAAATTATTTCGTGAATGCTTCATCCTCAGCAGAAATGCTTTCTTAGAAATGCCAAATTTTAAACGTTTTATTGTGAAGCATCGATCCATTAGTATGTCCAAAAATGTGTTATTTTTCTTGTATCTGGCTTGCCTTAGTACAAGTAGCCACATTTTGAACAGCGTAAATGTGATAAAGAAGCAAAATGCACACATGTAAGCCTATTGTCAGTCAGTCATACAAAAATCAGTTTGTCTGCTTGACACAAATCAAAAAAGGGAAATCACTTATTGTATAGTCAGGACAGAATAAATTAAATGAAGTATTCAAATTACATTTTGAAAAATAATTATGAGATATTATGGAATAGTACTATACATTACTTTATATCATGGACTTCACAGCATATTACATCTTTATAAGTGGTAAAAGTGTTTTTAGACTGTTTGAAACTCTGTGCTACTTAGAGCTTCACTGCCAACCACTACCTTTATTATAAAAATAATGAAAATATAGTATTATTTGCAGTATCTTTCTATATTTTGTTTCTTACTTTTTTTTTAAATTTTGCTATTATTTTATTTCTTTATATGATCCCTTTCCATTTATTGTTTATTATTTCTAAAAAAAAATTAGCAACAATTAGTTTCTTTGCTTTTTTTTTTACCATAACAATTTTTGACACTTCTTTCTTCTATTGAAGTAAAAAATAATATTTTTTGTAATCACTGCAAATTTACAAGTCTGAGATATTAAATCAAGTTTTTTTCTTATAATTGTCAATATGGAATGGGAACAATACATTTGTAAATGTGAAATGTTGGACATAAAGTTAGGAAGATGGTCACTCTTTTAATGTAATAGTTTATTGCTTAAAAGTAATTATTACAAATATTTGTTTAATCTAAAAGTTATTTTAACGAAAGTGAATATTCTATTTTAGTTCTCTGACATGCAAACAAAGCTGCCAACTCTAAAATTGTTTAGATTCCCAGCTCTCTTCTTACTTTCATTTTTTTTCCTCTATTCTTTTAGAGCTTTTTTTTTTTTTAGAAAATAACCAATTATTTAAGTTTTTAGCATTTTAGTTATCTTTTAAAAATCTTCAAATTTTATGTCCATGCTTTAATAGGAATAATCAACAGCTACCTCTGCCGACATATTGGCTAAGCTTGCTTTAGGGACTCTGAAACTTGGGTCCTTTTAATGGTGTTACAGCTTTAAATAATTGACATGTAAACAATGTATAAACAACAAAAACATAGTACAATTTCAAAAATATTTGCAGTCCAAAAATCTTTTTTTATTTAAAATTTAAATTTTAAAAAATCTCAAACAAACCATTGTTGATAGCAAGGTGTGCCTCAGTTACTAGAAGTAAAAATTCGAGACCAAATGGCTTGTTCCTTGCCAAGGTGATATAGAGTTCACCACTCTGTATAGACAAAAGGAGCCTTATACCCAGCTTACTACAATAAAGTCATTTACATGTTAAGGTTGTATGAAACTATTGAGCACCAACCATTGGTCAATCAGAAACTGACCAGTGATGACACACTTCATTTTCTTTACCTATTTCATGATAAAAGTTGTGAATTATGTTTCATCTTTATATTTCCTATTTTCTATGTAGAGGTGTCATTTACTTAGTTGTTTTTATAAAATAAACTTTTATAGTGATTGAAACAATATTGCTGATTATTTTATCTTCATATTACTAATTTTAGACAAATTTGGCTGAGTTGATTGAACTGTTTTCATTGTAGTTATTTGTTGTTTTTAATGAATTTTTTTTTCTAATTAAAAATGTATTTACTGTTAGTTAATGAGTGCACTCACTAACCTATATATATCTTTATTAACATTTTCCCCACTAAACCGCCACTATAACCAGACCATGTATTACAGACTCTTTAATTACAAAATCAAAGGGCTGGCTATATCAGGCTGCATTGTTAGCAGTGAGGCTAAGAATAATACAGTGTCTCCCTGCTGCCCGTGTTTATTCCCATGTGCTCTGTTATAGTGAAGGCTTTATCTTAATTAGTTTTTTATTGATTCTGTAATTATCTATTGGTGGAGTCTATGGCTGCAGTGTTAGTTACAGTTCTAGAGAGAATTTCAGTTTGGCATTGTTGCCATAATCAATAAATGGAAGTAAAGGCTTTGTGTAAATCTTTGTACACTACTCAGACTTAATAATATATAATCATTGTCATTTAGGTTAGTTTTCCATTTCGTTGGCTGCATTATGACTGCATTAGTTTATTGCTGTCTGAGCTCTGATTTTTTAATTAAATTAAGCTATAGTATCTTCAAATATTGTTTTACAAGTAGGTAGCCAGTTACATTATTCAGGTTAATCTATAGCAGAATATTTTGGTCAAATATTTTATTAAGATTAAAGTAGTAAAAGATAAATTAGGATTATATTGTAGCAACATGCAGTCTTGTAATGATGTCCAAAATTGTTCAACATTTACCCTACAAAATTCTGAATAGTTACAGTTTTAGAGTATCATGTGTTGCTGAATGGATTATCTTGTTTGACTTTTTAATGGTTCATGTCAATTTGAAGGCTCACTATGTTGTAAAGCTATGTTTGTCAACTGCTTTATAAGCAATATGTGCTGTTCAAATCAGCCAATCAGAAATCTATAATTATGTTAATTGATCTGTTGATTGGTTCTGATGTTTCATGGGATGCTTTATTTATTCATATTATTACTTCTAAAGAAACAAATCTAAATTCCCCTGATTACAGTATTTTTGTTTGGATATTTTCATGACGTGATCAGTGTTAAGTATTACAATAATATGATTATTTATATAATTTTAGTGCATTAACTGTTCATTCTTTTCCTTTGCCTGCTCTCATATGTTTGTCTTAATATAATTGTATTAAATTATCATTACGCTTAATAATCTCATAACTAGCACTACTAAAACAGCTTATTGCTTTCTTGCTTAGTTTCTTTCTCAAATGTTTCTCAAACTAAAAACCTATAGTATTTCCTTTAGAGCTCATATTCAAATCAAGCCAAGGTCATCTATGGTATTTAAAGTATTTATAAAACAAACAATAATGATATTTAGAGTCACTAGATAAGGAAGAAAACAAACTATTAAAAAAAAATTACTTCATAAACTGTCAAGAGCTTTTGAAAAATTTTAGAGAAACATCAGTCATATCTTAGCACATTTTTATCTTATTATTACAGCATAATATTGTTATCAAGTTGGGAGAAAACCAATGTCAATTGTTATAGGCACTTTACTACAAAAAGAAAAGACTAGTTCCTTAGTTTATACTCATTCACAGTCACTGTGTCATTTTTATTTCTAACAAACTTATGGATAAACCTATTTAAAGTAAAAATTAATTTCTACTTAGACTTATGCTTTTCACCAATGTAAACACACATATATTAAAACATTTAAGCATGCGTTTACACATGTGTATCTATTTAAACACAAAACTTGTTTCTCTAACCATTTGATATTGTGTTCTAAATTGAATGATTGACACTATAAACATGTCTTTGTTTAGACTCAACGAAGACGCTGTAGGGCAACACAGACACGGTCTTATGGCACAGGCTCAGATAGTGATGATGATGGACCGGGTCATTCTCCTTGGAAACTGCCAAGAGGTGCCCAGGGCAGAGGAGGGGCAGGAGGTGGTGGAGGCGGTGGAAGAGGCCCACATCCCTTCCCATCAACACTGTTGAGGACCCCGCGAAGTGGTTTAGGGAGATCTCCCAACACATCGAGATCCAATTTGAGGCTGCGCCGTCGCCACAACGACTCTCAAGATTTCAAAAGCTTTAAGAAGAGCTTTGCTGGAGCCAATGCAACACTAGAGTCTGAAAGTGAAGAGTCAGGTTATGGTGACACTTTGGGAGAGTACACAATGCATGCCTCTAGCTTTGATACACATTTGGATGAGCCCTCAATGTGGATGGGCTCAGAGCACACACCTTTGACTTATATTGAGTCTGAATCAGACAATGAATCTACGGCCAGCTATATCAGTGGCGTTTTCTTGCCTGTTGATCCTAAGCTGCTCAGAGAAAAAGGTACACAAACTCCTGGCCATGCCAAAACTCAGACTGTTGAGGTTCAGGAGACCCACAACACAATCACTACACAGACAGAGGAACCGCCACAGTCTGTGGGGGTCCAGACAGCAGATACATCATTCCATTCTATAGGAGCACAAACTAAGAAATCCAGCAGGTCCAGGGCTAATCTCCTCCGAGGACTTCTCAGTGAGGTCAAGGACATTAAGAAGCAGCAAGGCTTGGATGACTCCAGAGATGATGTTTCTTCTATTGCCTCTGATGCCACCATAAACCGAGAATTACTGGAAACCTTGACACGAGATGTGGCGGCTCTTAAAGCGGCAAGCAACCAAAGCAACAGCCACACTTCAACAGAGCATCATGCAACACAGACTTTAAGACAAGCAGAAGAAGAAGAAGCTCAGAGGCAAGTGAGAATTAGTGAAATGATGGAAGAAATTAGGCGACTGAAATCTGGCCACCAGAGCCCTGACTTTGACCAGAGAACGGCCCGCTCACTGAACAGGACAGCCACGCCCGTCCGTTTAGAGTCTCCACACTCCATGCACAACCATGTACCACCTTCTGCCGTCCCTGTTGTTAACGGGCATGTGTATTCCTTCCCTCCAGAAATGGCTGGTGGCAGACGTAGGGTGACCCAAGAGGAGCTAAACAGCCTGAGTGAAAGGCTTGAGAAGCTCAATAGTTACCAAATTCCTAGACGCCAGAATCCCTATGTTTCCCCCTTTGCCGCAGAAGTAGTCACTGTTCCCCAGCCTCAGCCACTGATTCTTCAGAATGCGCGTCCACTGTCACCGCGAAGATACAGAGTGAGAGAATTCACACGTTCCTATGATGACATTGACATGCTGTCAGATGACGACTACAGAAGCAGGAGGAGGAGGAGCCAGAGGGATCTGAGAGGCCACAGTGGTGTGATGGAGAGGTACCATCTGGACGACGCTATTTTACAGGCTACCAGAGCTTCAAAGAAGCTGAAAATCATGTCGGCTAAAATGAGACGTAATTTACGTGATGAACTAAACAGATCCCGATATTAAAAAATATAAGATTTAACTTTAATGTTTAAATATTTACAAGCAGATGTATACAGAAGACCTTAGAAGTATTTTGTATAGTGGAACATTAGTGGCTGAATGTTAGAGAATATAGAGTATATAGAATGTTATATAACCTTATTGGTTTAAATAGAATTTTCTACGAACCTATACACATATTCCCCTGTGTTATAAACACATACATTTTTATTTACATGACTGCTAAATTTTTTTTTGCTTTCTCACTTTATGAGGCAGCAGTAAATATATTCCTCATCTAATATACTGGATTGATGATTTTAAGTTCTATTGCAAATAAAAAATCTATTCAGCATGTACAAACAGCAAATAGTCTATTTTAATGCTGAAAAATAGTTCAGAATTTTTTTTATATAATTATATATATACATTTTTTCTATTTTTTAAAAAATCATGTGATATTTTTACACTTTGATTTTCTATTGACAATGTGCCGTCCATGACTCATTTTTTTTTATTGCTGATGTAAATGTTCATTTAATAATTTAGAATTAACCAAAACTTTGTTTTAACCTTTGGTTACTGCTAAAGATTTGTAGTCAATGTGGCTTCTGGAGTCTCAAGAAGAAACCTGTCAATCAATACAGCCTCATCCTTTTTTTAATGATTTTTTTTCTGATTGTAGAAAAAACACTTTTTTTTTTTCAAATTGTTTCTTGCATTGATATTTGTAATCTATTCTTTTAATTTTTTTATGTAATGTTAATTTACATTGGACATTAAACCCACATTTGGAGTACTTTGTAGTTCTAAGAGTTAACTTTGGCTCAAAAAGATTTAAATATTTATACAGTGTGTGCAAAAGTATTCAAAAACGTTTAACCCTTGCCCTATTCCTATGTCTAATTCCATCCTACTAGCAATACAATATTCACAAATGTATTTTATTCATGTATTTACATATCATTTCTTTATATTGACTTGTCATGTTTATATATTTGGCGCTGGTTATGTAATTGATAAAGTGTAAAAAGAGAAATAGTCACAGTGCTTTTATCTTATCTTTTTATGTTTTGCCATCACTGGTCGGGTATTCAAGGGAAGCTAAATCAGACAATCTTAGAAGGCAAACATTACGATATCATTATTTTTCTATAATGATCTGTATTACAACTACTCCATAGCTTTTAATTTGTTATAGTGAGAGATATAAGAAATCAAAGCTTGCTATATTCCATTAACTGTCTTCCATTACATGACACATATAAATTTCAACATTAACTGTCTCTTGTTATTTCATGGAATTTTAAAATCATCTGTTAAAATGTTTTAATTATCGAAACTTTTAATATCATTTTACATTATTGTTTTATTATTACTTTAATATTTAACACTTTTTATGTGGGTCTGGTATTTAATACCTTTTTAATAAGGTTTAAGGTTATTGTTTTTATTTCTTACTAAAATTTTATATTATTTATTACTATTGTTAGATGGTGAACATTTGTTTTTTTTATTTACTTTAAGGCTATTGCTTTGTAAATTTAAATCAAACACAAAATTATTTCATTTTTTTTTTCATTAGCTCAATTTGGTAGAGTATGTCTATTTTGAAAAAAAAAGGTCATTATAAAATAAGGAAAGTAGATAGTTCATTAAACTTATTATACTTTGTTTTAATTTTAATTAAATTTTGATTAAGCTAATACAATAATTTTACTAGTAATTTTTGTATGGTGAATCAGCATGTTTTACAAATCCAAACATTTCAGTATTTCTACTTCATTGTCTCCTTAGTTCACGGAATTGTTTTTATAACCAATTGTCTCTTTTTTTAAAACTATAAAGCGACATAAATTAAGCTTTCTTTATTTTGGTGGATACACATGTCATGGTTGTTACTGCAAAATCTCATATGTAAAAGAAATCCTAATTTTACAGGAAGTGAAAAATGAAAACAATAACTGAACTAAGAATGAGACAAAAGCCCCAAAATTCTGTGACATGAAGTTTTAATGGTTGATAGAAACATTGATTTTCGTCCTATCTGAAAATTGAATTGATTTATATATATCTGACCATTTGCAGTAACAATGGATGATAAGTTTGTGTCAAATACACCAATGATTTGTAAAATTGCCCAGTATTTTCAAATATTGACTTAGTCCCATCATGTTATTTATTTGATATGAACAATCTGTGATCCTATACTGAAATTTTGTATGCGTGTGTCATTCCAGAATCAAAAGAACTCTTTCCGTCTTTGCCAGTTGCATGCTATAAATATATCTATATATTTATAAAATATATACTTTACATCTGAATAGCAGAATATATTTGTATTAAAAACTGTGATAACAACATTTGTATACAGATTCCTTACATTGGGACATTGTTTACAATCAACTCTTGCCAAATATGTGAATAATTCTTGCTTGTTGTTGTCTTTGTATGTTTATTGCATGGTCAGTGCTTTTATTAAGTTTTGTTTATTTTTACAAATAAGTCTCGTAGTTTAGACACTTGGCATGACGTTAAAACAAATATTTTTTTATTTAAAGAAAAATATTTTTATTGTAATTATTTATAAAACAAATTAGCAAGTAAGCTTAAGTAAATATTCATAGAATAAAATCTAAGTAAATGACACCTATTTGTCTGTTGCATTTTATTCTGTTTATGGTAATTTATTGTTTTGTTAAATTCTTGTTCCTATGTTTTGTCTTTTTTATTAAACTCACTATTATTCTTTTACCTGCTGAAGTAGTGAATGGTCTTATATTGAAATGGTTATAAGTTACTTGAATACCTTGTCCAGTTAAAGTTTACATTAGTTGTTATTGACATGTAGATAGAAAGGTGTTTCTTGGACAACCTAATAATATAAAGTTGCTGTGTTTAAATCGTCCTCCAGCTGTTTGAAGAATGCAGCACTATCTATATATTACACTATTCACACAAATGCTGCAAGCATAAAATTGAATACATATTTAGCTTTTATCCCATTGCCATCCTTGTATGGAATGGGTGGCCTATATAAGCAGGACAAAAATTTACCAGTAATTATCATATAAAACTCTATAATCTAAATGCGTCTAGATCCAAAAGCACTTATAAGTGCAGGAAACATTAATCTTCTGTGTAGATGGAGCAGAGTGTCTGTAACATACAAGATAAGATAAATATTCTACATAGACTTATCATTCTGACAAACCACTGTCTTTATGCTTATGTTATTATTAATACAATATAAAGGTGAAGTTAACAAAAACTATGGTAATTAATTTAAATGAAAAAATATCCAGACTAACATAATAACATAACATAATACATGCGTATTACTTAATAAGACTATAAAAGTCTAAAAATATGATTCTATAAAAGATACTTTAAAACCATTTTAATGGTGAATTTCTAATTTAGTAATCACAAATATAACCTAAAATATAATGATGATCTCAACATTACCTTGGTCCCACTTACCAGCTGAATTTCAAGTACTGGTATTCACACATGCACACTATCTCAAACTCATCCATTTTATCAAACACTTGTTACACAACTTAACACAGACTAATTATACATGTTATAAAAATCTCATACATGTTTTTAAACACTAAGATATTATCACATCCTACTTGAATGACCTAAGTTAACTTACCTCAGACACACACTACCCTCCCCCCTTTTTTTTTCAAACTACAATTACCATAATACACTATACAGCAATACAGAACAAGTAAAAATGACATTTAAATATGTTTGTCTGGCATTGACTGCTCTGCAGACTGGCTCATAGAAGAAGAAGAATCAAATGTTATCCTAAAATTTATCCCTTAATGTATATGTTATGACACCAAGTTATTATAAACTAATGTTTTCACACAGTTGATACAGTTGTTGTCAAACAAGCATTTCTCATTTCTCTCCCTCATTTTATAGGCTGTCCCACACATATTATAAATGTCTCGGGCAAGTAATTCTTTGTGGGTAGTATCTTTTCTCTGATCTCAAACCTCTGTTGTCTTGATGCTTGACCTGTCAAGGGCAAGGCTAAGGGAATAAAGTTACTGAGAACTGGTGTGGTGTATGCAACAGAGATGTATACAAAAGGGACCCGACTCTGATGCACTTTAACCATTAGTTGTTGGAGTATCTTGCTGAGGACCACACCATCTGGCAGGCATCTGAGTGAGAGAGCATGCAGATAGCAGAGTTCACCAAGGCAACAAAAAAATAGTGTAGAAAAGAGAGCCAGGAGAAAGGCACCCTTGAGGATGGATGGATGCCATATTATTCATGTATTTAAATTATGTACCTAGATCTAGTATTTATACATGTTTTCACACACTCATTACATGCTTCCAAATGCACCCATTACATATTACATTCTCATAGATACAAAATACATGATATCTTATGATATCTTTTCTTATGAGATACAACTTATCTCTTTAACTTCATATGGTTTTCCCATTTTTACAAACTTTTCCTTTCATATGTTCCTTGAGTAATGATGTATGTTGTATTGCTGCTAGAGATAAAAGATACAGAAAAATGAAATCGACTAATAAAAAATAAAATATACCATGTTTTCATCTTTGAATAAATCAAGACACTTGAATTACTACAATATGTCGTGTTTAATAAGTCATGCCTACTGGATGAATAAAAAAAGCTTCCTTACTTTTGAGAAACCTTAGGTGAATATTTTATATCAAATAAATACCAGCTTTTTTTTTATTCATAGACAACCTGTAAATGAAATACAGAGTGCTTATGGGTAATTAAATGAAAAATTATCATTTTTTAAATGAAAAATTTTAAAAAGTACATAAGGGCTTTTGGTACAAACATACAAATGTAACAATAACTTAAAACTAAAATGCTACTTAACAATAAATTGACCTATACTAGAATATGCAGCATCTGTCTTAAGGAAAGAAAATACTATAATAAGCTTAGAAAACAACTGCAAGGCTAATATTTAAATTAAGAAATAGCATTAGTAAAATCACTAAGTTTAGAAACACATCAGCAAAGAAGATTCCAGGTGCGATTGGGGCATGGTTTAATGTATGTGAAATGAGATAGATGGAATGGAAAGCCAACACATTAACATGATCTAAAACCCTAAACTAGAAAGACTAGAATAAGCAGGATTAATTAATCTTCTGTATAGAAGGAGCATCTGTAACATGTAAGATGAGATTGCAAATGGTCTTGATAGTTTACATTAAGCTAAGATAAAAATCTCTGTATCTTTATTTGATGACCAATTAGAGTAAAGTTAGATTATTGGTTACAATGTGTTATGGATAACATTTTAATTTTTAAAAACTTTAGTTTTAAGCTTTAAAAGTTTTTTTTTAGACAACTTTTGCTTTAAAAAAAAACAGAACGTCCACAAGTAAATCATTTCCATGATTATGAATGGAAAAAGATATTCATTGTCTAATGACAGAGATTAATGTTTACATCAAGACCGTCTGTTAAACCAAGACACAAAATTTTAACAATTACTGGTAATAGTAATTTAAAGATACAATGTTTTTTATGGCTCAATATTGTGGCAGTAAATCAAAGAGCTTGCAGGATTGAAACAATAATGAATCAAATACACAATGATTTGGACCAAATGGTACTTTGAGATCCAAACAACAAAACCATTTATCACTTAGTCTAGTTACTTCGATCAAATAATTTATTATAAACTACAAGTAATAAAGATGACTTTGATTAGTCAGTAAAAAAAAATATTTAAAAACCCTAAAATACAAATTTGTAAATTTTCAATAAATCTCAGAAACTAATAATGTTTTATGAAACTATCAATCTAGCAAATTAAAATTACAATAAAAACTTTTTTTTATAAAATTGTTAATAAAGTAGGCCTATTTTTGTTATGCATTTGCAAGTTAAATATTTGCAATTTTAGAAATACTAAATATGGATACATTAATCTTACCATTATAGAATCTGGCAGAAAAAGTAGCCAAACTAAAGGAATCAATTGCAGAAGTTGAAGAAGAAAGTGATGCTGTAACCTCCAAACTGAGTCAGCATGACAGAAATTTAATTGAAGACAAAATTAGGTAAAGCAATATGACCTTCAAATTGTTTTGAGGCCAATATGTGGAAAGGCTCAATTTTATAGTGCTCAGTAGTGTTTGTATACTTTGTACTATATCTTAAACATGTTTGTATTGGCACTTGTAGATCTACATGTGTGTATTAGTTATAAAAACTGTTTCTCTTAGTACTTGAGCCTCTTTATATCTATTCTAAAATATGTTTCTATTAGTACTTGAGCAATAATCTTCTTTATAGAATGAGCGCAAATAATAGATAATGTCAATTCTTTAAAAAATGTCTATTAGTACTTGACCCTCTATGTCAATTCTAAAAAATGTTTCTATTAATAGGCTACTTAGGCCTCTTTATGTCAATTCTAAAATATTTTTCTATTACTATTATCACTTGAGCCTCTTTTATGTCAATTCTAAAATATTTCTGTGTTAGTACTACTGTGTTACTTCTAAATATTGTTCTATTAGTTCTTGCACCTGTCTATTAGTTTATGAACATTTTTGTATTTGTATCTTCACTTCTTATAATTAACAGATAATCCCTCTTTGGAGAGGTTTTTTTGCATGTTAACTTATCTGTGGTTTAATTCTGGTAGGCCTACGTGTTTTTTTAAGATTTATTGAACATATTTCATAGTATGCTTTCTTTAAATACAAAAAATATCAACAGAGATACAGAGAATTCCCTGAAAAAAGTTGAACTCAACATCCAGCGTAAACTGTCTGGGTACAAAGTCTTTCAAACTGAACTTGAAGCCATCAAGGTAGAAGCTGGAAAATATGTGAATTGGCTCGGACAGCAGGAAAACATCACTAGCTTTGACCAACTGAGTGGACACACAGTTGAAGATGTTCGGGAGAGGCTAAGCACACTACAGGTTTTAGGCTAATTTTATATTCTTCCAATAGCAAACATATACTGAATTAACTGTTATTGTGTTAATCAGAAATTCTAGCTCAATTACTGGTTTTGCATTTTATCATGTAGCTTCTATGTAGGCTATTTAAAAAAAACATTGGCGTTAAATAATCTTCTTTATAGAAGGAGAGTCTGTAATGTATAAGATAAGATAACAGGCCTATATGTCTAAATAATTGTGAGCATTTTCAAAACAATGTATAATATGGAACCAAAAAGGTGGATTTTGCAGGAAGTAACATCACACTTTTTCATCTCCATTATTTCTATTAACTCCATAGTTTTGATATAATTCTTCCCCCACAGACTCTGGAAGGTGAACTGAAACAGAGGCAGGTAACTCTGCAAGCAGTTCACCAAAAATTGCAAGGCATTGTTGCTGATCTTCCCTTGCATGAGAAAGAGTCCCTGGAGAGGCTGATGGTTTCACTGCAGTCAAAACACAATGAAGTGTACAGCTCTCTGTCTCTGAAACTACAAATGCTGGAAGACATGACCAGCTCAAGTGTGGACTTCACAGAGAAGCTTGAAAGAGAAGTCAAACACTTACAAGAGCGAGAGAAGGAGTTTCAAATGTTCAGCAGCTATGGTCTAAATTCATTGGAAGCTGAGAAAATGTTAGAAAGATGCAAGGTAAAGGAAGGAACAAGAATTTGTTGACCGAAAATGGCTATTAAATCTAGAAATAATATAGAAACTAATATTGCTATTTATTGAAATTTTTTGTCTTGATAACAAATAGTTATTTGGGTGCAAGCATGTGCAAATATTTGGTCTAGCTGAAATGATAGTAAAAAGCAGGTCAAATCACTCCATGGATATAATGAATTTAATTAATGATTGATACTGGTTAGTCTAGCCATGGTTCACGATTGCAAGCTGTCTCTTGACACTATAAAAGATAAATCAAATGTTATCAAAAAAACTTCAAAAACTTAATATAGATAAATAAGGCCTGCTCATTTATGTGATCATGCTCATGTAAATAGATTTGAAACTTTATTAACAAAGTTTTGAAGATTTTCATTGGAAAAAATGATTTTCTCTACAATGTTTTACAGAAATCCATAAATGAAAAATATACTGGTAAGTGTTTTGTCTTTTTTTTCAGTCTCTGAATTCAAAAGTCAAAAGTCAATCAAGCTCTATACGTGAAGTTGAAGCAAAAGCAGAGAATCTAATGAAAGATCTCACTGATGATGGCAGACTGCAATTAACAAATGTTGTTGCAGGTTATTTTTTTTTTATCTCTGTATAATTGACATTGTCGGCCTACTGCTTACTAATTAAACCTACTGTAAATAAAAAAATATATCAATCAATGATGAAAGAAAAATATATGGTATAATATAGTTTTATGCACAAATATACAAGACTTTGCTTTGTTAATAACATTTGTCATAGATGTACATCTTTTTATGGTAAGTTGAATAGAAATTATATTGTGTTTTCTAAAAAAAATTATTTATTAAGATATAGCTTCCCTTTAAATTGACAGAGTTATCCAAAAACTATGGAGATTTTTTGAAAAGAGTGTCCCAGAAACAAAATGACCTACAGGAATATGCATTGTGTTGCAAACAGTTTGACAACAACTCTCTCAAACTAGATATGTGGTGCAAAGAGTCTATCCAGCAGTTAAAAGAAAGTTTTCCTGAGATTTTGACCACAGACATGATTGGAGAAAAGTTGGCAGTTATTCAGGTGATTTTTTCCTTTATTCATGGTGTTGAAGTAGTAATTGTTGTCTTTAAAAAGAAAACATATTTCATTTGTAATTTATTTTAAAAAGTATAATACTTCTAAACTGTTTTTCTGTATTTTTTTCAAGTAGGCCTAAAGACTGCCTTGATGCTTGTTATAAATAATAATACACTTCATCCTTATCCAGTCATTACCATCCTGATACACATAAAAACATCAATATTTTTCCAAGAGTTGAATATCATTTAAACCTCAATGGAAAACCTTTTTCTAATCCTGATGTCATATAGACTTCAACCTCATGGTTAAAGTTTATAGATAAAATCCAAGATAAAATCAATCAAACATATTAGTATTTTTGTACACTGAAAACTGTGATTCTTTAATTAATCCCTAACCCTAATCCAAGATTAACCATCAATAGATTGATTTGGCATATGCTAGAGGATAATTTTGTATTATCCAGCCCACTTAAGTAAGCTCTTGATCTTGAGTCATGGAAGTGTCTATAATTCCAGAAAATGCTCTTCTCATGGCTGTATATTACTGGACTAAACTCCCATTGAACTAAGAGTTGGTTTTGATCAACCTATAGCTCTTGATTTTTATTATTAGGTAGCCAGCAGTCAAAAATGTGTCGGCCTACACTGACTTCTTATGTTGAGTCTAGGGCAAAACATGAAAGTTTAAAGTTTGCACACTCTCAGATTTTCTCCTTTTAAGAGAAACTAACAAAAATCTCATTGCTGCATAAAATATACATTATCAACAAATCTACTTTATTGATACATAGACTTTTTGCTAGGTGCAGAAATTAAATATAAGAAATTTAGCTTATAATTTTGTTCAATGTAATAAATTGGTAGAAAGAAAAATTTTATTATTTTAATTGCAACTTTTATCATCATTATTTGTATTTCTAAGAGCACATGGTCAATATGCAAAAACAAACTTTTTTTTCTTGATTTTAATTTAGTGTGACTAGAGATTTTGTTAATAAAGTTATTTTTTTTTTTTTTACAATTTCATCTTCATGTTTTCCTCTATAAGGATTTCAAAATAAATTGTTTCAATTTCTAACTTTATATTTGTTACATTTTTGCATTTGGCCAGTCGTTTTAGTTTTTTTTATTTGGTATTTGTATAGTATATTTCTTAAGGTTTATTTTGTTATAAGAAAGTTTTTCTTCTTTAAAGACACTCTGTCACGATCATGGTTTTTTGTTGTTGTCATCTAGTCATCTATTAAAGAAAATTAGTAACTAAGACTGTGTTTGCAGTCAATTTTTGTTTTCATATGAATTAGAAATGTGCACTGTAAAGCAGCTCAATCAGCCTCTTGTATGAAACAGAAACTAGTCTAACTAATGTCTGCTAAATTTCTCTTTTACTTGGCTACATGGATAAAAGTGTTTGGAAAGAATGGTAATCAGATAGTTACTTATACCAAAATCTTGCCAGATCCTTCTCTGACTAGGACTTTTCACCAGCTGTCTTGAAAATAAATTACCTTTCAACTCATTTTTTCCGTTTTACTCAAAGTATAAAAAAAAGAAGAAATAAAAACCACATGACTAAACAAATCTTTTATATAAAATAAAAAACACAAAATACAAAATAATTTTAGTTCAACCCGTTTGAATTATAATTTTTTTATTCTATCTGTAAAGAGTTTGTGTGGCAACATCCCCATTTATAAATGTTTGCTGCAAGATCTTGAGGAGTTTCAACAAAGTTATCTCCCTCTATTGTCTGAAACTGACCAACTCAAGTTACAGAAACAAGTGGCTTTGATTGGCTCAAATTTCGACAGGTATCAATGTGTCCAATCAATTGATTTTAAAGTTGGAAAAAAAATCTTTAAAAAAGCATTTTTGTTACCATTGAGATTAGGCTAAGAACAAAAATGATTACCGTAGATAAGTTTTCACACAAAATAAAATTTATAAAAATACAAGCACCAAACTTTTAAAAAATTATTTTCATAATCCATATACTTGATACATTAACAGTGTTTGTGATCAAATGAAAGCACAAGAACAGAAATGCGAACATTTTCTCACTGAACAAAAGGAAATATTAGCAAAAGTTCAACACTGTGAAGATTTCATGCTTTCTGTTCAGAATGAAATAAAAAGTTTTAATTTTTCTCTTGGTCCAAGCAGTGAAGATGTTCAGAAATTACTTCACAACTTTCAGGTATCTTAATTATCTTTATATCCTTTTCTTAAAGATAATCTTTAAATTACAATTATTGTGTAACTTTGTTTCTTATCTTTATATTTCTTCTTTATATCTCAATCCATAAGATTTTATCACTTGATTGTATCACTCCTTTGTAGTATATTTATTTCACTCCTTTCTTCTATCATATCTTATTTATGTATCATATATTCCTTATATATGCTACTAATTTTATCATACCTTAAAGCCTCAAAGTTTGACATTAATATGTTATAAACGATTACATCACATCTTCATACATTTAGAGGATAAAAATCAATTTTTGTTATAATTTTATTTTCACATTTATATAACATCAAATGTTATGATTTTTTCATCTATATAAATATGTGTATCACATTTTAAAACTACTTTTATAGTCCTTTATTTCACATGTTTATATAATTGTATATTTTAATGAAGTTATTTTTTTTAAATGTCTAGATATTTTTCTAATATTTGGCTGAACTAAACATTATTTTATACAAATAGAATGTCAAAGAAAGACTTGAAAGCTTTAAACCCACTATGACAGAGCTGCATGCTTTAAATGAAAACCTTTTGGACCAAAGCCAGCAGCCACTCAGAGATAAATGTTTGGGTATAATTGAATCCTACAAGCACCTTCTGCACAAAGTTGTCCACCACATAGAGTTGTGCATGTCTGCCATGGAGCTGCGTGACAAATTTGAGCAGCATCTGTCACAACAAGATTCAACCGTAGCCGAATGTGAGATGCTGCTGTCATGTCAGGAAACTGAAAACATGTCCAGACATCAAAGTGTACAGGCAAGTTTTAATTTCATCTCAGAATGTTTTTTTTTAAAATCTGCTTCAATGTCATTAAGTATCACTCTTGTGTGACTCCGTAAGTTAAGTCAGTCATTAGTGATGAGCCCTCAAGTTAGTCACAATTAATTTGTTCCTGTAAGATAATAAATCTTGACTGTCAGGTGAAGCATAGCTTGCCAATTTCAGTGGTCATGATATACAAAAGGTTCGGTTCCTTTCCCTCACAGATATTAAATAGTTGCCAGTGGTAAAGATACCCTTGTAGAGTGAGGAGTGTTTGTAACTAATAAAAAAGATAAATCTTTTCATGAACTAAGTTTAATCTAATTTTATATCTACTTCAAATAAACATTTCTTTTTTTTTTTCTTAACAACATATTTTGTTTTCCCCAGCTGTTACTTCATAAACTTGACATTGTTGAGCCTGAGCTACTAATAGCTTTAGAAAGAGCAAAAGCCATTGAACAAGAACATACAGTTGGACATGTGACTACATTGACAGAGAAAGTAGAGAGTCTCATACAAAGGGTACATAACTTCTGCTTTAAATCTTATTACCAAAATTATCAAGCACAATTATCTCTTCTGTAACATATAAGAAGTATTTGCAGAGTCTGCCCAACTCTGATGGGTACTTGAAATAAATTAAGTATATATGATTGTCTTTTGAGTTGATCATACAATCCCTTTTTATGCAATGACCACTTGGTATTAGTGAAATCAATTTTACATGCCTCATAGATAATATGGTCCAGGCAGCAAACTTGCATAATATACACAGCATACATGTGACGTGCGAGTTCTTTATATGAAGTAGATAATAAACATAAAAAAAACACTCCTTCATTTTATGAACAAACTTTAATACAATAAATTGACAGAATTAAAATAAATATAATCCATAGTCTCCTCCACAATAATACACAGTAAATCAAACTATAAACAAAACCTTCCAGCCGTTATCTAACAACTCAACTCCCTTGTCCTCTACACACACCTCAGTCTCCCCTGTCGTCATTGACCCACTATCAAAACAACTCACAAAAACCCACAAACTTACACATTACTGACATAGACAACTGTCCATCATGATACATATAATTGATCATTTATTTTACAAAATAATAAACAGTTTAATAAAATACAAAACTTTTGGCATAGAAATATTTCAAAACTTACTTGAATCTTCAGTGTAAGAAGTTAAAGGAAGAAGTACAGAGTCACCAAGAGCTTGTTAAGTCAGCAGAAGTGGGAGAAGAAAAGTTTGAAAAAGAAGCAGACCATTTGCTGGCCTGGTTTGAAGAGAAAGAGGAATGGATTGCATCCTGCTCTCCTGTACCTCTGGATGAAGCACAGGCTGCAGCTGTTGTTGATAAACATAAAGTAAGCTGTTTCATCAATGTCTGTGATTGTTGCTATGAGTGATTAATATCACTTCCATGCCCATTCAGGAAGAAAAAAAAACTATGAATTTCTCTTAGGGAGCTCAAGCCGTGGGTATTTAGTAGTTTAACTTTTTTTTTGCAGGTGCTATCACTAGAAGTTACAGCCAAACTTAAACAAGTGAAAAATCTGGCTGACACCCTGGTGGAACAATGTGACCAAATTGGGTTACCACTTTCAACTGAAGTTACTAGCAAACTGTTACAAATAGATCAACTAGAAGAGCTAACTATGGTCAGTGATCATTTTTGTTTATGTTTCAAAACTTAATGATGCAGTATCACTTAAAAAACCCTATTAAAAACTGATAACCAATTCATTATAACTAACAAATAAAAATACATATAAGAACTAAAGACAAAAGTTTGTACAAAAAGCTATTTGTGTCTAGTTCATTGATAATAATTATCAGTCTGTATTATTTATTTGTTTATTATAGAAACATTTTCATTTCATGATTTTTATGATGGGTAGTCAAGAGCTATAATAAAATAATTACATTGTTGAATTTTCAGTCAGCCATATTGAGAAAGGAGACCTACTTAGAGGAAGCTCATAGCAAAAGGAAAGATTTTGAAGTCTGCACTAAAAGTGTTTCTGATTGGCTGATTCAAGCTTCTGATCTTTTGGATTCTGGTTGTGATGGCTTAAATTATGAAACCCTGAATGAAACATTTAGTGACTTTTCTGTACGTTTGCAAAAATTCAATAACTTTTTTTATTTATAGATCTAATTGTAAAAAAACGTTCATTGATCACAGTATACCTGGCAAAGTAATGAAATAATCCTCCAATAGAAAAGACTGTTGAAATAATATCAATACATCTTATAATGCCAAATCTAAAATATAATTGTAGAAAAAAAAAATTGTACATTTTTTTATTTTAGTAAAAAAATAAAGAAAGAAGACTTGTTGGTCTAGCAGTTAAAGTTTGGATTATAATTTCAATGGTCTGAAATTGAATTCAGGTCAAATACTCAGGGTTTTTCCCTGGGTCTGATTGCTGTACCTAAGTCTGATGGGTACTTGACATTAGTTGGGAAAAGTAAAGGTGGCTGGTCATTGAGCTAGCCACAAAATCCCCTTGTATGTCAGAACAACAGAAACTGGTGAATACTACTTTTATTAGCTCTATGGACCAACATGGTCTTACTTTTTACTTTAAAAACATCTGTCAACATTCAATTTAAAATATATATTAATTTTTAAATGGAGAAAATTATAAGCACCAATTCATTAGGTTTCTAATAGCTTATCTTCTAATCCACTGTTTTTTTTTTCAAGCCCAAAAACATACTCTGTAATTGTTTCAATGTATTTGCTGTTGTGTTTCAGGACTTTTTTTCTGATACCAGTCTTGGTGACAGCTTACTAAGTCAAATAGGTGAAGTTGCTGAACATTTGATTCCGACTCTAGACATCAATGATAGCATCACATTGAAACACATGCTGAAAAACATCAAGCATAAATATAACAACGTGATGACAGCCTCTCAGAGCAAGATGGAAGTCTTGAAGAGCAAGGCAGAACAGTGGAAAAAATTCCAGGTGAGCAATTTTACATATCAGCAATTCTATCGATTGTTAGATCTAAATGTGATTTTCATTGAATAGACTTAGTATGGTCTAATTTTAATGTGGTCAGCTTTTTTTTACATACAAAACCTTTATAATTATTACAAGCCCTTCCTTGGGGTGGTGGGCTTTTTTTTTTTGTCTTTGAACAGCCTTAGACATCATTCATATGTCATTGGAAAAGATAATTCAATGAGTCATGCAGTAATTATTTTTTTATTAAATTAATTTATAGCTACAAAAAAGACACTATCATTGTGATAAATCAAAAATCCTCACTTTAATCCACACCAAATCACATCAGCTATGCCTTAGTCTGTTAAACTTTTGAGGAGCCTTAGATAACCATACAGCAATGTCCCTAAACCCATCCATTTCTTAGATAACCATACAGCAATGTCCCTAAACCCATCCATTTCTCTCCATTTCTCATGATTTCATCTAGTCTCTTGACTGTCCACTTAAGGTTTGCATCATTATTTTTTTTGCTTATGTTGAATTTAGAATAGCTCAGTTGAAATCAGTGCTAAGATGGATGTTCTAAAAGCTGATTGGTCAGAAATAAACAAGTGCTCGGACGCAAGCCCTGAAACTGTTCAAGCACATTTAGAGAATGTCAAGGTAAATAAAAACAGAAGGTTATAATTATTTTTTCTAATTTATAATTGTTTTAGAAATAAAAATATCTGCAGTAAAAATATAGAATCTAAATATAATAAAAACATAATTTTTTTACCTAAGCAAGGGAGATAAGACAGTCTTTTGGTTTACAGCAACACATTTTTGTATAAATCTTTTACTGTAGAATATTTTAAAAATCATTAAAATAAAACTACTCTGTAAAAAAAACTATAATATTGTTTTTATAGTTAACAGAGTCATAATTTTTCAATAACATAATCTTCAGTCCATAAAAAGTTTTTTCGTTTTCTATTGAAAGAATGAATTTAAAATGTCTAAGCTAATGTAAATGAAGTAATTTTTTATCATCACATAAAACAGACATTTTTGGAACACGTAGAAACTAACAGACCCCAGTTTGTACACATTAACGAACTTGCACGTGACCTTGAAAGAATGGCAAACAGCAAAAGTCGTGATGCATTAAGTCACAAGATGGGAGCATTGAATAGCCAATGGATAGATTTGGTCGGCCAAGTTGAGACTAGGATTTTGTCCCTGAAGGTAATTCAATATATATTTTACATTTCTCAAAATCCTACATCTAGAAAAAATAATTCCTGAGAGCTTAATGGGACATGTGGATTTGAGCCGAACGATCTAGATTTATGTTTCTTTTGACCTATTTCCTGATTCTTATCTCTATCTACTCTACCCTTTAGCTTCCCTTTTAAGACCTCAAGTTATGCTGAAATTGATTCTGTCAGCCTAAAAGGTTTAATGTATAGATTCAAAAATTCACATTTTGCAATAAATGACTATTAAATTACACATTTATGTGTCAAATGTCAACTTTATCTTATTGCATTTTTTAAATAACTTTCTTTGCTACAAAACTTAACATAGGTTGACAAATCCTGTATGGTTTACTCATTAATAAAATCTCTAGATAAGTGGTTTCCAAATGAGGGGGGAGGGGGTGGGGTGGGGGGGCTGCGGGTGACTTGACAACAAACAGTGCCACCTTAGTTTAATTGGTTGTTGTTTTAAATACAGAGTGTCTTATTTACTGACAGGTCAAGTAAAAAATGTAACATTACATAGAATGTTACTGGTGTGTAAATAGAAGAATAGGAAAATGTATCTGGTGAATAGTAATTGTAAAAGAACTTGTCAGATATTGTTTTTTAAATTGTGTAAAGTATATTTGTTTATTTAAATGTGAAGGTATTGCAATGGAGCTTATGTTTGGTTGGCCTATATAGTGGTTAGAGCCTGCAGTAAAATTTTGAGATTCACTGATTAAAAAGTATTCAGGCAAATCTTGATATCATTAGTTGTTTTTTTTTTAAAGAAAACATTTATACTACACTTAGAGTTAGTCCACATGTTGGGCATCAGTTTCATCTAAAAGTAGAGGTTCCATGGTAAACTTCTTTTTTTTTCTTAAGTACTAGTTCGATAATTTTGGTCTACTATTTTACTAGTTTGGGCTCTGTCGTCTACATAATGTTGATTCTAGGATTAAAGTTTACACATGGCATAGATTATATAGGTGATCTCACTGGGTTGGTGTTTTGTATACTCAGGACAGGTAAATCACATTGGTGCCCTAGGACTGAGGAATGAACCTGCTACACACTCTGTACACAAATCTATTAGTAGATGGATTCATTGAAACTAAACCTTGCACACATTTAACTTTTAATAGATGTTGTCAGTCATCAAAATTGTGTTATGGACTTATTTTTTAATGTCACTGTGAAAAAATAGTAATAATAATTTTTTTTTTTTACTGTACCAAGGACATTGACAGTCAGTGGGGTGACTTTACTGCCACCATGTCATCTTTCATGAGCAGTATTGAGCAGTCTGAGTCCAGAATGCTTGTTACTACATCTGACACTAAATCCTATAGTGGACTTTGTCAGCGTCTGGCTGAGCTGAAGGTAGTACTTCCTTTTTCTTTCCATGTCATTGTGAGCTGTATTCTCTTTTTTTTATTTACTCAGTAGTCAGGAGTCCAATTTTCAACAAACTGAAATGAGCAATGACAATTTCTATTATATTGATTGTGCTGGTTATAATTCAATAAATAATATATTTTGTTAGCTGTATTAATCTAATTGTATTTAATTTTTTTCATGGGTATGTAAAAACACAATAAAACCTTGTTTTGATGTTAATGTTTATAAGGCTCTCTAACCAATGGGTCTTTGAAAAATACAAATAAAACCAATTTTTAAATTATTGTTTTATTTTTTGTTTGTGTTATTTCGCTAGGAAGTCCAGGAGAGTCTTGAAAACATGGAACCTACAATAGCACAACTACACAGCACCAGGATGACATTACAGAGGGCGCTGCCAACTGCTGAGGCAAAAATTGCATCACAGGAACAATTTCTCAATGCAATGGAGCAATGTGAAAGGTACAGTTTACAATGAAAGTACAAAACAAAGATAATCTAAAATGAACTTTTATGTCTGTAGCTTCAGTAGGCCTAATTCATTTTTTCAAGATGTATAGTTGATTTTCTTTTCTCTTCTATTTCTTTAATCTTTCATAACCAATTCAAAAGTATTGTAGGATAATAATAAAAAAAATCAAAGTATTAAAGTATTCATACACATTTTTATAGAATTTGAATCACCATATTTAATAGAAATGTAAAAGTATTTAGAGATTCAGATGAAATTCAATAGTATTGAATAAATGTAAAAATATAATTTAAAAAGGAATTATTTTCTAATTATAATCAGCAAACAAACACTGGAATCATAGTGCCGATGCTAAATAACATTGATGATGTTGTTTTCAGGATCTTGGTCAGAGTGAGAGAAGAAATGTCCATTGTCCAGGAAGAGCTAGAGAGTCGTGATAAACTACTTTCTGACATTGACCAGGTGACCAGTTGGCTTCAGGGCACAGTTGCCCTTGTCCAGTCCACCTCAGAAAATATCCAATCAGTAGCAGAGATAAAAGTAAGGAAACATTTTCCAAGATAAAAGCTTGAGGATTTTCAAACATGTGTATTGAATTAGAGCGTTGCATCAACTACTTGAAGGGCAGCAGTTTAAATCCTTATGATTTCTATCATAATAATGTAAAGTGTTCTTGTCCATCGAAAAGAATTTCAAATAATAGTGGCTATGAATTGTGCTGATTTCAGAATCATCTTATGTGCAATACTGAAAATATTGTTCTACTAGATATTTCTGGCTCTGTAAATAAATCTGCTAATAGCACCTTTTTTGAATTCATTATGTTTTAGTTCAAAACATTTTTCTGTATAGTCACTATTTTTATATGCATCATCTATATATATATAAAGCTCTGTGTGTGTGTGCTTAACCAATCACATTGGTTTATTTAAAGTCATGTGACCTTATTGCCTCATATTTTACATTTTACCTTGACTCAAAACATGTGTCCTTGCTAGCTGCCATGCGGTCGACCCAGGTTCAATGCTCCAGTTAGTCTAAACTTATTTTTTTTCTAAACAATTTTTTATTTAAATTAATATTACTATAACAAAAAAAAAAAGATTGTAAATCCACGGGCAACATAGGGCAAATTAGCTTTTTAACCCGATCACAATATTTATTTTAAATTACTTTACAAAATATCTTCAGTAAAAAATAATCTTTTTTTAACTTATTAGATCTATAGTTTTCTGTTCATTGTAGTTTAAAAAATGTTTTTTTGTAGCTTATACAGGCCTGTTTTATTTTCCCCCGGGCAATGCTGGGGAATTTAGCTTGTTTATCATAAAAGATTTATTTCAATGTTTCAGATTTATGAGCAGGAAATGTCAATGCGTATGGAAGAAATGCTTGCACTGGAGATCTCTTCAGACTCCAAGTACTCCAGCAGAGGCATGGATGTTCCAACAGAGATTCAGGAGAAGCTCGAAGAGCTGCAGGCCATGGAGTCTACAGCGAGAGCTGCATTGAGGGACAAGGAGGAGGAGCTGCTTCACTTGAAGAAGGACAGAGAATCATACAAAAGCCTTTTGGCAAAAGTCACAAGTTGGTTCCAGCAAAGTGACAGACAGCTCCAAGAAGATATTGTCAGTGTTGAAGAAGCTGAGCAAAAACATCAGGTAACATTAGCATGACCTATACATTTTTTAAAATAGTTTTTTTAGAACAATTAAACATTTTTATGATACAGAAAAGAGGTGAGGTTATAGAGCAGATTAGACAGCTTGTGTAAATTTAGTAATTTGGTTTCAGTCCTGTTCTCACTTATGCCATTCCATATCTCAAGGATGTTATTGTGTGCAGCCACAAAAAGTAAACAAAAAAAAAGCATCATATCACACTGGCTTTTTAAAATACAAAAATATAAAGTCAACATCTACCAACTGTATATCTTATAGGTGCATACAGATGGTGACAGCTGCTGATAGATGGGTTTAGTCTTCTGTTAGTAGAGAATTTTATACTTTCTTTGAGGTGGGGTGTTGTGCGGCTAAGTTCCATAAATGATAAATGGAAAGTGGGTGCCCTGATTTGTCTATTCTAAAAGTGTCAAGTCCTGTGCAAATGTAAAGAATATTTTTCAGTGTATACTCTTCACTGTGTCCACAGTCACAGCATTGAAAATTGTAGTTTTATGGTTAGAGTATAATATGCTGCCAAATCTGGCAATAGGAGGTCATCCCAATACCCTGAAGGGCCCTTATAATTTTAATATACAATGTATATACAATATATATTGCTGCAAGTGTGTAAGTACTGTGATTTGGTAGAGGCTGCACAGTAGTTAACTGACAAATTCCAGTTCCTTCTTCAAGATAATAGTCTACATATAATGCTGTGAAACTTATATGTTTAGTCTGTTTCTATTGGCCGTGTTGATTTTGAGTATGGTATAATGGAATTTGTCTACTTTTCTATATGAAATGTGCATATATTGTACGCCATAGTATGCCATTATACATTAATTTAAGCACAGACTTCACTATGAACCAAAAGTGAAAAAAAAAAAAGGGACTTTTATATTATTTTGAAATACTTCCTTCAGCTGAAATTAATTATAGACAAGAGGGAACGTGTTAGTTCAAATTATCGCCCCTGAAAAAAAACGTAGTTACATCCCTTTTTGTAAGATTTTATTATTCCAATGATAAGCTTTCTCTTTACAATAATTTATTGGTCCTGCGGTCATTATTTTTCATATGAAATATTTTAGCTTTATCCTATTCTGGTGTCATCTAATGTTTTGAATTATGTTATGAAAAATATCCTATTTGCTTTATGGATATTGTTGTTTCTGTCAAAAGTCAAAATAGTAAAAGTATGTATATACGGCATCCTTCCGTCTCGCGAGATGATGGTGCATCACCGTGGTTCGAGGTTGCACTTCCTTGTGTGGCTGAGCAGGCCTACCCTTGAGTGACAGTCTTTATCACAGCTTTTGCACACGTGTTCCGTGACTTCAATTTTCTTCGCCTTTCTTCTAGCCCTTTTATCTATGGTCTCCTCCATTCTACTTTCCTCGGCTATTTTTACCCCTTCCATGACAGCAGTGCGCCAGGTGGACCGATCCTCTGCCTTCCCCTCCCAGTCATTTGTACTTATTCTGGCTGCTCTCATGTCCCTCTGGCAGACATCTTTGTAACGGAGGCGTGGGCGACCTGTTTTTCTATTTCCAGATGCCAATTCTCCATATAGGAGTTCCTAAGAGATTCTGCCTGGACTCATTCTTCTTACATGTCCTAGCCATATTAGGCATCTTTCGCTGAGGACTGCGAACATGCATTGGGCACTGGCGCGCGTCAGTACCTCACTATTAGGAACTTTGTCCTGCCATTTGATGCCAAGGATGCGACGCAGGCACCTCAGGTGGAAGCTATTTAGCTTACGCTCATGGGACGCATAGATTGTCCATGATTCACTTCCATAAAGCAGCGTGCTGATGACGCAGGCCTGGTAGACACATAGTTTGGTCCTTTCTGTCAGCTTGGTGTTTTCCCAAACCCGTTTACTAAGTTTAGCCATTGTGCTGCCTTGCCAATTCTGCTATTTAATTCATCCTCTATGGACAATGAGCTGGAAATCTTGGACCCCAAGTAGGTGAAGCAGTCCACAACTTCCAAGTTTTCGTTTTCTATAGTAATGGTAGGAACGGAGCATGTGTCTTGGGCCATGATTTTTGTCTTCTTTATGCTCACCTGCAGGCCAAACTCTTTGCAGGCGTTGGTGAAGCTTGACACAAGCTGTAGCCCTGTCTCTGTGTGTGATATCAGGACCGTATCGTCAGCAAAAAGTAGCTCGCAAATTAGGACCTCTTTCGTTTTGGTTTTGTCACGGAGACGGGCAGTGTTGAAAAGTCCTCCATCAGCTCTGGTGTGTAGCCAGATTCCATCACTACTATCCTTGAAGGTGTATCGGAGCAGTATGGAGAAGAATATTGCGAACAGTGTTGGTGCAAGTACACAGCCTTGCTTTACTCCGCTGCTGACTGGGAAGGCTTCAGAGGTGGCTCCGCTGAAGTGCACTGTGCCCTACATGTTATCATGGAACTGTCTGATGAAGACGAGTAGGTGTGGGGGACAGACAATTTTTTCCAGGATTTGGAACAGCCCACTGCGACTGACTAAATCAAAGGCTTTTGTCAGGACTATGAAGGCAATGTAGAGTGGCATCTGCTGCTCTCTACATTTTTCCTGCATCTGCCGTATGGAGAACACCATGTCTATGGTAGACCGACCCGCCCGAAAACCACATTGTGACTTGTGGATAAACTCGGGAGGCTAAACTCTGCAAGTGTGTGAGTCACGCGGGCAAAAGCCTTTTCTACGATACTGAGAAGCGAGATGCCGCGATAGTTATTGCAGTCACTTCTATCGCCCATATTGTTATAAAGCGTCACTATGTTTGCTTCCTTCATGTCCTGGGGGATGTATCCCTGTTCCCAGCAGAGGGCTCGCAGCTCGTGCAAGGGCTGGAGTAGCACTGTCTTACCGTTCTTCAGAGCTTCTGGAGGTATTCCATCACTCCCAGGGGCTTTTCCACAGGTTAGACAGTTGATGGCTTTGCTTAGCTCTTCCTGTGTGGGAATGACATCTAGTTCTTCCATGAGCGGCATGTCAGGGATGTCTGGAGACTGTGTTAACTGTTGCGTACAGTTCCAGGTAATGTTCAATCCAGCGTTTGAGCCGCTCCGCTTCGTCCTTGATGATTTCTCCAGTTTTGGACTTTAGGGGTGCAACATTTGACGTCGTAGGGCCGATTGCTTTTTTAATCTTTTCGTACATGGCTTTGGCGTTTCCCATATCAGCAGCTGACTGTATGCTTGAGCAGAGGTTAAGCCAGTAAGTATTGGCACGTTGGCGGGCAACCCTTTGAGCATGCATCTTAGCTGTTTTGAGGGCGTGCAGCGTGTTGGGAGTAGGCTTCTCCTTGTATGCCAAAAGAGCTTTCCTTTTAGCTTCGGTGACAGGTTTCATTTCGTCCCAATTAGCATCCAACCAGTCCGTGTTTTCGTGTTTTTTTTTTACCAAAGGCATGTATTGCTGAGTCGTAGATCGAGTCGCGGAGATCCGACCATTTGGAGTCAATGGTGACATTTTGGTGAGGGCTTCTTGTATTTTGCCAATGTAAAGCTGTCTTTTTACTGGGTCCTTTATGCAGTAGGTGTTTATGCGTTGACGTCTCTTTTCTTTGGTGTGATACGAGTTCCTTCGCATTATTCGTACCTTGCTGGCCACCAGGGAGTGATCAGTGTCGCAGTCGGCACAGCGGCACTATGGTAACTGCGGGTGAGAAGAACACTAGCAAGTTGTGTAGTAAAAGTATGAGGCCTATCAAAAATTATTTTTAATTTATTCAACAGAAAAAAAATCTGACATAACTGACATGACAAGATGTCATTCAAATCATTTACGGTGTCCTTTTTTCAGAATTTATTTTAGTCAACTTTTTTTTTACATTCATAACAATGTTACATCTGTAGTAGAAACCTACTATATTTATCTAGGCAATGCTTGTGACGTCAAGAAGTCAACATTATTTTTGGGTGTTCCATGACCTAAAAAAAATCTTATTTTTGCCACCAATTTTCTTTTCTCCCATTCTTCCCACACTCCCACACCCGTGTACTGAATTAGAATATTTGTGTGTAAATCCCTAAATATGGCCAACTGAATGAAATCAGTTTTACATGAGAGTATGATCTCCTGCAGAGAATTGGTAGGTTGGTTTGATTTCGTTTTGTACTTCTGGGGCTGACCTAGATAATGCCATTGCGTATGCAGGACAATAAGAATACAACGACATGATCACGACCTACGCTGTAATTATTATGTTAGGTCGGTGTTGAGGGTGTTGCCATTCACTTTTATTCATGAGACCAATAAGTTAGGAGAGAAGCGAGGGAATGGGGGGGGGGGGGGGGGGTAGAAATGTAAAAAAAAATGCTATGCCCGAAGCCTGCCTGCATTAACTCTGCGTTTCCCTGTGTCACAGAAAATTTTGTTTCTGAAATGTTCATAGCTACAGGCTACAGGTTGCTTTAAGGAAAGTTTTCTAAGAAGAAAAATGCGCTCCCGCCCACTTTTGTTCCCAAAAGAAAATAATTATAATAAAGTAAAACTTTATAAATGTTTAATCATTGTTACTGTTACAGACGTGGAAATGTGTTGTCATTATCTAGATTAGAGACTAACAAGAAAAAAAGAAAATATGAAGAAAAACAAAACGGAAATAATTTTAGGGGGAAAAACATTGACCAAAAGTTTTTTTTTACAAAGTTTTATCTTTGAAATAACGCTTTGGAAAGTGTAACAGAGATACCGGGCATGGAATGGGTTGCCTGAACAAACCAGGAAAACCAGTAACTTAACATCATTTAAAACATTAATAAAAATGCAAGACTAGACTCGGACCACGGATGAGCGTAGGACGCAATAATCTTCTTTATAGAAGGAGCGTCTGTAATGTATAAGATAAGATAAGGACGTATTTTCTTTCTCTTTCTGCTTGAAATAACATTTAGAAATAAAATACGTTGTCTGAAACATTTACCACGGGTAGGCTATGCCTAGGGCAAATTCCTGCCTTGTAAATGATAAAATAAGAAATTATATTTCTATTTTGTTTACTTATCAAATGCGATGACAGAATTAATTGGGTGATTTTAGGGTCTCTTCTCAAAATCTATTAATAGGGTTCTACAAGGTTCATAAAGGTTAGAAAGTTTGGGGGTAAATTGACTTGAATTTTCACGTTTCTGAAAGTTCGGGAAAACTGATTTTGGGTAAGTTTGTAAATTTTTGCTAAAATGGGCGTGAAAAATATTATTTTAAGTGTTTAAAAAGTGTAAGTCCCATCGTGCTATTTTTTTATTCTAAAATTATTCTATGGGTACTAATAAACATCTGCAAACATTTTTTTCAACTTTCGGACTACCTATATAGGCCTACACTACCAGACAAGAAGGTATTTTACGTCTGCTGGTATAAATTGGTTTGTGAATTTTGTGTCAAGCTAGTGAATTTTAAAATGATTTTAGAGTAGGCCCTTACTAACCAATAACTTAGTTTTTTTTCTTCTCAAAATCAACCGATAACTGAGTTTTTCTCTTCTCAAAATCAACCAATGGGCCTAAATGTGTTTTCATTTCTCAAAATCAACCGATAACATTGTTTCTCTTTTGTGATCCACTTCTCAAAATCAATCTATAAATGTGCTTCTCTTCTCAAAATCAACCAATAACTGGGTTTTTCTCTTCTCAGAATAAACCAATAATTGCTTCACTTCTCAATAAAACCAACAGATAAATTTGTTTATCTTCTCAAAAATCAACCAAGAACTAAGTTTTTCTTTCCGAAATCAACTTCTAATTATTATGATGTTCGTCATCGTCTGTAAAGCCCTAAAGGCTTCTGTAGGTCAATGAATTAATCCACAAGGTTATTTTGTCGTTGTAAAGCCTGATAGATCGTTACGTTGGTCCATGAATATAATTATGTTAAGCCTTTATGAGACGACATTCTGTAGTGAACACAAAAAAAAACGCAATAGCTGTAAGAAAAACAAGTACTTTGACCTAGCCCATGTCTAGCCCCTGTGCAGTCGACAGATCGGGGCCCTTATTGATTCTATCGATTATCTAGATTGAATGCAGCAGACGTCGGTCGTCAACATGAATAGACTCCCTTTCTTTTACAGTCTCTCTCCCTCTCTCGCTTTATCTCTCTCTCTCTCACTCTCTCTCTCTCTCTCTCTCTCTCTCTCTCTCTCTCTCTCTCTCTCTCTCTCTCTCTCTCTCTCATTACTCCCTTCAAGTAGCCTTCACAATGGCTAATTTTTTTTTTCATAGGGAAATTTTTACCTTTGAAAGATATGAACTGCCATATTATACTGCCTTCAGTTGACAAACGATATTAGTATTAGCCTCCCAGTAGAGGGGTCGAGAGTTACCTTTTCTTGAGATTAGAGCTTTTAAATCTTTGGCTTATGAAGTCGCACACCAAAAACACGATAAAAGATATGGAATCGTTTATAATACTTATAACTGAAAACTGATATCTTAATATTGTCTTGTGGTGTAGGTTCCTTATTATTGTTTTGTATTATTATTGTATTATTGTATTGCCTTTCTTTCTCTGCTAGTGTTCCGTCTCTTTTGTCTCTCTCTCTCTCTTTCTCTCTCTCTCTCTCTCTTTCTCTCTCTCTCTCTCTCTCTCTATTTTTCTCTCTTATTTCTATAATTTTCATCTTTGCCTTCCCCCCTCCTTTTTTTTTTAAAGTCAACATGATTTTATATGTTTGCATACTGGTGGCCCTAACGTTGCACCAATTTAAAAAAAATGCCAATAGTTTTCTGATCACAGAACTGTTTAACCTTATGGTGTATACCTACTGACTAATGATATTATCCGTGCAAGGCAAAGGTGCGCAGCCTGTCGGATCGCCTCATTAGGGGCAGAGAGGAGGGGTAGCGCAGCAGCCACCATGAGGGGCAGGATTAAATTGAGATTGTTTTTGTTTTCTTAATCCAAACTAATCTTAATAAAAATTTGTATCCGTGGAGATGGGTGCGTGGAGAACTTTAGCAAAAGTCGGGGCGATGCGTGAAAAGAAATGTGACCAACTCCCGGTTTATTGTTGAACAATAGAGCGAGGTTGGATATTGTTAGGGAGAGAGAGAGAGAGAGCGAGAAGGGAGTGGTGAATTAAGTAGCGCAGAGTCTATCTAACGCGAGCCACTTGTTCCAATCACAGTTCTCTCTTGGCTGTAAGTAGTTTAAGATCAGGGGTAGATCAATACCGAAATATTGGCTAGGATCATATCCTTGAAGGAGAAATTGAAGAGTATACTAACTTACCACGGTAAGGTGTTGTATCTTGCACTTGTGGAGAGCAAATGAAATTGAGGGTGGGGATGGTGGTGGGGGGTGCGATTTGTCGGGTGGGGGAGGCGGCGCTGGGCGTTTACAACATATTTTTTCTTTTGGTACATATTTTTTATGCGTGGAACTTGCAGATTGGAATGTACCGTTCCCCAAAAGAACTCTAGCATAATCGATGTTTATGTGTCAAACTATTCGTGTCGGTGTAATTTCGCAGTGTCACACATTCTGGGTTTGTGTTATTGACACGAATTCAATTAGAAACTAACACATCAAAAAACAAGTGACAGGGGGACACTGTTTTTTTTTTTCTAGGGGTAGATTCTTCGTGTAGGTGCATTCTTGTACATGAAATATGTTACGTGAGTAGAAAGTAAAAGAGACGGTTACAGCTTGTACAAGTCAATGCCAAATGTTGACAGGGCGTGCTGATCCAAGCAAATTATCGTTTATTTTGTGCTAGTGTGCAGACGGCTCTGGTTTCTCTTGGACTGCTTTGCTCGCGCTTCTTTTTTGTTGTATTTCTTTTTTTTTTAATGAAGATTTGTAAGTTGAACTTTTTTATCAAATTTAGTCGTTAATGTTGTTGCTATGTTACACTATGTAACGCCCATACATTAAAAATAGAATGTGCAACGTCTGTACTTTATTATCATAGTAAATACAGATGTTTCATTTCGTTGATCACAAAAACACGATCCTCTGTTATTATTCATAGTCACAAATATACACAGGGTCATAGGTCGCACTTATCTATGGGCTAACAGGAGAGCCCTTAGTTTGGGGTTTTAATCCGTTAAAAAAAAGGGAGGACGGGGTTCTTTTTATTATGAATAGACCTTTTGCTGTTGCATTTCTATGTTGTAGTAATTCTTTCTTGTATTTCTATGATGTTGTGTTTCTATGTTGTAGTAATTCTTTCTTGTATTTCTATGATGTTGTGTTTCTATGTTGTAGTAATTCTTTCTTGTATTTCTATGATGTTGTGTTTCTATGTTGGTGTAATTCTTTCTTGTATTTCTATGATGTTGTGTTTCTATGTTGTTGTAATTCTTTCTTGTATTTCTATGATGTTGTGTTTCTATGTTGTTGTAATTCTTTCTTGTATTTCTATGATGTTGTGTTTCTATGTTGTAGTAATTCTTTCTTGTATTTCTATGATGTTGTGTTTCTATGTTGTAGTAATTCTTTCTTGTATTTCTATGATGTTGTGTTTCTATGTTGGTGTAATTCTTTCTTGTATTTCTATGATGTTGTGTTTCTATGTTGTTGTAATTCTTTCTTGTATTTCTATGATGTTGTGTTTCTATGTTGGTGTAATTCTTTCTTGTATTTCTATGATGTTGTGTTTCTATGTTGGTGTAATTCTTTCTTGTATTTCTATGATGTTGTATTTCAATGTTGTTGTATTTCTATGTTGTTGTATTTCTGTATTGATGTATATATCATCTCTCTTTACCTAAATGTGGTGTCGTATTAATAGTCAGAAAGCCCACAAACACAACAGATACCATTATCTTCTGAAAGTGAACACCCAATCAAATAATTGTTTTGGTGAAGGGGAAAGAGTTATATAGTATATCTTATATCTTATTTATAAAAAAAAAAATTAAATTAACTTTAAATTTGAATGTTATTATTATTTTACGAAACTGAATTTTCCCTATATATAACCTAAGACAGATGGATTTGCCCCCAGCACCTAAACACATATGCCCATTTCAATTAATTTTTTGCCAAATAGTCTTCCTCCAAGCCTGCCAGTAAGGTTAATGATCATGTCAGTAAGGCCTACATGCCAATACTACAATAGAAATAGCTTTATCAACTATCAACTGTCAACTCTCCATCAATATATAAACTACCAGCAGTTATCAATGTCAACACACGGTTATCAACTGTCAATATTCGTATTTAAATACCATTGGACAAATGGCATTACGCTTATTTAAATATCCAGGAACAGATGTTATCGAGTGTCAACATACTATTTGCACATGACTGAACAGGTGTCAATAATGATTGATTCAATAGGCCTACTGTTGTCTTTGCGCCCTCGTTATTCCCTCAACCCAGCAGCTACTCAGCGAGCGGTGCGAATTTTGGTTTATCCATATACTATAATATACAAGGGCCGCTTGCTTTAGTATTTCTGCTATATTATGATGACTCGAAACACTGATTATCTTATCTTATACATTACAGACGCTCCTTCTATAAAGAAGATTATTGCGTCCTACGCTCATCCGTGGTCCGAGTCTAGTCTTGCATTTTTATTAATGTTTTAAATGATGTTAGGTTATTGGTTTTCCTGGTTTGTTCAGGCAACCCATTCCATGTCCGAATGCCACTCGGGAATTTTTCGGAATTTCCGATTCGTTGTTTCCTTTGCACTTCCGTTTTATTGAATCGCTTCGATTTTCTCATTGAAAAATTAAAATCGAAAGTTGTATAAAGCGGAAACATAATTTATAAATAAGAAACAACGAGTAGCGTAGAAGTAATTCAAGACAGCCTTATTGGTTGCGCACGGAAAAACAAGTTGATATAAGCTCTAAAAATAGAGCAAGCGGTCCATCTTATTATAGTCTATGGCCTATGGTTTATCCAAAGACTATATAATAAGATGGTCCGCTTGCTTACTTGCTTTAATAGTTCTGCTATTTGATGACCCGAATGACTTCTTTACGGAATTCCCGATTCCCTTTTGTTCTGTGCACTTACGTTTTATTTCATCTCGGAATTAGGTAAATGTAAGAGCGTAGAAGTAATTTAAGACTGCGTTGTTGGATGCGCACGGAAAAAGAACATACAAGCTCTAAAAAAAAGAGCAAGCGGTCCATCTTTGGTTTATCCTTTGGCCATGTAGTTAATTGTTTATAAACATATAAACATAGCTTTTCTAATCACTCGGAGTTACAAAATGCAGCCGTAGTGATAGTTCTTCTCTTTCGTGTTGTGTCCAGTGTGGTAGGACAAAGCAGACCCTTTACCACCATCCCTACTAAGCTATCTGTAATGTAAATGTATTATGCTAAAAAGAAAAAGTAAGTATCCCGTCGGATCAAATTGATCCATAGGGTCGGTGAAGCAGCGTTCACTAGTTTCTGTGGCCTCGGCATACTAGGTGAACAGCCGCCTTAACTCTACCCCAACTAAGGTCAGGTACTCGTCAGTGCTGGGTAGACTCGGGGACACCCCCCAGACCCAGCTGAAACGCGCTGCACGGCCACCGTGCCCCCAATGTATCATTATCATACACAGTTTTTTAATCCTATCATTCATTTACCATTGTGTTGTTTAGTAGTCGTTGAGAATTTAGTCTATATACTTAGGATTTTGAATTGACTTTCAGGGGTAAGAAAAGTCGAATTTCAAGCCGAGTCTTTAAGCCACGGATAGGCGTAGGCCGCATTAAATCTCTTCTTTTAGACAGAGTGTCTGTAAATAATAAGATAAGACTGGTTCTGTTTATAGAGCGCTGGTCCTAAAGTCAGGTCCCAGTTTTTCACACTGACACATCATTTTAGGTAAAGTAAAGCTGTTTGGGCGTTGTGCTGGCTATACAATCCTTTCTGCGTCGTTGAACTGTTCTTCACCTACTTGGCCCAGAAAAGGAATAGCTCTATATTTTGATATTATCAGTAATACATTATATTCTAAAATATTACCTCAATGTTACTAACTATGATTGTATAACTATGCCCTTTTGTTTTATTTGGAGCCCTCGCTCATGTTACTCGATACAATCAAGAATAGACACTCTACAGATTTGTTGCATGGTATCAATGTTCAATGCTCTTACTGCCGAATTGCAATAATGTACCGCGTCATAAGCAGACAGATGATGTTTTTAGTACCAAAAACGAAACATAAATAACCTTTAAATCCTTTAAAAGGAAATAATCTAGTGACTGCTGTTTTTATTGCATTAACTTTTCTTGGTACAAACGTGCTCTTCCATTCCTATACAGGTAGACCTTATAGACTTTATACTATTTATCAATACTTTTCTGATAAACTCTGTGCGCTCAACTGATTTCTAACGACTTCTCATCAAGGTCGAATTAATAAGAAGCTGACAATGATGTTGATTGCCTTCTGTTTTTTTGTAGGGGGGCCCCTGGTAGTAGGCTAGACATCAGTGGTTTTCACTAGAGGGCGCTCACAAGAGAGTCACTCAGGGACAGACAAGTTCAAGAATTCCCCAATAGTTTGTTGTTTGTCCCTCATTTCCGAGGATGACCACATGTCCCATTCGTAATGTGGCTTCTTTGGTAGTCTATTAGCCTATTAGTAAATATTGTATCAAGTTGTTTTCAACTAAGTTAAAAAAAATAACTTAATCGAATAGTAGTTTTGTTCGTACGATGTGTAATTGCATATAAAAACAACACAGGGTGTGTTAAACCTTATTTCATACAGATTTGCTTAATGTTAATGAATTGTCCCCCCATTTTGTTCAAACCAGAATTAATACACCCAAATGATACTTTTTTTTTTAAGTTTTGATAAAACAACTTGAAACTTGTGCCAATGTCACATAAACCAAAGAGGTTTACCAACCCATGCTATAGGTTTATTGTGACTTTGATAAGAGGTTCAATAGCTCTAGGAGAGGTTGTGATAATTATATATGATACGATACGCTCCTTAAGTGGTTCACGTGTGCCTGAAAAGTTTCAATAAATCAAGGGAGATTATCGATCTGACTTTAAGAAGTTAATAGATCGATCATGTCGTATTGTTTTAAATCAAGTGTATGTGTACATTGTGTGTGGTTGTGTGTCATTCTGTGTGCCAATGTATTTAGGTGCTCTACATTTGTTTAGGTCAGCTTGCTTTTTTTTTTGTTGACAGTTTATGATAAGACCTTAAGTATATACGTATTCTTGTGTGGGTTTGTGTGATAAGGGTAAGCCAAGAATTATACTAGGACCAGGGGTCGGCAACCTTTTGCTCACAGTGTGCCAAACTAGGATTTCTAAATCATTCAGCGTGCCAACGGCCTAAAAGTCAACCTGCTCCATTATACTTTTTAACCCTTACAGTCCCGGGCGCGTATATAGCGGAACTGAAGGCAGCATAGATAGAAGTAGGTCGGTACGGGAAGGGTTAAAATTATTTTTTTTGTATTTTTAATTGAACTCCGTAGCAAGACAAAGACCAAAAGCATAGGAACTCTATTGAGAAAATCGTTAAAGCGTTTTATATTTAATACAAAATTTTAACAACTTGTTTGTGATTATCATCCATTTTCTTTGCATTTATATCAAACACAATATTTTATTAATAAACTTTCACATTTAGGGTAAATTATTGTCTAAACATTATCATTTGGTTGTCAAGAGTCAAGATGAGGATCTAACACCTGTTAATGTTGCCATTAAAGTAAAAAGAATCAGACCAATACAGTTTAGTGGAATAGATACGTAGTAATCATACAAACTGGGTAGTTAATGTAATGTTTAAAAATATACATATGAATTCTTTAGTCATATAATAGTTTTATAATTTTCAAATACTTTTTACAGTTTGACCATTAGTAAGTTATCAATTGGAAGTCATTTATTCTATTATAAAAGAAACATATTAGAGATATTAGCACAAATAAAACGGGTTTATTATCTTTTATTTAAAACCCGTTCTCACTCACTTCACTTACGCCTACTACCCCTCTCGGGGCATAGGCCACCAACAAGGGCTCTCCAGCCATCCCGACCCCGAGCGAGTCTTTCCAACTGTCCCAAGAGTGGCCTGTTCTCTTGACGTCTGCATCCAGGTCTCGGCGCCAGCTGTTACGGGGTCGGCCTCTCTTCCTCTTTCCTTGGGGGTTCCACGATAGGGACTGTCTGGTGATGTTAGATGCTGGTTTTCGGAGTGTGTGCCCCAACCATCTCACGGTCATTTAATTCAATAGTGATGCCAAACAAGTTATGTTTCGTTATACAACAAATTTTACTGACTGTTTATTATTTCTTTATATAAATCCAACATAATTGTCTTTATTACAACATTTAATTATTAAAGAATTAAAATTAATTTACGTTAAACAGTTGTAAATAAACATTTCCTGCATTAATTGTTTGTCCATTTAAGAAGTTTATCTTTTAAATGTTTAAAATTCAACTGGCTGCATTTTAAAATCGCCAATATCCCAAACACATAAAAAAGATCTACATCTAAGAAGGTTGTAGTAAGATCAAACCAATTAGGCTTGATGTGGTATGAAAAAATGGCTTCAAAACTCCGCTTTGAGTACTTCGATGTACTTCTGAAAAAGCCCAACTATCCATCTTAATATTTACCATAATATAGGGATGTACAGGTAGGAACATGTTTTAAAATTGATTTCACGCCAAGATATATCCAGTTTCAATGCAAATTTATTCCAGTGGTCCTTGTATATGTAAGTTCAACTCATTGAAATGTGTCGCTCTGTCATTCAGAAACATCGGCTTCAACAGTCAGTTCTCCTCATTCAGAACCGGAAAATGTTGTTGTTGTTTTTTTCATCAATAAAAAACACATCTTGAGGTCCTCGCGTGCCATTGAAAATGTATCTGCGTGCCAAACTTGCGTGCCAAGTTTGGCACGCGTGCCTTAGGTTGCCTACCGCTGTACTAGGACATACACACACACACACACCAATCACATCATCCATTCAAAGAAATAGCAATTAGCCCTCCCACACACCCCACTGCGTTAAGACGGTGCTGCATGGTTATGTCAAGAACATTTTAACTGTCAAATATAAAAACTTTAGTTTTTATGGTTTGTTTTTGTTTCCTTCGATGTAGCCAATAATTGTGCTTATACTCCCCCCCCCCCCCCGCCCACACACATGTGTGTTATACTAGGCACTAAAACTAAAGGTGTGGGGAATAACATACTTGTAAACCTTGTATAGTGTCATGTCCCTCTATAGTTAATAAGACAATAACTGTCTATAACTTTACATTTTTATTTTTGTGTTTTAACATATTATTTAATCTTTCTCTATACAAGACACAGTCTATAGGACCCACAAAATTATAGTAGGCTATACTATGTACCAGGGCCTGGCAACCTTTTCATAATTGTGTGCCAAAGTGGGATTTCTAATTTATTCAGCGTGCCAACATCCTAAAAGCCATACTGCTTTAGCACTCAATTCCTTGTAAAAGAGAATTGAGTAGCCATTTTAGGGGGAAACCGCGTGCCACTGAAAATTGCTCTGCGTGCCAAGTCTAGTACGCGTGCCGTAGGTTGCCGACCTCTGTACCATAGTTTAATGCGCAGGCCTACATTCAGTGTAGAAGATGTTTATGTCAACCGAACATCCGTGGTTTAAGTATCTAGCCTTGTGTTTTGTCGACTTCGTTAGTTTTATCATAGATAAAATATCTATTGTTGTATA
The DNA here is from genome assembly GCA_949126835.1 of Anisus vortex. Lineage (NCBI taxonomy): Eukaryota > Metazoa > Mollusca > Gastropoda > Planorbidae > Anisus > Anisus vortex. The sequence continues at coordinate 5,887,117 of OX421495.1, forward strand.
ATTATGTTCTTTGAATTGTCAGATTTCCTTACTGATTCAGATAAGCATTCCCTACCCGATCGCCACTCAGGAAGAAAGTGAACTTGATCAATATGAATTAGTCTAGTTCTGAATAAGGAATAATGATATAATGCTTTTATATTCCTTACCCAATGTCTTGCTGTGTATTCGACAAACATATTTTTGCGTTGTATTTCTCAGTTCGAATGGTATTTCTGTGATATTTTTGCGTTGTATTTCTCAGTTCGAATGGTATTTCTGTGATATTTTTGCGTTGTATTTCTCAGTTCGAATGGTATTTCTGTGATATTTTTGCTTTGTATTTCTCAGTTCGAATGGTATTTCTGTGATATTTTTGCGTTGTATTTCTCAGTTCGAATGGTATTTCTGTGATATTTTTGCGTTGTATTTCTCAGTTCGAATGGTATTTCTGTGATATTTTTGCGTTGTATTTCTCAGTTCGAATGGTATTTCTGTGATATTTTTGCTTTGTATTTCTCAGTTAGAATGGTATTTCTGTGATATTTTTGCTTTGTATTTCTCAGTTCGAATGGTATTTCTGTGATATTTTTGCGTTGTATTTCTCAGTTAGAATGGTATTTCTGTGATATTTTTGCGTTGTATTTCTCAGTTAGAATGGTATTTCTGTGATATTTTTGCTTTGTATTTCTCAGTTCGAATGGTATTTCTGTGATATTTTTGCTTTGTATTTCTCAGTTCGAATGGTATTTCTGTGATATTTTTGCTTTGTATTTCTCAGTTCGAATGGTATTTCTGTGATATTTTTGCGTTGTATTTCTCAGTTCGAATGGTATTTCTGTGATATTTTTGCTTTGTATTTCTCAGTTCGAATGGTATTTCTGTGATATTTTTGCTTTGTATTTCTCAGTTCGAATGGTATTTCTGTGATATTTTTGCGTTGTATTTCTCAGTTCGAATGGTATTTCTGTGATATTTTTGCGTTGTATTTCTCAGTTCGAATGGTATTTCTGTGATATTTTTGCTTTGTATTTCTCAGTTCGAATGGTATTTCTGTGATATTTTTGCTTTGTATTTCTCAGTTCGAATGGTATTTCTGTGATATTTTTGCTTTGTATTTCTCAGTTCGAATGGTATTTCTGTGATATTTTTGCTTTGTATTTCTCAGTTCGAATGGTATTTCTGTGATATTTTTGCGTTGTATTTCTCAGTTCGAATGGTATTTCTGTGATATTTTTGCTTTGTATTTCTCAGTTCGAATGGTATTTCTGTGATATTTTTGCTTTGTATTTCTCAGTTCGAATGGTATTTCTGTGATATTTTTGCGTTGTATTTCTCAGTTCGAATGGTATTTCTGTGATATTTTTGCGTTGTATTTCTCAGTTCGAATGGTATTTCTGTGATATTTTTGCTTTGTATTTCTCAGTTAGAATGGTATTTCTGTGATATTTTTGCTTTGTATTTCTCAGTTCGAATGGTATTTCTGTGATATTTTTGCGTTGTATTTCTCAGTTCGAATGGTATTTCTGTGATATTTTTGCGTTGTATTTCTCAGTTCGAATGGTATTTCTGTGATATTTTTGCGTTGTATTTCTCAGTTAGAATGGTATTTCTGTGATATTTTTGCTTTGTATTTCTCAGTTCGAATGGTATTTCTGTGATATTTTTGCGTTGTATTTCTCAGTTCGAATGGTATTTCTGTGATATTTTTGCTTTGTATTTCTCAGTTCGAATGGTATTTCTGTGATATTTTTGCTTTGTATTTCTCAGTTCGAATGGTATTTCTGTGATATTTTTGCTTTGTATTTCTCAGTTCGAATGGTATTTCTGTGATATTTTTGCTTTGTATTTCTCAGTTCGAATGGTATTTCTGTGATATTTTTGCTTTGTATTTCTCAGTTCGAATGGTATTTCTGTGATATTTTTGCTTTGTATTTCTCAGTTCGAATGGTATTTCTGTGATATTTTTGCTTTGTATTTCTCAGTTAGAATGGTATTTCTGTGATATTTTTGCTTTGTATTTCTCAGTTCGAATGGTATTTCTGTGATATTTTTGCGTTGTATTTCTCAGTTCGAATGGTATTTCTGTGATATTTTTGCGTTGTATTTCTCAGTTCGAATGGTATTTCTGTGATATTTTTGCGTTGTATTTCTCAGTTAGAATGGTATTTCTGTGATATTTTTGCTTTGTATTTCTCAGTTCGAATGGTATTTCTGTGCATTATTACTTTTTTAATTTCTCTTTCCTTAAATCACATTTTGAATACAAAAAATGTATTTATTTATTTCTTGTGTAAAGTTTTTTTTAAAATATGATATAGTAAAATAAAATGCAAATATTTGCTTTAAAAGTTTAGAAACGCTGATGTATATAATTTAACTGAACTAGTCTCTATATATAATAAAACTCGGTGTATTATTACCAATGAGAAAGAATACACAATTACTTTTGTATATTAGACACAAACAGATTACATGCATACACACAGTCAAATAAAATATAATAATTACTATTGTTGGAAGCCGTTGAAGACTGTTACGTCTGTTCCGACTAATACAATTCATGCAGACGACTTTCTTGGCAAGTCAACCAAGAATAATGCCTCGTAGGTCATTAGCCAATCAAACGTGTCATTTCTTGAGCATGTATAATATTATCTTAAACTCAATTTAAGAATACTCTGTTGGTTTTTAAACCTGAAACCTTACTTCCTTGTTGCGTGCGTTGTACGATTTCTTTGAGGAACAAACCAGGAACTTAACATCATTTAAAACATGAATAAAGATGCAAGATTAGACTCGTAGGACGCAATAATCTTCTTTATAGAAGTAGCGTCTGTAATATATAAGATAAGATAGAAAGTAATTAAAATTATTGTAGCCATTCGTTCCGTCTGGTTCTACTATCCAATATGAATAGATAAATTAAGAGATGTTTTCTTATGTTATGTCCGGTATATCGAGTTTTACTACTACAAAATGTAGTAATTAGTTAGTACCCGTCGGACGACACTCTGAAAGGACGAGTTCTACTATCTCTTGTTACTCCCACCCTTCTCTTCCCCCTCCCCTCAACTCTCAATAGCTGTTATTTTACCAGGCTACCTCTATTGATCTATAAATTTATCTATTGATCCAACTATATTCATCTAATTATCTAGTCATTTCTAATAGGCCTCATTATTATCAATCCCTTGATCGTTGTGATCGTTGGGGGGAGCGAATGGACACCTCGGTCCAATCCTTTATGTTGTCGAATCAGCATCTCCGCTGACGGCCTCTCCGACGTCCACCTTCTACAGTGCCTATGATGATTGTAATAGGCCTATGTCAGTCTAAATATCACTCTACCGTCTTTGTGAAAAATTTAATCTATTAATCACACAATCTATCAATATGATATCGATCGACTGCCATTTCCTTACATATCGAAGAGTTTATATACCTACAACAATATAAACAGTGTGGTTGTGAAACATTATTACCTACACTAAAACACACACTACATGCACTATTCATAATACACCGTACATAGTACACTGTATAGAAATCTGCGTGTCTCGTATTGATTTTTCTTTCAATGAACGAGCAAAGAGTCGAGTGTGTTCGTGTGTCTCTGTAGGCCCTTACCAATCTTTGAGAATTTGTTTATTTTCGTGTGGTTATTCACCAAAAAATCTTGCCCTTAATGAGAAGAAACATAGTTTTTCTACACACACTATTAGCATATAGATTACATAAACTAGAAACGATTTCTCGCTGTCTAACACTGACCTTATAGCCTATATAAGGATCAATTCGTAATCGCCTATACAAGTCTATACTAACATAAAAAAGACATAAATGTTGTTACGACTCGTTTATATTGAGTTCAAAGTTCAAAGTGAATCTTGCTTTGTATTCAAGCCTTTCTATACTTTCTGTTAACAGCAGTCTTCTTCGCCATGGGTTTTAACTTGATTTCATTTAAATAGTAGATAATAACACTAGTCTTGCATTCAATATCATTCAGAAGGTTGTAGTAATTCAACAACTTGTGTAGAGCCATGTGAAATTTAATGAAGTTCAAAACATCAATGGACTATGGATATAAAAATATATCAATATAGGTTACATAAGAAATAAACTCTGGGTGCAAATAAACATGTTGCGACAACAAGAGCTGAACAAGAACTGACTAAAACTAGGGCTAAACTGCCGCTAAACCCCCACGAGGTAAAAAAAAATCTCCAACTCGGACTGGTCCCCCCCCCCCCCCCAGATGGGTCGATAGCCAAGACTTGTGCTTTTTTTTACGAAGGTTCAGAAAGTCAATCCACAGACTTTCAAATAAGCCAGAACCTCAACTTCCACGAGATGGACTATTACAATTTATTTAAAATAATATCTCGAAGGTCATAGCGCCCCACCTCTCCTCAGACTCTAATACGAGCAATGAATGGTTAATGTTTAGTACTCCCTCTCTTGAACTTAAGTTCGTAACAATGGTCACACACTCTTTGAGACCATAGTGATAATTGATATTACAAAATGTTAACTTGGAGCGAAGGTATGATATATTATTAGGCCTAAGCCTTTTTTATTTTTAACTATAGGTGTCTATCCCGGTAGTTTTTTTAATTATATTTTGGCGAAACCCGGTTCTCGATAAGGCACAGGGCACAGGTATTTGGTAAACCCTGCCCTAGACTGCCTTAGACCTCTACGGGGCCTGTTAATAATCATTTGAGTTAGTGAGCTACCATGAAAATCCATTTAAATTAATTTCTATTGACAGAAATGCACAATGTTGTGTTTCCTTCCAATATTGAATAGATACGCACATTGTTGTTGTTTTTTGTTATTGTGTTTTGTGTCTCTCGTTAAACACGACATACTAATACAAAGGTGTGTTACTGTCTGTGTATGTGCGCATGTGTGTGAGTGCAGTGAATTTATTAATGAAATAATAGAACACAATAGCTCAGGTTAGTTGCTGAGAGACGAATAGGAACATATTATGACAAGTAGCTTGTGTGCTGAAGTATCGGGTGTGTGTGTATGTTTTTGAAGCAAAATAGCATAGGTCCAGACAGTCTGTAGCATAACTAGAAGGAGCTTATGGGGCGGCCCTTCCCAGGCGACAAACCGACTCTTTCTTATTACTCTGTGTACGTTAGCTTACGAACACATAATACCAACATTCTTAAGCGCCTATTTCGAACACCGCCCCGGACGCCCTTTTCCATAGCTACGCCACTGTTATGTATATTATAAGCTAATACATGGAAGTTTTAAATGGGTCTATATATTATGTTAGTGAAAAGAAGAAGAATTCAGGGAAGGGCAACTCTTTATTATGCTCTTCAGATGACGCTCATGCCGGTGTTGAATTTTCCGATAAGAAATATATGAATGAATGGCTGATTGATGTAAAGATGATCAAAGCAATACAAAAGACCATAATATAAGGCATTGGTACGGTGTTGTCCGTCCACTTTTGTAGATCTGAAATTGGTAGGTCTACCCCAAACATAAAGCGAATAAAATCTAGTAAAATCTGGTGATACGCTATAGAAGTAGTGATACATTATAGCAGTGGAGATACGATATTGCACAGTTGATACGATATTGCACAGTTGATACGATATTGCACAGTTGATACGATATTGCAGTGGAAATACGATATTGCAGTGGAGATACGATATTGCAGTGGAGATACGATATTGCAGTGGAGATACGATATTGCACTGGTGATACGATATTGCACAGTTGATACGATATTGCACAGTTGATACGATATTGCAGTGGATGATATTATATGGCAGTAGTGATAGGCCTACTATAAGACAGTAGTGATACGATCTGGTACTGGCGATAAGACACACTTAGCTATAATTTTCACCGTGTGTTTTTTTTTTAAGTCGTTCACTATGTGGGTAATGAGTCGTCTGCGACACTAATCTGGTCCATCTGGTTTGTCGACTTCATTGTATGTTGTATGTTAATTAAATGTGAAACTATAATGTTTAGACGGCCATAAACAGACTAATGGACCATGTAACTTGTCATGAGTCCTATTTAAAATGTTTCATTTGTTATGATTTTGATTTTGTATTATCCAGATATTACTCTCAGAAATAAATAAAGTATATCATTTGTTATGTTGTTTTTGTATTTCCAGATATTACTCTCATAAATAGATGAAGTGTATCATTTGTTATGATGTTGCTGTTTTTCTGTATTTCCAGATATTACTCTCAGAACTAGATGAAGTGAAAAGCAAGCTCGACCTGCTCAGAAAAAGGGGAGGGGCCATAATCTGCCACAGTTCTGATCTTGATGAGAAGCACGACGTGCACAAAAGTCTAGCAGACGTCAACCGACAGTGGCTGACTTTACAGGTAACTCTCATAAAAAAGGTAGATTGTCACCCCCCCCCCCCCCCTTCCTTTTGACAGGAATGATACTAATACAAGTACTTGTAAAATATCCCTTAGCGGTGTTATGAAGTTCCCAGTATTTTCATGTCGCACAATGTTAAATTTAAAGCAGCGGTTCCTAAAACCTGTGGTAGTCCTACGCAATAGTTTCAGGAACGTAATCAATAACAATGGTGTTACAGTATTTTTCTTGATTATTATTATTATTACTGAGGCGTGTAATGTTCTATACTATACTGATAACATAAATAGACTTGAGCACACATTAGATCTGGTTCAGACGAAAGTTTATTACTTATACAAAACCTCAGTGGACGAAGCACAATAATATAATTACACACAGTTTCCAAATGTCTTTCAAAATCTTCAATAATATATTTCTTCCTTAATATCTTTATACATTACTTCTCACTCGAGCATTGTATTTAGCTCTTTAAAATATACTTTATTTATTCAACACTATTCAAAGTCTCACTTTGGACTTGAATCAACGTAAGTTTTAACACATATAGTTCAACCGAACTTATTATAAAATCAACCTTCTATCTGAAGGATCCACCATGTACTGATGTTTGACCCTGATATTCTCTCCCTTGTCAACTCTTGACCACTCATACAAATCATGCTTTTCTTACATACTTCTTTTGCACACTTCCCTACTGTTTATTTATTTAGGGAAAAACTTCACTCACTCATTCAACTATTTAGCATCATGTTGCAGTGAATAAAACTGAACTGTAACAATTGGGAATCGCGGAATTAGCAACAAATAAGCAACAATCTTTGATAACTGGGTTTATGACGAGGTCATGTGGCGTACGTACAAAGTATTTAAATATATAGCAAATAATCAAGTAGTATTGGAAAGAAAACAGACTGTAAACTGTAAATTAATAATTTAGTTAGGGAGCTTTGGATTATTTGTTTTTGTAAGGGTTTTTTTTTTTTGTTTGTTTGTTTTTAACTATTTAAATTTGTTTACATGGAAGAAGAAATTGTAAGATCAAATATTTTTTTTAAAACGAAGATTAATAAATGTAATAGCTTTATGTGCAATACATGCGTTAGTCTGACAGTCTGACCCAGTTATAATGACCTCTCTACCACCTCCCCCAGGCCAGAGTCGTAGAGCACACGCAGAAGTTGTCCGACGCAGCAGACTTGTCTCATGCCATTGACGACCTCGGAAGGGGCATAGTGGAATGGCTGGAAGAAGCGGAGGTTTTGCTCATATCGGATCTCAGCTGGACAAACGCTGACCAATTAAAAGATCTACTAAGGGTTCACAAGGTGAGTCCATCTTAAGGTGTGTTAAATGTGTGTACGGCTGTGTCTTTGCGTTTAGAACTTTTTTTCCAAGCTGTGCCCATTATGACCTTCTTTAGTAGGGTAGGGATAGGATTTAGACGTCTACCTTCAAGAACTTATATCAAAGCACGCGCCATTAAGGGACCTGCGCTCCTCATCACAGTCATTCCTTAAAACTCCCAGTGTTGCTGGACACAAAAAAGAAGTAGTGTACCTTGGAGTGCGCTCATTTCAGTCTGTGGCGCCTTCCAAATGGAACAGCTTGCCTCAGAAACTGAAAGAATCTGAGACAAGAGAGTCTTTTTAAAGACCTTTCTCTTTGGTTAGTGGATGTGTGCTTTACATGCCAATAAAACTGCCACTGCAATTTATTCCAAGAGTGCACTGAGTATGCTAAATTTAATAGCATGGATACAAGCGCTATATAAATAACCATTATTATTTTATTATTATTATTATTATTAGTTCTTGAAACTAGTCAGCGCTCTATTTCAGACTGTTTTGGCTCCATCCTGCATCACAAGATCATTCCATTCATATAGTCTTTTATTATAGACTATAGACCTATATTCACGACTTTCTGTTAGTATTTAAAAAAAAAACAGAAACTATATTTGTAGAAAGCCTTTTTACAACAACAATATGAAATGTTTCGGGTTTTCCCGCCAATGATGACTGCTTTAGCCTACCAAAATCCATCACTTCTGTCAAATACTTAAGTTTAGTTCTAAATATTTTATAAGACGCTACTTTGACTAAACATTTTAAGTAAGCTTAGAGGAAGTTTCTGAATGCTAACAAAATGTTTATACAATAACAACAAAAAACGCAAATGTATACTTTACTTTCTCTCTCTATCTCTCCCTCTCTCTCACTCTCTCATTCCTCTCCGTGCCGGCTGGTGCTTGAGGCGAAAGCCAAAAGATCTCGTACTGTTGCAGCTGGCGGGGCTGTTTCTAGGTTCAGGCCTCTAGCCTCCAGGTCCCTTTCTTTACGTTACTAAGAAAACTCAATTGAATATATTTGGTTTTACAATTTCTCATATAGTGACACTAATGCTTTTGCTGCTTCTGCCTCCTAAGCCAAAAGTTTCTCTTGTAAATTCATCTGCTCTTTTACATCTGTTTCTTCCCAGAGGATCCACAAGGAGCTCGACTGTAATCAGGACAAGGTCATTGCTTTAAATGCTATGGTCAAGCAGTTCCAGCAGGTCTGTGAATCCCCTAGCAAAATGGTCGTAATCAATGACCTTAAAGACAGAGTCAACGTAGTACAGACAAGAACAGGTCAGTACTGAATAATTCGCATCAAGCATTTTATTGTTTTCTACGTTATTACATTAATGAAAATCACGATTTGTTATATTGTCTGATACATGTGGTCTGTTTTATTGTATGCACTATTGTCTGTAATATTGTCTGTCTTCTCTATTGTCTGTTATATTACAGCGTATTCAAAACAGTGCCGCACGCCTGGTCATGCGTAAGTCAAGGCGTGATTCTTTGATAGTTCTCCTGCGTCGGCTCCATTGGCTCCCCCGTGAAAGCCAGAATTTAATATAAAGTGGCGCTACTTCGCCATCAGTGCATTTTTAATAACGAGATTCCTTCCTATCTCAAGGACCTAATTATACCATATGTCCCGCAAAGAACACTTCGTTCTACCAACTCATCGCTTCTGGAAGAGCCCCGTTTCTCTCTGACGATTGGCCTTAGAGCCTTCTCAGTATCCGTCCGAATGTGTGGAATCTACTTCCCATTCATCTCAGGCGAACAAAAATACTTTCAAAAAGAACTTAAAAACTCATTATTTCAATATTTACCTTATATAACATGCTCTAGACTCCTACTGTCTTACTTATATATTGGTTCGGATAATGCTACTGTACATTTTTTTATTTGTCTTTTTTAAATCATCTATTAGCTTTGTCTCCTAGCCTGGAGTAATATCCGTGTTCTTAGTTGTATGTTAAATGCGCTCTGAGCTTACATTATGTTTGTTGGCAGCGCTATACAAATATTATTATTATTATATGTTTAATTGTCTTCTCTATTGTCTGCTATGTTGTCTGTTTGTCTTCTCTATTGTCTATTATCATGCCTGTTTAATTGTTTTCTCTGTCGTCTGTTATATTGTCTGTTTAATTGTCTGCTATATTGTCTTCTCTATTGTCTGGTATGAGGTATATTTGTCTTCTCTATTGTTTGTTATATTTTCTTTCACAGAGGATCAGCTGAGCACGCTTGACGATGCCAACAGAAAAATTGAATCCTTCGAGAAAGAGGTGAACGACCTGATGAAATGGCTGGAGCAGACAAGGTCAAAGCTGACCATGAGGGACACTACCACTGACCTACACAACCAATTGGCAGTTCAAGAGGTATTGTTTACTTGTTGTTTGATTTAGTCAATACCAGTTCTGCCGGTACGCCATATTTGGTGGAGTAACTTAACCGGAATCAATTTTTTCTTTGGCCTTTCATTAAATAACTTGGCTTTTATTTTGTCCACCAAAGACATTTTCAAAAATGCACAGAAGGAAACATGTGAGCATGACGATGCCTAGCTGTATTCTACTTCCTCCCTCCCCCTTCTCAAACCGACGTTGAGGTCTCAATAGAGCAGTACACATAGTGTTGTTTGCCATTTTCTAATTGACTTGCCAGCTAGGTTGAGAACTTGAGAGGGCGAAACAAGAGCCTCATTCTGAGACCGAAACGCCCAAACTCATTATATCTGAAAATCCTGGGGACTGCCATGCAAAGTTCTGGCTACTAAATCCCCTAGGCTATAATACCTTGGGACTAACAGCCAATAATATTTCCTAACCATAAATGGCCACAGACTCCCAAGGAATTGTTGACTCTAAGTTTTCCTATTCACAAATTTTTTGTTAATAAATGTTGAAAATGATGGTGCTTTAAAACAGAGGCTGGCAACCTTGTCATAATAGAGTGCCACAGTAGGATTTCTAATTCATTCAGCGTGCCAACAGCCTAATAGTCAACCACCGGCACCAATCAATTTCTCGTAGAAGATACTTAAAATGCCTTTTTGGGGGACTTCCTCAAGTTTTTGAAAATCGTTTTTGCCTGCCAAGTCTGGCACGCATGCCGTAGGTTGCCGACCCCTGCTTTAAATGACCCCCCCCCCCCCCCCGGTAAAGTAAGTATTTAGTTTAAATGTAGGTAGAAACGCAAAGTGCCCGTTTCAAACCCGTTATTTTAGCAGACGGTCAGGTAATAAATTGTAAGAAGAAGGATCGAACTGTGTTCGCCCGAATCTTACAGCGGATGGGCATATCTTTTTAAAACGTAAGAAGTAGACCTACATTTGGGTGGATATGCGTTTGTTCCTATCTTATATAAGGCAACGTGTGTGTAATCTTTCCAAATTATTAAATTTGCGCGTACTTTACTTTATCTGAATGTAGGCCTATGTGGGAGAAGGCTTTTTTTAATGTCTGAAGTATTTCGTAACATCTATGTAACATCCCCATGTGTTGTACGTTACATTATTTCCACTCGTCAAGACAGCTCTCACAACAAACATGGGATGCACTTCATATATTTCACCTCATACACAGAATACAACTCCAATGCTTAGACATATATATTTTATTCACGATACATACAAAATAGTTCATGAGACATCAAGTAACACTTCTCAACATTAATTCCATAGTTCCAAAAATCAATTCTATACAGTGTCATTATAACTGTACATCCAAAAACATAGTCTCACTAACATCATCAAAATACGTCTTCACTCTACGATTACTTCTACATGTTACACACTCGCTCTTGTTTTTCTATTCACTCCTCTCTCTCCCCTTCTCATAACCCGTGTTTGTACAAAACTGGTCAAACTACTGTGCCCAACACAGTCCTGGTCGCAATGACCAGTCACGGTCTACTGACCAACATTAACAGTCGTTACACGCCCCTTCTCCTCATCAAAAAATTTGGACACCAAATTTTTTAGTAAAACATAAAATAATCATTGTCTACCAAAAAATAAAAAAATATCCATTATTAAATATATCAAACATGTTTATCAACTTACGACAAACTGTTATAATGTAATAAAATCTATGTTAAATAATACAAATCCCATATTTTCATCTTGTCACTATGTTATGCGACCAAATCCACCAAAATTGTTCATCATATTTTACACTTACTTATAATTATAATAATGATCACTGTCACAACAAAATGTTTTTTTATATGACCAAAAAATTCAACAATATCAACTCTCTTAATTTAACTCCTAACCTCCAATCATACATTATCTATTCCAGTGTGTCGATAAACAATACCTCTTCATATTGATTTATTTTATACTACTTAATAATATATTATACTTCTTTGTTACTCAAACAATACAGAAATATATATATATCTTTAACATACATTTTACACTAAAATATACACAGAAAAATTTCATAACAATATGTATCTTAATAATAAAAAAATTGATTTGACAAATTCATGATTCTGTCCAATGAACACTAGTCTGAAATTATCAATGTATAGTCTTTTACAATTTCTGGCTTATATGTTTCAATTCAGTCTCAGTCTCATAGTTTTGATCATATTCAATCTGTCTTGATAAGAAATCTGCCACAATGTTATCTTTGCCTTTAATTGCTTTTATTTCAAACTGGTAGTCTAGCAAAATCAGGAACCATCTATTTATTTTGCTATTTGCAATTCTCTTCTTATTCAAAGCCATTAGTGGTTTATGGTCAGTGAGTAACGTAAATTTCTTTCCTAGTAAGTACTTTTGCAATTTGGTCAAAGCCCAAACCACCGCTAAACATTCTTTTTCAATCGTTGAGTAATTAACCTCACACTTGGTTAAAGCTCTACTGAGATATAGAATTTGTTTCAATACATTCTCTACTTCCTGCATCAAACAAGCACCCAAAGCTATATTTGAGGCATCTGTAACAAGTATGAACTCTTTGCTTAGATTTGGTGTAATCAGAATTTGCTCACTCTGAAATACTCCTTGTATCTTATTCAATGCGTTCTGACATTCTGACGTCCATTCTATATGTTTCTTTTTATCTTTGGTTATTAGTATTCTCAGTGGTGCAGTGATGTCAGCAAAATTGGCTATAAAAGTACTGTAGAAGTTGCATAAACCAAGTATGCCTTTGACTTCTTTCTGAGATTTTGGTATCTTAATGTTTAGTATCTTGTCTCTGTTTATATCAGTTGGTTGTACCTTACTGTTTCCTACTCTAAAACCTAGGAAATCAATGCTACTCTGTGCAAACTTTAGTTTTTCTGGTGCAATAGTGACACCATATTGTCTCAGCCTTGTTAATACTTCTTTAACTGTAGCAATATGAGATTTCCAGTCTTTTGTATGAATGCAGATATCATCTACAAAATGTACCACATTTGGAACGCCTGCTAACATTTCTCTCATAAATCGTGAGAAAGTAGCTGTAGAGTTTACCAATCCGAATGGCATTACTGTCCATTCAAAAAGTCCTTCGTCTGTTGCGAAAGCTGTGTAAGGAATTGAACTTTCTTCCATGGCTATCTGCCAAAAACCACGATTGAGATCAAAATGTGTATATATTTCAGAAGAACCTATTTCCTCTAAAAGTTCTCTGGTATCTCTAATCGGTTCTGCATCAACCTTTTTGACTTTATTCAGTTCTCTGAAATCACAACATAATCTGATTTGTCCCGACTTTTTTCTAACTACCACTACGGGTGATGCAAATGAAGCATTTGATCGTCTAATTTTCTTGGTCTTGATCAATTGATCCAGTTCTTTCTTGACACTTTCTCTGTATGCATATGGTATTGGATATTGCTTTTGTTTCAAATTGGTATCTCTGATGATTTCAATTCTATGTTGTATCCTATCAGTGTGACCAATTTCATTTGTTATGACATCCCTGAATTCCTTCATCAAGTTTCTCAATTGCCCTTCATATTTAACAGGTACTATATTTCTATTATTGATGTCATTGTCTAGTTGTACTACTGTAGCTACTGTTCTTACGTCTTGTAGTAGTTGGACTTGTCCATTCATTCCTTCATTTGTGGTATCTTTGTCCACAGTTGTTTTCATTTCTTCTGTTACTTTTGTTAACCTCTCGGGTTTGTCATCATATTTTCTCAATAGATCAATATGTAACACTTTTGGATTTCCCTTCATGTTAACTATGTAGTCAACTTTATTCACCTTTTTTATGACAATGTATGGTCCTTCCCATACTGTCTCACCTCTATTCTTTGGAAGACCCACATATACCTGGTCACCTTCCCTCAAAGTCCGTAAGCATCTGTTAGCGTTTTTTATATTCATCTGCCTCTTAGCTTCTCTGTCTGCATTCTCCTGTGCGTTTTGTATTCCATACAGTATTCTCTCCCTCACCTCTGTCACAACTTCAAACGAGTCATCCTCTGCCACTCTCTGTCCTAACATTCTTCCTTTGAATATGGATAGTGGTCCTCTAGGATTTGCACCGTACATCAATTCAAAAGGGGAAAATCCTGTAGAATCTTGTCTCACTTCCCTATATGCGAACAATACCATGGGAATGAATTTGTTCCAGTTGTTCGGATGATCATTACTCGCCTTAGCTAACATGATCTTCAATGTCTTGTTCCATCTCTCGTTCATCCCATTTGCTTGCGGTCTATATATGGTTGAGTATACTTGCGTTATACCCAATAGTCTTGTTATGGCATTGGTGATATGAGATGTGAACTGTGTACCATTGTCAGATAATATTATATCTGGGAATCCGTATCTACTAAATATATCTAGTAGAGCTGTGCAAACTTTCTCCGATGTCACATTGCGCAGAGGTATAGCCTCTGGCCATCTGGTAGCAGTATCAATAACAGTAAGGATATATTTGTGTCCTTCACTTGAGGTATGGCACATTGGTCCGACGATATCTATCGCTATTTTCTCGAATGGTCTCCCAACTTTATCTGTAGGTTGAATAGGTGCTCTGTGTTTCCCGTGCATAGGGTTTTTAGTAATACACAATTTGCATCGGCTTATATGACTTTTTATGTCCTTTCTTATATTGGGCCAGAAGAAATTCTGTGCTACTCTTTGGTACGTTTTCCGTACGCTCATATGCCCTGCCAATGGACTGTCATGAGCCGCACGCAAAACAATGTCTCTCAATTCTGTAGGAACCACAATTTGGTTATAAGTGACCTTTTTGTTTTGAAACTTTCTCGTCAGTACTTCATTTACATAATAGAATGTATGTCCCCTATACTTGGCTTGCTTCTGATCAATTCTCTGTCTAATCTTATCCAAACTGGTATCCTTTGTTTGCATATCAATTAACTTCTCTCTAGTGATATCCTCTTTGATCTCTAATATTTCTTCTGTGCTTAATACTTGTGTTTCTTTTTCACTCTCCTGAGTTCTTGCTCTAGTCATTGTAACATATACTGCGTTGCACTCTTTTTCCTCCTGCTTTTGTAACCATTGCTCAAATAAATGCTCTGAGTCATCTGGCAAGCTCGGGATATTGCCTATAATCAGAGGACATATTGCGTTTGTCATAACTGTTGCAATCACCTCTCCTGTAACCCATGGCGAATCTATTATAATTGTTGCAGTTCTGCAGCTAATTTCTTTCTGATTTGCCATTCTTATGTTTGTGAGCTTGTCTGTGTAGTGTGTATCATCTACTAGCTTCTCATCAATCACAATAGTAGTACATCCTGAATCTCTCAAACATAGAGTTTTCTTCCCATTAACATATGCTGGGTAGAACTTCAACTTGCCCTGTGTATCCAGGATAGTTGATACATAATGTCGTTCACCATTATCACTAGCAAGCTCTTTCTTTTTTGTTTGCTGATCATCTTGTATGTCTTGTCTCTGAGTTCGTCTTCCTCTTTCTTCATTCCTTTGTCTTTGTGGACTTTGATTTGGTGATGTTCTCTCCACTGGCTTTTGTGTAACTTTACTTCTGCAATTTCTCCGTATATGCCCCATTTTGTTGCAATTCCAACAAATGATATTTCTTTTCTTATTGTAATTGGGCAAACTAATAAATCTCTTGCTATCATTACGATGATGTCTGTTCATATCATTATTACTGTTGAATCTGTCACTGTTATTAAAATAGCCATTATTGAATCTGCCTTTGTTATTAAAATTGCTATTGTTAAATTTGCCACTGTTATTAAAATTGCCACTGTTGTTGAATCGAGGACTTGACATAGCTGCAATAGTATTATTTCTATTATCCATTTCCTCATGCGGATGTGCATCCTTATAGTCTGACAATGCAATTATCAGTTTTTCTTCACTATTAATCTTTCTTTCTTTCAAAAAAGTAAATAGACTTTGTGATGCGTTGGTGAGAACTTTGTTGACCACATACATTTCTAAGATTTGCTGCGGATTGAGTACATCAATCTTTGTTATTTCTAGCCAATTCATTAGTAATGCATGGATTTCATGAACCAATGCCTTGGGATCTTTGTTTCTCTCTAACATGATATCTTGGAATTTCTTCCTGTATGTTTCTTCTGTTTGGCCAAAATGAGTTAACAGATTACTTTTCACAATGTCGTAATTGTTCCTCTCATGTTCTTTTATGTATGAAATTACATTTATTGCCTCACCTGTCACTTTGGACAATATAAGCGTTGCCCACTTTTCTTTCGCAATCTTATTTTGTGTAGCCAGACATTCAAACATCATTAGGTAACTCTCAATTTTCTCCTCTTTTGGATTGAAATATTTCATTTTGATAGTATCCTCTTTGCTTCTACATGATTTCATTTCTGTCATAGTCCCTTGACTGAGTTTTAATTGTTCCAGTTTAAGTTCTTCTATCTTTTCTTCATGTTGCCTAATTTCTTTAAGTCTTTCATTTACTCTTTCTTCCTCTTCTGCTTTTCTTTTAGTCTCTTCTGCTTCTCTTTTTGTTTCTCTTTCAAAAAGTCTCTGTTCCCTTTCATCATCCGCTGTAATCTTTTTGGCTATCCAACTTTCCAATTCTTCACCCTTATATCCCAATCTACCTCCAAGTTCCATTAATTTTTCAAATTTGTCCATTGTCAAAAATTACTTGTAGTACAATTATGTTATCAAACAAGTTATTCAAATAATATGACACACATGAATAAAAGTATCAAATCAAAAAAATGAGTTTGTGAATATATAACATTATTTTCTCTTAGTAATTGTATGCATCATTATAAAATTCAATAACAATAAGAATAAATGAACAATAGTGAAATATAACTAATCAATAATTCAACAAAGTACAAATATAAATACAAATAGATAGACAAATATGTATACAAACAGAACAATGAATAAACGACCAATATATATGTCTATTTAGAACAACAAATAGAAGAATATGTAAACAGAAGAATACAACAAAAATAACAATAACAAAGTATAGTACAAGTTTAACACATAAACATCAACAACAAATTTAAACACTTTATAAAAAATAACAAATAATGCAAAGATATAATTATATGTATAAACAATTTACAAACAAAATACTATACAACTAAACAATTAATTATATATTTTAACAAAACGAAGGCTGCAACACTATCATTACCAGTGTAAACGTTCCTTCAAGTTGAGAAAATACAAGGTATACTAATATAGTTTGTAAAGCTAAACAGTTCTTAATCCGATTGTGAAATCTGAAATTTCCACGTGATTCCTCCTCTTTTCAATTCGCTATAAATGTCCATATGATTACTTATCTCCCATCTTGACTTATGTAAGATAACAATATAACAAAGTTTATAGTCTTTCCACATCGAACAGCTCCAATTAAATTCTTGTTATATTCATAAGTACTAATAGTTCTCTTTTAAATCCACGTTGCGTAGATATAAACATAAATGTTTAGTCCGTAACAACTATTATTAAGTTCATAAACACAACTTCAGTTCACTTTCTGTTGTCATATGGTACAACTCCCATTGCAATATTACTATTTTTAGTCTTAAGTCGTTCACAAATATCACTGACTTTAACAAAATTATTCCGTGCTCAATGCACTGTTCATGTTTTGGATACTCCTTTTCATATTTACGTGATAAATCAATTAGTCCCGTCCGTCATGAAAAATTATAATGTTTATGACATTCTTCAGCTCACCTTGCTATATCCATTAGTAGGTCAGCAATTTCCGTTGAGAACTCCAACGTGTCGCATCATGTAACATGTCGCTTTAACTTCTGACACCATTATGTAACATCCCCATGTGTTGTACGTTACATTATTTCCACTCGTCAAGACAGCTCTCACAACAAACATGGGATGCACTTCATATATTTCACCTCATACACAGAATACAACTCCAATGCTTAGACATATATATTTTATTCACGATACATACAAAATAGTTCATGAGACATCAAGTAACACTTCTCAACATTAATTCCATAGTTCCAAAAATCAATTCTATACAGTGTCATTATAACTGTACATCCAAAAACATAGTCTCACTAACATCATCAAAATACGTCTTCACTCTACGATTACTTCTACATGTTACACACTCGCTCTTGTTTTTCTATTCACTCCTCTCTCTCCCCTTCTCATAACCCGTGTTTGTACAAAACTGGTCAAACTACTGTGCCCAACACAGTCCTGGTCGCAATGACCAGTCACGGTCTACTGACCAACATTAACAGTCGTTACAATCTAGATCTAGGATTTAATTTATTGACCTTTTCTAAAATGTTGCTTATCAAATCATAAATCTTTCTTTAACAAAGAAGAATGTTATACTTATTTTCCCCTTAAAGTGAACATTTATATTTGTTTCGCTGTCTTTGATAAAAGTTGTCCATTTTAAATGTACAGGGAGAGATAACCATTGTTTATTTATTACCATTTATATAGGTTACTTCCCTTTGAAACCCTGCCACCCGCACGAGTTTTACTTTAAAAAAAATCTTCAGTATACTTTTTAAGTATTGACCTACCAGTTAAGCGAGGTTTTTTAAAAAGTGAAACTCACTAGACAAATTTTGGCGGATTACACACTCCAATATCCACAAAGTCAAACATACATACACACTATTAAATTAACTCCCTTTTCTCAACTCCACCCCCTCTCCCTCTCGCACTTCGGGGTTTGGGAAGTTCGGAGGTAAAAATAAAATGCGGCGGTGTGAAGTGTTACAGCCAGCTACAGGGTATGATGACGTCAAAAAGGCGGGCGTGTGAGAGCATCACTGCGCGGGGTCGCCCGCCTCGCGCTAACACACGGGAGACGAAGGAAAACACGGGGGTGTGATAGGAGGGGAGGAATCGAAAGGCGGTGGTGGCGAGCGCACATACAGCTTGTGAATATATTTCTAGCGGTTTCCAGGTCGTGGTACACGATTCAAATATTTTTTTTACCGCACACACGCATACGCAAAGAAAATTGCGTTTGAAGTAACGAAATAGCATCGATGAACAACAAAGACTTTACTGTACGCGTGTGTGCTAGTCCACACGTTAATTTGTATACGATTGAGTACAGATCGATTCGTGTGTTCTGCCGGTGTTGTGTGTAGTTTTTTTCTTGGACACTTTCCAATAATATTATAGGCGGGGATTATTCTTCTTGGAGTGCCAACGCAATGAAAGTGTGTATTATATAATTGTATATAACCTCAATATATACACACCTTACAGTGGAAATAAGTGCTTCTGTGAATCTATAAGCATCTGAAACGTGTGTTCTCGGTGTGTGTGTGTGTGTGATTTTTCATTGAATACCCGTTATTCTAGATACCTGGATCTATGTGTAGTGTAGGATGTGCTGTGTTTTTTTTAAACGTAAAAATTGAACGTTTAGTGTAAACATTGGGTCACGTGATTATCTTTCGTTTAAAGTTTAAAGGTATGGATTATATAAATAGATTTGTAGCACCCTGTAGACTTGTGTGTCTTTGGAGAGGGAAGATTTTAATTTTGGTCGCGTTTTAGGACACTTTAATTATCTATTTTATTAAAATTAAATTGTTGTGTTTACTTGTATGATTTGTTAAATCTGGCCTAAAATTATCTGCGTTAAACTCTTAAACGTCTGGAAGTTATTGCGTTCATTGCAACGGGAGTTATCGCCCTTGTCGCCCTTGGCTACTGCACAAGATGCTATTTTTCTCTGGGCTCTCTTTAATGTCAACCTCGCTTTCTCTCTCCTTTAGTCTCTCTAACTCTTCTATCTGAATATCTACCTCTCTCTCTCTCTCCCTCTGCTTCTCTCTATATTTCTCTTCTCTCTGTGTTTCTGCCTCTCCTTCAACTTGTGTCTCTCTAACTCTCTTTCTCTCTCTTTCCAGTCTGTATTTCTTCGTCTATGTCTTTCTGCCTCTCCCAATCTCTCTCTTTTTAATTCTACCCCTCTCTCTCTCCCTGTTTCTCTCTGTATTTCTATCGCTCTTGGCTTCTTCTCCCACTCGCTCTTTCCAACCCTCTACCTCTCTTTGTTAACCTGTCGTTTTTACCCTCTTTTTCTCTCTCTCTCTTTCTACTGCTCTCTCTCTCTCTCCATAATTACGTGCCTCTTTTTTTTTTATTATTATTACTTTCGTCTCTCTTTTTCTTTTTTTTTTTTTTTTTTACTATTACTTTCTCAACCCCTTACTTCTCTTTCTTTCTTTCTTTCTCTCTCTCTCTCTTTCTACTTTATGCTTAAGCATAATGCATACGAATTCACTCACTTGGAGAACGCTAAGGCTAGCGACTCACTCAAAGCTTGGTGGGCGAAATGTCACAACAACGGACGAATCCCCATCAAAGCAGGCATAAAACCTAATTTCATGATGCCTGACACACGGGCGATATAGAAAGAAGCCATCCATCGTCAAAAAGTCAAACTACCATGATTAGATTTGACATCCTTCGATGTCATCGTGTCAGACTGGCAGCTGACACACAATCCTCAATCACTAAATCCCCGACTTCCATCCACCACAACATATTTCTTATTCCGCCAAAAAAAATATAATAACAACCTGGTAAATAGTTCCCCTGTACTCAACACTGACAGCGTAGGGTTCTGTATGATTTGGCTACTTAGAAGCACATGTTAATCTTCCTTTTTAATGACATCCACATGTTACGTCATAGCACACCAGGGAACTGTAGTATTAGGTAATCATATGTAGGCATAGGCCTACTAACTATATTTATTACAACCACACAAAAAAAAAATGGCGCGCTAACGTTTTCCTGGGAAATGTGAGTCAGTTCACTCTGACATAAGTGACTTCAAAGTGGCTTGCATGATTCACATAAATAAGTCAATTTTACATAATTTATGCCAATAAGTCTGATTTATATGATTCACACCAATAAGTTTCTTTTACTTAATCAACATCAATAAGTCTTGATTATCTAATCTACATCAATAAGTCTTGTTTACCTAATCTACATCAATAAGTCTTGTTTATCTAATCTACATCAATAAGTCTTGTTTACCTAATCTATTCAACCTTTTATACGATTGGTCAGTTGCACGTTATCTTTCTTCCCTCGGTCAATTGTAATTAATTAGTGCAGTAAATATGTAGTCTTTGTTGTGTTAACTTTTCATTTTCAAACGTTAACTCACTAGACTAGTATTTCACTTCGTTATATTTTCATTTAGTTAACTTTACCTTTTAATTTCGGACACTTGAAATTGTCTTAGTTATATGTATTTTTTTGCTGTGAAAACCGTTAGAAGGCATTCAGGAGATACGCCTAAAGTGAAAAAGATTTGACTCTAAAAATGAGTACGGGTAGTTTGTTCTATTCAGCTCATCTAGAATCTATTGTTAGCCCATGTTGCATTGACAAAAGTTTGACTCTAAAAATGAGAAGGGGTAGTTTGTTACATTCAGCTCATCTAGAATCTATTGTTAGCCCATGTTGCATTG
Organism: Anisus vortex; assembly: GCA_949126835.1. NCBI lineage: Eukaryota > Metazoa > Mollusca > Gastropoda > Planorbidae > Anisus > Anisus vortex. The sequence goes on from OX421495.1 coordinate 5,908,736, forward strand.
ACAAAAGTTTGACTCTAAAAATGAGTACGGGTAGTTTGTTACATTCAGCTCATCTAGAATCTATTGTTAGCCCATGTTGCATTGACAAAAGTTTGACTCTAAAAATGAGAAGGGGTAGTTTGTTACATTCAGCTCATCTAGAATCTATTGTTAGCCCATGTTGCATTGACAAAAGTTTGACTCTAAAAATGAGAAGGGGTAGTTTGTTACATTCAGCTCATCTAGAATCTATTGTTAGCCCATGTTGCATTGACAAAAGTTTGACTCTAAAAATGAGAAGGGGTAGTTTGTTACATTCAGCTCATCTAGAATCTATTGTTAGCCCATGTTGCATTGACAAAAGTTGACTCTAAAAATGAGAAGGGGTAGTTTGTTACATTCAGCTCATCTAGAATCTATTGTTAGCCCATGTTGCGTTGACAAAGATTTGAGTCCAAAAATGAGTACGGGTAGTTTGTTACACTCAGCTCATCTAGAATCGATTGTTAGCCAATGTTGCGTTGCATTCAGCTAGACTCAGTTCACTTACCACAGCTATGGTCGAGTGAGCAGACTGCAGGCCTCCGTTGATCTCAGTGTACCGTGGCAGCAGCACGGGCTACCTAGGCTAAACTTTTCGTTCTTTCACTTTCGTTCCATCTTTAATGACTTCGTCGATGTCTATGAAAAAAATCAATGTCTGGGTCGGTGTGACCCGTATGTTTTATAATCAATTTCTATTGCACAATGCAATTTACTCTTGTTTCCACAAGTATATCCTATGTAGCCTACAATATAGATTCTATAGCATACACCTATAGAAGACTATGTGATAATAACACAATACCAACAACTTTGTACTATATCTCAGTAATCTCAGTAATTACACAACTTCTGTGAAAGCATTTAAATTGTATATTCATTTCACAGACAGTTGTGTTTATGAAATAGATTATATCTGTGGCTTACTGATTTTAAATCATGGCATATACGGTAAATGCATAGCGGTGTAATTTTTTAAATTTTTTTTTCAAGTTTTACAGTAAATTTGAATCGATCACCGGAAGTCGTAGTGGCGCCATCGGGCTACAGGTGCACAAAATGCAGGTGTACTTTTATACAGGTAGATTATCCGTATGTACCATGTTGCAAACACACGTTCTTGTCCACTGCGAGATGCATGTAAGGTTAAGAATGTGAACTGGGAGATGAGATGGGGCTAATGAATGGACACAATCAGACACGTCGATTTGATGCTTTCAAAAAGCTCGGTGTGTTGTCAGAATGGCAAAAACGGTATCGCAGCTAATTGATGATAAGTGATATGTGTAGGGGGATATTTTACTACAGTTCATAAGTTGACAATTAAGGTTGAAATTGAAATCGTCATTGAGTGAATTCCACGAAGACACACTCATTACCTCTCTCTTATCTCTTATATATTACAAAAGCTCCTTCCATAAAGAAGATTATTGCATCCTACGCTCATCCGTCGTCAGAGTCTAGTCTTGCATTTTGTGTGTGTTTTAAATGATGTTAAGTTATTTGTTTTCCTGGTCTGTTCAGGCATCCCATTCCATACCCGGATGCCACTTGGGAAGAAAGAGTACTATTATGCATGTGTTCTCGTATAAAGGATTAGGGATGTGTTTTTTTTCCCTTATATTTATCTGAGCATTGCAACTTGTTGTTATTGTGTTGTATTTCTAAATTAGAGCTTAATGCATAATCTATTACTACTACTTTACTCTTTTCCTCTCTCCCTCTCTCGTTCTTTCTTTCTTCCTTTATTAAACAGACAGTTTGGTTTACGTTATGAATATATTTTGTAAGTCCTTATACAATATCGTTTTTTTATGACAGCTATTAAAAATAAAACTAAACCCATTTAAAGGCAGTTAAATTATTACATGTTTGAAAAAAGGAAAGCATGGGACTTTTTTTTCTTTTTACATATAATCCCGGGTCTTATCGTGAACGTTTGACAAAGAGGCTGCAAAAGTTTTATTATGAGTAGTAAAACATATCCGTGCTTTACAAATATGGCCACTTGGTACAACAGTTTTATGCCAGATTTCTGTGTGTGTGTTTGTGTACCTTACACTTACACTGATATAGTGTTATAGTCAGCCTTTATTGGCGCCAAAATGGAAGTGGAAATTTGATCGTATTTTATAATGCAAATAAGTTGTGTGTTTTTTTTCTCCCCCCCCCTCCCCCCAAATCGACCACCTTCACCCTTTTCCACTGCCTTTATGTTCACTTCACTATAGTCTGCTGTTATATGTTCAATTTGCTCTTTTTGGTCATTAGTTCACGTTTGGTGTTTTATTTCTACATTAGAACTCGTTCTTCTTTTTTTCTAGACACGTGTGGGAAACTTATGACGCAGATAAAATTAAAAAAAAAGATGCGACTTCCCCCTTCCCCCACCCCTCTCAATTGCGACGGATGATCTTTTTGTGTGTTTCCGCTTCACTAATTTACATTTTGTCCATTTATTGACATTTTGTTGTGTAGGCCTACTCACTTACACACATGCTGACACTGACACGTACACTCTGACACAAACACACTGTCACAAACACACTGTCACAAACACACTGTCACAAACACACCGTCATAAACTTACACACTGACATAAAAAAAACTGTTGCAAACACTGTCACACACATACACACTGACACAAACAAACACACTGACACAAACACACTGTTGCAAACACACTGTCACAAACACATTGCCACAAACACATTGCCACAAACACACTGTCACAAACATACACACTGCCACAAACACACTGCCACAAACATTCACACTGCCACAAACATACACACTGCTACAAACATACATTCACTCGACAAGCGGTGGCATTTAAGTATGTTCCCGACCATCGATTCGCTCCAGCCACTAATTATTGATTAATTAATCAAGCCTCAGTACAAGTTTGCGCGGCGACTGTGTATAAGAGCTGTCGGGGTGGGGTGTGGTGGGGGGATGATGCGTGTGAAGCGGATGGGGGCGGATACTATTTTGGTAACTGCATTGGTCAGCCACGATTCGTTTATGTGTGTATATTTCTTAAATACTTCATAAGCATATCGCTTGCATTCGTTCATTGAATTAGCATTTCCACTTTCACCCTTTTTTGTGAGGATTGTTTTTTTTTTTATCTGTTACTGTACATCAGCGGTTCCATAACCTTCGGACAACGATGGTAACCGGACTTTAGCTGTTTTTTTTTTCTTTTTTCTTCTTCTCCTTCTATTAGCCAGTCTGCAGAGCTGTTTGCTCTCTTGCAGTCAATGCCAGACAAACATATTTACATGTCTTTTTCAGTTGTTCCATATTGCTATATAGTGTGTTGGTAATGGTAGGTTGAGGGGGGAGCAGAGTGTATCTGAGTTCGGTTAGCTCAGGACATTCAAGCAAGAAGTGGTCCACAGTTTTTTGTGAGCAGGGGACAATGTCTGCAGTTAGGTGGGTGAGTTGGGTATATTCTATTTAGGTGTGAGTTGAGTGCTATATGTCCTGTTCTCAATTGGAATATAGTGCATTGTTCTTTGCGGGGGAGGAACTTTATGTTTTTCTTTTAAATATGCATACATATAAATGTGGAGAAAGGAGTTCCAATACCGTTACACATCTTGCTGTTGCTAAATCCATACATTCCACACTTAGCAGTGAATGGGTTTTCTATTGGGTCAGAATGATGTCAATTTCTCTTGAAAATAATGAAGGGCCAGAGTAGGCCGTATCTGCCCCGATGACCGTAGTTTGGGGGACCCGTTCTTTAAGAAAACTCTCTATTTTTTTTACATCTCCCTCAAATGGAATTGCTCTCCTAATCTTTTGACACAAATACCTTTGGTTCTCAACGAGTTTATGACTAGGGCCTACGATTTACCGCTAGACAACAAAAAATCATCGCGAATTCCGCGGCACGCTTTTCGAAAATTCCGCGGCATATCGCGACGCAGCAAGTATCAATAGAACTCTACACGTACAAGACTAATCTTGAATAAGAAGACTGAAGAAGATGATATTATGCTGTTCGGGAATCGTCCCATAAATATATTAAAAAAAAGAAATACAGTGATCATAATATGACCCACGTGACTACGTGACTTTCTTCTTGCTTGGACTTGCAGAAATGTTGTAAATTAATGACTAGATCAAGTGATGACGTCATCCATTTAAGGGCACTTGTTACGCAAGAGAAAAAAAAAAGTGAAAAGTACACATTCACACAAAAACCACCAGACTGCAGATAAGACAACAGGCTTGTTACCGAAAATAACCGTTGGAGTGTTTTGTGTGTGTGTGTGTGTGTCTTTTGTTTAGTTTTGTCTGCTTTAGGGTGTGGCGATGATTCTGTTTGCCCCATTTCGTAACGCTTTAACAGGCCCGAGAAATCCCCTTGTATTACTGAGAGCTAAAGGGCACGTGCGTTCTATTTATAGCCGTATGCTGCAATCCACCTGTCTCGTGAGAAGGGTGTGTTGTGACCTACATAACCGTGGATGATTTAATTAATATCAATGAGTCTATGGCGTTGCACTTTGCCTTCTCCCCCTTTTTATTTGTTGGTACAGATATATTATCATATCATAGCTAACGCACTGTCATATTGTTAACGCCCCTCTATAACTTCCTCTCACTAAAGCCTGCGCAAAGACTTTATATCCGGAACGCCCTTGATACATTTAAAGAGATGTCCGGATGACGTGCCAAAGAGAGCGAAAGAGCACGTGAATTATATTAATAGATTCTTACTTTTCCCATTGTATATATATTTTTTCAATAAGGAAAAACTGTATCTAATCCAAACCCGATTGGCACGTGCATAGAACATCTAACTATAATATATAGGGCGTTTGCAATCACGTGACAAAAAGCACTTGATTTTTGTTTACTTTGAGTAATGGTGTACAAGTAACAATGGCCGCTGTATTAATAAAGTTTCATATAGGCTCGAGCTTTTTTAAAATGATGTTTTGTGTTTTAAGTCTTGTTAAGATTTAAGCTGTATTATGTCTTAAATAAAATAGGCTTTTTTATTATTATCATAGACATAGATCATAGACGATGTGAGCATATTAGTGACTTGACTAGATAGCCTATTCATCAACACTATCACTTGGCATCCCTACTTGCATTAGCCTAGCCTACGAAACATTAAAAGTGTAGGTCTATAAAGTGAAATTGAAAGTGTATATAGGTCTAGTCGACCCTAGCCTAATCACATTAATCAATTAATCTACAGTACTACTATTTACCTCCTTATTTTTGAGTAGGATAGCCAATATTCAGATGTGAATTTTGCATGATAAAGAAGTAAGCTTACTTCACCATTTTTGTACACCAATAGTGGCTTCTATTTACACAAATACGTCACTACAAAACCTAAGCCACGCCCATTGGGAACGCTCTAATGTGTCTGTGTTAAAAGCAGGGCTGTGGAGTCGGTAGATAAATATTCCGACTCCGACTCCAACTCCTCAATTTTTTGTACTTTTGACTCCCGACTCCGACTCCTCTGTATTAATATGCGAATGTATTGCCATATAGTGAGGCACATAAAAAGCATGCTTCTTCACGGTCACTTAATCATGGATGAGCGTAGGACGCAATAATCTTCTTTATAGAAGGAGTGTCTGTAATGTATAAGATATGTGTTCGCTTTGTTGTTACGTGAGGTACTGCATGCATTGGTCTTTATTCTTACAGTAGAGAAGTTATTAATTATAACTTTTTGTGAATTGGGACATTTAAACTTACTTTTTTAAAAGTTCCAATCTAAATTTAGTAGGGGTAGGAGTCGGTGCATTGTGTGCTGACTCCGACTCCAGGTACCCAAAATGTCCCCCGACTCCTCGACTCCCACTCCCGACTCCACAGCCCTGGTTAAAAGGCTAGTATTTGACTTTCTTCTTCAGCCGATCGCGTCGCCTCCATTTGTATTATTTTTTTTTTGCTTTGTTTTAACGCTTATTTTATTGATCTGTTCTTATCGACAGTCTCGGTTTAAAGAAGACTACCTCTAACCTCTTATTTCATGCCCTGATTAGCATCACGCTCTGCCCCCAGGCCAACCCTCTTTTGCTACCGCATCGACTACACAACATAGCTGCTCTATAGCCGTAGGGTGTCGGGGGGGGGGGGGGAAGATAACAATCAATGGGAGACTACTGGTTCATTTGCTTACTTCCCTTGTTAGCTTCTTGTTCTCATAATAATATTATATTTTATAGTATCCTACATCTAGATCTAGACCAGGATCCAGACATTGTCTCGTGGTTGAGTCTTAGCAAGCGGTAACTGCACCTGGACTAAATTCAGAAGTATCGTGTTCAAATTCTGCTTAAAGCCCCTGGATCACGGGAACAATGCGTTTTTTTTTTGCTGGCCACACAATTCCTTTTTAATGATACATTCTACTTTAAGCCTGTAAGATTGATTTTGCGAGACTTAAATTTCTGAAGTTCTCAGTTCATTGACAATGTGCTGTAGACAAACGCCTCGTGTGGGTGCTATTAGTTGAAAGTTGAAACTCTACTGTAACGTAATTAGCGCCACATACAGAATTAATAACGTAAAATACTGTCTTAATACAGTTGAAATTGTTGTTATAAAGATTATAGAATCAACAAAAGCGAAAAACTGCGCTGGTGGGAATCGAACCCAGGAGGTCAGCAGTTTCGGCCACCTGAACCTATTACCTGGATGGCATCTAAGGGGGGCGCCACCCGAGTGCGTGCAGACGCGATGGGTTACCTGGAAACGTGACACAATATTCCGTCGCCAGATCCTATCTTGTCAGTTAGTGCAGAAAACGAGTTTGTCGTCTCGCCCACTCTTAAGTTTTTGTGTGTTTTCATGTTTAACGTAAGTGTATTATTGTTTGTTTGTGGTAGAACGTGTTGACATTATACCCAGGACATTGACGCATGCATTATCGCATTGTCACAGAACGGGTTTTGTCTATAGAGCAGTGATTCTCACTCTCATTGTGAGCTTTAAGTACAAGTTGTCCATTTGATAGTACGTATGTTCATGCAAGTCAACGTTTCGTCATGGTCAGTGTGCGCTCGACTGTGCACATAGTATTATGTTTATACCAGATCAATAGACAACTGAATGGGGCTAAAACAGGGATCTTTCGGGGGGGGGGGGGGATTTGTAAAAGATTGAAAAAAAAATGGACTATTTTATTTCAAGTTTGGGAAAGTTTAGCAAAACAGACAATATCGTGGAAACGTTTGTGATTTTTTGCTAAAATGAATAAAGTAGCGTAAAAAACAACAACTGTTTAAATTGGGGAATAAGCAGTAGCTATAATGTTAAGTAGAACTTATCGTGTTCATTTTCGAAAATTATTCCGTGGGTACTTAAAAACTTCTACAAGTTTTGACATACCAGTATAATCTATTTATTGGTTTGTAAAAAAAAATGTTAAAGTGTGGGAAAAGTTATGAAATTTGAAATAAACATATTAGAGCAAAAATTAAATGTAAAAGAAAATGTTTGGATAGAGCTAGGTCGCGTAATGATAAAAGGCTAAAAAAAAATGGGGATAATATTTTGCTTAAAGTTAAAGTCTCATTTATTATTATTATTATAGTTAACGTGTTCGATAATTGCGGAACAGTTGGTCTAATTACATCAAATAATCTCGTTTAAAAATAAACTGAATTTAAAGGAGAGTGAAGTTATTGGTTCAAGCTCAGGTTGCGGAACTTTATAAGCTTAGTAGGCTATTGTGTCTGCGTGTGTGTTATAACGAGAAACTGCGCGTGCCACCACTAATATGCGCGACACCAGTCAATTTGCGATCCGCTGCGCTGCTTTGCTACCTTTTTTTTTGTTTAAGTTTGGCGTCTTTCCGTGTGTTATGTACAAGTTATTGTTCTGGTGTTATTTGCGGGTGCAGGTGTGACACTTCAGCATTTAAATTTTAAGTACCATTTAACAATCGACAATAAGTTGGTTGGTTGGATGCATTGGAATGAGGTTATGTCGTTTTGTCCATTTAATACACATTCTGTATTATGATCTAGGAGAGGGGTTGGCAACCTACGCCACGCGTGTCAGACTTGGCATGCAGAGCAATTTTCAATGGCACGAGGAAGACTACCAAAACAAGGCAATTTAAGTACTTCTACAAGAAGTTGACTGCTAAAGCAGGATGACCTTTAGGCTTTTGGCGCATTTAATGAATTAGAAATCCTATTTTGGTACACTGAGTTCAAAAGGTTGCCCACCCCTGATCTAGGAAACTAGTCTATTTAGCTATTCTAGAACTTTCTCCCATACTGCCCGTTTTTAAATTCTTTTTTTATTAACTTCGCAAAACGTTTGTTTCTGGCTGCCTACCTTCGGAAACTTGGTACATAGGTGTTAAGCCCTCTGCAACGCATTCTATAAAATTTTCTATCAAATTCTTGCGTTTACGTTTAAAAACGTCTCCAGTATAGTCTAGCATTTTGATTTGGGTCTCAATTAAATGATCTTAAATTGTTGTTTTTTCCTGAGTAGCCCAAGTAACCCATTCTTTGCCCAAAATGCCACTCGGGAAATTTAGACAATATATATACGTTTATTCTTGCATATGAAACTTGTTGAAGCCCAGCCTATAGGGTGTTTCTATGCTAGCAGAACCTTTTTCCCTGTCTATGGAATTCACCTTCTTTTTATTTACCTGCAGACTTCTATTTTTCCGAGAAATGCTAACGTTTGAACCAGTGCCAGCAGACAAATTTCGGTTCATTTCTTTTTTTTCTTCTAATCATTAATTTTAATGGCACAGGAAGTGACGTCGAGTTCACATTAGCGCAGGGGTTAATCGTTTCTTCGTTCCTAAACAATTAACGTTTTGCATTTTTAGAGTTTTACTTGTGCTATTAGAAATATCAATAAATACTCTTTTTGTGAAATGTATTTATGCTAACTAATTTTAATATATAAATGTAAACTTTTCGTCGTATGAAAATTTAGTTGTTAACTGCGCAGACATTTTGAAAAGTAGACCTACTTCCGGAATAATTTCAAAACGAGGTTGCGCATTCTGCGTGACCTATTTACATGATATTAGCCTATATTCTAGTGGGCACTATTATTTTAACACTGGAGCCAAACTAACTAGATCTATTTACACTGACGAAATTTCGATCTGGAACCTTCGGGATTGTAATAATATAGTAATATATCTCCTTAAACGTTGCCACACATGAGACATACTATGGTTATTGCCTAACGGACTGTTCAACAGTGTTAAATCTGCTATTAAAAAAAACTACATACACAAGATGTAACGCACGGTTGGATACGCTGAGAGCACGTGAATTATATTAATAGATTCTTACTTTTCCCATTGTATATATATTTTTTCAATAAGGAAAAACTGTATCTAATCCAAACCCGATTGGCACGTGCATAGAACATCTAACTATAATATATAGGGCGTTTGCAATCACGTGACAAAAAGCACTTGATTTTTGTTTACTTTGAGTAATGGTGTACAAGTAACAATGGCCGCTGTATTAATAAAGTTTCATATAGGCTCGAGCTTTTTTAAAATGATGTTTTGTGTTTTAAGTCTTGTTAAGATTTAAGCTGTATTATGTCTTAAATAAAATAGGCTTTTTTATTATTATCATAGACATAGATCATAGACGATGTGAGCATATTAGTGACTTGACTAGATAGCCTATTCATCAACACTATCACTTGGCATCCCTACTTGCATTAGCCTAGCCTACGAAACATTAAAAGTGTAGGTCTATAAAGTGAAATTGAAAGTGTATATAGGTCTAGTCGACCCTAGCCTAATCACATTAATCAATTAATCTACAGTACTACTATTTACCTCCTTATTTTTGAGTAGGATAGCCAATATTCAGATGTGAATTTTGCATGATAAAGAAGTAAGCTTACTTCACCATTTTTGTACACCAATAGTGGCTTCTATTTACACAAATACGTCACTACAAAACCTAAGCCACGCCCATTGGGAACGCTCTAATGTGTCTGTGTTAAAAGCAGGGCTGTGGAGTCGGTAGATAAATATTCCGACTCCGACTCCAACTCCTCAATTTTTTGTACTTTTGACTCCCGACTCCGACTCCTCTGTATTAATATGCGAATGTATTGCCATATAGTGAGGCACATAAAAAGCATGCTTCTTCACGGTCACTTAATCATGGATGAGCGTAGGACGCAATAATCTTCTTTATAGAAGGAGTGTCTGTAATGTATAAGATATGTGTTCGCTTTGTTGTTACGTGAGGTACTGCATGCATTGGTCTTTATTCTTACAGTAGAGAAGTTATTAATTATAACTTTTTGTGAATTGGGACATTTAAACTTACTTTTTTAAAAGTTCCAATCTAAATTTAGTAGGGGTAGGAGTCGGTGCATTGTGTGCTGACTCCGACTCCAGGTACCCAAAATGTCCCCCGACTCCTCGACTCCCACTCCCGACTCCACAGCCCTGGTTAAAAGGCTAGTATTTGACTTTCTTCTTCAGCCGATCGCGTCGCCTCCATTTGTATTATTTTTTTTTTGCTTTATTTTAACGCTTATTTTATTGATCTGTTCTTATCGACAGTCTCGGTTTAAAGAAGACTACCTCTAACCTCTTATTTCATGCCCTGATTAGCATCACGCTCTGCCCCCAGGCCAACCCTCTTTTGCTACCGCATCGACTACACAACATAGCTGCTCTATAGCCGTAGGGTGTCGGGGGGGGGGGAAGATAACAATCAATGGGAGACTACTGGTTCATTTGCTTACTTCCCTTGTTAGCTTCTTGTTCTCATAATAATATTATATTTTATAGTATCCTACATCTAGATCTAGACCAGGATCCAGACATTGTCTCGTGGTTGAGTCTTAGCAAGCGGTAACTGCACCTGGACTAAATTCAGAAGTATCGTGTTCAAATTCTGCTTAAAGCCCCTGGATCACGGGAACAATGCGTTTTTTTTTTGCTGGCCACACAATTCCTTTTTAATGATACATTCTACTTTAAGCCTGTAAGATTGATTTTGCGAGACTTAAATTTCTGAAGTTCTCAGTTCATTGACAATGTGCTGTAGACAAACGCCTCGTGTGGGTGCTATTAGTTGAAAGTTGAAACTCTACTGTAACGTAATTAGCGCCACATACAGAATTAATAGCGTAAAATACTGTCTTAATACAGTTGAAATTGTTGTTATAAAGATTATAGAATCAACAAAAGCGAAAAACTGCGCTGGTGGGAATCGAACCCAGGAGGTCAGCAGTTTCGGCCACCTGAACCTATTACCTGGATGGCATCTAAGGGGGGCGCCACCCGAGTGCGTGCAGACGCGATGGGTTACCTGGAAACGTGACACAATATTCCGTCGCCAGATCCTATCTTGTCAGTTAGTGCAGAAAACGAGTTTGTCGTCTCGCCCACTCTTAAGTTTTTGTGTGTTTTCATGTTTAACGTAAGTGTATTATTGTTTGTTTGTGGTAGAACGTGTTGACATTATACCCAGGACATTGACGCATGCATTATCGCATTGTCACAGAACGGGTTTTGTCTATAGAGCAGTGATTCTCACTCTCATTGTGAGCTTTAAGTACAAGTTGTCCATTTGATAGTACGTATGTTCATGCAAGTCAACGTTTCGTCATGGTCAGTGTGCGCTCGACTGTGCACATAGTATTATGTTTATACCAGATCAATAGACAACTGAATGGGGCTAAAACAGGGATCTTTCGGGGGGGGGGGGGATTTGTAAAAGATTGAAAAAAAAATGGACTATTTTATTTCAAGTTTGGGAAAGTTTAGCAAAACAGACAATATCGTGGAAACGTTTGTGATTTTTTGCTAAAATGAATAAAGTAGCGTAAAAAACAACAACTGTTTAAATTGGGGAATAAGCAGTAGCTATAATGTTAAGTAGAACTTATCGTGTTCATTTTCGAAAATTATTCCGTGGGTACTTAAAAACTTCTACAAGTTTTGACATACCAGTATAATCTATTTATTGGTTTGTAAAAAAAAATGTTAAAGTGTGGGAAAAGTTATGAAATTTGAAATAAACATATTAGAGCAAAAATTAAATGTAAAAGAAAATGTTTGGATAGAGCTAGGTCGCGTAATGATAAAAGGCTAAAAAAAAATGGGGATAATATTTTGCTTAAAGTTAAAGTCTCATTTATTATTATTATTATAGTTAACGTGTTCGATAATTGCGGAACAGTTGGTCTAATTACATCAAATAATCTCGTTTAAAAATAAACTGAATTTAAAGGAGAGTGAAGTTATTGGTTCAAGCTCAGGTTGCGGAACTTTATAAGCTTAGTAGGCTATTGTGTCTGCGTGTGTGTTATAACGAGAAACTGCGCGTGCCACCACTAATATGCGCGACACCAGTCAATTTGCGATCCACTGCGCTGCTTTGCTACCTTTTTTTTTTGTTTAAGTTTGGCGTCTTTCCGTGTGTTATGTACAAGTTATTGTTCTGGTGTTATTTGCGGGTGCAGGTGTGACACTTCAGCATTTAAATTTTAAGTACCATTTAACAATCGACAATAAGTTGGTTGGTTGGATGCATTGGAATGAGGTTATGTCGTTTTGTCCATTTAATACACATTCTGTATTATGATCTAGGAGAGGGGTTGGCAACCTACGCCACGCGTGTCAGACTTGGCATGCAGAGCAATTTTCAATGGCACGAGGAAGACTACCAAAACAAGGCAATTTAAGTACTTCTACAAGAAGTTGACTGCTAAAGCAGGATGACCTTTAGGCTTTTGGCGCATTTAATGAATTAGAAATCCTATTTTGGTACACTGAGTTCAAAAGGTTGCCCACCCCTGATCTAGGAAACTAGTCTATTTAGCTATTCTAGAACTTTCTCCCATACTGCCCGTTTTTAAATTCTTTTTTTATTAACTTCGCAAAACGTTTGTTTCTGGCTGCCTACCTTCGGAAACTTGGTACATAGGTGTTAAGCCCTCTGCAACGCATTCTATAAAATTTTCTATCAAATTCTTGCGTTTACGTTTAAAAACGTCTCCAGTATAGTCTAGCATTTTGATTTGGGTCTCAATTAAATGATCTTAAATTGTTGTTTTTTCCTGAGTAGCCCAAGTAACCCATTCTTTGCCCAAAATGCCACTCGGGAAATTTAGACAATATATATACGTTTATTCTTGCATATGAAACTTGTTGAAGCCCAGCCTATAGGGTGTTTCTATGCTAGCAGAACCTTTTTCCCTGTCTATGGAATTCACCTTCTTTTTATTTACCTGCAGACTTCTATTTTTCCGAGAAATGCTAACGTTTGAACCAGTGCCAGCAGACAAATTTCGGTTCATTTCTTTTTTTTCTTCTAATCATTAATTTTAATGGCACAGGAAGTGACGTCGAGTTCACATTAGCGCAGGGGTTAATCGTTTCTTCGTTCCTAAACAATTAACGTTTTGCATTTTTAGAGTTTTACTTGTGCTATTAGAAATATCAATAAATACTCTTTTTGTGAAATGTATTTATGCTAACTAATTTTAATATATAAATGTAAACTTTTCGTCGTATGAAAATTTAGTTGTTAACTGCGCAGACATTTTGAAAAGTAGACCTACTTCCGGAATAATTTCAAAACGAGGTTGCGCATTCTGCGTGACCTATTTACATGATATTAGCCTATATTCTAGTGGGCACTATTATTTTAACACTGGAGCCAAACTAACTAGATCTATTTACACTGACGAAATTTCGATCTGGAACCTTCGGGATTGTAATAATATAGTAATATATCTCCTTAAACGTTGCCACACATGAGACATACTATGGTTATTGCCTAACGGACTGTTCAACAGTGTTAAATCTGCTATTAAAAAAAACTACATACACAAGATGTAACGCACGGTTGGATACGCTGAGAGCACGTGAATTATATTAATAGATTCTTACTTTTCCCATTGTATATATATTTTTTCAATAAGGAAAAACTGTATCTAATCCAAACCCGATTGGCACGTGCATAGAACATCTAACTATAATATATAGGGCGTTTGCAATCACGTGACAAAAAGCACTTGATTTTTGTTTACTTTGAGTAATGGTGTACAAGTAACAATGGCCGCTGTATTAATAAAGTTTCATATAGGCTCGAGCTTTTTTAAAATGATGTTTTGTGTTTTAAGTCTTGTTAAGATTTAAGCTGTATTATGTCTTAAATAAAATAGGCTTTTTTATTATTATCATAGACATAGATCATAGACGATGTGAGCATATTAGTGACTTGACTAGATAGCCTATTCATCAACACTATCACTTGGCATCCCTACTTGCATTAGCCTAGCCTACGAAACATTAAAAGTGTAGGTCTATAAAGTGAAATTGAAAGTGTATATAGGTCTAGTCGACCCTAGCCTAATCACATTAATCAATTAATCTACAGTACTACTATTTACCTCCTTATTTTTGAGTAGGATAGCCAATATTCAGATGTGAATTTTGCATGATAAAGAAGTAAGCTTACTTCACCATTTTTGTACACCAATAGTGGCTTCTATTTACACAAATACGTCACTAAAAAACCTAAGCCACGCCCATTGGGAACGCTCTAATGTGTCTGTGTTAAAAGCAGGGCTGTGGAGTCGGTAGATAAATATTCCGACTCCGACTCCAACTCCTCAATTTTTTGTACTTTTGACTCCCGACTCCGACTCCTCTGTATTAATATGCGAATGTATTGCCATATAGTGAGGCACATGAAAAGCATGCTTCTTCACGGTCACTTAATCATGGATGAGCGTAGGACGCAATAATCTTCTTTATAGAAGGAGTGTCTGTAATGTATAAGATATGTGTTCGCTTTGTTGTTACGTGAGGTACTGCATGCATTGGTCTTTATTCTTACAGTAGAGAAGTTATTAATTATAACTTTTTGTGAATTGGGACATTTAAACTTACTTTTTTAAAAGTTCCAATCTAAATTTAGTAGGGGTAGGAGTCGGTGCATTGTGTGCTGACTCCGACTCCAGGTACCCAAAATGTCCCCCGACTCCTCGACTCCCACTCCCGACTCCACAGCCCTGGTTAAAAGGCTAGTATTTGACTTTCTTCTTCAGCCGATCGCGTCGCCTCCATTTGTATTATTTTTTTTTTGCTTTGTTTTAACGCTTATTTTATTGATCTGTTCTTATCGACAGTCTCGGTTTAAAGAAGACTACCTCTAACCTCTTATTTCATGCCCTGATTAGCATCACGCTCTGCCCCCAGGCCAACCCTCTTTTGCTACCGCATCGACTACACAACATAGCTGCTCTATAGCCGTAGGGTGTCGGGGGGGGGGGAAGATAACAATCAATGGGAGACTACTGGTTCATTTGCTTACTTCCCTTGTTAGCTTCTTGTTCTCATAATAATATTATATTTTATAGTATCCTACATCTAGATCTAGACCAGGATCCAGACATTGTCTCGTGGTTGAGTCTTAGCAAGCGGTAACTGCACCTGGACTAAATTCAGAAGTATCGTGTTCAAATTCTGCTTAAAGCCCCTGGATCACGGGAACAATGCGTTTTTTTTTTGCTGGCCACACAATTCCTTTTTAATGATACATTCTACTTTAAGCCTGTAAGATTGATTTTGCGAGACTTAAATTTCTGAAGTTCTCAGTTCATTGACAATGTGCTGTAGACAAACGCCTCGTGTGGGTGCTATTAGTTGAAAGTTGAAACTCTACTGTAACATAATTAGCGCCACATACAGAATTAATAGCGTAAAATACTGTCTTAATACAGTTGAAATTGTTGTTATAAAGATTATAGAATCAACAAAAGCGAAAAACTGCGCTGGTGGGAATCGAACCCAGGAGGTCAGCAGTTTCGGCCACCTGAACCTATTACCTGGATGGCATCTAAGGGGGGCGCCACCCGAGTGCGTGCAGACGCGATGGGTTACCTGGAAACGTGACACAATATTCCGTCGCCAGATCCTATCTTGTCAGTTAGTGCAGAAAACGAGTTTGTCGTCTCGCCCACTCTTAAGTTTTTGTGTGTTTTCATGTTTAACGTAAGTGTATTATTGTTTGTTTGTGGTAGAACGTGTTGACATTATACCCAGGACATTGACGCATGCATTATCGCATTGTCACAGAACGGGTTTTGTCTATAGAGCAGTGATTCTCACTCTCATTGTGAGCTTTAAGTACAAGTTGTCCATTTGACAGTACGTATGTTCATGCAAGTCAACGTTTCGTCATGGTCAGTGTGCGCTCGACTGTGCACATAGTATTATGTTTATACCAGATCAATAGACAACTGAATGGGGCTAAAACAGGGATCTTTCGGGGGGGGGGGGGGGGATTTGTAAAAGATTGAAAAAAAAATGGACTATTTTATTTCAAGTTTGGGAAAGTTTAGCAAAACAGACAATATCGTGGAAACGTTTGTGAATTTTTGCTAAAATGAATAAAGTAGCGTAAAAAACAACAACTGTTTAAATTGGGGAATAAGCAGTAGCTATAATGTTAAGTAGAACTTATCGTGTTCATTTTCGAAAATTATTCCGTGGGTACTTAAAAACTTCTACAAGTTTTGACATACCAGTATAATCTATTTATTGGTTTGTAAAAAAAAATGTTAAAGTGTGGGAAAAGTTATGAAATTTGAAATAAACATATTAGAGCAAAAATTAAATGTAAAAGAAAATGTTTGGATAGAGCTAGGTCGCGTAATGATAAAAGGCTAAAAAAAAATGGGGATAATATTTTGCTTAAAGTTAAAGTCTCATTTATTATTATTATTATAGTTAACGTGTTCGATAATTGCGGAACAGTTGGTCTAATTACATCAAATAATCTCGTTTAAAAATAAACTGAATTTAAAGGAGAGTGAAGTTATTGGTTCAAGCTCAGGTTGCGGAACTTTATAAGCTTAGTAGGCTATTGTGTCTGCGTGTGTGTTATAACGAGAAACTGCGCGTGCCACCACTAATATGCGCGACACCAGTCAATTTGCGATCCGCTGCGCTGCTTTGCTACCTTTTTTTTTGTTTAAGTTTGGCGTCTTTCCGTGTGTTATGTACAAGTTATTGTTCTGGTGTTATTTGCGGGTGCAGGTGTGACACTTCAGCATTTAAATTTTAAGTACCATTTAACAATCGACAATAAGTTGGTTGGTTGGATGCATTGGAATGAGGTTATGTCGTTTTGTCCATTTAATACACATTCTGTATTATGATCTAGGAGAGGGGTTGGCAACCTACGCCACGCGTGTCAGACTTGGCATGCAGAGCAATTTTCAATGGCACGAGGAAGACTACCAAAACAAGGCAATTTAAGTACTTCTACAAGAAGTTGACTGCTAAAGCAGGATGACCTTTAGGCTTTTGGCGCATTTAATGAATTAGAAATCCTATTTTGGTACACTGAGTTCAAAAGGTTGCCCACCCCTGATCTAGGAAACTAGTCTATTTAGCTATTCTAGAACTTTCTCCCATACTGCCCGTTTTTAAATTCTTTTTTTATTAACTTCGCAAAACGTTTGTTTCTGGCTGCCTACCTTCGGAAACTTGGTACATAGGTGTTAAGCCCTCTGCAACGCATTCTATAAAATTTTCTATCAAATTCTTGCGTTTACGTTTAAAAACGTCTCCAGTATAGTCTAGCATTTTGATTTGGGTCTCAATTAAATGATCTTAAATTGTTGTTTTTTCCTGAGTAGCCCAAGTAACCCATTCTTTGCCCAAAATGCCACTCGGGAAATTTAGACAATATATATACGTTTATTCTTGCATATGAAACTTGTTGAAGCCCAGCCTATAGGGTGTTTCTATGCTAGCAGAACCTTTTTCCCTGTCTATGGAATTCACCTTCTTTTTATTTACCTGCAGACTTCTATTTTTCCGAGAAATGCTAACGTTTGAACCAGTGCCAGCAGACAAATTTTGGTTCATTTCTTTTTTTTCTTCTAATCATTAATTTTAATGGCACAGGAAGTGACGTCGAGTTCACATTAGCGCAGGGGTTAATCGTTTCTTCGTTCCTAAACAATTAACGTTTTGCATTTTTAGAGTTTTACTTGTGCTATTAGAAATATCAATAAATACTCTTTTTGTGAAATGTATTTATGCTAACTAATTTTAATATATAAATGTAAACTTTTCGTCGTATGAAAATTTAGTTGTTAACTGCGCAGACATTTTGAAAAGTAGACCTACTTCCGGAATAATTTCAAAACGAGGTTGCGCATTCTGCGTGACCTATTTACATGATATTAGCCTATATTCTAGTGGGCACTATTATTTTAACACTGGAGCCAAACTAACTAGATCTATTTACACTGACGAAATTTCGATCTGGAACCTTCGGGATTGTAATAATATAGTAATATATCTCCTTTAACGTTGCCACACATGAGACATACTATGGTTATTGCCTAACGGACTGTTCAACAGTGTTAAATCTGCTATTAAAAAAAACTACATACACAAGATGTAACGCACGGTTGGATACGCTCTCAAATTACTCCGAATATCTCCTATATCACGCTGATCACAGTTATTAAATTTCAAACTCTTTTGTCCTTGTGAAAAAAAAAATCTTTTAATTGAATATCTTGTTAAGGTTTTAAGTTCAAAGGGTGACAAAAAAAGGGGAGGAGGGGTCGGGGCATAATTTATGCAATTAGGCCTACCAGGCAAATTAGTTTTTTTGGATTCTAATTAATTACTCCAGTCTTGCAGTAATGTAAGACTGAGCAGTCGGAAATTTCATACTGTGATCTTGTGTCCACGTCTTGGTCTCTCAATAATTTCGTTTCACGTTATTTTAGCTTCAGTATCACCATAAAGTCATCGTTTTTTTTTCTTATCGTATATGTTACAGATGCGCCCCTTCTATATAGAATATTATTGCGTCCTACGCTTATCAGTGGTTTGAGTCTAGTCTTGTGTGTTGAAGAGTGTTTTAATTTTTTTATTTAAATGATGTCAAGTTATTGGTTTTTCTTGTTTTGTTCAGGCATTTATCTGTTTGTTATAATATTAGTAATGAGTCTGAAATTTCATTGGCAGTGTGGATATTTCCGAACAAAATGTGGCTAAGTCCATTGGATGGTTCAGACATCACGTGATCAGTTTATTGTATCCATACACTCATTGAACACGTAAATGTTATCGTTAACTTTAGGTTGTTACTGTTCCTTTTGACTGTCTCTGTTGTTTCAGAATTACGTAGACTTGTCTCTGAGCTTATCTTAAAATGCGTATAATCTTCTTCAACACAGAAGATTATTGCGTCCTTAACGCTTATCCGTGGTACTAATACAGTTTTGGGTGCTGATGAGCTTTTTTTAAATTTATAAAATGATGTTTAGTTGTTGGTTTCCCTGGCTAGCTCAGGCAACCCATTTCATGCCGAAATGCCACTCAGGAATAAATAGAACTTAGATCTATATGCATTCGTCTTTGACAACACGAACAAACACAAATATGTTTATGTCTAAATATAAATGCCTTAACTTTTCTTTGGTCTATCTAAAACATGTTATGGAACAATGTGCGAATACAATCAGATAGAATTAATTGTTCAATCTTTTGAAAGGCGTTTAAACAGATCATCTATTATCCCTGTCACACAGACATCCGTGGCAAGAACGATGTCTGTTCTATTGTGCTTTTACTTTACAAGAATCCTTTTAAAGCACTAGGCAGTAAGAGGATCTAAAAAAAAATATTACAATGCATCGTATAGATTATGTTAACCCTTACAGTCCCGGGCACGTATATAGCGGGACTGAAGATAGCATAGATAGAAAGTATGTCGGTACAGGAAGGGTTAAAGCGAATCCCACTGTGTTTTTTTTTTCACATTTAAAACTGTGCTCTTTTAGCTTGTGATCATGTTTTCTTGAATACCGTTTGATCCTTACATGTTCTATGTCTGTTAATATTGGACCAACTGCATCGCAAAGTATACCTATAACGCATACTATATCAGTGGTGCCCAAACTGTTTTCCGGTCATCGCGCTCTTATTGCAGTATTTTTACCTCCCATGGAAACGAAAACGAAAAATAATTGTATTTGCCGTAGGATCACCCATCTAATATTCCGCGGCGCCCTCCGTAAAGACGACGAAGCTCGCAAGGGCAGTGTGACACACACACTTTGGGAACCTCTGACATAAATTTTATTAGTATACATGTATAGAGACAATGTAAAGCGCGTGTAGTGGTACCAACGACACACAAGTCTGCACCGCGATCTAGTCTTATTGATTGTGTCTCTTGTCCTTAGGTGTTCTAGTCAGGCGCGATTGTTTTTTTTTTTTTACTGTGACCTAGTTGGCCTGACGCTACCAGAGAAATCCAGACATTAAAAAACTCTTGAAATCATTTGTCGTCTGCGTGTGTTATGGATATTTGGATGTTTACGGGATATCGCAGATCTGAACTTCTTACTGCACATAAGGAATGATAAGACGCAGGGGGATCCCGTTATTGTAGCGCATTCATGCTCGATGCAATCTGAACTAAAGGCCGTTTCACGCCTGGGTGCCCCCACGTTACGGCGTTGGCTCACACGCTTCGGTGGATTTGTTGTGCTCCTGCATCTTCTTTTAGCAGCAGGAAATGGTAGCCAACTATAGCATTTGTGACCTAGATCTATATCTATTCAATATTTTTTAGCGTGTTGAATGAATCGCATTCATCCAAGTTGTCAACTTGGATAACATAACCAAAAGTTATAACTATGGATGAGGAAGAGGGTGGCAAGTGTACATTTGTGGAGAGAAAAGAGTGGACATTGGATAATGAATATTCTGGTCAGAGGAGGATAATTAAAAAGGGACACTCAAGTGGCCAGTGGGGCTCAACGGCGTTGACCAGTGGTCATTTCGCTGTTGATGAAAAATGCATTAGTGAGGATCAATCAGATGGCGCAGACGTTACCCGTCGGTCATTATCTGCACTGACAGATGACTCGGCGGATGATTCCGTGTTTTTACACGAACACGAGACCAACCTCCGGGACGTTGAGCGTAGCCAAAGTTCACTTGGCCCTGAGCGCATGGCCAGGTGGACGTTTGAGAACTTAGGCCGCCAAAGCTCTACACCGATTAAGTCTATTGGGTCGGATAACGCGTCGCTGACCAGCTCGGACATTATCGACAGCCCATGTGTGGAGGGTGGGGTAAGGATCCTACGCCAGGTCAGACGGTCGGTAAGCATCGATAAGGATGGTCGAAGGAGTCAGCTGTCCAACAGGCTCGTTGAAAGGAGGAGAACATTAGAGGTGGACCAGGAGGATCTGTCTGGCGTAGGGACCAGGCACGTCTCGACTCTGGAATTCAGAGTTGGCCCAAACACGGAGAGCGGAGTGGAAGAAGATAGGCAGATCTCCGAGATCAACGTAGTCTGGGGCAAAATTGTGGACGCGCACGATGCCGTGACTGTAAGACGCAATTTGGAATTCACGGACAATCTTCTTCAGAGCCCGACCATGACAGGCTCCATAGATGACTCGTTGGATTACTGGAGCGCCGACATGTCCAGCGATTCGTTCATGACCTTTGACTCCAACGACACATTCGTAGACACCGGAGACTCCATGTACGCCAGCGACTCCAACATCTCTTTCATTGAGCGCTCCGAAATACTCCTGGATGTGTCCAGTAGAAGCCTGTCCGTGGAGCCCCAGAGTGTCGTCGTGAGTAAGATAGTAGGGGACAAATCTGTAGAAGTCACTCGCCTGGAGTCGGTTTCATCTTGCGAGGATACGATCGAGTTGGTCGAGTCCCCGTGGCAGGTGTCTAAGGTTTTCATTGACAGGAGAAGAACTGTTGACGTTGACAAGCCAGAGTCGGGCTGGTCTCTGGCGACCGTTGGCGCGAAGAAGCAGCTCTTCAGGGTGTCAGAGGAAATTGCTTTGCTGGGGCGCGGGGTCAAGAGGTCGTCGTCACGAGATATGGACAGCGAGGACTCGTCGTACCACACGGACACCGAGCGCATCGTGACAGTTATTAGCGAGGTGGACGACGGGTCTGGTTCAGAGCCGTCGCTAATTAGCCCTTTTGATGACTCCAGGACATACGGCTCGCAGGAAGACATTCGTGACATACATGACGCCAGGGGGGTGAGCGCCAGCGTGACGGTGGTCAGTAGTTCAGATATAGGAGTCAACTTGGTTGAGAGCGGCGTCCTTCGTAACTCTGCGTCTCCCGGCAGTGGGCATTCGCCTGACGCCATAACCACCAGCAAGTCACAGGAAGATCTTTTGGATCTGCAAGCGGACAGCCGGGTGGCGCTGGAGCACAGAAACGCCAGACACGATACTTACACTAGCCTTGATGAACAGGAAACGCGTCACTTATCTAAAGAAAGTGTCTCTCTTACAGATTCTAACCAATCTAACATTCACATGACAGTTTCCACAGATACGTCTTCGCGTGAACTAGAGATGAAACATTCGAGTAACATTAAGACTAACAACGTAGACGATTCGTGTTTATCATCAGTTGACAAACACGTAACGGAAATACAGGACAGTAATGTCCAGTCTAGTCAATCATTTGGCGAGTCCGTAACATCTGGTAATAATTTAAACCTTGTACTTGTCAGTCACACGATCTCTGAGGATGAGGACCGCGGTCAGCTCCATGAGATGGAAGACTTTAGTTCGGATGCTGCCGCTTCGGTCAATATTCATCAGATAAACGATGTGGTCACAACTGCCACACTGGTCAATACCCTTGTGACAGAGGACGTGTACAGTAATGATGTGACCGATGTGATTACTATTTCAGAGAGAACGGAAGAGATTTCACTTACCGATGGATCGGTTGAAATAAGTGCCACGAGTGAATTGGATGTTACGTATGTGACAGAAAGAACTGATGAAATATCTCTTACAGATACAGCCGATGACTTATCTGTTACTGATAACACGGATGAAATATCTATCACAGATACATTATGTAACATAACTGTTACAGATCAAATTGATGAACTTTTTATTACAGAAAAAACCGACGAGATATCTCTGGCGGAAAGAACGGATACAAAATATATTACAGATGTATCTGTTACAGATAGAGATGGTGAAGTTTGTGATAAAGATGAAAATGAATACATTTCTCTGAACTTAAGTGACGTTATAAATGAAACAGACGACTTACATGTTATAGATAAAACAATTGACACAATAAACACTTCTGCAGAGTCATCTGTTATCAGCGTTACCAAAGACTTACATGTCGACACAAAAGCAGACGACTTGTCGGGTGATGGTGAAATAGATGATTTCACACTTGTGGTAAACAAGAAAAAGAATCGTAGGAAAAAGAAACAGCCGTTGGAGACCGCCGACGCGGGGGTAGTTTTCGGCACTGCCACCATAGACGGGTCATCTGAAACACGTCAGGATGACGTTAGCCAGGGAGCGCCAGTCCAATGTTCAGACACGGTGGAATCAGCGGGCAGCACGGAACGAAGTGAAGATTTCATCGTAGAAGCTGATGCAACGTCTCAACTACGACGGCCACATGCCTTTGGCGGTGTAAATTTATATCTCTCCGGCGAACCGAAATCAGAAGACTGCAAACCTGCCTTAAAACTCGACTGTGATAACAGCTCTACGCCGGACGATCGAATAGCGGAAGTAAAAGAGCCAGACGATATTGCTCCTGTTGGTGACGCAACATCCGGAACACAAGTTGGTCCTCGTGAAGGTTTCCACGGTGACGTTGACAAACAAACGATGGCGGAACAGGAACAAGACGAGAAAGACTTTATGTCAGGATTTATTTCCGGCCCAAACATGACGGAATCAGGAGATGCCGGATTTTTCTGCTCAGAAGATGGAACTTTATTAAATCTGTCGACGTCCCACAGGCGCATTTTGAAGCCGCACCGTCGCTTTACGAAGGCATCCAGCAATGCGGCGTCAGACGCCGGCGATGCGCAGGAAGGGTACGTTCCACAGGCTGCACTTCCACAGGCGGATGGCTCCGATAAGGCGACGGAGTCTACCCCGGGCATCAATGTAGAAACATCGCCGGCATCGGAGTCTTCAGCTATACAATCGGACGAGCCGCGTCCAAGTCCCAAATCTACGAGTCGATCGAAAAGAAAGAGAGACGTGGCGTCTGCGCGTGGCAGCACTGCAAATGTCAGCCTGCCCGACGCTAGAGACTCTGGAGGCTCTGATGTTAGCCAAGAGGATGCTTCATCGCCTGTGGAAGTAGACAGGGCGGAGCAGTTCATGGAAGCTGCGACACCCACGGTGATAAAAAGGGGCCCGTCCACGGCTACAGGCAGATTCGACGCATATGTGAATCGCATTTCTGAAAACGCGGATGATACTGTAGAACCTATGGAGATTGACTCTGCGGCAACGGAAAAGGCAGACGCAAATATAGAAGACACAACAACATTTACTGCTCTATTTGAAACGAAAGATACAGCAACACATACTGTAGAAGATATAACACTTACTGAATCTGAAACAGAAGATACAACACTAACTGTAGCTGAAACAGAAGATACAACACTTTCTGTAATTGAAACAGAAGTTAAAATACTTAATGTATATGAAACAGAAGATACAACACTTACTGTAGCTGAAACAGAAGATACAACACTTTCTGTAACTGAAACAGAAGATACAACACGTACTGTATCTGAAACAGAAGATACAGCACTTACTGTAGCCGAAAAAGACGATAAAACACTTACTGTAGCTGAAATAGAAGATACAACAATTTTAGTAACTGAAACAGAAGATAAAACATTTACTGTAGCTGAAACAGAAGATACAGCACTTTCTGTAACTGAAACAGAAGATAAAACTATTTCTGGAACTGAAAAAGAAGATAAAACACTTACTGTAGCTGAAACAGAAGATACAACAATTTCCTTATCTGAAACAGAAGTTACAACACTTACTGTATATAAAACGGAAGATACAACACTTACTGTAACTGAAACAGAAGATGCAACACTTACTGTAGCTGAAACAGAAGATACAACACTTTCTGTAACTGAAACAGAAGATACAACTCTTACTGTATCTGAAACAGAAGATACGTCACTTACTGTAGCCGAAACAGAAGATTTAGCACTTACTGTAGCTGAAACAGAAGATACAACACTTTCAGTAACTGAAACAGAAGATAAAAAACTTATTGCAACTGAAACAGAAGATACAAAACTTAGTGTAGCTGAAACAGAAGATACAACACTTTCAGTAACTGAAACAGAAGATACAACACTTACTGCAGTTGAAACCGAAGATACACCACTTTCTGTAACTGAAACAGATGATATATCACTTACTGTTGTTGAAATAGAAGATACAACACTTTCTGTAACTGAAACAGAAGATAAAACACTTACTGTAGCTGAAATAGAAGATACAAAACTTACTGTAGCTGAAACAGAAGATAAAACACTTACTGTAGCTAAAACAGAAGATTCAACACTTACTGTAGCTGAAATAGAAGATACAAAACTTACTGTAGCTGAAACAGAAGATAAAACACGTACTGTAGCTAAAACAGAAGATTCAACACTTAATGTGCCTAAATCGCTAATTCCGAAAAGTAAACAAAATAAAATAAATAAAAAGACAAAAAAGAAAAATACTGCAGCCTTAACAGTAGCTCAAACAGAAAATGCAACACTTACTGTAGCTGAAACAGAAGATACAGCACTTAAAGTAGCTGAAACAGAAGATACAATACTTTCTGTAGCTAAAACAGAAGATACAACACTTACTGTAGCTGAAACAGAAGATACAATACTTTCTGTAGCTAAAACAGAAGATACAACACTTACTGTAGCTGAAACAGAAGATACAACACTTAAAGTAGCTAAAACAGAAGATACAACACTTACTGTAGCTGAAACAGAAGATACAACACTTAAAGTAGCTGAAACAGAAGATTCAACACTTACTGTAGCTAAAACAGAAGATTCAACAATTAGTGTGACTGAAGCAGAAGATACAACACTTCCTGTAGATGAGTTGCCTGTTCAGAAAACTAAACAAAAGAAAAAGAAAAGGAATAAAAAGAAAAAGGAGGCTAAAGAACACAACCTGGCAACAACATTACAAGAAACGGTGGACGATATAACAACACAAGATGCTGTAGAAACAATTGACGATACATCTACAGAAAGAGTTCATGTCACTACAGATGTAGCTGCAAAAACAACGGATGTTACTGCACATGTAGCTACAGAAACAGTTGATGTCATTGCACAAGTAGCTACAGAAACTGTTGATGTCACTGCACAAGTAGCCACAGAAACAACGGATGTCACTGCACAAGTTGCTACAGAAACTGTTGATGCCACTGCACATGTAGCTACAGAAACAACGGATATCACAGCACATGTAGCTACAGAAACAACGGATATCACAGCACATGTAGCTACAGAAACAACGGATGTCACTGCGCAAGTAGCTACAGAAACTGTTGATGTCATTGCACATGTAGCTACAGAAACTGTTGATGTCACTACAGATGTAGCTACAGAAACTGCGGATGTCACTGCACATGTAGCTACAGAAACTGTTGATGTCACAACCGATGTAGCTACAGAAAAAGATGGTGTTACTACTGATGTAGCTACAGAAACTACGGATGTCACTGCACATGTAGCTACAGAAACTGTTGATGTCACAACCGATGTAGCTACAGAAACTGTTTATGTCACTACAGATGTAGCTACAGAAACTACGGATGTCACTGCACATGTAGCTACAGAAACTGTTGATTTCACAACCGATGTAGATACAGAAACTGTTTATGTCACAACCGATGTAGCTACAGAAACAATGGATGCCACAACAACAATTGCTGTTATCGAGAAATCGGACTCAGCTACGGCTAAAGTCTATGAAACAGTATCAGACACGACGTCAGTAGCCATGGAAACAGCGTACAATACAACAGATGCGGCTACAGAAGCAGCCGGTGATGCTACAGTGCTCGACGCGGTCGCGGTTAGAGACATTCTTTTGTCCACGACCGGCGTTGAAGGCACCAAAACGTTGTCCACCTCCGATTATACGCTAGTTTCAGAGCTCAAACGTAATGGAACGGGTGGCATGGCAGATCCTGCTGACACTGTCAGAGTCACTGACAGTGCGCCTGAAAGTACCAAGAAAAGGGGCAAGAAAAAGAAAAATAAGAAGCAGAAGAAAACTCTCTCAGAAACTGACAAAACAGAGACTTCTGTTACAAAACTTCCCGAAATTGAACTTAGGGTCAATGACACCGTTGATAGAGTTCTGGACGCTGCTGATACCACAGGTTGGACTGACCGCGGAGCTGATACAGTAGGTCAGGTTGGCAGTGCGGCCGACAGCACAACGGGGATTCGCGTTGACCGTGATAGAGTTGACGCCGCTGCCGATCTGACTGGCCCCGAACCAGGCCGCGGTGTCGACGAGGGAATGGATTCTGATTCGGGGCCTGGACCAAACATTGAACGAAGTGAAGAGACGTTCACTCCAATGCCTCCACGCGCCTTCACATTCAAAAGGGTAAGAATGAAAAACAAATTGTCCCGGTTTAACGAAAATAAGAATGTTTTATCCGGAGCAGAGAAGAACTTTGTATCTATTGCACTAACGTAAACACAAAGAAAGTAAAGTTTGATGGGCGATGAAAATATGTTATAAAACAAATCATTGAGTAAAGGCTCAAACATTTTTTTTTACACTAACCTAATAGTCGGCAACTTTTTGATAATAGAGTGCCAAAGTAGGATTTCTAATTCATTTAGCGCGCCAACATCATAAAAATCATCCTGTTCTGGCACTCAATTTCTTGTAAGTCTGGCACGCGTTTCGTAGGTTGCCGACCCCTAGATTAAACTTTTGTTAAATTTGAATTACAACTGTTGTTGAAATTTTAATATTCCAACCGCGGAAATCTTTGGTAACGAAAGGTTACTATATCTATATTATATATAATAAGAGTGTTTGTCCGCATACGGTCAAATTTGAAATCACGTGAGTTTGTGTCACTGACCTATTTAGGCCTAGGCCTATATACAGTCTAATAATTTTTTAACATCGGACATGTGTCTTCGATAGCTCAGTGGTTAACTATGCGGGCGACCCGGGTTCGATTCTCCAGTTAGACTATATATTTTTTTTCGACAATTTTATTTTTCAAAGTTTTAAAAACAAAAGAGATTGTAAATCTACGGGCAATTTAGATTTTTGTTAAATAAAAATACTTGCCTATTTTTTTACCCGATTACAATATAATTTATTTAAATTACTTTCCTAAAAGTCTTCAGTAAATAAAGAATAATTAAATATAAGATTTAGAGCATACTTTTAAGTGTAGGTTATAATTTTTTTATCTGCGCCTGATACAGTCCTGTTTTTTTTTCACCCGGGCAACGCCGGGCAATGTAGCTTGTATTTAGTATAAAAACATGACTTCTATATAAGTTATTCTTTAATTATCACACTAACAATCGCGGTGGTCTTTACGGCTAATGTAGACGAATGACATTTTTTTTTTTTTTTTTTTTTTTTTTTTTTTTGGGAAGGGGGGGGGGTTCAGTGACCATTGCATGAAAAGGGATTGTGTGTCACAGCAATCTTTACATTTTCCCCACAACTACATTAGGGTTGCCCTTCAAAACTCGGTAGAACCGACGAGGCTCTTCCCTGGAGACCCACGTCGTGTACATGAATTGTATCCTCCAGATTTTAGGAATTGAAATGTTAATGGTCAATACTGTTGTACCTACACAAAATGAAACATGTCTCTAGCACGAAAACTATTTAGTATTTCGATATGCAATATAGCAAGCAATAAAACGATCCTGTACCGTTGGTTCTGTTTCAGCGACTGTTCGAGGAAGTCCTCAAGAACAAAGCCCACGCCGAGGAAGTTGTGGAACAGGGTCCGGACAGCAGCCATGGGCCGAACGCCGGGGAGAGCTCCGAGAGCGGCGGGGGCGGGGAGATCACCCTCACGCCCGCCGCGCGCCTCATGTCCGAGCTGTCGCTGCTGGAGACGGCCGCCAGGGAGCAGACGGAGAGCCTGCAGTTGGCCGTCGCCCACAAGGAGCACTACGACAAGCAGATGCTCATCCTCAGTAAGGGGATAGCCGAGGCGCAGCAGAAGCTGCAGGCGTCGCCCGTTAGCGCGAGCAGCGTGGGAGACCTTAAGAAACAAATGCAAGAACGCAATGTAAGTCTTCTAATTAATTATTTCATTGCTCTGTTTTCACTATGTATATTATTAATGTTATGGCTCATCTGGATGCCTGCATGTTTTTTTAATGTTTTTATATGTTTTCTTCGGTATAGTTTTATGTTTTACACATGTGTTTATGTCATTGTGAGACTGGATTGAGACTTCGTGTAAACTTTCACTAATTTACTCTTAATTCTTGCCATTTGGTTCACCCTGTGTCTTGTGTGACTGCTTTACTTTTTTCAATGAATTAAACCAAATAAAGGGAGATAAAAAATAGATTTATCATTTGAAAGGATTTATAAATACAGTGACATGTAATTGAATCATATTATGTTAGCAGATATAGTACCAATCATAATAATAGAAATATACTATAGCAAACTATAGTGTAGAGTGTAGAGCACATTAATTATTGTGATGCATCTAAATTATCTTAAAGTTCATTGCAAGTTAGATAAGTAAAGTATGCGGTCAGACCTAAATCAATCCATAGAACAAGTCAGATAACTCAATACAATTTTCTGTGAGAAGTAATGTAACAGTAGCGTCCCTTTCATGGCTGTCGTCTAAAATAATTTGTGTACAAATGTTTATGGCATGTATCGCTTTACTCTTTGCTTTTCACTTCCTCAATATGCATATAATGGATTCGGGCTTATAATTTCTGTTC
The DNA here is from genome assembly GCA_949126835.1 of Anisus vortex. NCBI lineage: Eukaryota > Metazoa > Mollusca > Gastropoda > Planorbidae > Anisus > Anisus vortex. The sequence goes on from OX421495.1 coordinate 5,938,609, forward strand.
TCTTTGCATATTGGCCACGGGGGCTTATCGTTGCATGCTTATTGTACTTGATATATTTGGTGGAATTTAAAATTTTCAGAATCTAGCCGCGCAAATCAAGAAAGCTCAAGTCATATTGAACGAAGTCCAGGAGAAGAGCCGACAGCTAACCCTAGACAGCGCCATGCTCAACCCCGCCATCTTCCGCAAACATTATCTACCGGATTCTGCATACTCTGACTTTTTTTCTGCCACAGCCCAGCACCAGAGGGGGAGCGCTACGCTGCCCCCTTTCAGCAACCTGTTCTACGACTCGCTGCCTTCCTTCAGCAGCAGCGAGCTGCCGCTGCTCTTCGACCCTACCACGGAGTCGACGCTTCAACTACCGGCCGATAACTTGAACGCTGCGCAATTTGCCGGCGACGTGGGCAGCCTGGACTTTGTGCTGCCCAAAAAAATCCCTCCGCCCAAAACGGACAGCATACCGAGGCCCACGTGGAGCGAGTGTGTACCGTCCAAGTCGGACCCGGCGTCAGGGCGTTCGGGCAACTACACCCAGTCGATTGATAGCCCTCTATCCACGGTAGGTTCCTCGTCGTTTGAATCAGGCAGCAGCGCCCTGCCTCCAGGAGCCTCGGCTCTCCATGGCGGCTCGTCGAAGATCAAAGCACCTCCCTCGTCCTCCTATGCCGCGGAGGCGGGCCCGGAGGCGACGCTGACCAGCTTTGACAGTGGCGTGGACTCGACGGTCAGCTCCTTGGCCGACAAGCTCATGACCTCCTCGGCGCAGTTGCCGAAAACTCCTCCCGTCGGGGGGAGTCCTACGGAAATATTGCGGATGTTGGGTGAAGACTTTGCTGGAGTTGAGGTAACGTTCGAGAAGTGTGTTGTTGTTTTTAGGAATGTCTTAACATTTATCTTGAGGGACTATCATAAACACCAATAAACACAATTTTAAAGGCATTTTTAATAATACAAAAAAACTTGATAGATAACCAAAAACAAAAGTAAGCCTACATTGTCTGAAGTTGGGCCTTAAATGTAAGAAAATAAGGCAGATAATAATGAGATATATTGTATAATGTGTATAAATTTCAATGTAATGAAACTTTTTTGTTTGAGTATTACTTTGACTAATACATCAAAATACTTTTTTTTTTTAATCTAAGAAAAATGTTTCGTCAGACTTAAATTCATCAGTGAAAATATTGGATAGAGTCATTAAAGATCTAGTGACAAAGTAAAGACCTCGTTTTGGTCGTGACCTTTGACATATCTTCCTCCACGTCAATTAATTATTGTGGCCATAAACCCTACTTTGCTATTAGAAAAAAATTTAGTGAAAGCCCGCCATATAGGACATTATAGGACTATAGGGCAGTAACTTAGCCGAAATTGCTACGGAATTTCACAGCATTGTAGGATTGGATTGTTTATATTATATCCTTTGACCCCCCCCCCCCACACACACACACACACTCACACACTCACGTGTCAAAGGTCACAACTATATAGAGCTCATCTATTCCCTACCAAAAGGCCTACATAATATTAAGAATATAATGCCACTCAATGTATTCACTTTCTTCTTCTCTGCACTTGCATCATTCAAATAATGGCGTTAGCCTACTTAGTAGTAGGCAGGGCCTACTTACTATCGTTGCACACTTTGTTCTATTGCTTGCTTGCCTCATTGTGGTGGTTGTAACACTCCGCATGCTTGCCTTCTCACCGTTTCTGTGTCCAGGGGCTAATGGTGTCACTAGTGCATGACTTTTTCTAGAGGCCGACCGAAACCAAAGTTTTTGGTTTCGGCCGAAAACGAAACCACGCCGAACGTTATAAATTGACGTTCGGTCAAAACCGAAGCCAAAACCGAAATCTCAACTACAGCTTTAGCCGAAACCGAAAGGTAAACCGAAATAGCCACACAAAAGATTTTAAAAGACTGCAGATTTTTTTGTAATATTAACTAGTTTATGGGTACTATTTAAGTAAACCATAGAGCATATACTACATATACTATCGATAATTTTATTCACACTTAAATACTCTTTAAGATTTAATAACCTTAAAGGCAATATAAACTTTATAATATACGATTTTTGTATCTAAATATTATGACATAATTTTTTTATATAAAATTTTGACAAAACAACGCAAGAATGACAAATGCAAGATATTCGGCTGATGACCGAAAGACAATATCTGTTTCGGCTGAAAGCGAAAGCAGCCCGAAAGCTAACTTTTTGGCTACGCCGAAAGAGGACATTTGTCTACTTACTCACCGAAACCGAATTTCGATCGGCTTCTAACGTCTTCCGCTAAAGACTGGCCTTGGTATTGGTTTCCTTCAATGAAAACTATATAATATTCCCTCCTGAACGACAATAAACATTGCAGACACTGGTGTATACTGATCAAATTTACAATAAGATTAGTTATAACATACTTTCATAAACAGCGTTTTCAATTTAACAGACAATATTCAAGCTTGCGAATTTCAAAGCTTATTCACGTTTTTTTTTTTTAACAGTTACCGTTTTTGTACACAGCATTCAACTTTTAGAAACAGCATTCTAATGTTTATACAACATTCAACATTTGAATTCCGATAGAACACTCATACTCATACGGCATACTCATACCACACTCGACATACTCATACCACATTCGTACAACATTCAACTTCTCAGACGACATTACATTTCATAATGTCATTAAACTTTCAAGACGCCTTGTTAAAACAATATTCAACTTTTCTGACATACCGTTAACCGTTGCTATAAGTAAACCTTAACTGTTTGGAAGCATCTTATTTCTTTTTTTTTTTTTGTCACTGAGCTATATATATACCTCAGTGTTGTTGTTTTTTGTTGTTGTTGTTGTTAGTTTTGATTGTTTTTTCATAGACTATAATATACATGGACCGCTTGCTTTAGTATTTCTGCTATATGATGACTCGAAACACTGATTTTCGGAATTTCCGATTCGTTGTTTCCTTTGCACTTCCGTTTTATTGAATCGCTTCGATTTACTCAATGAAAAATTAAAATTAAAATCGAAAGTTCTATACAGCGGAAACATTTAAGAAACAACGAGGAGCGTAGAAGTAATTCAAGACAGCCTTATTGGTTGCGCACGGAAAAAAAGTTGATATAAGCTCTAAAAATAGAGCAAGCGGTCCATCTTATTATAGTCTATGGTTTTTTAAACAATAATTGTATCAATTATGTACAGAAAACAATTAATAAACATAGATACAGATTTATTAAGTTTTGATTTTCGATTAGATCACTTCCGGTGAGAAAGAAGACGAAACTTCATGGGAAATTCTTCAACAACAGGTTTGTAAAGCAATTTTATAAGTATATATTTTATTTTAAATATCACAGACGCTCCTTCTATAAAGAAGAGAAGATTATTGTATCCAACGCTTATCTGTGGCCTGAGTCTAATCAAGCATTTGTATTAGTGTTTTAGAAGATGTTAAGTTAATCGTTTTCCTGGTTCGTTCAGGCAACCCATTCCATGCCCGGATGCCACTCGGGAAGAAATAGTAATTATATACCATGCGTGTGCGTTCGTGTTTGTGTGTTCATGTTTGTGTGTCTGTCTGTGTGCGTGTGTTTGAGTAGAGATTATATCTGAAATATATGTTCTGGAATTTTACTATTCTAGTTGGATTTGTTTTTTGTCGAGAGATTTCACAGGTTTCCTTTAATAGAATAGTTTAGATTACACTAACGCTAAGCGGTAAGTTGTGTGAAGTGTTTGCTATCAAAACATTGGGTTTATCTAAACTGATCGATAATCTTTAGCTGCCTGGGAGAGGGGGGATAACTAGCCGATTTGGCATTAGCTCCCTTGCCTTTGTGTCTTCACTATCAGCTTTTTTTTTTCTCAAATTCATGTCTTTAACTAATGTCTTCAAAATCATCAGTTCCAAAACCGCGTCTCACGAAACGTGTGGTGTTCCGCAAAACGTTGCTAGCAGTTTCGTCCAAAATGAAAATCCATTTTTTTCTTATTAGGTAATTTTGTTTCTTTCTTTTGTTGATTGTAATAGGGCAATAGGGCCTACTAATATTTGATGTTTTATGTGAACATTTTTGTGAGACTATAGGCAGTAATGTCTCTTGAAACGCTTCAACAACAAAGTTTTGGGAATAGTTCAACCACTCCAGCCCCTCCTTAAATATAAACTTGAGACTAAATACAAATATTATAGTCTTTTTTAGCTTTTTTACCCTTTTTGTTTTTATTAGCTTCATTTGTCTGTTGGACTGTTGGATCTTATACTGTAGTAAAGTACCCTTCGGATCAAAGTGATCATAGGGCTGGTGAAGCAGCGTTCACCAGTTTCTGTGCCCGCGGCATACTAGGGGATGTGTGGCCAGCACAATGCCCAGCCACCTTTACTTTACCCTAACTAATATCGGGTACCCATCAGAGATGGGTAGACTCAGGGGCACCCTCAAGTCCTGTAGAAAAAAAGCATAGCCTCCACCAGGATTCGAACCCAGGGCTCTAGACTTCTTCTATTTAAAAGTTTGACCCGATTCTTAGCAAGCTGGTCCAATGGTTAGTAGTTCCGTCTGTCAACCTGACGGACTCCTCGGGTTCTGGCTCTGCCGCCGTCCAAACCTTGCTGCCTTACAGGCGGTATGGGCAATGGACTTAGAAATATTCTTTAATGAATCTGTCACTTTTAAATTCCGACTATAAGCGTATAGTTGAAAATTTTTTTTTTTTACAAAAGCGGGATGTTAAACCGTGTTTTTGTTCATTACAAATGTTGTTAGTTTACCAGCTAAACCCAGATTTGACCAACCCAGATCTGACCCTGTATCCTTTTAGCATAATCTTAGGAGCCCGCTGATGCAAGACGTCAAGTGATTTTCATTAATCACCCTCCTCCCCCGAATCGTTAGAGGACGTAACAAAAAGTCAGAATCCCACCTTTCAAAATGATGTCACAACCCCTCAAAAAAACAACTACAAAACCTTACCAAATTTCCAATTTCAAAATTAGCATTACAAGGAGGGCGAAAACAAAAACCGCGGAAGAAACTGAGTGTGTGTGTTGTGTGTCTAATCTTCTTGTATTGATTGGCCCGTTTGTCAGAATTATTGCTCTGTTATTTTTTCACCTGTCAGTCCTAAGATTGTCTCAAGTTCTATAAATTCGTTACTTGCTGCCAGGGAATAACGAAAGCATTTTACCCCTCCCCCCACTCCACTTCCACTATGTTATCTGGTTAGAATTTGTAAAACACGTTGGTCCAAGAACTTCCCCCCATCCCTCCCTCCCTCCATTAACATTAAACATTATTGCCCCCCTTTCCTACTTGCATTTGTTCCTGAACTTATAGTTATCAATTCTACTTATTGGCATACGATACAATACTTATAGTGATTTAGTGTAAATTGTAAGGGCGTGGGTAGTAGTCTTCTATTTCTATTTTTAGTTATCAGTAGGAGGAACTATTTGATCGTCTGCATGTTTGTTGGTTTTTTTTGGTTGTTTATTTATTTATTTATTTTTTACAATCGAATAATTTATGGACCTGTTGTTTAAACTGTATTTTTATATAGGTAAGTGCACTTACATGTTGATTTATTGTAAATAGAGGCCTTTTAGGTTCCCGACGGGTTCAGAGTTCAGAGGGCGTTGTTGTTTTTTTGCCAATCCGTATATTGAAGCCGGCTGGTCCAGCGGTTAGATCACCGGACTGTCAACCAAAAAACCAACTGACAGGTCGCGGGTTCTATCCCTGCCACCGACCGATCCCTGTCGCCCTGCGGGAGTTTTGGGCCTAGTGGACGTAATAATCTTCTATCTAGAAGGAACGTCTGTAAACTTATAAGATATTGTGCATTAGTTTTGTGTTTATTCTCGCAAGTTTAAATATAATGGGATATAATTCACTGTTCTGATATGATGGTGATGCGTGTCCATCGTTTTTCGATGAGAACCATCATGGTTTCTTATGTGTTCGGAGATGGCGGATTAGGCCTTTTTTGGACGAAAGTACTTGTCTGATAAACTAACCTCTGAAACGGTTATAGTCGGTGTGGGGACTTGTAATAAGTCGCAACCTATCTAACCCCAAAACAGCACATTATTTGTAATCTGTGGGGAACTGCTGTCCAACACACACAAAAAAGCCATTCTGGTATTCCTTTCTGTTTCTTTATTAGCTAGTTTGGCCACCCGATTGCCTATGCTTCAATGCCTCATATATACGCTGGTCCTGTGGTTATTTCGCCGGACTGTCAACCGGTACGTCACGAGTTCTATCCCTGCCGCCGACTGATCCCTTTTCTCTTTCAGAAGTATTGGGCCTAGTGGACGTAATAATCTTCTGTATAGAAGGAACGTCTGTAAAATGTATAAGTCTTATAAGTTTATATTTAGATATTGATTGATTTAAAGTGAAAATAGTTGTGTATGCATGTGCCTGTATAAAATACGTACAGACAAATGAGTTTTTAAACTGCAGAAGTAAACTGTTTAGTCCATACTAAATTTAATTGAGTCTATTAATAATAATATACTCAATGACCTTATTAAAGAAGAATTGAAGGCATATTTTGGTCTACATTTAATATGTCTGAAGTATAAGCTACCCTTTTGTCAGGTGTTTGCTTAATCTCTAGGTGTCTGTGTATGGATTGATAATGTCTGAATAGATCTGGAATATGAAATGTTTCCTGTCAGATCAGAGCCATTGTGAGGGGTCGGCTGATAGAAATCTGCATTCATTGCCCAGCGGGCACACCACGTCGTAACGTCGGACAAAAAAAAACCTGAATACCACGAAAACACGTGGAAACTACGTTTTTTCCCCGTCGATACGACCTGCTGTGCTCGCTGGGTGGGTGTTATTTTTATTACCTAGATTAGTTCTGGAACAGCTGGCGTAGTTTCGGATGAAGTATCTGTTTGACCATGGCTGATCAAGCAAAGCTTTTAGAGTATAGTCTAAATAAGTTTGGCATTAGATATTGGATATCAACACTAGAATTAATAATATAAAAATGACACTCAGAATGGCGAGCACATTAAAATTACAATGAATTCATTACTTTCTTCAATCTAAGACTTTCAACATTTTACTGTTGGGCAAAGATATTCTTCCTAACAATCTATCACTTTAATAGCAAAAGTATTTTTGTTCTTGTATTTTGAGTATCAAAGCCTATTAGATTGTAAAACGTAAAAAACACTATTCCCGGTCGTCAAAAGTATGTTGAACGCAAACTACATATTTCAAGTCCAATAGGTCACATTGACAGAATAAATCTGCCTTTTTATGTATATAAACATATTGTATATACCGTCAATAAACTTGGAGAGCTTGTTATTTATTTTATTGTAGACTTCAACAAAAACAAAACAAAAAACAAGGCTAGTATAATATAGGGACCATAAGGCGGTCGGTCCCTTTAATGTCAGTGTCTGAATGGTGCCAGAGCGAATACAATAGACCCACGGAAAGTAACTTTGGGCTCCTTGTGGGAATGTCGCCTTTATGGAGAGTTTTATTGCTCAGTGCCATCTGACTTCATGATTTCGACATGTTATTGCATTCCATATCGTTAGCTCCTTGTCTCGTCTGTTGGGCATGTTCCTTGCGTTGTTCAAGCACTTTCATTTTTTTCTGCGTGTAGACTAGGAACAGGGTCTTACTGTACTAAGTAAAGACTTGAGAGTTGGATGTGTGTAAATTGTGTTCAATTGACGCGCGAATTTATAAAAAAAAAAAAGGAATATAACACGACCTGTGATACGACCATCAACAGTCTGATATTTCGCATTTTTATGCACCAGAACGGGGTAAAGGTCACGTCTGCTGAAGCTGATCCGCCATATTAATAGTTAGACAAAGACGCTCGTGTTTTAACTTTTGATATTTTTCTGCAAACGTAGCAAGTATTCTTTTGTGCAGTGTTCTTTGAGTCTTTTCACACCTGTTAAAAAAACAAAAAGTTTGAGTGCATCTCTTGCTTTATTTTAATGTTTACCGAACATAGATAACTACTAACGAGTATGTTTGTTTCAACATTGAATCTGGACATCTACTGGCCTGATACGTCTTATCGCCATCTCAGTATTTACGCTCTTCTAGACGCCAATAAGAATTCTGCCTTGGTTGAATGCAAAAACGGCGCCGCTGTAAAATCCCTGCTTTGTGCAGACGAAGGCCCGGCGGCGATTGAAGGGTCGTCTGCGTCGTCGTGCGATGATGTCATTGCGAGCGGAAGTGACGCAAGGAGTCCTGCGTTGGCGCCAGCATCTTTTAACGCCTGTCACATTGGTGCGACCAGAGAGAGTCTTGAATGCCACAATGTCCCAACAGGGCCACCTGGTAGCAGTTTCGTGTCATTACAGGAAAGAATCATCGTGCCTTTGGATGTAGATAGCGATGAATTTACTCACATTGATGTGTCAAGAACCACTTTTCGTGACAGTGAAAGAAGCACGAAAACCTCACACGACGTTTGTCGCAATGATTCAGAAGCGGCTGTGCATGATACTCATATTTATGGCAACTGTATCCCTATAAAAAATATTCCACAATCCACTGTTTGTGACCCCGATACTGGCGTGGATGTGTCAAGCGCTCTTGATGACAGGGATATTATCACCGGTCATTTGTCACATGCTATTATTTATGACAAGGACACCAACACGTCTGTGCCACATACTAATTGCGACCTTGATGCCGCCATAGATAAGTCAGAGGCCACATTTTGTGACAATTATATCGCAGTGAATATGCTAGTCCCCATTGGCGATGGTGTAATCGACGAGGACATGTCACAAACTACTATTGGTGACAATGATACCAACCAAGCGATGTCACATTCTGTGGATGACAATTATGCCAATATATCACATGCTACTATTAATGACATTGGCATCCTGGTAGATATGACAGATAAGAACACGAGCCGTGGGATGACCCTCCTGAGCAATACAGATATCGCCATTTGTGACGAAAATACCACCATCGCTACGGAAGACCCTATTTTAAAGATAACAGAACACATTGATAAGGCAAGGGGTGTGTGCAGTGCCGATTCCCTTAACATAGGTTCGCTTGCTACTTGTACTTGTGACACAAGTTCGAATACACATCCCCTTAACTCACCGTTGGACAAAGGCCTAGACATTGGAGTCGACTCTCAAAACGACTGTGATAATATTGAGGAGGCAACTATCTCTAAGACATCTAATGACAAATCAGGATTACTTCCCCTTAAGGGTCACTGTGTATCCGTAGTTAAACTGTATAGTGTGGTAAGTCTTTAGTTTCTTTCTCTTCTTCTGGTCCCAAGTGCTTTTTTTTTCAAATACCCTTTTTACCAAACGAAACTGAAATGTAACCGTTGCCATGGGCTTTGGGGGCAAGAGGCACCTACATGTGACAGGCATCTAGGACCTACCTTTGACATGGGTATACCACCTACCTATAATTAAACAGTATTATTCTTAAAACCTAGTATGACAGTATATTGTTTTGGCTCGTTCATAACAGCTGGGTTAAAGTCTAATCTATACAATACTAATAAATGGCCATCACTAGACAGTTTCATTACAGCTCATGTCATACAATCTAACCATAATTCCACCTTACACAAACTTTTATACCGGTAGTCTAGTCGTCAGAAAATATTGGCGCTTTTTGTACTTTTGTCACTAGCTGGTGCTTTTTTGTTAGCAGTTGATGCTTTTACCGTATGTTAGCAGCTGGTATTTTGTTAGCAGTTGGTGCTTTTATGTTAGCAGTCCGAGCTTCTTATTAGCAGTTGGTGCTTTCTTTGTTAGCAGTTGATGCTTTCGTTATTACCAAGTTGGTCCTTTTTGTTATGAGTTTTTCTTATGAACAGTTTTGCTGTGTTTAACTGCTGTTGTTTCTTTCATGTGTCTCTAGCATTTCTTTTCTATTTTCTTTCTGTCTCAGATTCATGCCAAAGAGAAGGAACTGCAAGAGGCCGTGGAGATGCAGGAAAAGTTCCAGCAACTTGTTCAAGATGTGACAACCAAAATGGAGAAAGTGAGCATGAGGCTGACACAAAGCCCAGCTTCTGCAGTGTCATCTCTAGAAACTCAATTGGATGAATATCAGGTGAGCATGTTCAGGCAGCATAAGATGGTACACAAAAATATGCTTGCTCGTAGTTGGCAACATAGTTAGAAATTGTTTCTTTAAACTTTAAATGTTAATGACACTCTTTCTGTAAAAAATTGTGTTTTTTATCTTAAAATTGTGTATGTTTTCTGTGTCTTGAATTTTAGTCTTACAATTTAATTAAAACTCTAGACCAGGCAATAAATGTTGATGTTAAAAAAAATTACTTGTTCAACTAATTAAAAGAAATGCTCTGTATTTACAAATATAAGATATATATATATATATATATGGCATATACATATATATAAACAGGGGTGAAGCCACAGGGGAGCTGAGGCTGGAATAAAAAAAAAATCTTTTTCAACTGATTTTTTACAAAATATGTACTAAATTTGCTAATAATTTGATAAATCTTTGTTACGCAAAAGTTCAGCCCCCCCTGGTATTTGGTGAATCTTTGTCGCGCGAAAGTTCAGCCCCCCCCCCCCCCCCTGGTATTTGGTGAATCTTTGTCACGTGAAAGTTCAGCCCCCCCCCCCCCCCCCTGGAAAAAATTTCTGGCTTCGCCCCTGTATATAAATATTATATGCAACTCTATATTTAGTATTTTATGTGTAAACTAAACTATTATATATTAAAGTATCTAACATTTTCTTAAAATAATTACAAGTGCACACAAATTAAAAGTCACAACTAAACTATGAACTGCTATTATTTTGAAGCCCAACACTATGTTTGAACATGAATATTCTGTCAAAAGCAGATAAGGCATTTACATAACTCTTGGATGACAATATGTTTTTAGTTTTTACGCAATCTAAAGTAGCTATAAAACATGTTTGCATATTAATTAATGAAATAATCAAATTTAAAACGTGTAGCCTATGGATGATTGTAACAAATATTTTTCTGTAGGAAACTTTGAAAGAAATGGAAAGCATCAAGGGAGATATCTCTCAGGTGAAAGAATGGGGAGAAAAATTAATTAGCTCCCCTGACTCAGAGGGCTACAAGACCATGGAGTCCACTTTAACCATGCTACAAGATAGATTCAATAATTTAGAGACCCAAGCTGAAGAGAAAGGCAGAAAACTACTGGTAAACACTTTTTTAAAGCATCTTTTTAGTTATTTAGATTATCTTGTATATTTTGCAATAGGTGATTTGAATGTCCTTTTTTTACTCCCTTTTTCTTAGCTCATACTGTCTGTCTGCTTGTAAAACGTCTGCTTGTAAAACTTTGCAGCGATTTTTCTACCACTTCCTGTTGTCCAATCGAGCTGAAACTTTGGCAGCAGACTTGTGGCGACTAACAATACATTCTATAAAATGTTCAGTTTAACAAACTTAATTATACTATAATTTTGATTTGTTTGCAAATTTTACGCTTTGTTTTGGTTTCACGTTGAAAATGTCGGTCCAAATTTTTATGGTTTTTTGTCGCGCTGAGATGATTTTTATAACGTCATCAAACTTTGCGCTATAACTTTGTGAATGAAGGGAAAAAATTAATTCATGTTTCCATTCGTGTCGTATTCTAAAATTTGCGGCAATGTTTTATACGTAGTAAGGAGATATTTTTTAGATTTGTGACACAGATATTTTTCTGTACATGCTTCATTTCCAGTAGTCAATCAATTCTTTAATTATATGATGGTGAACTAAGTTTACAAACAAAGGGAGTATAATGAAAACTTCGTTTTTATGAGATAGTTTTTTTATTTGTATGGTTCATGTTTTTAACCAGTGACATGTTTAAGTCTTGGTATTTTAGGGAATCGCTTTCCTGTCTCTGTGACAGGTTCATTCCAACGGTTCATGCTGATAAACAATTTTAATCCCTTGATTGGTCGATTCCAGGCTGCTCAGGAAGTTCTAGACCAACACATTGAGATGAAGAAAGATTACAAAAAGAATGTAAAAAATCTGGCAGAGTGGATTCATGAAATGAGGCTCAGACAGGAGACAATGACCTTGACATCAGATGACCCAGTTTACCTCAGAACATTGTTAGATGACAACAAAGTAGGTGTTTTCTACTTTTTATTGTCCTTTTTTTTTCTCATGTATTTCTTTCCTCAGTTATTGTTTCTATTTGTGCTTAATTTCATCCAAAAAATCCTGACAGACGAAAATTATTTTAAGTTTTTAGGGGGGTTTAATGTTTTTTCCTATATGCTTTTGAGTTAAATATATTTTAAATTTGGTTTACACCTACAAAAGAACTGTAATATTTATCAACTGAGCTTAAATATCATATCTTTTAAAATTGTACAAATAGTTGTTTTTTTTTTGTTCTTCACAGGACATGCAGGAAGAAATCAACAACAGACTTTGTCAGTTGTCAGATCTGGCACTTCAGTGTGACAGTATCTGTGAGAATGAAACACCCGAGTCAGCTGAAAAACTCAGAACACAACTTGCGGAGCTCCAGGTAAAGTCAAACTTTTGGATGCCACAGTCCACACTCAGGCCTGCTTACTTTCCACCCTCACCTAACCTTGGGTTTTTGTCTCCATGCAAACACAAACAATATTTTGGAAGAACCACCTCCACATTAACCATCCATCCTGGTCTACATAGTGTTTTGCTCCATGGGATTTTTTCTCTCCATATATAGAGCAAAGACATAAATATCTGAATAACTATGGATTACTTCAAGAAGTATGCATTTCTTGCGTTAATTCTATGTTTTATTGATTTGTAGAATGACCTTGGAGAGTTTAAACTGAAGGTCATTGAGAAACAAAGCAACCTGAGGACAGACTTAAAGGAAATTGAGAAAAGAAAACAGGAAATGGAGGAGCATGAGGCTAATAAGCTAAGAATGCAGAAATTGATGACAGACTCAAAACAAGTCACTAGCTCAACCTCACTATTACCAGATGATCACAATATGGACTTCCAGGTATGAAGATTTATTATCCTATATTTAGCTTTTTATTCGTCTAGTTATATTTTTCCATAATCACATGTTGTTAAAACCCTCCCCAGGAACTTGCATCTGATATCAACATTCACAAGCAGCTGGTCCAGCAGATTTCTGACCACCAAATAAGATCTCCTCCACCAACGCTACACTCTACATTGGAGCGGGAGATGAGAGAAAACTGGCTCCGACTTGGCAGAGAGCAAGATGACAAGAGAGACAATCTACAAACAATATTGTCCACCAGCAGACTTCCGGGTGTAAGTATTGACTAATGAATTAATACTAGCCACTAACTTTTTTTTATATACAACATATGTAAAAACTCATTTTGAAGAAAGTCATGTGGCAAAAACATACATTTCTATTTTCTTAATATCCAAAGTTTAAATTCCAATCATTCACTGATCTTACCTTTGTTTTCACATTTTTTCTTTTGCTGAGCTAATTTTGTTATCTGGCTCCTATCCCTGGGCTCCTGGGGGAAATCAGTACAAAACATACAAACAAGAAAAACATAAGAAATGTATAAAATTATTGCATCAACTTATTTTATTTATTATAAATTTATCAATATAAGTCGGTTTGTAGTAAATATTCCTTCTAAAAAAAATATAAATAGTATGCCAGTCCTTTTAGTACTTAGATATTTATTTCAAGCATAAGTATCTTTGATGAAAATTGGACTAGGCTAACCTAGCTTCTTCTTTCACCCATTATCTTTTGAAGGCCTAGCTTAACACAGGTCTGGACACTGTTTATTTATTATCCGTAAAACCAGTTTTGTTGCTTTCATTCAATTTACTGTGTCGATTGCACATTAATCTTTAAGTCCAATAGATCATATTCTAGAACATAATTTACCGCTTGCTTTGTATACTAGGTCTATTATTGCACTTACAGCAATTTTTTTCATTGTAAAATATAGCCAAAATATTTTTAAAATTCTTCTATGAGCTCCGCTTTTACTGTTTCATTGCACAAGTAGTGTTGTGTGTGTCTGCATTTATTGAATATTTTTATATTGGGTGCGTCAAGTGTGTAAGACTGAAATATCAGTCTGCTGGGGTATTAGTTTTTTATGCGAACGCCAAAAAATTGGGCAATTTGGCTCAAAGGATTAATTAATAGGTTGTGTTGTAGATAATCCTTTATAGGTTTTTTGTGTCTTGTTTTAATTCATTAAGCCTCAAGTTTGTTTACTATGTGTTATAATGGCAAGTTTAAAAAGAATATTTTTTGTTCTTTTTCAGGATGTATTAACTTTGTCAACTTATGGAGAATCCAAGCAGAAACATTTTGACAAACAGTTTAGAGAAGTCTTAGACAAGGTGCGTGATGTTACAGGTGATTGCAAAGCTTTACTAAGGCAGAAGAACATCAGTCCCAGTGACATCACAACATTTGAACAGCAATACCAGGTAAAACATTTGAACAGCAATACCAGGTAAAACATTTGAACAGCAATACCAGGTAAAACATTTGAACAGCAATACCAGGTAAAACATTTGAACAGCAATACCAGGTAAAACATTTGAACAGCAATACCAGGTAAAACATTTGAACAGCAATACCAGGTAAAACATTTGAACAGCAATACCAGGTAAAACATTTGAACAGCAATACCAGGTAAAACATTTGAACAGCAGCAATACCAGGTAAAACAATTTTTAACAAATTGAATGCTTTTCATTAAATAGATTTTATTTCATTTTCATAAGTTGTTTTAAAACTTGCAATTGTTTTTTACTTGCAGTCTGTTCAACAAGACATTGCTAACCTGTTGGATCTGGCACAGGAAAAACTGTTTTCAACTCCAGCAACCAATGAAGAGCAAATTAAACAAAATGAGGTAAGGAAAGAAAACTTAATTTTTTTCATTTTATATGAAACTATATTTTAACTCTCCTCTCTGTTGGGGTTTTGTATAGCTTACGATTGTAATACACAAACCCTGGTAAAAACTAATAATTTTTCTAAGGATTTGCTAAAAAGCAGCAATTAATTTTCTTTAATGTGGTGACCACAATCTTCATGTATGTGGTGGCCAATGAAACTTGTGAGTTTTGATTCACTTGCATAAATGTTTAATTTTGGTGGCTTCTCACACTGACATATATATATTATGACCAAGAGTAATGGGTTCATGTTTATCCTTGCAGGAACTTCAGAAGCAGTTGAGGACTCTACAACAGGAAATCACAACTTTGGACAGAGAAGCAGACACACTTTTCAGAAAGGCCAACTGCACTAACAGTGATGTCATGGTGGCCTCCATGAAAACATTAAAAGACCGGCTGAAGATGCTCACAGCAGCAGCAGAGTCTCAAGGCTCAGAGCTGTGTGCCGCAGACCTAAAGTGGAAACAGTACCAGTCTGATGTGAGTGTGCTGAAGAAGCGTCTGCAGGATGTTCAGGAACTTATTTTACAGCCAATGCCATCCTTAACTTTGGAGCAACTTGTTGAAAATAACCAGGTCAGTTATCTGCTGAGTGTTATCTTTTCTCATAATTTACATGTGCCTCTCATATATAGAATAGATTATTGCATTCCATCCCTTATTCATGGTTGAAGTCATGTCATGCACTTTGAGAAGCATTGTAGATGATGTTAAGTTATATGATTTCCTTAAGTTATCTTTTTTCTAAATAGCTCAAGTAACCAATATCCTTACCCGAATACCAATAAGGAAAAAAGATAGCTTTAATTACTTTATTCTTGCATATTGAATAAGAAATTAATGTTTTTATCTCCATGAAATTTTCTGAGTCTTTAATTAGTTTAATGTAAAGGTATATTCAAGTCTGCATATTGTCAGAGTCTAAAAAATGATTTACAACAATAATGTACATTAGATATGTAACAAAGTTGAGCAACAATGCTGTTTATAAAAGACTACAATTTATCTTGTATGTAAAATGTAGGCATAATTCCTTTCAAATAAAAATTGTATTTGACTTCTTTACAGAGAATTGAAACTGAGCTAAATTCATGTGAGGCTCAATTAGAGGAGCTGAAGAGGAAAGAATCAACACTTACATATCCTAAAGAAGCTTATTTGTCTGATCTGTCTGCCTTACAATCCCATTTTATTGAACTGCAAAAATGGGTAAATTTTGTTAAACATCTGCCTTGGGGGTAGGGCCTATAGATAACTCTATAATTAATTGGTTATATTTGGTTTTTGTTAATTTATCATTATCATACTATGATTACAGTAAACTGTAAATTTCTAATCTCATATGTCACATGATAAAAGCTTTGGTTTTTGCCAATTAGCATAATGAGTTATCTGGCTTTTTTGTTTCCAGGCTATGGAGAAAAGGTCAAATGTCCAGAAGTCCATCTCTGTGCATGACCAGTACCAGAAAATGTTGAAAGACTATGAAACCTTTTTAGAAACAGCTGAAGCCAAGCTTAAGTCTGACTCTATCACAGCCAGAGATTTGAACCATCTCAAGCAGCAGTTATCTGCCCATAAGGTAAACAAATGCATTTAATGTAATTCTCCATAAATTCTATAAACGACAGTCATATCTTCTATATAACAGCCAAGGTTTTTTTCAATTTATTGTCTTGATCATATCCCAAAACTTAATTTCATTCATGGATCTGGTTTAAGCAAGTATTATTCCTCAAACACTTTCTTCTTTCTAATTTAGGACTTCTTTAGCGACCTTGAGGCCAACAAGGCAATGCTAGATGCTCTGGCCAACAAGTGCAATGAGTACACAAGGTCAAGCCTACAGCACAAACTGTCAGCATTGATAAGCCTCACATCTGTGTTGGTTGATAAAGCAAGCTTGCAAGGGCAAAGGTAAGCTTTTTTAAATTATTACAGCTGCTACCATGGCTCACATGCAAATGGAGCAAATTATTATATAATTCTAATCTTTTGTTCTCTCAAAATGTGAAGGCTGGAAAGACTGGTCAAAGAGTGGACAGACTGTGATAGCAAACTCAACCAAGTACAGAAAAAATTGCATGCCATAGAGCTGAATATACCTCCACATGTGAACTGTGCTGACTCCTTGACAACAATACAGAATAAATTAAGCAGGTAACTGTAGATTTTTCCGACAACAATACAGAATAAATTAAGCAGGTAACTGTAGATTTTTCCGACAACAATACAGAATAAATTAAGCAGGTAACTGTAGATTTTTCCGACAACAATACAGAATAAATTAAGCAGGTAACTGTAGATTTTTCCGACAACAATACAGAATAAATTAAGCAGGTAACTGTAGATTTTTCCGACAACAATACAGAATAAATTAAGCAGGTAACTGTAGATTTTTCCGACAACAATACAGAATAAATTAAGCAGGTAACTGTAGATTTTTCCGACAACAATACAGAATAAATTAAGCAGGTAACTGTAGATTTTTCCGACAACAATACAGAATAAATTAAGCAGGTAACTGTAGATTTTTCCGACAACAATACAGAATAAATTAAGCAGGTAACTGTAGATTTTTCCAACAACAATACAGAATAAATTAAGCAGGTAACTGTAGATTTTTCAGACAACAATACAGAATAAATTAAGCAGGTAACTGTAGATTTTTCCGACAACAATACAGAATAAATTAAGCAGGTAACTGTAGATTTTTCCGACAACAATACAGAATAAATTAAGCAGGTAACTGTAGATTTTTTCGACAACAATACAGAATAAATTAAGCAGGTAACTGTAGATTTTTTCGACAACAATACAGAATAAATTAAGCAGGTAACTGTAGATTTTTCCGACAACAATACAGAATAAATTAAGCAGGTAACTGTAGATTTTTCCTCAAACTTTATTGTAAATACAGTTTTTTTAACACTGTTTTATAAAAGATTTAAAATAAGCTTTAGAAAAACTAAATTATTAAATCCTTTATATTTACTTTGCAAATCATTTTATGTAAGTATGTTTCTTGGGAGTGACTTGGCTTTTGGAAGGATGGCTAATCTTATCTTATCTTCTAATTGACCAATTCCCTTCATCCTATTGAGCTGAAACTTGAAATATAGGCAATAAGCCAATAACTACACATTCTTTCAATTTTTGAGCCACATCTCTCCACACCCCAACCACAGAAATCAGTTTTTAACTTTTTTTTTTATTAAACTTTATGATGCGCATTTTAAAATCCTTATTGAATGCACCTGACTGACTCATTTCTCCCTTTTTAAAAATTATTTTACCTAAAGATCTATATACTTTGCGTTTTGCTTTTTGTATGTATGTTATGTTGTCAAAGGGCAAAATCATTATTATAAAAGACTAATGCCAAACGAAAATTAAAATTCTATTTTTTAGGGGTTGTTTAAATTAATATGTCAGCCATTTTTAAAATTTATTTATAACTATCCATAAATAATATGATATAAATAATGCACCTTTAATTTTGTTTAAACCTTAGAATTATTGCAATGAAATGTAAAAGCAAATCAGTTAGGCCAACACTTGTAATGATTTATAATCCTGTTAAATTATACTTGTTTAGATTTATAATCTTGTTCAACTGTATTTTTTTTTATAGATTTAAAAGCCTCCAGCAGGAGTTGTCTGAAGAGAGAAACATGGTGTATGAAGTTGTTGAAAAGGGCAAAGCAATCCTGCACAGTGTGAACTGCCCAAGTCTAGAGACAGCTATCACTGATTTGGCTGAGAAATGGGTGTCATTAAATACTGAGCTAACCAAGGAATTGAAGAGGTCAGAACCTGCCAATAGTGTGTTTGTAGTGATAGAAAGGGACAAAATAAATTTTTTTAAATACCATTATACTTTTTTTAAAACTTCAATTTGTTCCAATTGATAAGATCAATACCATGGCCTAGTTTCTACTAATTAGAAATGTTCTAGGGCATTATCTCCTTTGAGCCAAGATCTGAAATTCATTATCTACTAAGATAAAATAAAACATTATATTTGACCAGAAAACATCAGTTAGTATTTGTGTACAACTCTAATTATAATGTTTGAAATTTATTTATCATTGACTCTGTAAATATATGGTGTATATATGTATATATATGTTCACCCCTGACACATTTTACAGAACTGAAATTCTTGGAGACCAGTTGTCTACCTTTGAGACTGATGCTGCAAACCTGTCTTCGTGGCTGATTGCAGCCAAAAAGAAAATTGCCAGCTTTAAGCAGTTGGCACCAAATGATCTGGAGACGATCGCAGCAGTAAGAAATAAAGTAGAGAAGGTGTTGGTATGTAGCCATATAGAATTCACCACATTATCTCTGTTTTGTTGGTATGGGTTTTTGTTGTTGTACTTAATGGGTAAAAGTACACTTGTACACACAATATTGGTATGGTGTTGGTTAATATTAAATTTTGGCAGGTATAGTTGTTAGAGCTGGATATCTCATTTAGCAGTGAGATTCATTAGAAGCTGTTTTTCAACTGTTAAATGTTGCTGGGCCATGCATGATTAAATTCATTGATGTCTTTAATATGTAGCTATTTTATTTAAACATATTTAAACATGTGATGCTATCCCACGAACTAGTACAGAAGTTGGCAAAACAAATTATTCTAAATTTTAAAAAAATGTTTAAAAAGGGTCAAGATAAATTTGAGATTTCAGTTCATTTATATGTTAAATTCCTTAACTTACATTGGTGAAATTTTGAGACTAAAATAACATACCTTAAAGCTTTCAAAAAATAATGTTTAATGTCTTCTAGCAATACAATTATGGAAAATTCAACTCAATTTTATATCTTTACAAATATAACAGCTTGTGTTTTGACTAACTATAACTGCATTTGCAAAATTAAATTCATCCAGTTAATATTAACTTGTTGAGATGGTAAAGTATTGAAAATCTGTACAGTTTTAATTTTGATTTTTGTCAAAAACATCTACCCCTACCTTAAATCTCGTATTTTTCTTTTTTGATAACTTGACCTAACGTATCAATTTTAGATCCTGCTCATCAATAGGTAAATAAAGCTAAATATACTAATTTGCCTACTTCAGTACCATTCTGTGGGGTTGCATTACATATATTCAAAAGGTTCCTTGCACTCTATGGAGTCAATTATTTTACACCATTGACTATAAATACTTTACTACTTTTAATTAATTTTAAAATTAGAAATTCCTAAATGTAAAAAATGCTTACTTAGATAAATCTTGAATCATTGTATGATTTTCACCTGAATTTTTAAACAAGGTAATTTTAAGTCACACTGTATACATAAAAAAATGAATTATAAACAGGATATATAATTTAACTGATTCAGTGTTTTACAAGAGCATTAGGCTTGTACTTTTTTGACCAGCTTAATGTACTGACTTCAACAAACACTATGATAAAAACTATTATCTTGATTTTAAAAACTTGGACTTGAACTGATTTTCTCTACAACAAAAGCATTTTTATTTAGTTAAGTTGATTTGAAATTACATTATAATTTTTTGATCTCTTGTCTGTTCTGTAACGTTTGGAAAAAAACGAACTGTTTTGCTCATCTTTTCAACTTTTATTATTTCTAAGGAATTCCGTAAAGAGATTGAAAATCAGCTTTCCCTGAAAAACCGAGTTATTGAAGTTGGCAACAAGCTACTTCAGAACAAAAATTATGATACTCGAGGTTTATCCGACAGACTGAGCGACTTTGAGGAGGAATGGAAGCAACTAGATATGAGCGTCTCTGAGATTGAAAAGTTCCTGTATGAAAGGCAAATGGAGTTGATGCCATCTCGTCAGGCTCTGTCTGAGCTGACAACTTGGATTAACAAAATCAGGAATTCACTGCAGAAAGATGCTCAAAAGAAAGTTGAGACTGTGGCAGACATTGAGCTTATGATGAAGAAATACAAGGTCAGTAGACTTGTTTGTTTTTTTATAATTAGCATTCAAAGAACAATTTACCATTAAGCTTTTTAAAGTACTTATTCACTAGCAGAACAAATCTTATTTTACAGATCTGCCTTCTCGAAGAAGATTTTATGACTTAAGAACATTAGCAGGGGTATATATAGAAGGGGTCAAAGTATTTTTAAATTATTATTGTAAAATTTGAGGGTTAACTGCTGTAATGTCATGCTTAATATGCAAAGTTTAAACCATACGTCAACCAACCCAGCCTCCCTGATGAAAGTTTAGGCTTAGCACCTAGAGGTGCTTCCATGGTCATTGCAGGATAGATAAGATGGAAACATTACCATAGAATTTCCCATTAATAGATAAAAACATTCTTTACTGGCACACAGGATCAATTAAGTCAGTCAGACTTACTATATATAGGAATAAAGAAATAAAATATTTTATTTTTATAGCATTACAAACAAATTATGTATAGCAAACCCTTGTAAGATCCCTAAGTCACCCATTAGTAAAAGGAGATAAAAGAGAGACAGGATATGGGTTCAATGAGAATATGAGTTTCACTGAAAGATAATACTATTTACACATAAACAATAAATGTCCTTCTTTTCTCTGTAGGATTACAAAATTGAGCTGACAAGTCGGCAGATGCCAGTGGATTTTGTCAATCAGCAAATTTTAGCTCCCCAACCAGATGAAGTGAATGTGCCCCATGAGAAACTTGAGTTTGCAGAAAAACTTGGCCAGTTGAATAAAAAGTGGAAGGAAGTGCTACAGAATGTGAATGAAAGATTAAATAGCCTTAAGGTTTGTTTTGTGAAAACATGTAAAAATACTAAATACAAAGGATTGTCTCTTATTGTAATTTAAATAATATTTGAAAAGTTTAAAATGAAGTGTTAAAACTAAACAATATTTTAAAGTTCCATCTCTATGAATTGTTTAATTGCTGTAATAATTTATTTCAATTCATAGTAGTATGTTGTGATGGAATTTAATTAAATATTTTTTCTAATAAAACTTTGTTTTAAATTATAACATAATTATATTTATGTAAAAGTAAATATCAACAGTAAAAGTTCAGTGTTAATGAAGTTTATTGTTGTTTTTTATATTGTTATTTTATCAGTTGTTTTGTTAATAATCCTTGCATAAATTGTCCTTAGATATTAATCATAGTGTAAATATTTCTATTTCAGTCTGTTCATGCCAAATGGGAAGATTTTGATGAATCACTTAGAAGTCTGCAAACTTGGTTCTCTGAACAAGAGGACACCATCAGACGCTACAAGCTGATTGGTCATGAAATTGGCGTAAAACAGACTCTGAAGGATTGTAAGGTAATGATGGTTTTATCTTTGCAAAACCATATCAGTTCATCTATTTACAATTTACTTCAAAGGAGAAAGTTTACACTTATATATGCTATATCTTAGAAGGGTTACACTTATATATACTATATCTTATAATACGTAAATAGTGGATTCTTTTTTTTTTTTTTATTATTTGTTCAGGGAGATAATTAAATATTTACTATCCCAAAGGCAATTCAACAGCAACTGAAATCAAAATCTGAGGATATAAATCATCTTCGAGCTCTTGGTAACAGTTTGATGGAAATTAGCAAAGACTCTCCCGGGTGTCAGCGGTCAGTCAGGGACAGTATAGTGAGAGTTGAACAAAGCAGGACTAGACTTGAAGATCAGATTAAAAAGATGGAAGGCTTACTTACAGGTCAGTATATAATGTAAAACTTTGAGACATTTTTTCTTGCACTTTCACGTACACATTTAGTTCTTAGATGCTGTTAACTTTAACATTTAAGACTCTGCTCTGTCAAATTAAAACATAGAACCACTATATAAATACTGGCTGGTTCTGGATAAATAGGAGATTTGATTTATGCATGTGTCTTTTTTTATGAACAGATATGACAGATCAGTGGGGCTGTTACCATAGGGACCTTGCTAGCCTGAACATGCTACTCACACAAACAGAATATTCTCTGAACCAGTACTCACTAGTTGCAGGAGATATAGTGACTCTTAGATCTTATGTGGCAAAATTACAGGTAAAATGTCTAATTTTTATTTACTATTAATGTAACATCTAAAAAATACATGTCAAATACAGGTAATAAATTTGACTATAACATAAACAACTCGCTACAAGCCTAGCTACAAGTGCATAGAATACTCAGACAGATGCTGATAAAAATATGTAGATTTCTCTGCAATGTCTCATAACAAAATCAAAGAAAAATATATAAACAGATACAATGTATATTGATTTCAGATGTTATAAGGCTAGATGAGTTATAATTAAGTATATTTTATGTTTTATATTTTGAGTGTAATTGATTAACATTAATGTTTTATATTTTGAGTGTAATTGATTAATATTAATAATCTTCTGAGCGTCATTAATGTATAAAATGAGTCACAATATTCAAAATTTGGATATGAAGAGCTATTTATAGCTGACTTTATTTACTGCCACAAAGACTTAATAAGCAAAACATTTTTTTAAATCAGGGCTTAGAAAGAGAGCTGAACCAAAGTGCCGGACGACTGGATGGATTCACAGGTTTAGCTGGGCAGCTTAAACAGGTGTGTGAGCCAGCAGTGCAAGCAGACATTCAGAGAACAGTGGATGACCTTCATGCAAGGTGGCGTCAGCTGGGCTCTGATTTAACAGAACGCTGTCACAAGCTGAAACTGTGCCAGGGCCAGTGGGAGGAGCTAGACAGACACTACATTAGGATTCAACACTGGCTGGAGGAAAAAGAGGCCATATGTAATGAAATACTCAATGCTAGAGATAATCCTTTGAAGCAACAAGAGTGTCTTATAAGGCTTAAAGTAAGTTTATTATATTTTGTATGGACATTTGAATAGCATTTTAATGTGATTTATACATAAATATTGGACAATAATTTCTACTCTTAGTTGTCTGAATATTTATTATTGTTATTTAAATTTATAATAAAATTTGTGTTGTTATTTATTTTTATAATAATTTTGTGTGTGTGTTGTATTCTAAACAAAAAAATGTTCATTTAATTCTTAAATGGAAAAATGTACATTGACCTTATATAAAATGCTTCCTTTTCCCAACACACACTTTACAAATGGACCTTATTCCACCAACACAAATTCAGAAATTAATAGTTTTAAAATAAGCATGTATTGCAAAAAATGCTAAGTCACTTTGTTTAGAAAAAAAAAATGGTAGTTATAGTCTTTAGTAACATGTGTTTTTTAATAGAATGATCTATAGTACAACCTTCTAAAAGTTCTCATTACTCTAATATACTCTAATGATAGAAGAAATGAAGCGCATATCAAAAGATACTAATTTGTAATGTAAAAAGACAATTTCTGCAAAATCAATTTTTATTGACTTAGAACTGTTTGGAAAGAAAATTTTCAGACTAGAAAATGTCATCATCATAGTGCAGCTGTAGGGCAATCTCTATTGATTAGTATCAGTATAAGACAAGTGACACTTTGCAAACTAAGAATCACAATCAAGCTATGGTATGAATCAGGCTTTACCCTTTAACATATTTGATGACAATTTCTCATCAACAGGAAATTCAATCAGAACTGGACAACTACCAGTCAGAGATGTCCGGTCTGTATCAATCTACTGACCTGGTCATGAAATATTTGAGCCCATCCACAATGGCAGTAGTGAGATCCAGAAACAGTGTTCTTGAGCAAAGAATGCTAACTCTTCGGAAACTGCTGAGTCAGCAAACATCAGCTCTGACTGAAGATTTGTCACAGCTTAGTAAATTTAATAAAGCCTTTGAGGTAATGAACACTGTATAAAAAAATTAATGGTTTTAAATTTATCGAACTATAGCTAATAAATAAAAAGCCATCGAAACAATTTATATTCAATGCTATATCAATATGATGATTAACTTAGTCCTTAATAATTATTTCTGGAGAAATTTAAATAATAAGACCTACCTGTTGTGAAATCTGCGAGTAGGTTTTATTTATTTCACCTCTATATACAGTTGGACTTCCTAAAAAGATTCTCATGAAGGTGGATTTACAAAAACTGGAATTTTTATTTAAAAGATTCATTTTGTTCTTTATTTTAGAAATTATATTTTTTTATAACAAGTTTTTGTTTATTATCATCACAGGCTGTAGAAAAATTCTTGAACTCTGTTCAAGCTGAACTTAGATATAAGGATCCAGACCGATCAGCCGAGGAAGATGTGCTGAAAGGCAGACAGAATGCTTTAAGCAATCTCATCTCTTCTTTCATAATAAACTACAGCAAACTGGATGCTGTTAATGACTTGGGGTAAGGTTTCATTGCACAGCATTTTTTTTTAGCCTGTAACTGAGTTCCAAGTTTAAAAGAAATTTATGCGAAGTACAATTCAAACATGTGTGAATATTATAAAATATAGTAAAGTAACCTTTGGACCAAACTGATCATAGGATTGGTGAAGCAGCGTTCATGTGTGGCAAGCACAATGCCCAGCCGCCTTTACTTTACCCCAGCTAATGTCAGCTGGGTAGACTCAGAGGCACCCTCAAATCCTGGGAAAAAATCCTAGCCTCCACCAGGATTCAAACCCAGGACCTTTGGATCACCAGTCGTACGTGCTTCTGCTCGGCTACTGTACCCAATACTAAAATATAGGTAAAATACATATTCCTATAATTAAAAATATCAAAAAAAATTTAAACAGAATAGTTCATTACTATTTTGTTTCAGAAAGCTCACTGTTACTTAAATTACACTCATTCACATTTATTCATACAATTGACTATTGTATACACACTTACATATAATTAGAATATGCAGGATCTGTATGGGACCCATCAACTAAAGAAAGCATTAAAAAATTTGAACAAATTCAAAAAAGAGCTGCAAGGTTTATAACTAGTGAATATTCCCAATTGACAAGAGTAACACCATTAGTCAAATCACTAAACCTAGAAACACTAGAGGACAGAAGGGCAAAGAGTAAAGTAGTAATAATACAATAGGGATTACACTCTAATTTAGAAATACAACACAATAACAACTTGTTGCAAAGCTCAGTTAGGACAGAAACACTTTCCTTGTCCCTTATGCGATAACAAATGCATATAAGTACTCTTTCTTCCCAAGTGGCATTCGGGCATGGAATGGGTTGCCTGAACAAACCAGGAAAACCAGTAACTTAACATCATTTAAAACATTAATAAAAATTCAAGACTAGACTCGAACCACGGATGAGCGTAGGATGCAATAATCTTCTTTATAGAAGGAGCGTCTGTAATGTATAAGATAAGATACTATTTTCACTAATCATTTTTGCAACAGATTATGCTTTTTTTGTTTATTGTAGCATTTTATGTATAGATCTAAACATATTATTTTACCTTAAATGCAGTTATCGCTTGGCATTGAATGACTATGATGCAACTCGTCTAAAAGAGCTGAACCACAGATGGCAGAGACTGTATGAAGAGACCAATGACAGGTGCAGGAAACTTCGAGAACATCTGCTCGTGCAGCAGGACTTTGCAGCTAAGTGTCAAACATGGATGACATTTCTGGCCCAGACTGAAAGAGACCTGGCTAAGGAGCCTAAAGGAAGTCTTCATGACCTAAAGGAGCAATTACGCCAGTGTGAAGTAAATACAATGGAGACTATATTTACTTATACTTGTTTTCATTGTACAAACTCTTCAACTAGGGCTATAGCTGTGATGTTAAATTATAAAAAAAATTTATACAAATATTGTATATTAAATATTGGGCACAAAGGAAGATATTTTAATGGAGATTATAAAAACAGTATTATATGACTATACATTTATTGTTGAGATAGTTAATTTATGTCTTTGACATCAATGGGCTTTTGGTTGAAGCTGGAAAAGTAAGTTGTTGGGTGGAGCTCACATGTTGCAATAGGGTACAAAAACATTGTGCGGCGAGTACAGTGACCTCCTGGTGCCTTATGCTTACCTAATTTGCAGGAGGTATTTATGGCATGTAGACCCTCCATAAGTGAGAAGATAAAATTATTGCTCTATAGAGTTTAAAACTAAGACCTTCAAGTCAGCTGTGCAGTAATTTATCTTTAGATCATTTTGTTCTGTAACAAAAGATATTTAAGTACTCTGCAATACAAATACTCTAACATCAAACTATAGTGGACCAATATTAGCTCTAAATTCAGCAATATTTAAACCTTGGCCTGATGTTGGGCCAATATAATATGCTGTTGGGGTAGTAGTAAATTATATTTACATAATTAGGAATATTGGTTTATCGTTTTTTTTTTAAGTTACATTTATTTAATTTGTCTAGCACTTTGAAAGTGAGGCCTACAGTCACCAACAAGTTCTGCATGCCATTATTGCTGATGGTATGAGAATGATGAGAGCTGGGGAGGTTGAAGACAGTGAAGAGTTCCAGAGGAAACTAAATCTGCTGTCTGACCAATGGCAGAGTGTCTCCAGAAGAGTTCACCAGAGAAGAGTTTTGATTGAAGGGCTAATCAGCCAATGGAATCAGTTCTATTCTCTCAACAGACAGCTGAAGCAATGGCTGGAAGATAAGGAAGAAAACTTAAAAGCCTGTGAATTAGAAACTGATTCTTTGCATGTTATTAGAACACTAATGGACAAAGTTAAGGTTAGTCAACAATCTTCACCCTCATTCTTCTGTTGGCTTTTTGCAAGTGTGAATGTAAAAGATGAATACTTTAACTTGTTATTTGAAAATTGTTATGTTAACCACTTTTTTCCTCATTTTGTTACCTAGATTTTATTTTTTATTCGGCAAACAATTATTTTTTATTGTGTGGCTTAGCGGTAGTGCGTGTGGATTGCTGTTACATAGGTACCAGGTTCAAATCTAGGTTAGCACCCAGGACTGAAGTCTGCATAGCTATAATGGGTACCAGACTTAGTTGAAGAAAAGTAAAGGTGGCAGGGCATTGTGCTGATCACACAATTACAGTGTGGGCTATGGCCACAGAAACTAGTGAATGTTGCTTCACTAGCCCCAATAAAACATTTGAAAGGAATACATTTTTATGAAATAATTCCAAGTTTCAATTCAGCCAAGTGTCTTTTATCAAATTTTTTTTCCATGTACATTTATATTTAGACCACACAGCATGAGTTTGCCTCCCAGGAAGCAACATTCAACAAACTACGTGAACTAGGAACTCATCTGTTACATAGTGCTGACAACACTGAAGCTGAACATGTGCAGGTAAGGCTGGGAAATAAATACTGCTTTAAATTTTTAGCCACAATACATTAAATTTAACATTAAATTTGTCAAATTGTCAACAACATGTTATTTTTTGCCATTATTTAATGTTTAAAACAGATGTTGCTGTGTATAATTTACCTGAAGCATTTTTTTTTAGGGATGAGAAATTTTGATCTCTTATTCCCTAGTATTTTCCTAGTATCATTTCTAACTTCCCATCATTCCTGATCTTCAATGAGCAAGCTAGCACCAAAAATATAGTGTTTCAAACTTCTTGTAAGGATTCAGTGACAGACAGTTACTAGACATGAATTTAGCTTGTCCAACATGGCAGCCATATATTATACTTCACTACCATTCACTTTTCATTAATCATCCTGCCTCAAACATTTCTTTGCAGATATACAACTATGGACTAAAGATGATATAATGTTAATCTATGTAGCCTGCAGTTATTTAATTTTTACTTAGCTTTCACTTCATTGTTTCAATAACTTATATTTTAAAAGGATTTTGTCAAATTGAAAAATTAACAATCAAACACTAAAGTACATGATATTATCCTGTTGTGCTTTGATTTTTATTAAATATGTTTTATTTACCGTAGGAAATACTCAATGACCTCCAGAATCGTTGGACCAGAATATTTGGTCAACTTGGTGGCCACAGGTCAAGGTTTGAAGATGTCAATAAACAATGGCTTGACTGTGAGGGAGACATTGAAGACATTCTTAATTGGCTGAAGGACATCAGGCTTTTGCTACTGAGTGATCTCCCCACAACTTATGATGAACTAAAGAAAGAGTTGAATACTTGCAGGGTATGTACTTTTATTATGTAAATGAGCCTTGTGATTGAACAAGAAATGTTTTAAATATGTTGTGTTACTATTTTGAAATTTTCTCTTCAGGATATTTCTATGGACTTCTCCAACATGGAAGGCAAGCGTCAGAATCTCATTATGAAGGAAAGACAACTGAGTAAGCTCATACAGACAGAAGATATGAATGTTCTCTGCCAGAGAATAGGTCTGCTGAACAAACAATGGGAGGAGCTGCAGCATCAGACACTTCTGAGAGAACAAAGACTTTTAGAGGCTCTGTACAGGTATAAAGTGTTTTCATCATTCCTCATCCATTATTAGTTTGTTTTTTCATTTCTATAAATAGTCTCATCGTTTATGATTTTCCGGTACTTCTCAATCTATTTCTCAAAAGGTTTTATTAGGCATCTTTATGTCTTTAATGTAAGTTTTTTTTTCAAACACTTTTATCTCAAATGTACCTACAGATGGACTAATGTAAGCCAGTCTATTCAGTCCCTCATTCAATGGATAGATGATATGGAAATTAAAATTGTATCCAACCGTGACATACAAGTGGAAGACTTACTGGCAAAATTAGAAAAGGTAGTTGTTTATCAGTTTAAGCTACTTCAGCTTTTCCAACAAAGAATATATTTGCTAATTTTGATCGTTTTCATCTTTTAGATATAAATATTATATAACATTCTATAATGTACTTCTATAAAGTGATCACTTTTAATTCTTGCTTAAAGTATATGTATATATATTTAATAGGACTTCAGGCAGGAAATGGAAAGAAAAGAAATTGAAAAGAATGAAATTGTTTCACAAGGTAGACATCTAGTAAGAGTCAGTAGTGAAATCCGTGCATCAGACATTGAGCAGAAGGTTCTAAGATTAGAAGAAAAATGGGAACGTCTGCAAGCTCTAATAGATTTCAGGTAATAAAAACATTTGTTTTGGCATTTTTCTGAGAAAACAAAATTTCATTTCTCTATGTCTGTGCTTTCATATGTGTATATTTAATGGTTGGTAGTTTAATTTATTGGTAATGTATCATTATGTGCATGGCAGGCGCAAGAAGCTGCAAGAAACAGTTCTGGCTGTAAAACAACTTGATACAAGTATGAAAAATTTAAGTCAGTGGCTGTCTAGTGTAGAGGCAGAGCTTAGCGGTGGAATTGCATACAAGGAGACAAATCTTAAAGAGATACAGACCAAACTTGAAGCTAATAAGGTAAAAATTTGTCAGTCATGTTTAACTCTTTCTCTCCGGAATTATTTTCCCTATTCTGACGGAATTATCCTTTTTTTTCTCTTTGTCATTACTATTGCTATCTTCAAATCTTAATAACTTTTGGGGTTTTAATCAGACAATATCATATTTGGTATTGAATTAAAGGAAACTAAAAGCTCCTTACAGAGAATATAAAATCATTTGTAACTTACTTTAAAAAAAAAATATTTAAAAAAGAAAATTTTAAAAAAAAATTACTCGCCTACGTCTTACATAACACAAATTCCAAGGCTTACACCAAAAATAAATAAATTCCCAAATTAATTATCTACATTTTTTACCTAAAATATATACCTTTTTTCACTATTAGAAACAAATATTTCTTTTAAAATATAAATATAAAGCCCGTTTTGATCATTTATGATCACTACCCACCACATACGGCCCTACATGGGTGAAAAAAAAAATCATTAAAAATGCATTTTTTTTTCAATGAAAACACGATGTAAACACAAATTTGGATGTTATTCAAAGGGAAATCATTCTAGATTTATGTAAAAGTAAAATAAAAAGAATAGCGCTAAAAATAAACGAAATAAACGTATTTTAACAAATCGACGCTGGCATCGTCGATCCGACAAAATGGCCGTTTTAAAATCGACGCTGGTATCGTCGATCTGGAGAGAAAGAGTTAATGGCTATGGAAGGATCATTTCATTTCAGAAAATATTTTGGACCTAATGCCCTAAATATATTTTTTTTGCAAAAGGAAAACTTAACTGATAAATACAGTAGTTCCATTTTTGTATTTAAAGCAATATAAAACTGAGTATCTGAAGAGGTACAATCCCTTTTAATTGTTCCTGAAATGTCAAATTATATATAGAGCTTGGCTGAAATCTGAAACTCATATCTTATCTTACATTCTATGAGAACTTATGTGAAAAATATCTGTGCATCCACTTGCATCATTACAAGGAAAATGAAGGGTTCAAGGACATTGTGTTTGCTACACAATTACATTGTAGGCAATTGTGTTAAAAACACTTTCCATAGTCTTTTTTTTAATGATCTGACATTTAATATTTCCTTTATTGTTATTCTATGAAGGACTTACAAAAGGAAATAGAGACTCACAGTGCTGGAGTCTCTGCTGTGTTGAACCTGTGTGAAGTTTTACTGCATGACTCAGATGCCTGCCCAACTGAAACTGAATTTTTAGCACTTCAGCATGCCAGAAAAAACTTAGAAAAAAGATGGAGGAATATTTGTACTTTATCCCCCCAGAGGAGAACAAGGTTAGAGGATCTTATTACTGTCCATGAAAACAATGATTTTTGTTGTAGTTTTTTTTTTTCTAACTGCTCTGGGTTTTTATTTTATTTTTTTTTTGTAATTTTTTTTTAGATTGGAAGAAACCTGGCAAATGTGGGAACAATTCCAAAAGGACTGTCAAAGATTTTCTGATTGGCTGACGCAAGCAGAAAGGGATGTTAAAGATTCTGAAATGGAAATTCCCAATGTTAGAGTTGCAAAGGAAGAAATACAAAAATATGAGGTTTGACGTTACAATGCAATAGTATATAATATCATTGAGAATAAATTTCATTTTTATAAAGTATTTACATAAATAAAATTAATTCTCACATGATATCTTGCAACTTTTGTTTATTATCTTTAACTAAAATTTGCATATAATTATTTGCTTAATCTCTACGTCCATAAAAAACATCATTGTTGCTTAAATATTTCTTCATGTAGAAGCTGCAAAGGAATGTTCATGATCACCTTGTGGACCTTGAGCAGATAAATCGACACTATTGCCAACTGGCTAAAGAAGGTAGAACGGACATGGATGGCTCACTGAAAGTCAAGATGACTGACCTAAACAATAGGTGGGACACCTTACAACTGAAAATTACCGAGGTCAGTATTTCAGCATTGATTGTGACGTTGTTATGTTGATTGCACTTTATTTGTGTCATGGTTGCCACAGATGAGTTTTTCTAATATTTTAATAAATGAAAATTACCGAGGTCAGTATTTCAGCATTGATTGTGACGTTGTTATGTTGATTGCACTTTATTTGTGTCATGGTTGCCACAGATGAGTTTTTCTAATATTTTAATAAATGAAAATTACAGCGGTCAGTATTTCAGCATTGATTGTGACATGTTATGTTGATTGCACTTTATTTGTGTCATGGTTGCCACAGATGAGTTTTTCTCATATTTTAGTGAATGAATTAATGCAATGCTATAGAAACTTTTTATAAAATGTTCATATTCTTTTATTGTCCAAATAGTTTTTGAATAACGTTTTTTGATTTTTAAAAATTAATATTAAATTAAAAACCTGTTTTGTTTAGCCTACTATCAATTTTTTTATATATTTTATTTCAAAAAGTAAAATGTAATTTTGTAGTTAAAAAAATTGATGACATGTTTAGTCTACATAATCAGAGTTAATATTTCATCCAGGTCGCTATGTCACATTTTGTTTCAAGAGGAGTGTTTTTGTGTAAATTTTAATCAACAAGTATTTTTATAAATGTACAGTTATGCTTTTGAAAAATGTATATCATTACCGGTATAATAGTTTAATTTTTTGAATTGGCTAAAGAGATTTCTTTCAGAGAAAACATGTAGAGCAGAAACATTATATTATAAAAGGGTAGTCATATTGTAACCAAACTAACTTTTAATGAGCGTCTATTAAAATAATTATTTAGATGTTGTTGTTATTTTTTTTTTTGCAGATCATGAAGAAGTTGAAGAATTCAGCAAGTATTTTGGATGACTTTGAAAAAACCAGGAGTTCTCTAATGACATGGCTAAGACATGTTGAGTTACAGTTGAATGAAATACAAGACATGACCAACCTGGACTTAGAGAGTAAAGTCAATGATATAAGAGTGAGTATATGAAGAGTTTACCCTTTCAAATAAGGAACAAAGAGTTGTATTAAATTTTGAATTATTTTTGCTCTATATCTTTCAATTATAGTTACTGAACTAAGCATGCTATATCTTGGTATGAACAGAACAACTTTCATTAGTATGTAAGAAGTGGCATTCATTGGCAAACACTGCACCGCAGACTGTATTAGTTAAGAGCTTTTAAGAACTAGATAAAACTAATTAGAATTATTAAAACCTAAAAACTGTGCTTGTAACATTTTGGTTACTAATAAACAGCAAATACTTTGCAGAACATTGAGGACGAGATTCAAACCAGACAACATCGAATGGAATACTTGGACCAGGCTGCGCTGTTTTTGATTCAGAAAGGGGACAGCCAGCAAGCCTTGCGGGTCCAGCGAGAACTCGACGAGTTTAAAGCTTTGTCAAAAAGAATCTTTGAAAAATTGGTGACAACTAAATTAAGAATTGAAAGACTATTAGTTGCTCAGGTATGCTTAAAACAATCATATTTAGTATATATATGTGCTCGGTATTCATTGTTAAATATATACTCATTTAAATATATATGCAGTCAAACCTTGTTAAATGAAACTTGTCAATAGTATCATATAGTTTAACTTAATAGTGCTATTTGTATTGTGCTACTTAACTGTGACCTGAGAAGTCATTTATATCACTGCATGTCCAGTATAAGTGATTATTTATAGTAGAAGATTTTCTATATCTTCATTTCCTTACTATTCTATTAAAAGAAATTGTTTCAGATAATAATATGTTACTTTACTATGGGACATTTACTAAAATCTATGTTATTTTACCATTTTCTTGTTCATGCAATGAAATACAGTGGCTAGCACAAAAGGTTCCGTGACAAACGCGCACAAGACAATTGCGCACACGACAAACGCGCACAGACAATCCCGCAATGACACAAATGCGCACAGGACAAACGCGAACACCGATAGTTGCGCACACGGACAATGGCGCACACCGACAAATGCGGACACCGATAATCGCCCACAGTGACAAATGCGAACGGCTATATAAGCGCACACCGACAAAAGCGCAAACTGACAATGAAGCTATAATTAAAACAAAAAAAAAAACATGTTTAAATATAATTTAATTCAAATAGTTTTCAGTACCAGAAAGCAAGGCAAAGTATGGAGGAAAAAAGGAACAAAATAGACAACAAAAGAAATTGAATTTAAAAATAATTCAGAAAAAATATTAAATGTCGAAATAATTTTTTCACTATGAGAGTTGAAGATACAAAACTAACTGAACCGTAGCTAACTGGTTTTAACTGTAATTTCATCATTCAATTAGGACTTCCTTCTACACTATAAATAACCAAGATTATGTACCTAATAAATCTGCGGGTTGAAAGAGGGGTCGGAATAAAACTACGTGTTAATCACTAATAAAATTTTTTCAAATCGGTTGCATGAATGCATGTTTTAAAACGTACTTTGCCTTTAGAAAAGTGCAATGCCAACTCTTATTTTAAGACTAATATTCCTCTTTCTTTTATAAAAAAAAAACACAATTATTTTTAGTATAATGTATAAGTATACGTCTTATTTTCAACTATATGCTTAAGTAGTAGTACTGCTGTTATTTGTTTAATAATCATTTTACGAGCTTCCATCATACTACGATGGTTTAACATGCTGATTAAGACTTAAATATTTTTTAAATGACATCTCTTAAAAATCATGACGTAGCAGAAGGCTACTACTAGAACGAACATTTTATTACTATAATATTAGGCTATACATTTAAAAGTTAATTTTTTTTAAAATATGCATACAATTATTATTACATTTATTATGATATTATTAATATATTGTTAGCTTTAAACATGATGTATTTTTTGCTGAAAACAAACTAAGACTAAATCCATTATCATCTTTAAATTGGCGATGCATAACTTGCTATTTGCGCATTTGTCGGTGTGCGCTTATATAGCCGTTCGCATTTGTCACTGTGCGGGATTGTCGGTGTCCGCATTTGTCGGTGTGCGCCATTGTCCGTGTGCGCAACTATCGGTGTTCGCGTTTGTCCTGTGCGCATTTGTGTCATTGCGGAATTGTCTGTGCGCGTTTGTCGTGTGCGCAATTGTCTTGTGCGCATATGTCTGGTCACCCACAATATTAAACCGTTCTTCATATTCCCTTAACTACTCTCAGGTAGCCATTGTTGAAGTTGAGCATTCTTAGGTTTTTCTAGAAAACATACATTGAATTAATGTGGCTTTTATCAGGATTCAATCCTTAAAGTTGACTATTGGCTTCAATCCGTCCTCTGTCAGTTTTGTGGAGATTCCTTCCTAGTTTTAACAAGGACACATTGAAAATAAAGGCGTTGTGTGGTAAAACTTAATCTTTAATTTTTTTCTCCAGGGTGATGTCCTCTTTGATGGCAGAGAAAAGAGTTACTTTTGCTTTTCATCTGAGGATCACCTGCGCCGAATACAAGATTCTCAGGCAACAATGGAGGCAAAGCAACAGACAGAAAATATTCAGCGCTATCGACAGAGCTCAGCTTCTGAAACAAGTCCTTCAATACACAAGTCCAGTTCTTCACCGAGTAGAGTCAATGTTTCAACAGGCAGACACTCCAGGTCTCCCAGCAGATGGACTGATTCCTCAGCCCAAAGGTCACAGTCACCTTCTCCGATAAGGTCAAGGTCACCTGATCGTAGCTACACAGCACCAACCAGTCAACCAATCTCACCTTCATCCCCAAGAAGGAGAATGTCGCCAAGTCCACAAAGGCTAAACACATCGAGGCGCTCACCAAGTCCACAAAGATTATACACTTCAAGGCGTTCACCGAGTCCACAAAGACTGGCTGCAAGAAGGGGATCACCAACACATAGAAGTTTAGATTTTACTGATGGAACAGGTAAGCTACTTTTTATTCTAAATATATATAGACTTTGACATGTACTTGGAATAGTAAATTTATTCAAGCAATTGCTTACAAATATTAATTTAATCGTTATTTATAAACATGTGTGTATAAGGACATTCCAGAAAACAACCTTACTATCAGTTGTATAAAACATTTAATATCAAATCTGTTCCCAGAATCCCTACATTTAGATGCTTCAAGACGTGAACGAATGACCAAAATTGAAGTTTTGCTTGAAGAGCTCGTTGATTGCATCGAAGACTGCAACAGTCGGTTGTTGGAACTGGAAACATCAATGGGAACAAAGGGAGATGAAAGGCAGCTGGTAAGCCCCCTTTGGTTAATAAGGGCAAAATTTTTTCCTGACGACAAATCTCTGTCTTTGTTTATAAAATAAATTGAAATGTTTCTATTTTAGGTGCAGCAGCTAGTTGAATGTGAGGTGGCCGCCAGTAAAATGGACAGTCTTCACAGATTACTCAAAACTGAAATGGGACACGAAAGCATAGGCAGTGTAGACCATGAAGTCAAATGTATGTTCTTAAGATGATTTCTTAACTTTGTAAAATATCTGAGTTGGCCAGAGTTACTGTTTTGTTTCAGTTGGTAATTTTGTTTCAAAACCAACACAAATCATTTTTTTTTTCAAACTTATTTGAATATTTAAAAAAAATGTGTCTTACTACTTTTGTTTTTCTTTATTGTAAACAGTAGCACAATAATGTATGATAATTCATACAATGATTACATACTTTTTCTATGGAAAGTATAGTTTAATTGTTATAAACTTATTATTTTAATTTAGTAACCCAGCAGAAATGGCAAAAGCTTAAGCTGTCTGCATCAGAACAAAACTCCAGAAGTTCCCAAGAGCTTGCACAGTTCAGCACTAACCTAGATAAAATGTTGGCTTGGCTGGATGAAGCAGAAGCTCTGCAGTCTACTCAAAGACCCATTCCTGTTGACATTGACCAATTGAATATTGTTATCAGACAATATACTGTAAGTTTAAAAAGTTGTTTTGCATTGAATCTTTATTTAGAATCATTTTTTTTTAAATGCAGACTATATATGACCTCTGAAAAATGACAAATATTAAAATTTAAAGTAAGAGTGCATAAACTAACTGGTGACTTACTTTTACTGTAACAACCAGAATTTTTTTTACAGTTCTCAAACTAAAAACATTTATGTTCTTACAATTTTATATTTAGAATTTCACATTTTATAGATAACATTTATATGATCAGAATAGCATATCATGTGATAATATTTGTATTATCAAAATTAGAATATTATCTTATAAAACTTACATTTTCAGGATTTCATGACTAAAGTAGAATCCCAAAGGGTGCTCATTTCCTCCATAAACTTGATGAGCAGTGGCTATCTTATGGCCAACAATGCCACAACACGTCAACTCAAAAGGAAGTTACAAGAAATGAACAACAGATGGGATCGTGTTCTCAACACAGCTACAGAAATGGGAAGAGACCTTCAGGTAAGAAAGAAAGAAATTAATAAATTGTCTGTTTTATGTGACTAAATGTATTTGCTGGTTGCTAAAAGTTGTTATTAATACTTCTGGGCTTCCTCTTTCCCTTTAGGTTTCATTAATAGAGTGCCAAGAATTTCATCACAATATCCAAGACTATATCCTCTGGTTGGAAAATTTAGAACAAAAAGTGCATTACTGTGAACCAATCAATTCTGGTGATCAACAAAAATTGAAAGAAAAATATCAAATTCTTTTGGTAAGATTAATTAGCTATCAACATTAATGATGTGAATATTATTTAATATTATATGTTCTTAACCTTGGCGAAATTAGGTACTATTGTTTATAAAGTGTTTATGGTAAATAGTATAATGTGTTTAACATATATACAATAACATAAGGTTATTGATGGGTTTTAGGAATTACTCTTCAGTTTAATCATTTCATTTGAAACTGTCTTTTAACATTTAGATTTTATTTGTAGAGATTATAAATTATTTCCTCCTCTAATAAAAATAAAATGTAATATTAAAGAATCATTGACTCTAATAAATTGGTTGAAATTGAAAGGTATTGTCAATGGTATTTTTTATTGATCATTCATAGTATTTATTATTTATATTGAGTGGGTTATCATTTAACTGTGAAGCCGGCTGGTCCAGCGGTTAGTTCACCGGACTGTCAACCAAAAACCAACGGACAGGTCGCGGGTTCTATCCCTTCCACCGACGGATCCCTGTCGCCCTGCAGTTTTGGGCTTAGTGGACGTAATAATCTTCTATCTAGAAGGAACGTCTGTAAACTTATAAGAGCGATAAGAACTAAAGTGAAATGCCAACTACTAATTCTTTTCTTCAAAAAGCTTTAATTGGACTTAAATTACTTTATGTTGCATTTTCTGTTTCTTGTGTAGTCTAAAATTTTCTACAAAATAATTGTTTTTCCTTTATGCAGGATGTCTATGAAAACCTAGAAAGCAAGCAATCCAAAATTGTGTTCCTTAGAGAAACTGCAGACAAGCTCCTAATCAACACATCCATACCAGAAATGGCAACAACTCGAGATAACATTCACACCATAAGCCGTCGAATGAGATCTTTAATTAACCTTACATCCTCATATATTGCTAGTCTTGAGAAAAAGCTACAATTCTCAAAGTCAAAGCAGAAAACTGTAAGTTGTTGTTTTTTTGTCTATTAAGGAGATAGGGACCTGTCAATGAATATTTGAGATTTAATCTGAGTTGCAAAATTTGTGAGTCAGTCATTAAAAAAAATAGTTCAAAATTAATAGTGAACGATGCCTTGCCCAAGTACAATATACTTCCTGTCAGCTGTACAATATATATTTTTTTACCAATTACATGTAGGCATATAAAAGAGATGAAGTAAGCTCCCTTGGATTAAGCAGTTGGCATTCAGCAGACCCGCTGAGTTCTCAGCCAATCAGAACATCCAGAATTAAATCCAGAAATCAATCACCATTTTCAATAACAAGAAAGGTAACCATTAGCTTGAAAACAAGGCTTTAATAAAAAACTGTATTTTTCTTCCATTTACAAAAATATTATAGATACTTTTTTTTTTCTTCAGATTTCTAATCTTTCTAAAACTCTCAGAAACCTAGAGACCTTTTTGTAAATTGTACATCCCTTAATTTGTAACTAATAACTTGGTCCATAGATTTCTAATAGCTTACTGTTAGCTTTATTTGAAGTTGATGTATTTGAAAACCTATAGAAAAAATAGAATATGTTACAGATAAAGAATTGATTTACAACCGTTTAATATCCTAAATTGATTTGTAAATGATTTCCGTAATATTTTTTAATTTATTTTTGGCTTAATTTGAAATAAATTTAGAATTGGCTTGTCAACTTCATTAGCACTAGGCTATGCATCTTTAAATTTAAAAAAAAAAAGAAATTTTATTATAATTTTGACAAAATATTGATTGAATAATTTTATGTGTATACTGTACTACCTATAGTGTGTCTATTACTAACTTTATTTAGCACTTTTTTTTTAGATGTGTTTTATTAAACTGCTGTAGTGTTTTTAAACTATATAGACTTTTAAAAATTTCAAAACAACATATGTTCATTTAATATTTAAAAGCTTTTTTATTCAAAGCAAACATTACTCATAGTCTGGAATATATAGCACTGACATAAATAAATATGTCTGACATGAAACGTTTGCTGTATAGAATCAGAGCCACATGTAGCATTAATAGATTGTAGAAATGGATGTTGATAAAAGATTTTCTCCTGGTCAAAAATTGCAAAGTTTGAGAATTAATAAATTTCAGGGACAATAAATATCACAAATGGGCACTAAGATGTGAAAAGCTTTTGTGTGTAATTCTTCATTCTAAACCGTCAACAAAAGTATGCACAGTTTTTATGTCATTTTATAATCCTTTTGGTCCACAGCCCTTAACAGGAAGTTCTGGCCCTTTGCTTTGTACCAGACCACAGGATAGAGACAAGTAAATACTAGTCAACTGACCACTTTTATTTTTTCTTCTTCTCTATTCTAATTGCATAATGTTCACACAAATTTCGTTGGCAAGGAATGTATCCTAATAATGGAATATGGATTATATGTGCTTTATTTTGAATTAGTGCACATGTCTAAATGTTCTAATTTCTAAATACACCAAATTTCAAAGCTTGGACTCAATCTCTCTCTCTCACTCTGTATGTTTGAACCATTTATGCTGTGCTAAAATGGTTTCTCTGCATTCGTTATGACTTCACCATTTTAATCATTTGTTCCATATAATGTACTAAAAACATTTCTAAGTGACTGGCAGTAAACTGGCCTGTTTTCAGAAAATATACTATTGTCCAGATTGAGCATTTATTTCCTTGCGAAAAAAAAAATTGGAATAACTTTACATTCTTTAACAAACATTTAAACTGATTTTTCATCTTTACTTAAGTCTATATTTTAAAAAATAACCATCTCCTTCTTGGTCATGGACAGTTTAGTTGCATCATAAAAACCAAGTTCTTTGCATATTGCCTGTTTCTTTCTTGATTTCATTCAGCAAAGCTACATTTATTTTCTTGCTGTTGTAAGCGTTTATTTTTTTATTTTTTTGTTCACACAGCACTGCTTGCCTTAATTAATTTTTTTTTTCTGGTGAGGATTTGCTTTCTAGTTGTGCTTGGATTATTGTTTTGTAGATGTACTATAGCTACAGGAGGAAACCTAATTCAACATGCTTGACAAAGGGCTAATAGCTAATTAGTTCTAAATACAATTATAAATATATATCTGTAGGTCTACACCTTATATAACTTAATTAGTAATGATGTGAATTTGTTTTCTATTTACTAATTAAAGAGAGTCAGAATTTGTTTGAGCTATATTCACTGTGTTGAGCTTTATTGTCATGAAAATGAGTAGACATTCATAAAGCATAAAATCTACTTATACCAAATTAAAAATAGCAATAGAAACATTCAATTTTAAATTAGTGTAGACCAATAAGTTGTGCTAAATAATAAATAAATTGGATATATTTAGTTTAGTATTGTTTCACACATAACTAATATTTATGTTGATCATCAACTAACACTAAC
Source organism: Anisus vortex (assembly GCA_949126835.1). Classification (NCBI taxonomy): domain Eukaryota; kingdom Metazoa; phylum Mollusca; class Gastropoda; family Planorbidae; genus Anisus; species Anisus vortex. The sequence goes on from OX421495.1 coordinate 5,979,730, forward strand.
ATGTTATCTTTAAGTTTAAACTAACACTTAGTAACACTAATAAAACCTTGATGTATTTTTTTAGTTTTTTTCAGTGTCAGTGGTAATTACTTTGTTTAGATGTTTACTTACTATGACTGTTTAAGAGACATTTCTTTAGTATTGTGTAACACTGTATTATTACATTTTTGATAGTGATAGCCTAGTGCAGAAGCATCCAATATAAACAGTCAGTATAACAAAAATATGTTACATACTACTTTGCTATATCCCATTACTAAATTATATGTTGTATAAAAACTAATAATTGATTTTTTTTCATGATTAAATATTTATTTCCTTGCCAAAATAATAATCAATATTGAATACTTTTAACAACATAATAACATTTTTGTGTGTGTGCAATGTTATCGTACTAAAAATTGATGACTTGGGGGAAGATATAGATTAAAATATGTGTGTTTTTTTTCAAGCTTAATATATACTAGTTACTAAGCATTAAAAATGGGCCCATCTAATCTTTTTAAATATAACTTTGCGATTGAAAGAACAACTACAATTACAAGTAATAAAATCAAATTGAGATAATTTTTGTCATTAAATTTTCATTTAAGAAAATGATTGTGTTAAAAAATTACGATACAAAACAATATATATTTTCTAACTCTTTAATTAAAATGTTAAGCCTTTTGAAGGTGTTAATTATGTTCTAGTAAATTATATCAATATAAGATAACTCTGTTTTCTTTGTCCTCAGTTTGAGTACAGAACTTGATTCCTCATCAGAAGCAATTCATTCAACTAGAATCCGTCCACATTTGCTGATGCGGGTCATCCGCGCTGCAATCCCTTTCCTACTGCTGCTGCTGCTTTTGTTCCTGTTGTTTGCCTGTCTCGTCCCCTATTGTGAAGATGAATATAGCTGCTTGCACAGCAACAACCTGCGCAACTCCCTGACACCAATGTTGAGCTATACTGATGGAGCCCCACCCATTTAGCACATTAGCTCCAACTTTGTTTTACTTTATGTTCACTTAAATGTGTTGACCCTTTTTTTTTAAAAACATCAGTCATATTTTCATATGGTGCTAAAAGTTAATAATATAATAATATGACAAATGATTGTTTAATTCTGATATTATTTGTTTTATGAAAATTACAATTATTTGTAGTCTACTTCATTTTTTATTTTCATTTCCAGTAATTAAGGGACACATAAAAATTTTCAATCATTCCATATTTCACTAGTGTGCAGGCAGCTGTTCGATCTTACACAATAGTTGGTACTTTTAATTGTTTTGTTTTTACACACAGCATATTCATAATTATACTACATGTATAGGCTTTATAATATAATATATCATTCATTGTTTTTTATCAAGGATATTATTATTTGCTTTATTTGACAAATGTTTGTACTTTTTCAAAGCTTATACTTGTATACTATACCTCTGGCTTTTACTGCCAAGAGGCAGGTGTGTGTTTTTATGTCCATTAACTCTGGCTAAATATAAAACATGTTTCACTTGTTTGGTTTAGAAACATTTTTATAAAACTATTTTCTGTGTTACAATGCAACATTAATACATATTATTGAAATATAACATTAATGTAACATTGAACTACTGAATGATAAGCTGTGATAATTATGTAGCAAAGGGCGTTTGTATATTTAAATTTAACTGTAAAAGTAAAATATATATATTGTTTTACTGTCATATATTTGTATACATTGTTGTGCATGAAAAGCTTTTATTCCTGTCTCCCAAATTACCAATTTACAGTAGATGTCAAATCAATGATTTTAGTAATATCATCCCAATAATTACCGGTATCGTTTAGAAAATCATGTATGAAATACAATTCCATAAAATGATTAGTAATTTATGATTCAGGTATGCAAAAAATGTAGATAAATTATTGGTTTAGTATCAAATTTCATTTGATGATTAATATGAATATTTGTGTTTTCAGTGCTAAAGTCTTGTATCTACATAATATTAAATCATTAAACCCAACTCTTCAACAATTAACTTTTTTTTTTCACACAATTTTTTGTTTTGTACCTGTCAATCCATCATTTATTATATTATATCTATATAATACCATTCATCATACTCATTTAAATAAAAGAAATATTACAAAGTACAAAATTGTTCTTTTAACTGGACTTTTGCATTTTTTACTTTAACTTTACAAAACAAAGCTTGGAAATGGAAACTATCAGTATCAATTTATATCAAAGTAAGCTAAGAAAATAAATAGATGACATATTATAGTATAAGTATAATGGAATGGAACAACAAATAATCAGTCACTCGTTTCTCAGTCTATCCAGCTCTGCTGTGAGTCTGAAATCAGCTAGGTAAAATATATTGTATGATTGTAATTGTATGTCATGCAACCCGGTAAGGGAATCATTACAAAACAGCCCCACGAATTTAAGAGGACATCCAGACACCAAGGGGGGTTTGAGATATACTGTGGTGCTCATTGCTTCCTCCCCACTGAGGCTTGGAGCCTCTCTCCAGTGCAATAAGCTCTCAGACACGCAACATGCTATCTCCCAAGCTGGTGTGCTCTTAATTGTGAATGTCACTGAGGTTTACACACTTTGCCAGTCTTAGACTTAGAGCCCCAGAGGTACTGCATACAGAAGTGCTTGGTGTAACCAGAATATAAATTTACCAACATAAAAATGAAAACAAAATTGGCTGAGCGGCAGTAATATTAATATTTTACTTTTAATGTTTCTACACTTTTATTTACAATGCCAACAAAGTCAGCGCATTGCAGTGAGTTGTACCGTACCTTAAAATGATGTCAAAGATTGTATGTTTAAAAGCTTTCTTAGGCAAAATGCAGCTTTTACTAATACATCATACATTTTAGTAAAAAAAAAAAAATTTTTAAAAGTCATAGTGCAATTATCACATATTTTAGTCCAAAAATTCTTGCACATTTAATATTATGGTACGGTACCAGTAGTCTATGTGAAATCAAGATTAATTCACATAGTAAAACATGTCAACAAACCCAGAAAATCTTATAAACAAAAGGTTTCAGATGCTCATTTTATACAGAAGATTATTGTGTGTATAGTAAATGTAATATGGCATATTTAGTTTAATATTTGCTGTTTTCTTATCAACTCTGTGAATAGCCCACTCACCCATTTTCCTACCCCAGATGTCCAGCACTAGTGCAGAGATGTAGCCTATATTGACTAGGAGTTGAACCCAAGATCTTGAAGTTAGCAGTCACAACCTTTACTGTATAACCACACCTCCCTATAGCTTAGTTATATTGTGTTCTAAAATATATTGCAGCTATCTCTCCAAGCAAAAATCTGCCGGCTAAATGAATGAAATAAATAAAACAAAAGTATCTTTATAGTTTACCTCATGCTACAATCTGATACCAATATGTAAACCTTAACTCTCACAGATACCACTATTTAGACAACACAAGTTATTTTAAGCAACTCTTGCAGCAATATAATATTATGAATAGTCAATCAAACAGATGTAGTACCAGTACCAAATTAATAACAAAAAAACTTGTATCCCCTTTACTATTTACTTTTTTAAATTAAAATGTACTGGTTCATTTTTTTAACATATAAGGCAATGCAAACATCAGAATATAAATTATAAGTCAATAACCATATCATCCATTTTTCAGATATTGAAATATATCATAACATACTAAGTCAGATCTTGATATGAATAATCAAATGATTGTACCGTACATAACATTTCTTTAGTATAACTAGTTAGAATTTTAAATATACTCGGGTATTTAATTCACAAACATAACTAGATATATTCTACTTTTTTTTTTTTTTTATATTTCTTTGAAATCTTTGATTACCGGGTAGCCTATGGAAAAGCTGTTGCTTCTTTTATATTTTAAAAAAAGGTTACAATTTCAATGTTTTTAATATAAGCTTGTATATTTTAAATTCAGTTTTTAGCTAAAATGAAAAGTAGTTAATGACATTAATTACCAATTACTAACGTCTGTTTTTGAGAGGTACTTCTTGCATTATTATTATTATATGAACTACACAAAACGTACACAGTATAAATATAAAAATGATTAGTAGTTAATTAGTTAATATAGTCATTTAAAACTAAAACATTATATCATTATGTATATTTCTAAAAAAAAGTCACTACAAAATGTATGCAAAAAAATGTCTTTCATTTTTGTTCTAATCAACTTGAAGTGTGGTGGATAAATAGGCCTAAAGTTGCTTAAGATCTTTTTTTAAACATTCCAGGTGGTTATACGTTCTGATTCCTTTAATAGAGACCAATTTGGCGAATGTGCATCAGCTGCCAGCCAGTTGAAATCATCGACTAGGTCCCAGTTATTGCGGTCTTTAGAAAGGCCCGTGGATATATAGTCTTCATCCTGACCATCATAAGTCCAAGTGCATGGTGCGAATTTCACCTCACTACAGTCCTCAACTATAGCTTTGCTTGTTACATGTATATAGAAATGAGAGTTTGTGGTTGAATGGATTCTAAGTTGCTGGCAAGCTAAGTTAAACGTACAGTTGACACATTCCCTAATAAATATAGAACCAGGAACAGGGCCACTGAAGACTTTGCAGTTTTTTAATTTATTCATATGAATAGCTGATGGGGCTCCATATAACAGTACAGTGCAATCTGTTAAATTTGCTAGGGCAATGTCTTTTTTATTGATTTCATTTCGATTTTTTTGAAGTGATTTATTAGAAATTCCCACAAATTTACACGCGGCGAGTTCCAAAACAAGATCATCACCTGAATTAGTGTCTTTCGCAGTTTCATCACTTTTCACACTACAAGATACTGCCGGTCTTTTGTCAACTTTTCTATTTGATGATTTGAATGCAAATTTCTTTTTAGGAATTAACTCTTCCCTTTTTTCGTGTATTTTTGTCTGTAAGGATGTTAATATATTTTGAGCAGTTTTCAGATCATATGGAGGCAGAAACATTGCAGATTCTGATACGTATCTATGTAATTTAGATACGCGAAGGGATAAATTATCGAAGTGTGTTACAAGACTTGAGGCATCCACCAATTTGGATTTTTCTAACTGCGCCTCTATTTCAATACGTTCCGCTTTAAATTTATCCAAGAATAATTGAACACTTTCCTGAACTTTAAAGGTTTGTTGCTCACTTTCTTCTTGTCTCCGTTTCTGAAGCTGAGCCTGCCTTTCCTCCTCTCTCTTTGTAAGCTTATCGGTTACTGTTAACATTTGCTCTTCGGAGCCGACTGTTACCATAAAATTGCCCTGCCAGTCAGCCATTTTTGAGACAACTAAAATTATACAGTCATTCTGGTCAAATGGTAGTTCCGAACTAATTTTATAAACGATTACTTTTTAAATTTTTTAAAGAGAATGAAAATTTCCTACATTATCACAATAAACGAAAAATAAAACATTAAATTTTAATGAGTTAAATTTAATTTTTTTAATGCAAGTTTGTATGATAAAAAATAGTTGGTCTTTGTTGTCATGGCTACACGGCTTAGTCAGAATCACTGAACTATGTACCATTATTAATTATTAGTGATTATATTGATACGATAACAAGTTAAAATTTATTATATATACGATATCCGATATAGTTATAGAATACCGGTAGTCATATAGACTATAGTAGACTTATAAGTTATAGCTTATACTTATAGCCATTATAGGAATATAGGCCTGTAATTAATTAGACAAATAGTTTAATTAAGCCTATATTTATATATAGAATATGGTAGGCTATATATACATTATATATAGTATTTATTAGTATAGATCAGGGGTGGGCAAACTTTTTGTTTGAAGGGCCACATTGACAAATGTAAGGCTTTTGGCGGACCGCATATGTTCACTTTTTTTGCAGCAACTTATCACAATAATCCAATGTCGTGAAGCCGGCTGGTCCAGCGGTTAGTTCACCGGACTGTCAACCAAAAACCAACTGACAGGTCACGGGTTCTAGCCCTGCCACCGACGGATCCCTGTCGCCCTGCAGGAGTTTTGGGCCTAGTGGACGTAATAATCTTCTATCTAGAAGGAACGTCTGTAAACTTATAAAAAAGTTATTATAAACTAAATGCAAAAAACTCAAATGGTACATGCATGTGGCAATATCTGAAGACCTGGAGAAAACATGCACCTTGCACTGTGCTCTGAAAGAGAGGCAGGCAGAAGAGATGATGGGAGGATGACATCAGGGAGTGGACTCGCTTGTCTATTGCGGAATCCCAGAGGGCAACGCAGGACCATGACAAGTGGCATACAATCGTTCAACAGTAAAAACAAATGGTGCACCAATGACCCTCACTCAGGTTATGTGATGGATGAAAGTCATGACCACCCCTCCCCTACTTTAAAGACTTTGCACTTTTTGATGAGGTTGATGAATTAAGAATTATTTAAAGGTTGTTAAACAGTAGCCTACTTGATATACCGGGTAATATAGGCTATATAAAATAGGCCTTTGTATAACCAACTAGATCTATTGCAATTTTATTTTACTTATACACTTTAATAATACATTATATTTTACAATAATAAACACAAACTTTTTCTAATTTTTTAAACAAAATTTTACACATTTTTTTCAATTCTCTATTAATTAATGGGTTTAATTTAGACACAAACCACTATGTACATCATTATAACAATTATATTTAGTTCTAATGTGATGTGTGTAACTGCACACCTATTTTTAAAAAAATGAAGCAAGGTTAGGTCTACTTGTTGAGATTTGTGTGACACTATTGACAGCATGCAAGTTGCAGCCCGACAATAAAGACTTAGGCCAGGGGTAGCTAGTGAAAACAGTTTGATGTTTCTCCAAATTTTCACCAGCTCCATTTCCTCTCTCTCTCTCTTCAACTGTTGCTATTAATAATTAAATTGTATCCAAAATCGGAATGTTTTATTTGGTAATGTCTTTTTATTATTTTTAGATTGTCTTTTTTTTAAATCATCCATATTAATTAATATTATATTTTTAAATGTCAATAAATAAATCTCTTTCTTAAAATTGTTAAATTCACATTTTGGCATTACTACAAAAGTCAATTTTTTTTTACGAAAGTAGAAAATAAAAAATAAATTTTATCCAACAAGCTAAATAATTCAAAAAGGTACATGAGATTTCAGAGTTACCATACTTTGTTATTATTTAATTCCAGTTTAGTTTAGCTATTGTTAGTGGTAGTAATGGTAAACTTTTCTCAGAACTCTTTTTGGTTAGGTAAATAAATATAGGGCCTACGGTACCCAGGGCCGTATTTAGGTTTGTGGGGGCCCTGCTCCCAAATTTATGTGGGGGCCCCTCGTGGCATCGCTCCTGACATCCACATACCTCAGAAAAGTGCTGTTAATTCATGTTACATTCTGTAAAGTCATAAATTTTATGTTGCGCTTAGCTTGGTTGGACTGGAACGCTAAAAATTGCAAGGGAATAAATGAATTTTTTTTTACATTTTCAAAGAAAGAATGGGATGTTACCAAAAAAATCTTTTTTTGGGATGTGTGGGGGCCCCTGTTCCAATGGAACATACCTAAATACGCCACTGACGGTACCTGTATGTTAGTACAAGTACTTGTACATGTTTGAACTTGTAAAAAAAGTTTTTTTTTTTGTTTGCTTAAGTTTCTGATCCAGGTTTTGAAACAACTTGACAAAAAAAGACAGGTAGAGGGCTTTGAATTAAATATTTATTTATAACTTTCTATACTCAATACCCAGTAATTAGTACCAAACAACATCGGATAACAAGCATAAATATTTGATAACATGTACTCATGTAATATTTTTGTCAACTTATTGTTTTTTTGTCATTGTCTATAACTAACAGTACATTAACTTAACCCAAATTATACCCTTTAATTAATTATTTTTTGGTCCTTTTAAACAAAGAAAATCATTTCCCTGCAATAATACCCAACTACTGGTAATAAATAACTTTCCAATTGATTTATTAAACAAAAACCAATGATAAAGTTGTACAAAAGGCCAAGCTCATATAACTCAGCGCTGTAGTGTCTAAAATACCAACGTTGCCTTATTGCTTGACAGTCAGAGTTGCGCTAGAAAGGTAGCCCCACCCCCCGTGGCCACAAAATTCAGCTGCATTGAACCTTAGAATGGCACCCCAACACTAGGCCATTAGATCAACAAGACCCACAATTAACATACCAGTAATATATTATAATTTAATACAATATATACAATATGTTGAAAGAATATTTTTTTCAGCCCATAGGATAACATGCAATAGAATATATTCATTATTGAACATAGCTTTCTTCATTTTTTTTTGTCTGAATTTTAATGAAGACATGATTTTCAGCTTCTAGAGAAGGAGTCGGGAACCTATGGCTCGCGAGAGAGATGTGGCTCTATTGATAGCTGCATCTGGCTCGCAGACAAATGGTAAATTATAAAACTAAAACAAAATGTTTTGTTTCTTTAGACTCTTTGATCTAAATACTAATTGCATATCAATATTGATTAGCAACAGCATAACAATGTTATTAAAAATAATTCACAGATACATATTATAATTAGTGTACTTTTAGTGTTGAAATTACACAAAATGAACACATTTACTTGAATTTTGAGTTTTAAACATAATGTATGGGGATAGCTGTCACAAAATTACTTTTCAAAATATGTGGTGTCCATGGCTCTCTTCTCAGACAAAAAAGTTCCCGACCCCTGCTCTAGAGCAACTTGTCTCTTGAAATCTACTTTTACTATACTGGTAATCTAATACCTTTGAATATGTAAGATATTGTTATCTTTCATAAATAACCAACAAATAATACTATACATTAATTAACATCTAACCAGATATTTTTGAATACATTTAAGAAATACCCAGTATTTATTTAACAAAATATTTAAGTGCAACCACAGTTACTTGAGTTACAATAATAATAATAATAGTAATTTATAAAGCGCTTCTATCCATACCTTTTTAGCATGCTCAGTGAATTTCCACAGTGTGCAAAGCCATGTTTCTGTAAATATTTAGCATGATAGGACCAATTTGTCCCGATGAATTCCTTGTAATCAGTTATTCCCAACAAATAATACTATACTATACATTAATATCTGACCAGATATTTTGAATGCATTTAAGAAATACCCAGCAATTATTTTACAAAATATTTGAGTGCAACCACAGTTACAATAATAATAATAGTTATTTATAAAGCGCTTCTACCCATGCTATTTTAGCATGCTCAGTGCGCTCTTGAAGATTATTACGTCCTCTAGTCCCAAAACTCCTGCAGGGCGACAGGGATAGAACCCACGATGTGTCAGTTGGTTTTTGGTTGACAGTCTGGTGAAATAACCGCAGGACCAGCCGGCTTCACAATATTGACATAATAGTTTTAAAAAGAATAACCAACAAAGTAACCAATAAATTATCCATAAAATATGCCAATGTCATAGCTTTAAACCCATATATATATATATATATAAATATCACATAAATGTATAAACTAACATAGCTCTCTAAAAAATATGTTTAGAGACTTTTAGTTTTAGAATATCTTTGTCAGCAAATTGAGAAAAAAAAAGACCAATAATATCCATTCAACCTTTGACCCCATAACATTGTTTTACAGTACCGTAAAATGGTTAGATGCAATAGAAAACAACTTTAAAACTAATTAGCAACATGGATGATTATAGTCTTCTTAAACCATGAGCTAAACAAAAAATTGTTAGATTCCCTTTTGCTGATGGTGCTAAAGTTTCCCATAGACCATTTCTTTCTGTAGTAAGAGCCGATACAGAGTCCACTGGCAGAAACATTATGTTAGTTGTCTCATCTGCTTCTATCTGACTGCCTTGATTGTACATGGCCTGAACTTCCTCGCTAGTTAGTTCACATCTGTTTGAATAGAAAAATATAGTTGAAAAGTCATTTTGACTATTTATGCTATTAAATAATTAAATGCCTTTCTAAAAATGTTAGTATACAATTTTTTTAATTTCCCCAACTAATGCCCTGGTAGCATATGAACTCACTAATGTTTGAGAATGTCAAATAATCCATAAAAAAATTTATATTGACACATATTTAAACCCAATGCTTTTAATTAAATGAACTATTCCAGCCCTAACACTAAAACAGCCCATCTCTATACCAAGAGCCCCAATTTTTTTTAGAACTCCCTAGCAGAAAGCTTGGTATTTTCAAAGACTATATAGAAAAGCTTTCTAATTATTATATTTAAATTTAAGTAGCCTTTAAAAAAAATTAATATTGACTATTTGATGTGTTACTTACTTTATTACAAAAGCCATACTGGGTCTTCCAGCACTTATCAGGTTTCTGTGTGTGCCCATATATAAAGGTTGACTTAATTTGCTGGCTGGTATATTGACTTCATCTACAACTTCTCTAGTGATAGAATCAAATATTTCACGAAGCACAGTGGTGCTGTTCATTGCTGTCACATCAATCTCTGCCAGACTTTTTTCACCAACAATATTCTTAGGAAACAATAAAACTCACATAAGATTTTTTCAAATCAATAAACAGTATAAATCAATTACAAATTAAGTATTTCCTTTGCTCCACATTTAATAAACATTTAGTATCTAGTAGCATTTAGAATCTAGTAACCTTTAAAACATATATCACTATAGTTACACTGTACAATACCGGTAGTTTAAAATATATACTGGTAGGCCTACGTAATAATATTAGTAATATAAATAATACATGTCTTACACTTGCCAAACTGGCCTCTAAATGAATAAGCCTAGCCTCCAATCTATCACAACCATGGGCAGGAATATTGTACTAAATAGCAGATAGTTAATAACTATCAAGTTTTAACTATGGAATAGTCACATTATTATACATTTAAAAAAAAAATAATTTTAAAGTTTATTTTAAAATTCACAAACCGAGGGCTCTGCATGTCCACCAGGTACATCCCACAAGGAGGGTGCTTCTGCACAATGGTTACTTCTTTTCAATAAAATAAGTTTTCCATCGATTGTAACAACACTTGCCCCAACACCTAGAGCATCTGACAAAAATGCTTGTGAATTTCCACAGTGTGCAAATCCTTGTTGCTGTAAATATTTAGCATGAGGAGACCAATTTGTCCCGATGAATTCCTTGTAATCAGTTATTCCCAAATATAAAGCTACTTGACCTTTGTTGCTCATTGATTCAATATCATTAATATTGTGAATCCTAAATTTAGTTCCATTAAATAACCTTGGATTTGAAGATACACGGTCCGACCAAATGACATTTATTAAATGTTCAAAATCTTGTTGAGGTTGGACGGCATTCATCTGAATATTTTTTCGGTTAAAATCAGACGATAAATATACGGAAATGCAAGATTCGGATTTTAATTGTCCAGACTCCACAATGTGCACAATTTCGAAGTTGTTGTCCATAGTCTTAAGCTTATTGGTTAGTAATAAATAGTAAAATACCTACGAAATGTCCAAAATTGTTTACATTTTTATAATTTCTTATATTTTATGTTTATTTAACTTCTACCACAAAGAAGTCCATGTCTTACTAAATATTGTTGACTTTGGGAAGGTAAGAGTGCATGACTATTAGTGCTGCTATTTTAGTATCAGTTTAGCATTTTTACGTTGTTGTTGTTGTTTTTTTGTATTTTTTTAGTCATACTCAATCAACCAAAATCTCTTTTAACCTTTTTTCTACAATATTTTTTATCTTAAGATTATTTGTTATTGACAATAATAAAGCTCAGACAAAACTATGATAGCTCATTGATAACAGGTAAATGAGCGGGTTTTATTAATGGCAGTGTCTATACGTCCGGCGCGCCGGACAAAATATTGCGGGAGATATTCTTCCGGCGAGCACGTCACGTGACCGCCGGACACATTCGGAATTTGGAAGATATTATTCCGGCGGGCTTGTTATTTGACCACCCAACTACAAGTACAAACGAGTGACGTAGAGCGTATTGATATTAACATATTTATAAAGAAACGGGCATTGTGCCTAATAGTCTAATTATTAGTTTAATACTTTGAATGGATACATTGAATGAGATTGTTATGTCCACCCACATTCATAGTAGGCTAAATGAATGGCTTATCGTAATTGAAATTGTAGCGCAAGTCATGATGTTTACTAATGACTTTATTAAACTACTTTATAAATTGTTTGGTAATGACATTTAACACGTTTTCTAAAGAAATAGGCTAGACATTAGGCATAACAGTCGAATTTTTTATTTCTTTGATACTTTGAATGAAATTATTTCCACCCACAAGAATAAATGAAGGGTATTCTCGTATTGAACTAAAAAAAAAATCTCGTTGCGCTGTATTTGAATTTAAAAAAAAAAAAAAGATGGAGATAGCTGGAGTCGAACCTGCCAGACCCCGGTTGCCAGAACACGCTACTGACCACTAGGCCACGATACCTTGATTATATCACACAATAAATAGTAATTAAGCAACTCGAACAAGAATAAACGATTATGCGCATGCGCCAGTAGCCGTGTGCTTTTTTTTTATAAATTTGGTCGGTCACGTGACTTGAGTCGCCGGACGTATATCTCCCGCGCTATACGTCCGGTCGCCGGACGCGCAGACACTCCGTTTATTAATACATATGGGGTATGACATAATATACGAATATTTTCATTCACTTTCCCGGATTGGGCATAATTAAATAGACCTTCTTGTAAAATGCTTTGTATAAGCTTTAATTTGATAACTTCAAATTATTTAAATTAAATTTGGCTTAGTTTTGACTCATGAAATCTGAGAGAATCGTTGAAAATATGTTCATACATTTTTGTTTAGAAGAGATCCTTTCGGTACTTGGCCCTGACCTACGTCCTTGACATCATAATCATTTCGCATGTTTACTTTATTTTCAATACTGACAATACCGTTTTATGAACGCACTTGGTGTAATAAAATCATTTATTAGGTATCTTTTATTGTATAGTTTAAATACGCTACTTATATAGGGCCTACAGACGAGTTAAGCCTGGTGATATTGTTTAAGTTTAGCCTTGCATTGATTTCTATTTAAATACGACTTTAATTAGTTTTAAATGTTAGGCCCTAAGCCTAAGGCCTAAGCCTAATGAGTACCGGTAATGAGTCTAGTCTAATGACCTCCTAATGAATGAGGACTAATCATGCCTAATGACTAATCTAATGGCATTAGCCTTATCATGTCAGTAATGAATGATGAACAGTTACTAGTTAGTCAGGCTAGCCGCCTCTAATTACTAATAGGCTTTAACGCAGGGGTCGGGAACCCATAGCTCGTGAGCCAGATGTGGCTCTTTTGATGGCTGCATCTGGCTCGCAGACAAATGTTCGATTATTTAAAAAATATTTTTTTATACTTTTTGAGCTAGCCTACATATTAATTGCATATCAATATTTCATTCTACAAATGACCTAATATAAAGTCTACTGCAGCTCAGCATCAGAAGAATTATTGTACTTTTAATTTTAGTGTTGAAATTACACAAAATGCACACATTTACTTGAATTTTTAGTTTTAAACATAATGTATGGCTCTCACAGAATTACTTTTCAAAATATGTGGTATATATGTGGTTTCCATGGCTCTCTAAGACAAAAAGGTTCCCGACCAGTGCTCTAACGACGCTAACGTCGGGATGGTTACTCGACTAATAGTAATAGCTAATACTAGTATGTAATAGTAGTATACCGTAATAAAACCTAAATAGTTAAATAGCCTACTAGTTTGATGTGCATTAATCAAAATGCAAGACTAGACTCGGACCACGGATGAGCGTAGTACGACGCAATATTGCAATAATCTTCTTTATAGAAGGAGCGTCTGTAATGTATAAGATTATAAAGATAAGCAAGATGAAAAATAATGAGTAGCCCAATTATTATCATTGAATTGGTCATTGGCAAAGTTTCAAATTTAAGTGATAATAGTTAATAGTAGGCCTACTAATAACTACTAATATTATAAAATATTAGTATTAAAAATAAGCTAAAGCTCTGTTATCATCATGTTTGCTATCAATAATGAATATGGTTAAAATTATTAAAAATAAAAATTATATGTGGGCACGGTGGCGCCGGTGGTCTAGCTGCAATGGGTCTACCCTGCTCTGATGGGTACCTTAGTGCAGTTTGGGATAAGCAAGGTGGTTGGGCATTGTGTTGTCCAAACATCCAGTGTATGCTGAGGCAGTTATAGACTGTATGCAGAATAATATTTACGCCCTCGCCACTAGCCTTTTAAACACACATTTACTTTCAGTTTCAGGACACTATTGCCTACAAAAAACTATAAAAGAACTTTTGCATACTTCCACTATTCAGAAAATGCCTTCAGGTTTAGTTTTTCTAGCTGAAGGAGCAGAAGAAATGGAGTTGGTAATTACAGTAGATGTTCTTCGTCGAGCTGGAGTAAGATATACAATTTTTCATAATTTAGTTATAGGTCTCTCTCTATTATTTCTGTAATGATTTTTTGTTTGTTTTTGCTTTTGTATTACCCGTTACTTAAAAAAGAGCTTATGATTGCCATTCTAAAAATCCTTAGGTTTAAATCCAAGTAAATGCCAGCCCCCTTTTTTTTACTTTTTATCTGACTGGTCTTTGGAAGTCTCTGCAACACTAATGGGTACCTGGCCTGAAATGGGGAAAGTAAAGGCAGCCATGCATTGCGCTGTACACACAAACGTCAGAGAAACTGTTGTATTCATATGCACAAAAAAAAAGTTTAAATCAATTGAGTAACAATTTAGATTCTTTTGTTTTTTCTATTATTTTCTTGCTGCTAGTTTGATATTGTTGTTGCTGGAATTGCTGGGGATGGCCCAGTCAAGTGTAGCAGAAACGTAACAATAGTACCTGACAAATCATTGAAGGAAGCCCTCTCCAAACATTATGACATCATGATTTGCCCTGGTGGTGCTCAAGGTTCAGAGAATCTTTGTAAGGTGTGAACTACACACATTTAACTGTACACATGTGTTTCTATGTTACACATTCATTTCTTTTTTTTTAATATTTTTTATCTAATTATTTAAAATATACAGATTTTTTTATCTTTGTTTAATTTTAAATGGTTATAATCTAGACTTAAATGATTGAAAATTTTCCAGTGTAAAGAAGTTGGTACAGCTCTGCAAGAGCAAGAAAAAAAGGGAGGCTACATTGCAGCCATTTGTGCAGGTGAATACAGATATATTAAGAATTGATAGTATTAGTATTAAAAAAACCACAGACTTGAAATGATTTGGAATTAGAATAAATTTATTTATTAACATGAATGGAACTGTAAAAGTAATTTAACTTAATGATTTGTATTTTTAAAAAAAGGATACATTTTTTTTAAATCAATATTATATTGTTTCCTTTTACCATGGTTGGGTCATTTTGGGATCACTGACTTAATTTCTCAAGTTTTGGAAAAGTTGAGAAAAATGGCCAAGGGTTGGGGAAAGTTTGTGAATTGTGATTAAATGGACAAAACATGTTGGAAAATATTGTTGTTTTAAATTATCTTGGTACTTGTTAATATATCTGTGTAACGATTAACTAAAGCTATCTTTTATAACAATGAAGTAGGATGTACAATGAACCACTTGTTTTCCTAGAATATTCTAAAAAATACATAGCCGAAATAAGCATCCGAAAACACTGTAAGACCGGATGCAATTAACAATTATCTACTATAAAAATATCTCTAAGGAGAATTTTAAGTTGAATGCGTGTGTGTGGCAGGGGGGGGGGGCGACATAGTTTTCTGACTGTCTCTTACAATTACAATAACAATTGCTTTAGCAAGGGGCGCTACCCTGATGGGGGGGGGTCGTAAAGTAACGTCACATGGGGGTGGGGCGCAACCGTAAATATAAGGGTAGGTGGGGGAGTCTGATTCCTCTACCGGAAATCCCATCTGATTAAAATAAACTCAGCACGTTCTCACAACAAGTGATAGCAAGATGACATCTTGTAAATGAAATGAGATTAATTGTTGCGACAATATTCTTCTTTAACAAGTTTAGTTTGGGATTTAATACAACTAGTATTCTTTAGTTAAAGCTTGTAACATCGTTACAATCTGGTTTAGTAAACAAAAAACTTTAATTTTGTTTTTAGTACCTTTCATTCTTTTTTTTTTTTCAGCCCCTACAGCTCTTGCTACCCACCACATTGCTAAAGGGAAAAAATTAACATCCTACCCTGGAATGGGAGACAAGTTCAAAGGTGACAGAGTATTTTATTTCGTTTTGTTATATTTAGGTAGATTATCTATATATACCGTATATTATATATGGTAAAATATATATATAGGGTAAGGAGTAAATAAAATAGCCTTGTTATTAATAGTGATGGTTTTCAAAATTTTGGATTTAATTGTTAGGCTATTCCTTTTAGTTAGCTGATTATCAAGTGTCTCTAAAGCATTTCATGGCTACGCTTGTTTATTGTCATCATTATAATGATAGAATCATTTAGTGTTGCTAGTAGTGCATTTTTTCTAGGCATCTAAAAGTTTTTCTGGCTAGTATACTATTAAATGAATGTAAAAAAAATTCTTTCTAGCTTTTTTTTTTTGCAAATGGGCCCATCTGTTTCTCTTTCTCTCTGGGACCACTCATTTGCATTTTAGTTGGCATGCCTTGTAGTCCTTTCCTCCCTAGGCACCTATGAATATGCTAATGTATATATATTTCACTCCATACCACAATGTTTAATTAAAATGGGAACTCTGGATGCATATACATTTAGCTGGCAGTAAGACTTGAGTGATATTTAAAAAAATTTCTCTACTAACCCCGAGAATTACAAAACTATTAACCTTCCTATGCTTTATATTCAAATTGTTAAATATAACATTAGGCATTTTTTTTATCCATACTTTAACTTCTTAACTCTCCCTACAAAAAAGTGCATATTAACTTTATATATTAACATATACTGGTTTGCTACTTTAAAAGTTTTTTTTATATCAATAAAATGTTTGAAAAAGATGTACAATATTAATCAAATAGGTATTTCTACAGATGTTTTTTTTTTAAATATTGTATGTAGTTCAAGTAACTTGAAAATATTTTTTTATTTTTTATTTTATAGATTATAAATACTTAGAAGAAAGAGTGGTTGTTGATGGGAAATTAATCACAAGTCAAGGACCTGGTACTACCTTTGAGTTTGCCCTTGCTATTGTAGAGCAGCTGGAAGGCAAAGATAAAGTCCAGTCTCTGTCTAAGGGTTTGCTCCTGAAATAAATGTTTTCTTTTTTTTTTCCACGTTTTCCATAAATGTTTGCTTTTATTTAATTACAATTTTAAAAAAAGCTTTTTTTTTTTTGTTTTTTGGTTTGCATCCATTGATTTCCAAAATGAGAACCTCTAAAAGAGGCCTCCAAAGTTTTCATAATTACTTTTTCTGTGGTTGATTCAATTAAGTATATTGTGACATAAAAGGCTAAGACTTAGGTGTCACATGTACATCTGACTTAAAACGAGTGGGAGTGCTGTTGTAAAGTATTTCCATTTGATTGAAGTTTTTATTAATTGATGTTCCGTAACCCTTAATATAATAATTGTAAATATTTTAATTTGTTTCAGAGGATTTCGATTGATCCTAGTTTTACCATATTTTATTTTGTTGGATGTTTGCAAAATAAAATTGTAATCATATATATATATAGCTGAAACTTTTATTTGTTGTTGATTTCTTTTATCTGTGTATGAATGTTTGTTGATAAATGAAAATGTGTACAAATCAATCAGCTATACATGAGGATTTGTTAGTTTAATTGTTAATACATAAAGCTGTACAGAGCAAGACCTGTGGATGAACAAGTCAGATGAAATCCATATATCAGCAAACTGTCAAAATAAAATGTTTTCAAATGTTTCACTGAATGACATAAATAGTCAACCCTTAAACTTAACTTGATAAACACTAAGGTATGAAGAATTTAAATGTATGATTCCTGACTTAAACTTTAAAAGTGTTGCCAGATGCTAAATGATAATAATATGTCAAAAACATTTTACTTCAAGTATCTATAAAAGTATCATTGAATGAACTCAATTCTCTTCTTAAGAAACAAATATCTTTTTTAGGGAAACCTTACTAGCTTTTTCAATTTTGGGAAAGTTTGTAAATTTCACTATAATTGACAAAGAAATGCAAGAAAAAAAATTTATAAAGGGGAATTGTTCAAGCGATTTTTGTGTTGTGTAAATTGGACAGTTGTAGAAAAATCCACTAATAGAATGTTACTAGTTAACATTAAGACAATTTACACATGTTAGTAGACTATACATTGGTTTTTTAATTTTATATAAAGTTTGGAAATTTTAAAATGATTTTAGAGTAAACAATCTTGTGAAGTCGTGGACCTGGCTAATGATTTAGTAATGCTTATTTTCTAGCACTAAAAATCCCAATGGGTTTTAAAAGATGGTTTCTGTATCCACCTGTAAAAATAATGCAAGAGGAAAAAGTGGGTTTGAAAAATGTAGAAACAAATCTCAGCTATCACACTATCAGTTGCTAGTGAAACTTATTTAAACTACCTTGACCCATAGGTATTTTTGCCTGTCGGTTTTGGAATAAAAATGGAATTGTTGTTTTAAACTTGGGTTTGATAAAGTTTTAAGTATGTACAATACTAGTGCATCAATTCCATCTATATCAATTTGAAGAACCATAGATTTTAGGAAATCTTTTTTGCCCAAAACTGTTGCCCCTAAAATACATAGATCTTTACAGCAGGAACAACTTCAAGTCTTTATCTGCTTCATTTTCAATATATATTGCCATCATGCAGACTCTCTTTGGTAAACCCATTATTTTCTGGTACCATTCTCCTTGATGAAGTCTGAGTGTTATAAGTAGTATTAAACAGTTGTGTTATGTTTCAGTAGTAAGTACGGATGATTTCTTTCAGTATCAATACCATACAACATGGGTGGGCAACCTTTTAAAGTAGGATTTCTAATTGATTCAGAGTGCCAACAGCTTAAAAGTCATCCTGCTCTTTTCTTGCAGAGAAGACTTGTAAAATAGCTTGTTTATGTTCTTCCGTGTGCCATTTAAAATAGCTCTGCGTGCCAGGTCTGACCGATTGCCAATTCCTGCCATACAAAAATGTATCTTATATGTTACAGATGCTCCTTCTATACTGAAGATTATTGCATCACAAAACACATACTTGAGCCAAACTATATAGGGGCCTATATATATAGTGGTCATTTATGGTCAGATCATTAACAACTTATTCACACAAAATAACTTTCAATTATTGGTCGATGCTGTGTATAAAACATGCTTGTTAAAATGTAGCCTATATATAAAATATATATAGGCCTACAATGCCTATGGAAAAAAAATCCATTTAAAGTATATAGATCTATTCTATATGCTCAAAGTAATAGGATATTTAAAGTTATGCCTATGTTATATAACAGTTTGAGTTCTATAGTAGGCCTATACAATTATTTGGAAAAGCCTACAAGAACTGGAAATTTATTTTAGCTTTAAGTCCTAGGATATGCCATTTGATGCTTTGAATTTGATTGTAAGGTCTATTAATTCTTATATAGCCTATATAATCTCATATATGGCATAATGTCTATAATTAATATTCTAGAATGATCCCATGCTAATAATATTAGGGCATATTACAGATAACTAGGCTTTTATAATAACTATACCAAAGGCCTACTATAATGGCAACAATATGTCAATATACCATATGAGTATGTCTGGTATTATGTGGTAATTAGTTCAATCAGTTTCTTGTAGGCCTATGCGGCATGCCCTATGCTATGCCTTTTTAACTTAAATTGTTTTACTTCATTTATTTCTATTGTTCTTAATAAATGTTAAAGTTTATTTCATTGAGTTATAGGCCTAACTTACACACAATAATCTTTTTTTTTAAACAAATATGTGTACGGGTAAGTCTAGAGTATAGGCCTTAGGCCTATCTACCAAATCTCAAGCCACGCCCACTAATCCGTTTTTTTTTTCTCCACCTCCTTTTAAAGGGCGGTTACCTTAACTTCCTTATTAACTGTCTTTCTTATCAACTATTATTGTGGAGTAAGGTGTCTTGTATTTATTTTTTTTATTATCTACCCAGAAGTTAAATACATTTATTTTTACAACTGGACAAAATTGTGCGATCTATTTTTATTATATTTTAAAATTACAATAGTGCGATTTCATTAAATAAAAGACGGCCATGGTTCTAAGCTCGCATAAAAATGTAAGTTTTTAGTTTAGTTTGAGGCCTGTCCTGTGCCGCTGTGGTTTGTGTGACCTAGGTCGAGAAAGGTTTTATCATGGTTTGTTTTCATTGGGGAGGGGGGAGGGCTTAAAATATGTCCTGGACTATGCATTGCTGAATTTTATATCAAACAGGCGCTAGCCTACTTGGTTTTCAAGGCAGAGTCAATATATCTTGTTGTTTCATTAATAAGTCAGCAACGACAACGTGTTAAGGTGTTAACCAACAAGCTAGCATAACATCTCGCTTTTGTTTACTTTTAACTTTTAACTTTTAGTGTTTTCAATGGCTTTTGACAAGAAAATTGTTTTCTCCCCTGTTGTTTATTTATGGTTTTAAGGAGGAATCTGTCTATTGGTCTTAGATCTCTGTATTTGAAAAGAAAATCTTTTCATCTCTGGGGCTTGGCATGCCATTGGTCTTGGACTTTTAAATCTTTGTTTTTAAGGCTAAAAGTGCTAAAGTTTAATTAAAGAAAGGGAATAGTGTCATAACATGTTATTAAAGTCTATAATTATAATAAAACATTGATTGGTATTTATATATTATTTAGAAAAGAAAACCAAATTCATATTGATGGCCTGCTGTGTTAGACTAACAGTTAGTGGACACATGAAGTTAAATTCAGTAAACAGCTTGCACTAAGAGTCTAAGTCTATGAAGCAAGAATTTTATTATAGAAACATAAGTATTATCTAAGCAATGAACAATAATATGCCAGAACTAAGCCGCCGTGCATCTTCGAGGGACTGGGCTACAAGAATACAGATTCATGGAATTCTATTAAAAAAGCCTTTTGCTCACCAGTCTAGTAAATGGTCAAAAAGGTAAGAAAACGACACAACCAATATCTATCTATTTTAACTTTACTATATAGTAATTAGTATCTATTTTTGTGATTATTAATTGTCTTTATAAAACCGCTTATCACTAAAGTGGACTTGTAAAAATAGAAAAGTAAAAAAATAGTAGGCCTACTTTGTTGTACTCTAGAAAACCTGTAGGCCCTAATTCAAACAAATAAATATGCGAAGAAGGAGTAAAAGTAAAGTATCCCGTCTGACCAAATTGATCCATAGGGCCAGTGAAGCAGCGTACACCAGTTTCCGTGGCCACGGCATACTGGGTGATTGTGTGGCCAGCACTATGCACAGCCGCCTTTACTTTAACCCAACTAAGGTCAGGTACCCATCAGAGCTGGGTAGACTCAGGGACACCCTCCACGCCCGAGAAAAAATCCTAGCCTGCACTAGCATTTGAACCCGGGACCTTCGGTACACCAGCCGAACACACTGCCACTGTCCCCCACAAAGAAGGGGTAGGCTAATTATAAATGAAAACATTTTTAGTGAAATGTCCATGTTGTTGTATGCTAATACTTAGTAATACAGAATCAATCAAGATATTGCTGTTTTATAAAAAAAATAATTTTTCAAATATAAACGAGATTACAATAAAAATATTGATTAACATTAATGAAACCTGTAAGCCTACTAAAAATATTTTGAAAATTAGAACAAGTTCAATAAGAGCTGTAAGGATTGTAGCAAGAAAATAATAAATCTTTACTTACCAGTGTATTCATTTAGCCAAATCAGTAAATTTAGAAAAACTGTAGAAAAGAAGACTAAAAAGCAAAGTCCTAATAAAAAGTTTACATAATATAAAGAATTGAATCTTTAAAAACAATCAAATATAATCTAATTAAATACTCAGAAAATCACACAACACTAATCTTTTTTCATATTCAAGGATACATTCATATAGACTAAATTCTTAGTACCAGGCACAAAACAAAGTGTCTGAAATAGTCTGGAAAATCAACAATTTTAATGTTTTTAAATCACTTATTATTATAATATGTATAATGCAAAATAATACTAGAATTAACTGTTGTATTAGAGTAGGATGCAATACTCTTCTGTAAATCATCAGCAACTGATGTAAGATAGTATAAAAGTAATACCCACTAAATTGGAAAGCTAATGTTTAGAAAAAAGATTGCCATTTTGAAGGTATTTGGATTCAGGTAAAAAAAAAAAACTTATTTATTCTTAGACCTTTAGTCCAAACACAAAAAAAATTGGAAGCGGACATCAGCTAATAGGGAAAGTAAAGTTGGGTAGCCAATGTGCTTACCACACAATACCCTTATTTGTTATAACAAGATTTTTTGCATGGATGTGATACTGGATCCAAGGCTGAAATAAAATTTAAAAGAAAACTATTTATACCAAAAGAGATTTTTCTTTTATTAGCTAAAAAAACACACAAAAATAAAGAATTGCTGAAAATAATTTGGTTTGATCTTGTAATGTATTATAATATTTTTTAATTCTACTTTGAAACATATTTTTTTTTTTTCTTAAAATGAGAAAACAGCACATTCTTTTTAATAGAGCCATCATTTAAACATAAAAGAGAAATGTTTAATTAATATGTCTGTAAGCCACCTGTGAACATTTTAACATATGGTAATAAGTTAAATTTATAAAATGTTGACTAAAAGAAAAAAACAACTAATACTAAATTTTTAATTGGCATCATTGAATTGTTGCAAAAAAAAAGTATTAAAAAGTGTAATTACTTTTTGTATAAAAGAAAACTGACAAAAAAACAATAATTTTATTTCAAGGGAGGTGATTATTGAGACTCATGCATATTTTGTTACACTCTAGAAAAAAATCTTTCCCTGCTCGATTAAAAAAAATCATAAATTCAAGTCTGTACTCTATCCTCAGCTACCCTTGTATTTCCCTGACATACTTTGTATTTCTTTCATGTCCTGTAATTGATCCATGTTTTCGAAATTGATATTCTGGTACTTGCCTTGCTCATATGCTGATTGTTTAGCATGTTCTTTCTTTTTTTAATCCACCAACATTCATACAAAATAAAAGAGAATAGTTTTGCCCTATTTTCTAAAATAAATTTTAAAAATACTTGTCATATATTATGATATATACTGGTAAGTTTAGAAAACAAACAAAAACTGTTCTGGGTTTTTATTTTTCATACACTTGTAAGTCAGTGAGTATAGGAATCTAAATGTGTAATTGTAAACAAACAAAACAAAACATTATTCAATGGTTCTCAATCTCAAATCTGAGAGTTTAGAATTGTTATGCAAACATTAATAAAAGCACCATATTTAATTTAACCCATTAAAGACATACATAATGAAAATTCATCAAAACATCTGCCTAAATGCAGCCAAGCTGATGTATGTATGACACAGTTATTAGTTATGCATTGTCCATAAATCTCTTCAATCGATTGTAGTAAAAACTGCTAATGTGAAGACATTTTATTTTGTATATAGTGGTAGATAAATTCTGTGGGTAAGGGGTTAACTTAATTCAGGTGTGTATCTGAATTGTGTGTTATGTACAGTTTGCATAAACTGTTTTAGAAGCTCCTTAAACTGATATTGTCGAAACAATTGTGTTTTTAATCTCACCGTAGACGATTTGTATTAATAATGCATAACATGTTGATGCTGACCAATTTTTAGAAAAGCATTTTAAAAATGTAACTCAGTCATATAATTAGTTACTTGTCTTGTCACAGATTTTTCCTAGTCAAAGATGGATTTCTTATGTATTATGATGCAAATGAAAAAAAAGATTATGAGCGTAGAGAATTTTTCAACATTCATCCCAAGGTAGGCAATTAAAAAAAACACAGTATAATCGTAATATTTTAATGCATGTGTAAATCTTTTAATTATCAGCAGAAACACATTGTCATGAAATGAGAGATTTGAGTAGAAAAACTAGTTTAAATAGTAACATTAAAACAACAATCATTCTTCTAATGTGCAGAGTTAGCACAACATCTTGGCACTAAGTTTGAAGTGCATCATCATATGATGCTTTATGATTGCATTTCTCTGTCTGTGTGTGTGTGCACAGGGTGTCATGCCATTGGGAGAGTGCCATTTCAAGACCTGCAGGGAACCTCAACAACCTTTCTGTATACAGATTGAAAGTCCAGAGATAGGGGTAAGTTTTGTTTCCTTATATATTGATCTATATTTTTTAAACTATCAAAGGTAGTGGTAATTGTGTAGTAGTTTAGTGAGTGACTTTTTTTTCCCCACTGTATATCAAAAGAGTGCTTTCAACATAACATAATGCTTTGAAATAACATAATTTTTGTGAGATCTTTCAGATATGTCGAACATATATCATTGGAAATGCACCTTTTTTTTTTATTTAACAAAGAAGCTGAAACTTAATATCAAAACTGAATGTAGAATTTTAGTTTGATTAACACAATTATGTGCAGCTAGACATCAACATCTGTGGGTTGTTGTTTGTTTGGGGGGAAACAAATTACACGAGCCCTGCTTAGTGGTTTATATTTACACAAAGCTGCAATCAAAATACTGCAGCTAAAAAAATAAAATAAAATATTCGGTTTCCTAAAACATTTCCTAAAACCATGAACTGTTTAATAAATGTTAATAATTATTTTGGGGAGTTGCGAGTGGCCTAGCAGCTGAGTGGTGGACTACCTTGCTCGATGTCTCTGTTTTTAAAATCTTGGTACAAATTTGGGGATGCTTGCTTTCCATTCCTTTGGTCATGACCGAAGAAACTAGTGATAGTGACTAGTGATCACTAGCCCAGAGGATCATAATGGCCTTTAAGTGGTACTTGACTTTTAAATTCAAGTATAATTTGCTTTCACCAAGCAGATTTGTATAAAGGTTTGGAAAAAATGTCTAAGTGATGCACTTCCCTTGATTTATGTGATGCCCTGCCCTTGATTTCTGTGTAGTGTGTGTGTGTGTTTTCTTGTTTCCTCTGACTGTTTATAGGTCAGGTCAGTGGCAGGAACTAATGAAATAAATCCATGGTATGTTTGTTTTACAAACACTGTATGTATTTAGTCACCTCCTACAACTCCAACAAGTCATGGAATGCATTGCTACTAAAAATAACTGTTTTTGACATTTGCTCAGGCATGATGGGAATTAAATGTGTAGGAACATTAGTTAGAATGAAGTCATTTCTTTTTTCAAATTATGATGAGAGACTGGATTAGTTGGCACATCTGTACACAAGTGTAGTCAAGTACAGACAATTACCCGGTACTTAAGTGGCTGGAAGCACTTTTAATGTCTTACTACCTTTAATACTTTAATATTTTTTTTTACAACAAACAAACCTAAACTGGCTGTAGGACACTTGATTTAAGAGATACTTCTGAATGGAGCTACTGAATGAAAACGTGTGTCACAGCTTATGTAAATCAAAACATAGTATTGATTGTTGCATAGTTATTACTGGGTAATGGTTTGATAAAAAAATGTAATAGAAATAGTCAGCATTGGTTTTAACAAATTAAAAACAAATGTTGATGAGTACAAAATGAAACAAACATTAGCTTACATCTAGTTGCAATTGAATTTTAATTTCATTGCAATAAATTATTAACTCTTCATAATTAATGTTATTGGTTGAAAAAAAAAGAATTAAGAGAAATGAGAGGAAAGAACTACAACAGGGTTCAAGGAGAGGAGTGAGAGAAAGTGAGAGAAAAGGATAAGTTTGAGAATTAGTTCAGTACAAACAAGGGCACAAAAAGCAAACATAATAGGTAAACAATCCGACCAATACTATTGTAGCTCATGTTCACAAACACACTTAACAATAAAAAAAAACCACATCATTGTGACATACAACAAGGTGGCCAAACCAGATTGAACTGTGTTTTTACTTGTTGTCTTTGAATCGTTGAATTAACAAACATTGTTTAAATAATAGGATTTTTATTGGGTTTTTTTTTTATGATTTAAAAAATATTGTTAAAATAATGTATTTTTTCAATGGTATTTTTTTAATATGAAAACTTAAAATTGTATTTTAATTTGAACTAACTTTTAGAATTTCTATTTTCAAACAGTGTGCGTATTTTTTAAAAGTAGTTTTGTTTATTTCAGGTATTTTAAATTATGTTTTAAAACTGTTTTTACATAGTTTGTCATTATTTTCTATTTTTACATTCCAATTGACATAATATCAAAGTGTTGAATGTATTTTAAAAGGCAGCACTGGCCATTGGCAATAAGTTTTCTTCTTCTTCTTCTTCGTTCTCAAATGTTATGATTGGGAGGATTCAGACAACAAGTCCGATAGCTGTAATGAACTGCGCCGTGGCTGTCAGTTGCTCTAGTCCACCGAACAGTTTGTCGTTGAGGGTAGCCCCCAGGGGCCAAAAGGCTGACCGGGTAGAAAGATACAGAGGGCAGGTCTGAAGGACATGCTCCGCATTTTCGGGAGCTGTTTCGCAGGGGCACATTTCGCTTGCTCCGATTCGTAGTTTGCGGAACATATGTTGCTTTAGCCTGTTGTGACCAGTCCTTAGTCTGAAGATGATGTTTTGAAATTGGCGGGAGAGTTTGTAGTAAGCATCAATCTTTGGGTTGTTTTGTTGCAGCTCAGACCATCTTTCGGATTCATTCCTTTTGAGTATTGCCTTTATTTCTTCGGGGTGTAGAGATGGGTCTGTCTGGTTTTGTCTGCCTCCAGCTTTAGCTAAGGTGTCGGCAGTGTCATTTCCTTCATTTTGTATATGTCCAGGGATCCATTGGAGAACCAGTTCTTTAGTTATTTTGCTCAGTTTTAAAAGTTCTGTACTGAGTGATTGGTTGATCGGGGCATTTTGGTTTTTTAGAGACTGGAGTACTGTTTTGGCGTCAGAGAAGATGACAATCCGGCTGTTGGGGGATTGAGTGTGGCTTGTTAGTATATTTGCAGCAAGCTCAATTGCTTTTCTTTCTGCTCTAGTGCTATCTGAGAGGCTACCTGTGACAGTGGCTTTTTCTAGGAGTTCTCCATTTGGCCACTCTATGAAAATGCCGGCTCCTCCATTTTTCAAATCTTTTCCAGTTGACCCGTCAGTATAGACTCTGGTCCATGCATTTTGAGGGTATTGTTCTCTAATGATGTTGTTTACTGCTTCTTTTAGTATTTCGGGCGTGTAGTCAGATTTTTTTCCTATGTTGCTTAGTTCGTCTCTGATTTTTAGAGTAGGGCTTGGGTCCCAGGGGGGGAAGTGGCTGTGGGGTTGGGTAGGTTCAATTGCAATGTTTTCTATTTTATATTTACTTTTTAGATGTTTGGCTTCTTGTATAAAATTGGATCTTTGAAGTCTTTTTGTTGAGGAGGTTTTGAGTAGCTTGGGTTTTAGAGGGTGATGACCTGATGCTTCTAACTTGGTGAAGTGAGTAAGGATTTTGGTTTCTCGTCTAGTTTCCATAGAGCTTAGGTTGGTTGCATCCTCCATTGCTCTGATCGGGGTAGTTTTCATTGCTCCTGTTATGATTCGAAGTCCTAGGTTTTGAACTTTGTCTATTTTTCGGAGGTTTGATTGGGCTGCCGTACCCCACACTGTGGCTCCATATTCTAGGGTAGGCCTTATATAACTGGTATATGTTTTTTTCAAGATAGAGTGATTTGCACCCCAGTCTGAGCCAGCAAGTTTTTTCATCAAAGCTAGTCTTTGGATTCCCTTTTTCTGTGAGTTTTCTATTTGACTTTTCCAGGTTAGTCTTGGGTCAAACGTAACTCCTAAATATGTGGGATTGTCATTTTTTTCAAGGATTGTTTTATCCAAGGTCAGTTTGAGGCTTTGTACTTTAGTAGATAGAGAGAAAATTGAGTATGTAGTTTTTTTTGAGTTTATGGTCATTCCCCATTCTGTGGACCATAGGTTGAGGTTGTTTAGTGCATCTTGTAGCCTAAATTTTGAGGTGCCTATATATTCTTCTGTGCTTATTAGAGCAAGATCGTCTGCGTACATGCTGCTTTTTACTTTTCTAGGAATATGTTGAATTAGGTCATTTATGAAAATGAGAAATAGTGTGGGTGACAGTACACCTCCCTGGGGAACTCCATTTTGTATTGTTGCTATGTTGCTCCTTTTTCCTTGCAAGTTGACTATAGCTTTTCGATTTGTTAGGTATTCTGTAATCCAGTTTAACATTTTGTGGGATATATGGTTGTTTAATAGCTTTAGGATTAGACCTTCTTTCCAGACCTTATCGAATGCTTTTTCTAGGTCGACCCAGACAATGGTCGTTGGTTTCTTTTCCTGGAATCCATCTTCTATTTCTTGGGCTATATAAGCTATTTGGTCTTCTGTTGATCGACATTTTCTGAAACCTGCCTGTTCATCTGCTAGTATATTTTCAGATTCAAGAAGCCATGTGAGCCTATTGTTGACCATTCTTTCCATTAGTTTGCAGACGCAACTGGTTAAACTTATTGGGCGGTAGCTGTCAACTTGGTTTCTTGGTTTACCATGCTTTAGTATAGGGATCATGATAGCTTTTTTCCAGACAGTTGGAATTTTTCCTGACTTCCAACTAGCATTGAATATTTGCAGTAGTTTTTTCTTTGCCAGAGGTCCTAAGTGAATAAGCATATCATTTGAGATCTTGTCTGATCCTGGAGCTTGTTTGGGTTTGAGGAGTTTCAGTGAGTCATCAAACTCTTTCATGCTGAGATTTGCTGTCATTCCATGAGAGTGTGGTATGGACATTTTTGGAGCTTTCTCTATGTGGTCATTGACTTCTCTGGCTCTTTTTTCGGTGATACTAATATTTCCTACGCTGCTAAAGTGTTTTATAAATTTTTGAGCAGCTTCGCGGCCTGTGAGCTTTTCTTGGTCTGCGTCTAGGACTATTGGCGAAGATTTGTTCTCCTCTTGGTTCAGACTTTTGGCGATTTTCCACAGCTTATGTCCATCTCTGTCTGCATTTAGTTTTTCTGTCTTTTCATGCCAGCTCTTCCTAATTGACGAGAGATATTCCTTTCTGAAGATTGCGTTTGCAGCTTTTAGTTGTATATTATTTTCTATCGTTGGGGATTCTTCTGCTAGGTTTCTTGCTTTGATGGTTTCATTGTGGAGGAGTTCCAAGTGTTGA
Organism: Anisus vortex; assembly: GCA_949126835.1. Lineage (NCBI taxonomy): Eukaryota > Metazoa > Mollusca > Gastropoda > Planorbidae > Anisus > Anisus vortex. The sequence goes on from OX421495.1 coordinate 6,008,962, forward strand.
GACCAGTTTGGTATATAATTTTTCCTGGCTCCTCTTGGGATGGATTCCTTAGCTGCTTTAAGGAGAGCTCTAGAGAATTCAGTGTAGGATTTGTTTATCCGATTTGTTTTGCCATTGATGTGTGTCACATAGACATCTGTTAAGCGTGCAAAGAGGTTCCAATTTGCTTTCTTGTAGTTCCATCTGGGAAGGGTGGGGTTTTCTATGGGCAGGTGAGTGGTTTCTATTTGGATGAGAATGGGTCTGTGGTCACTGGTGGCTAGTTGGTCAGCGACTACTCTTTTACTTCCTATGGATATTGTATTGGTAGCAAAGGCTAAGTCTGGAGTTGATGAAGTCATCCATGATCTGGAGTAAAAGGTGGGTGGGTCTTCTGGCTGGTTTAGGAGAATCAGACTGTTTTCGGCTTGCCACTCCTCAATTTCTTCTCCCCTGGCATTGAGGTCTGGATATCCCCAGCTCTGGGAGCGGCTGTTCATATCACCCAGTATTAGACACTCTTCATTTATTGGGATTTGAATTCTGCCAAGTTCTAGCTCTTTGTCTGGTGGGCAGTAGCAATTGATTATGTTTAGGTTTCCCCCTGGTAGGATCAGCTTGGTCCCCATTATTTCAGATTGCATGGAGCTTGGTATGATGATATCTGAGGTAGGTATGTTGTTTTTGACGAGAGTAAGAATTCCCCCTTTAGATCTGTTTTCCCTGTCTTGTCTTAAGCATGTGTAGCCTCTAATTGAGAAACGCAGATTGCTATTGAGGTGAGTCTCTTGGATGCATGCCACATCTACTTCATTTTTATGGAGGAAGATCTTTAAGGCTTCTTTTTTCTTTTGGATGCCCTCTGCATTCCATTGGAGAAAGACTAAATTGTGTTTTGTTTTCCCCTTAGTGTTCTTGTCAGTAGAGTTTACTTCCTTTTCTCTGCTCCTGACTTCACAAGCAGAGGAGGAAGAACCACCAGTTCGCTTGGGTGGGCTCCTTCGAGGCGGAGAGCCCGGCCCCCTACCTGCACGGCGGGATTCCACAGGCAGGACGCCACAACTATATGTACTATTATCTGTTTCCTCCATCATTTTGAGGTTTGCGTGCCGACGTGTTTTGCGCCAGTTGGCCCGTGGACTCCGACTTCAGCCTGCTTTTCTTTCTGGATGTGCTTCCATAGCCTTTGATCAACCAAGATCGTCTGCAAGGCAGCAGTTGATTTATTTTTGGAGTTTTCTCTCCTAGATGATTGCTATCCCTAGCTAACGGCCTCATCTGTCCGGGTTTAGAGTTTGAGCGCTCTATGTTCGCTTTTTGCAGTCATTTCTTTGGATTTATAAGGCATTTTTTAGAGAATATCCTTACCACGGGATACCCCACCTCACCCTCCATGACAGCAAACCAGTTGGTCCGCGGCCGCTTATTCAGTATTCACGGCTAACCCTTATATCTAAAGGTCATTCCCCTATCCGCCACCTGGGGACGCGCTTGGTAGGAGATGATAGCTCCCTCAAGGGCAATAAGTGAACAGCTTATCTCCCCTCTTCTCTATAGCAAGAAGTAATAATAGTTGTGGCCCCTTCCTTCCCTTACATATGAATCTTTTCTTTGTTTTCCATCTTTCTAGGGCAGACTTATCTTGTCAGCTGAGAGTGAGTTTGAGAGAGACAGGTGGCTGGAGATGCTGGAGAGATCTAGGCGTGTGTAAGTGATGAATTGAAACCATTGTAAAATATTTCCAGTAGAGGTGCATGCAGGGGGGGGGGGGGGCTAACCTGTTTAGGGTCATTGTACTGATAAGACAAAATGAATAAGCCTAGTAATTGTTTTGTTTTTCACTCACAGTTCCTTTAATAGTTTCTTCCCCTTATTATTTATACCTGTATTTCTGACTGCCTTCCCCTTGTTTTTCTCTTTTTAAGCCTAAGTAGCATAAAGATAACTTACCAGAGACCTCTTTGCAGGTCTTGAAATGTTTAGGAAAAAGAATTGGACTTTTTCATTCACCTCAACCAGCACAATGCAAGTCCCATTTAATTTACCCACACTGGACGTTAAGGTGTAGGCCTACCCATCAAAGCTTGCTACACTCTTTATGAGATGCCCAGGGGTGGGGTTGGGTAGGTTTGCTATGTATCAAGCAGTCTGTATATAAATATCTGCATGAATCTTTTCGGCTGTCTGTCTGTGCATCTGTCTATTGATAATCTTTTTTTAAAATACTTCTTTCATCTATGTGGTTTAGAAAAAAAAAGTCTTTCTATCTATCTATCTAACTATCCTACTATTTTTCTATGTATATATCTGCCCTGTTGATCAATTTAATCCGACTGGTACTTTAATTATATCTTCTGAGAGAGAGAGAGAGCATATCACTTTTCTATCTGTCTGCTTAGTTGTCCGTTTATTTGAGTCTCATTTCCGAGAATCCCTGCGAGTCTGTCTTATAATTTAAAACACAGTTACCTAAGATGTTTAACAAAAAAAAGGGGTTTCAAAATAGAAAACTAAGTATTGGACTTGGACTAATCAATGATTGGGGAAGTTTAAAAATTGAAAGCTTGGAAACCAACTCTACATATTTCGTTATGTTATTCCTTTCTAGCATGAATTTTTTTGTTTCCAAAGTGATTTTTACTGTAGTAACTAGGAAGTGAATTGTAGAATCATGTTCTATTGTTCTGTCACTAGGACTTGGAAAAACACACAGCTGGGTGATGAAATGATTAGACGGTTGGAAGACCAGGGCTTACAAATGGCAATAGAAAAACAAGATTATATCGGTGAGACCTTGTTAGCACAATTCATGTTTCAAAGTCCAGAAGTGAACAGGGGGAAATCAATTGTGTATGAGTGTTGTTGGGGACTAGATTGAATCACTTTTGTGTGGGGCATATTATTTTGTATGTGTGTGTTGTCTGGAGGACTATTTTGTATGTGTGTGTTTTGTGGGGGACAATTTTATATGTTTGTGAGGGGACTATTTTGTATGTGTTTTTTGTATGGAGGACTGTTTTGTATGTGTGTGTTGTTTGGAGGACTATTTTGTATGTGTGTGTTGTTTGGAGGACTATTTTGTATGTGTGTTGTGTGAAGGGACTATTTTGTATGTGTGTGTTGTGTGAAGGGACTATTCTGTATGTGTGTGTTGTGTGAAGGGACTATTTTGTATGTGTGTGTTGTGTGAAGGGACTATTTTGTATGTGTGTGTTGTGTGATGGGATTATTTTGTATGTGTTTTTTGTATTGAGGACTATAATGTATGTATGTGTTGTGTTGTGAAGTATTTTGTGTATGTTATACGTATGATGTGGTATAGCTGTTGTGGTGTAAGGAACTATTTTATATGTGTCACTAATTAAACTAATGACATAAATAACAAACAGTACTAGTTTTTTTCTTCTATTGTAACTGCATAACTTATGCCACATTTGCCCCCATCCTCCTTGCACACTGATTTTTCGTCTTGGGAGGTTGGCAGATCTGTGTGTGGCGGGAAGGGGGGGGAATTCTTTTGTATGTGTGTTGTTCATAGGATTGTGGGGTTAACACAACCATTAGCAGTTTTTTTACTTTCCACAAACAGTAAATTGGTAAAACATTATTTACGTTTCAGTCAAAATTGTTCCCCCCCCTCCCAAATGCTCTTTTTGTAGCATTTAGCAAAGTCTGGTTATATGCCTTCAAAAACTATTAATAAATGTAATATTTTAAGCTCTATAATCATTTAATGCACCATATGTATATTTCTTTTTACAAATTATCTGTACACATATCTGTATGTTTGAAAAAAAATTTTCTTTTAAGATCGGCTCCAGTCTGAGGTCTTAGCTCTGACGGAGGAAAAGATAAAGACAGAAGTGAGTATTCCATGTCACCAAGGCAGTTTTCCCTCATCTGATCTGCATTTCTTACAGTGAGGGTGGAAATGGCTGTCTCCGGTCGTCCTGGAAATCTTGGGGGTGAAAGGGGAAACAACTGGGTGCTGAAAGGGTTGAAAGTTATTTAAAACTAATTGAAGTTCTTGATATTGAGTAGCTGTCCATTTTGTCTCCTTATCTTGTATAGAAAGGTTTTTGAATCTTAATGGGGAAAAGAAAATAAGTAATAAGTGGAAGAGTTCCTTTCTTGTAAAAATGCTGGCTAAGTCATTTTAACTAAGTTTATTCAATTATACAATGTTGATTTTATAGAAAGTAACTTAACATTTCTAGTTTACTTCAAGATCAGTTTGTTGTTGTTTTTTGTAAACAAAACATCATTACATCAAGATAATAACTCAAACCAATTTTTTAATAAGAATTTATAGTTTTTAATAACATAATGAATATATAATATTTGCAAAGGGAAACTACCTATGTATGACATCTAAATATTGAAAACTTAACTGTACTGAAAACAACTATTGATATCAAAATTTGAAAGTACTATTTCATGTTATCTCACTAGAAAAAAAAAAAAAAAAACTCTATTTTCTTTTTTACCAATATAATCTAAAAAATTACCCTTGTAAAATCAATAATGAAAAATGGAGATCCTGCCCATTCAAAACAAGCCCTTTCTTAATTTTTTTTTAAATGATTGAATAAATGCATAGTGCTTGATGTCTGTAGTAATAGTTTCTGTCTTTTATGTTTGTATTGATAAAATGTTCACTGTTTAAGTTGATAAATGAGGATCAGAAGCTTGCAATCATGCTACTAAGTTGTCCTTTTTTAGTATATAGGCCCATATATTTTTCATCTGAGTTACACCTTCAATGAATATATTTTTGTGTGTTTTCCTGTTCAGGAATTGGAAAAAGTTAACCATGAGCTGGAAAAAGAAAAACTAAAACTGGAGTCTTTCACAAAAGAAATAAAAGAAGAATATGAAAGAATTAAACAGTAAGTTATTTTGAACATATTTTTTGATTTTAGACTTAGTAGTAGTTGTATTTGTTTCCCCTTTATTTACATTCACATTTTAAATCAGTAAGTGTTAACAATTACATTGTTTTACTCACAAGACATGCTAATTAAAATTCTGTAATCATTTTCTTTTACTTTTTAAAAAAAAAAAGAGAATTAGATGAAACAAATCAACTGGCCAGGGAATATCAAAATGACAGAGTCTTGCTGTCACAATCTTTAGATCAACAAAGGCATCAATTGGAGGTGAATACAAACACTTTTTTTCCCATTAGTTTTAAATAGTGTCATTAACCCTGACCAGAGAAGAAAATAATGTTTTAATCTTTTTTTTAAAACCTATATTTGAATTTTAAAGTGACTAAATTCTCTACGGTATTGGAGTCAAAGTGTTTTTATGATGCAGTAGTTTATTAAAAGTACAATGTGGAGTTCTAGACATGAAGGGTTAATACGATATTTCTACCAGTAAATCATTTTGCTTTTGGTGTGTGAATATTCTAACAATGGTTTGCAGGCCTTAATCTGGGTTTGCTGAAAGGTGAACATGAAAAGATTAAATAAACTGACAGAAAGAAAGTTACACAATGAGTACCCAAGATGAGCTGACCCTATTTTTTTTTTTTACAGTCAAACAATTTTAAATGAGGCCATTATTTTTCCATATTGAATACATATTCATACATCCTATGGATAATTGTATACCACTACTTTAAAATGCTGAATAAATTAATTCAATTTCAGTGAAGATCTGAATTCAAAATTTGTTATACTTTTGTTGTTATTGTTAGAACCTGAATAAAGATAAGCAAAGAATATTAGAGGAACTCCAGTTAAGCATGACAGAGCAGTCCAATCTTAGCAAAGAGAAACAGAATTTGTCTCAAAGGTCTGAGCTACTTCAGCTACAACTCGCAGAGATAGAGAACCAGACGAGAGAGGTCGAGGAGGAGAGGATTTCAGCGGAAATGATGTATGTTGTTTTTAAGTTTTGTAATTGCCATTCTGAAGTTATAGGGTTTTACATCAGAGGAGTGCAACAGATGGCCCACCAACCGAAACTCAGCCCGCCAATCCTTTTATAATGCCCCCACACCCACACCTTTTTTAAAAAATCAAAAGTGTAAATACATTTCCACAAATGTTTGGCCTGTACTGTTGCATCTAGTTCCTTATACAACCTAATGATAAAATATGTTGCTCAACCATTGTTTATATGGTAGAAAACATTGAGATGACCATGCAACTCTATTTTAATGACATTAGTTGCGAATGACCATTGAGCTGTGTAACTATCTCCTCGCATGCCACAGTAACTGAAGCTGTTAAACACTGCTTTACAGAGTAGACCATTGTACAAATCATATTAATATTTGGCATAAATGTTGTACAGTTTTAAATTTAAAAGATTATTAAGATATTATTAGTTTATTGAATTGAGTAAATTATTATAATATATAATTGTAGAATAATATACGGTACAATTATAGAGGAAGCCAAGGGAGTTAACACACAGATCTGGAATCAAAACAGGGTCATGCTGAAAATTGATTATGTCCCCTGGAGGCAGTACAGTTTAAAAGGCTGTTAGGTTTTGAATTAAGCATAAGAAGTGATGTTGGACTTTGTTTTTGCTGGCTGCTCAATCCTTGCTTAAGAGTGGAGTTTGTTAGCATTTTCTGTGACCATTGTTAAAAATATTAAATTTAACAAACTTAACCATAAAAAAAAAGTTCATTTTTACTTTTATGTATTGACTGCCCTAAAATGTGTTATAGAAATATACTGAATATGTTCATCTTGTGATTGGTACATTTGTGAATCTACAGGCTGAAGGATAATCAGGAGAGACTCGATCAACTAGAAGAAGAGAAAGAAGCAATATCGGAACACGCCCAAGAGTTGGAATCTACCATCAAAGATTTGGTGTCTCAAAAAGCCATAACAGAGAAGGAATTGAAAGTGTGTTCTGCTTTTAATTTTTTAGTTCAGTGTGACCATTGTGAATAAAATAAAATTATATCCAAATCCTGTAATTGGCCATAATTAAATTTTTTATATATTTAAACTAGAACTACAACTTAATTTTTTTCTTATTATCAATGTTTTAAATATTTATTCCTATCTCTGGGACAAACTGAACACTGTGGATCCTCTGGGCACTGGCAGAGTTTGGTGTCCCGTGAGCCCTCTGGTTACAGCATGCTTTACCTTTAAACTTAAACCCCATATAAATGAATAGAAAGTGGCATCATAGAAGAGAATCAAAGCTTTGTACCAAGTCTTTTCAAATTCCTTTTTTAAGGAAGAGGTGAGAGCAAGAATGGCAGCTGAACAAAAACTGAAGCAAGCTGAGGTTTCCCTTCAACGCCTAGACCAAGCCGTAATTTCACAGTCACACAGGATAGAGTCTGGGGCTAAAGAAGAGATGACTATCAATGTTAAAAAATTAAAAGGTTTCACTAGATGTTTTATTTCTTAGGTTTAGTTTCCTTTGTTCTAATTTTAACTAACTAATTTCATTTTCAATGAATGTATTCTTCAAAAACGTATCCCTTGATAGGCTGGATAACAGTTACTGTTTAATTTAAATACTTTATGCATGTTGAGGTAACTTTTCCAGAATTAGTGCAAATAAATTATTTGGTAATTGAATTTCATTCAGATTTTTTTGAGGACTTGGCCCAGGAAGCCAAAATTTCATCAGAAAATCCAATTATTCTTCGAAATGGCCTGATGGCCAGGAAAACATTGGCTAGGAGAGCCAAAACAGTTCGGTATGAGAACAGGAAAAGATCATCAAGTAAGTAAAATACAGAAACACTTTCATTAAATATTCCTTTATCCAGATAATCCATCAGACCAGATGTGTATTTGTACAGTGAACTCATTTAGATGAATGGTTTAGAACAGGGGTAAGCAACCTATAGCATACACGCCAGACTTGATCTGCAGATCGATTTTCAATGGCTTGAGGAAGTCCAACTAAAGCGCAATTCGAATCTCTTCTCCAAGAATATGAGGGCTAAAGTAGGACACAATGATTATATTTGAAACCTTACTTTTGCACACTTGTTATCAAAAGGTTGCCGACCCCAGGTTTAGAACAAAACATATATTATTATTATGTTAATGTCTTCCTTGAAACCCATTACTTGTGAGATCTACAATTATGGATGTTTTTGGTTTCAAACTAACAGCATTTGTGTGTGTCCCCCCACTTCCCTTCCTCATTAGATCCCATATGGTACATAGTCATATATTATTTGGTATTGACCCCTTGGGTAAGCATGATACCCATGTACTTACAACTAAGACATATATATAGTTCATAGTAAAGTTTAACACTTTGCCGGCAAAAATTCATACTAAGAAAAGATTCAAGAATATGTAAACACCTAATTTCTTTGATATTTTATAGTGTAAGAGTTAATGAAAACAATAACTAGAATTCATTAGGCTCCATGCTATTTTGTCATTAGTCAAAAGTACATTAATGTATAAACTATAAGTGTGAAATATAATTTTGTTAGCTTCAACTTCAATGATATCATTACAGAATGTTATCTTGTCATTCAATAGTCAAATAGTGTATAATTGTATATGAACTATAATTCTGTTAGCTTCCATGATATCGTTACTGACTGTCAGTTCAGAAGTTGAAGACTATTCAACTCTTTAGCTTAAGTAAGAGTCAGGGTGAGATATTTGTTTGAGTTCATTTAATACAGTTTCTGAAATGTATGCGCACTCCTGCAATTTATATATTTTACGATAACAAATATAACAATTTTATGTACATTTTTTTATTTAAAAATTTTACCAATAACATTTTTCTTAGAAAATATATTTTAAAAATTGAATTTGGAGTTTTGTTAACTATGCATTGTTTAAAGTTTCAGTAAAGTCATAATGCTGCATTAATTTATTTAGCAGAGATTAATGTTGATGATTTATATCTAACATGCTTGCTTAGTCACACTGTTTTGTGAAAGCTTACAGTCAGTCGTAAAATGAAATGAAGTCAATTCTAGTTCTAAGATTTTAACAAATTAAAATGAGAAAGTGTTTATTAACTATATTTTTATTAGTTTAATAATGTAGCTCCAAATATTTCTTAAAAATTAACTATTTAAAAAAGCAATAGCTATGAATTATACTTCATCAATGTTTTACTTAAATATTGGGGGGAAAAAACTTGAAAATACTAAATGTTAGAAGCCGGTACTAATATATTATATACGTGTAGCCCACATTCTTCATAATAAGGTTTTTAACATAGACTAGGGTTACAGTACATGGTATTTAGGCTTACTGACAACCAATTTGTATTTCAGTATTTCAAGTGTTTGCAATCAACAGGTATTCCCCCTAGGTGTTAACACATTGTATGTCTTGTCTATTTCAGTGAGACCAATTTATGGCATAAATATCAACCACACTATATAGTCAATGCTTTACAACGTTAAAGCAATTCTTTTATTAGCACATAGTGAGAATTTCACTGGCATTATTTAAACAAGGTTTCAACATTCTGTCCATTTGTGAGTTTTTGGTCTCAATGAAATGTGTCAATGTTTATATGGAAGCTTATAGATGTAACAATATTCCTTGTATTTGTTTCATTTAACTCTCTGAGCTCTCTCATTGATTCAATATCAATGCAATAAAAGGATTGGTCTAATGGGCTTCTATGTAAATATCTTTGCCCAAATAGTTATTTATATAAACATTTGGTTCTGGAGAACATTGGTTTTAAATTATTCTGCCTCAATGATTTTTATTTCTGGAGCTTTAAAATTTTCTTCTATTTATCTTGTTGATTTTTTGTTGTTGTTTTTTGGAGGAATGGGGTAGGGGGAGAATTAAGATAATTGTTTTGTTGTGTTTCTGTAAATTTGTTTGTTGGTTGGTACTGGGGACTCTCATTATGACTGTTACAGTTGCTTATTATATAGGTTAGTTGTTTTTTTATCTGGGCAAAGATACCAATTGCATGTGCATGCAGCCTCCCATATTGTAAAACTGTTACTTCTCTCTTTACCCCAACAACTGTGGTATCCTATGTAACTGAGTCAATAAACATCATCTCTTTGGTTGTGGTCAATCTAATCTTCTCTTTGGGTCAAACTTGGAGAGTAAATCCATAATATGTTTTTTCTACAATTAAGTACCGGTATATTTTTGGTCAATTTCATTTTCATTGTTTTTATGCATTGAGATATTGTGAAAGGAAATCAATTAACAATTTCATTTTTAATTAAACACATTTTTGAATGTGTCATTTGCCCAAATAAATAAACAGCTAAATGCATGCCATGTGAAAATCAAATCACAAATATGACTTGTAACAGCAGGTTAAAAAAAGATATGAATAATGAAGAGCTACTCAAAGGGAGCAATTAATGTGGAATATAAATGTGCTCTTTGAACAATTTTATATACTGTTTAAATATATATATTGCAAACACACCTACATCAGATTAATTATATAATTTATCAATTTTCTTGTTGTACTAATATATAATTGTGCATTTTTTCCTTCTTTCTCCATATTTATAACTGTTAATTTCTTAATCATTTACATTACAATGCTTTTAAAAGCATATCTCGTAACAAAACTTCCATTATATTATCACTTCTACTATTAATTTATTCAAGGTGTGAATTCCGATAGAGGTAAAATGTTATTGTTTTTTTATTTGTTTAATATATATACCGTATATTTATATGTAAAGAATTTTTTTTAATCATTACGGTGTATACTTATTTTTAGCTAGCCATAGGTGTACAGTATAGATCATAGACTCATAGTCAGATTGCTTCAAGTTAACTTAGTTATTTAGTTCAGTGTGTATTAAACCTTTTCTAATTAACAGCTCTCATATATGTATATATATTATATATACAGCGTGATATCTACTATACAATATATAAAGAGGCCTATTTTGATATTCAGCTGATATATAAATCAATATATATAAATATATAGAGAGAGACACAGCCCCAAGAGGCACTGTAGATTAGAAGGGCAGACTTATCAAGTAGATTTTTTGGCTTTGCTTTTTAGATTTTGGGTTTTAAAAAGCTTGACAAAACCACCATTTAAGTTCTCCCCACATTGCCTCAGATATATTTGTATATATGTTTAAATTTAAGAGTATGGTAAGCCCACATTAAGTTTGACACATGTTTAAAAACCCAGATCTAGGAAACACAGTACCTAGTATTTTTTTTATTAGCAGCATGTTCTGTGTATCAGTAGTAAATAGTAAAGCTTGTATTTGTGTACAGATATAAATAATGACAAATATTTTTTTAGACCTTTAAGTTGTATATTGACTACTGGAAGTAGTGCTACTAGTCTTTTGTATGATTTAGAGGTCTTTCATATGGCTACTTTCATTTTGGTGTAGAACATATTTAAGTTTTAGATGTCTTCTGCCATATGTCTTCTGCCATTTTCTTTTTTAAATCCAATGGGACACTGACACTTGACAAAGTTGTCCTTTTTCACACATGCAACATCAGCTAAATGTTTTATTGTGACTTTAGGGATAACAAAAAAAAAACCAGATAAGATATAGTGGTCAAGCTCAACTGGCATACCAAGGATCCCGGGTTCAAATCCTGATACTGATAAAGAGTTTTATCCTGGGTCTGAAGGGTATCCTTGAGTGTACACAGCTCAGATGGGTATCTGTTGTTTGTTGGAGATACGTAAAGGTGCGAGGAAATGCGGCTGGCCACTAAATTGCCTTGTATTTTGTATGCTGTTGCCACGGATACCTGTGAATGCTTTTCAGGCCCTATAGAGCCAATTGACCTGACATAGTATTTTTAATTTTTAGGGATAACATTTTGTAATATTAATGAAATAATTGTAACTTTTAAAGATAGACTATTAAAACTTGTAGGATAACTAAAGAAAGGGTTGGGGTTAAATCAGTAGATATAAAGGTAAAAGTATATTTATCATACAGTTCTCAATTTGGAGGTGATGGTACATTGGTATATTTCATTTAGACATGAAATAATTTGTTTTTGTAATTTAAAAAAACAACAATGATAGACACATTTTCTTTCTGTATTTAGTAATTTGTTTTAAACTAATACTGTCAAATATCATATCTCTAGATATAATATTTTGCTTACTGCACTGGTATATTAAATATTTTTAGTAACACATTATATACATTTCCTATTGAAAATATTTATATTTTTTAAAGTTTTAATAATTTCTTTTTTTTTTCTAACCTATCATTATTATTATTAACTTTGTTAATTTAAACTTTTGATTATTATTATTTTCCATTAAAAATACCAGAATACACACATTTGATATAATGAAACCCTCATTATAAGAGTTTAGAAATAAAAAGAAAGCTTATACTGAAGACATTTTTTATGCATACAACAGATCACATTTAAAAACAAATATGATATATGCCACTAAAGGCTATGTGACGTTCATTTACTAAGTGATATTTTTATAATACGGATAATTGATTTAAGTTTTTATATAATACATTGTTTGAAAATCAAAGTTTAACCTTTTCAACAGGTGGTTTACTGAGGTATTACTTTATTTCATTTCATTTTTGTTTGCCAGTTAATTTAGGTTATCTAAAAATGTATTAAATAAGTTAATGATTACTTAGTTATTCTGAATACAGACAAGCTAGCTATAAATTATAATACTGGGCTATTATAATTATATTCAGTTAAAAACTAAAATTAAATTGACACTTAAAAACTATAAAAAAGTTTTATTGTAATTCACTGTTATCTTATATATGACAGAAGCTCCTTCTATAAAAAACATTATTATAAGCTTATTGTGTATTCTAATTTAACAAACTTGTCAAAAAGACATTTGAAAGTATTAATTGTTTACTTTTTATTTACTTTACTTTTTGTTTATTTAGATAACTATACACAGTCATGTGACCTGAGTGCCTTGCGGCCAAAGACCAATCTAAGAAGAGCAGTGACCTCAATGGATCGTTCTACAAGAGAGCAGCTCACTTCCCTGTCTCCAATTACAGAAAATAATTTCTAAACTTCTTTACTCTTCTTATTGTCGTTGTTGTTTTCTTTTAAATAATCTTTTGTTCTTGTACAACTAGCTTTCTTTGTCAAAAAACAGTTCTTCTCTACAAAATAAAAAGCAAGTATAATTAAAGCAAATAAGCTTGTAAATACAACAACATGGAATAATATTACAATTTTAGTTTCGAAAACAAATTTAGACAAACAGCCATGTCTTTATATATTATATTTAACCAACCAGGCGTTGCTCGATATTTTTTTTTAACTCTGTAATTACTGAATTTACTATTTATTTTGATGAATGTGTACATTAGTCAAGACCCATAACCTAATATTTTTCCATAAACATGTTTTATGGTAGTGAATGATCCTTATAAAATGTATAGATTTTCTTTTAGGTTTTTGATCACAGTTACTAGAACTTATGTTCTTTTTTTTCTATTTCGCTTATGTTGTTCTATTGAATAAATAAAAGGAATAACATTCCTCTCTAGATAATTCGCCCTCAATCTATAGAGCTCATTTATATTATTACCCTTAGGCGGTAGCGAGTTAATTTTTATTTGCCTCAATTTTCGTGTGACGTAATGTTACTTTTAAATGGCACAAACATAAATGCTCATTTTTCGATATTAGTTTCCAACAATCTTTTTATAAGTTTTCATTTAAGTACTAATAAATAAAACTTAGCATCATAAATTTTGTACTCATCCATCATTTGAAAAGAAAAACATTACATTTTTGCAATGGTCTCATTATCTTGATGTTCACTGTAGAATCAGAAAAATGCAAATAGGTTGTTTTTGTTCAGTCTGGTATATAATCAGCAAAATTAATGGCAAGAAAAAAATGGAAAAGAAAAACAAAAAAATTGCCTGAACAGATGGGCCAAACGATAGCGGATTTGTAAATGTTTTGTGATGCAAGAAACTGATGTAGGAACCAAATAACTTCCTAGTCACAAAATTGTGATAATTGTATAGTCCAAAAGAGAATCCTTTTTTAGCTGCCCAAAAAAATCTTAGCAATGTCACTTTAAGTTTTTCTTCAATGAATGGATAGTGCTTGTTGACAAGCACAGTGATGCTAAAAATGTATGAATAATGTAATTTATTAAATATATCCATAATAATAGCATAATGAAAAATGTTCATGCTTTTGATACCCTTAAAATATTAGTCATACCTGTATATCATTTGTTATACTATACTGAGTAAATTGGATTTGTTTTTCTTAAAATTTGAATGAATAAGTCAATTTAGTTTATTTTTTTTTATATCTGATATAATTTATAATTATAATATAATCTTCTTAAAACCAATAACTTAGATTAGAAAGGTTTTCTATGACTCAAATTGAAGCTATTCTAGTGTTGTTGTTTTGTTGTTTTGATCCTAGTTTTGAAAATTACTGTCAGTGATTAACAATGTGTCTATTATTATTATATTGACCACGTTCTGACACAACAGTCAACTGCACATCCCTGTGAACTATTAGGGTCCCACATTGTTTAGCAAATTTAATAATGTCTAAGTTGAAATCCAACAAATTAGCGCATTTTAATATAACTGAGTACCAGTAATTTAGTTAGTGGAACCAGCCTTTTTGTTTATAAATTCTCGCCACTTTTTTTTTATATAAAGGTGTGCTAAAGAATATATGTACAAAGATTACTATACATGGTTATATGTATGAGAAGCAATAAATAGCATAAATTAAGTGGTCTGAGACAAAAATAAGGGTTTCACAAATAATTCAAAAGCTTTTGTGTTTTCCACAAATATCTGCCTTGTGTACAAAACTTATTGAGAGATTTGAAAGTGTTATTAAGTGACATGTTTGTTCAATAATGTTGTGATTACCCAGATTCCATTTCCTCTCATGCACAATCTCTAGTGTCATTCTAATAATGTTCCTCAATGCTTTCTCCTTCTTATACTTGTATATATATATATATATTTAAATGAATACCAACACACAGAACAAAACATTACTCAGAATAAAATTGTCATTGACAAGAAAAATAATTAATAAAGCAGTATTCTAAAACTGATGAATGCTGCTTCGCCGCCCTTTAGATCAATTTGGTAATACGGATACTTTGCTTTTTACTTTATTCTGAAACAATACCTATTTTCATTTTAATGCCATCTTTTATGGCTCTTATGGCTGTAACAGTTGTAATTGTATCTTTAAAACTAATAATGGCAATGATGAAATATAGATATTTCAACTGAACAAACTTGTTCCAATGTATATCTGTTTTGATTTACAATAGTTACTTAGTGAATGAATCATATAATCTAACTCAAACTAAATTAGAATGTGTTTGTATAACCTTGCTTTTTATGAGGATAAGATAATATTTTTAAATTTAAGAATAGGCTACAGTTTTCCATTTTAAGCTGGTTAGTGAATGGATATTCACATTTTCTGTTTATTTTATTGCATAATTGAATGGCTAATCTTTATTCCCTAAATTCTTTTATTCACAATTTAATTCTTTACAATAATCAGAATTGTTAAAAATCAATATGCCAGGCTTTTCCGTTTCATAAAACTAATGTAATAAAATATTTAGTTGTCTGTATACACAACACAGATAATGGAACAAAGACATTGAGATGTTGTTCATTACTTACTTCTTACATTGGCAGCAAGGTTGTTTTCATATTGTATATTACAAAATCCTACTCTCAGACTTAAAGTTAAAATGGTTTTTATTATGTGTACAGTTTAAAACATTTTTCTTCATATAATTACAATACTATTTCTTTGTTTATGATATTTTGATTATTATTATATTTAATAATCAATGAAAAAAAAACGAATTTTTTTGTTTCAATTTCATTTATCAATCAATGATGTTACTGTTCAATTAATGTATGTATAAAATGTCTTAATCATTTATATATCAACTCGTATCAAGGGATCTGTACTAATTTTTACCCTGATTGCAATAAATCTTGTATACAATTGAAACATTTTTAAAATTTGTATTTAAAACTGTGTTTTTCCTTTTTTTAAAATTTCAATTTGAACACAAATTGTAACAGTGAACAGCCATGTACCGGCACTTTAAAGAGTTAAGAATTATAACTAAAAGTTACATTGCATTGGAATGCCAACAAATATTTATTTGAGAAGAGGAAAAAATGTGAAGCTGCTTCAATCATTTTCTGTGGCAAATGATACCATGTGATAATGTGGCTAGCACAATGCCCCAGCCAAACTTTACTTGCCTTTGACTAATGTCAATTGCCTATAATTATAAATAATATAAGAATTTAACCTGGATTTGAACTCATACCTTCAGAATGGCCATTCAAACATGCTGCAGATAGACCAGTATGTAGAGTTTAGGGATATTTGGGATGGCCAGTTTTCTTGGATGCAGTGAAGGCTACTTGACACAAACATCCAGGATTCTTACTCTAAAATTATGTAAAAAAAAACTAAACTTTCCCCAGAACTAACAAAAAATGTACAAACCAATATATACTGGAACTAAAATGTAAATTTTCTTCACTTACAACTGTTAGTGTACCAATATACACACGTCCACATGGCACATTTTGTTTGTAGATTTTTTTCAGTACTTGTAGTTATGCAAACTTGACAGATAATAATACAATCACTAGTCTAGTCTAAGCACAATTCCCTGCTCATTCAGTTTTTTTCAGTATCCCCTTTCTATTTCTTACCATTACTTTAACACTAGTCACATTTGTGTGTAACCGTTGACAACATAAGCCTAGCATAGGCCACATACTATAAATATTACATTCCCTTTGCATTTGTGTTATGATCAGGCAGCCTTGAATTTGATAAAAAGAACCAAAAGTACAATGGAATGAAAGATATAATAGATTTATTTTTTAAGTAGGTACCAACTGTTAGAAACAATTAAGGCAAAACCTGCTGTCAAGCTTAGCACTTTCAGGTTAACAATTTTATAATTAATTCTTAACAATTAACCATAACAAAAATACAAAATTGAAAGTAAAACTAAGAAAGTTATCCATAATATACTTAGTAAGTTTTAACTAACATATATTAGCTAAGAAATCATACAAGTTATTGAGAAATTAGAACTTAACTGATAACATTAATATCAAGAACATATTTTCAAACAAACAGGTTTCACATAAATAAACAGTTATTTTACCTTAACAAATAGTCATTTAACTTTAACTAGTAAAAAGTACATGATTTTTTAGTATTTTCAAAAATAATTGGCATCATTTATGATCAATAAAAAATTTGTAAACAGAAATTTGAGAAATTCTTTTTTTTTTTACATGTTTTAACTGTGACAAGAAACTATCTTTAGTTTTCACTGTGTTATGCAACCAAGCTGTTTCTATTTTTAGACTTCTCTTTTGCTGCATTTTGAAATGTTGTTCGTGGCGAAGGCAATGTCTGCTGTAGTTGAGGTCAGCCAAGTTCTGGAGTAGAAAGACGGTTTGTCATCAGGTTTGTTTAATAGAATTAGCCTGTTTTCACTTTGCCATTCTTCAATTTCTTGGCCTCTGGCATTTAGGTCTGGGTAGCCCCAGCTTTGTGAGTGGCTTTTCATATCTCCAACTATAATGCTTTCCTCATCTGTTGTGAGTTGCATGCGGTCGAGGTCGAGTTTCTTGTCAGGTGGACAGTAGCAGTTGTATAGGTTGATGGTACCTTCAGGTAGTAGCAGTCTTGTGCCCAGAAATTCTGATTCACTTGAGGGAGGAATGCTGATTTCTGTAGAGGGAATATCATTTTTGACTAGTGTAATCACTCCCCCTTTCGGTCGGTAGTCTCTATTTTGCCTAAACCATGTGTATCCTCTGATTGAAAACCGTAGGTTGCTGTTTAGGTGGGATTCTTGTATACAAGCAATATCTACGTTTTTTTGGTGGAGAAACACTTTTAGAGCTTCTTTTTTCTTTTGTATTCCCTCAGCGTTCCATTGAAGGATGATTAGCTCCTGTTTGAGTTTGCGGTCAGTAGAGTTTACTTCCTTTTCTCGCTACTGACTCCACAGGCAGAGAAGGAAGAACCACCAGCTCGCTTGGGTGGGCTCCTTCGAGGCGGAGAGCCCGGCTCCCTACCTGCGCGGCGGGATTCCACAGACAGGACGTCATAATTATATCCTAAGTTTGTATCCTCCATTTTCATTGAGAATTGCGTGGCAGTATGTTTTGCGCCATTAAGGCCCACTGCCTCCGGCTTCAGCCTGCTGTTTTGTCTGGATGTGCTTCCATAGTCTTTGATCAGCCAAGACCATCTGCAAGGCTGATGTTGATTTATTTTCGGAGTTTTCTCTCCTAGATGACTGCTATCCCTAGCTAACGGTCTCATCTGTCCGGGTTTAGAGTTAGAGCGCTCTATGTTCACTTTTTTGCAGTCATTTCCTTGGGTTTTTTAGGCATTTTTTTAAAGAGTATCCTTACCACGGGATACCCCACCTCACCCTCCATGACAGCAAACCAGTTGGTCCGCGGCCGCTTATTCAGTATTCACGGCTAACCCTTATATATCTAAAGGTCATTCCCCTATCCGCCACCTGGGGACGCGCTTGGTAGGCGATGATAGCTCCCCTAAGATTGTAACAACAATATTGCTTAATTCGTTAATTTATTTAAAAAAAAAAAATTAGACCTATTACTAATCACCGCGAGTTAAGGTTCTAAACTGATCTCCCCTGGAACGTTCATTTACTATTTCCCAATAATTCCCCTTGCATAAAGTTGTTTATTTATCACCACTCACGGGATTCATTGGTTTCACCTTCAGAAGAGAGACGTCTGTTACTGGGAGTAATGCGGATGTCTTTACACCCTGCTCTTCGTAGGACCTCTGCATTTGAAACCCTGTCCTGCCATCTTATTATGTCTAGAATGCATCTGAGACACCTGAGGAGAAAGGTGTACAGTTTTCTCCCCTGCCCAGGAATATGTGCTCCATGTCTCACTGCCGCACAGCAGGGTAGGCCTACTCAGAACGCATGTTCGGTGAACTAGTGACTTAATAATAATAATAATGATGCTTGTATAACGCATATCTCGTTGATGACAGTTCTATGCGCTGACGACAGTTACAGAATACAGACAACGAACAACAGACGATAAAGTAAATATGTATACGCAAATACTGCTAACAAAATAGGTGACTTCAGCCGGTTCCTGAAGGTGTAGAAGCTAGTGCACTGGCGATGCTGTAATGGAAGGTGATTCCAAGCGGACGGTCCCGCGTAGGAGAATGCACGTTGGCCAGCGGAAACTAGCCTCAGACGAGGGATCCGCAGAGTAAGCGCGTCAGAAGCCGAACGAAGTGGGTGGGATTGGGTGTAGAGCTCAAAACAGTAGCGAAGGTAATCCGGGGCAGAGTTATTCAGGCACTTATAGCAGAGAGAAGCCAGCTTATATGAGAGTCGGTTGTTGATGGGTAGTCAGTCGGTTGTTGATGGGTAGTCAGTGCAGAGATCGGAGCAGAGGAGTTATATTATTTGACTTCTTCTTCTTGATGAAGAGTCGGGCTGCGCAGTTCTGGATACGTTGGAGTCCCTGAAGGGAGGAGGCGGAGATACCAGCCAAGAGCGAATTGCAATAGTCCAAGCGGGAAAAGAGGAGAGAGATTATAAGCTTAACACAAGCTTCCTTGGTGAGATAACTACGGATGGTGGCAATACGACGCAGATGGAAGAGGCAGAGTTTGGTGAGGAAGGAGCTGTGGAGCTGGATGGATAGCGTGGAGTCCAGATAGACGCAAAGGCTCTTGACAGTCGGGGAGAAAGGCACAGTTGCGTCAGCCAGCTGAAGATCGGACGCAGTAAGGGACACGACCCTCTGTCTCGTACCGACGATAAGAACTTCAGTCTAATGCTCACTGTTGAGCTTCAACTTGTAGTGGAGCGTGTAATTAAGCAGCGGGTTCATCCAGAAAGTTTTTTTTTAAATCTTGCCATAATGCCTATGGCTTTAGCTATTCTACTATTGATCTCCCCATCTAGAAGCACATCGCTTGAAATTTTGGCCCCCAAGGTAGCCATGTAGGCCTATTAGCTATGTACCTAAGCTTATTATATATAAGCTATCTAGTCTATAGAGGTCTAGGGCCTGCCTATAGACCTACCTTTTAGTGTATATATAAAAATATAGCTGGTGCACACACTTGGCAGAAAATGAAAGAATGACTTGATCTACAGCAGACAAAAAGAGGAGGGGAGTAGGCTACATGTAAGACACCCTGCTAAACATTGCCCAAACTGCAACCTACGACTGTAGCACGTGCAAGAGAACATTATTTAGGACACAAATATGTTTCTTCGGAGAGTTTTAAAGTCATACAGGACGGATACGACAACAGAAGAACGAACAAGAATAACACCCAAAATTAAAACATGTATCTAAATACAAATCTCTTGGGGTCATCCATGTAAAGGATCTGATGTAAGTATCCCAGTGTGAAAGTAGCTCATATTAAAAACTTAATTCTATGTGGAAAAAACATAGCTAAAAAAATAAAATAATATGTCTGCTCTCAGCATTGTTATTTGCCAGCTTGATGATTGTAATTGGGATTGAAATAACTATTATAAGCTAAATAAAATAAAGATATTATGAGTATATGTTTACTGTTATTATTAATTATGCTCTAAATATAAATAAATAAAATTAATAGATAAGTATTTATACTTATACAGTTATAACAATGATAATATTGTCTAAAGTGATTAGAGTGATTATGTTGGCCTAACTTTAATTAAGTAGCTGGCAAGTTTCGATTATTGTGTTTATGATGGTAGTCGTCAACACTTTTACTAATAAATTAGTTGCAGGCGTATATTTTAAAATAGGCCTACATGAATACATGGATGATGCTTTATTAGGTTTTAATGAAATGAAGGTGAACTCTCCACGTTGACTTGCAGTCAGCAAACAACATCAAATAAGGCTTAGCTATAAAAAAAAAAGACTGCATTTTGTAGGCTTATCTTTTGTAGCAGCACTTCGTACTATTCGTAGTAGGCAATTAGTGCCAATACAAATAGTATTGCTGTTGCATAGTCATAGAAACAATAGGAGAGAAATTCAGCATTTAAGAAACATGCAAATGGCATCAGAAAACCCCAGCGTTGCAATCTGTCTCTTTAGAAATGACCTCAGGTTACATGACAATGAGGTAATGTTATGTAATGTCAATGTAGTTATGTAATTTATACTCATTTAATTATTTAAATTTAGGCCTATTAAATTATTTATAGTAGTATTAGTAGAGTAGAAATAGGCCTAGATAGTTACCTGCTTTATAGTAGATGATTAACGACATGATAATGATGATGGTGTATGTCAATGTCACTATGTGGAAGTATTGAATTGAATTTTGATTTTGTAATTTTCATACAGGCACTGTTTACAGCAAATCAGAAAAGTAAGTTTGTATTACCTCTCTACTGCTTTGACCCAAGACACTACTCTGGAACATACCATTTTGGATTTCCTAAAACAGGATGCCATCGCCTCCGGTTTCTTTTAGAAAGTGTGACAGATTTACGTTTAAAATTGCAATCCCTCGGAAGGTAATATTGTTCAAATTGCCACAAAAATATTTCTTTAGCTTTTCAAAAGTATTCTAGATTCAGATCTAAAAGCTATTATAATTATAAGCCAGCAGGCTCGTATCAACGTGGAAACCACGAGAATTCATGGTTTCCACTTTGTTTTGCCATCGATACAATGTCGTGTGCTTGCTGGGATACTGCTAATATATTGAAATGTTTTGTTTTCAGTAATTTAATTGTGCGACTTGGTAAACCTGAAGATGTAATTACAGAAATTGTCAAGACACTCAACCTTCATAATAATGTTGCGGTCGTGATTCAAAAAGAGGTTTGTCTATTGATCTATATTTCCATAATTTTTGTTAAAACTAAAAACTCTTCATAGGATTTGCACACTTTGGACATTTGTTTTACAATAGTTTGTTCTGTCCATGTAATCCAACATGGACATTATATACTACAGTATCTTTTTTTTTTTCTAAACTACGGATAACTATGGTCACACTTTTTTGCATAGTTTTGATTATTATGTATAAAAATACACTTAGGTTTACTTTTCTGTTTAAATAAATGATACAGGTGACAGAGGAAGAGGTCAAAGTAGAGCAGGATATTCGATCCAAGTGCAGAGTTCCACTCCTGACTGTCTGGGGTCACACATTGTACCACATTGAAGATTTACCATTTGAACCCAAACAGTAAATTTTATTAAACGTTTTATCTAGTCTAGCAATGAAAGAAATAATGATTCAACGCTACAGTAAAAAAATATTTCTTTTCTTTTTACTAAGGAATTTCGTTCATTGCTTTTGTTCAAAATGAAATTATCTATTTTCAGCCTGCCGGATGTGTACACACAATTCAGAAAAAGGGTTGAAGATAATTTGCCTGTTCGTAAATTAATTAACCTACCTGCACGGTTAAACCCATTACCTATGGGCGTTGACCAAGGATTGATACCAACTTTTGCAGATTTTGGATTTTCAGGTTGATTGTTTTGGATTGTCAAAATTATTTCAGTTGTTTTTTATTTTATTTTCGCCCTCTTTAAATTTTCAAACCCATTAAATTGTGGTTTAAACATGATTTTTTTTTTGTTGGAGTTTAAGGATAAAGCCATATTATGTTCTGCGAGGTTCTAATGGTCAACAAATTGCTATTTTTTTTAAAAATATATTAGTTATGGTTTTTATAAAAATTGTTTTCTGTATGTAAAAAAAATAATAATTTCATTGAATTGTTTGCAACCCTGTTATCAGTTCTTTAAGGAAATTATAAGAATTTCCTTCTTTTTTTTGGGACTTTCAGCTCCAGAAAGAGATCCACGGTCAGCCTTTCCATTCATTGGTGGAGAATCCTCCGCCTTAGAACGTTTAAACGACTACCTGTGGGTCACAGATAATGTCAGTACTTACAAAGAAACTAGGAATGGAATGATTGGTACAAATTTTTCTACAAAGTTTTCCCCATGGTGAGCTTCTTTCAATATTTTGTTCTATTATCCAAACCCAGATTTTAAAAACTAATTATCTGAAGATAAATTCTTGAATACTGAATTCTTATCTATATTCTTTCAGGCTTGCTCTTGGTTGTATATCTCCGAGAAAAATCTATTGGGAGATAAAAAGATATGAAAGAGAACGTACATCTAACCAGTCAACGTACTGGGTCATATTTGAACTTTTATGGAGGGATTATTTTCGATATGTTAGTTTGAAATATGGAAACAAGATATTTTTTTCCGGTGGTACGTCACATATATATTATCTTCTAATATCTCTGGTTTAATTAGCTCTATACTTTGAGTCAGCACTGTTAATTATCTTGTATTCAAATCTATGTCTTTTTGTTTTTACATGCAGGTATTAAAAACGAATCAGTGCAGTGGAAAACTAATCACCAGCATTTCAAAGCATGGCAAGGTAAGTTCTCTAAAATCCTTTTTAAATCAGTTTGTAACTTTGTTTAAACAAATTTATGTGCAAGTTTTTAAAAAGGTCATCCAAAACTTAGCTTTAAAGTTTAATATTTTCTTTGTTTCTTCATTTACGTATAAAGCCTTTTTTTATATATATTTTGTGGTCATATGATTACTGTAACAGAAGGTAGAACAGGTGTGCCATATGTTGATGCCAATATGAGAGAGTTGGCTGCTACTGGTTTTATGTCAAACAGAGGAAGACAGGTGCTTGTAGCTTTATCACGCCATTCGTTTAAACTAGAAAATTTAAAGCGTACGTACTTTAAAGTTAATTACCCGGTACCATTTTTAAGGATTGTAGTAGATTGTCACAAAGTAACTTAAATGAATTGCTCTCATGCTCATTGTTTTCTGTGGTGTGTTGTTTTTTTTGTTTTGAGAATGTTGCCAGCTTCCTCACTAAAGATTTGCAACTGGACTGGAGACTGGGGGCAGAATGGTTTGAATCACTATTGGTAGGCGTCTTAAACATTTGTTTTTTCTTATTCTTCTGAAAAGTTAATGGAAAAGAAAAGGTTCAATCAAAATATATATTTCACTGTTTTAAAAACAAAATGAAGTTTTACTTCTTTTTTTTTTTTTAAGCAAATATTTTGTTTTTTTACTTTCCTCAGATTGACCATGATGTATGCAGTAACTATGGCAACTGGTTATACAGTGCTGGCATTGGCAACGACCCAAGGGAAAATAGAAAGTTCAATGTTGTAAAACAAGGACTGGACTATGATGGAGATGTATTAAATTTTTCAGTTCAATTCAACATTTAAAAAAATGAAGTGCTATTTATCAATATTACCGTACCTTTACTATCAGTGGATATTTTAAGAAGATTGAACTGTTTTCATTGAATGCATTTCCTTTTGAATTAATGAAGTTATTTTGTTGGAAATTCTTCAGGGAAACTATGTCCGTCTCTGGGTTCCTGAATTAGCAGGTGTAAAGACTGGAAAAGTTCATTGTGTCTGGACTATCAGCAACACACAGTTGCAAGCTGGTGGTGTTCTTTTGGGCCAGACGTACCCTAACCCCATAGTAGTTGCTCCGGAATGGAGTCGACATGTGAACAGACCAGTAAGTCAAATGAAAATCTCTCTTCTGATTGGACTAAAAAAAGAAAAAAAATGTTAATAATTGAACTAAAGCTATTAAAAAAAGGGTTTAATTTGTTTCGCTAAAAATTTTGATTAAAAGATATTTTCATTCATCTGTTTTATCAGTCCTCGAGCTCTGGTGCTTCTTCTAGCAGCAAAGGAAAGGGGAAAAGTTCAGGGTCACATAAACATCAGGACCAGCAGCCTTCATATCCAGGTCAAAAGAGAGGACTCGATTTTTACTTCAGCCATACAAATCCAAGATAAACTGATTGTAAATTACTGTAACACCTTCACCACACCTCAAGTCTTAAACTGTAACTTTCTATATAATCTCACTGTAACTTTCTATATGATCTCATAAAGTCTTTGTTATTTTAATTATATATCCAATTTCAGGTGACTAAATATTAGTGAATATTACAGCCAGGCAGTGGCGTATTTAGGCATTTTCCACATGTTCCATTGGAACAGGGCTTCCACACATCCCAAAAAGAAAATTTTAATGACATCACCATTCTTTCGTTGAAAATGTAAAATAAAATTCATTTATTCCCCTACAATTTTGAGCGTTTCAGTGCAACATAAAATTTATTTATGATTTTAAACAATGTAACATAAATTAGGGGACTTTTCTGAGGTATGTGAAAGGCAGGGCGAGGCAACGAGAGGCCCCACATAAATTTGGGAACAGAGCCCCCACAATCCTAACTAGGGCCCTGCAACCAGGATATCAATAATAGTGAATATTAAATTTGTGATATCAATGGATAGTCTTAAACATCTATTGGCATAGTTAATAACCAAAAATAATTTTGCTTTGTTGAAGTCTGCTGAGAAGAAACAAGAGGGATAGGTTGGCGACACATACATACTTGCAGAACTTAAACAAAAAAATGTTTAATAATTAATAAGCACTGATTATTGCATTTGGTGGTGCAACATAGTTAGGTCAATAGAATGTGTTTTATATTGATTCTCATCTTCACTGTTACCGTTAATTTTTATTTTTTTTTTCATATCTAGTTGAGTGAAAGTTAAACATTTATTACAACAGCAAGCCACTGTTTGTATAAGATAATAATTTAGATAAAATAGATTAATAATAATAATAATAGTCAGTTATATAGCACTTCTTCTTCTATCCATGCTATTAAATGTAGCATGCTCAGTGCGCCCTTGGTGTGATTTGAAGTGGCAGATGTATTGGTATGTAAGGCACACATTCACAAGTAGCTGTTGTTGTTTGTGTGTGGCTTCTCTTATTCATTATATAGACGTTTTTAAAGCTAATTTTTAAAACACTGCTATACTATAATAAGACAATGTGGCCGAGCAGGAGCGCATTCTACTGGCGTACCAAAGGTTCTCGGTTAAAAACATGGTGCAGGCAGGATTTTTTCACGGGTCTGGAGGGTGTCCCTGAGTCTACCCAGCTCTAATGGATACCTGACCTTAGTTGGGGTAAAGTAAAGGTGGCTATGCATAGGGCTGGCCACACAATCACCTAGTATGCCGTGGCCACAGAAACTAGTGAACGCAGCTTCACCGGCCCTATGATCAATTTGGTCCGAAGTGCATAAATGAATCCACAAGTAAATGACTGTAAAAAAAAAACAAGAAAAAAACACCACACTAAATAACCAAATATTAAAGTTACAAGTATTAAGTACAAAAAGTAATACAAAAATGAATTCCGGTTGGTAATTCTATAGCATATATCAGAAGAAATGCAAGGTTTTAATTATTTTTTTGTTTGTTAGGGATGATTCTAAATTTGTTTCTGAAATTTGTGCTAATAAATGTTTAAACATTACGTCTGCCATAATAATATATGTACATAACTTGTGAGCCAAATTTTTTTGACCATAAATATGAAAAAAATGCCAAATCCTAAAATCCTAAACATGCATAACTGATTTATTTTCTGATTACTTTTAGATAAGTACTACATTCTATGTCAATGTCATTTTTTATATTTATTTTTTAATCATTGTTTCTTTATCTTCTATTCTAATCTAATTTTTTAACTATTTAATTGTTGTTATTAGTTTAAAAAAATAATTAGATGCCCAATTTATATCTGTCTCTTTGTTAATGTATTTGTTTATATCAAATGAACATATGAGTAGAAGTAAATAATAGTTATCACTGTCAGTGCTACAGATAATTTGTATGTTGTATTATTATATTCTTTCAATATAATTATAATGTGTTAAGAATCCAAACTGGCAAGTCATTATACCTTTTATTTTGTCTATTCTACTTGAACTGAATGTTTGATTGTGTAATAATTTACTAAATACTGGGTTATTTCCCATTATTTTTATATAGTTTTTGATTCCATTTAAAAAGCTGCTGCTTTGTTTTCATGTTTGATTTTACAATAGGGTTATGATTATTTATATTTTAAAACTTTCAGTTTGAACTCTAGCTTGTTTATATTATAAATTTTTTTTTAAATCTCAAATTATTTTATTTTGAAGTTATTATTATTTTAACAACATGTTTTGTTTTAAAAAAGACTTTGTGCAATGATATTAAATAAAAGCTCCACATTTAATCTTTGTTTCATTGACACCCTCTGTTAACTTTTCAGTCCTCATTGTCAACTCAGGAACACACTTTTAATTTTAATATACTTATAATTAATGTTGTGAATGTCTAAACAGAAATTTTAGTCTTCAAATGAAATATAGTTCGATTTAAAATTAAGCCTTAAACTTAAACATATTTTTTGTCGTTCATTAATTACTTAAACTAATGTGAAATTTCAACAAGTGTTCAACAATTCCTTAAACAAGAAAAATTATTGATAAAAGAAGATGTTTTTTCTGCAAAAACGTTTTAAAATTAATTTTTCCTACTATGCATTATATAATATTCTTAAACAACAGATAAACTATCTATATAAAAAATGGCTAGGATCGAACAATATATAAAACGCAGTTGTTCTTTATTCCCTACTAATATTTATATGTTGCAATCATTAAAAAATGACATTTCTCTCTGTGATGAAAAAAAATTATCACATTTACAAACTAAAAGTGATTGGACTTGGACTTAGAATCTTTTTATAGTAAAAACATTTATGATCTTTTTATAGTAAAAACAGTTCTTAGATTATATTTAAATTTTTAAAAAATGTAAGCATCCATTTATAATTAGATCGATTAATAGTCTAATAATTAGATTTGTTTTTTACTTTGGTGCTATGGATTGTTTTTATATTTCAAAGATTTTAAGTTCGAATAATGGTCCATTAAGTCTTGCCAGCTTTGCCCTCCGCTAACCTATGTGCTGGCTACACTTTCTATTTGTACTATAATTTTAAAAAAAAGGGGGGGGGGAACCGATCTTAAGATGTGCTACTAAAATATAGGTCAGTGATTATGCACTGAGCTATAATAATATATTATTTGTTTATGTTGAGCTATGGTAAAACTTGAACTGGGTTTATTCTACTGAAACACGAACTAAACGAAACACTAAACTACGAAAGCATGGCACCTAAGCGAGGAAGGAAAGGACAAGGTAGTCATGGTAAACATAAGCGGAGAAAGATAAATTTGATGACTATTCGACAAAAGAATGACATAAGACAATTCGGCGAGGTCCACCCGATGAATAGCAGGTTTGTGGGGAATCTAGGACTAGGAAAACTAATTAGTTAGTTAGTTACTTATTAACTAATAAAACTAAAACAGTGCTAACTTATCTTATGATATAAGAACTTAAGAAGTAACTAAACTAAAAATGGTAATACTAATAACTTTTAAAGTTTAGACATAGCCTCGGCTTGACGTGTAAGTTAAAAGACGTTCCTTCTAAATAGAAGATTATTACGTCCACTTGGCCCAAAAACTCCTGCAGGGCGACAGGGATCCGTCGCGGCGTCGGTGGCAGGGACAGAACCCGCGACCTGTCAGCCAGTGTCAGTTGGTTTTTGGTTGACAGGCCGGTGAACTAACCGCTGGACCAGCCGGCATAGGGTAATAATTGTATAATTTTAAAAAAGTATAAATGACTATAAAACTAGTATAAAAAAAAAGGGCCCCTAATTAATCCTGGCTAATCTAATGATCTAATGACTAAGTAATACTTTAGAATGACTAATGTCCTAAGTCCAAATATACAAATTAATTAAGTTGAAGTTGAAGTCTTAAATTTAAATAAAGTAGGCTACTAGGTCGACTGTGCTCTGACAACTTTTGTTTTTAAGAGTGTAATTAATCACTTAACTTTCTTTAATATCTAAATGTTTCTTAATTATACTAATATAGCTTCTTGCTTTCTTCGTGTGTTTTATCAGTAGGCATATCCTAAAAAGATTTCTATGGCCACATCATTCAAGATTGTGATTGTGTGGCCAGCATTTAGCTTTTATACGTTTACAGACGTTCCATCTAGATAGAAGATTATTACGTACACTAGGCCCAAAACTCCTGCAGGGCGACAGGGGTCGGTCGGTGGCAGGCATAGAACCTGCGACGTGTCAGTTGGTTTTTGGTTGACAGTCCGGTGAACTAACCACTGGACCAGCCGGCATTTAAATTTCCCCACTAATGTCACACAACATTAATATATAGATCAGTGACCAGTCTGTATCTTTTTTTCTTTTACTTTTTCCAATAAAGTGATAATGTCAAGAACTACACAAGAGTAGATGATGTTGAAGAAACACACACAGTAAGTTTATATTACAAGTTTACACTGGTGTATTTAGAAGTACTATACCTGAATTTAAGTGCGCTAGTAATGTATTCTATTTCAGACCTTTAGAAAAAAGAAGAAAAAAAATTGCCTTTAGGGAACATTAAATTAGTAATTACATCACTTATAATTACAACCAGATGATAGACTGAATGAAATGCTCATACAAGCTAGACCTAAGTAAGTCTCCATTATTCATTCAGCCAAATCCCTTATTTTCCATGGCAGGCTAAACAAAATTATCTTTGGTCATAGGACACTGCACAGCAGATTAAGACAAAAGATGCACTGAACCTATGAAGATTGCCTGTTTGGGATGTCTTCTGGGAACAAAGTACATGACTAGTCCAAGTACAAGCCTGGCCTATGTCCTTTTATACAACAGCTTGCAGCATAATAATAATAACTACTCCACCAACACAAAGCTCTAAGAAAGAGAGACAGACCTGGAAACCAATGTGCAATTCCCCATAGCCATGGGCCTTCTTGTTTAAACCCTTCCAGTGATTAATATTAATTAAAAAAAATAAATAATTCAGTCAAATTGGTGTCTTGGTGTTTTTATGAGAGTTGACTGTATTTTAAATTATGTTTGTTAACTAATAATTGTTATCTTTAGCCCAATGATGTAGCCTCTTCAGATGAAAGCGAAGAAGAGGCACCTGCAATCCAACAACTTTTGGCTGAGATTGGGGTGAAAGAGGAAGAACCAGAGTCTGAGAGAGAAAGCAGCCAATCAGAAAGCAGCGAGGTGCCAGATCCTGATGAGCTGGATGATTCAGAACTGCTCGATGGCGACAGTGAAGGTGCTTCTGAAATTGAAGAGGTCACAGAGGAATTCAAGAAACCTGCAACGAAGAGTGGAGATGATGAATCTGAAAATGACAGTGATGTGAAAACAAAAACACCAGAAACATTACCAGGTATAGAACTAATATTCTAATGCTGCCCTCTTTACTTTTGGGGTATTGTGGCTTTCAGATTCACTAATTCTTTTTTTTAAAAGGGTTTTCTGTCTTTTTGAAAGTTTTTTTTTTGTTTTTTTTTCACATTAATCAGGGTTTATGTGGGTTGGGAAAGTTTGTCAAAATGTGCTTGATTTATCAATTTTGGGAAAGTTTGTGAAAACTGATCAAGATTTGGGAAGGTTTGCATTTATTGTGAAAAATATTTATTTTAAATCTTAAAAGAAGTT
This sequence comes from Anisus vortex, assembly GCA_949126835.1. Taxonomy (NCBI): domain Eukaryota; kingdom Metazoa; phylum Mollusca; class Gastropoda; family Planorbidae; genus Anisus; species Anisus vortex. Next base: position 6,039,431 of record OX421495.1, read on the forward strand.
AAAAGTGAGTTATATAGGTAAATAAGCAGTCACATTTTATATATTTGTCTAAATTATTCTTAAAAAAACATCAACTATTTTTGTTTTAATTAAGACTACCTATATAATATCAAATATTAAGGTATTTCACACAAATGGGTATAAATTGGTTTGTGGGTTTTCTGGAAAGTTTTGTGATTTTTGTTAATGATCAATTTCAGGGTGAAGCTTCTAACCATCTTGGATTTAATTTTATCACTCTCCAGTCAAGGGTTTGGTTACAAAAGAGATATTCTTCAGTCCTCTTTGTTGACAACATTATTTAACATTAGGGCATATGATTCTTTTTTTTCAAGCTGATAGTGAAGATGATGATGAAGATGAAAGTACAGTCCAGGAGGATGTTCCACTTGATGAAGAGTTAGAAGATGTTCACAGTGAAGAAACTGAGGAAGTGCTTCTAAAAGAATCTGGTAGATTTTGAGATTAAAAAATTTAGACTTTAATTTTTTTTTATCAAATGTTAATTTGTTTTTTATAGTTTTTTTTTTAAATTTTTTTTTTAACAAAAACTTTACAAACCTGGCTTCCAAAATGTTAATTGATTCAAATATGAAGATCTTATTCTGACATACTTAGATGTTCCTACGTTGCATTTCATTAGATCCTTTCACACAGCACTTTGAAATAGACAGAGATATATCAGTATTAGCTGACAATCCAGATTTGAAATGGAAAAAGCAAGAAATGAAGGTGATTATAAATTTCTAAATTCTGATTTTTTAAAAAGTCAACAATAAAAGAATTATTCTGGTCAAATGCCTCTAATAAAAAACTAATTTCCTGCTTTCTATCACCCACCAGCTGCCAGTGTTAGGCAAAAGTTTACTGTTTTACAAAGATGAAGATTTCCTACCTGAGCCAGACACGCATACAGATCTGAAGAAACATGTAAGTGAAAGCTCAGGCTGCAGACTGAATGCTTGGAAACATTTTCAACTTAATACACACATACTTCATTTTTTGTTTAATTTCTTCATTTCGCCTCTGTCCAGGTTAAACACAAACTTTGTGCCACGGTGGCGTCCACTAATACAGAACTGGCTGATGTCCAACTCCAACCTGGAGGTAGGCCTCGTACCACTTTAAAAATTGTCTGATGACTATGTCATTTTGTCTGTTATGAGTGCTTTAGAAAAATTAAAGTTTGGCAAATGTTTACTGTATATATACTCCAATTTGATGATAGAATATTCCCTAATGCTTCCAGCGTCATTAACTCAACTCCAACACAGACTGTTCTGTGCCATGAACTGCTACCAGGATCTTCTCTACCCAAAACAAACAATCAAGAATGCAGAAGAAATTAGACTCGTGTATTGCCTTCATGCACTCAACCACGTCTTAAAGTAAGTCACAAACTTCAAACTTAATTTAAAGATCTTTTGTGGAATTAACGGTAAACATATTCCAAAGAAAATTCTTGTAAAAAATTATGTTGTTGCTTTTTTTTTGGAAAATATAAACATAAGATTTTTATTTAACAAGCAGTACTAGTGGAAAATGTTTAAATTTCATATATTCTAAACATTGAGTCAACTTGTTTAACTTTGATTTTCAGAACAAGAAGTCGTGTCATTGCACATAATGCAAAAATGAAAAATAAGAAAGTTGACCTGAATGATGAGTGAGTCTGTTTACTGTAATTTAAAGCCTGAAACTGTCAAGTCTACCTTGTTCTGTCATGCTTACTTTACACTGGTTTTTTTTTTTTTACACATTCTGTCATGTTTATTGCACACTGTCATTTTTAGCTCACACTGTCATGTTTACCTCATATAGTCATGTTTGTTCTATACTGTGAACTATTCGTACATATAATCAAGAACTAAAACAATGCTCATTGTATTCTCAGTGTGGAGTACAGAGATCAAGGTCTGACTCGGCCCAAAGTTTTAATCCTATTACCTTACAGAGACAGGGCTCTTAAAGTTGTCAACATGATCATCCATTTATTATCAGGATCTCAACAAGCAGTAAGTTTTTCTAGGGTGTTAATTTCTTACTTATGGGATACAGTGGTCCAGTACCTCTGGTACTGGATGATGATCCTTCAACTCCTGGATTCACATACTCAGTTAAGTACAGAAGGTCCTGGGTTTAAATCCTGGTGAAGGCTAAGATTTGTTTCCATGTCTCGAGGGTGTCGCTGAGTCTACCCAGCTCAGACATTAGTTGGGGCAAAGTAAAGGTGGCTGGCCATTGTGGTGGTCACTCAAGCCTCTGGTATGCCATGGATTTATTAATTTGGTCTGACTGGGATTGACTTTATACATCTGACAGTAAAAATTAATGAAATACTTTTTTACTTTTTTTTGTCAAAACAATCATTTTTTTACAATGTTGCTGGTTAGCTCTAAATATAAATGTTTGTTTTTATAGGCCAGTGTGAGTAACAGGAAGAGATTTGAAACAGAATACACAGAAATGGAAAAAACTTTCTTATCAGAAAAGAGTTACAAGCCAGGTAAGTAAACCATAAAGTGATTGTGCCATGAGTTAATGATAGTGCCATGATTGAATGATTGTACCATGAGTAAATGATTGTGCAGTGAGTAAATTATTTTGTCATGGTAATGTTACTGTATGTTTTACTGTTATTCGATTTTAGAGGACTTCAGAAAAACTTTTGAAGGCAACATAGATGACAACTTCAGGGTGGGCATGAGCATATCAAAGAAAAGTCTTCGGCTCTACAGTCCATTCTATGAATCTGACATTATCCTGGCATCTCCACTTGGCCTTAGAATGGTAATTGGCTTAGAAGGGTAAATAAACATTTTCTTTTAATATTTCTTAGTAGACCATAACTAGGAGCAGATAGCCTGCCGCATTATTTAAGAAATAATTTTAAATAGCGTTCTTGATAATTTATATATTTTTTTGTTTTTTTCCTTAGTGATAAAGAAAGAGATTACGACTTTTTGTCATCTATAGAAGTTTTAATAATTGACCATGCCGATATATTCCTCATGCAGAATTGGGATCATTTTACTGTAAGAATACTGTCTCTGTGTGTAAATAAGCCTTCTCACTTCTGGTATAGTTACTTATCTTAAGTCTGTAATGGTAGACCACTAGATATTGATAGTATAGATAAGTATTATAATAATAAGACATAAGGCATTAAACTATAGTTTAGAAATATAACCCAATAACAACCTGTTGCAATGTTCAGTTAAACACTATCCTTATCCCATTTGCGAGAACAAATGCATATAAGTACTCTTTCTTCTCGAGTGGCATTCAGGCATGGAATGGGTTGCCTGAACAAACCAGTAACTTAACATTTAAAACATTAATAAAGATGCAAGACTAGACTCAGACCACAGATGAGCGTAGGACACAATAATCTTCTTTATAGAAGGAGCGTCTGTAATGTATAAGATAAGATGTAGTCTATATAAGATATAGTTTTTCTTCCTGTTTCCAATGTGTGTAAATATGTTGCTTTATTCTTCATGTAAACAGCATGTGTTCAAACATCTCCACCTGCAGCCCAGAGAGTCTCACGGGGTCGACTTCTCAAGAGTCAGGATGTCAGCCATCAATGGTTGGTAAGTCAAGCCCGAGCATTGGTCACATGCTTGTCCTATAGCTGCATCATCATACCAGTCATCCTGAACACTAATACAATTCATTTTTTTAAAAGTAGTGTTTTTTTTTTAATTTCATGCCTTGTCACTAAGTTAATTAAATGAATTGTTTATTCGCAGGAGCAAATTCTATCGACAGACTTTGATGTTCAGTGGTTTTTTACTTCCTGAACTGCTGAACATATTTAATAAACATTGCCACAGTATCCTTTGCCATGCCAGATCTTTGTATATTTTTTCAGACTAACATTGGTATGGTTTATATTCTGAGTGTACAGGAATGGTCATGGAATATTATTTGTAACTCACAAAAGCATCGGGTTTAAACTCCATGTGTAGCTGATTTGTGTGTATAAAATCAGAGGGATGGTCTTTAATCCCTAATTACTGAATATTCGTTCAAGTGCAACTTTTTGCTCTGCTCTTTCTTATATTGTACACACCGTCATTGAGGAGGCCTATTTGAATGCCATTTTCTGTTAATAAATGAATAATTTGACTTTTAGTATATGTATACATTTAGTATTGTATTGACATTAATAATCATTCATTTAACTGCCAAATGTTTTTTCCATATAAAATGAAAATAGTTGTTTATATGGTATATTAATATTAAATGGTGAAAGAAAAATTCATATTGCAACAAATATAAGTTTCTACAAAAATTGAATTAGTCAAAATTACTATAATTAATTAATTTAACAATTGCTCTATTCCATTTCTGTAAATAAAAAATCTTAACCAAAGTCAGATTATGCAGGGAAAATTTTGGTACAAAGAGATGACCAAGTTGGCACCATTAGGTCCAGTGTATCCGATTCACCACAGGTCAGTAGACCCCCACTCCCCTTACGGTACACAGCACAATAAAAAAACAAGTAAATTTTTTATTTATTTCCTTGTCTGTTGTCTCATAGCATTATTGAGTCCTGAAGCAAGCACAAACAAGCTCTTTATAAATCTAGCTATTTTCACTATCATTGAGGTATATATATAGTACTGAACTTCATACAACTCTTTTGTTTGTCTCCTATAGCCCTTGAGAAATCATTCAGCTCCCTGTAGTATTGTGTATACATTATGTCCCTATAAAGACCATCTCTATACTAGTTGGTGTATTGTATTGGCCTCATGATCCTTTTTTTTATCTTCTGAGACTATCTTTGGTGATGGTATTCCTTGTATACTTTTTGTTCAAACTTCAAGTTATCAAATGAGTTACACTAAGTTACAGCCATGCAACCTAGAAAGGAGATTATTATGTCCATTTGACAAATCTCCCCCAGAGTAGCAGATGATAGACTGCTTCAGAGTTTGTGCCTGGATTGCCATGTTGACAGTCCAGAGTACTAGTAGTACTAGCCTCTCCACCAGCCAGCCACTCAAGCTTTGTTGATTTCCCAGCATATTTAAGCCACATTGGAGTATATTGATCACATGACTTTTTGTAGATGCATTTTGTGTTTATACATTTTACTTAATAAGTTTGTTACTGTACTGTTTTTTATACTTATACTGTGTAGGGGCCTACTCCCATCTGCCTAGAGGGTAAAGCAATATTTAGTGAATTATCCATGTTTTGTTTTAAAATGATAAGAATTTTGATAGGAACAATGTTGATAAATTTAATTTAGATTAAATAAATAATGATGGTTTGGGGAGTTTTGACGATAAATACTTTAGGGATTGTCAAGCACAAATCTGTGTTTGATTTATATGTAAACCTACTCTTTTAAAAATTGCTAACTTTTCTCCTAGATCTTTCATAAAGTCCAGTGCGTTGCTCCAGATGGCTTGTCCCAAAGGAAAGCAAAGTTTGAATATTTAAAGAAGAAAGTAAGTATATTGTATAAACTTTCAGCTAGTTCTAACAGTGGAATATCTTTGCCTTTTGATGTGACATGGTTTAACATTATTTGTGCAAGTTTCCCCATAAATGAAACTTACGACTCCACAGCCGTCTAAGAGTTTACAGATTTTAATAAAGTGCAAATAGTTATTGTTGAAAGACAACAAGCAACCAGTTTGAAGGAAGACAACAACTAATTGGACTATTATTATTATTTTTTCACTCTGTTCTTTATTACCTTGAGTTTAATTATAAAACTACTATGCAATTTATACATCATAACATTTTTTAAATTTTTTTTTAGACAGTAAGTGCTGTTATGTGTTTTGTGATTACAGATAATTCCATACTACACATCTGCTGGAATGAAACAGACTTTGATATACTGCAACTATTACAGTTTTGTAATGTTGAGAAATTACTTCAGAGAGTCAGAAACAGACTTTTTATTCATCAATGAGTGAGGCTTACAGTTTTTTCTTTTTCTTATACTATACTGTTTAATGGATAAACATAGAATTGACATTGATCCACATAAAAAAAAATATATCTTTGGCCTCAATTCAACCAATGTGGCAAGTCTTATCTCAAACTAAAAGAGGTGAAAGATTATGAAGGCAGATTCACTGATGTTTTTTTTCATTCCCCCAACCAAGGCCTCTCTGCCCTAAATGCAAGCGAATATTCAATGTGGAGGACTGGACTATATGCCATAGGCTGTGTAATTGCAGTGCTTTAAAGGATTTATATGTTTATTGGAAAAATTGATCTTACTGTTCTGATACACATTTTTTCCAATGCTTTACATAGTTTTTGTCACATCGTGAAACGTAACAGTAAATTATTTCTGAAGCAAATGGTTGCCATAAGAAAAGAGTTTAAATTCTTCTCCTCTTAGGTACGACACAGAGAGACATGTGCGGAATGCTCGAATACATTTCAGAAAGAGACATCCACATTTCATGCTGTACACAGAAAGATTACATTTTCATTACAGGTAAACTATGACAACATTTACTTACACAATGTAGGCAAGATTAGCTTTTTTTTGTGTGAGTGTTGGTATCGGTTTTTTTTATATAGAAGAAAAACAAGACAAGACACAGTTTTGTCTGACATCGTCCATCATTATAAACTAACATCCTGATGATCATAGGAAAGGTAGTGTCCCTTTCAGGCCATGCTAGCGAATCAGCAGTCACCAGTTTCTGTGACCACTGCATACAAGGTGATTTTGTGGCCAGCACAATGCCCAGCCTATTTTCCCACCAACTTATGTCGGGGATCCATAAGAATAATAGTTTGATATAACTCTGTACAGAAGATTATTCTATTCTTACCCATGGTTTGTGTCTCGCATTTGGATGAGAATTTTTAATGATGTAAGTTGTTGGTTTCTTATAGTTGTGGTAGTTAAGGAAACCCATCTTCATCTATGCTAACATCATTTTTAAGAAAAATGTATATAAATGTGTCCTTGCTCCTAAAATAAGAAAAGGGATTTTATCTTATTTTATGTTTTTATAAGTATTTTTAAACACTGTGTTAATGTATAGGGCACTTGAAGATTAACCATTTCCTTAATACTGGTAAGAAATTCTTGTTGCAATATTTTTATGAACAACTTGGGTTGTTTTATTTTTTAGGTTCAAGCTCAAGGGTATTCATCATATAATTTGGTTTGACCTTCCACAATATCCTCAATTTTATCCAGAGTTGGTGAACTTGATGGAAACTACAAGACAAGCCTGCACCACAACTGCAGTATACACCAAGTAATTACCTCCCCTTTTTGTTAATAAATGTTTCCCTAGTTTCTTTTTTTCTCCAGAATATAGTGACAATAGTGTGACTGACTTAGACATCTTGACATGTTACCACTCTGCTTTTGGTGGAATTGTTCCACTTTTTACTGTTAAAAAAAGAGTGCCTTCTGTTCTCTGTCCTGCTACCTCTCTACTTTGTTCTCCAAAAAAAGGAAAATGCGGTTTATAAAACTTAACTTAAAATGGCATTAATCATTAACAATGTATATAGACATTTTCCTCTTTTTCAGTTGAAAAAACTTTTTCATCAATTGTTCTTGCTTTGAGGTTTAGGGTTAGACATGTCAGCTGACTAAAATCATCAGCACATTTTAATTTTGCCAGCCAATATGATGTTAAATATCTATTAAAACTTGGTGAACTTGTATATCTAAGCATTTCTTTAATCATAGAATTTTGTTAGGGAAAACGAATCAGCAATCAAATTAGAGTTCGAGTTGCGTGATTAACATACATAAACATAGCTACAATTGAGTCTCAACACAGTCCACTTATTACAATAAATACTATATATTATATCCACATATATATATATATATCCATTTCAGATTTTTATTCTAGATGTAGTCTATTCTTACTGTGAGCTAATATAAAATGTTAAATTATAGACATAATTTGTCTTTAAGAAAACTATCTATCCTACAGTGCTGGACTAAGCAAATATTACTTAGTATTTCAATGTCTCCTGAAAGTAGTTTCTCTCTCTACTCTTGTTACTATATTAGCCATAACTCTAGAATGGTCAGTCATGGATATTGTTGTCATTTGTGTAGTTTAGTGTAATATACAGGAATTAATGTATACCCGGTATTGTAACTGTGAAATGACCTTGTCTATTCTCTCCACAGATATGATGCTCAGAAACTTGTAGAAATTGTTGGCAGTAAACAGGCTTCACAAATGTTGAGTTCTGAGAAAACTGTCAATATGATTTCAATGTCCTGAAAGTTTAACTGAAGTTTCAGATTTTCTTTTATTTAAATACCCGGTACCAAAAAAAAAGTGATTAGTTTTTAAATAAACATTTGAAGTGAAGATGTGACTGGCATCAGCTTTCTTGTCTAGTAAATACATGAATAAACAGAAAAGTGTTATGTTTCCCATAAATTGATAGTAAAAACTTCCTGTACCTGTAATTTTTTTTTATCTCATGAAATTACAAGTACATTTTATTTGAGCAATATTTCTATGCCCTTTTGTCACTTTTTTTTCTTCCCATACTGTATTAAAAGAAAAGTTTTCTAAATAAACTGAGAGCTCTGTGTATATTTGTTCATAATAAAACTGAAATAATTATTTCATAGAACTTGTAACTTGGTAGATTCTAAATATTAAGTTTGATTTTTGTTTGGAACCTGCTACCTTTGTATTATATGTCAATAACATATTTTAAAATAAATTCAAATCTGTCAGTGTTCTTTTTTTTCATTCTACCGCATGTTAAAATTCTTGGTAACTGTTTGTAAACAAATGTTTTGTGGCATTAAAAATACATATCTAAGGGTACAAAAAAAGAGATTAATCATTTAAAAAATAATTGGGTAACATCAAGATTAAACCAATACTTATACTATTTAAATTGGTTTTAATTTTAAATGAAGTCTCATTTAACTTATCATATAGATTGTATGGGTTGTAGTATATAACATATAACAGCATAAAAAAACTTGCTTGATCCAAGAATGGAAGTATGTTGGCTTTAATCTGTAGATATGGTAGGCCGGCATACCAAAGGTCTCAGTTTTATATCTTGGTGAAAGCTAGGATTTTTTTTCCTATGTCTATATCCCTAAGTCTACCCAGATCTAATAAGTACCTAGCTGGGTGTTGTGCTTCACAGGCCATGTAGATCAAATTCATTTGACCAGCAAAATATTTGATTTACTTCTATAGTTACACTTAACACAGCATAAACTACATAGACTGCGGATGGATGCTATTTGAACCTAAGAGGTCAGTGATCGAGTCTTTTGATTTGTCATATAAACATTAAGAGTGGAAAGGAATAAAATTCTATGTAATTTATCTAAACCATAATTAGAACAAATACATGTGCCAACGCTTATGGTACACAATGTATAGTGCTATGTTATTGATGAATTGTTGGGGGCAAATGAGTTACAGTATGATTTTTTATATAATCTGAGCAGAAAATATTCACAGTTAATGTTCATGCTTAAATGTTAGTATATATAAAACACTTCCAACATTGAAAGGTTTTTCACAATCCAAAGTTAAAAAAAATATAAACAATCACTGCTAGTACAGTTACAACTCATCTTAAATTGTAAAAAATACAATGAAATTGAAATAAATATTTTTATTTCAACAGTGTTGAATAGCAAACAATAATAAATTTTATGTACAGTGAGTGGTTATAATTAACAGCTTTACAAGTGAAATGGAACAAGCTTCATTCTGTTTGAGTTCTGCTCATCTTTTAAGGCTACCTGACAACGCAGTAAGAACTCAACATGCTGAGGCAGTATTGTCTCATCAATATCTATGTACGGCTGTCCGGGGGAGTTTAAGGACTGCTCAATCAACTTCCCGATGATAGAGCTTAACGGCAGCAAATTGCCGGCATCAATGTCTCTGCTTTCATTCAAGACTGATTCATACGTTGTCTGTCGGGTGGCTGGGAAATGTTGGTTGAGTAGTTGCTTCAGATGTTTTCTGAAGAACTTATCCTTGGCGTTGATCTTGCTCAGTTTCAAGTTGACATCCTCCATGAGAGTTTGTGTTGTCACACTTTCCTGACTCAAATCCTCTGATGTGCAACTGGACAGCTTACCCTGGAATGAAATAGTCATACCACTTTTACTAACACAATACAATATTTTTAAAACTTTATATTTTGAAAATGATACTATATTAACTTTATTTCTCAGTGTCAAGTTCACACAAGCCATTTTAGAAACATTAGCCTTAACTGCAAACAATGAACAGAAAATAGTTCAATACTTCTGTATTTTAAATATTCAGAGACTTGCATTTAAAAGTATTTATACTATCTATTTCCATTTTTATTTCAATATATAGCCAAACTATCATTTCTTTCCAGCGTTGATCAAAATCATGATTTTTTTTTTTTTTTTTATTCATCTTATTTTTAATCGAATTTGTTTTATTTTTAAATGGGATTTAAAGCAAATGTATTCTGACCATTTAAATAATCTTAACCCTGATTATTTCACCAATTAATTATATTATGTGTCCCAGGTATTATTTCCAACTATTGATGTAATGTGTTTAACAACAGTTACAGTTTCTAAAAAACAGTAATGAGTCGACTTTCATGATTAATTTAAACACAAAAAGAACATTTAACTTTCCTCTAAAAAAAAACAACAACACAATCTGTTGAAAATATATGCTTACAGGAGTGAGAAGCTTGTGGAGTAAACAGATGCCACTCTTGAGTGGTTTATATTTCAAGTTTTAACTTCATTCAGTCTCTCTTTTATTGCTGTGAAGCCGGCTGGTCCAGTGGTTAGTTCACTGGACTGTCGACCAAAAACCAACTGACAGGTCACGGGTTCTATCCCTGCCACCGACGGATCCCTGTCGCCCTGCAGAAGTTTTGGGCCTAGTGGACGTAATAATCTTCTATCTAGAAGGAACGTCTGTAAACTTATAAGTTAAGATTTTATGATCAGCAGAACGTCTCTTTTAACCCCGCAGACCATTATTCAATTATATCTTTTTTAAATGTAACTTACTTTTAATGCTGCATTGAGAGTTTGTAGCTGTGATAAAGTCTCTTCTTCTTGCTTCAACTCATCACTCACTTCCATCCTTTTGGCTCTAAAAAATATCAGCACTTCTTCAAGCTGCTCCAAACACTTCTCTTGATTTTGCTTTAAAACAACCCGTTGAATCGCTTTATTTTCTGGCAAAGTGCTCGGCTCATTTTCTTCTAAAGCGGCAATCTCAGCTTTGAGTCTATTAAACAAAAAAAGAATTCTCATATATATCTCTTTCATAGTTTTTAAACATTATTTAAATTAAAACTGACCTCATTTGATATTATTATATTAGTCTTATAAGTTTCTGGATAGAAAGACAAAAACACTTTTCTGAGCCCTTATGATGCGAGAACCAAGGCATAAGTACTCTTTCTTCATGAAAACCAGTAACTTTAAAATGTAATATCATTTAAAACACTAATCAAAATGCAAGACTAGACTCAGGCCATGGATGAGCGTAGGACACAATAATCTTCTTTATAGAAGGAGCGCCTGTTGTAATATTATATATAAGATAAGATTATATCCTTAGCCTTAAACTCCTACAGGGTGGCAGGGATTAGATGGCGGCAGGGCTAGAACTGCACTGTCTGCAGGTCATCATGTTGACAGTCTGGTATGCCAACTGCGGGACCAGCCTATATTTAATAAATTATAACCTATTAAGTGCTAAGACTCAGGTATTTACAAGGCCAGATTTCTTCTTTATTTTTTCTAGACACAAATTGTTTATTTTACATCACAGAAATGGAGCCGCTCAATAAAACCTCGATTTTCGTATTCAGGATAAAAATATCTTTTATAAAGTAATAAAAGTAGAGAAATTCTGTGAGGCAGTTAAACCAAAGTTTAGCCAAATATTCTTTTGCACATTAACTTTAAACTATATAACATAGTCATAGTCACTGTGATTTATAAGTTTATAAGGCTAAGGTCAAGGCCAGTCATCTTTCTATCATAATCATGGACCCTGGCCATGGATATCTGGACAGACAATAAAGTCAATATTAATATAGTACAAGTAAATGATATATTTATTAGGCTAATATATTCAATAGTGGTCAGGCCTACATAATCATAATCACTCTAAAAAAATATTAGTAACTAGTAAGTTTAATAGTAATATTAATAAGTATAATAAGTAGGCTGCTAATAGATAAATTATAGTAGGAAATATAAATATTTCCAGGACTCAACTTCAACCATCAACACTGTCACTGAGTGTGAGTAGTAACTTTAAACTTTAACTAGACTGACTATCCTACTATTATAATATAGGCCTACTTAAAATATACTATAGGCCTACTTATATCATAATTATATCGTTTAGTTTATACTTTATTTATAGAAAATTATATTTTCTAGGCTTACTTTTACCTTTTTTCGTGCTGTCGTAAAAGTTCCACAGCTCTGTCTTCATCTTCGTCACTTAAGTTTAAGGATACTAATGGAGTACTTAAATTTTGTAACTCAGCTTGAACAGACTTTAATTTCCTCCAATTTCTTTCACATTGTGCTTTAAGTTCTTCTGATTCAAGTTCGTTTATTTCCATATCCATTTAGAAAGTATGCAACTCGACTAGATCTTCCTAATACAGCATTTTGTTTATTTTGAACCGCCTTTCAGGAAGTGACAACAAGTGTTGCCAAGTCTAAAATGAAAATGTTCGGCTAGTCAGTGTCATTGTTAGCTCGAAATTGCTAGGTTTTAGCATTCGTAGCTAAGTCTTTTAAGTATATCATAGGCAGTGCCCTCACATAGGGGAGGGAAGAGGGGGCATATGCCCGGGGGCGACACTTCCAGGGGGGCGTCAAATGTAGTCTAAATATAGCAAATATAGCACTAAACAAGCTGTTACAGTAGTATGCAATGGAAATGCGCTGAAACTTTTGCCCAGGGGCGCTACGTAACATAAGCTTGTTCATGGGCCTATCTTGCAGACACTCCTTCTATAAAGAAGATTATTGCGTCTTACGTTCATCAGCGATAGAATAGGCAAAAAGAAATCAACATCATGTCTTTATGCTGTCACAGAGAGTATGCCTATGTATATTATATATAGGCCTATGGGACTCTTTGATAATCAAGTCTAAAATTGCTGTTTACCATGACTGTGTAGGCCTAATCATCAAAAGCGCAAAGTCTCGTAAGCATGCAGCACAACCCTGGGTGTACTGCACACTCACGTCAGAGTCAGAGCTACAACCTGGATCCAGGATGTGAAAATTCCACTGAGTATTCCCAGAATCTAAAAAACTAAATGGCACAGCTGAGTGTCATAACCATTTGGAGAGCTCAGTGGATGGCGGAGATTGGACCATAGGCCAGCCTCACCTCGGTACAACTCAGCCCTGACTCAATGCAGCCCGATCCCGGAGTACAACTTACAGGTGCTGGGCACAGAACCGAAAAACTCTCTTGAACTGCGGGGTTTGAAAAAAGCCGCAAAGGAAACCCCAGAATAACAATGCCAGAGCTACAACCAATATATGACTGTAAATAATACTCCATCCCAGTTTCTTCTAGATAGAAGATTATTATCAACTAGGCCCAAAACTCCAGCAGGGCGGCTGGGTTAGGTCGGCGGCAGGGATAGAACCTGCGATGTGTTGGTATTGACAGTCGGTGAACAAGCCGCAGGCTTTCCATTTATAGGCCTAATCATCGCATCGAAGAATAGAGCAGAACAGCGAGGAATAAGAAAACGATAGGCCTTCCCCAGCTCAACTCTGGATGTCCTGAAAAGACATGCAAGTGCTGAAACATATTGTCACAATATTGTGTCTCTCACGACTTGGCTTCCAGAGCCACATCGGATAGGCCTACGCTGTGGAGCTGGGGGAAGGGCACCCCATGGTCGCAAGATTCTATCGCGAGACTCAGGCACCAATGATGATAATGAACTAGTAGCACACTGATTTTTAAATAAGCTGCATTTCAACCGGTTTCTAATTTTAATGCCCTATATAGGCCTGATTGCACAACATGCACAGCACTGTTTGCTTCAATGGCGCAATCTCCAAGGAATTCCCATTCAGAGCGGAGTAAAGCAGGGTTGCGTCCTCGAGCCTACACTCTTCGGCATCTTTTCACTATGCTCCTCTAACACGCCTTCAAGGACTGCAGCGAGGGTGTCTTCATCCACACCAGGTCGGATGGCAAGCTCTACAACATAGCGCGTCTTCGTGCCAAGACCAAAGTCACAAAGGTTATCATTCGCGAGATGCTCTTCGCTGATGACGCAGCCGTGACATCACACACCGAAGACGGACTCCAGCAGCTTGTCCTTTGCTTCTCCCATGCATGCAAGGAGTTCGCGGCCTGACTGTAAGCGTGAAAAAGTCTAACGTTATGGCTCAGGGCACAGAGACCCCTCCAAACATTGTCATCAATGGACACACCTTTGAGGTTGTCGAGAACTTCACCTACCCTAAGTCCACTATCTCGAGTTCGCAGTCCATCGACTCGGAGATCAACAGCAGGATCGCCAAGGCAGTCACAGTCATGGCCCAACTGAAACAGCGAGTGTGGGACAACTCCAGCCTCACCAAGAGGACCAGACTGCGCGTCTACCACGCCTGTGTAGGCTACTCAGCCCTCTCATGTATGGCTGAGAGTCATGGACCACCTACGCGAGGCATGAAAGGAAGCTCAACAGCTTCCACATCAGGTGCCTACGGCGCATACTGAAGATCCAGTGGCAGGTTAGGGTCTCCAATACAGAGGTGCTGGAGAGAGCCAACATGAGCAGCCTTCATGCTGTGCTCAGCGAGAATTTTAAACGCCTCAGGTAGCTCGGCCATGTCAAGAGAATTAATGCAGGCCGCATTCCCAAAGACCTCCTCTACGGAGAACTGGTTGAAGGTCATAGGAAGACATGGCGCCCGAAACTGCGCTTCAAGGACCTATACAAAAGGGACTTGATCCAGAGCTCCATCGACCTCGACACATGGGAATGTCAAGCTGCTGACCGACCAACCTGGAGGCTCGCAGTCAGGCGTGGCACATCCTGCGCAGAAACTGGCCGCAATGAGACTGCCATTCAGAAAAAAAGCGAGGCTGAAACACCTACTACAACAGTTATCCGCCTTCAAATGCCTCAAGTGCGGCAGGGATTGCCACTCCCGAGTTGGTCTAGTTTACACAGCCATTCTCGGCGGTGCAGTTGGACACCTCACCCATGAAGCTATACCATCGTCTCTCGAGACGGACGGATGCCGACGACGACGATTTAATGAAATTAGTTATAGTTAGGCCTATATATAGTTATAAATGTAGTAGGCCTATAGGCCTACACGCCACAATCATGAACGATTTTAAACAACTTGTTATTTGTTAAAAATTCAAGGTTGCAACTGTGACTTGTCGATTTATCGAACAATAAACCACAGATGTGAAGGTCAATTCAAAGATGATCTGATTTAGAGTTATTTAAAGTTTAAAATCCGACTTCTTTATTTTGAGTGTAAACATTTTGTTTTTTGTTCTTTACTTTTTGTTGTTTTTTTTTAATTTATTTTTAATGTATATTAATATTGTAGGCCTACTAGTTAAGATACAATCTTAAGAAAAAGTAAAAGAAAAAAAAACGAAAAAGGACACATTTTTATAACCAGGTAAAAGAAGGTAGGCCTTAAGTCTTAAGACATTTATCTTATCTTATGTCTTATATATTACCGACGCTCTTTCTATAAAGATTATTGCGTTCTACGCGCATCCGTGGTCCGAGTCTAGTCTTGCATCTTTATTAATTTAAACCTTTTTTTTTTTTACTTGGCTGCGCTACCCAGACCCTCACAAAACTAAAATTTAGAGAGCCCCAATTGATTCAAAAACAACTTTCCGGTCCATATTTTCAGTTCCGATCAGTAAACAGGGGAGAAACATGATTTTGTCTCCACCATCAATTTCAATGAATGAATATCTAAAACATCTTGTAATAGCTACAAAATACACATAACATACATTTAGATATAATCATATACAGGTAACTTTTTTAATAAAGCATTTTTGTAAACGCATGACATTTCTTTTCTGGAGGGTATCCCAAAAGGTAGACTTACATAGTCGACATAGACTACTGACTACGACACTGTCGTCGACAGTTGACAGGCTCGACTCGACTCTGACTGAGGGCAAACTTAGACTTGAACTTTTAATTGAACATTTTAATTATCTAATGAGTCTATAACCTCTAACTCGAATCTAAAGCCTATATTGGCTGTCAGATTCAAAGATCGAGAAAATCCGTTTGTCTCAATGTTACCTATGCTACAAAATAAATGACTACAATTCAACAGACTCAGCTACAGACACTAAACAGGTGACAGTAGTCTGAGTAGTAGGCCTACCGCTACAGCTAATGAAACACACAATTCACAATAATATCAATATTGAATATTTAGGCTATAATAAAGTCAATAAATATGATACTTTTATTACAAGTAGGCCTAAACTTTAGAAAAGTCATAAAACCTACAAATATAAGTGAATATGGCATAATATGCTGTGCAATATCAACAATTGCGGTTGTGGCTACATCAACGAGGGTTGTGGCTGAATCAATAGCAGGGGTTGTTGCAGCATCAACAATTGGAGTGGTGACTACAACAACAGTGGCTGTGGCACCATCAACAACACAGGGTTCTCACACAGTCGGGAAAGTCGGGAAAAGTCGGGAGTTTCAAAAAAACAAATCAAGGCCTGGACAACCTTGAATATTGGCATTTTAGCCTGGAAAAATGGCCTGTCAGTCTGGAAATTTATTATAAAAGATTTCTTTATAAAAATCATGGTTAGACAAAAAACGCCAATCCCATTTGTAAACATCGTAAACCCCCGCTGACCAAGCCTTAAATTAATTTTTTCCCCAATCCCCAAATACCTTGGCTTTTTTTCTAGGGCATGCGCATTGGCGAGTTTTTATCCAATCCTAGATTTTACCTTGTGTATAAAACCCCGCTTCGAAACCACAAAAAAGGATTTAGTTACAAAACTACATTAACGAAATACTTTCAATACCAGTGTAACAATGTAGCTCGGTCCGGCCATTTTAATCTTTAGTTAGAAAAAAAATACACTGCAGACTGCAACGCTCTAACAATAAACAAAGACCCGGCCAGTTCAGTCACTAGTGAAGGAAAAAACTATACAGCGCGCCGCTCTAACAAAAGGAGAGATAGAATTTCTCAGTCAAGGGTAGGAAGGTTGACAAAGTCGTCTAGTGTCATGGAAGATTGATGTGAGGCGGCACCGTCTTTAGCACATCCTTTATGGTTGAATGGAAGGAAGAGAGGTTAAACTTGTTGTTGCTAGAATAATGATTTTTGCCTGTAAACAGATCTGTACATCCTTACGCTGTTCACCCTGTTTTAACCTTAGTGTAGCATAAATAAGAGGGGCTCAGACTCCCCTCCCCCTCTCACCGCCTCCACCCCACAAAATCCTCTTCTGAATTTAGCCTACAACAATCCCATAGCTTAAAAAATAAATTAACACTTTCTGTCCGTAAGAACGCCACTGGCGTTGATTTAGGTAACATTGTTTGTTTCGCTATTAAATCCAAACCAGCTTTCTAAAATTAATTTTAACTTCCTCTGACTATTCATAGATATCAGAACTCTTTTTAGCATAAGTTTAAAGGGGATTTGACGAACTTTTATGCTTTTTTTTTCATTGTTTATAGTGGTGAATATTGATTTGTTATGACGGTCGCAAGTAGGATAATGGGGGCCTAGTAAAGATCATCTAAAATACTGTCTGACAGGCTTTTTTGAAGACATTATTCAATAGAAATGATACAAACTCATCTGATTTTATTATAGACATACATTTAATAAAATTTAGAATCAAATAAATAATTATATCGGTCTAAGACTACATCGAGTTAGGAGCATCAACCGGAAAAAACTTGTAGCCTACCTAATTTTAAAAACAATATATTTTTTTCTGAAAACATAACCACTCCTAGGCCTAGTACTAGTACTAATAAGAAATGTGAAAATATAATGTTTATCTATGTTTTTTCAAACGGTAACAGACATTAATTAAAAGGATTGCTTGTCAATTTTTGTAATTATGTTGATAGCGTAATAGTATATAATTGATTTAAACGTGGATTTATTTCAATACTTCTTATAGTTTGTACTTAGCAATTTTTTTTCATTTTTTTTTTACTACCTCTAGAATAATTTCATTTTTTTATTTATTTTTACTAATATATTTTTTTTTAAAATTTATAGTCTGTTTATTGACTTATGAATTAATTTATCTGTATTGTCAGTTTATGTTATGTTACACTTTATTTAAGTATAATTGCACTAGTAATATAGTTAATATAATAAATTTTAACGTGTCCCGGTAGTCTGGAATTAGGCTCTTATAGCCTTGAAATAGTCTGGAAACAGCCTTGAATTTTTTTAAAGAAAAAATGTGAGAACCCTGACAACAGAGCTGGTGTCTAAAGTATCAGACTTTCTTCCATCAGGGCAAGAAAAATAATGGCCTACCAATTCAGGCAGAACAGCTTTCAAAAAAAAATTATGAAACTTGGATACCATCATGTTAATAAAAATCAGTATCAGGGGCAATCCTAATGTTGACCATCTGCTTTGTTGTCCAGACGCCAAAGTCACAATAGTTCATACCAGTCACAAACATTTGCAACTGGACTTGATAAAAATAAGGATGTGCCTTTTTGAAAACAAAGTTTTCTCCTTCCTTAAATATTTAGAAATTTGGGTCTTTACAACTTTCTGTGATAGACATAGTTGCTTTGGAAGCAGGACATTTTACTTCCACACATCCAGTACCATCACAGCTGCAGGTAGCTATCAGGTGAGGCTGCCAGGCGAGGTGCCAAAGGATTAAATAAAAATGCCACACTTTTCTAGTTGAAAGTCTAAATGGGTAGACCGCATTTCATCAAAGTAACAGCTTAGGGCATCTTTTTCGCGATCTTTGCCCCATTGAGTTGCAGCCTTTTGAAATATTGATGCAGGTTGGCATATTTTATGAATGAGAGTCAAAGATGACTTATCAGGATTAGTGTGGCACACTTGATGGGCTACAGAAGCTGTTATTCTGCCAATTCTAAGTGTCACCCACAACTTTGAGTTCAGCTGCTCTCTGGTTTTAGTCTCAGCATTGGATGCTTCTTCCTGGCTTACAGAGACTTGGCCAAAAATAATTTTGCAGTGTTCTGCAATAGTGCTGAAATTCTCTGCAGTAAACTGTTCGGAGAATAGATTTGTCATTACCATGGGCAGTGAAGAAAATGGCACATATTCTGCTTGATACTGTGGAATAAGAGATAAAATGCTGGATTGAAGCAAAAAATTCGTCCAATTCTGCATTGCTTGGAGCAGTAGCTAGTGTTGTGCTTCTTTTTGATTTTTTTGGGCAAGGTTTGCCTGAAATTAGGCTGTCCAATTGCCTTTTTTTTCAGGTTTTCACTAAAAATTACTTCCATTTTTGGAGGCTCTACCCATGCTGCAGTCATATGTGTTGTTATTTTGCTGTCCCTTAATCTCACAGTAACGTTTACTGCAAATAAATAAAGCTACAGCGTGTGTGCAGGATTCGGCTAGACCAGCTATGCAGTGACAATGGTTCCATCCTCCTGAGAGATTACCCTAGGCTTCAAGGGTTTTTCACTAAGTGACTGGTAATGGTGAACCTTAAAAAAAAAAAAAACAAAGACATTACTTTTATTACATGATCCTAAAATATATAAGCCTACAAGTCACTCACAATACACAAAACATACCTTTATATTATTATTAAATATTATTAAATCATCATTTAGTTTTATATTTCTTAGCCTAGAGATTATATATATGTGTGTGTTCTTAGTTGTATGTTAAATGCGCTAGCTTACATTATGTTTGTTGGCAGCGCTATACATATATTATTATTAGTAGTATAATGGGCCTATATAACAAACTGATATAGTAGGCCTATAGTTTACTAGGCCTAAAAAAATAAGTCTGTTTACCTTACATTTACATTACATGTTTGTGGCTCATTATACTTTTCACCCAGCCTGAGGTTAGCTGATTATGAGCTCCAAGCTGATTCGATGCTTTAAATTGCTGACACATGTAAAAACTAACTTTATAGACAAGATATTCATATATGTCTTCTTGTTCAATTGTTCGTAAATGGACAACGTCAGTGGACCACACGTTGTTCTCATATGGATCTACTCCATTTATCAAAGTCAATTTATCTTCATATCTTTGTTTACTTACTGCATCTAAAGACTCTTTATAAGAAACTTAATTGCAAGTAATCCTTGTCCTACATGCCATTTTGAACAAGGTTTTAATCAGACAAGAAGCCACAGGTAATGATTTTTAGGTAGTACTTATTTTAGGCTTAAAACTCAGTGGGAATGTTGTTAACGTCACGTACGCAACAAAATTATCGTCAATAGGAATTGCCATCCGCCGGAAATTTGTTTACATTTTTGTGATACACAAGTAGGATTAACCTATAGTTTATACTGTTTTAAAACAAAAAATTATAATTTTGTAATACAAACCGACTTGTCAAACTTAACTGAGTCCTGAATAAGAATGATCTTCAGCAGGTGTCGGCAACTTACGGCAGTCTTGGCACGCAGAGCAATTTTTTAGGGCATGCGGTACACTTCCAAAATATCAATTCAAGTCTCTTCTGATAAATAGTGACTGCTAGAGCAGGGTGACTTTTAGGCAGTTGGCACACTGAATAAATCAGAAAATAAACTTTGGCACACTATTATCAATAGTTGCCGACCCCTGAATTACAGTATGTTGATAAAGTGTCTGAAATAACCGTTATTTTTTTTAATTTAATTATTTAAAAAAAAAACAGATTGATAAAAATAGATTTATTGCAACATTCAATTCAACAACATTTCAACATTTTTTATAAACCTAATACCAACCTAAGAGTAGTTAAATGGACTTTATTATATATTCCACCAAAAATATTTTTGTAAGCTTAATCTTATTTTTAATTTTATTTAATATGCAGAATAGTCTTGGCATGGTATAAGAAAGATGGACCTTAATGATAATAAGCAAGAGGACAATTTCAGGGAAGATTTTCTGATTCCTACTTCACAAGATCCACAAGATGATGTCATAAGAAACAATTTTGTGAGTAGTGGAGGTCTATTCTATAAGATACAAGCTAAATACCCTGGCGTTGCCAGGGGAAAAAATTACATTAAATATAATTATTATTTACTTAAAACATTTAAGAAAGTAATTTAAAATGAATATTGTAATCCGGTTTAAAAAAGGCATGTCTTTTTATTTAACAAAAAGTTTGGACTAGCCCTGACTGAGTATCAAACACCCGTCACCCGCATGCGTCTAAAATATAAATAGATTTTTGATTACTGAAAACATTTTAGGAAAGCTTTAAGTCCTAAAATTCTTTACACTCTTTAAAAGAAAAAGTAATATTAATGGAAATTATAAAAAAAAAAAGCATTAAAAAAAGTTATCAGTGGTGAATTCAACCCAGCCTGGCAGTCGGATACGCTAACCACTCAGCTAGGGAGGATCACAAAAGTAAAATATTGAGATAATAAGGTCTTGACTCGTGTGTCTTTAAAGACCAAGTGAAGAGCTTTTTATCAAATTTGAGTTAACATTTGATTTTGATAGTAAATAGTGTATTCAGCATCTGAATGATAATAAAAATCATTTATACAAATTATCAAAGATAAATTTAAGTAATTAGTTCAATATTTGCACTTAAATGTGTGTATTTTTCGGAGGAAAAATCCAAATCTCGTAGCCATTTGAGATGTTTTTATTTCCGGCAATATAGGAAAGTGACGTAAGAGAAGGGATTTCGACTAGGAAAAATGGATATTTTCACGTGTTTTGAATCTATTGCCACATGTTTTTAATGTTTTCCCGGTTCTTATTTTTAACAAAATGGTTAAATATAGATTTATAGCGTCGAGTTTTATTTATTTATTTCCTTTCTCAAACGTCACTGCCATATGAGGCTATTCCAAATCTTGTTCCTTTGAGAAAAACCTCTTCACTTGGTCTTTAAATTAACCCTTGGTGACTTTGAGAACTCATCAGATGCTAGAGTGATAACAGCTATTCCTCTTTGATGACACCTATACCAAACATTCTTTAGCCCTTTCAATCAACAGGAAAGATTGGAATGAGTAGGGGCTCGGGAAAATGTGTACTAGAAATAAATAAAGACTACCAGAACACATATTGGTGTAGGCATATAATCTCTAAGCCATAATGAAAAAAATCTAAACTATCCATACAATTCTTACACAATCTCTAAGCCATGATTCAATAAAAATAACTTGAAATGAATCATCAATGCAATTCCAAATAAACAATATGTAAACTATTTACGCATGCTCTACTCGTATAAAACAAGTTGATAAAGCAAGAAAATAAAATAAGCTAGTTCAATATAATATCATACCATTATTTATGAAATAAATACCTTTGATAAGTCTTTATTTTTTACCACAGGATTGGGAATATGCAATGCGACGAGAAATGCAGGTAACATTTTATTAAAAGTTATTTATTTATAAGTTATAAGTTGGTGAACCAGAAATGAAATACAAATTCTATGAGCTTTTCAGTCTTTTATTTTATAAAAAAAATTATTTGATATTGTTGATGATGTTCTTTAATAAATTAGCTAAACTTGCAAAATGGAGAACTTTACAAACAAATTTTCTTTCAAAAATCCAGCATGTTTTGAATTTGAAACAAATTGAATTGTAATTTAATCATGATACAAGTATATTTGTTTTCTTATTGCTTTCAGGAGATCATTCCTGGACTGTATTTAGGTCCTTATGCTTCTGCCATGAAATCAAAAGTAATACTAGTCTATATGTTAGCTTTGTAATATAAATTAGAAGGCATGGGCATTTAAGATTTTTATAATTTTCAATGTTTCTGGTGAATTGAAAAAGAACATATCGTCAGGGTCATTTCACAATCGCCTAAGTCATTTTTTCATGTTTTGAAGATATCTGTATTCACTCTGTTATTTAACTTTGATACATTTTGTAAAAAAAATAATAATTTCTGATTGGTTTAAGATATTATAGGCAATTTGCCATTTAATAGAAGACTGTGTAAACTATACATTTTGACTCTTAACTCAAAACCCCCCAAAAATGACTTAGGGGATTGTGAAATGACTGTGACTAAATATGTTTACAAATATGGCATTACAAATAATTTTCATTTTTTTTTTGTCCCAAGCTGGAAGACTTGTTGAATGCAGGAATTACTCACATTGTTTGCATTAGACAGTCCATTGAAGCAAATTTTGTAAGACCCAACTTTCCACAGCATTTCAGGTAAATTTTGATATTTATCACATGAAGGTTTAGCCTATTTTGTTGTCTTATAGACTAAGTAGAACTAACTAGACATATTGAGAATATTGTTTTGGCTTGTAAAAAAAAATCACGTTTTGATGCATTACAATAAATGGATTTTGACAGATTGCTCAGAGCAGCATTAAATCTTTTGAGGCAGGAGTTAAACTGTAGACATTAGGACCTGAGGGTGGGAGTCGACTAAAGTCAACATCTTGGAGTAGAGGCCAGCTAGCGATAGTATATTAATAAATGTTGCATTGCTGTTCATTTATGAGTCTGGCCATCAGCAGAGGTTGTACAGCTTTGATTTGGTACAGTTCTAATGTGCAAGCTTGCTGCACACTATAGTCAAGCAAGATGGTTTATAAGGTCTTAGAATTAAATGACCTTTCTAAACTGACCTTCCCTCGTACAAACAGGCTAATTAACATTGAAAAATATGTATTATTGTGGCTTTAGGTTAATGAAAAAAAAACAAATTGAAAAGTTGAAGAAAAAATTAATTGAGCCCTAAAAGAGTTAATACTCTGTAGATGCAAATATTTTGAAGATACGCATTTCAAACATTGTGTTTATATTTATCAGGGCTACTAATCTTACAAGGAAATATAGTTTTTAAACATGGGATTGATCTTTAAAATAATCTTTGTATATATTTCCTTTTTTTAAGATATCTTGTTCTTGAAATGGCTGACTGCCCAACAGAAAATATTATCAAGTTTTTTAAGCAGGTAAATTAGTTTTCATCCTCCCAGAGGCTCACTTGAAATATTGAGAACACAATATCAAAAATTAAAAGTACTGAGTTGGTTGAGACCTTAACAATGTTTCTAGTTAAAAAAAATTACCGGTATTATGATTCATCCATATTTTGGATTTTTCATAAGAATGACATTAAATTTTACGTGTCATTATTGTACCTTTTTCTTTCCATTCAAATGTGTTTTTTTTTTTTAAATAAATATACTTTATGAAAAGGTCATTATATATAAGAACTGCATAACCAATTTTTTTGTATATTATCATAGACTAAGGAGTTCATTGATGATTGTCTGCTACATGGAGGGAAAGTTTTAGTGCATGGAAATGGTGGGATTTCCAGAAGGTAAATTTTGTTTCATACAACTATAACTGCATTGGTTTCCTGGTTTCCATGAACCAAATGTACAATTAGACTAAGACTAAAAATTGACAAGACAAAACTAGTTCATACTGGACAAAACTAGTCCATACTGGACAAAACTAGTTCAAGGTAAAATAAGAATGAAGTTGTTATGAATGACAGGGTTCCCACGCTTCCGGGAAAGTCGGGAATTAGACGGGAATTCAGAAAAAATTTATCCGGCCGCAAAAGACGTGATTTAGAAAGGAAAAAGGTCTAAAAAGCCGGGGAAAAACGTGATTTAGAAAGGAAAAAGGTCTAAAAAGCCGGGAAAAAAAAAGAAGACAAAAACCCAAAACAAAAATGTCACAGATGCATAGTTTTTCCTCGCCGAATGTGTATTTTTCGATCATTAGCGCCGTTTTTTGTGTTTTCCACCCAATGCACACTGAGAATTTAAAACAAAGGGATAGGCGAATCTATTCCTAAATATATCGAGGTCGGAGGACTAGTTCACTATGTTTTACGTTTTTTGTTTGTGATCATTCATTTAATCCTTTAGCGATCTCGCCGTTTTTTTTAACACTTATGCCTACTATCAGTAATTTTCTGACTTGGCTTTGCTGATTTTCTTTAAGGCAAGTATCTTGTATTGTTTTGTTTTATATTTAAAAATGCATAGGCCTAGTGGTCTAGGCCTATTCGTAGTGATTCTTACTGCTACTGTCCAGTGGTCCACTGTCGTAAGTTCCAAAAATACAAGATCAATGTTCAAGGACGGGTCAACGTCCTCAATGTTATTAATTTTATATCAGATTAAATCCAGCCATTATGATTTTGATCAATTGACCATTTACAAAAACAAAATCATTCTTCTTTTAGTCTTAGTAAGCCTAAGCCCACACTTCGCCCATTACTATAAGTCTTCCATTATATATTAGCCTATACTTGAAGCAGGCTGGTCCAGCGGTTAGTTCACCGGCCTGTTAGCCAAAAACCAACTGGCAGGTCGCGGGTTCTATCCCTGCCACCGACGGATCCCTGTCGCCCTGCAGGAGTTTTGGGCCTAGTGGACGTAATAATCTTGTCTAGAAGGAACGTCTGTAAACTTATAAGATATACTTGACTTTAGACTTTATGTAATGTAATTAATTAGGCCTACTTGGGTTAAAGCGGCAGATTTTGCCTAAGACAAAGATGACCTAGTTTTGTCTGGCGAAAAAAAAATATTTTAGAATGTTTTCAATCTTTTGTTCATCTTATGGCAAATGTAGGCCTACTATCATTTAAGAACACATTAAATTGGAATTTTCGCTCACAATTGTTTTAAATATTATGTAAGAGTCATTTATTTAAATATTAGGCTAAGGCTCTGATAAAATGAATTGACAAACATCTCCTAGTAACCGTAGCCATAGCGTCATAGGCTTGCCACTTGCCATAGATCTAGTAGTAGTAGTAGTTAATGGGCTAATGTAAATGTCCGATTTTCGCGTCGGAATTTGTTGCTAAGAAACTATAGTTCTAGTCCATGCCTAATTTTGTTTAGACAGTTATTTGAATGTGGTTTCAAAATTTATTTTAGTGTAGGCCTATAGGCTAACTATGATTGGGGTTTCAAAACTTAAACATGTATTTATATTTAGGCCCTAGTAGTTTGTTTGATTTTAGTTTTGATGTCTTTGACTTTGAAGTTTGTGACCTCGAATTCACTGATTCTGCATATCATAAAATAAAAATAGGAAATATTGATGTATTTGCAATCAAGCTCATTCATGATATGGATAAATAATTGGACTAATTATATAATTTTTAATTTATTTAAAAAAATGGACGCAAAGGCTTTTTAATTAAAAAGTACGAAATGTATATAAAGCAAGGGGGATCACTCTTAATTAATTTTAATCCATAAGTCAGACCCAGTTGTCCTTTTTTGTCTTTGTTACTAGGTTTACAAAATAATATTTTTTTCAATTAGTTACCTACTTTTAGTAAATGAGATACTAATAGAAGCCTCTCTTAAAGACATTTCTAGTGATATTTAGCAAGATAATATTGACTTAGAGCTAAGCAACACTAATATCATCATGATTTTGGCTTTTTTATGTTATTAAGTAGACTTATTTGCCTATTTATATTTATAATATAAAACACTTTTTGTGTGTCTTTCCCAGTCATTATCAATGAAGATAAGACATCAGAAACTACACACCTATTGCAAAGCCCTCCACATTTCTCTCAAAACAAAAGCATTGGGAGAAATGACAAGTGTCATTGAGGAGAAAATAAAAGTTTTACAAAATTAATAATTTTGTGATTTATTATCTGTACTAAATAAAAGATTTAATTGAATTATTAAGTCTGAATTGTCAGTTTATGTTGTGTTTAGACTTAATGTAAGTAGAATTATACTCGTTATATAGCAAATTAAAATTCATTTTGGTAGCCAGGAATTTTGCTCTTATAGCAAGGAAATAGTCAGGAAACAGTCAGGAATTTTTTTTCTGAAAAAGAGTGGGAACCCTGGAATGAGAGCAAATTTTATTGGATATTATGTTGTGTCTATTGACTCCAAAACTCCTGGAGTATAAGTTAATATCATTCAATTGTATTTTATTTCAGTGCTGCTGTTGTTACAGCCTATGTAATGGAACAGGGCACTTTGACTTCCAGGTAGGTAGTAAACAGATTTAAAGAAAAGATAAACAATAATTTACCAGAGAATCCTTAGCCTCCAGTCCTGGTGTCACAATGTTTGTTATAAATCACACATGATTGACTTTGTGATTCACAGGAAATTGTCTATTTTTACTTTCAGAGAAGCCTTGGCGTGTGTTCGTAACAGAAGATTTTGCATTAGTTTGAATGAAGGATTTCTGCAACAACTCTCAGTAAGTTGTTCCTCAAAAATTCATTATTTTAAGTGGATGATCAAAAAAAATTGCACATGTCAATTTGTTTCAAATTTACTCAGGGAAATGGTTTCTATCGTCACTTGGAGTGTTAGAAAAAAACAAATGACAGTTGAATTGTTATTAGTATGTAAGAAAAAAACAAATGACAGTTGCATTGTTATTAGAATGTAAGAATAAAACAAATGACAGTTGAATTGTTATTAGTATGTAAGAAAAAAACAAATGACAGTTGAATTGTTATTAGTATGTTAGAAAAAAACAAATGACAGTTGAATTGTTATTAGTATGTAAGAAAAAAACAAATGACAGTTGAATTGTTATTAGTATGTATGCATGCTTAAAATCCAATGCTATGAACACACAATCTTTGTATGGAATTTTTTTTAAAATTGATTCACATTCCCGAATGAAAAACCAAGCCTAACAAACTCAAGTTTTATAGTTGAATAATGGAAAGATCTTTAAAAACAAGCACTTGGAACAAATTCACACCCAAGCAGTTACAATATATTATGTTAATAGATGTCAATTAGGATAATGTAATTTTATATTAATTAGTGGATTGGAAATTGAAAGCTACTTTAGGTATGTGTATAGTGAAACCAATGAAGCTGTGATGATGTTTTTACTTATTCTACAACAAAACAATCAATGTGACATTCAGCTGATCTTCCCACATGTTAAGCTAAAACATCCAACTTTTGTCCATTCTGAACAAAACAATAATCAATAAATATAAAGCAAACATATCATTTTAAAGTAAGGAAATGACATTTTCTTGGAATTTTACTTAAAAATGCAAAAGTGTTTTTGAAATGTTAGAAAAAATATTTCTATAATCTGTTTCTTTGTCATTTTCTGTGTCTTTAAAAAGGTCCCTAATGTAAACATAAAATAAAAATATATATGATATCAAGCTTTATGTATGTATATCACTAAATAGAGAAATCAGTTACCTACACAATTACCTACACAATTACCTACACAATTACCTACACAATTACCTACATAATTACCTACACAATGGTACCACAGACATGCCACAATTGTTTTTATTAATTTATGAAAAGATTTTGGAATGCTAACCATCATAAAAAAAATTGGGGCAAAACATGAAGAAAAAAAAGGCTTTGAAAACATTTTTTTTTTGTTACATTATTTTACTTTTTCCTTAGGAATATGAACATATCTACAAAGCCCAGACTCAATTTTTCAGCTGTCAAACTGAAGCACAAACAGGTAAGTCAACAAAACCTGGTTAGTTTCACTTTCATCAAACTGAAGCACAAACAGGTAAGTCAAGGAGACCTGGTTAGTTTCACTTTCATCAAACTGAAGCACAAACAGGTAAGTCAACAAAACCTGGTTAGTTTCACTTTCATCAAACTGAAGCACAAACAGGTAAGTCAACAAAACCTGGTTAGTTTCACTTTCATCAAACTGAAGCACAAACAGGTAAGACAAGGAGACCTGGTTAGTTTCACTTTCATCAAACTGAAGCACAAACAGGTAAGTCAACAAAACCTGGTTAGTTTCACTTTCATCAAACTGAAGCACAAACAGGTAAGTCAACAAAACCTGGTTAGTTTCACTTTCATCAAACTGAAGCACAAACAGGTAAGTCAACAAAACCTGGTTAGTTTCACTTTCATCAAACTGATGCACATAAGTATCATGAAATTAATTTGTTAATAATAAAAATAAATTGTTGTAAAAAGAACCAACAATAATTGAATGCTTTCTGCACAAGTTTACCTGATGATTTGTTAGGGTACAAGTACAACTTTAAGAAGTTAATATTTACATATGGAAAATTTATTATCTGGAGAAAATCACTTCTCTTTATCATCTGTCAACTAAGGAAGGAAAATATTTGAAATACCCTGTTAACATTTGATGAATAAATAATCAAATTGTGTGTGTGTTGTTTTTTTTTTTAGGTAAAAGGAAAAGGTATGATTTGGATATAGACACAGAGCAGAATCTGTCTTCCTCTAACTTGTGATACCGGCGGATGGCATGGCTGTCAACCACCACTGGGGCTGATGGTGCTCATCGGTCAATAAACCAAACTGTTTTCAAGTATTCGTTTATCCCAGTTTTCAAAGACAACTCATTAAGATTATATTTACAAACATGTTGTTATGCCATGAATTGAAATAGACTCATCTTGAGAGATGTTGGTAATTAGTTTAGTAGTTGTTTTTTTGTGTTTTTTTAAGTCAAAGCTGAACACTAGGGTCTTGTCGTTTTTAAAGTATTACACAGACCTAGAGAATTTCTTTGCTTCAAACACAGTTCTTAGTGGGACATGATGGTTTCACTTTGTGCATTTATTTTTGTCCTTGTACATATGAAAATAAGATAACTGCAAATGTTATTACACTAGCAGTCTTGTTATCAGTATCTCAACTATTTTGCTAGTTTGATAACCTAATGGAGCTCTCCCCCACTTCCCCCGATGGTAACCACCCCTGTCCAAAATATAATTATCTAGTTTTAAAAGTACCGGTATGCAAAACAAGGCTACATGTCCATATTTAATATATCTTCACTCTTAGTAGTCTTAGAACAGATAAATGTAAGTGTAAGACCTAGTTTAAATTTCAGATACAGGATGCAGCTACCTTATTAAAGTCTTAGTCTAAAATATTATTTGCTAAAATCTGCGGATGGGGGGGGGGGGGGGGGGAGGGGTGTCTGAAATTAACACAGCTTAATTCACAAAATTTTTTTTAGACATACTGCCTTGTTAGACTGAACTCATCCCATTAAATCAATCTTGAATTTAAACAGGCACATTTTTAATATATGCCAGATTTTTGTTTGTTTTTACCACAAGAAGTTTTCATAACATTTATCTCCCTTATCTTTGTACCAGTATAGTTCTATTACTGGACTGTTTCTTTCCGTGTCAAATATAATTTCTCTTACACATTATCATTTGAGCATGGTTAACTGAAGCAGGCCGTATCATTTGATGATTGATAAATGTAGCAGTATAATTCATTTGAAACTTTTCATGTGCCAATTAATACATTAATTCAAGGAAAACATTACAAATGATCTCATTCGACACATTTATTTTTATTCAGCAATTATTTTTTTTTTACATATACAGTAACTGTAATTTTGTTATGACTGTATGAGTAAATTAAAGGAGAATTTTTTTTTTATGAACAGTTCAGTTGTATTAAAAAAGATAAAACTTTTGCGTTTTGTTTCACTGGAAACCAGTGCATCTTTTCCAAATATTTTCCAGTATTCATCCATTTTTATTATTTGTACATTTTTTTCTAATCGTTTTTTTTAATGATTTAAATTTACAACATGCTTTAAACAATGTTTTTGTTTTTTGGAGTAAGTTGTTTTTCTTCATTTTTTTTAAATTTCAAATTATCAGTAACATTTGCTTGTGTATTTACATAAATTTTTTTTTTGGCAATGTTACATTAATAGTTAAGTTTGTGAATTAGTTTTGCATTGTCTTGAGTGTTCCTTGACTCTTCCGTATGACGTTGTTGTGATGGTAAGTGTAGATATTTTCCTCCCAATCATGTGTGTTTCTATAAACAGCAACTTGTGGACTTTTTTTTAACCCATCTCACCAGTGAAACATTTACTAATGTGATTTATTTGTTTGTTTTTTGCATTCCCGCAGTGTTTATTATTACTATCATCTCCCTTGGTGTAGGAGTGTCCTGCCCATTACTCAGGTTATGTTTTTATATTATGCATGTCTCTTTATTCAATATGGTGTTGTATGTGTTTGGCTGTTCAGTAGGCTCCAAATTGTGATGATGAAAACGATTGTCTTTGGGTATCTTTTAATTTTAAGTTTTAGGCAGCACCACAGTTTAATGACACGCATCTTAGGACCAGGTATCTATTAGCCAACCAGGCAGTTTAACTCAGTAGTTTCAAAGTATGGGGCCTGCCAACCATTTTTAATAAAACAGAACACGTGTACTACATGTAGAGAACATGCATTGTATTCATATGCTGTTCACATTTTTTGGTGGCAAAAATAATTAATCTCCGAACATGATTAAATTTTCTAACTATTAATAAAAGTATTAATGCTAAACAAAAAATAAAATAAAAATAATAAAATAAATCTAAGTTGAATGAAAAAAAAATGTTTTTTTTATTGTTAAAAAATTCAATTTTTAATTTTTTAACTTAAATTTAAAAATTAAAAATTGTCTGAAATTAATTTTCTAGTCATGAGGTGAAGGCTCAAGTAAGCAACATAAACGGTACGGTAGTTGGTAGTTAGCCCTACTGGATGCAGCAAGAGACACACTAATTTTACCCTAACTTAATGAAAGTTGGAGTCTTTCTGGGTTGCCAAGAAGAGAAAGGAAAATAAAACTCGGCATCTATCAGCATTTGAATCTATCAATCTATCAGCATTTGAATCTATCAGCATTTGAACCTGACCATCTGACACAACAAGAAAAATTATTTTTTTTCATGAGCCAGTTCAGACATACAAACTATTTGCTAAGATCCTGATGATCTACTACAGGTACTAATTGTTGCCTAGAATAATGTTCATGAAAAATATGGGCACACTTTGAGACTTTTGACCTTTCCATCATCATATAAGGAAAATAAACCACCAATTGGAAGCTCTCACAATAAATAAAGTACAGCGGCTCAATCTCACGGTAATGAAAAAAACAAAATTGTTTATTAATTGTCCTAAAGACACACACACCATGCCAACTACAAAAAGTGTCACACTATGAAGGATGATCTGATCTAATGCAATAAATAAATGTTGACATACAGTACATTTGCTGCAACCTCTTCCCTGTGATATTTACAGGCATAAGCAGTTGGTATAAAAATGGCTTTTTCATTAAATTCTGTGAAAACACATAATTTGTTACAGTCACACTTCAGCAATTGTAATTACCCCATGTTTGTAAAATATTGAACTTTGTTTCTTAATGGAATCTAGGAGAATGGACACATGTTTTATTTTTATACATTCATTTTGTATTATCTCAGTACACAGATCAGGAATAAGTTTTTTTTTTTTTGTTATAAGAGAATACTTCCAAGCTTTATTATTCAATAGATTTTTGTTACCATTAATGACCTCAGAATGTTATATTTAATAACCTCAGACTCTCAGATAATCTAAATGTTTTATGATGAAATAAAGTTTTAACTTAAAAATTTCATGTTTTTTGTTGATGTTATATTCTATTTCTATATTAATAATTACT
Organism: Anisus vortex; assembly: GCA_949126835.1. NCBI lineage: Eukaryota > Metazoa > Mollusca > Gastropoda > Planorbidae > Anisus > Anisus vortex. The sequence continues at coordinate 6,072,130 of OX421495.1, forward strand.
TGTTACACCTGTCAATGTCAAAATGAGTGAGAAGAGAGTAAGAAAGATGGAAAGAGTTATAGTTTCAATCTATATATATAAATATAAACTTTGAAATGACAAAGAAAATAACATGAGAAAGTTAAGAAGAGGCAGACCTGTAATCGTTTGTCCATATATTTAAAATAGTTGTTATACCGGTACCATACCTATCAAAAGACAGAAAAAGAGTGACAAATTGTTAAAGAGTTTTTTGAATGGTTGAATGATTGTATTATTGTAATGATTGTAATCTGTTGTATTAATTTATATATATATTGTATTTGTTGTCAGAGAGAGAGAAAAAGACAGGGAAGAAGAGGGTCAATCTATACACATGTTTATTCTAATGTGGAGACAAAACATTTATCAGCAATTATTTTTTTTAAGGCATTATTTACATACTCTCAAAACCAAATTGTATGAGTTTAAAATCAGCATAAGATTTTGGCACCTCCTCTTAGAATGTACCTTTTGATGCCAAAAAACTAACTGGGTTTTTCCTGTTTAGCATTCCAGACAGATTTGTCTGGGTTTTCATATGTTTTATCAAATACAATTAAGTGTGTTTCATATTTCAAAGTCTTCACTAATATACTTTTCAACATATACATTTATTTCAGTGATCAGCTATTGCATTAGTTGAAGATCAGTTGAAAATAACTATAAAACTAACGACTATGAGAACATTGCTGCCAAACGAGATGTTATAAACCACAAGTAGACAGAGTATATGGACAGTTTGGCTAGTTGAAAGTGTCTATACAGTTGGATTTTAAAGTAACATCTCCAGTTGTGACATAGAGCCAATTCCCAGTTCGTCACAGCCTGCAGGATAAAACAAAAATTATTTACATTTTTTACAAAATTAAAAACTGATCCTTACATTAATTTTTTGATAGATCAACTAAGAAATATTTATTTCATTATTCATCTCTTTCCTACTGTTTGTAATTTGTAATATAATATTATTTTCAAATCTTACAAGATACTTCTAATATATCCATAATGCAAGAAAATATGAACATTTTTTTTTGTTCTGTAAAAAAAGAAAATGTAAGTTAAACCATTCTACTTTTTAAACATTTTCATTATAAATTTATTTGAATCCAAATTATCATATTTTTCACTAGGCAATTTATTTTAAAATATTTGTTAGTTGTGTGATCCTAAAAGATAATCTATAGACAACTAACCTTTATGCAACACCGAGACATGTTCATGAATGACGCAGAACTTGGATGTGACTTTAATGATAACTCTAGACCCCGAAGAACATCGTTAGTTTTTAACAACAACAGCATTTGCCTAGGAATCCTGTTCAATATGGTTGATATGTCCATCAGGTATTGGGAAATACTTTCTCTGATTTCCTGGTTCTAAGAGTGCACAAGAAATAATGTGTAAGTGCCGAGTCGGTCTATGTGACCTTTAACCTTGGACTTTGGTAGATTAGAGAATATGTCAACATAGCATAGTCTATAAATGAAGTTTCACAAAAACACATTAGAAATGAAATAAATTTATAGCTTTTAAGTAGTGACCAACCCTCACCTCTTCAGATGTTAATTTACTTTTATCTATCCCTGATGTGACGGCCTTCCATGATCTGGCTGTCAGCATGCAGGCAAAAAGTGCATACAGATCTCCAACATTGAGTGCAGTTGCATGAGTCTTCATTCCCTGGACATCAGCATTGATCATAGCCAGCCACATCTTGCTGTAGTGCATCCGAAAGTCATCAGTTAGAGTCTGCAAATAATATAAATTCACTGAACCAGTTAATTGTTGTTATGGCTCAATCTACTTTCCTTTGTCTAGGGTCTTGTTCACTATGAAATAATACACTCAAGTCACTCGATGAAAGCTTAAAGAAGAATTTGATTCTTGAACTTATTTACAATAATTAAATTACAGTGCACTGGTTAATAACAAGTAGCTTATTCAACACTCTGCCAAACAATAACAACAACAAACTACACCTCTGATTGCCTCATATAGGTTTTGGTGCAGAAAGTGCTTGTATGGATTTTAAATATACTATAATTATACTATTGTATTTACTCATGCAATACACATAAAGTGATGTTTCTCCAAGGTGATATTTTTCTTTAAATGTATACCATTAGTAATTAGTATCTTTATAACTCATTTGCTACTAACCTACTTTCCAAAGACACCCGGGAAAGTACTAGCCAAAGGGAAGGAACTCCGTATTAATTTTAGTAAATTTTTTTTAAATATTTTTTTTTAATAATTAAATATTCCCCAAAGTGAATAAAAATTACATCATAAAATAGATAAATATCTTAGCTTTCTGGAAATGTATACTTTTATACATAAAAAATGCCGAATTATCGGTAGAATTATTCGCTGAGTGTTGAGACCCTATGATTTGCCTAAATATTTTCTCTAGGTCTAGCGTCAAAGTCCCATAAAGTATAATAAATCCCAAAAATCGAGTTGAAATGGAAATTTATCTAAGTCTATATCTGCAGCATCCTTATTATCAGAACTATTGTTAAATGTTATATTCGGATGTATAGAGCTATCGATTAATAAAGTAAAAAATGAAAGACGAAGGCTATAAAAAAAGTTTTACAAGACGAAAGGCAAGTGAAAAATACCGATTTTTTGACGCGCATAGCAAAAAAAACGAAATTAGATAAAAACATCCGGTTTTTATTAACGAAACAGACTATATTCCTACTTTTTAAAAGCCGTTTTTGCAGTAAAATAAAACCACAGAACGCATGTCGAAAAAAAATCTAGAAACGACAAGGTTAGTCACACATGTGGCGGCCGCGTTTGGACGCATTAGTACGGAGGGGGGTATGTCGCATTCAGTCGCGGTAGTAGCAAATGAGATAACTACAATACATGTTGGACTAGTCGGTGGCATGTATGGGGATTGATTCTAGATCTCGACTATTGTATTTTTCTCTTAGACATCCCAGAGATAGAAAAGAATGAACGCTTGTTTTACTGACCTGATAAAGTCCATGATCTAGTAGTACAATCTGTGGGCCAGAGTTTGTACTCTTTACCAGGACATTGCCTGGGTGTGGATCACAATGAACATAGCCTTGAACAAATATCATCTCACTAAACAACTGACCGAGACGTTCTGTTATCTGAAAAGTGTCGCTCATTTTAGAAACATTATAGCGTGGGTCAATGCATTCAGTTAACTAATTTATGTCAAAATTACAAGGACTAAAACTTTCATAGATAAACTGTGCCTCTCAACCGTTGGACTTACACCTTACTTCACTGGCACCAAACTGTGCAACATTCTTATCTTTAATGCCCAGACCTAATAGTTATCATGGGACATGGTGGCCGAGCCCATTGGCTGGCGAAGTGAATGTCCTGGGTTCGAGTCCTGGTGAAGGCTATAATTTTTCTCAGGAGGGTGTCCCTGATTCTAGCCATCACAAGCGTACATTAAAACAACACAAAGAACAAAATGTACAACTTCCATGCTGTACAAGTAAATAGTTATTCATTGACTTGCTAATTGTGCAATGAACAAGATTTAGGAATAAAGAAAGAAGTGCTGCACCATTCAAGTGCAAAGGTTAAAATGTCATAAAAATAAATCACAAGGCTTTTTTGTTGTACCTGGTTCACAGAAATGTTATTTTCTTGTATATACTGAATATCATCCACTTTACCGCCTTCACAAAACTCCATGGTGAGAACTCTGTCAGATGAAAGATCCCAATATATTGTTGGCACCTAATCAAGCAGTAAACTCATCATTTAATGTTCTACTTAAAAATTAAGTCCATTAATGATACATTTTGACAATATATAACAAACAGCTGCCAACTTTTCAAGATTTTTTAAAGCCAAATATTTTTTTAACAGAACAGTTGGGAGGTATTAATGTGTTGTAAAGAGTTGTATCCAATAATACTTTAATAATTCTTATTAATTATCAGTTCATTATCAAACACACACACACAAACAATTGCAAATAGAATAGGAATACACTATATAAAACTTATAAGATAAAAAGAGTTAGTTAAATGACATAGTGAAATTTAAACTTACTTTCAAAAATGAGAATTTACTCAGAAGTTTGCCGACTCTTTCACAGTTTCTTCCTTCATTCAAGAAATCAAGTTCTACTGGTAAGTTTCTCTTGGTTTCTTCAGCCAACCAATTGTAGTTGAAGTCTGGAAAAACCCATCCCAGTGCATGGACTAAAAACTTAAAAAGACAAAATTTGAAAGCTAAAATTCAATCTCTACATATAGAAGAATGTATTTAAATAATCAACATATCCTGTTCCTTGAATATTGACTAACATTCAAAGTGACAAAATATGTAGTTGTATTCCAATTAAAAAAGTCAACAATTGTTATCACAAATCTATTTTAAATTTACCTATTTGTGCACTAAAAAATTACAGTCAAATCATAAAATGAAAATGTACGGCATACATTTTGTTAGAATAATGTAGATCAAAGTATGCTTCAAGAAACTGTGTGAAACAACAAAAGCTGTATATCATTGCCTCTTACCTCCATTGCCTCTTACCTCCATTGTTCTTATGTCCACGTAGGAGTGAGCTTTGACCTTGGGATGCTGAATTTTCACTGCGACCACATCACCGTTTGCCAGCTTTGCTTTGTGCACCTGGGCTAAGGATGCCGCCCCTAGCGGCACAGGATCAAAGTCAACAAATATTTCATCCGCCTGCACAGTGACACATAAAAAATACTAGAATTTAAAATGAAATGTCTCACACACACACACACAAAAACTCAAAGTTTCCTTCAATGATTTAATGTATTTTAAATAAGAACATGCAAGCTCTGTCTGAGCCTGACTCAAAAAGATGCAATACAAGTTTCCAGAAACATAAGATTCTAATAAAAAGGATTTACAAAACAATAAATCAAATATAATGTTTCATTATGTGACTTATGTGAAGTAAAAAAACAAAGAAATGGATAACAAATACATGGTAATAAATTATCAAATATTTGAAACCATTAGATTCACAAAATTTAGTTAAAAAAAACAACAAGAAATCTTAGCAATGGTATTCAATGTTTTCAGTAAAGCATTTTTTTTACCTAAGCTTTATAACTATTTGACTTATAAGTTTTATATACGTTCCTTCTAGATAGAAGATTATTACGTCCACAAGGCCGGAAACTCCTGCAGGAAGGCAGGGATTGGTCGGCAATAGGGATGGAACTCGTGACGTGTCAGTTGACAGTCTGGTTAACTAACCACAGGACCAACCGGCCTCTCAGAGGCATAAACATAAAGTGGTATATAAAGGGTTCTCTCATTTCTCACACATGAAAATTCACGACTGTTTCACAACCTTTTTAAAAACTAAAACTACAAAATTCATTGCTATAAACACTCAAACAAAACAGAAGATAACTTTGGAAGAAAAAATATATTCACATATTGAGGGTTCTTGTACCAAAGTCCATTAGAAAAAACGAAATTTAAGGAGGTTGAAAAAGGAGGTGACTAAAACTATGCAATGAAGCTACAGATTTTACATTTTGCCTAGCTTTGTTTCTGTCTTAAATATTTATCTGATTGGATAATTTTGCTTTGAATGTATTTATCATTTTATCAGAGAATAATATTGACTTAGGCAAGGACTGCTGCAAATAGTATAAAATAGGAAAAGTGTAAAATAAATAATTTTTTGGATGCTGCATTTGGTTTTTGTTTGCCTACAGTATTTTTTAAGGGGAAAATGTTTAACGCATTTCTTTAAAAATAGTGACCTCGGAGGACATTGCGAGCGGTGAGCGACTCACAAGAATCAGGTTTATGTTTTGATATAAAATAACTATTTGAAAGTTTGTATTCTCTTTAACTGATAAAATTAAGCAAAGTCTGTTTTATATATTGATAAAATATAGCCTGTCTTGGCCTATTTTGAAAAAATCGCAAATCCGCAAAATGTGTAGATTAGCATTGCATGCACTTGAATGAAAAACCCAGAATGTTGGCAAAAAGACAACCTAGAAAAACATTTTAAAAAACTAAGGCCATCTGTATCAAAAGCTTATGTAATATAACTTTCATTTCAAATTTTTTTATATATTTGTATGGCTGTCAGGCTATTTCTCCTGGCTAAAATGCAGAAATTCCTGGTTTTTACAGAAGTGATTTTTTTTCTTTTATTCCTGTCTAAATCCTGTTTTTCCTGGTTGTGTGAGAACCCTGTATATAAATGCTGAATAGATTAATTTAGAAATGAATTGTTAGATATCAACAACAAAAAACAATCACAAACCACAAAAAGCTTTTAGCAGCCCTTAAAGCAGTGGTTCTTAACCGAAGCTCCGCAGAGCACTGGTGCTCCGCGAGGTAGTTGCAAGTGCTCCGCGAAATTATGAAACTCAAAATTTAATGTTCACTCACTTACTTTATCTGATTGAGCTGAACAAATGCTTATACTTATAATAGGTAGTCCAAACGGGGAAAAATCGGACTTTTTGCCTATTTTTACTGTTTTTGTAACCAAGTTTTGACTCATTTATACTAATGCTACATAAATAAAATTTATATGTGATTAAAGTTGAAGCCTTTATCTAACAAAATATTTAACTTTTAAACTCATTAATTGTTTTTCAAAAAGTGTTTTGTGTGTTTGAATAGTGGGGGGTTGGGTCGTTTTGGCAGCGGCTTTCAAAACGGTTCTCCATCAATGGTAGGCTCATTAAAAGGGTTTGTGACTCTCGTCAAGAAAAGAAACGCCAATATTATATCTACTCACTGTTTTTTGCACAGAGAATCTCTGGTGTCCAAAACATTACCAGTAGCATTAAAACCTGTGCAAGACAAAGTTGTAAATATGGTAAACTTCATAAAATCGAGACCTTTGAAAATACGCGTCTTTAAAAATCTTTGCATCTCTATGAAAGCCAAGTACGAATCTTTGCTTTTGCATTCTGAAGTGAGATGGTTATCCAGGGGAAAAGTGTTACGTCGTTTTATTGTTGACCTTTTTCCAAAATGAAAATATGGATGATTTTGTGGAATATCTTCAAAATTACATTTGGTGTGCTAAATTGGCATATTTAGCTGATATTTTTGATTATTTAAATTGTGTTAATACCAGCCTTCAAGGAAGAAAAGAAAATTTTATAACATCGACCGACAAATTGACAGCCTTTCGGAAAAAAAGTTTTTTTTTTTTTTAAATCATTTGTTGGAGAAAAAGAAAGTAGATATCTTGCCTTCTCTTAATGATAACACTACCGACAAAATTTTTTCAGCAGTAACAGAGCATTTAACTTTATTAGAAGAAAAGATTGAATTTTATTTTCCATCAATAAACGTAGAAACATATGACTGGATACGTAATCCCTTTGCCACGGTTGATACATCAAATAGTAAGTTGTCATACCAAGAAGAAAAAGAATTAATCAACCTATCATCGGATCGTAGGCCTACACTTAAAATAAATTTTCCGAAATGGTTCTGGGGGAATTTTGGATCTTTGTGCAAGAAGAATACTCAGCTCTCTCCATGAAGGCACTTAAAATCTTGTTGCAATGTTCAAAATCATATTTGTGTGAACTCGGTTTCTCAATAGTCACCAACAAAAAAACTAAAAAACGAGCAACACTTACAAATTGGGATGAAGAATTGAGAGTAGCTATTTTTAAAATTAGACCTAATATCAGTGAAATTTGTAAAAACCGTCAAGCTCAGGTTTCACATTAAATCTTTTTATTTTTCTGAATTAAATTTTGCTCAATGTTATTTTTTTACTTATTAAATTTGTGTTTATTACAAATTTGTTTGTCATTTATAATTTTAAACTCTTATGTTATAATCTTTTATTTTCAATAAAAGTCGTACGTATGTGTATTTGTTTGTTTTTTTACTCCTTGATTTTGGTGCTCCCCAAATTTTAGTCATGATCAAAAGTGCTCCCCGACTTCAAAAGGTTAAGAACCCCTGCCTTAAAGATTTGATTGTAAATAAAACTGATATAACAGTATTTAAAAAAACAACTCACCGGTTTACCCAAATCTTCAGCAATGACTTTCAATAAGGAACTGAGATCTGACTGTGGCGCTTGATTGTGTAATACTTTCATGGCAGAGACGTATTCAACAGGTAGAAGGTAGTCTAAAGAGCCAATATGCTGGCCGACCTTGATGAACGCACCGCCATTCTTGCAGCACATGGTTCGTAACTTAATGGCAGAATCTTCATGGACCTATTTACAATGATATTGAAAAGAAAACAATGAGAAATTTTGAACATCAGACAGTTGTGTTCTGGCATAAAATCATTGCACTGAAGGCACAGGGTTCGAATCCTGGAGATGGTTAGGATTTTTTTTAAGGATCTGAAGTGTCAATTTTTGTTCAGAAGATGAGAATTCAAAGCCTAAGAATATTTTATTGATAGACAAAATAAATTCAGTAGACCAAATGTCAGTAGTTGAAATGTCGCAATCTACAAAGTGCCAGTGGACAAACTGTGGTGGTAGTTCAAGTGTCAATAGATGAACTGTTGCGGTAGATGAAGTGTCTTTAGATGAATTGCACTGGTCAATAAAATGTCAGTAGACCTACCGTCTGAATTATTTGTCGTAGACATAAAGTCTGTAAACAATTTGTCATGGAACTACTGTTCCCTCTAGGCACACAACTCGCCCAAGCATGTGCGCACACAAAACAACAAAGCGTACAAATTATTATTGCTGACAGTATTGTAAGTATTAAAAGTTTACCACTTCATATAGTTGCCTTTATATCATTATGTGGAGCAAAAAAAAATTAAATTACATTTCTGTCCAAAGTTGCACCCAGTATTCAAAACATTACAGAGAACATTGCCTAGAGCCCAGTGGTTTGCCTAGAGCCCATTGTTTGCTAGAACCCAGCAGGAAATGGGACAGGTGGTTTATATTTTTCACCAGATTCAAGGTCTTATGGACCAAATTGGTCAGATGCAACATGGCCAAAAAACTATTGTGTCGACAAAACATGTAACCAGTGAGACAGAACAGAGACGTTTTGGGTTGAAAAAAAATTTTCAGTTCCAATTTCTAATTAAAGTAAAAAATTCCCTTTGTTTTTCTATAAAACTGCAGGAAGTTATATATTTACCTTGTGAAGCGCCTCTGCATATTCAGGGTGTGACTTTTCATATTTATTAAATAAAATTCTGTAGTCAATAGCTATGTTTAAAGTCTGTAATAAAAATAATCCAATGATTGATAAGTTTCTAACATTTTTTCTAATTAAATGAAACACATTTATTTATGGGGCACACTGACCGAGTGGCAGAGCTTTTGACTGAAGATCCAATGATTCTGGGTTTGAATCCTGGTGCAGGCTAGGGGTGTCCCTGAGTCTACCCAGCTCTGATGGGTACCTGATACTAAGTAAAGGTGGCTGGGCATTGTGCTAGCCTCACATCCCCTAGTATGTCATGGCCACAGAAACTGGTGAACGCTACTTCACCAGCCCTATGATCAGTTTGATCCAAAAGGTACTTTACTTTTACAACTCATTTATTCCACTTCTTTTCAACCAGTGTTTATTAACTGGATGGGTATGAAAAATAATACATTTAAATTCTAGAGTTGATGCATTCTAACAAAGGTAATATGTAACACTTTTTGGACACTCTATCAATTATGTCAACATTTCTAATCATCAGTTTACACAAAATAAGTAATTCCATGGGGAGGCAGGTCAAAGCCCTTCATGTAATGTAGCTCCACAGATGTGGATTGACTTACAATGTGACTTACCGTGACAGCTGCTCGACCAAATCGAATCACCCCGAGTGAGGTGAAATCAAAGTCATCATTCTTACTGGTCACGTACCAGGTACCACCACCCAAAGCAACTGCTCCGAGAACTTTAGCCAGCCTTTTTACATGCAACATGAATACCTTGAAAGTAGTGAAGAAAGAAAAAAACAATTGAGCAAAAATTTGCAGAACTGCAGTACTATTTCTCCATCATCTGTATTATAGTTTTTATCACTATCTTTCCAATAGTTTTTTTTAAATATTGACTCTATTTCAAGAGTTTAAAAAAGTTATGTTTATGTTTATAGTATAATAATAATAATTGTTTTTATATAGCGCTTCTATCATGCTTTTATCATGCTAAGTGCACTGTAGTAGATTATTACGTCCACTAGGCCCAAAACTCCTGCAAGGCAACATGGTTAGATTGGTGGCAGGGATAGAACCTGTGACGTGTCAGTTGGTTTTTGGTTGACAGTCCGGTGAACTAACCGCAGGACGAGCGGGCATGGAAGAAAGGACTTTCAGTATGAATGACAAATAAATAGAATTGGTTAGAATTGGATTTCAAAAATCAATAATCTATTTAAAATTTATATCTACACGCAATGACGTTAATTGAAAGTGTCAGATTTATTGGTCCATAGCAGTAGATCTACCAAAAGCTTTTTATAGGCCTTATGTAAATTGTAGGTCTAGGCATATCCTAGTAATTCTATCTCGTACAAATACTAATACGAGTGACACTTGTAACTTAGGCTAATGACAGCATAGTGCTTTTTTTCAATCTGTTTAAAAACTAAAGTTTAGGTAAAAAGTATGACCTATATACCAGTATGGGCAAATCCCAAAAGACCTGCTATATGCTGAGCTCGCTGAAGGCAAGAGAGCTACTGGCTGCCCCCAACTCAGGTTCAAGGACGTCTGCAAACGTGACCTAAAGGCTATAGATGTAGAGGTCGGAAACTGGGAGAACCTCGCTCAGCACAGAAGTAGTTGGAGAGGCACCTTACACATTGGTATAAATGCGGCAGAGGGCAAACTTCGCCTTATGGCGGAGGCTAAAAGAGCAGCAAAGAAAAGTAAAGAACACAGGCTGCCCCTAACAATCTCCAACGGTCCAGCTGTCAAGTGCCAGAGATGCGACAGAGCCTGTCTCTCAAGAATAGGTCTCCGCAGACACGGTCAATTTTGCACGGCTGGCCAAATCACAGGAGCGCAAATCTAATCGTCTTTGGAGACTATGGAGCCAATGATATGCCAGTAGGCCTATATACTGTAGGCCTATATCTTGATTATTCTATGTATAGACCAATAATTATTTATCATGCAGGCCACTACAGGCCAGACCTTCCACCTATATAATCATATAAAAAAGTAAGAGTAAGAATTAATGAATAGATCAGTTGACCTTATTACTTCTTATATAATTAAAATGATAAAATACAAGTTAATATAACTTTTCCCCCATTGCCATTAGCCTCATTAGGCTATAGTCTATAGAATTATAGAAATTATAGGCCTAATTTTTTAATAATGAACTTTAATAAGTCTGATATATTAATTATGATAATTAAATTATATATTTTAGTTAATAATTTCATTTATTATAATAGGCTTAGGCTATTAGTTAGGCTACAACTGTATGTAAACAGTAAGTCATGTTACTCATGTTACACTCATGTAGCTTAGGCATATAGGAATATAGGTGATATAGCCTACCATAAGGCTACATAAGTTATAATTGTTATAAATCTAGTTTTCCTAATTAATCATTAGTAGGCTTAATGATAATGATAATGACATTACCGTGAGTGATGTGAGTTTGCCGACCTTCAGCTTTTTGAACAGTTTAGGTTTAGGCCTACCGGGCTACCACCCTTCTATACTATACTATTCACTATTCTAAACTCTAAATTAAACTAATTTTATACTATAAAAAAATACTAACTATAGTTATAGGTTATAGGATAGGGCCTACCTGCCTAATCTGTAATCTAGATTATCTAGACAATCTAGTCTAGATTACTTATTAGATTATCTTAGAAAGATAAGAAGGCATTTACATTTTTTGCATGATGCCCAAAGATGCGTCCGTGAATGGAAATCGACGAGACTCGTGGATCTGAATAATTAACAATGTAATAACTGTTGTATAATTAATTATTCATATATTTTTGTTATCGATTGGCAAAAGTTTATCCTTCATGGTTCATGGTAGATAACTCCAAGATAACAACCTGCTACAAAGGTATTTCAAACTTTTTTCTATTACTACTATTAGTAAGAAATGAAGAGCTTCACAGCTGTGACCTGCAGACCAGGCGTAAATGCTACAGCAGTGGTTCTCAACCTTTTAAATGCCGCGACCCTTTTATACAGCTTTTCACGCTATAGCGACCTCCAACCATAAACTTTTTTTCGTCGCTACCTTATAACTGTAATGTGCTAGTGTTATAAAATGTATGTAAATATCTCATATGGAGGATGTATTTTCAGTGTTACAAATTGAACATAATTAAATCCCAGATTATAATCACAAAAATCCACAAAACAACCCAAAGATTGATGCTTAAGCTACTACAAACTCTCCCGCCAATTTCAACACATCATCTTCAGACTAAGGACTGGTCACAAAGGCTAAAGCAACACATGTTCCGCAAACTACTAATCGGAGCAAGCGAAATGTGCCCCTGCGTAACAGCTCCCGGAAATGCGGAGCATGTCCTTCAGACCTGCCCTCGGTATCATTCTACCCGGTCAGCTATTTGGCCCCTGGAGACTACCTTCAAAGACATACACTTCGGTGGACTAGAGCAACTGACCGCCACGGCGCAGTTCATTACAACTATCGGACTTGTCTGAATCCTCCCTATCATTACTAAAAAAGTAAAGTATCCCGTCGGACCAAGATGATCCATAGGGCCGGTGAAGCAGCGTTCACCAGTTTCCGTGGCCACGGCATACTAGGTGATTGTGTGGCCAGCACTATGCACAGCCGCCTTTACTTTACCCCAACTAATGTCAGGTACCCATCAGAGCTGTTTAGACTCAGGGACACCCTCAAATCCTGGGAAAAAATCCTAGCCTGCACCAGGATTTGAACCTAGGACTCTTGGATCGCCAGTCGAACGCGCTGCCGCTCGGCTACCGTGCCCCATATCATTACTATCATAACATATTGTAGAGAAATTAGTTTTTAATACATTAAATGCACTTCTCTTGTGTTGCCTCGGAAACATCTTCAAATTTGACTGCGCATGACCATCTTTTAAGTGCAAATGAATTGTCAGATAAATTTGAAAGGTTCGATAAAATTTCATCTCCAAGCATGTGCAAGTGTTCTTTCACAAAAATCATTATCGTAAAAATCATTATCGTAATCCTTTTATCTGGTTTAATGTCATGTTCCTCAAAGAAAGCAGATAAGTTAAGCAACATGTAGGCCTACATTTTATTTAGGCCTACATCCAATTTTGTATGCCAAAGCTATAGGCCTAGTTTTATTTGGAATGATCCGAACTTTTCAGACAAATTAAGGTTTGTTACAGGTAAGGGGAGGGGCACCAGTAGCGTAGCCAGGAGGGGGGGAGCAGGGGGAGCGGCTGCTCCCCCTACGACCATTTTCGAAAAAAAAGGGCCTTTTCGGGAAAAAATAATGTAATAATTTTAACAAGCCATGTAGCACAATTTATACTGTTTCTAATATTTATTTATTTTTAAATTGCATTTCAACCATTTCATTTGTCACAATATGATTAATGAGCCTTGTTAGATCTAGTTAATTTTAGTTTAATTTAATTTGATACGAAGTTTAGGTCACACTCTAGCAGGGGTCGGCAACCTTTTGCTAATGGTGTGCCAAGCTAGGATTTCTAAATCATTCAGCGTGCCAACAGCCTAAAAGTTAACCTGCTCTATTATACTTGTTTTCTTATAAGACAAGTAAGTAATTTAAATCCGTAGCTAGACAAAGGTCAAAAGCAAAGGAACTCTCTAGAGAAAATCGTTAAAGCGTTTTATATTTAATTTAAAAAAATAATGTGTTTGTGATTATCATCCTTTTTATTAGCATGTATACCAAATAGAAAATTATATTACCAAACTTTCACATTTATGGTAACTATTTTGTAAATGTTATCATTTAGTTGTCAAGATACATATCTATCAACTGATAATATTGATTATAATATTTTGTTCTCAATTTAACTGAGATATGTTCTTTAATTTATTGACAACAGGCTTTTGCATATAAATGACGTTTAGCGGAATTGATACAAATTAATCATACAAACTGGGTAGTTAATGTAATGTTCAAAAAATGTGCATAATATATTATATAAGTCAGATAATATTTATAAAATTTTCAACTACTTTTTGACAGTTTGGTCATTATAAATTTATAATGTATAGGCTATTTAGTCTTTTACAAAATACAAATAAAAAAACCATAATATTAGAAATATTATCGGAAATAAATTTAGCTAATTAAATTAAAGATTCTAAATTTGATTCAATAGTGATGCCAAACAAGTAATGTTTTGTAATATAACAAATATTACTGACTCATTATTATTTCTTTACATAAACTAGCGTTGTGATATTCATTACAAGATTTAATTATTAAAGGTATAAAATTAATTTACGTTAAATTGTTGTAAGTAAACATTTCTTGCATTTATTATTTGTCCATTCAACCTTGAGGAGTTTATCTCTTAAACAATTTGGCACATTTCGATGCCCATTTTATTAAAGGTTTAAAATTCAACTGGCTACGTTTTCAAATCGCCAATATCCTTACACTTAATAAGTATCTACATCTAAGAAGGTCGTATTAAGATTTAAGCCAGTTATGCTTGATTAGGTATGAAAAAATCAATTTGAAAGTCTTGAAACTCCGCTTTGAGTGCTTCGATGTGCTTCTCAAAAAGCCCAACAATCTATCTTAATATATGCCTTTGTACAGGGAAGTACATAATATAGTTAAATGTTGTGAAATTGATTTCACTAAATATAAATATTACTGAAAATTTTTTTTTTTGTTGTTTTCATCAATAATAAATCACCTCTTGGAGGTCTCTCGCGTGACATTGAAAATTGCTCTGCGTGCCAATTTTGGCACCCGTGGTTTAGGTTGCCGACCCCTTTTCTAGTGGATGCCAGGTCATAAGCAGGAACTTAGAGTGGACAGGAATGGCCATACGGTGATGTATCAGTGGTGCGTGGACACAGCAGAGTTAGTTCTCCGAGCCCCAAAAGAGTACGCTCGCTCTCATTCTAAAAAAAAGCTGGGGTTTAAGTCTGGTGTACTCACCGAAAAGTAATAATGTGACTTAAGGCGCGCTGGCTTTCTCCTTCTCGGCCGTATACGTTAGTAATCGAAAACATGGTTACAATAACTTCGAAAAAAAAAAGATACCCACATAATTTAAAAGAAAGAAGAAAAGAAGAGAAATAACTTGTTTTAAAGAAATTCCGTTTGCTAAGGATATAACCAACGGGCGTGGTGTTTTAATAGCTGAGAGGAAAAAAAAAAGAATAGAGCGTTCCTATAACGTATCATATTATGTAATTGACACATAGATACAGTAAATAAAAATGTTGAAACTCTATTTTTTTTTAAATCTCTTAAAAAATGTCTATATTGGCGATTTATCTCGTCTTTCAAAATTAAAACGAAGAAGAATTAAGTCCTATAGAAGCATTCGCATTGGTTCTATAAATATTTTTCGACACTAGATACTCATCTCGAAAATGAGCAGTAGATGCAATCAATTTAGCAGAAATTCCCATCACTAATAGTTGCTAGTAAAAATCGTGAATGGTTAAAAAAAAATACTGCACTATTATACAGTGTGTGTATCCTGAGGCACATTATTTTCTCATAACACTTGATACGTACGAATTCTTAGTTCTTCTATTCTGGAAAAAATTCTAAAAGTGGGGCCTTTTTCCTAAAAGTTCGCTCCCCTTAGCGTCATAACCTCAAAGTCAAATGATATCAATCCTCTGCTCCGATCTCTGCACTGGCTACCCATCAACAACCGGATCTCATATAAGCTGGCTTCCCTCTGTTATAGGTGCCTGAATAACTGCGCCCCGGATTATCTTCGCTCTTGTATGGAGCTCTACACCCAGTCCCGCCCACTTCGTTCGGCATCTGACGCGCTTACTCTGCGGATCCCTCGTGTGAGGCTAGTGTCCGCTGGCGAACGTTCATTTTCCTACGCAGGACCGTCCGCTTGGAATCACCTCCCACTACAGCTTCGCCAGAGCCCTAGCTATGACACCTTCAGGAGCCGGCTGAAGACTCACCTATTTCGTCAGCAGAATTAGCGTATTACTATATATTTCGTTGTCTGTCTGTATTCTGTAACTGTCGTCTGCGCATAGAACTGTCACCAACGGGATATGCGCTATATAAGCACCGTTATTATTTATTTATTTATTTATTTATAACCTGGCTACGCCACTGAGGGGCACGCGATAGGATATTCTTTTCACATCGTCAGTTGATCATACACACATATATATATGCGGGGCCTCTGCAAGACATTCTAATGCACCGATACCGTATATCTTAACCTATCTTATATTTGTATTTTAAATGATGTTAAGTTACTGGTTTTCCTGGTTTGTTCGCAGGCAACCCATTCCATGCCCGGATGCCACTCGGGAAGTCAAAGTAGCCTAATATTAGCTGTATTATGTATGTTAAATAAGAAATCCCCTGGAAAGGATGGCATCTGCAATGAGATGATCAAACACTTGGGACCAGGTGCCAGGGAAAAGCTATTAGAACTCTACAATCAATCGTGGAATTCGGGCAGCTTTCCTATTGCCTGGAAAGAGGCAATAATCATCCCCATCCCAAAAAAGCAAAAGGACCCCAAACAAAAAGACAGCTACAGACCAATCAGCTTACTGAGCTGCCTGGGAAAGACACTGGAAAGGATGATCAACAAAAGGCTTATGTGGCACCTAGAATCAAATAACATAATCATCAAAGAACAATCAGCCTTCAGGAAAAACAGAAGTACAGAAGATCAGCTAATTCACCTAACTCAATCCATTGAAAATGCCTTTCAAATGAAAGAAAAAGTGGTAGCCACATTTATAGACCTCTCCAAGGCGTTCGATAGGGTCTGGAAGAAAGGGCTGCTAGTTAAGCTCCTAAATGCAGGCATAACAGGTAAAATGTTTGACTGGCTAAGCAACCATCTCAGTCACAAAACTGCCAGGGTAAAGCTCCAAAACAATCTGAGCCACTTAGTCAAAATTAGGGAAGGAGTCCCACAAGGAGGCGTTGTCTCCCCAACCCTCTTTAACATTTTCATTAATGATATAGTAGACAACATACCACTCAAAATCAATCGAGCACTTCATGCAGATGACCTCACACTATGGAATGCCTCAGAATCTCTACCAGCTGCCTCAATAAGGATGCAAGAAGCCCTAAACAAAATAGGCAAATGGGCTGTAGATTGGGGTGTGACAATAAACTGCTCCAAGACTGTTGCAACTTGCTTTTCGCTCTCCACAAACAAAGAGACACTCCAGCTAAAAATTAACAACAAAATCATTCCCCAAGAAGACACGCCCACATATCTAGGCATCAAACTAGACAAAAGACTGACATGGAACACACACATCAAGGAAACAGAGAGCCGGGCTACCAGGAGGTTGGCAGTAATGAAAAAGCTGTCAGGGACAGACTGGGGAGCTAACAGCAAAATCCTCAAACAAGTATACACTGGATATGTCAGACCGATAATGGAATATGGATCAGCTACCTGGAGTACCGCCTCCAAAAGCAACACACACAGGCTCAGCACCGTACAAAATGCAGGTATGCGCATCATCACAGGAGGACTAAAAACTACACCCATTACAGCACTAGAAACAACCTCAAACCTTGCCCCTCTAGACAAAAGACGGGAAGGAAAGATCCTAACTCATCACGCCAAAATACAAAGAATGGCCAGTCTGCCTGTGCACAACATACTCCAGGCAAGAACCAAAAACAGACTCAAAAGATCCAGCTTCAATCACATGTCAAGACAACTAGCCAAAGCACACTCAGATGAACTCCCCAACACACCTGACATCTATGAACCCGTACAACTCACAGAAGAATGGAACAGTCCACACCACAACATATTCTTCTTCAAGGAAGTTCCAGGAATCAACATCAAAGAGGGGCTATCAAAGGTCACACAGAGATCCCTCACAGCGGACATGCTAGAGAGAGAATACAGCTCAAACAAATGGACCCATATCTATACCGATGGCTCTACAAATCCTAACACCAAAATTGGAGGAAGCGGAATAGTTATCTCACACCCAAATGGACACACCACCTCTCACTCCCTCCCAGCTGGCTTTCCAACCACCAACCATAAAGCAGAACTCATCGCCATTCGGGAAGCCACGAGCCTGATCAACAAGCTTACCCCACCTGCCGGTCATATTGTCATACTCACAGACAGCAAATCCTGCATAGAGGGACTGATATCCCCAAGGGATCACCTCGAGAGGGAGACACTGGACAGACTGAGTACTCTCTCACTACAGAGTGCCCTAGCGGTCCAGTGGATACCCTCACATTGTGGACTGCCGGGAAACGAGGAGGCAGATGAGCTGGCCAGGCTCGGAAGAGATGCCCCACAGGATATCAACCACACACACCGCATCTCCTACTGCGAGGCAAAGGACATAATCAAAGACATGTACAAGAGAAAATGGACTGAACAACACAATCCCCCAACAGGAGACGACTGGCCACACCTTACCAGATATGAGCAGACCACCATACTCTGACTAAGGACAGGACACAACAGACTATTAGACCACCAGCACCGAATCGGCTTAAGTCACACCCCTGAGTGCCCTTGTGGAACTGGACTCCAGAATGCAGAGCACATCCTGCAATGGTGCCCACTCCACAGAGAGGCCCGTAACCAGGCCTGGCCTCAGGGAGCCACCATGGAGGAAAAGCTCTGGGGCCCAAAGCCATTCCTACAGACAACAGCCAGGTTTGTCAGAGAAACAGGACTGCCAGTCTGACACAGCAAAGGAAAGCTAAATGGAACGCAGAAGAAGATGTTTAGCTTTTAACATTGTGAACTTTCATAAATTTACCACGACAAAAAAAACATGCGTCTCTCAACCGTCGATCATTAATAATTTGACTCAATCGAATTCACACCTTACTGCTTTCACTGGCCCCAGCTGTGCGAGATTTTCATCTTCAATGCTCAGACCTAATTACTAATAGTCATCATAGGACACGGTGGCCGAGCAACAGCGTGTTCAGCTCGCGTACCGAAAGTCCTTAGTTCGAACCGTGGTGTAGGCTAGGATTTTTTTCCCGGGTCTGGAGGGCGTCCCAACCTTACATAGTGTTGGCCACACAATCACCTAATATGGCGTGGCCATTGAAACTGGTGAACGCTGCTTCACCATACCCTGTGGATTAATTTGTTCAGACGGGATACTTTACTTTTATTGTGAACCACCCATGCAATGCAAACATTAACCAAGACAACAAATGTTCACTTCAACACTTTTATTCTAATATAATCATGTTAATCTCACAGCATAGTTGAACAACTATAAAGCATTATAAAACATTTCAAATTACAGTTAACATCAAAAGTATTTAGTTCCGAGTTGAACTAGGGCTGGGGGGAGAGAACCGTTGGTAATATGTTTATTGGTTTACATTTCTTTGATTCAGCACTGAACTGATTCATGAATCAATCATAAATATTTTGTTTTATCTCCCTTTGAGTTTGAAAATTACCCTCCCTAAATATAACATATATGCACATCTAAACAAAATGTGATAAAAAGGGAAAACATTAAGTAGCTTCATTTATAGTCAGCTACAATCTAGCTAAAGCAGTAGTCAGCTGACAGGCTTTACCTGTTTGAATTATATCATTAGTAAAGATGCAATTATCATCTGTACAGAAGAAGAAACAGTAACATAAATGATACAGGGGTCCTAAAGAATATTGAATCTATTTGAGTGAATTGTAACATTCATTTGATAATGTTTATTTTGAGTTGCTGTGATATTTTACTGTAAAACTTCAGATATTTATTAACCTATGTTACAGGCTCTGTAAGGGTTGGACAGAGGTTTAGCAAGGGAACTTGTGTTATTGTTGGTCCTATCAATGACGCGCTTCCACTCCCTCTTATGGGATTACATAAAACAACCCTCCCAGCCAAGTGAGTGCTATTGCATCCACTGAACCAGCTTTGGTTTAGTCATGACTCCGGGATATTTGGATGTTTATACTTGGACTCGGTGAAATACAGATGTCAGATCTAATGGTTTCAACACTTAAAAAAAAACAGACTTTGGGGCACTTTTCTACCCACTTTCAATACTTGGCAGGGAAACAAAATAATCATCACCTGATAATACAGTTTACTTCAGAAATAACAATAATAGAATAATCTATCACAGAACATCGGAATATTGAACTCTCTAGACACGCAGCCAACGGACGCACGTCTTCACTGCATGCGAGTTATAAATGAACAGAACTGAACAGATTATGAGCAAAGTATTATAGGGTGAAAAAAGTAATAGAGGCCCTAGGATGTAGCAAAAAATCAACAACAATAACAACATTTGGATCTATTTCACTATAAAGTGAATTTTAAAATTTATAAAATGTATAAAGATATAAATTTTTATATGTACAAAACAAAGTTTTCAAATGACTGAAAATATATTATGGCCAGCAAGTTGTAAGCTAATAAACTATGATATAATATATATGTAGCCATTTACTGTAATCTATTTTTAAAATAAAGTACAATACAATGGAAATAAGTTATAATTAATCATTACTTGTATTAACATGTAAAGTAAAACAAACAACAACACCTTACATAGTAGGGTTCCCAGATACCTTTTTATAAAATAAGAGACACTATACTAGAATACAAATATTAGAGACAATAACATCTTATCCCACCAAGAGGAAAATTACGGTATATTGTTTGCTATACAATCCTGATATTTATTTTATACTGTACAGGCTGATAAAATACCGGTTTAGAATCAAACATCTGGCAAACCCTAACGTAGCTCAAAATAATAAAAAAACAAGAAATTAAGACTCATTAAATGCTATGAATAGTAAATAGATGCTTTTAACGGAATATAATGTTGACAAACAATTTCTTTGATAAAAAATGTTCAAAAGAAAAAATAAAGAAAATAAGAGTTGGCAGCTGCACAGCACTAGCATATATATCACATGCCTGGTCTCGTTAAATATTCAGTGATCATTATATCAATTTAGTATCTAGTATAAACATTTATTTCAAGTCCAACTAGTGACAGTATTGATAACAATTTCTTACAATAATGAAGATGATTATAATATACAGTGTTTTTTTTTGGAATATTGTTAAATATTTTATTTAAAAAAAAAAAGTAAACTTGTTTCTTTACAAAGTGACACACACTTCTGCTGCTCATTGAATGGTCTGCTAATGGAGAAAAAGCAAAGCAAAGCTGGGGACGGGCGATTAGAGAAATAATATTTACTCTAAACAAAAATGTCTATATATCTACATGTGCCTCAAAACCAATAGAATTTTTTGTATATGAAAGTTTTAATAAAAACATCACTTTGTAAATATTGCTTTACAATAACATTTGTTACTAGAAAGTGTATGCAGGCCTATTTTGTACACTCTTCTAGAAATACAGCCTTTAAAAACAAAACTAAATCCTAAATCCCTTTGGACCATATTGATCATAGGGATGGTGAAGCAGAGCGCACCAGTTTCTGTCGCCACGGCATACTAGGGGATGTGTGGCCGGCACTATGCCCAGTGGCCTTTACTTCACCCCAACTAATGTCAGCTATGCATCAGAGCTGGGTAGACTCAGGGACAACCTACAGTCCCGGAGAAAAAATCCTAGTGTTCACCGGGAATTGAACCCAGAACCTTCGGAACGCCAGTCTAATGCGCTTCCGCTCGGCCACCGTGCCCACATAGATCCTAGATAGGGTTCCTACTAAACAGAATGAAAATTTAATGAAACAGTGAAAAACAATGACAGTAAAACACTTAACCAAGGTAAACCTGTCAAAATTTCTCACATGACAATTACATAGATACATATTATTATTAAAATATTAACAAAATGATTCAAGCGAAAACTATGACATTTCTAACCTGTTATTAGTGAGACTAAACTATGATGACAAAATGTTAAATGTTCAACACTCATTGACTTGCGGAATAAAAATACATGTCACTATCTACATCAGTACATAGATTATACACTTAAAGCCTTCAATGTACAGACACGTACATGTAAATATCGAAGGTTTATATATATATATATATATATATATAGTATAGTTAGTTTACACAATAGTTTTCTAATGGCTGGTGTTTGAAAGACTTTGTACCATATTTATTAGTGTACAACACAACGTAAAAGGCAACTCTCCAGTCAGTAGGTCTATAATATAAATTATAAATAAGGAAATAGTTGTTGACTTCTTAATAAAGAATAATTTGTGCTTAATATATCATATTTTATGCTATATATTTTCATATAAACCGAGTCTATATTATATAAATCCAAGGTTCATTGTTTATGTATATTAAGACTTCAACTGAATGCCAACAAGAAGACATACTAAAAATCCTTGTTATCATAAATTAATAAACTGTTTCAATGTATTAGTTCCGAGTCATTTCAGACTAGCTTTCTATCTATATTCATGGTTTCCTCAGATAAAAAATCAACAACTTGCCAGGAGGCGCTGAAGACTTTATGATGAAAATATGTGTCAAACTTTAAAAAAAAGCCAAAATTGAAATAATTTAAGCGACATTTAACCTTAATTATGCCAGTCGTGTTTAGCATCTTTGTTTCAAATATAATAAATAAACTCTTTTAACATTGAGCTGTTATTTCTTGCATCAAACACTAACAAATATGGTAAAAATAATGGGAAGGCGTTTTTATATCGTTAAAACCTTTCTTTAAAAAAAAAAAACAAAACATTTTTTCTTACATAAACAATATTAAAGTTTACTTTAAGATAACTTTACATCTAAAGTTCTCTAAAACTGTAATAGCCATATCAATAATTAATACATTTGAAACAAATATATACTCTATCTTACAATATAAAAATTGATTCCTGGAAAATAAATATTTGCATAAGTAATAATGTATATATATATATATATATATTCTGAGGTCTAATTTTTTTATATTTGTTCAATAGTTACATGAAAATACTGGATTACAGGAACATTTTTCTCAATCAAATGTTGCTTTTAAAAATTATATACACTATTTGTCTATATTTTAGACATAATTTAATCATACATATATATACAGATCAGTTTAGATTCTCTAATTAAATTTTGTTTACACATATATTATTTATTTATATATATTTATATATACCGTACACTCCCAGATAAGTTACACTTTTTTGGGGGGACAAAATGTAGAGGTGCGACTTATGCACCGGTGCGACTTATACGCGAGTATATACTGTATATATATATAAAGCTTTTCTAAACATGTTAAGAATAAAAAATTTAAACAAAGCGGAAAAACCCAATCTCATTCCGTGAGCACCATAAAGACCATTGTAATACTACTACACACAAATTAGAAAGAAAAAAACATTTGGCATGTAATTTTTTAAAACACTGCGTTACGCGAATCGCAAAGTTTTTGTTAATGTTTAAATGAGCAATGAGGAACTGTGAACCGAATATATTTAAGAGTCACATTATGAGAGGAGATAACCCTGTTTATTTACTTACATGTTGTAACAACTTGAAAATCAACATAGCTCTTTGTATCAGTAGAGACATTGAGACAAACACACTAGAACTGTCTAGCATATAGAAATGCAACTCTCATTATACATAGAGATTTTGAAACTTAAAAAAAAAAATTGGTTAAATTGTAACCACTGTTCATTAACAAGAATGTTACAGTTTACTTCTTCTTCCTGCTTTGAAGTAAATTCAAATAAAAAGATTATAAGTTACACTCATAAAAGAAGAAAATTGACAGAGCTTTGAAAACATTTGTTGAAAACCAAATTGAAAGTAATTTGCAACAAACATATGGCAAAACTACATCCACAACAGAAAGTGTGGGAGTGACGGCGGGTAGGAGAGAAGAAATGTTACTGATGAAGATATAAATGGCATGAGATTTAGAACCTCATTAGATATAGGCAGAGGGGGCTCTTGCAGAACGTGTTCACCATAAAGCCCGCGGAGCCATGGCTTTCCAACTACTTCCTGCACAATTTAGTTCTGGCCATTGCTACATCAAGCAGGCAAACCTTGCCAGGTTCGGGCCATATTTTGATTCAAGATGCCCCAACAGTTGGGAGTTGTAAGGAGACAGTGCACCAGATTTGCCCAACTTATGGCACAACAAGTTATGGACTCCAGTTTTCATTGATCTCTACACGCTTAGCTGCTCTACACTGAACCTGAAGAGTGGAAATATATGGAGCTAAACGATGACTGACACCATCTCTCAATACAACAAGTCTTGTACTGATACAGGACGGACGTTGGAGCCAAGATGACTCCCACAACCCTTGCCTGCATAACATGCATGGCCTGCTACCGCTTATCTTAACCCTGGCTCTATGAGAGAAATCTCAGTCGGTAGCGGAAACCCCAGTTGACTCTTGTACGGTGTCTCACTGGAATAGAATGTGGCAGTCATCTTAAGACTGATGGAGATGGCTAATAGAGAAGAAGTAAACAGAAATTCCTTAAGTAAAGTCAACTTGAAATAGGGTAGGGGAAATTATCTGAACATTTTCTAGGCTAGGGGAGATTATCTTATAAATTGTCAAACTTAAGAATTTAACTCTAGTGACAAGTCAGCTGCTTTTGACCTGCAGTTTATGGACATACTAAACTCTCAAAATAGAAATAAATATACTCAATTTTGTCCCCAATCAAATATAAAAAGTAATAATGATAATTAAAGAAATCCATATCAAACATTTATTGTTTGTCTAAATAATAATATTTGGATTATCTTTTTCTTAAATCTGAACTCATAAAGGTTCAAAGTTTTCGGTAAAAACAATGCAATAGATTCATCATTAGAGTTATAATATTGAGTTGTAGTGGCAGGAATTTTGAGTTTCAAAATTGTTTTCACATTAAAAAAAAACATTTTGAACCACAAGTGTAATAAATTAGTGAAACAGAGTAAATTGGTGAAAGCAAAGATTATCACAAAATTGTTCTTAATGAAAGGAAAGTTGGGTCAGTATTTTTCTCTAAACTTGACAAATTAAAGAATAGGCAAGAAACAGTTAATGGCAAGAAACAGGACGCAGCAGGAATAGAATGAAAAATGTAACAAACACAGAGAGAAGGAAACAGTGCAAACAATGTTCATCCAAGTCATTGGCTAGAGATTTAATCTTTGAAATGTACGCCTTCAATTGAAATCATAATCACTGCCTGACGAGATGGACTCGCGTCTCTCTCTCTCGAGCATCTGCTGATCGATCCGCTGATAGTTGTCATTGCTGAGCTCCCCTGTCAAAAGTTTCTGCAGGAATGGAGTGCTACGCTTGGCCCTGCTCTCGTCGTCGGCGGAGTGGCAGCTCTCGTCGTGGCTCGAGAACCCGCGAAGGAATTTCTCAAGCTCAGACATGGTTGGAGATGAGGAGAGCGAGGTCGTCCCAGACGTGTCGCTCTGACAAGGGGATGATGACGGCGACCTAGTATTTGTAGCTTGGGCTGCGGATGGGTAAAGAATGGTGTCTGATGGACTTCGTTCAAATTCTGGATACACTTCACCCGGTTCATTGTCTGTCTGGAGGCCGATACTTTTGGACCGCCTAGACCGGTGATTATCCTTTTTCATTATCATGACAGAGATTGGGTGGGTAGAGGAGAGGTCACTGTAAGAGATACTTGTTGACCTCGGGGAGCTGGGGTAACTGTGCCCACTGGAGGAGGAGGATGACCTGGGGGAGTTGGGGCCGGATTTTTGCTTGCCCACGGATCCCCTGCTGACCTTATGGACAGTGGACACATCAGGGTTAAGCCGTGGAGATAAAACTGATCCGGGTGTTTTGCTGCTCGAGTGGGCAGCGTGAACTGAAGGGGACTTGGGGCTGGCAGGGCTCATAGAGATGCTTGCCGTATAGAAGTGATCAAACAAGATGGCGTCAATGTGATCGGAAGTGCTCAATGGGCTGGCAGCGTTCTGGAATGATTTAGAGGGCGACCTATTACCAGATGACCTCATGCTACTGGCGCATGGCACTTTGAATACACGGTTGACTTGCTGGCCGTTGTCCATAGACATTTTCTGGCCGTTGTCCATAGACATTTTCTGAAGTCCATTGACTTTGGTGATTAGCACATCAGGTTCATCTAGAACTGACTTGCTCTCCGGTGGAGACTGTTGAAAAGTTCTAATATTACCAAAAGGGATTTGTTCAATAAGTTTGTCAACATCTGGGGATGTGACTGCAGCCCTGAGCAGACTCATTTTGCCAGATTCTGTAGCTACAGCACTGGGTGATTTGTAAACATTGCCATCTGCTTTGGTTAGAATAGATATCGTGTTCTGACCAAGACAGCGGTCTACGGTGGGTGAATCATTGAAGTTGTCACGTTTTCCCAACAATGAGGTAGAGAGCGTTGACTCCAACAAGGAAATCTGCTTGCTTCCAGCAAAGCTTGAGGAGGTGCTGGACCTCGGCTGCGCAGGTGATGCAATCAGAGAGTAAAGGTTATCTTCAAACGATGTGCTGTCATTCAAGTCAGACAGCAGAGCCTCTGCCTGGTCAGGGCCCAGGCTGGCGCAGTATTCAACGGCCAGATCCAGGAGGTCGTCTGGCAGGTTCATCTCCTCATTAGAGGAGCTGGACGCCACAGGCGAATCAAATGATGCCTGGGAGGTGTCCGCCTGACCAGCTCTCAGCTTCTGTGCAGACAGAGGAAGCGGCAACTCTTTCGTGGGCTTGCGTTGTTGCGATCCGTCCTTGCCAAAGATAAAATGACTCCCAAGATGAGATTTGGGAAGTGGGAGCTCGGTGGATTTGATTGGCTTGTTACCTCTCAGCCTAGGATTGACAGAATGCTTGGAAGAGTTGCGTGAAACTCTCTGCTTTTTCAGTTCATTTTTCTTCCTGAGAGCTTCCTCCATTATCCACTCTTTATATGTTAAGGGACCCTGAATAGCCTGCCCTTCCTTGTCTAATAAACTTCTCAGAAGTGATGGTTTCCCAGAGGTGTCGCTGTCTGAGGACGACTCATTGGACACCCAACCCACGGAGGTTGTTTTGGTAATAGACTGAGAGAAATCCTCATCCGTGGAGAAGCCCAGCTGCTCTGTGAATGGAATGGTTTGAGAATGGACATTGTCATTTAGTGGCATCATAGAGTCACAGTTTGGCGAGATAATGCCTAGGAAAGTGTCTAGCTCCTTCATGTTGGCACATGAAAATGTCGTGTCGCTAGAGCTCAATACCGATGACATGACCTCCACCTTCTCTGACAATTGCTCCTCCCCTCCAGGGGTCAGTGACAGCATGGGCATGTCAGTGAGGTCCTTGGGGCAAAGATCATCCTCCATCATGTAGGAGTCAGGATCGGTCAGCTCACTTAAAAACGGATCCGAATTGCCATCAGTCATGACGGAAGAAACATCATCACTGGCAGTGCTGTTAAAAAGTGTGTCGACACTGCTGGTTTGTACAGTGGGGGCAGACATGATGGAAGTAACTCCATTCTTGCCAGTAGAGTTGAATGCCCGACTGGAGAATGCTGACCTGGCTGGGTCTTGAGATTCTGAAAGTGTAGTGAAGTGTTTAGAGCCGTTGCTTTTGTCTTGGGATAAGAAAACATCTTTCAATATACTGACATTAGCTTTGTGTGATGAAGTAGTCCCAGGCATGCTACGCACTGTGACCTTTTGTGCTGGGGCGGGTGCTTCACCAGTGCTGCTACTTTTGAGCAGAGAGAACAGTTTACTGGAGGAGAAAGGATTCTGTGAGCTGGTTGGGACAAACTTTGGTGACTCATTCACAGAGCCTGGAGATTGTGCGACTAAAGATTTGGCAGGCAGAATGTTCGGTAAGACGGAAATATTTCCCGCTGGCCGCCTGCTGAATGTGTTGGTTGTAGTCTTGATGTAGACGTTGGTCAAAGATTGATCACATGATACTGGCGCTATATTGGGAGTGCAATCCATCATATCCAGGAAATCAAACTGCTTGTAGCCATCAAACGAGCCAGAAGGATCCTGATTCTCAGAAAACATCACTTGCTGGCTCATCTGTCCGTTGAAGCTCTGGTCATCCACGGATGGCGCCATCTGCAGCTCTAGAGGTGTCTTGGACGAATGGGCATCACAGCTAACTTCCAGCATGTCGCTGAAGCTGACGGTGAGGTCCTCGGACGTCGGGAGGAGGAATTCATCTAGAGTTGTGATTCTTGGGTCATCCAGCTGGGACTGAGATGTAAAAATCTGATCATAACGAGGAATCCTGTCCAAGTCCGTTTGTTTGCTGTTCTCCGTAGAAATGTCTTGACTTACAGTGACACTTGTATGTAAGCTGACATTGCCAGCGGTGGTCCTGATAGGAACTGGCACGCCCATCTTGACCATCAACTTGGTAGAGTTCCTCTTCTTGCGGGGCCGGGCGTACGGATTGTTTGAGACATCCACCGGCTGTGTGCTGAGCACCTGGTTTACCAAAGATTCCCCATCTTCTTCTTCTTGGTTGCCGTAAATAGACAGGCTGCGTGGCTTGGAACCTTGGCCGTCACATGCTGGCAGATCAGTCTCCAAGCTGAAGCCCAAACATTTCATGTCCATAAATTCTTTACATTCTTCTGCTAGTTTCTTTTTGGCTTCTTGCTCGCTGAGAAAAAAAAAAAGAAGTAAAATTGACTGATAGCGAAGGTTGTCCCAAAGATATATGTTCAGAGAAAAGCTAAGAAATGATGCAACAACACACTTAAACTGTGTCACTGTGCAAACTTTCCGCTCTCAAGATCTTAAAGTAAAGTACCCCGTCGGACCAAATTGACCCATTGGGCCGGTGAAAACAGCGCTCACAAGATTGTGTGGCCAGCACAATGCCCACCCTCCAGAACTGAGAACAAATCCTAGCCTTCACCAGGACTCAAGCTCAGGACCTTTCGTACGCCAACTGAGAACAAATACTAGCCTTCACCAGGACTCAAGCCCAGGACCTTTGGTATGCCAACTGAGAACAAATCCTAGCCTTCACCAGGACAAGACCAGGACCTTTTGTACGCCAACTGAGAACAAATCCTAGCCTTCACCAGGACTCAAGCCCAGGACCTTTCGTACGCCAACTGAGAACAAATCCTAGCCTTCACTAGGACTCAAGCCCAGGACCTTTCATACGCCAACTGAGAACTAATCCTAGCCTTCACCAGGACTCAAGCCCAGGACCTTTCGTACGCCAACTGAGAACAAATACTAGCCTTCACCAGGACTCAAGCCCAGGACCTTTGGTACGCCAACTGAGAACAAATCCTAGCCTTCACCAGGACAAGACCAGGACCTTTTGTACGCCAACTGAGAACAAATCCTAGCCTTCACCAGGACTCAAGCCCAGGACCTTTCATACGCCAACTGAGAACAAATCCTAGCCTTCACCAGGACTCAAGCCCAGGACCTTTTGTACGCCAACTGAGAACAAATCCTAGCCTTCACCAGGACTCAAGCCCAGGACCTTTTGTACGCCAACTGAGAACAAATCCTAGCCTTCACTAGGACTCAAGCCCAGGACCTTTCATACGCCAACTGAGAACAAATCCTAGCCTTCACCAGGACTCAAGCCCAGGACCTTTCGTACGCCAACTGAGAACAAATACTAGCCTTCACCAGGACTCAAGCCCAGGACCTTTGGTAGGCCAACTGAGAACAAATCCTAGCCTTCACCAGGACAAGACCAGGACCTTTTGTACGCCAACTGAGAACAAATCCTAGCCTTCACCAGGACTCAAGCCCAGGACCTTTCATACGCCAACTGAGAACAAATCCTAGCCTTCACCAGGACTCAAGCCCAGGACCTTTTGTACGCCAACTGAGAACAAATCCTAGCCTTCACCAGGACTCAAGACCAGGACCTTTCGTACGCCAACTGAGAACAAATCCTAGCCTTCACCAGGATTCAAACCCAGGATCTTTGGTACGCCAGACGAACGCGCTGCCACTCGACCACTATGCCCCCCCTGAAGAGTGCTTTACATTTATCCAGTTTTTATCTGTAATCTGAATAAATAAATTTCCTAATTCCATTTTTAAAACAAATTTTCTCAGAACTGACATTTTGTGACTTGTGCGCTTCAATTAATAGCAGTATGTGTGAAATATCTTCATGTCTAATGGTGTATATAATCTGTCCAAATATTTTAAAAACAATTGTTGGTAGACTTTTTTAAAAAAGGCCTAATTAAAGGAATAAAAAAAAATAACAAAAACGATGACTCCTTTACTGAACCACTTGTAATGACATTTTCTTCACATTTAAAATGAAGTGGGTTTTATTTTACATTGTTTTGTCCATTTCTAGCAAAACTCACAAAACTTTCCATAACCTTGGTCAATTTTCCCAAACTTGCTTACCCCCGAATGAGCCCCGTTATAAAATCGTGCCAAACATTCATCTAATTGCACAAAAATGTATTTCAAACCAGGAACATGTGGACATCAGGTTAGCCCATAGTTGGCCGATGAGCACAGTGGCCTTGCGGCAGGCCATTTAGATCGGCACTATGTGAAGTTTTTTATTTTAATCCAAATTAAACAGCAGTGTTTTCCCATCAACGGAGAGGTGTTTTCCCATCAACGGAGAGGTGTTTTCCCATCAACGGAGAGGTGTTTTCCCATCAACGGAGAGGTGTTTTCCCATCAACGGAGAGGTGTTTTCCCATCAACGGAGAGGTGTTTTCCCATCAACGGAGAGGTGTTTTCCCATCAACGGAGAGGTGTTTTCCCATCAACGGAGAGGTGTTTTCCCATCAACGGAGAGGTGTTTTCCCATCAACGGAGAGGTGTTTTCCCATCAACGGAGAGGTGTTTTCCCATCAACGGAGAGGTGTTTTCCCATCAACGGAGAGGTGTTTTCCCATCAACGGAGAGGTGTTTTCCCATCAACGGAGAGGTGTTTTCCCATCAACGGAGAGGTGTCCACCCAACTTTGGATATCTGATGTTAGCTGGACCTTTCACGAGCTACACAATCCCCTTGTATGCTGCAGCCAAGGAATCTTGGCTAATGCTGGTTCACTAGTCTTAACACCAACATGGTTTAAAAGAGTTACTTTTCTAGCTGTGGATTGGAAAACGACAGGTATATGCTTCATTGTGCTCATTCGTGAAAACTTTTGATAGGTAATAAAAAAAAATAACACCACCTTCCACACCTGTGGGTATAAATTGTAACAATGACACCAGGTGAGAGAAAGAAAATATGCATTTGTTTTTTGAGTTTACCTGATGACATAATTCTTGCACACAACGTACTGAGGCTTCTTAGTGGTGTCATAAACAATGGTGGCATGCGTACACAGCCACACCCACTGGCCCGTCCTGGATAGGAACCTGTAGTAATCTGACTTGGAAGAGCCAGATAAAATTACTGAAAAGAAATACAACAACAACAAGGTTAAACAAAGATTAATTCTAAACAAAGATTAATTCAGGTGTAAACAAACAAACTTGCATGAATGAGGATAAAATAATCTTTGTCTTAGAAGGAATGTAAAAAAAAGGTAAGCTATTCAAAGCATAGAATGGTCCTGCGGCAGAGCACCCAAGTGTCAACCCAGAGGTCAGGAGTTCGGTTCCTGGTACAGCGCGCTGTTTAATGGGTGTGGGTGATGCCCCCCCACTCCCAAAAAACATTTGACCGAACCCCAGACAGAAAAGTTGATAATTGTGCAGGCCACACAATCCCCCTGGTAGACTATATAGCTGCATGTGATCTCAGCAACACCCACTTAAGCATTGACCCCCCCCCCCCCAGAATGCTGTGCACCCAATTGAGGTGACAAATGTCCAAGAACAAGAGACCTGCACTTTCTTAAAGACCAACAATTTCAGCCTTGACACACATTGCAGTCATCACCCTAAGTGGGCACAATAATACAGCCCACTCTTGCACAATAAGGGGGAGGGGGAGAAGAAGGAGAGAAGCAGAGAGGAAATTAAATCCATTCAACAGGGAAGAGCTTCTACACAATTGCACTTTTGAGTTGATAACAAACAAACACACACACACAAATGTTTGGTTTCCACGCAGTAAAATTTATAGCTAAATATATATAGTGTAGTGCAATTTTTGTAATCCATTTATAAAACTTGCCCTCAAGTTTATTCTGTTACCCTAGAGTTGTAAATATTGTAAACGTTCTTTTGTCAAAGTGTCATAGCTAACTCAAATAGAAGTAATCAAACATTAGAAATTAAACAAACACATACAGACAAAAAAATCCCTATCGTACTAAATACAATTAGGCCTAGTTTATGTTTAAAAAAAAACAAAAACAAGACAACTCAGAATTTTAGTGTTTCAATAAAAATCTTATGTTGGATAATTTGTCAGAATGTATAAATGAAAAAAAAAAAGCAACTAGATAACCTTTTCTTACTACTTAAACTTGTAAAGAAAAACAATAATTTGTTGTCTAAAACAAATACACTTTATGACAAAAAAAAAAAAGTTCATTTCAAAATGTAAATAAACAAATATTTTAACTGGTGGATCATAGAAAAACTACAACTATAACTATTATATCTATGTATATAAAACTGTGTGTGTGGAGATTGTGTGAAGACAGGTAGAAGATTCAACACAACATCTGCCATATAAACAAATGTTGTACAAGTAGGCTACAGACGACAACGATTATTTTTTTAAATAACATTTGTGTAAGGAATAAATGTAAAACACAAAAAAAAAAGCCAAAATCAAAAACCCCAAAAATGTACTCACGCAATTTATGGCACTGCTTACAGATGAGGATATCACGAGGGCAATGAAACTGGTAAGCGGTTCGACCAATCAAATCACTCGGTTCGTAACCTATGAGATTGATGATTCTGAAATGTAAAATATACATGCATTTGATCTCGCCCCCAAAGAGTCACAATAACCTTCTTGTAACTAACATTAATTTTTAATTGCAGGTCTTGAAATAACCAGCAGTGCAAATCTAGGAAGCATTTAAAAGCCATAAAGAGGCAACCCATTTCTTTCATCTCCAATTAATCACCAGCCAGCAGAAGCACAAACTTAGAGAAACAGAATGCCTAGAAATGTGATGTAAACTTTCAATATTTAAAGAAACAGGTGCATTGAAAATTTTTTTAATTGAGCACACTAATTGAGGAGGGGAGGGGGGGGGAATTATATACAGGTAAATACTGATGATTTAAATCTGTTCCAGATCCCACCTGCACAGGCAACCATTTTGAATGGACCAAAATTGAGCGCACTGTTTGTATATAAAGGGACTTTAAGAATGAAGAAGTTTACAAACAGATGAAACTAAGAAACACAAATACAAAATCTACTTCTTTATGTCAACCACCAGAGCGTATATATACACATTTTATTGATAATTTTGAAAAAAAAAATTATTTGTTCATAGAGAATTCATATCTTAATCAAGCTTTTTCGGATTGATATAAGTTGTTTCACAAGATAAGCTGAAGATTTATCATACTGAAGTCTAAATTATTAATATAATTACAAAAAAAAAGATAAGCTAGGTAATTTTTCTCTTTAGAAATGGTTTGTAATATTAACATCTCACTCAACATCTATACAAACAATATGTATAGAATGTCCTTACAAGTAAAGAGAACATTCTGTCCTAAGATGAAATATAAACACTTACATGTAACATGAGCATTGTGTCCTTACATGTAATATGACCACATTGTCCTTACATGCAATATTAACACAGTGTCTTACATGTAATATGAACATAGTGTCCTTAAACGTAATAAGAACACAGTGTCCTTACATGCAATATGAATATAGTGTCCTTAGATGTAATACAAACATAATGTCCTACCATGTAATTTGAACACAGTGTCCTTACATGTAATACAAACAACAAGTAAAATGTATACATAGTGTCCATAATATAAACATAGTGTCCGTACATGTAATATGAACATGGCGTCCTTATATGTAATACAAACAGTGTCCTTACATGTAATATGAACTCAGTGTCTTCACATGTAATATGGACACTGTCCTTACATGTAATATGAACACAGTGTACTTACATGTAATATGAACACAATGTCCTTACATGTAAATATGAATACAGTGTCATTACATGTAAATATAAACATGGTGTCATTACATGTAAATATGAACATAGTGTTATTACAAGTGTAATACTATCAACTCCTAATGCCTTTACCTGGGATCACAGTATATAAAATGAAAGCTCAAATCATGTCTGCTTATAAACATGTTGCCATCCAAGCGAAGCTCCAGGATGGAGTCGGTGCGCACCGGTCTACACAGAGCCACCAGGTGCTGAACTTGACCATATTGGGCAGTTCTCTTCAACTGGAGCTTCGAGTTCCACTGGACAAACTGGGAAAGAAAAATCAACAAAAAACATTTAAATTCTAGATAATAAATGCAACAGTTTAAGTTGAGAAAATTCACTTTTCGTATTCCATGTACAAAGACTCATTCATACAAGTTTTCTTCTCCCCCCCCCCCCCCTCAGTGGTATTCAGAGATGGAATAGGTTAGCTGAAGATCTGATAAAAACAACAATATCAATTTCTCAATTTTTTAAACTCTTTTTAGCCAAGCAGAACAAGCAGCTAAGACATGGAAACGCGTACATCAAACAGACACTGGATGTGCGTAGGATACAGCCTAATGACAATCGATGTGCGGGAGACGTACAACATATGGATAGAGAGCGCAATAATCTTCTAATTAGAATGCCTTTCTGCTAATATATAAGTTAAGATATCTCAGTTTAATGCGAGGTGTGGTTGAGTTTAGTGAAATTTCATGAACACGCACACTTCTAAACTGTCCCCTAGTTATACCGTACAGGCTTAACAGTCAACAAGTCCCTGCCTTTATTGGGGGTCCCCCCCCCTCCCCACCCACCGTCAGTGAGTGGGTTCCGCCAATACCTAGTGTTTTTTGTATGGTTTTATTCAACCAAAGGGGCGTCGAGCCCCCAACCTCTGGCCGTGGAATGCAGAGTGTAACTGGGTTCAGTTCGCAATCAAGTAAAATGTTGCCGCAGTGTTATTCTTTGAAGTCAACTCAAATTAAAACCAAACGCAACAAGACATCTGCGTCACGGGATCAAAGTTCATCGTGCACATTCGATTCCAGTTGTTTAGAATCGTGAATTAAAACCTTACTTTCATGGCACCAAACTAACAGAAAAGCCATTATTCGTCAACTAATAAAACAAAAAACAACAGCACAAAAACATCAGGTTTTGCATAATCAATCCACTGTAGGCCTACACTTAAAATTAAATTTAAACAAATGTTTGCCTTTAATAGCAAATAATAAGCATTAAGTGAAAAAAAGTTAGAAAAAAACAACAACAGTATTACTATTAGCTTAGAGAAGCCACAATTAACTCATGGCTTAGAAAATCCACGTCTGGTTTAGAAAATCCACCTTTTGCTTATAAAGGCCACTGATTGCTTATAAAATCAACTACTGACTTATAAAGTCCACTATTTGTTAAGAAAGTCCACAGAATTCAGTTACACACCCCGTGTACAGTAAAAAAAAACAAACGCAAACAACAGCAGCACAGAATTTCAAATTTGTCCGCAAGCAGGTGGACCCAATTACCAGTGTCCAGAAATGAGTTTCACAAGGTAGAAGAAAGTAAAAAAAAACAACAGCAGCAACCCCCCTCCCCCTTCCACCAATGTCAGAAAACACCACAGCGTGGCGGCAGCGGCGGTGGCACCAGTAGGTCAGAACACACTTCTCATAATCTACCTGTCGTCACTTTACTTTCAAACTGACTATTGTTGTTGTTAGATATATTTGTTTGTTTGTTAGTGCTTACCAAGCAAAAACTCTGACCTCCCCCTACCTCCCTGCTTAGTTCTCTCCCCTTCACCCTCCTATTTTGTTGCTTCTTACAATTTATTCTTTAAGTATAGTCAAGCTTTACAGTGACTTCTTAGTAACTTCTTACACTGCTAGCGGCTCGGCGCCTTGGGAAAGTCATTGGAAGTGAACTATAGGTATTCGTTACTTGGTACATCAGCGGTTCCCGAAGCGTGTGTGCCTTGGTGCCTATGGGGAGCCTCAGTATTTTTTACACGGGTGCTGCGGAATTTTGAGGCTTTCATAATTATTATTTATTTTTTTCGTTTTCAGTTCCTTGCAGTAAAATGTTAGTCTACATCTGGGACATAGACATCGCGAAGGGACTCCTTAGGAAAACTTCACTTCAAAAAGGGGGTACCGCGAGAGCAATAAGTATACGAACCACTGCTGGTACTAACTTCTCTCTTACCCCCCCCCCCCCCCCCCCCAACCGCACTTTCCACATGGTTTTCATGGACAAACAGGACGTGGGGACTTATGGCTTTAGTCAATAGGATACGTAGTGTGTATATATATATAGTAGGCCTATAATATAGTATATAGTGTCAGTTTTTTTTCTTGATTAAATTTAACTTTCGGTGGGAAATAAAGAGGGGAGGGGGTGTGTGTGGATCAAGAACTGGGACACAGTCACCTCCACCATTATACCCCCACCACGCATGGAATCGAGAATACACCCATGTTCTCTTCGGAATAGTGCGAAAACTTGGGACTCTGTGTTCCAATGTGATTACCCAACTTTTGACCCGTTTCATTTAATACTTCCACTTTGTGACCGACCTTCGATAGAGTTTTTTAATCGCTTAACCAGGGCTGTATAATAGATATAATATAGATATACATTCCAAATAATTTGTGAGACAAGTGCAATCTATACTAGAGGCTGTGGCTAAAGTAAGGTAGTATCACGTTGGACATAGGGCCTGTGAAGCAGCGTTCACCAGTTTCTGTGGCCGCGGCATACCAGATGATTGTGTGGATACCACAATGCCCAGCCGCCTTTGTTTTACCCCAACTAATGTCAGGCACCCATCGGAGCTGGGTAGACTCAGGGACACCCTCCAGTCCCGGAACAAAGCCTAGCCTTCACCAGGATTCGAACCAAGGGTCTTCGGTAAGTTAGTCGAACGCGCTGCCGCTCGGCGGCATTGTTGTGGCCATATTGTTGAGCTAAAGTCGGGTTTAAATATTACAGAATGTCCAGTTGCAGGCTAGATATACCTCTGTAACTGTAAGTCTATATTCGCCAGTACAGGAATCTGATACATGTTTTGAAGTTATAGCATTCGGTTATTTCTCCTTCGAGCCTCCGTACACCGAGTGGCAACCCCCAGGCATTTGAGAAACGTTAGATAGATAGATAGCTGATTGCTCACCACATAAGTTGTGGAAACTAGGCTCTGACTTCCGGTATGGGCAGAACAAACCTTCAGTTCTACAAAGCGTCTCCAAGCCTAACCACCACATAGTCTTTTAGTTGTTTTTTTTTTTTTAAAAAGGTATTTCATCATTCGGTAATCTTAAACAAATCCTCTACAACAGATGTCGGCAACCTATGGTACGCGGAAGCCCCCCCCCCCCCCCCCAAAAAAAAAAAAAAAAAAAAAAAAAAAATCTGGCGATTCAAGTCTCTTCTCAAAGAAATGTATTGGCGGAGCAGGTTGACATTTAGACTGTTGGCACGCTGAATGAATTAGAAATCTTACTTTAGCACACAATTGTCAAAAAGTTGCCGACCCCGCTCTGCAATTTATGAAATACTCTTTTGTGTAATTAAGGTAAACACTTTCTTTATTCGGCTTCTTGTAACACATGGGTCTTACCAGGTAATCATTTTAATATTCCAGAACTTTCCACAAACTTTAAATATACAACGATATACGTGACATATCATAATGTCTGCAAGTATATTTTATACGTAGTAGGCCATAGATATAAAAAAAAAGTGTGGATGTTTTTTTTTAAAGCACCAATATAATGTTAGAAAAACAAACACAATAGGACCTAAGGACTCTTTAGCTTAAAGATTTTAACTATTAACTTTAAAAAAAAAACATTTAAACACTTTAGCAAAAAAACACGCACTTTCCCCAACCTTGATCAGTTATGCCAAACTTCCCAACCCAT
Source organism: Anisus vortex (assembly GCA_949126835.1). NCBI lineage: Eukaryota > Metazoa > Mollusca > Gastropoda > Planorbidae > Anisus > Anisus vortex. The sequence goes on from OX421495.1 coordinate 6,110,238, forward strand.
CATAATATGTACATTGAAACTCAGGAAGTCTTCGCTGGAAACAAAATTATAGTTTTTAGGTTAGTTTAGCTCGAAAAACATTCAATATTTTTACACAAATGACGTAGAAGCCGCCATCGGACGTCAGGCGCCATTCCCCCATAATAACCAATGCTTTTATGCGCGATCTATGTGTACTCTACATCAATGGTATTGGCCCTCACCCCCTCCCTATCTCTACCCGCCTCTTCTTTTATTATTCGGTCTAGATTTCATATGTGAATGTAACAAATGCACATCTACACTAACTGCTGTTTTACATTTTTAAAAAAGTTGCAACAGTTGCAGTCTCCTGCTTTCTACTTTGTCATTATCTACATGCTGTATCAGACTGCTCAACGAAACGCCTGGAATTAAACTGTTGGAACATTCACACTTGATTTGGAGATAAGGCGCTATCTGTGGACACTTTTTTTTTTTTAAACATACGCGCAAAGCTGCTGTTATCTAGTTTTCAAAACGTTCTAGTTCTAATCTAGTTCAAGACCATCTAATTTGGTTTATAGTTCAATACCATCTAATTTGGTTTATAGCTCAATACCATCTAATTTGTTTTATAGTTCAAGATCATCTCATTTGTTTTATAATTCAAGACCATCTAATTTAGTTAAAGTTATAATTGTTATTCTATTTTTTTTCAACTAACTTTAGTGTTGGACTAGCGTTTTTTTTTTAAATGGTTGTAAATGTTTTCCATTTTGCTTAATTTATCCATCCAAATCACTAACCAATATTGTAAGTTCCGTATATTATAGCCCCAAATCTGTCATCTGTCTCTTGACCTATCTAGTAAAATGAGAACTAGTTTTTTGTGTTGTTGTAAATTTTAATAAAATCTGTTATAATATATGAATTGGTTGGCCCAGTTACTTTGTACAATTTATATTTTTAAACTGTTCCGATGTGTAAAGTGTTTGGTCCAGTTACTTTTGTGCCTTTCTATGAACACTGTTCCAATTTACTTTGTAAATTTACAAACGGTGTAAATTGGTTGGCCTGGTTAGTTTGAATGGACCGAAAGTTCAGTATCTGTGACATCATCAACACGAGCGAACACCACAGGGTGAACAACGTAACCCGTTGCATTCAGTTCAGTGAACAGATCAGTCTGAATGCGACAGGTTACGTTTACATGAGTTAACGACAACGGTGTAGAAGACCACATCCTTGATATGTTTATTGGATGCCGTTTATGGTTATGTTAAAAGAAAACGTGTTAAGTCACCGCTTTCATCCCAAGTTGGTTCATATTACAGAAGTGTCGTCTAAAGTAACGATCATTTCACACTAAAAGGCATATCCGTGATTTAAGGCTCAGGTCCTTGAAGGGTTTTCAATGGTGGTGTATTTTTTTTTCCTTTCTGAACGCCACTCGGGAAGAAAGAGAACTTGTATTTATTAGTCTTTACATTCGGGACACGGTGACCTTAGCGGCAGTGCGTTCGGCTGACGTACCGAAGATCCAAGGTTCGAATCCTGGTGAAGGCTAGGATTTGTTCCCAGGTCTGGAGAATGTCCCTGAGTAAAGCCGGCTGGGCATTGTGCTGGTCATACAATCTCCTAGTACGCCATGACCACAGAAACTGGCCTTATGGATACATTAGGTGATACATTACTTTTCTTTTACATACGGAAGTACGAATTTCCAAAGCCTTCCAAATGTTTTGACCATTGCCTTCGATAGGGTTACGAGTGGCATCAGATGGAACCGGATTTTGATCTCCCGCTAAACCGCCTACCCACGTCATCAAAAGGAACAAAAACAAAAGTTACATTAATTGAATAATGACAATATTAAAGACAGTTGTCCACGGCTGACACAGACCTATTTGATATATTTACAGTTGTCCATTAGTCCAATAAAGATGGACCTTCGTAGATCTCTACGATGATAAATTTTACTTTTTTTTTTCAAAGCATTGATACATAAACAATTTACACGCGAGGCGCCGCCCCGACCTCCCAAACCACACCCACAGAACCAATGCAATTTATGCAAAGTGAAAACCCCTGATCATACCATTCCTCCACTATATATATGACTACACTTACCCCCCCCCCTGCCCATATGCTATTGGAAAACTTGACGCATGTTAAAGTCCCACTGAACACGGAAATTCTACAAGGAATACAGGTTATACAAGGGTGTATGTAGGGATAGTTAAAGGGAAAACAGGGCCTTCACAATGTATGTATTGTCACGTGTCTGGGTCAATAATTACTTATATTCAGACAGGAGCTTAAAACGTACAACACACAACAACAACTCGATTTCTTTGGTAAAGATTAAAAGTCTGTCACACTGGGTCCTTCATTCTTGGCTGCAGTGAAAAGAACAAGACTAGCTCCAGAGCATTGAATTTTGAACCTGGATAGGTCTACTCCGGAGTCTTGATTTAACTAATACAATATACACATCATATAGGTAGATAGATGCAGAGATAGACACAAACAAACTAGTTATTCAATCTAGATCTACAGAAACAATTTCTCAAGTAAACAGCGGTATTATTTAAAAAACAAGTTTTAAACCTCTAGCATTATCTTATATTATACATTACAGACGCTCCTTCTATAAAGAAAGAATACTGCACCCTACGCTCAACCATGGTTTGAGTCTTAGTCCTGCATTTCTATTAGTGTTTAAAATGTTGTTAAGTTATTGGTTTTCCTGGTTTGTTTACAACCCATTCCATGCCCGGATGCCACTCGGAAAGAGAAGAGTATTTACATGCATTTGTTCTCGCATAAGGGAAAAGGAAAGTGTTTTTGTCCTTATGTTTATATCTGGGCATTATTTATGGAATAAAAGCTTATGCCACCCCCACCCCTCCCACCCTTTAAAACTATTATTTCAATACTAACAATAATGGGCTTATGCTCACCATCACCGCCCCTATTTCCTTTATTAAACCTTCCTGTACCGACCTACTTCTATCTATGCTGCCTTCAGTTCCGCTATATACGCGCCCGGGACTGTAAGGGTTAAAATAACTATCCACGAAGACGTACCCTTATCACAGAATAGAAATCTATTTGTGCCACAACACACGCACCCAGTTTGCCCACGAACATAATATTTATTTATTTTTGGATCTATAAAGCATCGTAAAGGGACATACAAATAAAGCACCAACACACTTTTTAACTGTGCAAGATTAAAGTAATGCATTTTATTTAAAGACCAAGTGAACAGCTTTTTCTCGAAGGGACGAGATTTGTAAAAGTCTCATACGGAAGTGACGTGTTAGAAGGACAATAAATAAACAAGACACGACCCACAAAATCTATATTTAACCATTTTGTAAAAAAATAAGACCGGGAAAAGATTCAAAACACGTGGAAATAGATTCAAAACACGTGAAAATATTCATTTTTCCTTGTCGGAATTCCTTCTCTGACGTCACTACCCTTTGTTGCCATATCAAATGGCTACGAGATTTGGATTTTTCCTACGCACATTTAAGTGCTAATATTGAACTAATTACTTGAAAGTTATGTTTAAAATTTTGTATAAATGATTTTATTAGCATTTGGGTACTGAATACACTATTTACTATCAAAATAAACGTTTATCTCAATTTTGATAAAAAGCTGTTCACTTGGTCTTTAAATTCAAGAAACTTAAGCCGTTGAGTCATCCTGAAGACATTTGTGAACCATTTGTGCATTGCCCCGCCATACCCACGGCCTATATGGGGCTTGAACATTTTAAAAAATTACTGTACCATATACATAATATTATTATATCTGTTTCCATCCACTTTATTACTGTCAATAGAAACTGAACTTGAATGGAGCATCGTCACGCTTTAATTCATTTCTCTTCGCCATATCTCTTTAAAGTATAAAAGCTGGAAATTTCTTCGCACGACGTATTATTATAACGCCAAGGTCATCCACTCTCCGTTGACCCCAATCGCGTTACATCAACAGCCCCCCCTCCCCCCATACCCGCATCCCCCCTCCATTCTTCCCCCACTTCTTCCGTCCCATTTGCGTCACGGCCTCGTCCTAGTTAGTTTTCAACCAATCAGCAGTTTTAATTCAACTCCACCGGAACATTAGGAAAAGAAAAAAAAAGAGCAGCAGTCAACAAGTTATTTTGTTGTTGGAGATTAAAGCGTGAAGGTCAATGGTTCAGAAGACGTCTGCTAAGACTTTCTTACAGTTTTTCTTTCATTGTTTTTTTTAATTTATTTAAGCGTCAAAGTCTCTCGCATTTTCTCATCATCGTCGTCAACAGGTGAAATGAAATCCTCCCCCACGAAAGCATAACATGTTTTGTTTTGACTGTAAGTACTGTAAGATATTGCACCGCGAAAATTACATAGGCCTAGGTAAAGTTGCTAGCAGTGTACTTATAGTGAACTGCAGATGCACAGTAAAGCACTGCTTCCATTTATCTTTAACACAAAGGTATGGGCCGGTATTTTCCATGCAGAACTGAATGTTTTCAGGTCGTTGGCCTGGTCGGTTAAAGTCACAGAAGTAAAGAAAAAAGAAAGAAAAAGCTGGGCGCATATGCAGGAAGGCGGCGCTCCAAATTGATTAATTAATTGAGTTATTCGCCCTTAGGCATTCTCTGGTCACGTGTCACCATGGCAGCGTCCCGTGTCGGTTCATTTTGTCCCGCGCCAAAGTGTGGACGTAAGGCTCCTGTTCACAGTGAGCCGCATCGAGACACACAGCGAGCCGCAACAAGACATACATAAAGCCGCACGCGAAAGATTTTTTTGGAAACTTCCAAAGATTTAGCCCACAGCAGAATAAACGCCTTTTACACCTGGGCGAAAGCCCCCACCCCGCGACCTGACAATTAAAGAATGCGCCAGGAGTTCCAATGGTACGGTAATGCGAAAACCAAGACTCATTATGTCTCGTAGCTTCTCCAGTCCAAGCCCTACATCACATAGGCTGGCAAACCCTGTTCTACCCAGTAATCCAGCCAAAGGTTGACTGCAAACCCAAATAGACGTTTGGATGGCACAGCAAAACGAGGCCGAGGCAAAGTAAAAAAAAACGCTCCCTATCAGCCAGAGGGGGGAGCAGCTCCCAACAAAATCGGGGATATGTCGACTGCTCCAACTGCGGAACAGTGTGGGAGCATCAGAGAAACGGACATAGCTACATGTAACCATAAGATTTCCCAAACGAAACATGAAAAAATGCGCCAGGAGATTGCGAGATGTATCCAAGCTTGATACATGATTTATGGAAATGTTATAAGTCTAAAGCACGCGACACGCTGGTCGCATGCGGCCCACCAAGTCGATTTTTGTGGCCCGCCAGTATGCTTTAAACAAAAAATTAGCTTACTATTCGTGAAATTCAGACAGCTAGTAGTGTTTCTTACTATGTTAGTAATAATAAAGATAGTTCACTTTGGTATAATTCTTTGTGTCTAAATTGTACATTGGCATATTATTTGTGATAAGTAGTAAAACGAGTTTTAAGATGTATGAAGTGTTTTTTGTCTTCATTTGCGCCACGGATAAACATTGTCTGAAAATGATACTACTTTACATGTTACGAAATACACATTAAAATTTCTGTCTGGCACAGATGTGTATGGGCTGCCGTTGATGTTCCAAATATCTTTGTGGAGGGGAGATGGGGAGAAGATATTAATGCCGATTAAAAAGAAACTGTTCGTGAATAACAATGCAGAACTGAACACGCACGCACCTAACGGCGAGGATCAGTTTGTAATATGATTGCCCGTTTCTATTTTAAAAAGCACGCAAATAAAATGTATTCTCAGCAGACGGGTTAACTACGTCACCACACGATTGGCTCCCGCTAACCGGGAGGAGACATTTCCGAGCCGTCCTTATTTTTGGACGAGGCGGGGGAGAGAGTGAGGGGAAGGGGGCTTGATAACGACCTTGGCATTCAGCCCCCACACCAGCAACAACAACAACAACAGCAACAGTTTCTACAGTACATGGCCACCCCCCTAGGGAATGTGAGTTCGTGCAACCCAATCAATAAATAAGGAAACGCTCAACTTTACAACAACAAAAAAAAAAAAATGCGACACCCGAACTCATAATAAAAAATCAATGATGCATTATTGACAGGGTCACTGCTCGGAATGTTTGGTTTCAGCATATATTTTGATCAAAGCAAAAACACAGAAAAACATAAATAATACGACTCTGATTTATGTTCTCCTTTAAAAAAAAGTTAGAATGCATTATATATTTTTGATGCAACAGTATGATTACAAAAAAAAAAAAGAAGCTTTATAACTGTTGTCATTTAACTGTATTAATTTTAGTTATATACGTTATTAAGGGTTTATGATCTGTGAATACAGGTTTAAATAAACGTACTTTATAAATAAATGCTCAATCAATGAAAAAAAAAAAGGAATCAATAGAAAAAAACTACATAGGCTTGTATAAACAATTACGTAATACGTTTTGGCTCTCTGATGCATGTCGCATGAGCACATAAACACAGATCTATGTGTATTAACACAGCTGTAGCATCCCTGATAATTATTGAACTCATTGTTGTTATTGTGTTGTTGTTTTGTAGAGAGTCCGTGTCACGTGTGGCCAGTCGTATGATGCAATGGGGAAAACCGCGTTACGGTCATCGTGGGCTTAAGCTAAATCAACACAATAGTTTGAGTGTAAGCCGTGACATGTAACAATAATTGTAGCCCTACTTCATACTTCTTTTTTAAAATACAATTTTGTCTGTTTAAAGTAAGAAGCAAAAAAAAAAAAAAAAAAAAAAAAAAAAAAAAAAAAAGAAATTTATTAATTAAATAATAAAAGGAAAGAAAAGAAGGGAACACTTCACATGTATATACAATAACAACAACAAACCAACAAAATTGCTATCTATAATTCTATATATAAATCAAGTTCATCCATTGGAAGACTATTTAAACGAAGTTTAAAAAAACAACAAAACATGCTTACACCGTGGGTACACTTATGCACTACTTTATCCAACCATCACATAATATATAAATGTATTATTGTGTCGAACACCATAATGAAATCGAGACTCGATAGAAGTACGGCCGAGACTCTCATTTCCTCACTCCTTAACCCGGGGGGGGGGGGGGGGGGGTGCAACCGATCCAAAGATAGAGAGAGACACACGCACACACACAAAACTCACATATCGCCTATTGCCTAATCCCAGTACATCAAAATGTGCGCAGGCAGCTCATTGGCCAGGTGCCAATACCTCCACATCTGATAGCGTGGAGATTGAGGGGTTCGCGCAATATTGCGAAATGTTCCTTTTTTCTAAGTTCCAGAGTTCTGTGTTGGTAGAGTATTGAGTTTCTAGGACAATGAACGTGAAATATTTAGACACCTATGCAAGTTGAGGTTGAAGACATGATGATGTTTAAGACTTTTGATAGGCGTTTGGCAGACGAACCAGAAACTATCCAAAATTATAGTAAAAAAAAAAAAAAACTAATAAAATATTCTAAACACTGAAAGAAAATTTACTTAGACAAAAGACCAACAGAATGTAAGAAATGAACATTAAATATCCAAAAGAAAAAAGAAAATTAACTTAGAAAATAGCCAACAGAATGTAAGAAATGAACATTAAATATCCAAAAGAATGAAAGAAAATTAACTTAGAAAAAAAGCCAACAGAATGTAAGAAATGAACATTAAATATCCAAAAGAATGAAAGAAAATTAACTTAGACAAAAGACCAACAGAATGTAAGAAATGAACATTAAATATCCAAAAGAATGAAAGAAAATTAACTTAGAAAATAGCCAACAGAATGTAAGAAATGATCATTAAATATCCAAAAGAATGAAAGAAAATTAACTTAGAAAATAGCCAACAGAATGTAACAAATGAACATTAAATATCCAAAAGAATGAAAGAAAATTAACTTAGCAAATAGCCAACAGAATGTAAGAAATGAACATTAAATATCCAAAAGAATGAAAGAAAATTAACTTAGAAAATAGCCAACAGAATGTAAGAAATGAACATTAAATATCCAAAAGAATGAAAGAAAATTAACTTAGAAAGCCAACAGAATGTAAGAAATGAACATTAAATATCCAAAAGAATGAAAGAAAATTAACTTAGCAAATAGCCAACAGAATGTAACAAATGAACATTAAATATCCAAAAGAATGAAAGAAAATTAACTTAGCAAATAGCCAACAGAATGTAACAAATGAACATTAAATATCCAAAAGAATGAAAGAAAATTAACTTAGAAAATAGCCAACAGAATGTAAGAAATGAACATTAAATATCCAAAAGAATGAAAGAAAATTAACTTAGAAAATAGCCAACAGAATGTAAGAAATGAACATTAAATATCCAAAAGAATGAAAGAAAATTAACTTAGCAAATAGCCAACAGAATGTAAGAAATGTACATTAAATATCCAAAAGAATGAAAGAAAATTAACTTAGCAAATAGCCAACAGAATGTAAGAAATGAACATTAAATATCCAAAAGAATGAAAGAAAATTAACTTAGCAAATAGCCAACAGAATGTAAGAAATGAACATTAAATATCCAAAAGAATGAAAGAAAATTAACTTAGCAAATAGCCAACAGAATGTAAGAAATGAACATTAAATATCCAAAAGAATGAAAGAAAATTAACTTAGCAAATAGCCAACAGAATGTAAGAAATGAACATTAAATATTTTACTGAATGGAAGAAAACCAAATTTTAAAATATTCTACAAGAAAAATACACTGTGGACCTAATAAACACCATCAACACAGAGGAAGGACTATCTAGTATTAACTAGACATCTATCAGATATACATCTATAAGCCATGTCTATTACACAAGACACAACTAGACTAGAACAGTTAACAACGAGATCTGTCAAAATACACATTGATAATAGGGCTGCCACCCGTCCCGATATATCTGGACCGTCACCGTTATGGACGTTCCACATTTTTACTTCATTTCTACACCCCCATCTCAGAGTGTCCCGACGAGGTCCCAGCTAGATATGGCAACCCTCATTGAGAATGAACATTTTTTTTTCTTTCTAGTCAATTTTCGACATAATGAATGAATGTCACGAATTATGTACCCCTGCTTTGGATTCAAGTTTTAGAAAAAAAAAACTTATCTTGAGATCCTTACAAACATTTACCGTGACCAATTACACAGATAAAAAAACAAAATAACAACATACAAACAGAAACATTCAAGGAGAAAGCTGTTTTACATTGCATATTTATGCAAGGACATACACTAAGTTGATAAGTGTCCTTACTTCAACACAAGAGTTCAGCACAGCCTCATTTTGATTACTTGACTGTGGTTTCCGAATTGCGCAAGCATCAGAGACTAGCAGATGTACGACGGGATAGCTAAATGGAATAGTCTTTATATGACTTCCGGGCCCAAGACTAGGTGGGAATAAAATCGGTATCGATCTACTGCTAGTCTAAGAAAGAGTATCGATATCTCAATAACAGTAAGGGGCCTTGTAGTTGGTGGATCACCGAGCTTGAGAATTTTATCCTATCAGTTGACTGAAGAATCAAGACAGAGAATTCTAACCCTTTTGTAAATAAAGAATTCAACAGAATTTTATCCTATCAGTTGACTGAAAAATCAAGACAAAGAATTCTAACCCTTTTGTAGATGAAGAATTGAACAGATAAAATCCTAAAAGCAAAACAAATTTTATTCGTAAATGAATACGCAAACACATCTTGATTTGCCACCGAAGCAACCAATGAAATAATCAATAATCATTTGAAATAAAGATAATTTTCCCTGTTTTGCACGAATCTCATCGGTAAATGTAAAAGGCTGAGACTATTAAAGCTGTCTATAAGACGTATTTCGCCACAGGTTTACTGTACAACATTTGCTCGCTGACATAAATGAGCGCTCGAGTTATCGTTAATCAGTTTCTTATCTCCCACACGACTTGCCTTCAAAGAATGCGTCTAACAAACACATTATATAATAATATAATGCACATTATTGTGTACGCATGCTGCTCGATGCACTCTGTACACATACAGTGGCGTACACATTCGTAACAAACGGAATTCCATATTCACACATTCCGTGTTCACTCAGTTAGAATTATACACATTATTCGCAATTCACTACAAAAACAACAACAAAAGCTTGATTTATTTTACCCCTATAAAAACCCAAAATTTCCAGACAAAGGGAGAGTAAACAAAAAATATCAACAATATATTAAGGAGTACAAAAAGAAAAAAAGAAAAGGCGCCACAAAGCGATGCAAGTATTGAATTGCACAATACTCACACTAAGTGCACAGCTTACATAATAGAAGATTAAAGAAGATCCACTTTCCGACTAGGTTGTCGCTATAGTTTATATCTTGCCAGTGGAAGAACATACACCCAGCACAAACAAACAAACATTAGAGAAAGTTTATTGTTTACAGAAATCAAAGTCTATAATAAGATGAACAGCTCGCTCTATTTATAGAGCTGGATAGTTAGTTTTGCCATGCGCGGCCTACAACTTGTCCCCAATACTTCCGGTGTACCTAAATATGAATGCTTGTAATCTTTATCGTGAGGTACAGTATGTATTAACGGACGCTACACGCATGAAACCTAAAAATGTGTATGAAAAAGTAAAATTATTATAATCTTTGCAGGAACACATTATCGCCTCATGTTTATCTGATTTTTTTTTTTTTTTTTTTTTTTTTTTTTTTTTTTTTTTTTTTACATATAAATGGGTGTATTTCGTTTCACAAGTCGTCTAATATTTTATCTTTTCAAATAATATGAAACATACTTTGACTTTTTGTGTGTATGAATCCGACTTAGCGTTATTTCCTATTTATATGTTTAAAAAAAAGTAAAGTATCCCGTCGGACCAATTTGATCCATAGGGCCGGTGAATCAGCGTTCACCAGTTTCTGTGGCCACGGCATTCTAGGTGATTGTGTGGCCAGCACTATGCACAGCCACCTTTACTTTACCTCTAAGGTCAGGTACCCATCAGAGCTGGGTAGACTCAAGGAAATTAATCCCAGGAAAAAATCCTAGCCTGCACCAGGATTCGAACCCGCCCGGGGCCTTCGGCACGCCAGCCGAACGCGCTGCCTTTTACGGCCACCGTGCCCACAATGTATATATTTATTAGACTATATCTTCTTTTACATCCATGTCTAATTTAATTATTTCAACTTGACATTATTTTTTTTTGTCTCCGTCAACTCGACCAGATGGCTTGTTGACCTCTGCCTACAACCTTTGTGTTTAAGTTGAGAAGTGCAGTTAGGTTAAATGTAGTTTTATCTTCCCAGCCGCCGGTGAACGGGATGTCAGGCTGACACTTTTGGGAGTCGGGTGAAGGGATGGTAGATGCAGGGGCGACACAACAGTAGTGCGTGATCCCTACATCTGACACACTATTAAAGACTGCCGCCACTGACACACCTGAGAAATAAAAACGGATGTGAATTGAAAGACAAGCTTTTTGACTAAATATGTACCATAAATCAGGGGTCGTCAACCTTTTGCTTATAGTGTGCCAAACCAGGATTTCTAAATCATTCGGCGTGCCAACAGCGTGAAAGTCAAACTGCTCAACTATATTATTTTTATAAGACAATTTATTTAGTGCCGTAGCAAGAACAAGACCAAAAGAAAAGGAGGGTAATAGAGAAAATCATTAAAGCGTTTTATATTTAATAACAAGTAAACCTGTTTGTTATTATCATTTTTAAAAAAAAATCCATTCACAGCTAATACACAATTTCATTTCTGAACTTACACATTTATGGTTAATGTATCAACATTTGAATTAAGTTGTCAACAGTCAAGATATAATTATAGTAGTAGTTTTACATTCTTTACAGTTTGATCTCAGCATGCTGAGATTTAGGCCAATATATTATTTCTGGTGAAAATTCAACCACCACAAAGACAATGTAGTTAAGTGGAATAGATACGTAGTAATAATAAAAACTGGGTAGTTAACGTGATGTTTAAAAGTGTTCATATACATTCTTTAGTCATATAATGTTTATATAATTTTTAACTACCTTTTATAGTTTTATCATTTAAAGTTATAAATTGTTAGCCGATTATTTTTTTAAAGGAAACAAAAATAAACATAAAAAAATATAAACTCAAAGAAAACGGTTTAATTACCTTTCTTTAATTAAATTATCTAAATTTGATGCTAGTGATGCCAAACGAGTTCATTTTATTTCAATATAACTATTGTTGCTTTTAAATTATTTTTTCTTTATATAAATTCAGCATTATGCTTTTTTTTCATTGTGTAATTAGATCTAATTGTTCAATGTCGGGTACAATTTAGTCACTTATGAGTGGTCAAGTTTAAGTGACCACTTGGTATGATTAAAACAGCTTTCATATTAGATAAAATATGTTCACTAGTGTAAATTAAACTTAAAGTTGAAAGTAGACCGAATGCCTTGCAGCTGATTTTCCCGCAAATCATCAGAATTCGATGCCCATTTTTAGGATGTTTAAAATGAAAAAAAAATGCCAATATCCCTCCACTTCAAGTGCCTTTTCAGACCCCGGCCTTGTAAATGCAAGTTCAACTCACTGAAATGTGTCTCCATGTCATTCAGAAACATCGGCTTCAACAGTCAGTTCTCCTTATTCAATACCGAAATTGTTTTGTTTTTTATCAATATACACCGTAATTGCTTCCAGACCAGAAACGAATTTATCAAAGACTTTCTTCTAGAAGATACTTAAGAAAGAAACTATAAAATTGACTATCTTAACAATAGATTCAATAACAGATCGCAAGTCTATGAGAGCTTTGAATACAAACATTCCTGAACTAAAACAATCGCCGTCCAGTGTGATTCCCATGTAGTTCACCACGCTGCACCAATTAGTTCTGCTGTCGTACGTTGTTTTGACTTGCATTAAAAAATCTACTTGAAGGTCTCTCGCGTGCCACTGAAAATCATTCTGCGTGCCAAGTCTGTCACGCGTGCCTTAGGTTGCTGACCCCTGCCATAAATCTTAGTGATAATAAAATATATACCCATATTGACCCATATCAAAAATGCCATAGCGATAACAAGCCCAGAAATATAGTTTCTATCAAATGCTTACGCTGAACCATACTAGCGCCAGAAACATGTGCACAAGAAGGTCGTAGAAAACCATTCTAGCGTCAGTAACATGTGCACAAGAAGGTCGTAGAAAACAATACTAGCGCCAGTAACATGCGCACAAGAAGGTCGTAGAAAATCATACTAGCGCCAGTAACATGCGCACAAGAAGGTCGTAGAAAACCATTCTAACATCAGTAACATGCACACAAGAATGTCATTGGAAAACCATTCAAGTGCCAATAAGAAGTGCACATTAGCCTCGTGTAGCAAACCACTTTTTGCGCTGATAACGTGCAGTAGAAGATCACTTACTGTTCTGTTCTCCCTAACTTTCGATTATCAATGAGCCCCCATGTTTGTGGCATCTGACATGGTGTCTCTGTTCAGTTTGATATAGTCTGGCTGTTGTGTTCGTTTCTAACTTTATTCTTGTACGTTGTTGTTGGTTTTATTTTCTTCAACATGATCTTAAATATCCCGACCACCTCACTAACAGTTAGTAGACCAGGCGTCTGCAGCACACGCGACACGCCAGAAAGAAAGAGTGCTCCGTCGTAAGATGCACTCATCAGTCAAGTGTGTTTTCCACATGTGCACATTATCGCTCGGTGTGCTCGCCAACAACTTTTTTTGTTTTAAATTTCAGGATCAAATGCTGGTGTCACTGTAACATTCCAGACTCCATGTCTTTGAATTAATTAAGTCTAATAGCCGAACGATTATTGCAATAACTCTCCAAGTTATTTTGTTATATAGCATTCGGGCTTTTGCCTTGCATTTAGCCGAGTGTCTATCTTGGGGGCTTAAGTACAAGTATTGTTAACCCGTAAGGCTTAAACACTATTATGTCTATCTGTATGGCTTTAACACCGCAATGACTATCTGTATGGCTTAGGTACTGCAATGACTATCTGTATCGCTTCAATACTGCTATCTAATAACTATCTATGTCTAGATACTCTGCACAATGTCAACAGACATGGCTTAAATACGCCAATTTCAGTGTACACACATGACGGAATGTCTATCAACAAAGCCAACTAAGCAGAACATCCATCTCTGCGACCAACATAATATTAAGTTTGTGTGTCTCGGGAGATAATGTTTGATGTCAAACACACAATATAAACTTTCACATGTAAACAATTGTGTGAGGCATTGTGGCCGAGCGACAGCGCGTTCGGCTGGCGTACCGAATCCTGGTAAAGGCTAGGATTTTTCCCCCCAGGGATTAGAGGTGTCCCTGAATCTACCCAGCTCTGATGGATAACTGACATTAGTTAGGGGTAAAGTAAAGGCGGCTGGGCATTGTGTTGGCCACACAATAAACACTGGTAAATGCTGCTTCACAGACCCCTATGATCAATTAGCTCCGACGGGTACTTTACTCACTTTACACAAACCCATCCTAAAAACTAAGTACTTCATACTTCAACACTCAATTTATTCCCAATAATTGCTGACGTTCGCATTTTTATAAAGTAAAACTCGTTAGGCTTTCAACGGCCAACCATTACGTTCTGGTCTTTAATTATCTATTAATAATATTATCGTTAATGTTTTAATCGGCGGTTCACAAAAAAAGTTCCGCACTCAAGACGCCCTTTTTGAAGTAAGGTTTCCCCCCTGTCGCCTTAAAATAATTACGAAAGCTTTTGGCAATAATTCGCGGTGCACCTAGGAAGACCGCCAGGGAACCATTGGTTTAAATTATCGTCCATTTGGTTTAGGGCAGGGGTCGGGAACCTATGGCTCGCGAGCCAGATGTGGCTCTATTTATGGCTGCAACTGGCTCGCAGACAAATGTTCGATTATAAAAAAATGTTTCTCTAGACTCCTTTGATCTACATATTAATTACATATCAATATTTCATTCTACGAATAAGCTAAAGTCTACTGCAGCTCAGCATCAGATGTGGTGGTAAAGGTTCTTCCACTGAGGTTAAGATTTCAAACGATCAACTATTGGGATTTGGGACTTAATAATTATTGATTCGATTCTGGTTATGGTTTAATTTATCTTCCATTAGGTTTATCCAAGTTTTAACTGATTACCCATGATCTGTATGACAGACAATCCTCTAGCAAAAGAAACCCACTGGTAGTCGTAATATTAAATTAATTAATTAAGCTTTAGTAATAAAAATAACAAAACACATTGTAATCTTTCGTTTCTCCGTCACTTTGACGGGCATAACCACTAATAATAATAATAATAATAATAATAATAATAAAGCTTTAGTGTACCCAAATAGTGTCTAAATGCTCAAAAAAGAATACAACAAGAGAGACCCTTTCAGCAGGTAGGCAACATCACCAGGAAAAAACGACAGCTACTAAAACAACCACAATAATTCTGTCTTTAAAAAAAAGTAGCTCACTGTTAGATTCTTGGTTATCTAAGTCTTGTATTAGAGAAGAAGGGTATAATATGTGTGCGAGTGTGTGTGGAATGGGAGAGGTTCTCGTGGGAGGCTGTTACCTTGATGGTATAGAATTGGTGAACCGTCAGTCCTTATCCATAAACCTGTTTATGTGGGCACCGTTCTTAAAAGACACAACGAAACTGTGGGAGCAGATAAGCTCATTTAAACTCTGAAACTATATATTATATATAACCTCTTCTTCGTACTCAATAGTGCTAAACAATACGGCCTATTATGGTGAATTTCACGGCAGTTTCCAAGTCTTCTGTCTGAACACTCTACATTTACTTCGGCTGGTGTAACGAAGGTCTTGGGTTCGAATACTGGTGACTACTCGAGGGTGTCCCTGAGTCTACCCAGCTCTGATGGGGTACCTGAAATTAGTATGACGTGGCCACATAAACTGGTGAACGCTGCTTCACAGTCCCTCTGAATCAATTTACTTTACTACGAAGTACGAAGAACAAACGTATATACAAAAATTTTTAGATCTAGCAGAAATATAACAAACAAAAAGATCTTCGTATACACAATAATTATGAAGGTTGTTGACCATCTTTCCCCCTCTCATCCGGTAAGAACTAAGAAGATATGATCACATCCCATTACTTTCCCAACAAATAATCTTCCACCCCTAAGTTGGCCCTTTTGGTTTCACCCTCTACCTTTCTATTAGTGACGTGTCTTGCGTGGTAGTTGGAATGTACTAATCAGGTTAAGCAGCTGACACAACATGTAGCCGAACCAACTACTTACTTCTACTAAAAAATACATTTGTTGGTGGAGGTTCGGGGGCCAGTGATAATCATACACAGGCATGTACAGGCAAACTACGGGCTATCCGAGTAACGAGTCCGATTATTTGGAATTGTTTGTTGCTTCCCTACCACACACATCTCGTTACGAAAAAAATACTAAGTAGGAAAATTACTAGGATTTGGCGAATCCAAAGTTTATGTAAAAAAAAAAAAAAAGCATTAAATATACTATCTGAGTTTATTTGCCGAGGCTGGTACTTCCGAAAAAAACAACAACGAGATATTAGACCAAAGCGAATGTAAGATGCAGTTTCCGGTTAGTCCAGATGGCTAACCAAAACAACAACAAAAAAAAAAACAACAACAAAGTTTACTGGCTTAACGTCTGCTGCACATTAGTCGTTGGGAGACCAGTTCTAGATCAGAATGTTTTTTAAAATGTTGTTTTATATTTCTTAGAATTCCAATCAGATATCACCACAAAGCTGTCTACACGCTAAATGTACATTTTTGTAAGTCTTGGTGAATCTCCCGCCTGACTTCTTATCAAGTCCGGACCACCTCTGGTACTAAATAGCACCGCGTCGCGATGGGTCACACAATCCCCGAGTACTTCGCGACACAGAGAGCGATGAGCACTTAGCCCATCTCCCCAGGTTGACACACCATAAACCAAACTAGTTTCCGTTCATGTTTGTTTATTTATTGTTTTTATACCTCATAAACAAGGACGTCTTCTATCACCATAGTAACCTGTGTTTTGATAACATCCACATGCTTTGATATGAGATTTGTTTCTGAAAGTTATTTTAAAAAATAACAACAAAAATAACATTAACAACCCAGTTCGCTACGTCAACGAACAAAGCGAAAGTCGATACCGCTGCAAGTAAACCCAGAGTTGACAAGCTCAATAACAAAGCAAGTCCTAGACTAGTTGGTTTTCTTTTAAACGTGTGGTCGAAACAATAAAATAAAAATAAAAACAACTTGCCACTCCATTAACGAACGGTGGTGAACCTAAATCAAAGTCACAATAACAACAAGAGTTTCACACCAGATTCACCAGCACTGGAGTGGAAACCAAAAAAAAAAAGAAACACAAAAGGGCGCCATTACAACAGTGCTGGCCCGCGGCCATTTCTGGTGAATACTGGATTTCATTTCCAGAGTTAATGAAGTGGGCCCCCGGAGGCAGTGGAAGACCGACCTAAAAAGAAGCACGTGCAGTGCCAGAATAGAAGCACGACGCAAATTTGGCTCCCCCAATCACCACCTCCTCCCGACAAATGTGGGTCCCACACACACAGAGAGCGACATTTTTTTTTTGGTGGGGAAGATGGGAGGGTCCAAGTCAGTTAAAGGCCGAACGCCTTGTTAACCAATTCGAATGCAAGATAATTACTGTGAAAATATGAATGTAATGATGTAATGACAGGGAAACATTGATTAGGATTAATTCGGATTTAACCATAGCAGCTTTTAGTTCCGTGTTGTATTTTTGTGTACAGCATGCATGGTGGCACCGTGGTCTGGCGCTATAACATTGAATGGTCATTCCAAAACGCCTAGGGTTCGAATCCAGGTGATAAACAACAAAAATAGCCATCTCTGAAAATTGGTGGCAAGAAGTAAAATGAGGATGAACATTGCGATGGCGACACAATGCCCTCGTATGATCTTCCTTTCACTAGCAAGCAATATATGGACCACCATAGCCTGTAAGGCATACTTTATGACAATTCACACAGGGTCAGCGTTTCACATTAACTTCGTGTATTATGATATGAAGGAACATATATACTAAGACTTATAATAACTCAATGCACTCTGTACATAAACTTCACATAGCCACGCTGGCTGCTTTTAAAACTTAATTTACATTGAAACGGAGCAAATGTTCACAACGCTAGTGCACAGCTGCGGAACACATGTTTCAGATTTGAGATGGTTCCATGATCAAATGAAACAAACAAACACAACAAGTGGGGGGGGGGGGGGAAACATCTGGCTTTAAAGAGTTAAACTGTTGTCAAACTGTGCAGGTTACATAAGAAAAAAACAAAAGCAGGGTAGAAAACACAGAATGAGACCAAAAGAAATAAAAAGGCTATTGATGATACACAAGCGTATGTATACAATAGGCTTCGACTAGTGACAATTAGTGCATGACTAGAAACCAGGGGTAGGGGCTGAGTGTAGCTGTAACCTGGTTGAATAGTTCAGGTACATACGTTTGAAAAAATCAGGCATCTTTTTAAAAGGTCTGTGGACCATTTTGTGAAACTGTCATAAGTGTTACCATTTACCATTAGAGTGTAATCATTTCAAATTTTCAATCACAGCCTTATTAGGTCTATTACTGTAATTACAAAAATACTTTAATCACGTACATAGGTTACTAAGCTAACAGGGAGAACTGTAAGCCTGTAAGGCTCATAGGTCTATGTTTGTAAGTGTCTTTGGAGAAAAATAATAATAAAGATATCCTAAATGCTTTCGAAAATAATTAGGCCCTATATTACAACTAGAGGCTTCTTAGCATATTTAACAAAATCTTCAAACACACATTCAAAGAATACCAAAATTAAGGGCCCCTAGAGCCACGTGAGATTGTAGGAGGTTTTGGGGCATCTCCTCTTAGCTTAATAGCAACAAATTAAAAAATACTTGCGTAATTGCCTATTTATTTTACATTTTAATATTCATGGGCCCCCTAAACTCTTATGGGCCCCGGTACAGCGTACCGGCTGTACCCCCCTCTCGTGGGGCTTGCAATAGTTCCACTCTGACAGAGATAAACGTATACATATATATGTTACGACGACACAAAAACATCATAACAATACTAGCCATACCATACTACACAAACGCAATGACAATACACAAAAAACGCTTTCAATACACAAACACAATAACAATCACAAACACGGTGACAATACACAAACACAATGCACAATACACAATGACAATACACAAAAGACAATAACAATACACAAACACAGTACACAAACATAATGACAATACACAAACACAATGCATAAACACAATGACAATATACAAACACAATACGCAATGACAACGCATATAAACAAACCAAAGAAAAAAAAGCACATTATGTAAGCAAGACGTTTGTCAACAGACAGCTACAGGCGATCCAGCACGAGGTCATGTGTTTCAGAATGTGACCTAGTTCCCCGCACGTGCTGACGAATCCTCAAACTGAGCGTGAGCGAGATGACAGGCCCAAATGGCGAAGTGAAGCCTAAATCGATAAACTGAGGGTGGGGGGAACCCTAAGCGGGTTGGGCATCAAATAGGTCACATCAAACAGTTGGAACAGCCAACAGATGTACGAAGCTGCTTAATATGTCACGATCAATTATGTATGCAGACATGTAAGGCGAGAAATTTCGATATAAAAAACAGACAGATGGCGAGATATAAAGGATTATACCCAAATATCCATTTACCCACCCAAACTAATTATAGATCAGATAGATATAATAATAATAATAGACGGGCAGATGGATGGAAAAAGAGCTAAACAGATTGATAGATTATAGATCTATAGAAGAAAGATAGATTATGTGATTGAGAGATATATTGACAGATATATAGACAGATTTATAGATAGATACACATAGGTAAGCAGATAGACAAGACGCATCGGTTTATAGATTAATAAATATTATAGCCAGAAAGACACACAGAGAGACAAATGGCTAAATAGATAGATACATATATAATATAGATAGACGCGAGCAGCTATATTTAACTGTTAGTGACAAACTACAGTGTGCCTATTAGCGTAGTAACAGAGTACACAACGGAACACCATTTAAGTGAAATGTGTTACGAGCTATTGGTGTGAGCGAGTGCGAGTTCCTCGGGAAATCGATCCAACACAACGCTCAATCAAACCAATCCATTCCCCCGCAACAACAAAAAAAAAGATTCATTTATGAACAGATACCAAAAAGAGTGAATGCTGATCAGGACTTTATTAGACTTTAGCCGAGTTGAACGCAGAATCTATATATTTAAAAAAATGCTCAACTTAACAGAAATATTCGCCATACTAACACAGACCTTCCACGGACAAGTCCTGAAATTGGACCAACCTTAGAAGAAGATATGTGTATTTCTAAGGATCCGGTCACTTAAAGAAAACATGAATAACTACGTTGGGGTCAAGAGTTCCCGTAATTTGGGCTGACCCCCCCCCCCCCCCAAAAAAAAAAAAAAGTCATGTTTTCAGTTTACATCTCCAATTTCCTGTAACTTGGCGACCCCATGAACTCATCAAAACTCTAGAATCTAGAAATCCGAACAATCCTGTGTACATTCTCTTAAAAGTAACCAAAAAAAAAAAAAAACAACCTGTAAGTTACGATCTAAGTGTAATCAGGAGATACACGGAGCATGCGCACCGACAACTCAATGGTGGCTGGTACAGTTGAAGAGTCCAACAACAACAACAACAACAACGACGACGACGCCCTCCAAGGACTGGGTGGAAAAAACACAGACAGCAAAGAGAATGAGATGCGAACTGTCGGTGATCCCGCGCGTGCTACGGGCGGCTTACAACTGGGCCAAAGATCCTCAATGAATTCTGGGCTAAAGAACAGCAGGCGGCAGAGTTCGAGGGATGATTTACACTAGGGGAAGTGCGGGGAGGATTGGAGGGGAGTGGGGGCTGATAGGGTAAGGGGTAAACAAAACAAAAAGGCGGGACAAGTACGCACGTAGAGATATCCTTGAAATGGAAGAGACCAGTCTAGACTTTGATTTTGATCAAGGACCGATGATGGATGGGTTTTTACAGAACAAATAAAAGCAAGCAGAATTAAATGACGACTGTTCACAAAACAGTATCAGTTCACCACTATACAGACATAAATTCACCACTGCATACAGACATAATTTTGTGGCCACTGCACATAGAAATTATAAATTGACCACAGTACACAAACAGTATGAATTGACCAATAAATAAAATAACCATTTCAAACAATCCATTTATATAACCCAATACATTTAATATTCACGCGCAAATAGAATATTTATAAAAAAAAACATTTATAATACCGGTACAATTTCTGAACCTCAAATCAATGTGTTCGAACAATTTGAAACTCTGCATAAATAAAAACCTTTAAAAAAAAGAAGGGGTCGGGAACATTGATGAAATGACCCTTCAAAATACTGACACAAGTCGTGCAAAAAGACATTCATTTGTTACTAAATCAAACGTTACAAACAGAGAAAAGTATATCAAAGAAACACTACAAAAAAAAGTTGTTGAAAACAAAAACTGTAAATGAAAAAAAAGTTCAGACACAATCATGCGCGCACACACACGAACACATACATTGATGGAATAAGCGTCTGATTAAAGCAGGAGTGTGCAACATTTTTCTGCTTTGGGCCGCATAGGAAATTTTATACATCAAGACGGCCCACACAATCGGAAATTAATTTTCATTATCAATGCAACGAATTAAAAAAAATGCCGTTAGAAGCTCTTGGGACCACACTAAAAGGCTTGGCGGGCTGTTTTGTGACCCGCGGGCCGCCTGTTGCAAACCCTTGGATTACAGGGACAGCCTATGGACTTTGACAGAAAGGCTTTCAATGTCGAAGAAGTAAAGCGAAAATCTGAAGTTACGGGAAGTGAGAGCTTCGGTTGGTGGATCTGGGACATAGGTGTCAAGCTCAAGGCCCGCGAGCCACGTCCGGCCCCCTGGCATGCACTTCTATTCTATTTTTCAGGGAGATTTTTCAGGCAAACAGATGTTTATTTATGGCCTGGCAATACGAATTGAGAATGGAAGTCCTTTTAAAAATAAACAGCTTTGCCCAAGGAAATGCTGTCATGGAATAATGTTCGATCAGGACACGTGAAAATGAAAGTTGTGAGCAGCGCGTGGATGTTTGTGACTACTGTAACCTAGCAACGTCCTAGTACTCGTTTTTTTTTTATTGGTGCATTTGAAATAAAAATAGTCTAGTGCCCGGATACAGCACAGTCTAAATTTTTTTTTTTTAAAAAGCTAGTCGTTAAAATGGTCAGGGAGAAAAAATGATTCAGAAAACAGATCCACTGAAGAATGAATATGTGTTCTATGGTATTGGAATTAAGATTTGTCAATCTGTGGAAATAGAGCTGTTATTAAATATTCATTTTATTGTTTGAAAAATATTTTTTTCGTATTCCACCGATTTTTTTCATGTTCGGACCGCAAACCATTAGTTTCAATTTGCGGCTCAGTGTATGATTGACACCCTTGATTAGGTAATTATTACGTATTCATATTTTTTTTTGCCCGTTTCGTAATTTGTATTTTTGGGCTTTGTTTTTCCATAGACTATAATATACATGGACCGCTTGCTTTAGTTTTTTATGCTATTATCTTCTTTTTTTTTTTTTTGCAATTCCCGATTCTAAATAAAGTAATTGTCATACAAGTTCCGTTTTTATTAAATCGCATTTTTTTCGACTTTAAATGAATACTTGTAGGCCTATTAATCCTATTATCATTGACTATAATAAGATGGACCGCCTGCTCTATTTTTAGACCTTATGTTCTTTTTCCGTGCGCACACAACACTAACCTATAATGTTTCCGCCCTGTATAACTTTCGATTTTAATTTTTCATTGATAAAATCATAGCGATTAAATAAAACGGAACTTGTATATCAATAACTTTATTTCCTGTATAGCAATTACTTTTTTTAGAATCGGGAATTCCGAAAATCAGTGTTTCAAGTCATCATATGGCAGAGATACTAAAGCAAGCGGTCCATGTATATTATAGTCTATGGTTTTTCGTATAGAATACAGGTCTGTAATATCAACAAGCAACAAAATAAAATAAATCGAAACGTAACCAAAAATAATTATTAAAAAAAATATAAATACACAACGCAAGGAGGTGTAAGAAAGCTTTTAACTACACAAAATATCAATGACGTAGAATACACGGAAAAAATGTTTCGAAAAAACATTGGGAACAGACCTACTACATGAACTCCCTTTCATGAAATTCTCAAGATTGGCATTGACTATTTAATTAGAAAAAACAGCAAACACAACTCACAACAGTTAACCCAAATATGCTTCAAATATTATAATTCTTTAATAAATTTTTTAACAAATATTATGTGATGTGAAAAGTCAAAAGTGTATATAATTATATTTAAACCGCAATACTCTGAAATATATTTTTAGATTTCAAGTAAATTACAATTAAACGAAACATTGGGAATTCCCACATCTTGGAAATCAGAAATTAACTCAAGTGAAACCTTTTTAATGCACTCAAGCCCGTAAACCCAAGAAAATCTGAAAGCTAAAACTTGGCCATTAAAGCTAGACCCCAAAAATTAACTCTTACCGCCCCAGTCCTTGAGTTCACCTTCACTGCGCACTAGAAAGCAGGCAAGCGTGACACGAAGAAACTCCACGTGAAGCCAGTGGCTTGACGAAAGCAAATAACTAGGGTGTTCTACGGGTGTCCTGTTTACCAATTATTACTACCCATACAGCACACACACACATACTGCTTGCAACAACTCAGTTTCACTCACCGTGTATCCGGTTTCCTTGTGTCGGCTGCCGGCCTTCTGGAAGCAAAACTTCATCCCAACGTAGAACATCCGTCTGCTGTTCAAACTCCCTGCTCAGAGCAAACAAAAACAGAAGGTATGAAGGCAAGGTAGTGGTGGCATACGATGATATGATCAAAGGTAAATGACCTAGTAACATGATACGTATGGCGAGTGAAGGAAACGGATACAGAAGACGATAATACAAACAAATCATACAATACAGTAAACGAACAATAAATAAAGAGCAAACGAATAATAATGTTATAAAAATAGTTTATATCTTTATCCTTTTTTGATGTTCGCATTGACAAGTATTTTGGGTTCAATACATACATGAACTTCCGGTTAATTTCCGTCAACAAACTTTAAACATTTTTTTGCGGCTTTTTTTCAAGTATAGATTTATAAATATACAAAGGCTACACGATTGGTTTTGAGGAATCCATTTTTAACATCAAAAGCGAGAATGCCATTATTAATAGGCGACGTGCTAATCGCGTTTAATTTATTTAATATGTGTTAGTTTACAACTAGCATATTTGCATAGAAAACCCTTATCCCAGTACTTACAGCGAAGAAGTTCAGTTTTATGAGTTCAGCAGGAATTTCATGTTCTTTAAAAATGTGATTTTATAATTAAACTTAGATCTAATTGAACTGAAACTTATGGTAACATTTCAACACTGTGAATTTTGTCAGTATATTTACTGTTACGTTTGTGACAATCAACACATTCATTTAATGTATATATCTATATCTATAGATCCATCTTTCTCTCTCTCGCTCTATCTATCTATATATCTATCTGTCTCTCTCTATATATATCTAGCTATATCTATCTACCCCTTTATCTATCTATTCATATCTTTCCCAATCTGTATCTATCTTTTTATCTATCTATACATCTCTCTATCTATATCTACGTTTATCTATCTATCCATCTCTCTCTCACAATCTCTATCTATCTATCCATATCTCTCTTTGTCTAGCTATATATATCTATCTATACTTTTATCTATCTATCCATCTCTCTCTCTCTCTATCTATATCTACTTTTATCTATCTATCCATCTCTCTCTCACAATCTCTGTATACATATCTATCTATATATCCATATATCTATCTACATCTCTATCTATCTATCTATCTATATCAGGTGAAACCCTATTTCTGTTGGCCATGAGGTAATTATCTTAATTCTTAATAGCACATCTTCTAAACATGATTCAATTTTTTAGTCTAGAGAATTATATCCGTGTTCTATGTTTGTTTGTAACTCAATGTTAGATGCGCTCTGAGTTTACATTATGTTTTTTGGCAACGCTATACAAATATAATAATTAATAATAATAATTATTATTATTACATACTTCTCAATTAAAGCAATTATTCTGTTCAGACCGTTACTACTTGACTGTATAGAGCTCGTCAGGTGGCTTGAATTTAGGGAGGTTTTACGTGTAAACCATAGAACAGACAGAAAACACTGCTTTCCTTAACTATGGGGTATACGTTATCTCATCTTATATTTTACAGATCCTGCTTTTATACACAAGATAAATTGCACATCCCGTTTAACCGCGGTTAAAAGTCTAGCCTTGCATTTTGATACGTTTCAAAAAATTACCGCATGTTTGGTGTGTTTTTTTCTGACCAGTTTTCAAAAGTTAAGGCAACCCATACTATGCGCGAATGTTTCTTAGGATTTTGTGTGAATGCGTCATAGTGTACACTACCGTTCATTACTAGTGAATACAATCTTCAAATATCTTTTAAAATTGTTTCTAAAGTTTAAAGTTTTGTATTGCATTTCATTTATTATTTTAGAAATAAAAATTAGAACCATTATCATTAACGCCTAAAAAATATTAACTAGACCTAATTATCACCCTTTAATTAAATTATTAATTATAGTTTCACATTTTGATTCTAGTGATGCCAAACAAGCTAAATTTTGTAACATAAATATTATTATTTATTTTTATTAATTTGTTTTTACCAGTTCAGTAATTATGGTATTCAGTTCAAGATGTAATTAGAGGTATAAACTTATTTTACGTTTTAACGGTCGTAAATAAACTTTTCCTGTGCTGTTCAAGTCGATTTGAGGAGTAAATGAATTTATTGAAAACATTACTAATTACCACAATTACGTAATATAATAATAGTAAAAAAACAAAACAACATCTAAAATCTAAATGGTTCAAAAATATATTATATTATGTATTGCTTAATTACATAATTTAAGCATAGACACTCATTTGAATGTATCTACTCTATTAACGTATTAATGTATTAATTAACGTGAACTTTGTCCCTAAATGGTAAGTAAAACATTCCGTCTGACCAAATTGATCCATAGGGCCACAGCGTTCATCAGTTTATGTGGCCACGGCATATTAGGGGGATTGTGTGGCCAGCACAATGCCCAGCCACCTTTACTTTACTCCAATTAATATCAGGCACCCATCAGAGCTGAGTAGACTCAGGGACACCCTTCAGACCTGAGAACAAATCTTAGCCTTAACCAAGATTCGAACCCAGGACCTTTGGTAAGCCAGTCGAACGCGCTGCTGCCGCCGTGCCCCATTTATCCCCTAATGCTTTTGTCTTAGGCGCGCCATTGTAAATCGCTCTGCTTTCCAAGTCTGGCACGCGTTCCTTAGGTTGCCGACCCTTGCGCTAGAATAGAACACAAATAGAAAACTGTTTTCGAGAACTGTAAGACTTATCACACACAAGAAAGTAATCTTTCGAGCACACGGTGGGGGGTGTCGAAAGATGTGATCGGGTAGAGAGTCTTAATGACAAGGTGAACCAGAGAGAATGGAAAAAAGAAAGCAGCAGAGAACCGGAAACGGATCCAGCTGGAGTCATATTAAAAAATATCCATTAATCGAGTTCCCGGGCAGTAAAGAGGCTAATGTCGATCTCTTGATGTCATTCAGATGGAAGTGAATTTTCCCCGGGATCAAATCTATCTATTGATTTAGACAGGCCTGAACCGTAACTTTTCGGTGCAAGTTTTCTTTTTGTTGATGTGTTTTTGGGTGTGCACATGTTTCGGATTATAATATTACTTTCTATCAAGACCTAATTCCGCGTATGATGAGATTGGATGAACAGTATGATCGCATGCAAACTTTGTCTGTCCGGAACATTTACAGGAAAAACAGTATTAAAAGGCGGAGCCGAAATCTCACGCCAATGCAAGTCAATTAGGTTTTGTAATGTAATTAATTAATTGGTCATTTATATAGCGCCTCAAGCAAGCATGCTCAGCGCGCTCAATAAAAACGAAACGACAATAACACTCTAAAATAGTTTTAAACAAGTTTTTTGCTGATGGAGGTGTACTTGATCAACTTAGTTGAAAAGAAAAGTCCTCAAATTCTTCTTGAATGTCTTTTTTGTCACAGGAGTTTTTCAGTGTCTCAGGTAAGCCGTTCCACCGTGAAGGCGCCACAGATTCAAACGAGCGCACACCAAGAGTACTTTTCCTGTGACCTTCCAAACATGGAATTTCCAAGAGAGACTGTGTTGAAAAGCGCAGCATCCTTAACGGGACATGCATCGGTATAAGCTCTTTGAGATAGGCAGGCAGGTGCTGTACGTTCTCTCTATCCCATTCTTTCTCTTATTATTTTCTTTGTCAATTTACAGACTATCTAAAAATCTAAATAATATATAAACACAACTTTTATTTTAAAAAACCTCTCATGCTTTAACTTCGTCATTTTGAAGTGTTAACTATATTAATATACAAGGATTAAGAACCAGGGTTCTCACATTTTTCCAGAAAAAATCAAGGCTAATTCCAGCCTATTTCAAGGCTATAAGAGCCAAATTCCAGGCTGCTAGAACACGTTTTTGGGAAAAGGGTCACACGCCTCCTCCCCCTAAGTGACCTAAATATTGCGTGAATGAGATATCAATCTTAAGACTCGGTCAGTGGGCGTTTATGGCGTATAAAAATGGGATTGGCGTTTTTTGTCTGACCTTGATTTTTATAATAAATTTAGATATATATATATAGATTTAGATAAATTTCCAGGCTAAAATGCCAATATTCAAGGTTGTCCAGGCCTTGATTAGTTTTTCTGGAAATCCAGACTTTTCCAGACTTTCCAGACTGTGTGAGAACCCTGAAGAACTATAATTCTCTCAGTCTGTCATACTCTATTTCCCATCCATTATTGTCTTTGTCATTTTGACGGACGTAGGTAGAGTCCAGTTTAATAATAGTGGACATGAACATTACTTATCAAAACAGATTGTCAAACTGATGTATGCACGATGTTCCCATCACGACATACTGAGATGCTAAACACTTCTGGTTAATAAAGCTTCTAGTTTCATTTACACCACCGAGCGTAGCATTAAAGTATAAAACTTATTGATAAAATGAAACTTAATTTGCTGGAGCCGTCTTAAAAAAAAATTTAGTTGAGTTATCTTGCCTCTAATTGCACGGTCCGTCAGCCAATTAGACAATCGTGCTGCGATCGTGGGAGGGTGGAGGGTTGCAGCTGTGGGTAGGGGTGGGGGCTGAAATCTGTAGTGATTCACTCGCCACTGATTGGGGGGGGGGGGGAGGGGGATCGTGAGGTGGCTTTAACGAGTTAATGCAGCTATGAGCTCAGTCATCGGGTGGCAAGACGTGCTAATTGGAGATTGATCGAAACACACACGCACACAAATCGTGGACAAATCAGGGCATTATTAGATCCACTAAAACTGTGGGCTAGGTTCCCACGTGACATACCACATGACTAAATCCCAGCTGGCATATCACGTCGTATCGACGGGTGAACATTTTTTTTTCGTGGTTTCGATTTTTCTTCGCCCGTTGATACGACGTGGTGTAGCCGATGGAATACGATTTATTTAACATAGAAACATCGACTTAGAATGCCTGCACGTCGTCATGTCGCAAACACAACAACAACAGTATAGCAACGCAAGTTCTGATAGCTGAAAAGGGTGTGGCGTACATCTGACATGTTGCAGTGGTCATGGCTAACCATATGAATATGTGGCCAGAACAATGTCTTTACCTTACCATTAGCGTTTCGCTAGATAAAAAAGTCCTGCAGACTTCTTGACAGTGTGTATGTGTGTGGATGTTCTTGCTAGCACATGCAATTTTAGCGATTCAGCACTCTGTCACATGAACACGCACGCGGTCACCAGGTTTTCGAATGGCCTTAGCTAAGGCCTCGATTAGAAGAAAACAAAACCAAGCCATTCTGTACGGCTGCAGAACGAACCACTCGGTCGCGTGATCGAAGTGCCAGCATCCATGTCGGCCATTGCTCTCCTCGTGCGTCAACCGTTTAGTTTTAATCATGACACTAATGTTTAAAAATGGCCACGGTCGTGACGTTGTCCGCAGAGTCAAGGCGTCATGAAGACGTGTGCATGTCTGGAGATAACAACCGTATTATCGGCGTCTAGAAATAGCCAATTTCCGACTAAGCCGTAAATGATCACTCCACTTTTATCTCCCTTTAGTTCAAAACAAAAAAATTGTCCAATGAGGTCTACAGAAACCGAAACGAGGTAATTTCGATAAAAGCATGGCCGAATGAAAGAAACTAACTTTTTCTTTTCTTCTAAAAATCATTAGAAATCCCATGACAGAAAAAAAAGAAAAAGAAATGATGCCTTGGTCTGATAGGTTGGGAGAGTGGCGGTATGGGAAGCATCTAATGATAAAATACCAAATAAATGAAGCGGACATTCAGTTGTTAGAATGCTTTGAAGAAAAAGTTGAACAACACCCCCCGCCCCCTTCCACCGCGAGTTCGTATTATGAAATTTGCTCAATGTCGTCGGGCCGATACTTATAAGCCCCAGCATATGAAGAAACATATTAAGGGCGGACGACCGTGCTTAACATGCAATCTACTCGTACACATGCGGCAGACCTCGATACAATGAAAAAACTCGCAAGATCTGTCGACGCACCTACTCTAGCGGCAATCGTAATCGTTACAAGGCTCTTTAAGAAAATGGTGGATTTACAAATTATTTTTAGTTTGCTTTGTGCTCATAGCATTAAAAACAAACAAGAGGCCACTACTGGGGGAAAACTGGAGAAAGGGGCCACTACTGGGGTAAAACTGGAGAAAGAGGCCACTATTGGGGGAAAACTGGAGAAAGAGATCACTATTCGGGGAAAACTGGAGAAAGAGACCACTATTCGGGGAAAACTGGAGAAAGAGACCACTATTGGGGGAAAACTGGATAAAGAGGCCACTATTCGGGGAAAACTGGAGAAACAGACCACTATTCGGGGAAAACTGGAGAAAGAGACCACTACTGAGGGAAAACTAAAAAAAAACATCAAGGTAAACGAGACAGGTAAAAGATAAAAAGATATTTATTCATGGCTGTTGGATGGGCAGTATGCTGTTCGGCACTTTGCAGATCACATCTGTGTGTCCAGGCATGGGAAGGGGGATATGTGGGTGGTGGTGAAGGTAAACAAGGCGTCTTATAGCCCTGCGTTCAAATCCTGGTTAAGATTTGATTGCAGTTTATTTTTCTTCCTTACAGAACAGCTCTAGAGAGAACTTGTCATTACGTAAGGCTTTAGAAGTTTCGCAGGTGACTACTATATGGCCTACAAGAGGACACGTTACACAGATAACCCTAAGTGACACGCATGAAGCACGGAGGGCACGCAAACATTCAGCCATTCTCAAATCGTCAGACGAAAATATTGGGGGTGGGGGTGGGGCATGACATTTGTGAGGAAAAATAGGGTGGACCACAAAACTGGGACATGTGGCCCACTGAACCAATGGATATTTAAAAAAAAGTTAATTATTCACTTAGAGGCATATGACAATGTTATTAGTCACTTATATGTTTCATTGTAAAAGAGTTTTTTTTCTTATTTTTTTCTCTTCCTTTGTTTTTGCTGTATCTTCATGATGTGGGGGATGACCTCGGGACTGCGACGGAATGAGGACCACTGCGACAAAATCGGATTAGGGCTCTTAATTTCATTACATGTGGAGGACGGACCCGTGAAGCACATGCAGTAAACACGCGACGCATCTTTGCCAGGACGTTGTTGTTAGTTATAGCGGTTCAAGATTCGCACTACAACGTTCCAATAAAAAAAAGAATCTAAAAAAAAAAAAAGAAGACTGACAGCGTTATCCTATTTGTGTAACAGTAAAAATAACCACTGAACGAAACAACAAACAACAACAAGAACCTGTTTTAAAACATCAGCTAATATTAGGAATGCACAAACCAGAACAAGGTCGCAAAGACCAACGTTTTAAGTGAGAAAGTAAATTTAGAATGCACAGATTAGTAGTATAGATTTAAGTAATCCCGTCGTACCTAATTGATCAATAGGGCTGGTGAAGCAGCGTTCACCAGTCTTCTGCGGCCACGGCATATTAGGAGATTGTGTGGCCCAGTACAATGCCCAGCCGCCTTTACTTTACGCCAACTAAAAGTCAGGTACCCATTAGAGCTGGGTAGACTCAGGAGGGCACCCTCCGGACCAGGGAACAAAACCCTGGCCTTCACCAGGATTTCGAAACCAGGGCCTTCGGCACGCCAGTCGAACGCGCTGCCGGCTCGGCCACCGTGACTACCCCCATACACACACTCAGATTAGTTTAGGTAGAAGATTAAGTCAGACTGAGCCCGTATAAGTTAGACAGGATATAATCCATACTACACATACTTCAAATGTGAGACTATGGAGCGTTCCCAATGGGCGTGGCTTAGGTTTTTTAGTGACGTATTTGTGTAAATAGAAGCCACTATTGGTGTACAAAAAAGGTGAAGTACTTCTTTATCATGCAAAATTCACATCTGAATATTGGCTATCCTACTAAAAAAAAAGGAGGTAAACAGTAGTACTGTAGATTAATTGATTAATGTGATTAGGCTAGGGCCGGCTATACCTATTTACACTTTAAATTTCACTTTATAGGCCTACACTATTAATGTTTCGGCTAGGCTAATGGCTAAGTATTAAGTAGGGATGCCAAGTGATAGTGTTGGTGAATAGGCTATCTAGTCAAGTCACTAATATGCTCACATCGTCTATGATCTATGTCTATGATAATAATAAAATAGCCCATTTCATTTAACAGACATAATACAGCTTAAATCTTAATAAGACTTAAAACACAAAACATCATTTGAAAAAAGCTCGAGCCTATATGAAACTTTATTAATACAGCGGCCATTGTTACTGTACACCATTACTCAAAGTAAACAAAAATCACGTGCTTTTTGTCACGTGATTGCAAACGCCCTATTGAGAGAAATGAGAGGCTAGAGTGAGAGAGACGAGTCCTTTTAAACACATTAATAATGTAAATGATCTATTGTTAAGTAAAGAAAACAATCCATTTCTATTTAACTAAGATTACTGAACGCTTAGATTACAAAAATAGCGTTACATATAGACTGACAGAGGGAAGAAGAAAGAGAGAGAGAAAGAGAGAGAGAGCGAGAAAGAGAGAGAGAGAAGAAGAGCAAGAAAGAAAAAAGTGTACTAAGGCAAAGATACTCATCATCAGTAGATGCCATTAGTTTTGTCCAAAGAGCGGCTGTGGAGGGGGGGGGGTCGGGGAGAGGTGGAGTTTAGCGGGGGCTTACAAAGCTACTTACCAGAAGATACGCCTTTATCTTTCAGGTGGGACACGAAGTCTGGAACATCTTTGGGGTGGATGTACTCCTGGATGTTTTGGCCTAACATGTTCACCTGGAAAAAAAAGAAGTGAAGGCACTGGTGAGATTTCACAAACACAGACGTGAAATGTACTAAATCACAAGTTGTATATTTGGTACTAAAGCTCTCGGTCAGCTAAAAAAAAAAAACACCACACAGACGAAAAACAAAAGAAAAACCTTCTAAAGTTGCAAGGAGACAAACAAGGCAACCAGGCAGAAGCGTCGGCAAAATTTTCTTTTACCAAAAAAAGGAATGTATAATTATGATTAAAAACGTATAGACACATCATTAACTTCATTAGATACGTCATTGGAGTAGGGGAGAGTTGGGGGGGGGGGGAACAAATTACCTTTCGTACTAAACTACTTTCCACCTAAGTACGCCATTGTCAATGTGATGATAATCAGCTACCTTATTTTGAATACGACACTGGCTTATAACTTATAGGTAAACAGGACGGGAGTCAGACGGTGACACATTAAAAAACATGTTGTCTCACCTGATCGTGGCCTAGATGCTGATGGACATTCTCAGACACGTACAGAATTCTCAGCTGCCCGTCTATCATGACAACGAAACCTTGGGCCGCTTCCAGCATCAGGTGACTCTCGTCGGTCAGCTGGTAGATTGCGCCAACCGTGCGGGGCACCACTTGGTCATTTGAACGGACGACCCCGCAGTCTCCCTGTCCACGCGCGTCTGCTGCGGTGGAGGACTCCTCATCGGCGGAGACGTCCAGGCCCGGAATCAGAGTCTGGTGTAAAAATTCCGCCATGCCCCTCTCTAACCCTTGTCTGTAACGCCTCTGCTTCTCCAGTCGTGTCTCAGGGTCGTCGGAGTCCTGGTCAAACGGGTTCCCCAGCCGTTGGTAGGCGGAGAATCCATTCATACCGGGCTGAGTACCGTTCCGCGGCGTGACTTCATTCTTTTGGCAAAAATCTTCGGCAGCGTCCTCCTCAAGATCGACGTCCCTTTGGTCATCTGTTGGGACATGAAATGGACGAGAATTAACTTTAAAGATTTCTAAAACGAAACAAAAAATATGACATATTGTTGGAATAAAAATTTTACATTTCAGAATTCTTAAGGCTCGGAAGATTTGAATTGTGGTAATTATTACGGTCGGTCATTTTGAGTTGGTCACACACGTGGAGATAATTAGGGGACATCTATTTCACCTACAAAAAAAGTCGACTAATAATCTTCTTTATAGAAGGAGCGTTTGTAATATATAAGATAAGTCCTGTGAGTCTGAGTACAAAATAAACAATATAGCATATACATTTGTTATAACCTACAACATACACATTTGAAGTAAAATATGTGTTTGCCCTTGTTCATACACTGAAGATCAATTTTATAAGACTTCACTTTATGACAGCCAATAAAATGACATACGATCACTATGAATGCCATTTGTCACTAACTACAGAAAAGAACATATTCCCACAAGCCTATTCGTGTAAGTTAGGTCAACGCCAATATCTCGTGGGTCATCAGAAAACGAGTATCTACAATTTCACGGACCTAAAAAAATAAAAAGACATTTAAAGCCTACAGTGTCAATTTGGAATATTGTATTGAAAGCATAGGGAATGTGTACTAGTGTAATTGAAGATATTGACTGGAATATTAAAAAAAAGTGAACATGCATCATTTACGCTTTAATTGGTGTCATGAAATACATTGAATTTGTCATGTAAATTGAATTGGTGTGGCTGAAACATAAACAAGTGTCATGGAATTTATTTTATTAGTGAAGCTAAAATTTTAACTAGTGTCATGTAAAACTGAATTGATGTGATTGAAATTTAAACTCGGTGTCATAAAAATGTGAATTGGTGTGATTGAAATTTAAGCTAGTATCATTGAGATTTGACTTAGTGTGGCTGAAATTCAAAGTAGTGTCATGGAAATTTGATTGGTGTGGCTGAAATTCAAAGTAATATCATGGAAATTTGATTTGGTGTGGCTTATTTGACTTGGTGTGGCTCAAATTTAAACTAGTATCATCGAAGTTTGAAGGACTCAACTTAGTGTTTCGCGCTATGAGTCATTACCACAAAAAAAACACATTATTAACAAAACCGAAACTGAGATAAGCAGACAATAAAAAACGCAACAATCATTAAACATTGTGTAACACAACAAACCAACAAAAAGAGAGAGAGAAATGGCAGGCTAGTGATAGTGGCACAACATGCCCAGCATTGAAAAGGTGTCATTGAACAAATACAGGCAGATACCCTATTGAATAAACGGCAGATACACAAGGTAATTGTAATAGTTTGAGAAGACAATTTAAATTTTAAAAAAAAAAGGAAAACAACAATACAGTAACATAATTTACACACCTTGAAAAAAAATAAGTTAAAAATGTTTATATAAAAAAAAGTGAGTTTTCAATTAGAAGTGTCAGTGAAGACAATGAGACCAATTAACAAGTAATTGAATTTAAATTAAGACAGGCTCTGTTGGGAGGGGGGTATTTATCCTTTTAGTGTACTTAGGGCTCCTTCCCCCTCTATGGTCTCAGCGGGTCACGTAAACCGTAAAATGGCTAAGACCCCTCCCTCCCTCCCTCCCTTCAAACTGCAAGAGCTCAAGAAACAATTCTATGTAACGGACTCCAGTGACTAAAGTTAAGTAAAACGCTTTCTAAGCAATACTGTCTTGTCTATATTATAATATTTTTACCTAAGCAATATAAAGTAATATATACCTAAATGAACTATATTTATATACACCAATCCATCCATCCATCCATATGGCGCTACAGCCCATGTAGGGCTATGGCCTGCTCCACCACTTCCTTCCATTCGGGCCTATCCCGGGCCTTCCTTCGCCAAGCCCGCACACCAAGATTTTGTAGATCTGACTCTATAGCTTCGAGCCATCTTTGTCTTGGTCTGTCCCTAAGCCTCTTTCCTCTTGGTCTTTGGTGATGTACTGTTTTGGCTGCTCTGCCGTCTGTCATTCTTTCCAAGTGGCCTGCCCACCTCAGTCTGCCCTTCTTTATCTCAGCTACCACCGTTGGATCCTCATACAGAGTGTACAGTTCTTCATTTGTTCTTCACCTCCAGCCATCTGCGTCTTGCACAGCTCCATATATCCTCCGCAGCACTTTTCTTTCCCAGGTATTAAGCAAGGCCTTAATGGATTTTGACATTGTCCATGTTTCACTGCTGTACATCACCAATGGTCTTATAATGGTTTTGTACATCACTGATATACACCAATACACACATAAAATACAAACATTAAACTTTTACTACAACCACCAAACAAGTAACTAGGCAGTATGGATTCATACAATTACAACAATAAACAAATTGAACATGGTCTTGTTCTGTATGGGCATGATCTCCAATTTCCCACTAACTGATATTGTAAAAAAAAAAATTTTTTGTTGGGGTACTGGTTGTGTGTGTGTGGGGGGGGGGGGAAGATTATACTTGCCAAAAAAAAAGAGAGAGCAGCAGAGTATTCATTGTTTAAAAATGAGATGAAATGAAATAGTGACTTCTATATCAATACCAGTTGTGGTTTTAAGTACAGGCATATTCAAACATTTAGATATACTATCTGGATATCTAATGGCTTACCGAAGGTCCTGGGTTCGCATCCTGGCGAAGGCTAGGATTTTTTTCCCTGGACTCGAGGGTATCCCTGAGTCTACCCAGCTCTGATGGGTACCTGGCATTAGTTGGGGTTAAGTAAAGGCGGCTGGGCATTGTGCTGGCCACACATCCCCTACTATGTTGAGGACACTGAAACTGGTAAACGCTTCTTCACCGGCCCTACGATCAACTTGTTGGTCCGACGGGTACTTTACTATCTGGATAGTTGCCAGTTGTAAATATATATAGATCTAATTTACTGTTTTTATTAAACTGTACTAAATTCATATTCACTAGTCTAGTGTTACTATTATTAGCATTACCTTTGGTGTACAACAGTCAGTTGTTCTGTTTTGTTAACTAACCACAGTCAGTTGTAAGCAATCATTTTTGCAGTTCCCAACAAGCTGTAGGTGAAGTACCCCATCCGATCCAATCTTAAATTTAATTTTAAACCCATTCAAAAAAAAAGAAAAAAGAAAGGGACGAAATTGTTTCCAAGATGAGGATTTTACTTCTAAAAGAAAAGGATAACGTTATGTGTTAGAAAATACCTTTCTTCTGCTTTATCAATTTTCTCTTGTCTCTCTCTCCCTCCCCTTTTCAAATTTTCTTTCTCTTCCACCTTTCTCTATCCCTTTCTATCTATCCATTATACCCTTTTTTTCTCTCTATCTCTTTCTCTCTCTTCTTCTGTTTCTCGTCCCTCCTATTCTCCCCACCTCCCTTTTTCAACCCTATGTATTTATCTCTCACTCACACCTTTTCTCTCTCTCTCTCTCTTATGTGTACCTCTTTGTTTTTGTAATCTCCCCCTCTTCTGTAACATCTCAACCCCCCCCCCCCCACACACACACACACTCATTCCCTCCTACACAAATATTGCGTAATCTCGTAATCCCGTTTAAAACAACAACAAATAATATCGAACTATAAAAACATGTACTTTTATTTTTTTTTAACTCACAATCCAACCGGCACATTCAGGAGCAACAGGCAGCCAACACACAAAATAAAGAATAGAAAGATTGGGTCTGGCACGATTCCAGAGCCGGTGTAAGCACTACAGTTGTGCGCGAGAGAATTACAAAGAACAACCAGCTTGTGGAATGTCTCAAAACTTTGCGGGTTCTTCGTCAACAATTACCTGTACCCGGTATCTTGTTTTCTAAAAACATTGTTTGCGTTGTAAATAATCAACCTTACCGCGGGCCAAGTACAACGGCTGGGGGGGGGGGGAGGGGTCAAGATGGTCATTATATCTTACACGAAACACAAAAACTATAGTCATATAAAGTACCAAGGAAGACGTATAGAATACAGGTTCTTTTTAGTCTCGATTGGCCTTCGCCTGTGGAATGGGTTGCCTGAACTAGTAAAAAACAAAACACTTCATTTAAAACTTAAATCAACGTCAACATGCAATACTAAAAATATTCAATATTCTTTCTTCCTGAGTGACAATTAGGGTAAGAAATGGGTTTCCTGAGCTTGTCAGAAAAAAAAACACCACCACGTTACATCATTTGAAACTATTATCAAAATGCAAAACTGATCATAATCCTCGGGTTAGGATGCATTAACATTCTATACAACTCATACACAAACAGAAAACTCAACCGTGCATACAATATAACGATCTTAACTCTGTCTATATTACACCAACATATTATTATATTGTAACCATCCTCAACTTTAAAAAAAAAGAAGTTTGCTCCATTTGCTCCAGTAAGCACCCACAAGTAATTGCGTAATCGTAATTTTTACTCCCGAGACAGCCCCTCCCGCGCCCCCTTTTACCCCACACCTTCACTGCCTCTCCCTCTAACAAAACTGTTAACTTATTGATCTGTGCAATGTTTTGACAGACCAGTTTCTTGCTTTCTAAGACTTGTCATGAAAACGTTACTCTTTGACGGGATAAATACCGGTACCGTACACGACGAGGTTATACATACTGGACATAGGTGACGGGACGATTTCTATGAACGTATTTACAAGGTTTTGCATGTCAGTATTTTGTATAAAATATCTAACTGCTGATTGTTTTAGACCAGGGCTCGGCAAGCTACGGAACGCGCGCGCCACCACACACTTGGCACGCAGAGCGATTTTTTTCAATAGCACTCGGAAGACCCCATGGGGCACGGTAGCCGAGCGGAAGCGCGTTCGACTGGCGAACCGAAGGTCCCGGGTTCGAATCCTGGTGCAGGCTAGGATTTATTCCCGGGACTGGAGGGTGTCCCTGAGTTTACCCTGCTGCTCCGATGGGTACCTGACCTTAGTTGGGGTAAAGTAAAAGCGGCTGTGCATAGTGCTTGCCACACAATCACCTAGTATGCCGTGGCTGCTTCACCGGACCTATGGATCAGTTCGGTCCGACGGGTACTTTACTTTTTTACTCGGAAGACCAGCAAAAAGGCAATTAATAAAAGCCTCTCCTGTTAGAAATTGATCGGTGTCGCGGGTTGACATTCAGGCTGTTGGCACGCGGAATGAAATAGAATGCCTAGTTTGGCACACTATTGTCCAAACAGGTTGCCGAGCACAGGTTTACACTTTTATCTTAACCCTCACTAGCCGCTATTTTGTGACATCCGTCCTCCCACTTCCGCTGCCTGGTGTCATTTGTAAGCGATCGCTCAATGTCCAGCGCGTTACTTGCCGCATAATGTATCGATTTTTGTTTTGTAAGTTAATTAAGGAAGTCGATTACCACTAAATCTCCGCGACCTTTCCTCAAAACCCTTCCCAAGAACGAAGGCGTGTGGGGAGGGAGCCGTAAATTATGGGCATTAGCTGAACACGTAAGTATACAAAATGGAAGCTTGGTTGGGAAAATCAAAGAAGGGGGGGGGCGGGGTGTTGGTGGATCAGCGAGGTTGAAGAAAGTGTTTTGTAATGGCGAGGAGTGGACGAGATTTGTACCAAGTGCTGGTTGGTTCTGATTCGTGGAGTACGTACTATTGTTGGTCCGGGCTCATGCTAAATATAACAGTCCCCCGAGTCACAGCGACCCGACAGAATATTCTGGAAGAAACGCGCCCGTACTTCACACGCATGGCTGTTAATACTGGCCCATACAAAAAAAATAAAAATAAAATAAAGCTAGGATATAAAGCCCCAATGACGTCATCAATTTATGTGTAATTCAAGAATGATAATAAAACAAACCCCCCACAATAACCCACCACAAACAAACAAACAAAACCTAGATACAAGATAGGCTCTCATTTGATCATTTGACGCAAGTGTAGCAGTTTTGTTGGAAGACGCGTGACATTCTTTCAATACAACATGTTGTACTTTAAAAAAAAAATAGTTCCTCTATCGATTATCTTATTTTTACCCCACGGCGCGCGCTGCCAGAGAATTAGATTCACGGGGTCAACATTGAGGTTTTCCTCCCCTCTGACCACCACCACCCTCCTCCCACACACACACACTGGCCTGCGTTTTGTCAATACGGCATCTAAATTCTGGGTCTCTAGCGATTTGGGAAATGGGAACTTAATTCTGGTGTCGTAAAATATGTTTGTTTACATATTACGACACTGAAACTGAAACGAGTGACGAAAATCTGGTTAGTAGCATAGAGGCGTGGCACCGCCTTTTCTTTCTGTTGTTTTCTACGGTGTTGTATAGGCCTACGTGTGTATGTATGTACCATCGTGTGTATGAATGCATGTATATGTTTTGAAGCTTGTGTGCACATAGTCACGTCCACAAAACTATTTTGTGCCATTATGTTAACGTAGTCACGTCTATGAATGTATTTTGTGTGATTAGGTGCACGTAGTCACGTCCATGAATGTATTTTGTGTGATAAGGTGCACGTAGCCACGTCCATAAATGTATTTTGTGCCATTAGGTGCACGTAGTCACGTCCATAAATGTATTTTGTGCGATTAGGTGCACATAGTCACGTCCATGAATGTATTTTTTTGCGATGAGGTGCACGTAGCCACGTCCATGAATGTATTTTTTGCGATTAGGTGCAAGTAGTCACGTCCATGAATGTATTTTGTGCGATTAGGTGCACAAAGTCACGTCCATAAATGTAACATTTCTGCGCTATAGTTGACTCGTCTCAAACGACTATTCAATCGGTATACACATTTGTTTCCAATTTATCGTGGGCAATCATCACCACAGGGTCTGATTTCTTGTCTGTCTGGACCACTGACTTACTGGACCACTGACTTACTGGACCACTGA
Source organism: Anisus vortex (assembly GCA_949126835.1). NCBI lineage: Eukaryota > Metazoa > Mollusca > Gastropoda > Planorbidae > Anisus > Anisus vortex. Next base: position 6,150,729 of record OX421495.1, read on the forward strand.
CTCACTCATTCCCCTAGTATTTGTGTGAGTGTATGATGGGACGCGTTATGATCACCCATCTGGGATGCACGCTGGCATTGTTGCGATCTGTTCCACCTGCCATCTGTTTTAAATTACTCTGGTCTTGCTAATAATTTCAGGCCTTAATAAAGTAGACTCAGAGTCTGCAAGTGCCCCCCTAGAGTGCAGAGTAAGGAGCATTCCGCTACATCCCACAACTCACAGACATGAAAGCAAGGAACGAATTAAGACCTAAATGTAACTTATTTTTAGGGGGGGGGGGGTGTATGGAGACATGACACATTACATAATAAAAATTCATACAATATTTCTCAATACCCCTCCCAGATTTTAATAATAAATAAATTCATAAACCAATATGCTATGTCTAAGTAGAGTACCCGTCGGACCAAACTGATCATAGGGCCAGTGAAGCAACGTTCACCAGTTTCTGTGGCCACGGCATACTAGGGGATTGTGTGGCCGGCACAATGCCTAACCGCCTTTACTTTACCCCAACTAATGTCAGGTACCCATCAGAGCTTGGCAGACTTAGGGACACCCTCCAATTCCGGGAAAAAAAATCCTAGCTTTCACGCAAATTCGAACCCAGGACCTTCGGCACCGTGCCCAATATGATATGTGTAAATCACTCCATTTGTTACCTGGTTTATTGATGAAAGTAACTCAAATGGGAAACTTGATTAGCCAATTGTTTTCAGTGCTCTTAGTCTTAGAACTACAACTCTTCAATCATTTCCGAAACAAACAAAAGACCTGCCAGTTGTAAGTGAGGATTACTTAACACAATATATCTTGATTTTTTACAAATATTTTATCGCTGTTTTTGTTTATGTAACTGTTTGTCAGTCCCCTCCCCCCCCCCCTCATATAGCCCGTCAGATCAGTTTAAGAAAACGAGCCAAACTAGCATAGTTTAAGGAAATTAGCCCAACAGCATGCATCTTTTCATGTGGTGATAATTCAACAGATATTTTTATTATTATTATTATTATTTCCGCCCAAATTTCCACCCTTTGCCAATCGATATTCTCCCCGCTTGACACAAGCTCCACAAACCTGTGCTTCGGCCACTGGGATAAAGTATGGCATTTAAAAACAAACAACAACAACAAAAGCAGACTTGCCTGTAGATTCTGTATTCTGAGCTTACTGATTTCGTACAATCTCCCCCCCCCCCCGACCCTCAGCTCTCCTCCTCGCTGGAAGTAAACAAGTTCCCAATTCGTGACTTTCTCCTTCCACCATAACCACCACCATGGTCTAATGAGACTACCAGCCCGCATCTAATTCGTCTGACTTCAATCGCGAAGTAAGAAAGAAAGAAGGAAAGAAGAAAAAAGAGAGAAAGAGAATGAGATGGCGATGGAGGGAGGGAGAGAGAGAGAGAAAGACAGAGAGTGAGAGAGACAGAGAGAGAGAGAGAGAGAGAGAGAGAGAGAAGGGAATGCAAATCCAATATCGACAGAATTCCATCATGACTTGGATGTCACCGTTTCTTACCTCTTCTTGGCAGCCCAAGGCTATGGGGGGCTAAAATTAGCCTTTCTGTTGACGAGGCTATTTGCAATTTCGCTCCTCAACGGGCTAAGCCATTTAACGGTGAACTGGCCGATTGCCTTGACCAACACTTTTCTTTTTTGTGTGTGCGGTCTCTAATAATATATGGGCCAGGGAGTCCTTTATTATTCTAAACCTCCAGTTTAAATTAGTGATTTAAAAAAAATCGATCTACAATTACAGTGTATTAATGCTCTGTTAGCATACAACATATGTTATTTCTATCAGAACTACCACAATAGGTGATGACTGAGACCTTGCAGGAGGATGAGCTGATCATATAGAAAGACAAAGGTCCAATGAAGCCTTAACCCTTCCCGTTCCGACCTACTTCTATCTATGCTGCCTTCAGTTCCGCTATATACGTGCCCGGGACTGTAAGGGTTAACATGAGCCATGCACAAAAAACGAGCACAAAACACTTCGTCTGGTGTTTACAGTTCCCCACTACATCTTCTCACTTCACCAAGCTCATCACAAAATAGCTTTTAATAGAACTTAAACCATCCCGGTGTTAATAAGTTCCCCTCATTATTGCCCACTCATAGTCGTACCTCTCCTGGTATAATAAAAACCACTTGTCTCATACAAGTAACGCTAATTTATGTAATGTACACAACAAATGGTGGCAGCGAGCGGTTCTAATATTGCAGATTTGTGCGCACGTCTTCTGAGTGGGAGTTATGCGCGGAGCAAAAGCAGCCCCTTCAGGGTTAATGGATTTCTATGCTTACCGTTTAAAGGCATGGCTTGGTCCAGACTGCAGGCCAGTGGCTGTAACTGTTGCACTTCAGAGCAGGAGACTTGACCTCCAGTGGACGGGTCATTTTCTGAAAGAAAAGAACGAAGAAATAAGCAACAGATCTTCAATAAGGGTTACAACGACCTATCAACACACGGTTACATATGCTAGTTTCCATGGATACGATACGACTCTGCCAGAGCAATATATAAACACTTTTAAGATAGAATGCATTAACAAATTCTGGATAATTAGTTAACAAAATGAAAACGTATTAAAAAATGCTGCCAACAAAACACTTGATGAAGAAGAAATACTTTCTGGAATAAAGACAAACACACACACACACACACAAAAACTCAAACATTAACAAACATTACTGATTTGGCTTATACGTCAATGCTGAGTGTCTCAACTGCACTCAACCATATACTTGTACTAATTTATTTCACTCTACTTGAACTTTATACCCGACTGCTTGCTTTTGTTCATTACCTAAAACTTTTTTTTATTAGTATTACCAAAGCAAACAAAAAAAAAAGGCAACACCTTAAGAAAATGTACAAGTTCTTGAAACTCTCCCAGAGTTATTTCCCATGGGTTAATTATATTAGTTTCCCCTGCCTGGAAGTGACGCGTAAAGTTGCTACTAGCGTCATCATTCTGACAGCTCACGAGAAGTGCCTTACAACAAAATTACACAAAACCCACTTCTAGTTCTAGTTAGAAAATACCAGAAAAAAACAAAACAAAAAAATACAAAAAAACAACAAACAATTGTAAAAACGTAAAGTTAAAAGGTACGTAAGACTGTTATGTAATGTCACTTTCGATGCTGTAAATATTACATTCCAGAGCTATAGATATTAAGAGAAATGTCAATTTCAAAGTTGTAAATATTAACAGTGAAGTCAATTTCAAAGTTGTAAATATTAACAGTTAAGTCAATTTCAAAGTTGTAAAATTTAATATTAACAGTGAAGTCAATTACAAAGTCGTAAATATTAACAGTGAAGTCAATTACAAAGTCGTAAATATTAACAGTGAAGTCAATTACATAGTCGTAAATATTAACAGTGAAGTCAATTACAAAGTCGTAAATATTAACAGTGAAGTCAATTACAAAGTCGTAAATATTAACAGTGAAGTCAATTACATAGTCGTAAATATTAACAGTGAAGTCAATTACAAAGTCGTAAATATTAACAGTGAAGTCAATTACAAAGTCGTAAATATTAACAGTGAAGTCAATTACATAGTCGTAAATATTAACAGTGAAGTCAATTACAAAGTCGTAAATATTAACAGTGAAGTCAATTACATAGTCGTAAATATTAACAGTGAAGTCAATTACATAGTCGTAAATATTAACAGTGAAGTCAATTTCAAAGTTGTAAATATTAACAGTAAAGTCATTTACAAAGTCGTAAATATTACTAGTGTTAAAAGTGTTAAGTCAATTACAAATGGTTATAACAACTGTCAGGGGTGAACACAGAAGTCATATTTACACTCTGAATGCTGCTCACGCAAAATGAAAAAAACAACAACATTATCTAAGTTAAACCTGACATTGATTTCCCTTGTCCCAAAGAAACATGAGGGTTCGTTAGAACTTAGAAAAAGGGGGGGGGGGGGTCGATCGCAGAGAAGGCTTGATGAGAAATTATTGTCAACAGGAAATCCCAATTAAGTTTATCGAGAATTTGTTGGCGGCTCGGTCTGCTGTTTGTTTTAATTAAAAAAGGGGGAAACGTGTTGAACATAAATTTGATTACGGTAACATTTGAAAGGGTAGATAAATTAATTACAGGCAGGAAGACGAAAAAATTTTCCAAGCAATATGTTTAGAAAAAAAAATAATTTATAAGTACCCGCATTAAAATGCTCTTTAAAGACCAAGTGAAGAGGTTTTTCTCAAAGGAACGAGATTTGGAATAGCCTCATACGGCAGTGACGTATCACAAGGGAAATAAATAAATAAAAATAGACGCTATAAATCTATATTTAACCATTTTGTTAAAAATAAGAACCGGGAAAAGATTCAAAACATGTGGCAATAGATTCAAAACACGTGACAATATTCATTTTTCCTAGTCGGAATCCTTTATGTTACGTCACTTTCCTATATTGCCGGAAATAAAAACATCTCAAATGGCTACGAGATTTGGAGTAATCTTCCGAAAAACACACACATTTAAGTGCAAATATTGAACTAATTACTTAAAATGTATCTTTGATATTTTGTATAAATGTTTTTTTTAACATTCAGATACTGAATACACTATTTACTATCAAAATCAAATGTTAACTCAATTTTGATAAAAAGCTCTTCACTTGGTCTTTAAAAAAGTCCTAGAAAAAAATAATTTCCGAGGTGTATATTCGCTATAATCAAAGACTATATTAAGATGGACCGCTTGTTCTATTTTTAGAGCTTATATGTTCTTGTTTCAGTGTGCAGCCAATTACGCTGGTTTCCGCTGTATACACCTTTCTATTTTAAAATTCAATGGAGAAAATCATAGCGATTAAATAAAGCGGAAGTGAACAATACAAACGGGAATCGGGAATTCCATTGAGACAATCATAGCGATTAAATTAAACGAAAGTTTACAATACAAAAGGGAATCGGGAATTCCGAAAAGAAGTCATTCGAGTCATCAAATGGCAGAAATATTAAAGCGAGCGTTTCATGTTATAGACTTTTCTATGATAAAGCATTGCCAAAAAAAAAAAATCTATGAAAATGTCCCTAAACACCATTCTGTAAACATCCCAAATGTGTACGTTATACTTTTCTCAGATTTCTATTTGGGTGTAGACGTATTCTAACGAGGCTGTTTAGAATCGCCTTTCCATTTTGCTCTCAAAGTCAGTTCCATACAACAACAACAAACTGAAGTGACTCAAATCAAAGGCCATCATCATGCACATAAAACCCCCCAGAACATTTCTCCACTTATTAAACGCTGACTGGCGTCGATAACCAGAGTGGAGAGACATGATCGATACCAATTCTCTTGGTTGGGGGGGGGGGGGGAGGGGGGCACGAGAGCACAGCAGCAGCACAAGATCCATTGGGATACATTTGGGCCATAATGATCGTATTGAAGAAGAAAAAGTACTGCAAGTTTTTTTCAGCAATGTTATTGGTAGTTTTTTGTTGTTGTTTTTTTGCCATAGTGTAGACCAGGGATCGGCAACCTACGACACACGTGCCAGCCCTGACACGCAGATCAATTTTCACTGGCACGCGAAAGACCCCTAAGAAGACTTTTTAGGATGACTTTTAGTCTGATGGTACGCTGAATAAATTAAAAATCCTACTTTGGTCCACTAATATCAAAAGGTTGCCGACCCCTGGTGTAGACTGTAGACTATGCAAAAGACCATGACAGAAAAAACTCAGTTCACTAGCAAATCTTTAGGTTAACAGATAATGAAATCGATAATGTGGGGGACTTCTAATCCACAGAGACATCTAAAATGTGGCCGTATAAAAAGAGGGGAAATATCTAAGAAATGTGGGCGATGTTCTAAATTAAGAGACATAGAATCGTGGATTTAATAACTAAAATGGGGAGATATGTAATTAGTAAATCGACTAGACAATGACTGTGCTGGCCACACCATCCCATAACATGTGGTGTCGACAGAAAAGTGGTGAACGCTGCTTCACTGTCCCGGTAGATCAATTTGGTCCGACAGGATTACAGTGTACTTACTTGTGCACTACATGTACTGTTATAGTTTCAATACAATTTTATTTATTAAAAAAAAAGAAATACTTTTGAAAGGTTTTATATTAAACGTCAGGTCGATGCATGTACGACAAAATTGGAGGCCGGGTCAAGATTTTGGTAGGACGATCTTGAAATAGCCATTTACTACAGATGTCATTGTCTATTTACGTCCCCCCCCCCCCCCCCTTGACAAATGGATGACGTCTCTAGCTACCGTGTCATCGTCCTTGCTATCTACGTTTCAACGTCGTTTTTGGAAGTGGGAGCTGAGCAGCACATAAATCAAGAAAAGACAATTAATGGCCAAACATAATAAAAGATGCCAAGTAAAGAGTCAAGGACACCGGCACAGAGTTATGCCCCTTCACTTTTCTTGTTTTTATGCAATTTCTCTTCATTTTTTAATTTGGAGGGAGGGGGGGGGGGCTGTGTTTTGTAGTTCAAAAGTAGCTTGATAGTAAAAACAGCAAAGACAACAAACTCAGAGTATATGAAAATATGTATGCGTGCGTGAATGCGTGCCGAGACATTGTCAGACTTCAGGCGACGGTGTTGATATTAGCACACGCCTGTGGTGAAACATTATAGGCCCTTGCACCACTACATCTATGCAATGGGGTGTACAACGGTTAACAGATCAGATTAGCGGTTTCAAACTTATAACACACACACACACGCACACAATTAGACCTTGTCATGAAGGAGACGGTCTAGAGTCTAGAGCCTAAAGGCTAGAAGAGTCCAATTCTCGGACATGGACATCTTGATTATTTTTTTTTAAGAATTTACTACGACCAGCTGCCAAGGTCATTTTAACTCCTAGCAATAGGAACTGCGTGAGGGTCAGTGGGTGAATGAAAATTTCCTTAAATCAAAGTTCTCCCTAAAACTACATAAGAATTTTGGCGGAACCCCAAAGAAACTAATAGAATATAAAAATTTAAGCGATATGAACATCTAATACTTTTGATTCGCAGTTAAAGCAAGGACAAACTCTCAATATTTGGTCAACGTTCATCAATATTTGTGCGCTTCTAAAAAGTTCTAAGCGCTAAATTGACAAGAACATTTAAATAAATATTATCCGTTAGCTAAAGCTTGAAAAATGACAAAATCTAAGGTCATAGCTCACAATCTCGCTTTACAAAAATGACATCTAGAGTCAGAGCTCCCAATCTCGCGGAAAACCTTGAGATTTCTTAAGGAAAGCCCACTTTGAGAATCAATGTCCCAGATTATATGATTATTACTTCTCCATCTCTACATTCTCGGACCAGGTGTGTTTCATGTGCTTGTTTGATCGGGTCATCTTGACCTCTCAACACGAGGCGCTGCGTTTAACGGACACTCATACACATAGTAGAGATTGGAATCGAGGCCACTTTTGGAAGTTCGGGTTCGGTTCGTCGGCAAGCAGAGTTCGATTTTGGAGTGTGCGGTTCGGGTTCGGTTCGAGTCCCATTCTCATACATACCCAAAAGAAAGTGTAAACAGGACACTACAGGGGTAAGTGAACCAACGAAGTAAAAGCACTGGTTAGTGGACTGCTAACAAAAAAAAACATCCACAAGTCAACAACAACACGTGGTGTTGTAGAGCAGTCGTCATTAATTATTTATCAATGTGGGGCGGAGAATTTTGACCTTTGCCCCACAGTGATGAAATGTACTTTACCAGTGCTTCTCAAACATTTATTTAAGATTTGTCACCAGGTGGCCTCTAAGAATTTGTTTTGACTGCTTACAGCTTCTTTAAAAATTAACAATATAAATTGTCTAAAATTAACATAAGCTTAAAGCCATACAAGATACTGTTTAAGAAACATTTTATTTTAGAAACAATTATTTATTTGAAAGTTTTTGAGAAACAATAATTTATTTTAAAAAATGTAACGTTTTCATAAGTCGGTAATTATTATTTTTTTTATAGAAATTCTTGTGTAGGTCAGGAACATAATGAGATTCAAGTTGGATTTGTCCACAAACCTCGATGTATAAATTCGTTCGGCTGAGCGAAACGGTTTAAAATTGTCGGCATTTTTCGATTATTACGTAGAGTTTTACGTGGACAAAAAAAAGCCTATCAGCGCACTGTGGGGCCTTGCACAATATTCACGTACACGTTACAGTCAACGAGCCTGAAGTTAAAATGTTACTACCGGGACGTAAGAGGAAGATATCAGAAAACCGGAAGAGGTGAAGACTTTGCTGAATAGACTTCTCTCTCCTTTGATGGGCACTTGAGATTTCTTGTGTCCACACTGCACTTACTATTGAAATGTTGTTTTTTGTTTAGAAGTTTGGTTTGTAAGCGCTTACAATAAACCACAAACAGAAAAATAAGGCAATCCAATTAATCATTCTCCCCCAGTGATGCCATGCATTACCAGACGTGTCGGCCTAGCCGGTAGCGCGCTCAGATAGCGAAACGAAATGGCCTGTGGTTCGAACTCTTGTAAAGGGGTGGATTTGTTTTCTTTAACGTGTCCGTCTAAGATTTGTTTTCTTTAACGTGTCCGTCTTATGAGTCTACCCAGCTCTGAACGGGTACGTAACCTAGCATTAGTTGAAGCACAGTAAAGGCGACTGGGCAATGTTTTGGCCACACAATGCCTTAGTATGCCCTGGCCACCGAAACTTGCGGGGGGGGGGTGTACCTTTTTTTTATATTGTATTGACTGGATAAAAAATCATAACCAGGCACATATTACAACCTTGACCTTCATGTTTGAGCCTGCCAACCGATTGACCAGAATTCTAATGTCCCATTAGAGAGCGTTATCTTGAAGATCTATATGTGGCCGATCAGTCCGAGATCGATGGTTTTCATCGGCATACCAGAGACACTGTGTGGCCTGCACAAGACCCAGACACGCGCCACTTTCCCCACAAACGAATGATGGCTGACTTACCCTCCAGAGTCAGGTCGACCCAGAGATGCCACAACAGGTCGTGGGGAAATATACTGGCTTAACCCTTGATTTCAAGCAAATACTTTCTTAATGTAATCTGATGCTAAACCACCTCGCCACCATACAAGAATTGTCCACATGCTTATTTATATAAAAAAGACAACTCAAAAATTGTATGCCCTTTTTTCTTTCATTACAAAATCCTTTAATAACTAAAAGGTACTATGGAATTCATATTTTTGCAATTAGGGGCGGAAAATGGGCTTTGGGGGGAGAAAGGTTTGGGGCGGGGTGGGGGGGGGGGGATATCGGGGCTATGTTGTGACGTTTCGTTACTTTTTACGACCTTTTAATTTTTTGGCTCCGTAATAGGGTTATTCTAATTCTAAGCACACACTTACAAAGACAGATGTCTAAAGAAAGACTGAAGGTTTTGTTGTAGCATTATGCATGGCAAACTAAAACGGTTTCATACAGTTGTCTAAACGTTGTTTTGTTTTTGTCTGTTGTTGTTGCTCGACTGACAAGTTGTGTGAGTCATAACTAAAAAACAAACAAACAACGGCATGATATATATATATTTTAATGTTGGCTTTGTTGGGGGAACGGTACATCGGCTGGCGTACCGAAGGTCATGGGTTCGAGTCCTGGTAAAGGCTAGGATTTTTACCCTGTGACTCGAGGGGTGTCCCTGAGTCTACCCAGCTCTGATAGGTATATCTGACAATAGTTGGGGTAAAGTAAAGGCGGCTGGGTATTGTGCTGGCCACATATCCCCTTGTATGCCGTAGCCACATAAACTTTACTACCTACTATTGTTTTTGTTACAACGAAACGGGACTTCCCTTTTTTCTTTATTACAAATTTTGCGCTTATATAAGCTTAAATGACGTTGGTTACCGCCCCCACGAACGCAGCACAAAGAAGTTTACTTTTGAGCCTGCTTGAATTAATTACTCTCTCCCCCCCCCCCCCCTTTTTAAGCAGAAGCCAAAAATCATTTCTGGTGAGTTCGGGTTCTACTTTGTGTTTTAAGAAAGACGAAGACAACGAGGGCTGGTTCAGCATGCGGAGAGTACAAAATATGTTTTTGGCTCAGGATCTGAGAAAAACAATATGCCATAAAACTGTAACGTTTACCTGGCTAGAGGAAGTGACAGCCCAGCAATGCAAAAAAAAAAAAAAAACACAACAAAAAAAAACTATAATATATAAAACAAATAAATGAGAATTTGCTTGCGAAACAAATATATTTATAGTGACTGCAAGTTAACATCTTTCTATTTTACACTTTTTTTAAAATTAGCGGCAAAGTATAAGGCTATTAATTTCCTTATATATAAGAGTATGTTTCTATAAGATCCGTCAAGTCTATTAATCCCCCCCCCCCACCCAATACATCAGAGTATGTTTCTATAGTAAGATCGGATGACTCAAACCAGCAGCTGTTGAAGATAGCACGCAGGCGACATTTGTTTTTAGATCGGACATTCGGTCGATAAAAGAAGTATGTATGACCTACGTTAACACTATTATAAGTACAATAAAATTATAAATACAGCGATAGATGAAAAACAAATGACTTTATTCTATAGTCTATAAGACAGGTAGAATAAAGTACAATTTACCGGTTTCCGCGTTTGATCAAAGACCATAAAAAGATGGACAGCGTGCTCTATTTTTATAGCTAAAGTGTTGTTTTTTTCCGTGCGCAGCCAATAACGATGTCCTGAATTACTCCTAAATGTACCTAAACTTTTCCGCTGCATACAACTTTCGATTTTAATCTTAATTTTCCATTGAGAAAATCATAGCGAAATACAAACCCGGAAGTCTAGAGGACAGGGTGCGATCGGAAATTTGGAAACAAGAGTATTTCAAGTTATCAAATAGCAGAGATATCAAAGAAAGCGGTCCATCTTATTCTAGTCTTTGAGTTGATCTATTCTATGCGTGCATGGATAAGTTGGTAGTGTTGGCAGCACAACGACCTCCTGACGTTCACTTTCAGCAATACGTGTCAGATGCCAACCAAGAATCAAGGGGCATCCATGGGGCGATATCTCAGATTCAACCGAAAGCTGCAATTAAATATCTTTTGGGAGCCCTAAATATCAACACTGATTTCGCGTTAGATGCGCTTATGTCCAGGCAGAGATCAACGACAAGTGGGCCCCTCGCGGATAGTATCGCAAAACGTTACGGTCAGATATGAACATCGTGTGGAAAACTAAAAACCCACGAGAAGACAATTTTCCAAACTTTGACGGGAAACGAGCTTGGGACGGAGTAGCAAAACGGCGACCTGTGACCGGAGCAAAGTATGTCACCGCACGATGTCTCATGTCATGCCACCTGTCTCCCAAAACAACACAAACAAACATGTATTAGTCAAGCAGAAACAACAACAGCAACAGACTGGAATCACATTTCATTTACAACCTGTTCTATGATCACCATATATATCAGCTGGGTCGTATATAGTTATATAGCATGGGGGGGGGGGAGGACTGGGTACGGGCGGGGGTAACCAAAACATGCCCAGGCAGACCCAGCAAATTACCCGAGCTACAAAAGTACACAATCCTATTTCCGGATTATTTCCTCGGTCCAAAGTGCCATATTGACCAATGCAGACAGCGCATGCGCAAATTGGATCCGGGGGGTGGGTGGGCACGATTTGAGAATCCGTGGGCTGAGGGAATCGCCAGGGTCTGTGCGATCAATCAATAGTATTCAGCCCTTCTTCGTGTATCTCACGTGTCTTAGATGATACGCTCATTGCCAATACTTGATGGATGGATAAATTGTGTATAAGCTAGTGAAGGGAGCGGGATTGCGGAGGAGGGAGGTGCTGGAAACCTGGTCAATATCGGGCCACATGATGGAAATATTCGATTTGACATTGCCAAGGCTCTTTGGGGGAGATAACCAAAACGTAAACGTTCCAATAACGAAACTTTGAATTTAGAGATTTGTGTGTTTTTTATTGCATATAAACTATAACACTAATAGATATGCCAATATTAGTTACTTAAATTGGGAGAATAAAAGGGGAAAAAAAAATATTTTGTCCGTCATATAATATGCTCAATTTACGTCTTCAGATGAAGTTATGAAAAAGTAATCACAATGTTTCGTCCTCCATCTTCAGAAATAGTCTGAAGAAAAGGAGGGAGTTTGCTCAGGGTTAAATGCGCTCTGAGCTTACATGTTTGTTGGCAGCGCTGTACAAACAGAATCTGATGGGTACCTGGCTTTAGTTGGGAGTCAAAGTAAAGGCGGCTTGGGCATTGTGCTGGCCTCACAAACCCCCCCTAAGTATGCCATGGCCGCAGAAGCTGGTGAACGCTGAGGCCCCCATGGATCCATTTCGTCCGGCGGGATATACTTTTCTTACTTAGAAGCAAACAGGTCATTGCATTGACCAAAACAAAAGTTTGTGCCACTGAATAAAATAAATCACCAGACCAACGGTTGCAAACAAACAAACCGAAAGGCTCGCGTGATTTATGGACACATCCAGACAGCAATGTCATCCAACAAAAGAGACAGAATAGATAAGAGAGGAAACAAGACAACAAAAACTAAAAGTACATAACGTCGCTTAGTGGTCTTCCGTGGTCTAGCGGCAGTCTAGCCTTTCGATGTCCGCGTGTCATAAAGTGAAGAAAAAACACGGGGTACTGTAGTGCAGACTACAGTTTGACGAATGATTTTTTTTTCTTTTTTTTTGGGGTGGGGGGTGGGGAATCAGCTGAGAGAAACGAAAATTTGATGTTAGGGTTTCTTAGACCATGAATTTATAGATTTTTTTTGGGTAAAAACACTGATTCACACCAAGAGATTCGATTGGAGAAGAAAAACACGTGGTCAGAACAAATAAACACTATTAAAATCGATTAGTGGTTAGCTAGTCACATGACGATATCTCACTTGTATATTATATATTAAGTTTTTGAAAAAAAAAGGTACGAACGTTGCAGTGATTGCACTGGGCGACTTGTTCATCTGTGTGTGTGTGTGCGCGCATTTATGTATGTATGTGGAGAGGAACATATTTATATATATCGCCCCCCCCCCTTGGCCTTCCCTCCCCCCTTTAAAGCATTTACAGTTTATAAAGCCATCGAGCAGACTACAGCTATAAAGCAGGTGTTTAATGCAGTCTAGTTACAACTTGTATACACTGCACGGCTAATATAAAGAGAGGTAACAAAACATGCATATAAAGGTAACAGGGGTAATCACTGCCATATCGGACAAAGAGACGGGCGACTATAAAATTAAGAAACATTTAAAATGTATTTGTTTACCTTGCCTTCTTCGTTTACACTTGATCACAATGTTGCAGTCATCGTCGCCGCCTCGCTTTCGCCCTTGACAACGGCTCTCAAACGTTATTGAGCCGGCCCCGTTCACACGAGGAAGCCTCAGGGCCACCTTCGTCTGGAGCACCTTCTTGGCGCACGGCGCCGAGGCCGCCGCCTTCTTCCTTAGCCAGCACAGGGTCAACGGCTGGAGGGCTCCCCCGACCTCGCTGACCGCCGCCGCTGACGTACCGCTCGACCTGGTCTGCCGGCAGCATTTCAGAGGCCGGAGAGCTCCGTCTTCCAGGACGCGCCGGAGAGATGCGGGCCTCCGGCTTTGCCGCGCGCCGCAGGCATGAGGAATCTCATCCCGGTGACCGACGCCGCCAGCTTTCTGCTTGGTCCCGCACATGAGGATGGACAGGTGGTCGTGGCGCCCTCCTCGCTGGACCTCGAACGTGGCGTCGACTAGACCCGGGTCAGTCTTCAGACGCTTGTGCGCGAACGCCCCGAAGCTGGCGGCCTTGCACGTCATGCCTAGCGTTGCCCAGAGGGGCCCGTGCTCACCATGGGATTGTGTTGCGTGACCGAAGACACATTTAAATCCATGGCACCGGCTGCCAGTCCTTGTCAGAATATAACAAAAATCCAAGAACAGCAGAAATACAGGGGCACGAACTCGTCTCACAGTCTTTTTAAACAAAGCCTTAGAATTGTCTACACAAATAGTTCTTTGTCACAACCGTCATTCGTATCTTAAGTGACATCCATCCCATGTTTGCCTAAAGTAATAACAAACACTATAACATTATATATACAAATAACTTGATATACGGAATATTTTTACGTTTTTATTGTCTTAATTTAATGAAGGGCAAAAAATTCACAAGAGTAAGGGGAGATAATGCAAGAGTTTAAGGAATTCAACAGAAATAACGATGCACTAATTTAAGTAATTTTAATGTCACGCACGATTTGGTAATGAATTATCTACGGCCGCCAAGTCAGCCATTCAAGTTACCACGCTAAAAGGCCATATCAGACTAGACGGTACCTCTGGTTACAGGCTCGCAGGGATCGCGATCAGGTGTCAACATACGATGCGGTCAGACTTACTTTAACTTAGTCCTGACAACTCTATTTCACAGTAAAACTGCGGTCCTGGATACTAGACTTTATAGTCAAATTGCGGTCCTCACAACAATGCCTCAGCCAGACTACGGTCCTGGAAACTCTATTCATAGTCAAATTGCGGTCCTGACTACTATACCTGTCAGACTACGGTCCTGGCAACTCTATTCATAGTCAAATTGCGGTCCTGTCAACTACACCTCAGTAAGACTACGTCCCTACAACCCTAGTTGAAAGACGACGCTATATTCAGACTACGGTCCTGGTAATTCAACTTCATAGACCATTGTCCGGGGAACTCTATTCATAGTCAAACTGCGGTCCTTGCAACTCTATTCATAGTCAGGCTACGGTCCTGGAAACTATACCTCACACTACGGTCCTGTCAACTATGCCTAAATCACACTACGGTCCTGTCAACTATGCCTAAATCACACTACGGTCCTGTCAACTATGCCTAAATCACACTACGGTCCTGTCAACTATGCCTAAATCACACTACGGTCCTGTCAACTATGCCTAAATCACACTACGGTCCTGTCAACTATGCCTAAATAACACTACGGTCCTGTCAACTATGCCTAAATCACACTACGGTCCTGTCAACTATGCCTAAATCACACTACGGTCCTGTCAACTATGCCTAAATCACACTACGGTCCTGTCAACTATGCCTAAATCACACTACGGTCCTGTCAACTATGCCTAAATCACACTACGGTCCTGTCAACTATACGACTATACCTTTCAGATAAAGGTCCTGTCTGAACTCTACTTCATATTATATAATTCAGGCTACTGTCTTTGCAATTCTACTTCATAACCTACGATCCTAGCAAATGCGCTTCACGGCCAGACTATGCACGGACCAGACATTGCATGATTAATGATTATGATAATTTACATCTAGCCCATTTACTACACTGAGTAACCACTAAATAATATTGTACAAGTGTACACAGCAACACCATGTGGCAATGTTTCGTTCACAGTGTAGTAGTACACACCCACAACAGAGTTATTGGTTTAATATACAGTGACAACAACCAACACGCCATTCCTTTTTGCACTGTGAGTTGTCATTTGGCAATGCGACGTTGAAATTTGAAATACAATCCCTGCCTTGTCGCTCGCTAAATGTGATAACAAAAAAATCTACAACACTAATAGCCTATGCAGACTGAAATGTCAGCTTGGAATTAGACGTCAAAGGTCAATGTCTGGAATTGAATTGTTTAAACATGCACATGTAAAATATGTTCAAGATTTAGCAGGTAGATTTAGAAGGAATTCTATGAAGACTTTAGCAGGTAGATTTAGATGGAATTCTATGAAGACTTTAGCAAGTAGATTTAGATGGAATTCTATCAAGACTTTAGCAGGTAGATTTAGATGGAATTCTATCAAGACTTTAGCAGGTAGATTTAGATGGAATTCTATGAAGACTTGAGCAAGTAGATTAAAAAGGAATTCTATCAAGACCTAAGCAGGCGGATTTAGATGGAATTCTACCAAGACTTTAGCAGGCAGATTTAGATGGAATTCTATCAAGACTTTACCATTCAGAATTAGATGAAATTCTATGAAGACTTTAGCAGGTAGATTTAGATGGAATTCTATCAAGACTTTAGCAGGCAGATTTAGATGGAATTCTATCATCATAGACTAGATACAATGAATTGATCTACGTAATGCAGCCAGCGCCATTGTCTCAACGAAAAACTTTACAACAACAAAGTCCTAAAGTTCTGCAAATAAGCACCCTGGGAAGAACTCACGTGCCCGAATGGAATGGAACACTCCAAATTCAAAGCCTAACGACACGGTACAATACTTTACCCCACTCAATGAACAAATGAGTGATTCGCTCAAGAGTCCGATTCAAATGATCCGTACCCTGGGAATTGTTTAGTGTACTTTTAAAAAAGCGCCGTTAGACGATTATTTCTGCATTTACAGTCAAGTGGAACCTTCGGGACTTATATATGACAGACCAGAGAGGTACGGCGTGTTTTCAAAAAGACTATATTTTTAGAAATAGTATCGATTTGACAGCCTAAAGAAAACATTGCATTCAACAGCCGAAACGAAAATAGAAACTATTTATAAATGGACCAAACAAGCAGCTTATACATTCATATTTATACAAGCGCATACAAAAATACACAAAAAACGTGACGAGCTAAAATCAGATTTGATTAAAAGTAACGAAATATAGACTATAGGGAAACTTTAATAATAATTCAACAGACAGTCGACAACCAGCGTGTATAAGACAAGTACCTCGTCGGACCAAATTGATCTATAGGTCCGGTGAAGTAGCGTTCACCAGTTTCTGTGGCCACGGCATACTAGGCGATTGTGTGGCCAGCAGTATGCACAGCCGCCTTTAATTTACCCCAACTAAGGTCAGGTACCCATCAGAGCTGGGCAGACTCAGGGACACCCTCAAGACCCAGGAAAAAATCCTAGCCTGCACTAGGATTCGAACCCAGGACCTTCGGTACGCCAACTTAGGCCACCAACCCCCTTGTCAGACAAGTGGACGAGTCTAAATATTTCCTTAACTTAAACAAAGATGAGTCTTGCAAAACGGGAAAACCCAGTTTTCACAACACGAACCAAAAAACGATCATAGAACTAGATCTAGATCTCATTACTTACGTGGAATACAAAAACAACAACAAAACGTATGATTCACATAAACTTTGACAATTGAAATGTTTAGTTTTTAAATTGAAATGTTTAGTTTTAAAATTGAAATGTTTAGTTTTAAAATTGAAATGTTTAGTTTTTAAATTGAAATGTTTAGTTTTAAAATTGAAATGTTTAGTTTTTAAATTGAAATGTTTAGTTTTAAAATTGAAATGTTTAGTTTTTAAATTGAAATATTTAGTTGTTTTCTTTTTATGGTAGTAGTCAAGTTGCCCGAACACCACTCGTCGCAAACTTAGCTACTTTTACTGTTTCACATTCGACATCAATCAAACTGACGTGCTTAGGGGCTATTTTAAATACGGTCTGCGACTAGATCGATACACCGATTGTTTCTAAATATAACTTCCGACATCCGTCCAAGCAAAGAATCTTACGTTACAGCGCGTCAGAAAACAAGGGCCGTCAAAAGCAGAATAATATGGCAAACAAATAGACGATCCTCTAAGGATTCTTACTTTACAAAAGTGTCAGAAAAAAGATCTTCAGCGGTAGAAATATATGGAAAAGATCAAGGCGATCCTCTAAGGATTCTTACTTTACAAAAGTGTCAGAAAAAAAGATCTTCAGCAGTAGAAATATATGGAAAAGATCAAGGCGATCCTTTAAAGATCCTTACTTTAGACTTTAAAAGATTGTCAGAAAGAAACAGCCGTCAAATGACTCAATCAATCAAACAACAACATCAAGGAAATGCACACAAGGGGAAAGATCTTGCGACAGGCCAGATCCTTGCATGCGACAGGTAGATTTGATTCGGGCAAGATAAATGCCGTCTTCTTGCATCGGTTTAAGGACCTGACATGCGCATTTGCTCAACCAATGTATATTTCAATCACCTATAACTATTTTGACATTTAGACATTGTTAGATTACGTAAAAAGTTTCAATATAGATTAATGTAACTAAAAAACGGAGAAAATGTAACCTTTTTTCTTTAGGCTAGATTAGCCTTTCAAGTCTGTTAGAAGTAAAAAGCCAGACTACGGGCTTTAAAAATTCAGGTCTCTGTGGTAATCAAGGGAGTGCAAAAAAAAAAAATGAATGCTCTACGACAATACAATAAAGTAATTTGATACGGTAATGCAGAGGTTCTCAACGGGGGCGATATCGCCCCCCAGGGGGCGATGAGAAGCTTTAGGGGGGCGATAACATTCCCGGGGGCGATTGGGGGGCGATGAAGGGCAAATGGGCGGTACAAACGTACCTGCTATAATTTCAACACCTCAGCTATTTGAATCGATTAGTTTTTGGATGAAATATGATGTAAACGCAAGTGCTACTAAATATATGATATCCCCCAACAGTAGGCATACATATTATTGAACAAATGAGAATCGCAATGACTTTTCGATGAAGTAGGGGGGGGGGTCAGTATTTGGCAAATATGGTATGCGGCCGTCTGGTCTAATGGTTGATTCACCGGACTGTCGCCTTTACATCTGCTAATATTACTATTTTGATCTGTTTGTATTACCGAGATGTCCTTTAATGCGTTTGAATCCTTCGTAAAGAGGTAACCATAATAGCTGTGCGGTATAGATACGTAGTAATCATACAAACTGAGTAGTTATTGTAATGCTTCAAAATATTCATATAAATTCTTTAGTTATACAATATTTATAGAATTTTCAAATATTTTTTTACAGTTCTATCATATCATTGCAAAGTTATAAATGCAAGCCATTTAGTTTTTTATAAAAGAAAAAAAAAGTGAAATATTACCTCAAATAAAACGGGTTAATTATCTCCCTCTAACTAACAAATGTTTCCGCTAAAATTAAGTTTGGGGGGGGGGGGGCGGTGAGCGGAAAAAAAATGTAAAAGGGGGCGGTGAGCCGAAAAAGGTTGAGAACCTATGCGGTAATGCAATGCGGGAATGCGTTAAGAAAATGCAATTCAAGATTGCAATAAATGAATCAGGTACTAAGGCAGTGTAAGAGGTACTGATATAAGGTAATTCTATACGGGAAATGCGATGCTAAAATGCAATTCGGGAATGCAATAAATGGATGAAATGCGGCAAATGCAATAATGTAGTGCAATACGGGAATTATACACGGTAAGGAAATACGGTAATTCTATGAGGTAATGAAATACGGGAATCCTATAAGGTAATGAAATGAGGGGAATTCTATAAAGTAATGAAATGCGGGAATTCTATAAAGTAATGAAATTCTAGAATCCTATAAGGTAATGAAATGAGGGGAATTCTATAAAGTAATGAAATGAGGGGAATTCTTTAAAGTAATGAAATGCGGGAATTCTATAAAGTAATGAAATTCTAGAATTCTATAAGGTAATGAAATGCTGGAATTCTATAAGGTAATGCAATACGGAAATATGACTAAGAATGCAATACGTGATTGAAAAATGGAAATGATAGATCTATTCGTAAAGTGCAATGAGCAAATTTGCACAGACTTAAAAAAAAAAAAAAAAAAAAAAAAAAAAAACCAAAACAAAAAAATAAAGTGCCCAGTGTTTTCGTCTATTTCTTCTCTCTATAAAAAGTTCATTACCAGGGGCAAAGATGTGTGAAAGATGGAGATGTTCAGTAGATAGAGTCACACAAAACACATACACGCGCGCGCACACACACACTGCTAGGTGAGCGAGATTGAGAGAGAAAGAGAGAGAGAGAGAAGCGAAGTTCTGGTGAGTTAAGAGTGTGTAAACTATTTTTACAACCAAGGCAGGTAGTTGGAAAGGTGAGTATAAATGAATTTGGCAGACTCTGAAGACAGAAACATGAAGAGAGAAAGATTAAGAGACTTTGTGGTGGATGGAGGGAGAGAGAGAGACAGAATCAGAGAAAAGAAACAAAAGAACAGAAGGATAAAGACAATGAATGCTGATGAAGAACATGTTCCAAAACTAGAATAGGATAGTCTACGTAACAAGACACCAGGGAATAAAGAGTATGGTAGTAAAACACTTTCAGTGTGGATCAGAAAAAAACAACGTCTTTTGTGAAAGTGTCAAGATGGTCACGTATTGATCTCCATCTGTTAGTTTTTTGTTTAAATTATTTACATTAGTGCATAACAGATTCGTTATAAGCCCGTTAGTATATGGAAAATATGTTAAGGTTCACAGAATCTACATGAGTTGGACATTCGGTTCATAGTGTACTATAGTAATAAAACACAGCTATGGCCAAAACAACAACGCAGAACTCAGAAATGATGTACCAGTAAGAAGTTAATCAGTTGTTATAGCCAGTTGCAAAACTAGGGATTTAAGCATGTTTAAGGTGCTCGTCGGCACGATCAGAAATTTATTTCTGTGCAAACGTACCGTAAACTTTTTGAGGACTACGTAAATACTATTGGACCACACAATAAAATATTATCTTGAATGTACCACACAAAAAAATGCTAATAATAATAATAATAAATGATTATAACACTACACTATGTATACTAATAAATCACAACATTACCAATATACCAAAACAAAACTAATAGACCACCTAATCCATAGGTTCTCAACGTTTGTCCGGGGGGCGATGAGAAGCTTTAGGGGGGCGCTGACATTCCCGGGGGCGATTGGGGGGCGATGAAGGGAAATAGGGCGGTACAAACGTACTTGATATAATTTGAACACCTCAGCTATATGAATCGATCAGTTTTTGGATGAAATATGATGCAAACGCAAGTGCTGCTAAATATCTGATATCTCCCAACAATACATATTATTAAACTACCGGTAACAACAAATAGAAATCGCAATGACTTTTCGATGAAGTAGGGGTCAGTATTTGGCAAATATGGTGTGCGGCCGGCTGGTCCTATGGTTGGTTCACGGGACTGTCGCCCTAACACCTGCTAATTTTAATGATATTTTGATATCAGTTTTACCGAAATTGCCTTTAATCCGTTTGCATTGTCTAGTTTACAATTGACGTTACCGTTAAGCGGTATAGATAAGTAGTAATCATACAAACTGGGTAGTTATTGTAATGCTTGAAAATATACATATAAATTATTTAGTCATATAATATTTATTTTATTTTCAAATACTTTTTACAGTTTGATCATTTCACAGTTATAAATGTAAGCCATTTATTTTTTTAAAAGAAAAAATACAGAAATATTAGTTCCAATGAAACGGGTTAATTATCTCCCTTTAATTAACAAATGTATACACATTTGATTCAATAGTGATGCCGAAAAAGTTCTATTTTGTAATATAACAAATATTACTGATTATTATTATTTCTTTATATACATTCAACATTATGGTACTCAAGACAAGATTTAATTATTAGATGATTAAAATAATTTACGTTAAACAGTTGTAAATAAACATTTCCTGCATTAATTGTTTTGTCCATTTAAGGAGTTTATGTTAAACATTAATAATTACAGAAATTACATGATATAGTGCTATTAAATAAGTATCTTATATTTATTTTGTGTTTAATTAAAATTAAGTTGGGGGGAAGGGCGGTGAGCGGAAAAAATTATAAAAGGGGGCGGGGAGGGGAAAAAGGTTGAGAACCTATGACCTAATCAATAATGGACCACCAAACTAAGCCAACTAATACACCATAACTATACAAATAAACCACTTCAATACTAATGGACCACCACGATACTAATGGTAAATGGACCACCACGATACTATTGGACCACCACAATACTACCTGACCACAAAGCAAATGGACTATCACAATCACAATACCTATGGACCACCACAACAAGAATGGTCCACAGCAATACTAAACAAGAAAACCATAAAAACGAAATTTTTATTATACTCCCTTTATTTGCAAACTAAGTTTACCATCATGTAATTAAATAATTGATTGACTACTGCAAATGAAACGTACAGAAAAATATATGTGTCGCAAATCTCAAAAATATCTCCGTATGAATTGTTCTAAAAATAATCTTAGCGCATAATTTTTTTTTCTAGCTTTGCGCCGAAAAACTATAAAAAGTTGCACAGGCATTTTTAAAGTGAAACCAAAATTTTTCTTATACTATCCTTTTAAGAAATGAATATTGTCATAAGTGTAGTATTATTAAGTTGTTTTAACTGAAAATTTGATAGAATGTATTGTTAGTCGCCACAAGTCTGCTGTCCAAATTTCAGCTCGATTGGACCACGGGAAGTGGTCGAAAAATCGAAGCCAATTCTTGCACGACGATTGCAACCAGACAGACAGACAGAAATTACAACTTAAAATAAAGGAAGTAAAAAAAAAAAGACAACAACACCCTAAGTCAAGGTAAAGTTTAGGAAGTGCCACACACAAGACACAACTTTTCAAAGCCTCTTACAAACTTAGCGAACATGTATTATGGTAAATACACAAACAGCTCACCACATAATCGATTTCCTCACCCCCCACCCTCATCCACCACACTTCCAATTTCCAATCGAGGGACGTGGGTGTTACATAACAAACAGCGCCAAAGCGTCTGGTGGAGGTGTGTGTGTGGGGGGGGGCTGGTGAATGGTGAGGGAGACGGGTCACGCAGACCTGGACAGATACCCCGGGCCTCTGCGGCATAAATTCCCAAGAATTGATTTTTTTAAAGAGATTTCCCTGACCGACGCACTAGTTTTGTTGACTATTCCTACACGAAAATAGATTTGAGGGGGAGGGGGTAGGAGAAGCTTTGGGGTGGGAGTAGAAGAAGCTAGCTTGCGCTGGGACCAACACTTGCATATATATAGTGAGAGTGACGTAATTTGTTATATTGGCAAACCTAATCGGATCAGACATCTACATATTTAAACCAGGCCAATACAATTCATTCAATAGTACGGTATGTGTTCTTTCCAGCCATCCATTCTGCTTGTTTAGTGTCTGAAAACATAACTTTTTAAACTGTTTCCATTCAAAATATCAACGTTGAAATTTGTATTTTCGGCACGTGATGCATCATGATCTTTTTTTTTTATTGCGTGCTCCTTTCAAAACAAAACTTTGTAATTTTAAATGTCATTTAAATGTAAATATCTTCTTTTGTTTTTCTTTTCAAATGGTGCCGTTAGCTTTCTCTGGGTCATGCTATCAATGAGCCTCGGTTGCTCGGACGTAAATGACCTAACGGGAGTTGACAGATTCTGGTCAAGATTAACATATTACCAAGTGGCATTCGGGGCATGGAATGGGTTGCCTGAACAAACGACGAAAACCAGTAACTTATCATTTAAAACCTTAATAAAGATGCAAGAATAGACTCGGACCACGGATGAGCGCAGGACGCAATAATCTTCTTTATGTAAGAAGCGTCTGTAATGTAATATATAAGATAAGTGTTTTGTTTACGCATGTTTGCCAGCGCGCGTGGCTGGCTAAGTCGGATGTGGCAAGTAAGCCGGTAATAGAGTACGTGGTAATTAAAAAGGCAATTGCCAGTCTACAAAGTATCTTTCTTTGCACGACTACCATTAATACATTTGTCGAGAATAACCGGAAAAATAAATCTTGTTCTCACTGGAACAACATCAAATAACAGAAGTACAGCTTCATTACATTGTGAAGAAACAATCATCTGGACAACGTATGAAGTAACACAAAGTATAAATAAAAGACTATCGTATTCCTAATACAAATAGCATCACGTACCAAATTTATGGGGCATGGCGGCCGGGCAGCGCGTTCGGCTGGTGTACCGAAGGTCCTGGGTTCGAACCACGGTGAAGGCTAGGATTTGTTCCCGGGTCTGGAGGGCGCCCCCCTGAGTCCACCCAGCTCTGATGGGTACCTGACTTTAGTAAAGTAAAGGCGGCTTGGAATTGTGCTAGCCACACAATCCCCTAGTATGCCGTGGCCACAGAAAGGGGCGAACGCTGCTTTAGCGGTTCTATGGATCAATTTGGTCCGACGGGAATAATTTACTTTTTTTTAAATTATCAAATTTACTGTAATTACTAGGTTACTTGCTTTAATATTTCTGCTAATCAATGACTCGAATGACTT
Organism: Anisus vortex; assembly: GCA_949126835.1. Taxonomy (NCBI): domain Eukaryota; kingdom Metazoa; phylum Mollusca; class Gastropoda; family Planorbidae; genus Anisus; species Anisus vortex. Next base: position 6,174,808 of record OX421495.1, read on the forward strand.
CTTATCGGAATTGTCGATTCCCTTTTACACTCTACACTTCCGTTTTATTCAATCGCTAAGATTTTCTCAATGAAAAATTAAAATTAAAATCGAGAGATGTATACAGCGGAAACATTTAGGCAAACATAGGAGCGCATTTAAGACAGTGTTATTGGATGCGCATGGAAAAAGAACATATAAGCTCTAAAAATAGAGCAAACGGTCCATCTTATTATAGTCTTTGGTTTCATGGAAGAAGAAGAAAAATTACACAAACTACGAATTAGAGAAACGTATGAAATCTTATATATAGTAAGAGTTCATCTGCACCTTAGAAATTGATGCGTAAAACAGAGAGATTACCGAAGATACACACATCTCATGTTTGTTTGTTGTTCCTGCTGTCACTGCCTATGCTCTCCTGATGCTTTTATCATACCAGGAAACACAAGCTAAGGGTACAGACAGTTAGTACAGGTGAATGAATCAAAGCATCATATCATTAGCTGTCTCTCTCTATGCTTTATGCTTGATTGACGTAATTCGATCGATCCAGTCATCCATTGACATCAACGTCATCAATGCATTATCGAAAGTTTTACACGTAATTCAGTGTGTACCGTACATAGTATCGGGTGTAAATATTTATTTAAATCAGCCAATGTATCTATATAGATAGCTGCTGTCTGGCTTTCTGTCTATCTTTATGTGAATATATCCTGGTGTGCAGGGGCGAAGCCAGAATATTTTTCCAGGGGGGGGGGGGCTGAACTTTCGCTTGGCAAACATTTACCAAATTCCAAGGAGGGCTGAACATTCGTGTGATAAACATTTACTAAATTTTTGCGAATTTAGTACATATTTAAACAAAAAACTGTTGAAAAACTAATTTTTCAAAAATTCCAGGGGGGGGGCTTAGCCCCCCTCAGCCCCCCCTGTGGCTTCGCCCCTGCTGGTGTGTATGTATAATTGTATAGCATGTTAGAATAGTTCTTATATTGTATTTGGCATTGTCTCGATAGTTTATTAAGTTTGCATTATTTGTATTTAACTTTGGCGTACAGATTATTAGCGTACAATGGTATAGATCGTTATTTATTATGACGTAATGACACCAATCTGTTTTCTCGTTGACTCTACAACTTTCTAGTACGCCTCTTTTGCATTCTGAAAAACTTCCGGGAATTTCCATTCTAGCCCTTTCTGCACCAAAATCTCTATAAGGCACACATTGGTGTGGTTAGATACAGATAAAAAAAAGTAAAGTATCCCGTCGTATAAAGAAGCTAGTTATTATTAACCAGTGAAGTTGAATGTTATTATTGTGCAAAAGTTAAACATTAAATTCTTCTTTAACCATTCATCGAGTGGCTTGAGTGTATTATTTCACAGTGAACAAAGATCCCAGACAGACAACGTAAGATCCAAGGATTTGTAACAATCTGAATAATTCGATGCCCACAGTATATGCGAAATGTATTAACATGTTTACATGCATGGTGTGTAAGTGCTTCACATAACGTTAGACACGCGCCGCTTTCAAAGACGAAAAGACCTCCCAAACCTACACATTATAATATTTCCCATCTCTCGCTACATGTCAAACACTACAAGTCGAGTGGGTCGTCGGTGGTGTTTTGTTTTGGGTCTACTTTAAACTGACAGTCTGAGTTTATTTTAGTCTTCATATCCCCATTGCTTTTCACACACAATCCCCAAATGCACAGTGACGGGAAGTCATGGAAAGAAATTGTTGATGGCCTTATGCTCCACTAAGGAGTTGATAATGTCGAAGAAGAAGAAGACAGTGTCACGTAGCCACGTAAGGTGGAGGAAGCATAGTCCTTATATCCGCTGGAACGTGTGTTCATCATTGTGGCAGCTCAATTAAAAGCGATGTCAGAATTAATGTATAGATGCGCACAATAACCAAGGATGCAGTATCAAGAAGTAAGAACAGTACAAAGCCCAGAGGCGAAGCCACAGAGGGGGATGAGGAGAGGCTACCCACCCCACCCCCCTGGAATTTAAAAAAAATTACCAGTTTTTCGTAAAATAAGTACAAAAATCGCTAAAAACATGGAAAATATTTGTCACGTGAAAGTTCAGCCCCCCCCCCCCCCCTCCCCGCCTGGAAAAAATTTCTGCCTTCGTTCTGACTAAGCCTGAAATGTTTTTCAACTAACATTAAAGGTGTGGCGGAAATGAAAAAAAAAAGATAACATTGGTCATTGGTCGAATCCATTATTTCTCCATCCTTATTGACGTTTGTTTATTTTGTTTCTTTACACGTCAAGCGTTAGAGTCTTTACTCATTTCTTTACTGATTTAAAAAGAGATCATTATTTCTTTTAATTATTGTCTTCGGGGAGTCCCGAGAGAATGGTCCGGAAATTCCCATTTCCAACGAGCAGTCTACTTCAATTATAACAATTATTTGATTTTTTTTTTACAAGTCTCCAAAAGAGGAAACTAGAAACACGTAAGGGTCGGTAGTTCTCAGCTTCCCCCGTTAAGGTCCGCTTGACCGCTACCCCGATCCCTGTGTAAGGGGGAGGTGCAGAAGATCGTTTGAGCGAGCTGTGAGACTCGAGTACCGGGTACGTGACAGTGTGATGAGAAGCAGAGGGTTAACAAAAACATTGCTTTATTTACATTTGACTGACAGAAACGTGGTCCGTTTGTTATTTAAAAAAAAAGAAAAGAAGGGCATTTAATACTAGTAACAAGGAAGCATTTTTACAACTAGATCTAGTAATTGATAGGAGATAGTTTAGATGTACAAATGATCCCACGGGCGAACACTTTATCTAATAAACGTTTTACAACAAATTAACAATTCTCAACAATAGTTACATCTAGAGTAATACATTGTATATAGTATTGTGCTTGACAACTATGTGTTGTAATTGGGAAGGATGGAGTGTCTCATAATTTGGTTAGCATAAAGCAAGTGTGTCAGCTTTTTTAAAAACAAACTCAAGTGTTTTCAATTAAGGAGTATACACACAAGTGTTGACCTTGGTGTGTGGAGGGGGGAGGGGGGAAGACACCCAAAAGCGCTCCTGCGCACATTTAAATTGTTGTAGTCCACTCAACCACCTCACCACCATTCATATTTCCTCGCCATCAACACACACACACACACACACACAAACATAGCCGCTGTCACACCAACATAGGCAAAAGTTAAATTGAGGTCAAAGTCCGACCCACGGTGTCCAGAGATCCTACAGAAACTCAAGAGGTTAGAGAGAGAGAGAGAGAGAGAGAGAGAGAGAGAGAGAGAGAGATAGAGAGAGAGTGAGAGATAGAGAGAGAGGGAGAGAGACAGGATGCCGTCTTGCATGACTGACTTTGAGTGTTCACACTTTTTTTTTTTTTAATATTATTTTTACTAGATCTAATCCTTATTTCTTTATTATAGTTACGGGTCGGCAATTTTGGTCGCTCGGGTGGTAGGTTTTTTGGTGGTGTGTTTATCGTACGGCGGTCTGACGTAGATGGAACTACTAAACCATAACCTGTTCAAGAAAGTTTTCCCCGAGGCGCCTCTATCCAGATTTTTGTACACACTGAAACTCTAATAACAGCCTACAGAACAAGGGGAGGTCATGGGAAACCTGGAAAGGAAGGGTGTGTGTGTGTGTGGAGTGGGGGGGGGGGGAGCCTTTTTAACAACAACAGGTGAGGTGAACAGTTTAGGTGGTTTTTTTAAAAATCTGCATATGTTTTGATACGAAATGTGCTTCAAGTAAGCAAATAAAAAGGAGAGGTGACTCGGGAGAAAGGTTTACAAGTTCACAGTCGGGGAATTTCGTGTTTCGATAATGTCTGACCAGAATGGGTTGTTCATTTCATATATGTATGTTATATATATCCTGTGTGGGTTATCGGGGGTCCTTTGAAATGACCAGGTGAAAGAATAACCCCACTGCCTAGTCCCACCTGCGTGTCGTAAAAGGCGACTAATAGTTGATTGTGCATAGTGTATAGCCTAGTCATGTAAAACTTGTACCCCCCTCCCTTTTGTGGTGCTGTTCAACAGCGGTCCAGATACCCTGGATAGAGGTTTTTGCACACCTCCTGCTGTTGGGGGGCTCTGGTGTTGGTGGCTTGGAGACAAAGAGGTGTAAAGTCGTGAAGGGGCCTGGATCCAGGATGTGACGATTCCACCGCTTGAATTCATTCAGCAAACAATACACGGTAAAACAACCGCCGGCTTATGTCCTAATGGAAATATCGAAAGAAATATCCACGCAGCCAGGTCGCCCCGAACAGGTGTCGCGCTCTACCCGAGGTCATCAACTCACACTGCATGTCCCACACACGCACGCACCGACGTCTACAAATATTCTTTTTTTTCCCCTCGTCAGCCATTAGGCTGTGGAACACCCTGGACCCAGGCCTCCATCACTGCCCCTACTGTGCCGGCTTTCAGATCTTCACTGAAAGGCTGGACTAAAAACCTAAAGTGAAACTATGTCATCTGTTAATAATTCTTGTTATGTTTCTTTTTATTGTATTTGTAGTTAAATTGTGGACTTTTTCCTGTGTCTTAACTGGGTCTCCACAGAAGAAGATCATGCGGATGTTCGTAATATGCGGGATTCTTTCTCTAAAATCATTTCAGAATCCCTGATTTTTACCTGTATTGTTATAAGCGTGAGGGAAATACTTTGTGATCCTGTTGCACAATAGTGGCCAGCATTTTAGACGCTAAAGTAAGTAAAGTAGCCGTCGAACCAAATTGATCCATAGGGCCGGTGAAGCAGCGTTCACCAGTTTCAGTGCCCAGGACAGTGCCCAGCCGCCTTTACTTTACCCTAAATAGTGTCAGAGCTAGGTAGACACAGGGACACCCTCGAGTCCAGGAAAAAAATAAATTCCTAGCCTGCACCAGGATTCGAACCAAGGACCTTCCGTACGCGAACGCGCTGCCGATCGACCACCGTGCCTCAAGTACAAGCTGTGCTCCCCCCCCCCCCCCCCCCCCCCCCGGACTCCCTGTAGTCTTAGAGTCGGTAGAGTGCATCCACAAACATCATACTTTTCCAATACAGGTAAAACCGGTGTGGGAGGAAGCGCTCACCTTTTCTTTTTTTTTACACACTACAACAGACGACTACACACCAACGTCTCTCTCACTCTCTCCCAGACACGTAAACCACACACAACAAGCACACCCAGCCTATCCTAATTATCACCACCACCGTTCACCCCGCCCCTGTATAGAAATATTCTATATTTATTCTGCGCCCCCCACTGCCCATCAAAGACATGCTGAAAATGTTTTTTTCTCTCTCTTGAACTTTCTACAGTAAAATGGATGGCAGGGAAGGGGTGGGCAAAAAAGGGGCTGAAGCGGCGGCACAGGTAGAGAGGGACAAATATAAAACTGCAGGTTAGTGGGGACACGTCCCGTGTGTTTGAACCCCGCCAGGGATTTAAGAAAACAAAGTATTTTGTCTAATGTCAAGGTAACACTGCATGCACTTTCTTTTTGTTTTGTTTGGAGGGAGGGGAGAGGTGTCTATGTCTGGATAGGGGGGGGGGGAGGACCCTAGGTAGCACGCAGGTAGCATGCGGGCAGGTCAGGGGCGTTACATGTGAAACCTGAACAAAAAAAACAACAACATAACAATAATAATAGGGAGTCTAGATGATATTGATAGCAGCATAGTTGAAAACTGGGACACGGTTTGCCTGGAGCACTAGAATAAAACATAACATTTATACTGGATATTACTTCCGACGTCGAATGTTTTTTTGTTTTTTTCAAATTCAAGGACACTCTCATGGATTTGCTTTTCGAAATAGATTTCAGATATGCCTAGTTCCGGAATGTCGTTACGGGATTGAGGGGGAGGGGGGGGGGGTCCCCGCGTCAGCAGTTGGGTCTAAATAGCACGACCGAAACTGCGGTCACTGTGACATTGATATAGAGACCGCTCGGTTCATTCAGGGTTGCTTGTTACTTTCCACTAAACCAACTAGGCAAGTGTCTTTAACTCTCTCAGTACACAACTGACTGTCTTTAACTCTCTCAGTACACAACTGACTGTCTTTAACTCTCTCAGTACACAACTGATAATGGAAGCTGCAGGCGGTTCGCGCGTGTGTGTTTGTGTTGTCTGTGTGGTGTGGAAATTTTTTTTTAGGTCCCATACCTGGACCAGATAGCGCTAAGACATGGAATACAGGAGACAGAACTCAAGGCATGTGGGAATAGAACATTGATATCACACACACAGAGACACACACACGGACACACCTGGTTTGTGGAGTGTCTGTCGAACTTTAAAAGATAAGATACGCGGGGGAAAAGGTGCGGGACACGATAAAAAAGGTAAGAAAGTGTAACATTTGGTTAGTTAGTCATAACTATCGAGAGAGAGAAACGGAGAGAAGAGGAAAGGGAGAAGAGGGGATGGGGAGAAGGGTTTAAAGCTTTATCCTATTGAAGTTTTCCTATTATGTCACTTTATTGATTTAGTTTCATCTAATAAATATCGACTATGGAGAGAGAGAGAGAGTGAGAGAGTGAGATAGAGTGAGAGATAGAGTGAGAGAGAGAGTGAGAGAGAGAGTGAGAGAGAGAGTGAGAGAGAGAGAGTGAGAGAGAGAGAGTGAGAGAGAGAAAGAGTGAGAGAGAGAGAGAGAGAGAGTGAGAGAGAGAGAGTGAGAGAGAGAGAGTGAGAGAGAGAGAGAGTGAGAGAGAGAGAGAGTTAGAGAGAGAGATATGAAAATAAAGTTGAGAAAAAAATAAAAGACCAACACAGCTTTGTTGAGATTTCAGGTAAGAAAAAAAAACAGAAAAAGTTGAAATACAAGTTTGAAATACAAGTTTAATTGAAAACATGTTTTTAGGGAACATTCAAAAGTTGCCCTGCAGCCTAGATAGAATGAAATAAATTGATGAAGAGTGGATGGACACGATCAACATAAAGAAAAATGGTTATAATTTAATGAACAACGAAATCATATTTTTATTTTATTATTCTTTTTTTTTTCTCCCCTAAGAGAATTTCTATTATTTGTCGAGGTGATAACATTGACCATGGAAATTTCTGCATCACCCCACTCAGAACTTCATTTGTCTAAACAGCTTGTGTATTTATCTTTCCGTTGTTGTCACAAGTCCTGGGATAAATAATCGCGGAAGGGCGGGGGCGTTAATAACACACTCACGCAAACTCATACTCTAGATCACACAAATTATGCCCCCCCCCCCGTTTTGCAATAAACGCGCTATTTATTTAGATCTATATCACAAGACTTAAATACTTACGCACAGGGTCAATAAATAAACACAATAAAATCCTTCGATATTTTTGGTTTAAATTTGCACAGGATGAACTTTAAAAAAACAACAACAACTAGATCTAGATCTAATTAATTAAACACATGATCAGCAAGCACCGGTTTTGAAAAAAAAACAAAAAAAACAGGACCTTCAACACAACAGCTATCTGGGTAGTATCCAAATTTAAAGAAGAACTAATTCCTTGGGTGCAAGTGAGAAAAAATACACTGTATGTAGTATAATCCAAACACTCTTGAGACACTCGACTAACACAAACAACAACACAACTCCCTAAAGTAAAAAACAAAAATTGCCGAGTGCGCAATTCTTAGCCGACACCGGATTTATTGACTGCCTCTCACACTACGCGTCTCTACGCTAGGCTAAAAATAAAATCTATGATATATTTAAACCAAAGATATTTCTTTTCTTTTATCCTCACAGTTTGCAAGAGTAGCCCTTGGTAAAAAAAAGCACGTGAATCAAACAGATGAATGAACAAGCAGGGTCCCCCGCACTGACCGCTTATCAAATTCACAAAAAAAACAGTGCGAGAAAGAAAAACACGGGGCACACGTTACTTGAATCCAGCAAGCCGTATCACAACATAGCCTCTAAACGACTTGTCTTTGCCTCCTCCCTCACCACCCCCCACCAAAAATACTACAGTCCACGGTTTCTCGCTTAGCTCAGCGATCAGCTGTGTGTCTCTCTCTTCTCTCTAGCCAGACCTCTCTCTCTCTCTCTCTACACCGAACCTCTCTTTCTCTCTCCCCCCCCCTCTCTCTCTCCCTGATTCATTCGTCTCGCCAGGAAGAAACAATCTTTAGATCAAGACCAAACGGAGGTAAAAATATAGACGTGCATCTCACCCTTTTTTCACAAAAAAAAAACAACAACAACAGCCCACGGCCTTTTGATCAACGCTCCTGGCCAATTAAAAGCTGTGGCGCAATCAGCCCCCCACACCTCAAACACCCCATCACCTGCGGACTGATACAACGATTGCATACACCTGAAAGTTATCGCCGGAACAGTTTCCAGTCTTGAGAATGTAAGCCCCACCCCACCCCCCCACCCCCCACCCCTCGTTCTATCTACTCAAGTTGATGTTTACAGTACATATTTTTCTATTTGCCAGATCAAGGTTAACATTATGCAATTCCCGCTAGGTTGTTATTCCCAGGACGTCACATTTTTTTCCCAACCCGATGCTCAGCAAACTACATTGTACGCCAAAACGTTTTCACTGCCAAAGAATTCGCTACCGCGTGAGAGTCAACGACCTACACAAACAGACAAACAAACAACCATATAAACAAAACAAACAGCGCCATATTAAAGTGTTACATTTCCCTTTTAAAAAGTTGAGCTATCACCATTAAGTCATGTCTTGTGTATATTTCAATCTCGAAATAAAAGAGAGACAAAGTTATCAAGCCATAACCATTTTTAAAAAAATATAGACACAATGAAATACAGTGAAACGTCGACACACAAAGTCCTTTGTGTTGTGTTTACTGTGTGAAGACCTACGTAAATAAGTACTTAAGATGGTCTTTACTGTGTACCTTCGGGATGAGACCAAAATAAATATAGGCCTAAATATAATCGCATAAACATTCGTTTTCTTTCTCTCTTTTTTATTGTCTTTCTGTATTTGTGACTCTTAATTCTCTCTCTCTCTCTCTCTCTCTATATATATATATATATATATATATAAATATATATATATATATAGAGAGAGAGAGATAATAATAATATATACGTTTTTTTTTCTCTCTCTCTCTTTCTACCTCACGTAATTTTAAAAAGCAATGACTTTGAATAACCGTTTATTTATTAGACAACGAATAGAAATCGTCCCCATCCACTGGCCCCATAGCCTTCTAATCTATCCTCGCATTCGGCGTTCAGGTTGATGATGGGCTAGCTTGAATGGTCAGTAACAAAAACGTGATTAAGGGACAGAACCACAACAACAACAGCACCATCTTGTTTCCCAAAGCTTTCCCGAAATAGGCTTCCTTCCTATCATCAGGTTCACTTCCAGTGTTTTTTTTTCTTCTTTTAAATATTCCTTTTTTCCTGCGCACATGTTTCATGGGGGGGGGGGGGGGGGGGCGCACGGTGTGGGTTCGAATCCCGATGAAGGCCAGTGTTTGTTCCCGTGTTTTGGAGGTTGTCCCTGAGTCCATCCCGGCTCTGATGGCTACCTGACTTTAGTTGAGGTTAAAGTAAAGGCGGCTGGGTATTGTGCTGGACCACACAATCCCCCTAGTATGCCGTGGCCACAGAAACTGGTGAACGCTGCTTCACCGGCCCCATGGATACTTGTTTTAGACCAATTCCTTTATCTAGCTTTGGGTGAGCGTTGACATTCTGAATACTAATTGCCTGCTTAGCGACCACCCTGACCATTCAAAAGAAACAAATACCTCCCGCGGTCTAGGCAACAGGTGTCGGCAACCTATGGCACGCGTGCCAGACTTGGCACTCAGAGCAAATTTCCAATGGCACGCAAAGGCTATTCGAGTCTCTTCTACAAGAAAGTGAATGCTAAAGCAGGATGACTTTTAGGAATTTGGCTCACCGAGTGAATTAGAAATCCTACTTCAGCGCGCACTATTATGACAAGGTTGCCGAGATTTGTGCGGTCAAACACTCTGGTCATACCACATGGTCACAAAGATTGACAAACTTTGAAGAACAAAAACATACCATTATATATTTATTTAAAAAAAAAGAATAGTAATAGTAAGTATTGTAAGCCTACTAATGTCAGGTATACTGGTACCCATTAGAGCTGGGTAGACCCAGGGACATCCTCCAGTTTCGGGAACAAATCCTAGCCTTTACCAGGATTCGAGCCCAGGACCTTCGGAACGCCAGTCAAACGCTATTTTGGCCACCTCGCCCCCCCCCCCCCTCTCCCATTAAAAAAATGCACTACAATGAATATATAGCCCACCGATCGCATTTTAAAACAATACATCCACTGAAAATTTACGTGACCACTAAGGCCATCCTGGCCGCTTTTGCAAAATCGGACAATCGATACTGGTTTCCAATCAATCTCTCCGACTCGGCGATTTCAGAAAACCTGGCCGGCATCGTCTAATATTTATATATATATATCACAGCAACAACAACAAAATGGGAAGTAATCGATAGTCTTCTCATCTCTCGAGTACTTCTCAAGTAGGCAGGGTGGAATTCCCGTAACGACGTCATGGGCTATTAATAGAACATAAACTTCACCAAAAAAGGCGAGGAGGAGAGCGAAGAGATTAAAACACGTCCGCGCTAGATAAAGATTGGAGACAAGATTTACACCCTTAAGACATTTATGGGCATCGACAAGTCAGTAATTTATGAATACAGGATATAAATGTAAACTTTGAGCAATCACAAACTAAATGAGAATTAAAAAAACAGCATTAATATTCAACCAGATGGGCCACGGAGGCCGAGCGGTAGCGCGTTCGACTGGCGACCCGAAGGTTCTGGGTTCGAATCCCGGTGCAGGCCAGGATTTTCTTTCCCGGGACTTGAGGGTGCCCCTGAGTCTACCCAGCTCTGATGGTACCTGACCCTAGTTAGGTTAAAATAAAGGCGGCTGGGCATTGTGCTGGATGCACGTACACTCGTGTGCCATGGCCACAGAAACCGGCCCTATGACCAGTTTGGTCCGAAAGGTACTTTACTTTTAATATTCAACGAGATTAAACACTGACATTTAAAGGTCTTTGTTAAATTTAATTGAGATTAAACACTGACATTTAAAGGTCTTTGTTAAATTTAATTTCAAGTTCTATTCACAAACTCCAAGAGAAATAACTCGTAACTAAACTGACGAGCGTCTGGCGTACCGAAGGTCCTGGGTTCGAATCCCGGGATTTTTTCCCGGGACAATTGTGTCTCTGATGGGTACCTGAACTTTAGTTTGGGTAAAGTAATGGCGGCTGGGCATTGTGCTGGCCACACATTTCCTCGTGTGCCGTGGCCACAGAAACTGTTGAACGCTGCTTCACCGGCACTGTGATCAATTTGGTCCGACGAGATACTGTACTAAACTTAGCTAATAAAACTGGGACTATTTATTAACCCTTCCCGTATCGACCTACTTCTATTTCTATCTATGCTGCCTGCAGTTCCGCTATATACGCGCCCGGGACTGTAAGGGTTAAACAACAATGCACCCTACGCCTTTGAGTAACCAATATTGGCATACAAAATTATGACTCATGGTGCGTGAATAAAAGAGAACAACACAGTTTATAATAGAATTTTGAGAAAAAAAAAAGTAAAATATATAAAGAACAAAGAAACACACGATACGTCAAGTAAACTGTCAGGTCTCACTAGGAATACATTAAGTGGATCAACAAATCAGAGTGAAGTAGTAATAATACACAAGGGCATTAAATTTTAATTTAGAAATACAACCTAAAAACAACCTGTTGCAATGCTCAGATAAACATAAAGACAAAAAAACACTTTCCTTAGCCAATGTGCGAGAACAAATACATCTAAGTACTCTTTCTTCCCGAGTGGCATCCGGCGTGGAAGGGGTTGCCTGAACAAAGCAGGGAAACCAAGTAACTTAACATCACTGATAAAAATGCAGGACTAGACTCAAACCACGGATCAGCGAAGGACGCAATAATCATCTTCATAGAATGAGAGTCTATAATGTATAAGATAAGAAAAACTTAGATCATATAAAGCAGGGATCGGCAACCAACGACACGCGTGCCAGACCATGCACGCATAATGATTTTCAATGGCACGGTACGCGGAAGACACACACAAACTCAATTTAAGACTTTTTTTGTGTACAAGAAATTGATTGGTCTTGTAGGTTGACTTTCTCTGTCTGTTTGTACGCTGATTAAATTAGAAATCCTCCTTCGGCACACTATTGAAAAAAGGTTGCCAACCCCTGGTATATAGCATAACAATCTCCTTTTGCAATAAACTCCATAAAAAGTCGTGATACTATGTAAAACAAAAAGATCAACGTTGCAGTTACAGATGTGTTTATAAGCTCTACCAGACATTTTAATTGGTATGAAAACACGATATATTATTTAGTAAATTTTTTTATATTACAATGACGCTTTTACTGAGATTTCCGGAACTATAGTTGACAAGCTAACAACTACAGGTAAAACAATAATAACTTCAGTGGATAAACTAACAAACAAAGGTGAAACAATAATAACTTCAGTGGATAAACTAACAAACAAAGGTGATACACAAACAACGTAAGTGGATAAACTAACAACCAAAGGTGATACACAAACAACGTAAGTGGATAAACTAACAACCAAAGGTGATACACAAACAACGTAAGTGGATAAACTAAAAACCAAAGGTGATACACAAACAACGTAAGTGGATAAACTAACAAACAAAGGTGATACACAAACAACGTAAGTGGATAAACTAACAACCAAAGGTGATACACAAACAACGTAAGTGGATGAAGTAAGAAACAAAGGTGATACACAAACAACTTAAGTGGATAAAAGAACAAACAAAGGTGATATACATTCTAACAGAGGTAATTAATTACCTAACGACTCGGTGTGATTTTTATTCTGTTGTTTTTTCATTATTTAGGTGTTTGCAACGATCGGGGGGACAACAAGTTGGGGGTGATCGTACACACACACATACACACATAATGTACACATATTAGTATGTGTGTGTTGTCACCTTATACTCCTGTTGTTGTTCAGATAGCCACCAATGTTTCTAATCGGGATAATAACGAATAGGCCCCTCCCCCACCCTCCAAACACGCACACACAGAGTATTAAACACACAGGTCGTTGTGCATAAGTGCCAAGAGTGTAATGGCCATGAAATTGAAGGTTGATAACAAAGATATATCAACTGGTGTCATATAACCGGTTTCACCTGCTTTTTGTCCAGCCAACCTGGTCTGAAGAAAGTAAATACACGCGTCATTTCCACAGGGGTAATTAAGTCTCGCATTGAGTAATCACGCGCCTCGGTTTCACCAAAGGAGACTACGTTACCTGACAATTGCAAGCATGACATAATCAAGCATGTAATGCCAGGCAAATGCTAGCGTCAAATGTATCAGAATAGAAAAGTAAAAAAGTTCATCGCGACACAGACTATAGGTCACAAGTCTATAGGCCACACAGACTAAAGGCCCCATACACTAGAGGTCACACAGACCACGGGTCACACAACAGACTATAGGCCACACAGACTATAGGCCACAAGTCTATAGGCCACACAGACCACAGAATAGGAATAGAACATACCTCTTCTGTGACGCAGACTAAAGGCCCCATACATTAGAGGTCACACAGACCACGGCGGGTGACACAATAGACTATAGGCCACAAGTCTATAGGCCACACAGACTATGGCCCACAAATCTATAGGTCACAAGTATATAGGCCACACAGACTATAGGCCACACAGACTATAGGCCACATAGACTATAGGCCACACAGACTATAGGCCACACAGACTATAGGCCACATAGACTATAGGCCACACAGACTATAGGCCACACAGACTATAGGCCACACTGACTATAGGCCACACAGACTATAGGCCACACAGACCACAGGTCACACAACCGACTAAAGGCCACCCAGACTAAAGGCCACACAGACTATAGGCCACACAGACTATAGGCCACACTGACTACAGGCCACACTGACTATAGGCCACACAGACTATAGGCCACACAGACTATAGGCCACACAGACTACAGGCCACACAGACTACAGGCCACACAGACTATAGGCCACACAGACTATAGGCCACACAGACTATAGGCCACACAGACTATAGGCCACACAGACTATAGGCCACACTGACTATAGGCCACACAGACTATAGGCCACACAGACCACAGGTCACACAACCGACTAAAGGCCACCCAGACTAAAGGCCACCCAGACTATAGGCCACACAGACTATAGGCCACACAGACTATAGGCCACACAGACTATAGGCCACACAGACTATAGGCCACACAGACTATAGGCCACACAGACTATAGGCCACACAGACTATAGGCCACATAGACTATAGGCCACACAGACTATAGGCCACACAGACTATAGGCCACACTGACTATAGGCCACACAGACTATAGGCCACACAGACCACAGGTCACACAACCGACTAAAGGCCACCCAGACTAAAGGCCACACAGACTATAGGCCACACAGACTATAGGCCACACAGACTATAGGCCACACAGACTATAGGCCACACAGACTATAGGCCACACATACTATAGGCCACATAAACTTCACAGGTTCTTAGAGATCAAACTGGCCTGACGGGATATTTTTCCCCAAAACATTTGATTCAAAGCATTTGTTTACATTCTAGCGTCATTTTTCTGAACAATTAGTTTTAAAATGATGGTCTTACTTCACACAAAACAACAATAAAATACTTGTTTAATACTCTACGAAAAATGTATATTCAAGCAGCACTTTCTTTTAAAGGCCTAGATTCTAGATCTATGTAACCACGGATTTGAAAAGCCGTTTTAAAAGAACACCAAAAAAAAAAGGGTACTATTTCATCATAAAACGAAGCGGACCACCTCAATAAGTACATACATGTTTTTTTTTTTCCAGCTGGCTCTATTCAGGTGACAAAATAAATAAAGGTGTAGGAGTCCTCCAGGTTTGAGGTGGTATTGATCCTTGTCTCGGAATGCGACGACCAGGTGGGGCCAGTGGAAGGGGAGCGTCCCTTAAAGTCATTCCCTTTTATTTAGGAAGGGGGGGTACATGAGGAGTCTCGAGGTAACAGTGGCGAGTGTCACGTAGCAGGACGCGAGTTCTGACGTAGTCTGGCGTTGAAAGTTTTATCACTTCCGACATCGCTTTATGGGGGAAAGGGCGGGAGGGAGGAGTATTTTGTGGAGGGCCAAAATCGGCTCTAATATTACATTAGAGAGGGGCTAGGCCCAAAGATTATATTATTGGTTGGGTGGTTGGGCTATGCCCAAAAGTTACTTTGGGGGGGGGGGGGGGGGATAGTCCACAAAAATTACATCAAAAGGCTAGGTACTGAAATCACCTTATTAGGTGGTCTAATGCCCAGAAATTACTTTACTAGTGGGTCTAATGCCACAAAATTACCTTATTATGTGGTCTAATGCATATAAATAACCTTATTCGTTGGTCTAGTGCCCATAAATTACATACAGAAGTCAGTTCCATACATGCTTATGATAGGCCTACAATCATGATTGATTAATATTATATTGGAAACGATATCCACTCCAGAGAGAAGCCCAAAACGCAGGTTTTGCCTCAAAATATAAAGATAGACTAGCGAAAAACCCACAACAATATACATTCACAGTTTATTTCGCAATAGGCGGATAATTATTGAACCCAATTTCAGCTATAGCCCTCGCTATTCTCAAAAAGTTGTATGAAAGTGTTAATGATAATGAGTGTTATATGCTTCGTGTAGTAAGGGAAAAAACAATATGGTAGGTGGATTGCAAAGTAAAAGTATTAAAAAGAACCCGGGCTCGCGGAAAATAAAGAGTTTGGGAAACGCTGTTTGTACAATATCATTATGTTTGCATTGAGAACTTATGGGACGCGGTGGCCGAGCGTCGATCCGAAGGTTCTGGGTTTGAATCCTGGTGAAGGCTAGGATTTTTTACCTGGACTGGAGGGTGCCACTAAGTCTACGGACAGCCCCCGCAGCATGTCCGAGATCCATTGCACTGCCGAGAGGCCACGGGGTCTCGGTGGGGAGGAAGCAATGGATGCTGCAACCCCGTCTCACGACCCGCCCGGTGCCTGGATGCCTGTGCCTATATTACAGGATTTGTGCTACCGGGTGACAATGCAGAAATACGGGAGAGCCACCACGATAATGATCCTTAGGGGAACCGCAGCGAACGGTCGCTGGCCTGCGGAATCCTTCCCTTTTTACATGGCACGCCACGCCTTCGGCGTGCCGTGGGGTGGCTGGATCCCGGACAGAGTTTTTGATAACTCACTTCTATTGCGTTACGCCCCGGCTCTAGAGCTTCGGCTCGTCCGGGTTTTGAGACTTTTTACAAGGTGAGAACCTTGCATTAGTTGGGGTAAACTAAAGGCTGCTGGGCATTGTGCTGGCCACACATCCCCTAGTATGTCGTGGCCGCAGAAACTGGTGAACGCTGCTTCACCAGCCCTATGATCAGTTTGGCTCGAAGGGTACTGTACCGAGTACCTATTAATAACTTGTTATACATTGTATTCTTTCACGACCCAAGTGCACCGAATGCACAAATTCCTCTATCAAATGGCACGCAGAATACCGTAACCTTACTTTTACTTGTGCTATTTAATCTGACAAGGTTTTGACCTTGCGGATGAGAAAACTGCAGGGGGGGGGGGGGGAATGTCAAGCCTCCGCAGGTTCCACTTTATTTTAAGAGCCCCAGAAATGGCGAGGTCGGTTGATCTACCGCCGACCTGCAAAGCTTTAAAGGTCTGTATGCAAAAAACAAGATTTACCTGTACATCACCTTAAGGGTTCTCAACAGAAACAGCCCGATCGCACCCCCTATGGTTGAGAACCGCTGATAGTTAGATTAGAGGACAAGGAATGGGCGACATCATCAAAATAACGTCTAGTCTAGACAAAAGAAAGTACCCCCTCCCCCCACTCACACACATACATACACACAATCCCCCACGCCTATTGGATAATTAAGCAACAAGTAATGACCGATCAGCGGTTCGAAAGTTTAGACATTTTGATGGAAGTGTAAACAAAATACATTGAAACTCTATTGTGCACATACGTGTTCTTCTTATTTTTTATTTGAGTGATTCACGCCAGACAGATACGTTTTGATCTTACGTCTCTCAATGGAATATTCTTATTTGTCAGTCTGTTTTTGTCTATTCATGTAACCGGAGAAGACTTATTACTCTAAACTCTAAACCAGGGGTCGGAAATCTTTTAATCATACTGTGCCAAAGTAGGATTCCTAATTCACTCAGTGTGCCAACATACTAAAGGTCATCCTGATCTAGCACTCAATTCCACGTAGAAGTGACTTGAATTGCCTTAAAGGGGTCTTCCGCGTGTCATTGAAAAAAAGATGGATCTGCGTGCCAGTCTGGCACGCATGTCGTAAGTTGCCGATCCCTGCTCTAAACCAACAAATAGCTAAAAGGAATGAACATCTCAGCGTGGTCTAAAATGGGAACAGGTTTAAAGACACGAACCGTTGATCACGTGTTAAAAGTACATTACGGGGCCTTATTCTTTCGTAGCCAATTAAATGCTTAGTTTCTTCATTAGCATTGAAACGATTGGACAACGCGCTAGCAGAAGTATACATCAGCCAATGGTTAAAAGCTAAGAATCGTTGGAGACAAAGAGCGCCTTTCTGTACACACGAACAATGGGCTTAAAGGTAAAATACCAACATTAATAATAATACAACTTTTTTTTTAAAGGAGCCCATTCAGAAATGCACCCTCGTGGCGTCAACGGGTTTAAAAACTGTTTATTGCAATTTGATTGATTTTTGTTCAATATGTTCGATTGCTCCGCGTGACACCCATTGTGGAGATTGTGCGTGAAACGCATAAACACCTTGTCTCTATACCACGACCGCCGCACGCACGCACGGGCATATAGTTTTTACTGCGGTGTCCCGACGACGAACGGAATAATACACATTATTATTAGAGAAAAATACTTCTGTGTGTGTATGTGTGCCAAAAATGAAATTCTCAAAGTCAAAGAGAACATAAGGTAAATAGTAAGAAAGCGATCGTATTGATTTCAACACGATGGGTGGGGTGGTGATAAGGTTAGTGAAGAAGAAAAAACCACAACAATAACAGAATCAGCATAAAGTGTAAATCTCCATTACCAGACCATTATAGTCAGTTTTAATGTAAGGGCTGACGGGGCTAAACGTAACTTGTCCACGTATTCTGATCCAACGTGTTATACATAATGCCAACGGTGACAACTCTTGTGATGAAAAGGGTTATAGTTATGTATCCAATAGCTGACTCGTCGTCAATGCGACTTCCTTTCTTTTTGTCTAAACGACAAATGTACGCTATGGTATTATGTCTATAGTGTTTATATGAGCGGAAAGTTTGATCACGTACACTGAATGGTATTCAGAAGTCAAGTGTTGGTTAAACGGTATAAACTTATTTTTGACCTAGTCTGTAATACAACAGACAGAACTACAATGGATGCCGGAACATGTCCATAGTCCATTGCGTTCAATTACTTGGATGGGGCTAGCCGTATGAAGAAACATCTGAGATTCGCCATGCCATTTGGTGTGACTCTCGAATATATGATCTTGCAAGCAAAAGAGAACAATGTCTGCCGGCCACTCAATCCCTTTAAAGCCTTAGCGTAGCATATCGAACTTTTTCTTTAGTACTCCGCGTCTCGACCTTACAGAAATAAGACTTCAAGATGTGCTGGCCACACAATCACTTACAAGCCCTGTTGCCAGCACAATCTTAACAAACACAGGCGAGCTCCATCTACACGAGTCTCTCCATAAAAAACAACAACCCACTTCCTGTGAACAAGGAAGGATAGAGCCATTCATTTCGATGCCCCTGTCATCTTTTATGTGTGGCAATTATTCTCCCTCCGCCCGATCCTCTTTGAACATCCACTCTCCTCCCCTCCCAAAGTTCTCCTTTTGCTCCTCTGGCCCATTTGATTTGTTGTTGTGTTTTTATGACCCGCCGTGCGATGAGCAGATCCGCTGCCTCTTCAAGGAACTGGAGGCTATCATTAAGAACATGGTCAGAAGAAAACAACAACAACAAAAAATGGAGCCGAATGCAATATGCATCGATTAGATAACAAAATAATAATATGAACAATGATTCTAGACGGCATCCAGTGTTTACACAAGGCGAGACTTCCATTGTATGCATGAGGCCACTATGCAATACATACTTAACGCAAGTCTGCACTTTATACAATTCTGCACAACAATGACTCAATTACATTGTACACTTTAACAAACGTTTTTATTTAATGAACACAAAATTAATGGAAGTTAACCATAAAAAAAAGCAACTAAATTAATATATATATATATATATCTCTCAAGTGTGATATATTTCTTATGCTTATCACTTATTTCTTTATGCATTTGGGTTCGACATTGATTGTTAGTATAACAATGTGCTTTATTCAAAGTTAAAGAATTATCTTGATTTTTACGCCACTTTGTTTTTTTTAAGACTTATCTTAACTTACTTATTTTATATCTTATCAGACGCTCCTTCTATGAAGAAGATTATTGCGTCCTACGCTCATCCGTGGCCCGAGTCTAGTCAGTCTAGTCTTGCATTTTTATTTTTGTTTTAAATTATGTTTGAAGCTACTGGTTTTCCTGGTTTGTTCAGGCAACACATTCCATGCCCGGATGCCATTTGGGAAGAAAGAGTGCATATAAGCATTTGTTCTCGCCTAAGGGACAAAGAAAGTGTTTTTGTCCTTATGTTTATCTGAGCATCGTAACAGATTGTTATTGTTCAGTATTTCTAAATTAGAATTAATGTCTTGTATTATTTTCTTCCAGGAGTCGGGGAGGGACTATAAATAGGGTTTCGGAGAAAGTTTGCTTTGGTTTACTTTACTCTTCTGATGAGGAATAAGGCCTACATATTTGTAGATTCTTACTAATGCTAACTATTCTTGAAATGTAATGACCATATATTCAATCAGTTATTTTGTTTATTGATGTATATTAGCTAAATAAAATTAGGCTTGACTACTACACGAGATGCTGTTACCGGTAGTCAGGTGAGGGGTGGTGTGGGTGGGTGGGGATTATTGAACTTAAATTTATAAATTAAATATTACATTAGCCTAAATTACTTTTTTTCCCCTTCAGAAGTCTCATTACCATGGTAACCACGCACGTGAAAAGTGGTTTTATCCCCGTGATTTAAAAGTCTGGATCATTTCCTGTTAACCCATTTTTTTTAAATCCCTGCCGTGCATTTAGTGCTATGACGGAACTGACCAGTATCCAGGGCCGTATATTTAGGATTGTGCGGCCGGCCCCTCTTGGCCTCGCCCCTGCCTTCCAAGATTGCAGTGCTAGCCTGTGTTTTGGGTTATGTGTGTGTGTGTGTGGGGGGGGGGTCCATGGAGCATGTGGAACATGCATAAATACGACTCTGCCAGTATCAGTTGACCAATGGGCCTCGTGTTTTTTTTTGTTGTTGTTTTTTTGGAGGAGGAACTTCGTTTAGTAATTTCTTATTCTGTCTTCATTGTGATCAATGGCGATATTTTTACTCGTGTATTTTGTTTCTGTGTACTGGTATTGTTATTCTCGGTTTTTCTTTGCTGTTGTAGTTTTTTTTTTAATTATCAAACCACGCAGTTTGAGAGAGTTTTTAGTTCTGCCCCCCCCCCCCCAGCACCTGCGAATGGTACTCCGGGATCGGGGCTACAATGAGTCAGGGCTTCTGTAGGCTGAGGTCGGGCTGGCCTTGATTGCAAGAGAGACTTCTTTATTTACTTGTAAATTTATTTAACTTGTCAAGACGATTGAAACTTTTATTTTTGCTGTTATCTTCTCAATAACTGTATGTGTGAATGAAAGAATGAACTAAACTACAATTCATATAGAGACTGGAACTTAAGAAGTTGATAGTTAAACGGAAAGGGAGAAACTCTCCATCATAAGATTAGCATGACCCTTCAGAAGTCGTAACACACTTCATACAACTTTATTGAGCTTGTATAGTGGAGCAGGAGCTAGATGATGAAACTGTGTATGTTGTTACTACAGGTGGTTTTGTGCGAAATATTGATGACAAGCCTCTAGATTGCCTACACACCATGTTAAAAAACAAGTTAAAACGTACATAGAGTTCATGTCATGAAAGTCGACACAGGCCTACTCATTTTGATTTCAAAAGAGATGGGGAGGGGCGAGATATGTAACGAAATGAAAAGTTGAAAGCTTTGGTGTTCCCAGGCTGGGCACCCCCTAATTAACACATTGTTAAATGGGTGCCTAGTGATTGCCTCTAGCAGCACACTCGGCCTGTACCAATTACATCGGATTAAAGGATCTGGAAAAAAACACACGAAACGAAGCGCTTGCAAACAAGCACACACACACAAAAAAGGATAATAAAACCGGCGCTCATGCCAGCGGTTGTTATTGGCAACGAGGATTTCCGGACCAGGATTTCATTTGCATAACATGGGGGCCTTCACCTCGATGTTCTGCCCCCTCGCTTCCGAAGATGTCCGAATACTGATGACAGCATTGACCGATTGACCACAGGCCAAAATAAAAGACAAGGAGGTGTTTTAGGACCAGAAATATAAAAGTTAGTCTCCGCGCGATGTTATGCATGACACACACACACACTGATCTTCTTCTACACGACAAACATGTACACACACACACACTGATCTTCTTCTACACGACAAACATGTACACACACACACACTGATCTTCTTCTACACGACAAACATGTACACACACACACACTGATCTTCTTCTACACGACAAACATGTACACACACACACTGATCTTCTTCTACACGACAAACATGTACACACACACACACACACTGATCTTCTTCTACACGACAAACATGTACACACACACACACACACTGATCTTCTTCTACACGACAAACATGTACACACACACACACTGATCTTCTTCTACACGACAAACAAGTACAGAACTTTTCATGACATACTCAGAAACTATGCATTTTGATTGGTTAGTTTATTTATTGCTCGAACTCTAACCCAGAGGTTCTCAACGGGGGCGATATCGCCCCCCCCCCCCCGGGAGGCGGTGAGAAGCTTTAGGGGGGCGCTTACATTCCCGAGCTCGATTGCGGGGCGGTGAAGGGTAAGTGGGCGGTACAAACGTACCTGATATATTTTAACACCTCAGCTATTTGAATCGATTCGTTTTTTGGTGAATGAAATGTGATGTAAACGCAAGTGCTGCTAAATATCTGATATCCCCCAACAGTATGCCTACATATTATTATATTAATAAGAAATAGGAATCGCAGTGATTTTTCGATAGTCCAAAAACACAAATATTGGTGGATGTTTGTTTTTAAATAATTATATTAGATACTTATAGAATGATTGGATGAAAAAAACAACATGATGGGAGTGAAGGACTCCTCAAATTAATTAGCCTACATAGTTATTCACTTAAAAAAAAAAATCTTTACGTGGATTTGTCTATTTAAGCGCTGTGTTTTTGTCCATTTCAGCAAAATTCCAAACTTGTCCAAACCATTTTCAGTTTTCCTAAACTTTCCGAGCTTGTACGAGCATTCTACATAACAACATACACACCGAGCTTCTAACAGGAACACTTACACTTACACACAACTTCGACATAACACACAGACACACACACACACACGGAACGTCGGTCCCTGTCCTCACTGGAATAGCAATGCCAAACGCAAGTAATGACGAAATGGCAATCAATAACGCAAGAAGCTTCGGGACAAGGGGCGTGGGGTGGCCCGGGGAGGGGGAAGGGGCGGGGTAGTTGTGTGTGAGGCTTGTATTGTTTAGTTGTTTGTTGTTGTTTTTTCCTCCCCCAATCTATTAGCATTATACTAAGCGCGACCATTATCTGGAAATCTTTGAAATTTTCACAACTGACATTAACTTGTGTGCTGTTACAGCAATTAGCACATTTACCAGTGTATGAATGAAACTGGCGACATGTGTAAATATTACTGAAACTGATCAATACACCCATCCCTCTCTCACATACACATATATATATCACACACAAAAACAAAACAACCTAATGCATGTAGTTAGTATGATTGTTAGTATTGTGAGGCGGCATCTGTGGATTCAAGATCAATGCAAACCTTATTGGGGGAGGGACAAGCTGGAGTTCCTTGATATTGTCAGTGAGTAAAATGTTTATTTTTTCTGTGAGTGAATGTCCGCAAGCGTCTTACTCCCTAGTTAATGTTGAAAGATGTAGTGAGAGAGAGAAAGAGAGAGAGAGAGAGAGAGAGAGAGAGAGAGTGCGGTAATTACGGAGAGGGACAGGCGGGGAGAGAGAGTGAGGGACAGGGAGAGAGAGGGACAGAGAGAGAGAGTGAGGGGGGGATAGACAAAAAGATAGACAGAGAGAGAGAAATATATAAATATATATATATAGAGAGAGAGATAGAAAGAGAGGAAGAGAGAAGATGGGCGAAGAAATAAACAGATTGGAAGTGCGATATGTAGAGATATATCGGAAAGGGGAGAGCGTGGAATAAGAAGGGGGGCATGAGGGAGAGAGAGAGAGAGAGGTAGAGAGAACTAAGGTTCCAGCGTGCAAGGTTAATAATTCAAAAGAACTCCTCAAATTTGGACATTCACCTACCAGAACCAATACTTAAAATTTCCCCATTGCTCCGTCTCCGAGAATCTAAAATTAGAACTTGCCCCGGACCGTCGAATTCCAGATTATTCACGAGTTATTACACTCCCTTCCAGATCAGTGACTTTTTCTTTTCATCGGGGTCAATCTGATCTACCTTTTGAGCAATGCTAGTTATGAAAACCCATTGTTCTCAGCTGTCATTCAAGGCAGCGTTGAAGCCAGTCCCGCACAAATCATACTTCAATCATTCATATTTCTATGGCCTCTCCGCCACTTTGACACAGGCCCCAATACAGACGACACGAGGGAACTGCAGCGACCCCTAGTGTGGGAACATGTGGTAAAAACCATGAATCTAGGTATACAAACTTTATTTTGTTGAAAAAGTGTAAATTGCAGCAATCGGTATTGTTATTTATATCCATATCTATCTATCTATAGATTATATATCTAAAAATTTTAACTCTATCTTTCTCTTTAACTTTCCCTCTCTCTCTCTCTTTATACATACATATATATATATATATATATATATATATATATATATATATATATATATATATATATATATAATAAAGTTGCCTTTCTATCTACCTATCAAAATATAACTATCTAAAATGTCTATCTTTAACTCGCTCGCGTTCTCTCTCTCTCTCTCTCCCTATATATATATATATATATATATATCTTGCACTCCTTTTTCTCTCTCTCTAACACCAACCTATCTAGCTGCCTATCTATCTAACTATTTTTAACTATATAGATTTATATAGATTTATCTCTTTCTATCACCTCTCTCTACCACCTATCTATCATCTACCTATCTATCTGCCTATCTACCTGTCTGATATATATCGATGTATAGCTCTCAACCCCCCCCCCCCCCGCCCTCAATCCTCCCTCTCTCTTTGTTGTAGACACTTTATCCCCCAATTCATCACTCACTCCATTTCCTGTTCATACTGAGTGCTTTTTATTCTCTCTCTCTCTCTCTCTCTCTCTCTCTCTCCCACTAAACAATAAATCGATAATTCTTGTGATCAAAAACATTAATGCTATTTGGTTTCCCTCGTGAGATAAAGAAAAACGAGATTGAGGACTGGGGAAAAGATTAAAGTGAAAGAAAAAAAGAGAGAGAGAGAGAGGCAGAGATGAAGAAATACACGGAGAAAGAGGCAGTGATAGAAAGAGAGAGAGAGAGAGAGAGAGAGAGAAACAAACAGAAGAGGGAGATAATAGCTTTAGTGGGAAATCAAGGAAGAAAACAAGACAAGCGATCAAGTTTAAGAAGCTTTGATGAGCGATGTGTTTGGCCCGAAAGGGAGCAGATGTGTGGACTAGATGATACAGAGGTGTTAGAGATGCGCCACCCCGACCGCCCTTCCCACTCTCCCTTAGGTTACCATTAGTATAACTTCAAGCGCAGAAAGTCCCACAATGCATTTCAACGTGCTAGCTAATGATCAGCAACATTTAAACAATACCAGAATAAGATGTGTATATATAGCCCTTATTGCATGTCGTAGGACGCAATAATCTTCTTTAAAGAAGGAGCGTCTGTAATATATAAGATCTCACTCCCATGACGACCTGTGGGGTTACAGTTAAACGTGCAACGGCCATTTATTTCAACCACAGAGAAAAAGAAGCACCCTCGTTAATATGGCGGCAGCAGCTATGCTAAGACCAAATCATAACCTTTTACATTTGCTAATATTCAAACTTGAAAATACAAGAAAGCGGAGTTATTTGTGAAAACTCTGTAATGGCTACATGTGCATGCACGCACGTAAATAATATACGTATCGGAAAAAAGGGTTCGCTTCCATATGGCAGGTGGAGCCACAGATTGCTGACTCGGCGGTTGGAACCCGAAAACATTTTATTATTATCATGAGACGGTGAGACGTTCACTTTAATTGGCTGAATGGCGTCATGTGACATAACGGCTTTCCAAAAAAACAAAAATGGGCTGGGCGAATTTGAGGGGGGGGGGGGGATCTAGAAAGGTCTGAAAGAAAGTCTTAGAACACACAGAACTATTACAATGTCCCTGTGTATAGTCTACTGTGAATTGTAAATAAACGATCGGGCCACACACACACAAACGAAATTAAAATATTAATCGAAAATATATTTATGGAAAAGCCTTTCAACACAGCGAGTCTATTGAAACTCGGGGGTTAAATCATTTTATTCAGTATATTATGTCTTAGTAAAAACAAACACCATTCTGCAGCACGTTGTGTCTATAATAGTATGAGAACCCTCAAAAGTTGGAGAGGGCTAAACATTGAAAAAGAAAACAGCAACACCCCAGCGGGGCACACCACGTCGTATCGACGAGGAATCAACGTGGAAACCACGGGAATTCGTTGTTTCCCCCCCCCCCCCCCCGTCGATAAGACGTGGTGTGTGCCTGCTGGGTAACGACAGGCCTGGAGACTTAAGAGGCATGTAGTAGGCGTCAACAAAATCTATGAGGTAAAGTTTGAATCAATTTTCGATCCCACAAATAAGCCCCGGTAATAACAGATCTTCACGCTCTTAATAAAAAAATGTAAAAGTCTGCAGTGTTTGTGATTTTTTTATTTTTAAGTGATGTTTTTTTTGCGCTGGTATTGACAGGCAATTGGCGTAAATGCTGACGGTTTGAGATTATCACTTGCTTTATGCCAAACCTTACGTTTCCATAGGTTACGACATGTAGGCCTACATACATACACGTAGGAATATAGTTTAGTAGCTACTTTAAAAATGAAAAACAAATCTTTACACTGTTACGAAACGTAAATTCCCTACATTGTAATGTTAATAAACCAACTAAATCATTTAAGCGAATTGCGTTTAAACGATATAAAATATTTCTCAGCTCACGGTTTTCCCCGGGTTTTTCCTAACCTAATTTGAGCATTATTGTTTTTTATTAACCTCGATAAAAACATGAACTGTGCATGCACCTACAGCGTGTCAAGGCCGTCCGGTCTCTCCTTATTTTGTTAGAGCATTATTGCTTGTTCTTAATAAAAAGTACCTGATCACGCAGTCAACATGCAGGCTTGATTAAAATATTCGTGTCACTAAGCTGTCTGGTTTTTCCAACGATTGACCCGTAATATATTTCTACGCGATTCGACCTTTTAGTCAGTTCTTGGCTTGCATTCGATCTAGTAACATCAAATATTCTCCGCTCTGAGTATCATTTCTATTTGATTTGTTTGTTGGAAAATTTATTATTCTACTATTAACTACAATGCTGTATGTTCATTGAGGATATTCATTACTAATTGGAATATGTGTATTTCTTGATTGTGTATATAATATTATTTGGATTCCTACTGGATTGATGTTGTAAATTAAACCAAATTTATCGTTGCTTTCTACACAACTTGGTTAACGTCAATATTTCAAAGTTATATACATGTGTGTATGTGTAATGTTTATTCAACTATATTAATAATCTACACTACCACTCAACATCAAGGTTCTTGCTGTATAATATGAGCCACATAAATAATTATACATGAAGCAAATCAACTGAAAACTCTAAAACTACGCTATGTGAATTGCCAGGGGATACTAAGAACCACGGAATACTCTAGACAACTACAAATAAACTTCAGAATGATATAATAAGATCTTCACTAATACAAGGATACTCACACTAATAATAACAATACTATAACTATTATTTTCATAAATTGAATGGGGGCTCTAGCCGTAATAACATTATAAATCATAATTATACTTGTGTGATCTAAATAGAAGGTCTCATCCATAATTTATTATGGTGAATAAATTGCCTTGTAATAAAATGGGTTTTGCTCGTCAGTGATTTACTAACAAACGTTTAGAGGATTTACTTCAATTTCAAGAATCGTTATACTATTTACACAAACTATTTACAACTGCCGTAATACATACTCGTAACTTGGATGGATTGTGTTGGAAAATATGAACAATATACAATATACTAAAGATTGTGATTGAATTGAACATTGCTATTGAGAATCGGAAAACTTAACTATTCAGCCTGGAAAATTATCTTGTGCATTACCTTATCGAACAAAGTAACTCTAAGAAAGTATTATTTTTATGACCTTGTTGTGACAAATCTGAACTGTGTGGTGTAGTGAATTATTCAAAGGACAGAAAGTAAGTTGGACTCTTTATTGTATTATTAACAAGATTTATAGTAACTTTTAATAATAATAAAATGGAAGCCACAAATAATCTTACATTGGATCCAGAGATATTTGATCTAACCTCAGAACAGCTTAATAAAATGTCAATGATACAATTAAAAGAATTGGCTAAATCATTGGGCATTTCTATCACAGAAACTAGGCCATCAAAAACTAAATTACTTCAAGAGGTAACTGAGTGTTTAAGAAAACAAGGTACACTAATTATTGAAGAAACTACTGCTAATGATAACATTAATGATGAATCAGATGATGAATTACCTTTTCCTATAAAACAAAGAGTAAAGCATACAACTGGTGACTTAAGTGAAGAATTGAAATTTAAACTTGAGATGAGGAAGATGGAGATAGAATTGGAAAGAGAAAACAAGAGAATTGAGTTAGAAATAGCAAGAGAGAAAATAGCAAGCCAAGAAAGAATTGAGCTAGCAAGGTCTCGTACGTCAAATCATTCGAATGCAAGCTCTGAAGCAGATGCAGAACTGTATAAGTTTAAGAAACATATTCCAGTTTTTGAAGATAATTCGGTGGAAGAGTTCTTCATGATTTTCGAGAGAAACGCTAAAGACTATCAATTTCCCGAGGGCAAGAAAGCTATACTCCTACGCTCAGCTCTGAACAAAGGAAAGGCACTTGATGTTGTATTAAGTCTTACTGAAGAGGAATTGTATGATTATGAACTGATCAAGAATAGAGTACTGCTAAGTTTTGCATTGACACCTGAAAAATATAGGAAAATGTTTCGTGAGTCTAAGAAAGAACAGGAACAATCCCATGTTGATTTTCTAAGACAGAAAAAGAAATATTTTGAAAGATGGATTCGATCCAAAGGTGTAAACAAAGACTTTGATAAATTAGCTAATCTTATGCTAATGGAAGACTTTAACAATAACATCAGAGGTGATGTAAGAATACATTTAGCAGACAAAGGTGTAGAACAAGTAGAAACAGCAGCAGTAATGGCAGACGAATATGTTATTATCCATTCCAGCAATAAATTTACAACAGTTGATAAATCAAAATTCCAGAATCGAGATATGAAGGTAGAAAAGAAAACCATAAATCCAAATGAATCCTATCAATCAAAGAGACATCAGCAGAGCAACGAAGGTCCAACAAATTCCAAGCCAACCTGTAGCCATTGTAAACGAATTGGACATACTAAAGAAAAGTGCTGGATACTGAATGGGAACCCGAATAAAAAGAATGTTGTCTTATCGTATGTAGCAATGCCAAAACAAAGAACTCATGTAAATGTAAAGAAGGATGTTAGAACTCAAACAGAGATACCTAGTGCTAATGCAGATAACCTGACAAAACACACGTATCTAGGAAACTTGAAACCAGAAATAGTTCCTGAAATAGAGACAATGGTTTTCAATAATTCTAATTCTAATCTGAGCTCCAAGGAGTCTATATCAGATAGAACCACCATGAGTACTAAACATACCTCTTACAAAAATAACTTGGATACAGATCTCATCGATACTGAGATACCAAGCAATTGTTTACCATTCATTGAAGAAGGTACCGTGTCATCCATAATAAATGGTGTCACTAGTGAAAAGAACATCAGAATACTCCGTGATACAGGGGCTGAGGTTTCACTACTTTTAGAGAATACTGTTCCTACGTCACAATCGACATATACAGGACAGGATCTTACTATTCAAGGTGTATCAAGGAAAAATGTACAAGTTCCTTTGCATCAAATACAGCTGAAGAGTGCGTACTTCACTGGAAATGTAGTTGTGGGTGTATACAAATCACTTCCGTTTAAAGGTGTTTCTTTAATACTGGGAAATGATATTGCTGGAGATGTGGTGCATTCCATATCCAAGAAAAAACAATGCCTTAATAAAAGTGAGAGCTTTATCAAACCTATATGCATCGTCACTAGAGGTATGGCCCAACAACAAAAGTCTGTCGAAACCATGTCAAAGTCAAAAATAGAACCAGAAATTGACCTACAGGCAACTTTCCTGGCTGACATTTTGAGTGGTCCCTCAGTCAAGACTACTGAAAGTAATTTGTCACCTCGACAATTACTCCTATTAGAACAGAATAGAGATTCAGGAATTAAACACCTGAAGAAAAAGGTGATAACTGAACAGGAGGCAGAAATTAAAGGAAATGGATTTTTTCTGAAGGAGGGAATATTAATGCAAAAATGGAGAGATGTGAAATGTGATAATGACAATTGCAGAGAAGGAAGTCAGATTGTGGTACCAGCCATATATCGCAATGACATCTTACACATGGCTCATGACACGCCATATGCTGGTCATCTAGGAGTGAACAAGACTTACCGTCGAATTCTTCCGTACTTCTATTGGCCTGGACTACATCGTGACGTCACAAAATACTGCAAGTCATGCAATACATGCCAGATAGTTGGTAAACCTAACCAGACTATACCGGTAGCACCTCTAAAGCCAATACCCGCCTTTGCAGAACCATTTAGCCACTTGCTAATAGACTGTGTAGGTCCTTTGCCTAAAACAAAGACAGGACACCAGTACTTATTCACTATAATGTGCACTGCCACGAGATATCCTGAAGCTATTCCGCTACGCACCATTAACGCAGATAAGATATCTGACGCACTGATTGCATTTTGTTCAAGATACGGTCTTCCAAAGACTATACAGTCAGACCAAGGATCTAACTTTACATCAAAGCTGTTTAACCAGGTCTTAAAGAAACTAGGCATCCAACATGCAACTTCAACTGCGTACCATCCGCAAAGCCAAGGTGCCCTAGAAAGATATCATCAGACTCTGAAAACCATGCTCCGCACATACTGTTTTGAGAACACTGAAGACTGGGATCGCGGTATTCCATTCGCTCTTTTCGCGACTAGAGAAACTGTGCAGGAATCTCTTGGATTCAGTCCGTTCGAGTTAGTGTTTGGACATTCAGTTCGAGGACCTCTAAAACTGTTGCAGGAAACCTTGTTAAATTCTGATGAAGAGACTGGACTCGTAGCTTATGTGGAACAATTTAGCAATAGAATCTATCATGCTTTTAATCATGTTAAAGATAATCTTTTGCAGGCTCAGAAAAGAATGAAAGGGTACTATGATGTCAAGGCCAGATCCCGATGTTTCCATCCTGGTGATAAAGTCCTCATGTTGACCCAATTGTCTGGACAACCCCTGAGTGCAAAATATACAGGACCATATCAGGTTTTAGATAAAATCAGTGATGTAACATACATTGTAAAAACCCCTGATAGAAGGAAAACACAGAGACTGTGCCATATAAACATGCTAAAACCTTATGTTGTTAGGGAAGAACAAACTGACTTTAGGCCAGTGAGTGCTATCAAAACTGTTGAAACACCCCCGCCTAAATTTAAAAAGACAATCATAGAAAGTAAACTTCAGAACACTGAAGCACTTAAAAACCTCAATGATAAACTGGCACATCTAGACTCAGGTGAACAGACTTCTATCAAGGGTTTAATCTATGATCATGTAAATTTGTTTAGTGATGTTCCTAACAAAACAACTTTGGTTACCCATGATGTAGTTTTAAAAGATGATGATGTTTATAAGGAATGATATCTCAGAGAGTATAATTTTTTTAGAATAACGCGAACATGTGTTATGGTCTAAGGATAACTTCAGATCCTATATGATGAGGGTTTAATAGAATAAATTATTTCCCTTACTTGTCTTATTTAACGGACTACCCAGGTGGAGTCAGTTTTCTTTGTATATTGTTTAGAACTAAAGTTAAGTGCAGGCGGTTCTAAAAGAAATTGCACACTTCTATTGTTTAGTATGCAATGTTCTTTTCCTTTTGGTATGGGCGACTGTTACGAAACGTAAATTCCCTACATTGTAATGTTAATAAACCAACTAAATCATTTAAGCGAATTGCGTTTAAACGATATAAAATATTTCTCAGCTCACGGTTTTCCCCGGGTTTTTCCTAACCTAATTTGAGCATTATTGTTTTTTATTAACCTCGATAAAAACATGAACTGTGCATGCACCTACAGCGTGTCAAGGCCGTCCGGTCTCTCCTTATTTTGTTAGAGCATTATTGCTTGTTCTTAATAAAAAGTACCTGATCACGCAGTCAACATGCAGGCTTGATTAAAATATTCGTGTCACTAAGCTGTCTGGTTTTTCCAACGATTGACCCGTAATATATTTCTACGCGATTCGACCTTTTAGTCAGTTCTTGGCTTGCATTCGATCTAGTAACATCAAATATTCTCCGCTCTGAGTATCATTTCTATTTGATTTGTTTGTTGGAAAATTTATTATTCTACTATTAACTACAATGCTGTATGTTCATTGAGGATATTCATTACTAATTGGAATATGTGTATTTCTTGATTGTGTATATAATATTATTTGGATTCCTACTGGATTGATGTTGTAAATTAAACCAAATTTATCGTTGCTTTCTACACAACTTGGTTAACGTCAATATTTCAAAGTTATATACATGTGTGTATGTGTAATGTTTATTCAACTATATTAATAATCTACACTACCACTCAACATCAAGGTTCTTGCTGTATAATATGAGCCACATAAATAATTATACATGAAGCAAATCAACTGAAAACTCTAAAACTACGCTATGTGAATTGCCAGGGGATACTAAGAACCACGGAATACTCTAGACAACTACAAATAAACTTCAGAATGATATAATAAGATCTTCACTAATACAAGGATACTCACACTAATAATAACAATACTATAACTATTATTTTCATAAATTGAATGGGGGCTCTAGCCGTAATAACATTATAAATCATAATTATACTTGTGTGATCTAAATAGAAGGTCTCATCCATAATTTATTATGGTGAATAAATTGCCTTGTAATAACACACACATTATTTCGAAATTCAAACAAAAAAAGACTTGATTGATCTTCATTATAGGATTGCAAAGAATTATAGAACAGGGGTAGGCAACCTTTTGATTATAGTGTAAGTAAAAAAATGTATCCCGTCGGACCATTTTATTTGATCCATAGGGACAGTGAAGCAGCGTTCACCAGTTTCTGTGGCCACGGCATACTAGGTGATTGTGAGGCCAGCACTATGCACGGCCGCCTTTACTTTACCCCAACGAAAGTCAGGTACCCATCAGAGCTGGCTAGACTCAGGGACACCCTCTAGTCGCGGGGAAAAAAAACCCTAGCCTTCAGCAGGATTCGAACCCAGGACATTCGGTACGCCAGCACGGCCACTGTGCACAAAGAATTTTTTTGTATTCCATTCAGCGTGCCAATATTCTAAAAGTCAGCAGGCGCCATCAATCAATTTCTTGCATAAGAACACTTGAATTGCATTTTCGGGGAAACTTCCGCGTGCCACTGAAATTCGCTCTGCGTCCCAAGTCTGGCACGCGTTCCGACCCCTGTTATAGAACATACAGAATAGGCGAGATCTTTGTATAATGGTTCTAGATATGCCCAAGAAGGAACAGTCCATATTTTATGCACATCCCTGTATTTTATGTCATCTAAGTAACTAAGTATTACTATCTTTAGTAAGACTAGTTATAGGTACCTATACATACACCAATCTATGGTTGGACAATTTTATGCTCCTCCCACCTATGGTAGGACTATTCTAGGTACCCCTTAATAGTACCATCTTTAGTAGGACATTCTTAGGTACCTATAAGTAGGACATTCTATGGTAGGACTATTCTAGGTACCCCTTAATAGTACCATCTTTAGTAGGACATTCTTAGGTACCTATAAGTAGGACATTCTATGGTAGGACTATTCTAGGTACCCCTTAATAGTACCATCTTTAGTAGGACATTCTTAGGTACCTATAAGTAGGACATTCTATGGTAGGACTATTCTAGGCACCCCTTAATAGTACCATCTTTAGTAGGACATTCTTAGGTACCTATAAGTAGGACATTCTTAGGTACCTATAAGTAGAACAATCTATGGTAGGACTATTCTAGGCACGTCTAACAAGGGCCACCTATGGTAGGACTATTCTAGGCACGTCTAACAAGGGCCACCTATGGTAGGACTCCATCGTAAACAGCATTGTTCTGGAATGATCAATCACCCCGAGGTAAACGGATGCATCATGCAGCGTATCCAAGAAAAACCAGTGCCTCTTTTGTCTGGAACATGCCACCCTGAAAGGAAGATGAGCGTACTTCCCAGGATGTGCAAACGATGGAGACCGCGACAACATAGGTCGTACAATGTTGTTGAGGACATAGTGGCGTAAGGCTGTCAAGAGATGGCCTCGACCCCCCGTCATTTCGTGGTCCACTCAAGCAGATCTACACGCTTGTCAGCTAGCCAGGTTATACGACAGTTATACGAAAGAAAAGAGGAGCAGAAAATCATAATAATGCCCCAATGCGCCAGAACCGGAGCATGGTGTTTCTATATACTATTATTAAGCGGCAATTAATGCTACCTGATGTTTTAGCTGTAGGCCTACTATTAACTAAACTTAAGCTGATAATATAAATGATATCTGATGTTTTAGATGTCCTATGAAGGAATAACTAATGTTATTTGATGTTTTCGAATCACGATAGCGTTATAACGGTGATGTGTTTTGACATAACTAATGCACTTTAACGTTATCTATATTTAGCTTTTTTTGTTCAATAAAGAGTAGAGAAGTGGGAATGACGTAGCGTGGGGTAAAAGTTGGCACTGCTGCTAAATTTAGCCACCACGCTCATTGAATCTTCTTCACAAGCACAGACTGTGTGTCTGAGACTGTGTGTCTGTGACTGTGTGAGCAGCGCGCGTGTGCCTGTGTAGGTGTGCTGTTCTTTAAAAAACAGATAAAACAACGAATTATTCTTGTTAGCTACTATAAGCCAAAGAAAAGATCCCAATAAAACGTGTGGTTATCATTACAACAACAACACACAGTGTAAAGAAGATGCATTCCTTGTACGTGTAACTTGTGAGGCGCGGTGGCCGAGTGGCAGCGCGTTCGACTGGCGTACCGAAGTAAAGTTGGGGTAAAGTAAAGGCGGCTGTGCATTGTGCTGGCTATACAATCACCTGGTATGCCGTGGCCACAGAACCTGGCGAACGCTACTTCAACGGCCCTATGATCATTTTGTTCCGACGGGATACTTTACTTACTTGTGAACACAAAGGCCTGACTCAACAGCTGTTCATCATATCACTGTATCACACACACATACTTTGGGATTTTGAGTCTAATTGACATCCCGTGCCACTCCCCCCAACCGCTCCACCACCACAACACAAAGAAATTAAGCTTTACAACTATAGGGTAAGAAAAAAGGAGAAATAATTAAAGGATCACTGCTGGATTTTTTTCTTTCTCTCCCCTCAGACCAAACTTCAAATGAAACACAAAATCATAAATTACATGATTTAGTATTGCACGTATATTCCCCCCCCCCCCCCGCCACACCCATGACACATTGTCAGACACCAGCTTTAAGTAAGCCAAAGTTAAAACTGACGCAGGTGGGATTAATAAACATATTTCAATGTGCAGTAGTTGATGCGCCCAACACTCAAGTCCACCAACGCCCCCACCCACCCACACACACAACACACACAACAGATTTATGTCTCCCCGCGTTCGATGGACAATACTTCAAAATTATGAGGTTCGTGGAAAGGCACTTCTGCATCAGCTCTCAATATTTTTTAGTTCCCTGCCAGCATGTGATTTCCATTAAGATTGTCTCTATCGAGCCCATCCAATCCAAGGATCGCTAATTATTTTTTTCACAGCTAAGCTCCCGCACAATAACTCCTCCCCGCCCCAACCCCCTAAACACTGTTGTGGGTATTTAAAAAAAATATAATGAACATTCAACCATGGTCAAGAGTCTATTCCAGCTCTGGTATTAGATTGGAAGGTGAAGGAGGTTGGGCAATGTGCTGACCACATAATAATATACTCCCGTGTATGCTGTGGCCAGTGTAACTTGTGAACCGCTGCGTCACTGGCCCAATAGATCAAGTTGGGTCTAACGGGGATTCTTATCTATTTATTTTAGTTATTTATTTAAGTCTTAATATATGGACAGATTTTAAACACATGAATTCTATAGGGCAGGGATCGGCAACCTGCAAAACGTGTGCCAAGCACACAGGGCGATCCGCAGTGGCACGCGAAAGCCCTCCAAATTAAGAATTCTAGTTACTTTTACAAAAAACTTATTGCCAGACAAGATTGACTTTTAGACCGTTGGCATGCTGAATGAATTAGAAATACTACTTTGGCAGACTATTATCAAAAGGTTGCCTACCTCTGCTATAGGGTACTATAACTTAACACATAACAATCTAAATGAGAAAGTTGGGAGGGAGGGTGGAAATTAGATACAAAGGCATCCTTTTCAAATGGGTGGGGGGCTTTTATTTCAAAGTTATCATATACATAAACTCAGTACCATTTTAAAAATACCGGGGTACTATGTAAACATGCCATTCCCAGCAACAATCTTTTTTTTTACATTTTTATTACCGTCCACAAATTGAACTGTGGTAGTCTACAGCCCATACTACATCTCTACGGTACAACAACTGTGGCGCGTTTGGCTGGCGTACCGAACGTCCTGTGTTCGAATCCTGGTGCAGGCTAGGATTTTTTTCCCCTCGACTCGAGGGTGTCCCTGAGTCTACCCAGCTCTGACGGGTACCAGATATTAGAGGGGTAAAGTAAAGGCGGCTGGGAATTGTGCTGGCCACACATCACCTAGTATGCTGTGGCCAATGAATCCGGTGAACGCTGCTCCACCGGCCCTATGATCAATTTGGTCCGACGGGATACTTTACTACTAAATGATATCAACAAAACGATTCACAAGCACACCCTTGCGCAACGACTGGAAAGATTTTCTATATATTAATATCTTACAGATAATTTGTCTCCGCCAAAAGTATTCTAAATACTACACAACTCTTAAAGCTATACAGTTGTAATAAAATGTTGTTTTTTAAATAAAGATATATTATATGGCCGAGTGGCAGCGCGTTCGGCTGGCGAACCAAAGGTCCTGGGTTCGAATCCTGGTGAAGGCTAAAAAAAATTTCCCGGGTCTGGAAAGTGCCCCCTGAGTTTACCCAGCTCTGATGGGTACCTGACCTTAGTTGGGGTAAAGTAAGGCGGCTGTGCATAGTGTTGGCCACACAATCACCTAGTATGCCGAGGCCACAGAAACTGGTGAACGCTGCTTCATCGAGGCCCTTTGTTCCACAAGGAATTTAAGGAAATAATTCAAATGTTTTTAAAATAATTTTTTTAAGTGACCTCCCTTGGTTAACGTCTTCTATATTTTACATTATTTTTATATTGGAAAAGTTGGCATTAGCTGAGACAGAAATAGAATTGGAAACGTGCAGGCAACGTATTCCTCTCTTGCACAATAGCTAGAGAAATTAAGGCACTTCCGCGTGTGAAAAAAAGGAAGCATTAAAAGAAAGAATTTTTCTGCTAGCGAGGCACAGAGTTTATTATATTATGCAACAAATAAAATGTTAGAATACAAATGCACACACACAAACTCGTAAAAGCTGTCCTTTGTAAAAACCCAGTTAACACCAACTTTGCCTGGATTAGACCTCGCTTGCACACATGCACATACAAACAATGTAAATGTCACCCCCAGCCCCTTATCGTTAATTTGACAGTCGAGGCAGTCTGTCTTTATCTTAATGTATTGCAGATTTAAAAACACTAATAGACTTGCCAGACTTGGCACGCGGAAGACCTTAAAAAAGACAATTCACGTTTTTCTTCAAGAAATTGAGTGCTAGAACAGGATGACTTTTATAATGTTGGCACGCTGAATGAATTAGAAAACATACTTTGCTACTCTATTATAATCAAAAGGTTGCCGAACCCTGGCCTAGACAATACTATAAATTAAATATGAAGAGTTTTTAAGCAAAGGGAAGCAATCGTGTTATTTTTAACGATACGGTTTTGGCATCAATACTCTCCCTTGATTAACATTACTTTAATTAGATTGCTTGTGACATGTTATTGAGGCTGCCCTTCATAGAGACAGACAGTTGCTGCCCTTCATAGAGACAGACAGTTGCTGCCCTTCATAGAGACAGACAGTTGCTGCCCTTCATAGAGACAGACAGTTGCTGCCCTTCATAGAGACAGACAGTTGCTGCCCTTCATAGAGACAGACCAGTTGCTGCCTTTCATAGAGACAGACAGTTGCTGCCCTTCATAGAGACAGGCAGTTGCTGCCCTTCATATAGACAGACAGTTGCTGCACTTCATAGAGACAGACAGTTGCTGCCCTTCATAGAGACAGACATTTGCTGCCCTTCATAGAGACAGACTGTTGCTGACGACTGTGTAACAAAAAGATGAAGCAGGTAGAAACAAAATATAAAAAAAAAGATAATAATAGTACCGGTACTAAGTACCTTAACTGGCAAACCCCCTTCCCCCAATCCTGTCAAACTGTCAGTGACAAGAGATGTCCAGAATCATGAATGATCAGGTCTAGTATTATTAGTAGATGAAAATATTCTTCTGCCTTCTTCTATTAGCCAGTCTGCAGAGCTGTTTGCTCTCTTGCAGTCAATGCCAGACAAACATATTTACATGTCTTTTTCACTTGTTCCATATTGCTATATAGTATAGTGTGTTGGTAATGGTAGGTTGAGGGAGGGGAGGGGGGCAGAGTGTATCTGAGGTAGGTTAGCTCAGGGCATTCAAGAAGGAAGTGGTCCACAGTTTCTTATGAGCAATGTATGGCAATGTCTGCATTTAGGTGGATGAGTTTGGGAGGGGGGGGATTAAACTAAAAACAGATTCTTTACTTGCCTACCTCTCAGCAATATTGATATTGATAGTAAAGGGAAACAATTTACCCAAGGGTTGGTGGATGCAGCCCAACCAATTTCTGCACTAAACAAAAAATATTTTCCTGGGCCATGCAAAAAACAATGTTCCGTCATGTTTTAATGTGCAGTTCTGCACAACTTCATATAATAAATGTGTCAAAAAATACATTGGCATTTAAATAGAATAACTCAATGGTAAACTTAAATGATCATCCAACTTAAAAAAACTAAAGACCTCATTAATTAAACAGAAAATAGATGCTGTTAATAATATTTTACTGCCTTTTAAACAGGGAATAGCATCGAGCTTGATCTAACAGAAGAAAAATAGGCAAAGGGAGAAACGGCAGGATTATAATTTTACGAATGTTAAAAACTTTTTTTTCTCCAAAATCAAATTTATAACCATTAATAAAATAATTCTGAATATAAACACCAGTATTGTTTGTTTTTTGTCCTTTGTTCCAAAATCTGCAATTGGAGGGAACACCCTCTCCCCCTTTTTATGGTGTCACATCACAGACAGAGAAAGCCGAAATGATCATGTTTATGATATATCACAAGCGACAACAAGAATAAAAGAAAAAAATCTAAGCCTAACTAGTGTTTGTGAGTGAATCTATTTTTTACAAGTAATACAGATTGGGGGTTACTTGAGGTAAAAGATTACTTTTCAACAAAACCAAAAATCACATTCAAAACCAGTCATCTTTTTCAAAACCGATAATCGAATCTGATCATTGTTTAACATGCCCTAACATAACCAGAACCAACGGGCTTGCCAAAACTATTATTCTGCAGGGCACCACCAGAGGAGGGAGACAAAGGAAATGATGGGAGGATAACATCAGGGGAGTGGACACTTCGAACAGGAATAAAACTGTTGGACGCATTGAGAAAGGCTGAGAAACAGGAATGGAAGAGGCTAGTGTACATGTAGCTGTGGCGCCCCAACGGTCCAACAGACTACGGGATATGTAAAATGTAGAAATAGAAGATTCTTTTTTAAATGGCTTAAATCTTACCTGGATCAAATGCTGCCCGAAACCTCATATAGCTCAACACGAGTCTCAGCAGTGAAGATTTATCTTTCTTGGCCAGTACTTTTTTGTCAA
Organism: Anisus vortex; assembly: GCA_949126835.1. Classification (NCBI taxonomy): domain Eukaryota; kingdom Metazoa; phylum Mollusca; class Gastropoda; family Planorbidae; genus Anisus; species Anisus vortex. Next base: position 6,214,682 of record OX421495.1, read on the forward strand.
GGGGAAGTAATTCGATTAGTTCGGTCAAGATGCTGTTCTCTGTATCCCTGCGATGTTTGGCGATGACGCGTAGCCTGTTGGCCCTGTACACACAAAATAAAACATTCATTTTCAGGTCTACATAGCACAAAGCTTGAAAAGAAATTGGTACTACATAATCATCATGACAATAAAATGTAAAAATAAAGTATCCTGTCAGACCCAATTGATCCATAGGGTTCCGGTGAAGCAGTGTTTACCAATTTCTGTGGCCTTGTCATACTAGGGGAGTGTGTAGCCAGCACAACACCCAGCCCCCAATTAAAGTCAGGTACCCATCAGAGCTGGGTAGACGCAGGGACACCCTCCAGTCCAGGGAATAAATCTTAGCCTTCACCTGGATTTTCTAGCCCAGGACCTTCAGTACACCAGTCGAACGCGCTGCCGATCGGCCACAATGCCCCATCATCATAACAATATTGTTTTTTTTTTAAATTTCCGTAATGAATGATCATGTGTAGTAGTTAGAGTTTATTTTTAATTCAGTCCATACTGTTTATCTTATCTTATATGTTACAGACACTCCTTGTATAAAGTAGATTTTTGCATCCAATTATTGTTTATCTTTTGTATCAATTTAAACAAAAATTGCTGATTCTATCCTTTATGGAATTTTACTTTTCTGATACAATGGGGTTGCCTTAGAAACCAATGCTTATGATCCATAGACATCCATAATTTTCCAACATTTATAATGATGTGCCCATGACAAAAAAACTATATTATTGGGAACAGAAATGGACACTAACAAAACAGCATACATATAAAGATGACTGACTTATTTAGTGGTGGGATTGTATAACATAAACGAGTAAAATAATTTCAAACACAAACTTGTAACTCTCCACTCATATTCTATTGTAGTCACTAAAAAAAATTAAATAATATATATAGATATTTATATATATGTTTGTTCGCTATAGGCTCCTAAGCCCTTTGACAAATCAGGACAAAAGTTAAATGTATACATTGGAAACGTCCTCCAAAAGAAAATTTTATTTTATGACTTTTAATAATAAAAGTGTTGATTTTATAAATCGAAGAACGTATATCCAGCTATGCAAATACATATAACAGTACGCAAAATTCACCATTTCCGTTCATTTACCATGTTGAACGCGAGGTCTTATTGGGTTTACCCAATAATCCCCCTTGCAGTCAGTTGTTTATTAACGCGGTGTAATCTCCTTTTTTAAAAGGTACGCACCAACAATTTGGCTTGGCGAGTTTGAATGTTGTACTTTTAAAAAATACCATATATACATATATCATTATAGATGTTTGCTTTATCCTTTTAAGTAATAGTAACCAAATGTTTTAATTATTTAATGGATTCACGTTGCTATTGAGAACATCCTTTAATAGGCGACTTTATACTATCAATTAAACAATAAAAAAGAACAAAAACTAAACACCGAAAGAAACTTTCTCACTGCAGTTTTTATAGTAATTTTTTTTCTTTCCTCTTAACAAAACACATTGTAGTCATTCGTTTCTCTGTCATTTTGACGGGAATAACCACTAGTATATATACATATATCTAATGAATACTATGGGAAACCAAAACTATATTTTTTCCTCAAGAATTAAGAATGTATATTTATTACTGTAATTAGTTTTTAAACTGTGATGAGTTGTGATAAATTTATATACTATATACATATCTGCAGTTGCTTTTTTCTAAGTTCCCATTTACTTGTAACTACCCAGAGTCACATAAATTTATTCTAATCAGTGAACAATTATATGCTGATGACTAGTCTCCATTTAAAAGATACAGTAAAAAAAGAATGACATAGTTTGGGAGGGTAAAATGTAATCGGTCCTAGGGAGAAAGGCTCCATATGGCAAAACACCTAGGTAAATTGCTTTTACAGACTTAATTGAATCCCTTAGAAAAATATGGTTATGATAGCATAAACTACCGGTAATATCTTTAAGAAAAATATTATAAACAAACCGGGAATGTGTTGTGTCAGTAACAAACATAATGTGGCCAGTCATTAGTTTTTATCAATAGTAAATTAAGCATCCCAGTCTGACCAATTCAATCCATAGTGTCTGTGAAGTAGCAGCGTACTAGGCTATTGTGTGGCCAGCACAATGCTTAGCCACCTTTACATTTCCCTAACTAATGTCTGGTACTCATCATCATCATAGCTGGGTAGACTCGGGGACCAACCAGGCCCCCTCCAGGCCTAGAAAAAACACTAGATTTCACCAATATTTCAACCCAGGACCTACAGTACACCAGTCAAACACACTACCACTGATCCTGTTAGTTTTCATGCTAACCTAGTTTTGTATTTTAAAAAAAATTATATTTACACACCTAACAACATAAAACTAAATTCACAGGAAAAGTGTGATTTCTTCTTCAGCATTCAGCGAACAATGGTTTTCCAGGTAAATCAACAGATGAAAATCATAAAAAATTCTTAAGATCAGACTTAAACCACATAAACAAAAGAGGCAAAAATCTTCTGTATGTAATGAGCATTGTGATTAAGATAAGACCTACTCAATGTATACATATGTCATGTCTTTTTATACCAACTAAGAATCAGATAGGTCTGAGTGGAAGGAGGTGGTGAGGCAGGCCAGAGCCTTCCATGGGCTGTAGCGCCAAAGATGATGATGATGAAGAATCTGATTTACACAAGTTTTGTTAATTTTTCACACAAGCCTTTGGTATATAGTCTTGCAGTTACCCTGTGTCAAACTTTGACCATCTCTGCATCAAGTCATTAATTACATTTACTTCACACTTATGTCATGACAGAAATGAGAAAGCAATCAAAACATAATAATTAATCAAATATGTAGCATTGAATAGTGAGTGATACAGACTGAAATCAGGTACATGGTCATTAATTACACAGTCACATTTTTTTCCAGGCAAGTAACATTTTGGGGTTGCTGTTTGAGCCAAAAAACTATTTAAAAAATTAAAAACAAAAGTACAGTTGTTTTTTTTATTTGAGCCATAAGTATAGTTTGCTGTTTGAGACAAAATTATAGCTTTTAATTTTGAACAGGTTTTAATCTGGTCACCCTGGTGCTATAAAGTCCATAGCATGGAGGGAAGGAATTAAATAACTTTTATACATAATTAAATCAAATACTTATATTTTTATTTAAAATTTTTTATTTGAAATCCTATATATTAAATGATTAACTTGGCAAAACTTTGCGCTCGACAATTGACAGACTGACTGGCCAAATCTTTCCAAGGCTATTGCCTACTTAGTATCATCCTATTAACCTGAAACTTAACGGGCAAAGTTTTCAACCTTTACCCCCCCCCCCCCCAACACATCAGGGGGGGGGGGGTTCATTACACTTTTTGGTGAACAATTTTTTAAATCCTTGTGTTAAATGCATCTGACCAACAGATTTGCCCCTTTTTTTAAATCCTTTATATTAAATTTGCTTTTGTTTCTTTATTCCTTTCTTTACTGGCGGCAGTGGGCAAAGTTCAATAGACTAATGCATAACAAAATGCTTTACAATAATTTATAGAAAGAAAAAAATATTTTTGGGCTGTTTAATTGAAAGTATTTTTTTTATATTTACATTGTCTATCCAATCTGTGTAATGGTTGGAATGATTCAGGCATGGATCTAAAAAGTGTACAGGTTTAACATTGCGTAAATAATAACTTTATGCATCTTAGTTCAAAACTTTTAGGTGATAATTTTAGTAGAGGGGTTCCATAACTGTTTCTAAGAATTTCCTAACTCTCTTTGACACCTACCACTGATTACTGTCAAATAAAAATAAAAATGATTTAATGTTGTGTAAGCCACACTATCCTTTATGCAGCCACAGGAGTAGGTGACCTTAGTGCCAAGATATGTACCAGTAGGAAAAAAAAATAATGTACCCTATAAAATGTAATGGGGAAAAAAAGCTTTTAGCTCCACTTAGATTTAGAAGATAAACGAGGCCAAGGATAGTCAGTTTAGCCAGGATAAAATGTTTTAGAAGCTCTGCAAACAATCAATACCATTAGGGGACAATGTACAGAGGAAGGATACAGTATCTATTGACCTAATTACTCACTGGTGGGTTTCTATGGCGATTTCACATAATTTGTTTGTTTTTTTAAATGGTCTAGCTTTTCAATCGCTGAGTACAGAAACAAGACATATTTTTGAAAACTGTACAAGTGAAACAGCAACCAGGGGTCGTTGAATAAAGAAAAACAACTACAGGGTATATAAGTAAACAAATGAATACACATAGATTTATAATTACAAAGATACAGATTAACTAACATATATATTATTAATCATATATTTATAAAATGATACATTTGTGAGATACATACGAGAGTTCTTAATCTGAAAATCATTTTATTTAAAAAATAAAACTTTTACCTTTAACTTTACATGAAATTTAAGATAATTTTTGTTTTCATTTTTGTAAACATTTTTCGTATAAAAAATAATAATGAATTATTATTTTTTCTCTGTAAAGGGGGGGGTATGCTATGGTGCAAGGAAATTACAAGTTAAATGCAAGTAATAATACAAGGGAAATGACTCATGTAAATCAATTGTAATATTAAGTAAGAATTATAAAACTTAGAATAATACCCAGATTTGAATATTAAATAAAATATAAAACCTAGGGTCTTGCTTGATAAATCGGAAGTGGTTAGTCACATGATCGACCACGCTCGCTTTAATTTAGTCTCCCTGAAGAACCTTGTAATGGTCGGAGGTCTCATGTACGATAGACTCAGAATCGTTTTTCTATATAAATACTAGAACGTTGTTATAATTATAAATGTTATTTCATGGATGTGAAATGTGATTGTGAGTAATAAGAATTAAATATCATGTGCTGCAATAAGGCGTTCTTTTATTTGATTACAAATTAAAAAGTATTGTAGTGAATTCGTCGGTTCAATGTCTGATAGCTGAAGACTACTATTTCATCAACCATAATATAAACACTCCGAGGAGATTGTATCAATTGATGAACCATTAACAATAGAGCGTTCCCAGTAGGCGGAGCTTAAGTTTTTTTGTGTAAATTAAGTTACGTATTTGTGTAAATATAGAACCCACTTGAGGTACAAACCAAACGTGGTGAAAGTGAAGTACTTCTTTATCATGCAAAATTCACATCTGAATATTGGCAATCCTACTCAAAAATAAGGAGGTAAATAGTAGTACTGTAAATTAATTGATTAATGTGATTAGGCTAGGGCCGGCTAGACCTATTTACACTTTCAATTTCACTTTATAGGCCTACACTTTTAATGTTTCGTAGGATAGGCTACGATGTCAAGTGATATTGTTGGTGAATAGGCTATCTAGTCAAGTCACTATTAGGCTCACATCGTCTATGATCTATGTCTATGATAATAATAAAATAGCCTATTTTATTTAACATACATAATACAGCTTAAATCTTAACAAGACTTAAAACACAACACATCATTTTAAAAAAGCTCGAGCCTATATGAAACTTTATTAATACAGCGGCCATATTTAATTGTACACCATTACTCAAAGTAAACACAAATCACGTGCTTTTTGTCACGGGATTGCAAACGCCCTATATGGACATTAACAGCTAGCAGTGTATAGAGGTAGAAATAAAATTGGAGCACAGCAGCAGTGAGCTCAACTGCCGTACTGAAAGAATTTATATCCAAAGAGTACAATTTAACTTAACTAAATGGTTATTCTCTTTTTTATAATTTTAAATAAATGTTTTTCATGCCACATAGTCAATTTTAGCAAAATGATTGCCTCGTTGTCTCCATTTTCGTATTTTTGCCAAATGTTCTCGGACGGTTTATCAATTAAAACCAAGGCTTGACTCTACATAGTCAGATAAGAAGATGAAAAAGTTTGGTGAAATAATAATGCTCACCTTGCTGTGGGCGTCTCCTCTTCATAATCAACACTGGTCCCGTCAAATCCAAAGTCAGTAACACCTGCCCAATATTCTGATGATGCCATTTATTCTTTTGTAAGTGCTCACTCATTCAATTATTCTTTATCCAAGCTTAAATAGAACAGAAACAAAAAATAAACACTAAATACATAACAGCTGTGTTAGTTTAAACATAGACTATAATAAGATGGACCGCTTGCTCTAGGCCTATTTTTAGAGCTTACATGTACTTTTTTTTTCTGTGCGCAACCAATAAGGCTGTTTTAAATTACTTCTATGCTCCTTGTTGTTTCTTAAATGTTTCCGCTGTATAGAACTTTCGATTTTAATTTTTCATTGAGAAACTCAAAGCGATTCAATAGTTTTTGGTGCACATTTTTAAATCCTTGTGTTAAAGGCAGCTGATTCAATTAAAACGGAAGTGCAAAAGAAACAACGAATCGGAAATTCGGAAAAGCAGTCTTTCGAGTCATCATATAGCAGAAATACTAAAGCAAGCGGTCCATGTATATTATAGTCTATGGTTTAAACTATAAAGCACCCTAGAAGGAATGCCATAAAAATGTTACACTATAATTTTTTAAGAATAAATCAAGACTGATATGAATTTGTAAACGCTTTACAAATTTATATCATGCCTTATAGGTGTTGAAATGTTTATTCGTTAACACTTTACAAATAATCGCATATAAATTTTATGTCTTTAATACACAATTGAAATATTAGGTTAACATATCAAAAACAATCCATAAGCAAAAATAATAGTTCTGCAAATGCAGCCCTCCCCCAAAAAAAAAAACGTCTCAATTTCATTTCACCGTCACCAATTTCTTAAACCCATCTGTAAATTGTTGGGGCAATATTGTCGACTGCTGTATTATCTATCAACACTTGTCACATTCTTGTCCGCCTTTTGGGGTTTTTAATAAAAACCATTAGATTGTGTGACCCTTTCTTTAAATACAATAAAAAAAATGCATTAGAAAGATAAGATAATGAAGCTAACGGTGATCATTATTTTTACCGCTCAACTCTCCATGCTAATGCATTTAGCATGCTCATTGTGGTCTAGTTAAATAATTCAGTTGCAGATGTTGAGTCGGTCATTCACAAGAAAACAATAGATCTAGATTAAAAAGAAAGGTGTCTTAACACTTTTTAAATGATTCATAGTGAAGACACCACAGATTGAAATGAGCGCACCCCAAAGGACTTCTTTTTGAATCCAACAACAGAAATACATCACCGATATTGGTTTGAATTTAAACATGAGCAAATTTGATACCTTTTGACAAACAATATTTGGACATAACTTTGTTTTTAACTAATAAGCCAATCTACTCCCCATCTTTAGAATAGGCTAAAATATATTTAGAAGCAATAGTTCAATAAAAAATTATACCAGAACGCAAGAAAAGCTGAATGGAATTGAAAATTAAAAACACAAATACAGCACTAAATTTTGAAATGTGTCCAAAATAAACCAGTGAATAAAATAAGTTTTGCTTGCAACTTTTACTTATGCAACTTTCAATTAGGGCCTAACCGAGCTGATGATTTCCACTGAGTAACTCAGAGTCCAATTGGGGGTACAAACAACCAAGTTTCACTACAATAATAATATCTTATTCTCTTGATAATCTGCACTTAACCCCCCCCCCCCACTACTCATGTCCAGTTACACGCTTACTCATGACAATACTAGAAGTTAGAGCTTTGGAAAAACTGATCAAGTCTGAATAATACATTTAAAAGTTTGGTATTTCTTGAGATGTAACTTTAATTTTCCTTTATTTGTTTGTCAAGGTCTTGAAAATAAATGACAGCTACACAATAGCAATGCGCTACACACAAAAAAAAAAAGGGGCACGGTAGCCGAGCTTTCGACTGGCGATCCAAGGGGCCTGGGTTCGAATCCTGGTGCAGGTTGGGATTTTTTCCCAGGATCTGAGGGTGTCCCTGAGTCTACCCAGCTCTGATGGGTACCTGACCTTAGTTGGGGTAAAGTAAAGGCGGCTGTGCATAGTGCTGGCCACACAATCACCTAGTATGCCGTGGCCACGGAAACTGGTGAACGCTGCTTCACCGGCCCTATGGACCCATTGGTCTGACGGGATACTTTACTTTACTTACACACAAAAAAAAGGAAAGAAATGTATCTCTATGGGAGGAATATGAACTCGGGTAAGGTTATTTGCAGATGGTTGTATAATTTACAGAACAATAAAGACAGAAAAAGTGAATTCTTCCAAAAAGACCTAGATGGGTTACAAATATGGGAATCTAACTGAAGTATGTCTTTTCAACCAGAAGAGTGCCAACTGTTAAGAGTAGGAAATGAAAAAAATAATTACAAACTACTTTATTCATGGAAAAGTCCTAACCCAAACAAAAAATGCAAAGTACTTAGACTTAGGAGTAATAATATATGATAAAAATTATCTTGGAATCCACATACTGATGAAGTAATTTAAAAAATCTAACAAAACTTTAGGCTTCAGAAAAAGAAACTTTTACAAATGTAATAACAACATAAAACTAAAATGCCATATCTCACATTAGTTAGAAGATATATATTAGAATATGCATCTCCTGTATGGGACGCATCAACTAAATTAAAAAATTAAAAAATTAGAACAAGTTCAGAAAAGAGCTGCAAGGTTCATAATCATTACTAGCAAATATTCACAACTAACAAGAGTAACACCAATAGTTAGGCCTAAATCACTAAAAACACTAGATAACAGAAGGGGAAAGAGTAAAGTAGTAAAATAGATATGATATAAGGAAGGCATTAAATAAAAATTCTAACTTAGAAATACAACACAATAACAATCGGTTACAATGCTCAGATAAACATATGGAAAAAAAACACTTTACTTACCCCTTATCATGCAAGAATATTAGCATATTATATATATATGCAAGAATAAAAGCATATTATATATATATATAATATAATATAATTATATAAAATAGTATAGCCTAAGTAGAATGGGTTGCCTCAACAAACTAGGAAAACCAGTAACTTATCATCATTTAAAAAATTAATAAAGATGCAAGACTAGACTAAGTAAGACTGGATGAGCATAGGACGCAATTGGCCTAATTCTAATTGATAATTGGAAATAATAATCTTTTCTTTATAGAAGGAGAAGGCACGTCTGTAATAGTAATAGGCCTATAGCATAGGCGCCTATAGCCATAGGATAGGCCTTTAATAAAAAGTACAAATAAAAAAAGATATTTACAAATAGTAATAGGCCTATTAACCCTATTATTATTATTATATTATATATAATCTAGACTAGTACTAGTATAGATCTAGCCCATTCTAGGCCTAAATATTTATATAACAATAACTTATAACATTAATTTTGTATTATCATTAGAGCTTACACTTACAGATGAAGTTGTGTTACTATAACTAGAGGTACTATAGGGTCTATAGGTCTACTTGTTGAACTTGTTCTTAGAACTTAAAATTAAAATAAAAGGGTAATTGTTTACCATATATTTATAAGCAAATATTTTTTTATCAGAATACGAATGATACCTTTTGAAGATGACAATCCGATTACGATGATCAAATTAAACCGTGATTGCTTTTTAGCTCATCATTCTGTCATTTGTTAGTGTACATCACTACTAATTTAGGTATGCCCTAATTTCATGGATATATATATGTTGCAGAAGGTTTTGCAAAGGGGAAGTAATTATAAAGTGCCAAATCATTTCTTTGGCAAAATAATAAACACAGAAGTGTAATACATAAAAACCTAGAAGAAAATACACTTTCGTGTTATTTTTTTAACCATCAGTCATCAGTAGACGACATATCAATATTTTACGTCTAATAAAATCACCTTAAATAAATTCAAAAGTGTATACAAAAATACTTGTACCCAGACTAGTTATTAAACTAGTCTGCTATTTTGTGGCAGCGTAGGCCCCTAAAGGCTAATGTTTTATCTTATCTTATACATTACAGACGCTCCGCTCCTTCTATAAAGAAAATTATTGCGTCCTACGCTCATCCGTGGTCCGGAGTCTAGTCTTGCATTTTTGGGGACGTCCATTAATTACGTCAACAATTTTTTGGCGATTTTGACCTCCCCCCTCCCCCTTGTCAACAACTGTCAAACTTTCAGAGACCCCCCCTATATAATTACGTCAACAATTCGTTACCCCCCCCCCCTATAACAAGTAAAAAAAAAATTAAACGCTGGCTTTTATGTTTAAAATAGATTTGAAACGGAAAGATCTAGATTCTTTACTATAATTAATTGTAATACATTTTAAAACTTGTTTTAAAGATTTCATATTGACTAGATAGAACTCTCATAGGCGTAGCCACGAAAGGGGTGTAACATGCTTACTACCCCCCATCGCCCCTCCCAATTTTTTTTTCCTATCCGAGGATTTTAACAATATTTCTTTCCTTTTTATTTACTATTGTTCTTTTCATATAGATATATTGAATACTTTCTGATTGTACTTTTCACTAATGAGCTTTTGGTACAATGTTAATTGTTAAATAGCTTAGGGGGAAATTATGCACCAGTTGTAAATTAACCTGCTATTTTAACAATATGCTCACTATTCCTTCTTGCATTATTGCCCCCCTCCCCCTCCACACACACATATGATTATACACACGGAAGTTGGCTTCCTTGCCCCTACCACTCCTACCTTGCACTATTTGCCACCCACACCTTGCAATCTGGCTACGCCACTATAGGCCTACTAATACATTTTCATCTCATACATTTTTTTTCAGACAATTAGAAATTAAAACTAAAAAATTACTATATTAAGCCTAATCACCAAATTTTAATGTTTCACCTATTATAACGTAGTCAGCAAAAATATATTAGTTTATATATCAGAATTAGGGATGTTAAAAGGAAAGGTAGGATAAGTATTTCGGACTTCATGGGCCACGAATTATTTTTATGAAGGAAATATTTTAAAATAACCATGTTGGATTCACACGATACACTTCATTCAATGCAATTCAAACATAGTCTCAGAGAGGGCCTATTGTTGTCTTTAGTTATATGTCTGTCAGGATGTGTTTAGGATTAGGACATCAACCTGGCAGAAGTTGGGCGATGAGAGGGGTGCGGAGTCGTAGGTGAGTGGGGTAGTAGTGGCAGGTCGTCGTGGGGTATGAATTACCGTGACTGGAATCGCCCTGGAATAATTATTATTTCTCTCTTGGCTCGTTAGATGTTATGACGGACACACAGATAGTTCTAAGTAGGCAAATAAATCACTGGTTAAGTTCAGGTGTTTATTATCATTTCAATTCTTCACTCTATGGCAAGATACATATACGAATTTGCACAGGCTTCAGTTAACACTCAACACATGGTACTGCTAGGTTATCCAAAACATTAGGCAACCGTAGCTGTGTTCATGAAAATACTTAGACTGACAAAATATCTATCTATACACATGCAGGCGGTATATCCTATGGAACAACTGAATAAGTGGAGGCTAGAATCGAACAACCTTCTCCGCCTCACGCTTGAGCCAAAAGTGTCCTAAAACTAGTTAAGCGTGCTTTCATGGATTTCAGTCACGTGATCAGTGGTCAATTTGATTGGATAGCTACATTAGTTTAGAATTACATATGTTCTGGTTGGCTGGTTTGCTTGCATAAAGGATTTTGACTATTGGGGGGGGGGAAATTAGGGGTGGGTGCAGCCCAAGGTGCTTACGTATGTGCGAGACGCTTCGCTCCAGATGTCACTACTTCGAGTGGATAAAGGGCTTGACCACGGGCGCTGAGTAGGGGACGAAGAGGGGAGATAATGAAAAAGGTGTAGCAGTGGGTGGGGGTGTCTACAGGTGGGTAGGGGTTTTACGTGTATGCTGAGTTTAGCAAAATAAATGGGTAGTTACTATCCAAATGCAACATGAATCATAATTGACAGCATAAAAGAATATATATATATATATACATACATTAAAGAATACACACACATACAATCACACATACAAATAGTGTAATACCAATTGGCTGAATCAAGTAGCAACTCTGAATTCGGGAATGAAAAAAGTGTAGAGAGGGTTAAAGAGGGGTGAGGAGAAGAGTGGTTGGGGTGTTCCTATTGCGTGAGAAGAGGGAAAGAGGTAATGGCGTCAGGCTACTTTCTACTCCCTAATCTAACTCTACGCTAACCTATGTTTCTAGTTCTACACTACTTCTGCGCTATGATCTATCCATGAGTACTAATAAGGTTACGATTTAATCCAGAATCGTGACAATTGCCAATCCCAGCTATCGCTTACATGGTATATATAACGAACGCCAGTCTCTGGCGCCTAATTTCACTTCTGTACCTATGAGCCCCAAAGCTGGCGAAGTGTGTAAACCGCCGATACGTTCCCATTAAGAATACACCAGCGGGCGAACGCATGGGAAAGAGCTCCCGCAGCGGGTCCGGACAGAGCTGAGCTCAACCCTAAACGTTACGCCCTGGACACAAGACGGGCTCGTCCGGTTTTATTCTGTTGAGGCCTTTTAACTTGGTTCCTCGAGTCTGACCAGTGAGCTAATGCATGGGACAAGCGTTCGCCGAGATACTTCCACTCCCATCTCTGTAAGTGACGGAGAGAGGCGTGGTATCCCAAGCTGCAAGTCTGTAGATTAATCGGTTTGTTCTGTGCTTCCATTTGAGGGGGCCTGTGAGGTACCCACTGTCCGATTTCTGGCGTCTCCGGGGTGGGGGCTGATGCGACGCACGGAAAGGTATACAAAACGTCCTGTAAAAACGGCTGCTTTCAAAGGTTGCCTTGAGGGGATGACATCCCCGTGTCAGACAAAATCCACTCGGCCAACACACCGTCAGCCCACATTACAGGAATACGAGGCAAGCCATGGATGGCTTGAGCAAATGTACGTTCGTAAAAGGGGAATCCGAACAGAGCAAGCCGACCCAACAAGCGACCGCCCTGTAAGACAAAGCCTGCCTACTCATATCTTTCCATGTCGGAGTGCATGGCCTGCTAACGCTGATCCAAACATGGTTTCAAGGGTTGGAACTTGGAAAAGACTCAACCGTGGGCGTTGAATTAAAGCAGTCTACTCTCGGACGGTGTTCATAGTCCTTTCAGGACTCAATAACAGAACGGCGCCTAATTTAGATGTAGGCCTACTGAGCGGCAAAAAACTGGGTTTCTGTTTCTGAACGTACTCTGCAGAATGTATGTTGGTGTGTTTATGTTCTTTTGTTATTCCAGTCACAATGGCTCGCTAGACTACAGCGAAGGTGAAGTTTTTTACATTTGGTCGGTCACTTTGCCGTGCTAACAATTTGTTACGAATATCGGTCATAAATGAATGACGTAGTAAGGCATTGACCTCTTAACAAGTGCGTATCAGAGTCCAAAGCGACCAAGGTTTGACCTTTATGCCCTGAGGGCAGTTTAAATAAAATAATTCGTTCAAATCCCGTGGAAATTGGAGGATAATTCTGGATCGTAGTAATTATAGAGAAAGAGGTTAAAATGCGTATTAAGACCCTGTAGAATCTTCGATGATAGTTTTCTTTGGAAAGTCCCGACCTCCTTAAAGTCAGTTCAGTTTAAACGTTTGTAGAGTGAAGTCGCTATATTAATACTTGTACATATAATGTCATTTTATTGAAACTTATGTTGCCATCAGTTGATGAAGTTTATTGATCGTTTATATTGAGTCTACAATTTAAATAAAATTGTTTATTCGACAACTGGAGTTGTTTGATCTATCATTGTTGAGAAAGGTGTTGAAGATAATTATCACGAATATAACTACATTGCTGCATAGACCTGTCAGTCAAGGAACCCCTAGCTTGGGCTACAGATTAGCAGAATCTAGAGACTTCTAATAAAGATACAACTATATTCATTGAATCCGATTTAACGAGTCGTAATAATAGTCATCAATCTAAAGGGCCATAACAGTTTGCGGGCTGCGTCCGATATAGTTGTATAGTGAAGCATATATTCAAGTTGTGTTGTGTTGTGTGTTGGAGCAGTGACCTACTGAGCAAGCCTAATAACGCTGAATTCATTCTTCCGATTGGAAAAACGTAAGTTGGAAAAATTTACCATTTTATAAATCTCTTAACTAAAGAATGGAATTTATTGAAAATCCAGAAGAAGAAGTTTTGAAAACTTTATCAATAAAGAAGTTAAAAGAGATCGCTGAGATCTTAAAGATAGAAGTTACTGAAACTACACCATCCAGAATTGTGTTGACACAGCAGATAAAAGATGTGTTGATTGCGAGTGGCAAGTTGAAAGTAGAATCAAGCGCGGAGGAATATCAAGTTGAAGGTCAGACGTCGAAATCTTCAATGTCCGAACAGTTCCGATTTCAACTAGAAATGAAACGGATGGAGATGGAAGAAAAACGTCTTGATCGTGAAATGGCAGATAAGAAAAGTCAAAGAGAAACAGAAAGTCAGGAAAGAATAGAACTAGCAAAGATAGGAGCTACTAAAAAAGAATCTCATAATGATGTAGAGATGGCCAGATGGAAAAAGCTAGTCCCTACCTACATTGATAAAGAAAGTGAAATAGCTAATTTCTTCCAGACCTTTGAAATTTCTTGCAGAGATTTTAAGTTCCCAGAAGATAAATGGGGAATATTAGTCAGAACAGCTTTTACTCAGGGAAGGGCAAGAGATTGTGTTCTATTGTTAAAAGAGGAGCATTTAAATGATTATGAAATCATCAAAGATTCTGTACTGAAAGCGTACAACCAAATACCGGAAAGTTATCGGAAAAGGTTCCGTCAGTACACAATGTCCCCTTACCAAACACACTTAGACTTCCTTAGAGCAGAAGAAAAGTTAATGGATCAGTGGATAAAATCCAGAAATATCTCCACATTAAAAGAAATGAAAGATATCATTCTGTTAGAGGATTTTATTAACAAAGTGAGGCCGGATATAAGAATGTATTTATCCGAGCGTGACATCACTGACCCACATAAGGCTGCTGATTTAGCGGAACAGTATACACTGTGTCATAGGACAGCTGGTGAAAAGAATTTTAATAGGGCACAACGGCAAGCAGAAAACACACAACAACAACATCGTGAAAAAGAGCATTTTGTGAAACAAAATGATGTTAATAAGAAACCTGTCAACAAAAACGTCCAATGTACTTTTTGTAAAAGAACAGGACATAGCATCGAAGACTGTTGGAGTATACGAAGCGACAAAAGACCTAACAAAGTGGTCATGTGTGCAAGCCATAAACCAATACAGAATGTACAAGAAAGCGAAAATACAAACGAACTGAATTCGAAGAAAGATTCTTCTAAACCAGAAACACTGAGGGTGGATTTGCCTGAGAGCAAAAGTCAGAAGGTAGAGAAATCTACAACTGAAGATAATGAGGATAAATATTCTGATTATAAATACAGAATGGCTACTATTGGATTAATTGTCCAAGTCCACAGAGACGAAAAAGTAGACCAGAGTATTTTTGACTCGAACAAGAGTCTGAAGTCATCGAAAGATGAAACAACACCCGAAAGTCATGGTCAAGGGAAGAATAAAATTGACACAGAGACCCTGTGCAGTTTTCAACCGTTCATTAGTGAAGGTTGTGTGGCCTTACAAAAGGAAGGACCACTGAAGTCCGTAAACATATTACGAGACACAGGAGCATCATTAACACTGCTGCTTAAAGATGTATTACCATTGAATGTGAATACATTGACAGGACAGACTGTCCTATTGAGAGGTTTTGAATGGAAAGAAGAAATACCTCTACATAGGATATACCTCGCATCTGACTTGGTGACAGGATATGTGACAGTTGGAGTAATATCAAAACTTCCTGTTGAGGGCATATCTGTTATACTAGCAAATGATTTGGCGAAAGGGAGGGTGAGACCTGAACTGATTGTGAAGGAAAATCCAGACCCTAGTCCTATTGTGGAGACAGGAAAAGAAAAAGAACTTTATCCTGTAGGTGATGTCATAAATGGTATGACACCACAGAAAAAGAAAGAAGAAACTATCTCACAAGAAAAGAAAAAGAAAGAAGAAATTCTCCCACGAGAGAAGAAAGAGGAAGAAGAAGTGGAACTTGATACTACTATTTTCTCCATGATTGAGGATTGTCCGAAAGGAAATGATCAATCAAAGAAGTCATCACAAAATGAATTGATTGCTGAGCAGAAAGTAGACCCAGAGTTGCTACAGTTGCATGAGAAAGCTGTCGACGAAAAAGAAACTCCTACTACTGATGTCTATGAACAGATAGACCACAGCATAAACAAACAACAATGCAAACCTACAGTTGCCGGTACAGATGAAGATTTGAGGAGCATCACTGAAGAAACGAGTGCGGAGAGCTGGACCGAAACTATCCAAAGCTATGGGTTACCACAATCCATACCGAGAGATCGAAGGACCAACTTCACCTCGGAACTCTTCAATCCAGTCCTAAAGAACTTATGCCTGGAGCATGAGGTGACAACTGAATCCCATCCGGAAAGTCGAGGAGCCTATGGACCAATCTTTGGACCCACTGTCCGAGGACCACTCAAACTACTTCCAGAGGAATGGCAGACCGAATTGGATCTCCTTGGGCTGAGCAAGTACCTAGATAAGTACATAAATTTTTTGTCTGACATAACTGTGTTTGTTAGGAAAAAATTGTACACTGCTCACATGCAGATGCCATTGTTGTGTGATGAAAGAAAGGCAAAAATATTATATCATTTGAAAATGATAAAGCCTTACCTTCTGAAAACAATTGGAATAAGCTTGATGTTGTTAACATTGTTACTCTTAATTGTAAAATTCATACCTGGAGTACAGGATGAATTGAATGACAAATTCACTGATAGTTAGTTACCAAACTTACTATTTTAAAACTAAAATCCCTTACTTGTGATGAAAAAGGACTGAGTAAAAGTATTGTTAGAGTAAAAATCATTATAGTGTGATATTTCTAAACAAACTTGTTAGGTTGAGCATTTAAAATAATTGCTATAAGAGAAAAAGATCAGTTTTATCCGCAGAATTGGTTTCTAAATCAGAGGACATTATAAATGTGGACTGATTATAAGATATGTTTGAGAAACTCTGGAAATGATAATTGAAACATTTGACAGAGGGGATAATTTGATTGAAAAAGATGTAAATGATTTTGAGAAAAGAGATTTTTCTATCACTAAAGTATTGAGAAATGTTTTATGATTGTACTATGGAAATTTATTTTATCATGTACTGTTGTTGAAATAATTGCACTGAGTCAAGATGCAAATTTCTTCTATGTGAATTTATTCATTTGGTCTATTATCATTGAATGTATGATAAAGAAGGGTAAAAAAATAGTTGCAGCAAGGCAGAACTATGACTAACAAGAATTCCAAGAAATGTATTATATATGATTTTTCACTTTTAGGATACTGTTACATGAAAAGCAGACCAAAAGTAGAAACTAATAAAACTTTGTATCCTTGTTTGTATAAATTTAGGATATGTGCCACTGATTTGACACTGTAAACCAGAATGATTGAGAATTTCATGGTTGAAAATGTATAATGTTGACATACCAATGTTCAATAAATGTATTATTAATTAAGGATTTCATGTCAAGATTGTAAAACTAATCTATTTTTTTCTGTATGAGTTAAAATAGATTGAATGAATTGTACTGACAATCAAAAGATTGGGTAGACCTGACTACTGTGAGGAACAGGAGAACCTAGAATCTATGAATAATGAGGGGAACATGGAAAAGAGCAATGGATTCCAACCTTACCATAACTGAAAAGCTGGGAGATGGAACCATTCAGACCAGAAATTGTTTTGTAAAAATTGTTAAATTGATTTCTGTCTGAAAAAAATATAGTCTATGCTCTTTAAATTCTAATCTTTTATCTTTTGTACTTCAATAATATTGTATTTGAAATGTCTTTGATGTAATCTAAAGAAAATAAGTACTTACTGTGTAGTACTAAGATTGTATGAAGATAATATAACTTGCTTTAATTGATAGTTAATTAAGTAAATTAACCAATTTGTTTTAATTAAATCCATGTCTGCATGAAAGATAGAATGTTTCAATGTGAACTCTTTTAAAAAGAAAATAATGACGTCGAAAGGTCATGGTAAAATGAGAAATTGAAATATTTTTAATGAAATTGTCTATAAACTATTTTAATTCTGGAACAGACTATGTTTAATTTCCTTAAACTAACATAAATGAATTTAATTTTGAGATAATGGTTGTTAAATAATGCTCATTTAGTCAAGATAACGTTTTGGTCGCGTAGAGATTTTGACCTAAGCGGTGATGAGGTAAAAATTTGCATAGCGATGTCAATATTGTTAGAATCAATTGGGAATGAGAGAGGGTGAAAAAAGGAATAGAGAGAGAGAGTGCGGAATTGACCTACATTTTGGGTCGCGTCACAGACAGTATTGTTTAAAGTTTAATGTGTTAGCCAGCCTACAAACATGAAAAAAAATACTGTCGAAGCAATAATATTTTTTGTTGTAAAGTGAAATTAGGTCAGGGCTAGTATTTTTTTTGTTTTGTAATTGAGTTAGGCCTAGCATGTGTTCTATCAGAACGTTGTTTTTTTTTCTCCTTATGAAAAAATAAGTCGTGTCTGCATAGACATTAAGTGATTTTTTCTTTTGTTGTTTGATTACAAATGTAAAAGCTAAGTTATAATTAAATGAACGAGAGAGTTTTTATTAACGTGGAATGATAATGGAATGGAAATTATTAGATTGTATAATGTTTAACCCTATGTATTTTTCTTGTATACAAGATTTAGATAAACAATTTAATTGTCCATTGTTTTGAATTAAAAATTGAATGATTGAATGACTGTAGTTAAGCCATTTGATAAGATGAACTTATATTGCATATATTATATGTTATTGTTATCAGTTCGATTGAATTATTGGGATAGCCAATTGAACTGTATTGTTTTCCCCGGAATATTTTCTTTTATAATTATTCCTTAAAATTAACATTTTTAGTATGGTAAAATGTAAAAGAAATAATTATAAAACTTTAGAAGGAGGGGGATGTTACGAATATCGGTCATAAATGAATGACGTAGTAAGGCATTGACCTCTTAACAAGTGCGTATCAGAGTCCAAAGCGACCAAGGTTTGACCTTTATGCCCTGAGGGCAGTTTAAATAAAATAATTCGTTCAAATCCCGTGGAAATTGGAGGATAATTCTGGATCGTAGTAATTATAGAGAAAGAGGTTAAAATGCGTATTAAGACCCTGTAGAATCTTCGATGATAGTTTTCTTTGGAAAGTCCCGACCTCCTTAAAGTCAGTTCAGTTTAAACGTTTGTAGAGTGAAGTCGCTATATTAATACTTGTACATATAATGTCATTTTATTGAAACTTATGTTGCCATCAGTTGATGAAGTTTATTGATCGTTTATATTGAGTCTACAATTTAAATAAAATTGTTTATTCAACAACTGGAGTTGTTTGATCTATCATTGTTGAGAAAGGTGTTGAAGATAATTATCACGAATATAACTACATTGCTGCATAGACCTGTCAGTCAAGGAACCCCTAGCTTGGGCTACAGATTAGCAGAATCTAGAGACTTCTAATAAAGATACAACTATATTCATTGAATCCGATTTAACGAGTCGTAATAATAGTCATCAATCTAAAGGGCCATAACAGTTTGGGGGCTCGTCCGGGATAGTTGTATAGTGAAGCATATATTCAAGTTGTGTTGTGTTGTGTGTTGGAGAAGTGACCTACTGAGCAAGCCTAATAACGCTGAATTCATTCTTCCGATTGGAAAAACGTAAGTTGGAAAAATTTACCATTTTATAAATCTCTTAACTAAAGAATGGAATTTATTGAAAATCCAGAAGAAGAAGTTTTGAAAACTTTATCAATAAAGAAGTTAAAAGAGATCGCTGAGATCTTAAAGATAGAAGTTACTGAAACTACACCATCCAGAATTGTGTTGACACAGCAGATAAAAGATGTGTTGATTGCGAGTGGCAAGTTGAAAGTAGAATCAAGCGCGGAGGAATATCAAGTTGAAGGTCTGACGTCGAAATCTTCAATGTCCGAACAGTTCCGATTTCAACTAGAAATGAAACGGATGGAGATGGAAGAAAAACTTCTTGATCGTGAAATGGCAGATAAGAAAAGTCAAAGAGAAACAGAAAGTCAGGAAAGAATAGAACTAGCAAAGATAGGAGCTACTAAAAAAGAATCTCATAATGATGTAGAGATGGCCAGATGGAAAAAGCTAGTCCCTACCTACATTGATAAAGAAAGTGAAATAGCTAATTTCTTCCAAACCTTTGAAATTTCTTGCAGAGATTTTAAGTTCCCAGAAGATAAATGGGGAATATTAGTCAGAACAGCTTTTACTCAGGGAAGGGCAAGAGATTGTGTTCTATTGTTAAAAGAGGAGCATTTAAATGATTATGAAATCATCAAAGATTCTGTACTGAAAGCGTACAACCAAATACCGGAAAGTTATCGGAAAAGGTTCCGTCAGTACACAATGTCCCCTTACCAAACACACTTAGACTTCCTTAGAGCAGAAGAAAAGTTAATGGATCAGTGGATAAAATCCAGAAATATCTCCACATTAAAAGAAATGAAAGATATCATTCTGTTAGAGGATTTTATTAACAAAGTGAGGCCGGATATAAGAATGTATTTATCCGAGCGTGACATCACTGACCCACATAAGGCTGCTGATTTAGCGGAACAGTATACACTGTGTCATAGGAAAGCTGGTGAAAAGAATACACACACATACAATCACACATACAAATAGTGTAATACCAATTGGCTGAATCAAGTAGCAACTCTGAATTCGGGAATGAAAAAAGTGTAGAGTGGGTTAAAGAGGGGTGAGGAGAAGAGTGGTTGGGGTGTTCCTATTGCGTGAGAAGAGGGAAAGAGGTAATGGCGTCAGGCTACTTTCTACTCCCTAATCTAACTCTACGCTAACCTATGTTTCTAGTTCTACACTACTTCTGCGCTATGATCTATCCATGAGTACTAATAAGGTTACGATTTAATCCAGAATCGTGACAATTGCCAATCCCAGCTATCGCTTACATGGTATATATAACGAACGCCAGTCTCTGGCGCCTAATTTCACTTCTGTACCTATGAGCCCCAAAGCTGGCGAAGTGTGTAAACCGCCGATACGTTCCCATTAAGAATACACCAGCGGGCGAACGCATGGGAAAGAGCTCCCGCAGCGGGTCCGGACAGAGCTGAGCTCAACCCTAAACGTTACGCCCTGGACACAAGACGGGCTCGTCCGGTTTTATTCTGTTGAGGCCTTTTAACTTGGTTCCTCGAGTCTGACCAGTGAGCTAATGCATGGGACAAGCGTTCGCCGAGATACTTCCACTCCCATCTCTGTAAGTGACGGAGAGAGGCGTGGTATCCCAAGCTGCAAGTCTGTAGATTAATCGGTTTGTTCTGTGCTTCCATTTGAGGGGGCCTGTGAGGTACCCACTGTCCGATTTCTGGTGTCTCCGGGGTGGGGGCTGATGCGACGCACGGAAAGGTATACAAAACGTCCTGTAAAAACGGCTGCTTTCAAAGGTTGCCTTGAGGGGATGACATCCCCGTGTCAGACAAAATCCACTCGGCCAACACACCGTCAGCCCACATTACAGGAATACGAGGCAAGCCATGGATGGCTTGAGCAAATGTACGTTCGTAAAAGGGGAATCCGAACAGAGCAAGCCGACCCAACAAGCGACCGCCCTGTAAGACAAAGCCTGCCTACTCATATCTTTCCATGTCGGAGTGCATGGCCTGCTAACGCTGATCCAAACATGGTTTCAAGGGTTGGAACTTGGAAAAGACTCAACCATGGGTGTTGAATTAAAGCAGTCTACTCTCGGACGGTGTTCATAGTCCTTTCAGGACTCAATAACAGAACGGCGCCTAATTTAGATGTAGGCCTACTGAGCGGCAAAAAACTGGGTTTCTGTTTCTGAACGTACTCTGCAGAATGTATGTTGGTGTGTTTATGTTCTTTTGTTATTCCAGTCACAATGGCTCGCTAGACTACAGCGAAGGTGAAGTTTTTTACAATTGGTCGGTCACTTTGCCGTGCTAACAATTGCATTAGTTTCCACTTTCCTCTCATACAAACTATCAAGATGAACACAAAAAGGACATGTCAAATGTAGCGTCCGTAATTTTAATTAATATATTTGTATTAACGTAAAACCATGTTTATATATGTCTGCTATGTAAGTGGCACATGACAAATGTAGCCTATAATTTTGTAATAAATTTGTATCATTTTTTATTTTTAAAAAGTAACATTGTTGACGTCAACTTTTCTTGACCTCCCCCCCTCCCCCTTGTCAACAATTGTCAAACTTTTTCAGACCCCCCCTCCCCCCTATTTTGTTGACGTAATTAATGGACGTCCCCTTTAGTAATGTTTTAAATGATGTTAAGTTACTGGTTTTCCCGGTTTGTTCAGGCAACCCATTTCATGCAAGAATGCCACTCGGGAAGAGAGAGTACTTCTTGGGCGTCCGGGTATGATGTTATATAGAAATTCTATAATAGAATGCTCAACCTAAAATTCTGAGCGTGCAAGCATGTGCAGCAGTGCAGCCAAAGTCTTAAACTTATAAGTTATAAGTTTACAAAAGTTTCTTCTAGGCATAAGATTATTACGTCCACTAGGCCCAAAAATCCTGCCGGGATCAGTCGCCATAGCCCATCAGATTGAGAAACCATCAGGTGAAATCATAAAGCTGAGCATGCAAGCAGGCGCAGCCAAAGTCGAGCATGCCAGCTGGCGACTCTAGTTAGATATGATATAAATTGGCTTATATACCAATAAGACACATAAATGGAATAAAAAGAAAGCTAGAAAAATCTAGAACATAGCCAGGGGCCTAGAGTCCTAGATGACGTAATAATCTTCTATTTAGAAGGAACGTCTGTAAATTACTGTAAAACTTAAGAATAATGTATAGCCTACCGATTGGAGATAGATTGGTGTAAAAACAATAACTTTTAAAATTTATAATTAGATATGACTATTGGATATGCATATGGCTAGTAGTAGTAGGTTAGATATAGACATAAACTTATCAATGATATAATTAATAAAACTTAAAAAATATTGTTATTAATGTTACTATTCTGAAGATAGGCTAATAGTAAATAGGGGCTAGGGGACATGAAAAAAAAATTACAGAATTAATTATTTTTTTTAACAATACTTTTATTACATACTAAAATAAATTGCTAGTGGCAGAAGTTTTGATGAAGGAGAAATTATTAAAAAGAGCATTAATCTTTGGGTTGTTTTGTTGACCATCTTTCAGATTAATTCCTTTTGAGTATTGCCTTAATTTTGTTGGGGTGTAGGGATGGGTATGTCTGGTTTTGTCTGCCTCCAGTATAATATTTATACAATTTTCAACTATCTTTTATAGTTTGATCATCATAAAGTTATACACTGTAAGCCATTTTATATTTTATAAAGAAAAAATTAGAAACATTAGAAATATTTATATTTGAAGTTTCAAAATTTTTCAGATTCTAATGATGCCAAAAAAAGTTATGTTTTGTAATACCCGGCATAACTAATAACGGTACTTTGGATTCCAATTTTTTTAAACCTCTTGTATAGTTCATTTTTTTTGGTTTTATTAATTATTTTTTTTAAAAGAAAAAAACAATCAATCTCTTTTCATTCTCTGTTCGTTTAAAGTTTAAGATCATAAAAACACATACAAATCTTGTCAGCTTATAAAAAAAATTGAAGCAACAAATTTCACTCATTATCTTCGGGAAGAAGGGGGTGCAGTGAGCAGAACCAAAATTGTAAAAGGGTGAGGCAAGACAAACAAGGATGAAAACCTATGGCCTAGGTAGATGGGAATAAGATATATACGAGTAAGATATATATTGATGGAGAAAAAAAGACAGCTAGATAAAACCAGAAACATAGCCAAAATATAGTCAAACAAAGAAAAATGGAAGTGAGAACTAAATCTATGTATATCAATAGGAGATATGTCAACAATTAAATGAAATTAAACCAAAAGAAAAATCATTTTTACATTTCCGAAGGTAATACCAAACACACACACACAAGAGAAAAACAAACACAAAATCTAATATTTTAATAAACAATACTTTTAATTATAAAAAAAAGGTCAGTAAAAAAAAAAAGTAATCTAAAACACAAAATATGAAATACAAGCATTAGACTGAGTGAGCAGGTGCTGACAGCTTCGATATTTAAAGTAAAGGTTAACAAGTCTTCAAAACATGAGTGTAATCATTCAAAAATAATTATACACCTCAAAAATTGCTTCTTTTTTATTAAATAAACATGTTCAACATATTATTTAAAACGAAGGTTTGAAAAGATATGTAAACTTAACCCAAGTACGTATGCAATCTCTTAGATATTTTTTCTTATATTATAGAATTGCTATAGGTTAGAGTTTCATAACCGTTACAAATTATTTTGTTTGTAAACAATCCCAGACAATAAAAAATACAGCTTTGTGTAAACATTTTTTTTACAAAGTCCATATAAGAAAAAAGAATAAAGCATAAGTTAACATAGGCTAGAAAATACCATCATGTTAGCACAAGTTCAAGACATATGTAAGGACTTGACTTTTTTTTTTAATTTCATCTTTAAAGGAGTTGATCTTTTTATTGAACTGATTCTTGAATCTTTACACAGTTTAACTGACACTATTAATTACGTGTTTACTATATCAGAGTTTCCCTTTTATAAGAGTATTGACTGTTTAATAACTGGGTCATCAATGTATACTACTGAAATCTTCTGCAGCATTCCTACTAATTCCTAGTCATAATTGTAACTGGGGCAGTATAATGCAAACTTCCCCACAGAAAAAGAAATATAAAATTGAATGACATGATGCATAATAAGAGCTCTTATATAGTTACCAGATAGAGGAAAATAATTTGTTCTAGCTAAATTTACAGGAAAACAGGAAATAAAAAAAGGTATTGCATAAGAATGAAGTGCAAACAATGAACAGAATCACAACAGTACGGTAAAAAAAAATGTTTTGAAAAAAATGCTGAAGTGTATGCTGACTTGTGTTAGTTACTCATAAAGAAGTGAATGTAAATGTTTAATTTAAATATGAAGGTATAAGAAAACATCTGCAGTTAAATTATTCTACAAAATGGTACTACCAAAATACTTGACACTACTGTGTTTTTTTTTTGGTCTCAACATGGTCTTTAGCAACTTGTAGCCACCTTGATACTTATTCGGTAAGTTAGTGAAAAACCATTTCTGCATTCAATTGTAAAGTATCAATAGTAGGAAAGACAGACCTTGGTGATCAGCCGTGAATGAAATGCTGGATAAACTGTAGCTCTCAAAGAGAATGAATGTGGCAAGTAAAATTGCACACTAATCAACGTGAGAGCCTTAGAAAAAAAACTGTATTTGGAAAACACAGATTACAAAAAAAACTTGTTACGTAGTATAGATCAAGGTGTATATTTATAATATAACACACAGGAGAAGCATTTTCTTGAACTACATTGTGTAAATCAAGTCTCACAAGTCACACATTCAAAACACACACACCCAACTCTGTCAAAACATGTGATTTATGGTATTTATAAACGGCTTAAAAGTCATTCAGCTAAACAGCATTTATTTATAAAAGTTAATTATAAAAAAAAAAAGAATACAAATCAGTCCTCATGTAAAATGATCTTTTCCATAATATGATCAAAACACCATCAACAGAGCTAACACTTTAACTAAATACGGATAAAGAGTTTCAGCTGCATACCCAAAAGACAGAACCATTCAAAAGTCTGACCAATTTAAAAACACAGCAAAAATTTGCAGCTTTAAAAACAATCCTTTAACTTTGATGAAACTTAGTACTCCACTCAGCAGACATACTTAATGTATTGATGATTGATGATTTTTTTTTGGCACAATGCACTTGGGAAAATACTTATAGAAAAAAAAAAAAAACAAACATAGCAAAACAAATGTAATAGCTGGATAAAACACACAACAAATTAGCACTCTGTACAAATTTTCATATTAATTATATAAAATGCTAAGAACAAATTTAAGTCCCAAAGTGTTACTTAACAAAACATTCACTATTTACTGATTACAGGTAGGCCTACAGACTCAACAATTTAAAGGAAACCAATTTGAGGTCATGTGCCGGTGCAAAAACAAATAACACCACAAGAAAGCAATCTTTCAAACAGTTGAGCGACTAATTTGGGAAGAAGTAAAACAAGATAGTATTTTAGCTTCCATCTTATTTGCGCCCCACCCACAGCCCTCCATAAACCACCTGCAGTGGTTTCAAAAGGATTTCACACTGAAGTTTCAGTTTGTTTTTTTAAATTGTAGTACAAATTATATAATGAGTCAATTTACAGTATGTCTGTATAGGACTAGCATACATCATGTATGGCACAGGGTCAATTTAAGGAAAAGCTCTAAAAATTGAAAAACTGAATAATCGAATATGAGCATACTGAATATTTCCGTACAGCAGGAACCAGCAACCATTTGAACAGGAAATGCTCAAGTTGTGACGTCATTTGCCCACTTTCCTTTTATAACCACTCTACCACATTTTGTCATCTAATGGAGCTCCAAACATTTAGTAGAATGTATCAATAACTTCCCTCCCGGCTCCAGTTATGTTACATACAAATATATTGGGTAATATGTAAAGATTAACTTGACCTATAACTTGCTTGCCATTGAAAAAATATGGCATCCAGGTTGCTGGTGCCTGCCGTACAGTGATAATTCCTTGAGTAAAAAAAATACAACAGCTTATAAAGACAGTATAATATGATCATAGAAAAATCAAAGGAGAGTTACACAAGAGGTGTAAATTAGACAAACATGTTTGCAGCACTTTTCACACACACCATAGATTGCAATCTAGTCCCTGTTGTTGCCTCATGATGACACAAGGACGTAGATCATGCTGAAATAGAACAATAGATCAATGGTGTGAAATGTGAACAAAAAAATGTATGGACATAATGAAAAATAATAGTTATATTTACTTATACTTAGTGTAGGCACAAGCAGTTGGTGTATGCAAAAATAACATTGGTAATGGGGATTCAAATAAAAGTTTCTGAACATGTGGCTTTAATGAGGGGTAAAACAGCCCTACTCTGTCATAAAGTTTTCAAAAAAATTTATAAATGAATAGCTATTTGTATGAAAATACACACTAAGGCTAAAGCAACCATCAATATATTATATATAAGCACAATAAATTACCAAATATACCTGCATATATGTTGCTCTAGTTTTACCAAAAATAATCCAACCTATCCACTTGACACAGTTTTTTAAAAGTTAAAAAAAACAGCACTACTGTGTCATTGAGTTTCAACTATCACCCGTATTGTAGAATAGTGTAACCCTAAGGTGTCATTATTTGTATTGATTGCAAGTTGGGATATTGGAAGAATCTGTAATTTATAATTTATAAAAGCCTGTCTAGACTATATCTTGAAGTAGCTTAGGATGCACTTTTTTAAAGCTATGACCACAAACTCGTTGTAAGGAAAGTTTGCAAATAAATGTGAATATCATGTAACTTTTAAGCTATGAAAATATGAATAATTATATATTTCATGTTAAAAAAAGGGCAGTGCAAATCCCAGCGAGTCAACTACAAAATATCACTTTGGATAACCCTAAATTAACAGAGATCCTATCCACTTGTGCAGCTTATGTGTGAGTACTTTAAAAACAGGATATGACAGTGGTTGTTAAAGCTTAAATATTTTTATGGCTAATCCCATTAGTATTCAATGAAGTTAGAACTACCAACCTCTAATATCAGCATGTACGAAGAAGGGATGTTATACAAAACCGGAATACCGGATTCTGGTTTTGAAACCAAAAACCGGTTTTGATTTTCAAAAAGCAAAATCCGGTTTTAAACCGGTTTTATAGAACCAAAAACCAGTTCTGACAAAAACCAGTTTTAACATCCCTAGTACGAAGTTATTAAAACATCTATATAATATGAATGATGACATCATAAGATCACTGATGTTTCTTGAATGACTAAACATTGGAGCAGCTGAAATATCTTCTTCCAATGCAAATGGATTAACTATGACACAGTTTGATATAGGTATTTAATTTACCTACAGTATCTAGTTTACACATGTGTAAATAGACATATGAAAGGGAATGTCGTTCTGGTAATAGATGATTCACTTACCTATATAAATAATAAAAGAATGAAATCAAGTAGAAACCCAGTTTCACCCAGCCTTCTTTCTGAGCTCGCCCCAGCTCATCTGCATTCATGATGGACGTTGGGTCATACAAGCCTAAACCACTCATCACTGGCCGGTTGATGTATCTGATAAAAAAATTTTTTTTTTAAAGTTTTAAATAACGCAAGACGGATGAAGTGTTTTTTTTTTCATTCATTGTCCCACATACACCTTTACCATCGCTAACTAATGACTAATGTGTGATGCCAATTAGCACTGAGTGGACCTTAAAAAAGTTGTTTGGTCTTTTTGTTAATGTAACAGGGAATGGTCTTTTACAGCATCAAAGACATGCATTTTTTTTACTTTAAATTCTAAAGAATGTAGAACCCAATATTAAAGTGACAACTATTCACTATTAATATAAAATTTAACATTTGTTACAATTAACAGAAACTCCCATGAATATTAACAGAAAAATGTACACAGCAAACACTGCATCTAGACATTCTACAGCTGTATGTATGGCATGAGCTACGTCTATGAGATGTGCCATGTGATAACAAAAAGTGGATCAGTAAGTTTATTAGTCTTCCAAAGTTGTTTCTGTATGACGTGAGCTACCTCTATGAGATGATTAGATAAGTCATACTGTACCTTCGTATGTGGTAAACAATCAAAGGCAAGTTGAAGAGCACAGTTCCAAACTGCGCTGCTATGAGGAATAAGAAAGTGAACAGCATGTGTATGGCATACTCTGGTATGACCAGCTGAAAATAGAGAAGAAACACACTTGTGCAATTAGGTCAAGAGGTTTTATTTTTTTTTAAAAGACAATTTATCTTTGGATCTTTTAAATTAACAGATGTGCTTTATAAAAAGAATATTTTTTTCATCCTACATCTATCCCATGTTTTTCAAATCTCAAATTTTGCCATTCAATAAGAAGTAACTTTTTTTTAACAATTTTTTCTTCTCCTTCTATTAGCTAGTCTGCAGAGCTGTTTGCTCTCTTGCAGTCAATGCCAGACAAATATATTTACATGTCTTTGTCAGTTGTTTAATACTGCTATATAGTGTGTTGGTAATGGTAGGTTGAGGGGGGAGCAGAGTGTATCTGAGTTCGGTTAGCTCAGGACATTCAAGCAAGAAGTGGTCCACAGTTTTTTGTGAGCAGGGGACAATGTCTGCAGTTAGGTGGGTGAGTTGGGTCTATTCTATTTAGGTGTATGTATGATCAGAAGTGCGTTTAGCTGGCGTACCAAAGGTCCGTGTTTGAATCTAGATACAGACTAGGATTTGTTCTCAGGTCTGGAGGGTGTCCCCATGGATCAATTTTGCCTGACAGGATACTTCATCTATACTTGTTTCTCCCTTTGAAGACTACAGTGTTAATGGCTAGGATAGATCAGACTACCTTGCTCTGCCATGGGATCAAAAGTATAACTCACCGGATTCAAACTGTTGCATTGATCAATAGGATTTTTGTAGTCTGTCTTGAGTTCATCAAAGGCAATAATCTAATGTGAAAGAAAGATAATTTGACAATTTTTTTTAGCAAAATTTTCAAGATGCAAAAAAACTTATGTTTGAAATTACCTGAAAACTTGTCTTCACTATTTCTCTTTTAAAAAAAACAGGGCAAAAAAACGAGTTTTAAAATTATTTCCCTTTGCAAGAAAAACAGGAAAACTGATTTTTTTTAGGCTAAAAATTTGATAAAATATGTTTTCAATATCAATGTCTAAGTGCCATATGATAACAAAAAGTGGATCAGTAAATTTATTAGTCTTCCAAAGATTTTTCTGCACACGAACCAAAGCCAAGTTTTAATATATAAAAGATTTGAATTCTTGAACCCTGAAACCCTGACCCTTAAATTCCCCTTCCCCTATGCACATAAAACACACACACAAGGAAAACTTAAGACATTTACTAAATTAGGGCATCAACTTCTTTTATATATTATAAAAATGACTTTATCCTAAATATTCCTTCTTAGTATGCCAGCTCTTCTAGTATTTGGTCCCAGCATAAGCAGCCAGGCTAGTTATTAAATTTATATAACTGAAATTTGGGACTTTTATAGTTATAACTTATACATTATAGAATAAAATGTAGGAGTACCGTTGCATTTCCATAAAAAAACTTAAAGACAAATATGCTATATAATATAACTAGGCCATTAGAATCTAGAATTAATTTGTGAAAACTATTACACCTAATTATTAACTCTTGTCACTAGTCTAGTTGAGTCACTTGTGTGTAGACAGTGTAGTCTAAGACGAGCTTTTTATAGCTAAAAAACTTTTTAAAGTTACTTAGACTAACTGGAACGTTACAGTTTTACGGTGCTGTATAAGTATAAGACTATACTATACTATATAATATAAGAGTATGTGTGTTTTAATTGGATCATCCCCAATTATTCATATAAATATAAATTTAATTCATCAATTAGCATTTGGCAGGTTTCACAAAATGGCCACCAAATGATGGAGATTTATTGTTTATTTAAAAAATAAAAATTGTTGATACAAAATGCTGTTTTTTTTACTTGTATGTGTTTATATGTCCATAAAGTATCAGCTGCATCAGTATTGTATGTTTTAATTATATTTTTGTGTTGTTTATATTAATTTAAACACCCTCCAACGTTACATAATCCACCGATCCCATTTCCCGATTTTTTGTATACATTTGAAAATCACTTACCAGGAATAAATAAAGCCGAAATATAACATTTTTTTAATGTTCAACATTCATAAACATGTTCATTTTCCCTAGGCCACCATTAGAAGCACAAAAAAATGTTTATCTTTTGAAAAAAACGTGTTTTAAAAAGCCCTAATTTTTACGGCCTATCGGTGAATTTTTTTCGCCGCCGAGACTAAGTCTAAAACTAGATCTAAAATAAGATTTATCTATGTAATTTCGTTAAACTCTTTTAATTTTAACCAGAAATTTAATTCTTTTCATAAAAACAAAGTTTGTTTTAAATATTTAGCCGAAGAATTCATTTTATTAGTAAATAAATGAAAATCGTTTGGTACAAAAAAGGCTTCGGACTAGCAAAGATAACGTTCGCTGTCAAAACAAGATTCGAGATTACGGTCAACTTAAATGCACACGTGCGAATTTTATAACGTAAATCCGATCGGATAGCTTAAAAATTCCATTTGATGCACTTTTTGAGTTCGTAAAAAGAGGATTTTTATTTTTTAACTCCTATCGGTGGGTAACGCGTGCTTTTTGGAACGTTCGATCGATGTCGAAAAAGTATTTTCTAAAACACTATTTACACATTTATTTTCCGATTTCCGACTATTTGTGTACTATCTACGGCAACAAAATACTATTATTTATAGTTTTAAACTAAATTTACGCAAACTATTGTGGTTTAAACGTTAAAAATCCTTTTTTCGCTTTTAACACACACGCTTTTTTTACGTCCAATAAAGCCACGTTTTTTTCAAAATGGCGGCGACTTCGGTAGTTCTAGACTTTATGATGCCCGAGTGCGAAATCACGTTTTATTGTAAAAATAATAATAAAACACAACACAAACACTGATATATTTACGTTTTGTGAGTTTATTTGTCATAAAAGTATCAATTTCAACAATATTGTGTGTTTTAATGCTAGTTTGATGATGTTTAGTCTAACTCATTTTGTAGCCCCAGGAACTTTTTGATAGAGGGAATTTCCCGATTTTTAAATGATTAATTATAAAATATTGAAATATCAGCTGACTCTATAAGTGTCATATTTGGATTTCTGGGCTTTTAGGCTTTAAAATGACATATAATACTATACTATAGCTTAACATTATTTTTAAAAAAAAAAACGTAAAAAATGGGAACTCCTGAAATTTTTATTGTGAAACCTGCCATTTATTTATAAATCATTATCAACTGATCTTATAATTATAAGTATAAGTCTTATTCTCTTATTATTATATATTAAATTAACATAATTTAAAACATTAATAAAAATGCAAGACTAGACTCGGACCACGGATGAGCGTAGGACGCAATAATCTTCTTTATAGAAGGAGCGTCTGTAATGTATAAGATAATAAAAAAAATTATAATGTACAATGTTAAGTACCGGGTACGTTAGGCTATTTATAATTAGGCTTATATTTATATTATAACATATTATTATACCTATTTACTAAGCACTGGGCTTCTACTAGGCTATGTACTATGTAATACGGATGAGCGTAGGACGCAATAATCTTCTTTATAGAAGGAGCGTCTGTAATGTATAAGATAAGATAATTATAGGTGCTCCTATAAATACTAGTATACAGTATTATAGTGTATAGTATAGGCCTACAGTGTATATAAATATATACACTAGCCTATTAAACCAACTTGTAACTAGTGACTAGTGTTTTTAAGTATTATTATTTATTATAAATTATAGATATAGGCCCCTATATAATATTATATTAGAAGCCTTATACTTAAATAAATACCTATGATACTATGATATGACCTATGCCCTATGCCCTTGCCCTTATTAAAATTAATTATTACTATTAATATTACTATTAATATTGCCAATTGCATTTTAATTATAAATTGCGTCTTAGTGGACTTCTACTAGCCTACTAATACTAATACTCTAGTCCCAGTTTTAATACTTTTGCTTTTGGCAGTTTTGGGCTACCTAGACTATAGCCTAATTATTAATTATAGACTACACTGAAGACTTAGTGAAGTCCAGCGGTTAGTTCACCGGACTCGGCGGACTGTCAACCAAAAAACCAACGGAAACGTCGCGGGTTCTATCCCTGCCACCGACGGATCCCTGTCGCCCTGCAGGAGTTTCGGGCCTAGTGAACGTAATAATCTTCTATCTAGAAGGAACGTCTGTAAACTTATAAGATAAGAAGACTAGACTTAGACCGTCTAGACACCGACTCGGCTCACTCGGCGACTGTTTAAAAGCCGCTAAGTAACGTACTGTCGTACTCGGAAAGTCTGGAGTTTTATTATTGTCAATATCAAATGGTTAATTTCGTGAATAATACCAATTTACTTATACAACTTTTTGCTTACATGGAATATTACGAAAAATATTAACACCGCTGTCAGAATTAAAGCCAGAATATAACAGAATGCTGCGAAAGTAAACGCCATTTTCTTGAAGAGGCTAAATTGTTGAAACGATTGTTTTAGAGTAATTTAGGGTGATGTCCCGTGTTTTTAGGTTTATTTACACAGACATTGTGTCATTAGCGAATAATTGTTATCATATTCGAAACCGCTTTTATATTGACTGAACAATACAAAATATTTAGAAAAAAAAATTGGGCATGATTAGAATTTTGAAAAGAAATGTACATCTGAAATTGTTTATTTTGGATTAACTGGGGGACCTACTGATACATTTTCTTTTATCTAAGACTATATAAGACTTAGGCTATAGGCCTACATGATGATGATGCATGATGAGGCATTGTAGGCGTAGGGCCGTATAGGCCCTACGTACACTACATGTCAGACTGAACAGTCAGACACGTAGGCCTACCGTAGGCCTACGTGTCTTTCACTAGATCTAGTCTATCATTAAAAGTTGATCTCTTTCCTTGTCTATGAATAGTTTTAGTTTTTTCTTTCGCTATTATGTAAAAATATATATAGTCTTAAAGGTTAAAGGCCGACCACTTAAATTGTGACAGATAGGCCTATTTATAATCAAGTCAAATTTTCATTTGGCTCAAAATAAAACAATTGACTGTTTCCATCCACTCACTATGCTACTGCAAGGCAGGGCAGGGCAATATAACTCGCACTCGACCGAGCCATATAGGACTAGGGTTGCCAGATACATGGGTACCAAAAGGAGGACACAGAGAGACAAAAAGGAGGATCGACACATTGGTACCAAAAGGAAGACACATTGAGTGTTTCATTTAACTCATTTAATTGTGTTTAATTGAATGCGGACTTAACCAGCAATCATTACAATTTTACTACAATGGTTGCCAATAATTAGTCTATCTATTAGTAAATTAACCAAGAAAAAAAAGTCTTGTAAGCACAAATTTATAAAACTGTTCACCTGTGAGTATTGCATTTTTATTAGTATGTTGGCTATTATTCATGATTTCAAGGCAAGACGTTTTACAGCACTCCTCTACCTACAGCCCGAATAGCAACAGCAAGCAACGCCCAGAATGTTCTGGGTTTACGTTCATGTACAACTCTGTGTTATCTGAATAAGCTTACACCGAAAGACATTGAGAGCGAATATAATTTGTAGGCCCTATATTCCAAACCTACTTGAACACATTCTTATCTTATGGGCAATCAGAAATATGTAAAAACCCCTCCTAATTACATAATTTATCAAAATGCAATGTTAATTAGTTTGGATTAGTCTGAACGCAATAATTTAGAAAGGAGGAATGTCTATAAATAATTTCGTTAATCGGTTTCGCGCTGTAGGCCTACGTGGCATTGGGGGACCAACATTTTCCTGAGTTCTCATCAGATGCAGCCTTCTCAGTGCCATTCTAGCCACCGATGAACTGCAAGTATCTCTTGCAGGTTGCCCTCCTGGTGAACATGGGGAGTCTTTGTAGCCTATCCTTTTTTCCATTCTCCGGTTTCCAACAAAAGGCCACATTTGGGAATCTGCTTTCTGGCATTTGAAGTCCATCTTATACTCTTCATTCTCCTTTCAGGTTTGCCATAAGTTGGTAGGTCACACTGTTTATAAGAACTTCTTCATTTGTGATGTGATCGGAGTACCCGGTAACTATAATTAAGCTTATGCCCAGAATATTCCTTAAATACTTTTGATACATATAATATATTATCTACATTTAATCTAAGCGTGATCGTCTCAGTTGTCCTCCCGTTTCTCAAGAGCAAGGTTCTCAACCTTTTTCGGATCACCGCCCCCTTTTTCAATTTTGTATCCCTCACCGCCTCCCCCCCCCCCCCCCCAAATAATATTAAAGGTTGAAATTTGCTGCGTTTAGTTTCTATTGGCCAACTAGATTTATGTGCATTTTTACGAGACCTGAAAAGAAGTTTTAAAGAAGCATTAATATTAAAGTGAAGATTGTGCCTGGCATGTCACTAGTCTAGCAGTTTGTCTATGTTTGGTTCCTTTTTGGTTACCAAAACCTTTGGGATTCCATGCTGCATTACTTTCAATTTGCCTCCTCTCTTTGGCTACAACAGTGTGATAATGGCAACAAATGCAGGTTCCACTACACAGGGTAATGGAAATGCAATAAAAAAAAATGTTGCCAAAACCAAAAGACCTACCGAAATTGATTGATGTCCTTTTCGAACCAAAAGCTCGATAACGATAATTTCTTACAAACACACCGCTAATACATCTTGCGCAGACTTTTGTTTAAATACGAAATTAATCCACGATAGCACCATACCATCGGCGATGTCTGCAAACAGACTTAAATTAATTTAGAATAAAACATAAACAAGAGAGTCTTTTAAAAATTATTTAAAGACCTTTGTCAATTAATTAATGGCTTTGTGCCTTACGTAGCCTACCCATCATGTCACCCATAGGCTACATCTGCCACTGCAATTTATACCAAGAGCGCACTTAACATGCTCAATGTAATATCATGGATGCAAGCGCTATATACATTTCTTTTTCCCCAAAAAGTCTTTTAGTTCAAGTAATTTGCCTTTTAATTATTTTAGTCAAATGTTCCCTTCTATAAAAAAATAAAATAAACGTTAGCTAAAAGTGAAGCTTGACTGTCTGGTAGCGTGGACTCATCAAGTTATAAAGAAAATTGAAATGTGTGTAGGTAATCACACAATGTACTCTCTTTATCAACTGCCATTTCATCAATTCGTCTCTGCACAATACTATTACTCCACTTTTATTTCTAGTTATATACAAGTTCCGCTGTACTATGATAGGTAAATATTTTTTTAATGCATGTCGATATCAAAGCTTGTTTTTTATTCAATCATATTTAAACATATTATTTTATTCTAATTAAAACCAAACCATTTTGCGATAATAAAAGAAAGCATTGAACTTCGTTTTTAACCGATCCTATCCAGATATTTAATTTGACAGAATATCAGTGCGATTCATAATTCTTATTTGTATAATATATACTGTTGGGTGATAGCAGATAACCTTTTTTATTTGTTAAAGGCACAAGATTAACGTTATATAATTTATAATTCAAGAACATCTAATTTTATTATTTTGGTAATTTAAATAGACGTGGCGTTCAAAATAATTCAAGAACGTTCGTACCGCTCACTAACCCTTCACCGCCCCCCTACTGCCCCCGAGAACGTCAGCGCCCCCCCCCCCCCCCCTGGATCTTCTCACCGCCCCCTGAGGGGCGATAACGCCCCCGTTGAGAACCTATGCTCTAGACCAGGGGTCGGCAACCTTTTTGTGTGCCAAACCAGGATTTCTAAAGCCTTCAGCGTGCCAACAGCCTAAAAGTTAACCTTTTCTATTACCGTAGCAGTCTCTATTATCCAGTCATGGTTGGATTACTGCAATAGTTGACTGTGGGGTTTGCCCCAGAACCAGCTGTCGAGATTACAGAGAGTGCAGAACACCGCGGCGCGCATTGTTTTGGGGGTGAGGAGGCAAGATCATAACTCCCCAAGGGATCTCCACTGGCTCCCGGTGATAAAGCAAGCAGAGCACAAAATTATATCCATTACATACGGAGGCATCAAGGACATCGCTCCTTCCTTTCTTCGAGAGCTTATATCAAGGCATGAGCCATCTAGGAAACAGCGCTCTTCAACACAGTCACTCCTCAAAACTCCCAGTTTGGATGGACACAAAAAGAAGTAGCCTACCTGGGAGTGCGCTCATTTGAATCAGTTGAGCCTTCTTTATGGAACAATTTATATCAGACACTGAGTGAGTCTGGGACAAGATAATCTTTTAAAAAGAACTTAAAAGACCTTTCTCTTTGGCTAATACATCTGCTAAGAGTGCACAAGACAATTAATTTAACTCCGCAGCAAGCCCAAGACCAAAAGCAAAGGAAATCTCTAGAGAAAATCGTTAAAAGCGTTTTATATTTAATTTAAAAAATAAAGTGTTTGTGATTATCATCTGCTTTATTTGCATCTATACCAAATGCAAAGTTTTATTACATTTATTTCATAATAAATGGTAACTATTTTGTAAATATTATAATTTGGTTGTCAAGATAAGGATCTAGCAACTGCTAATATCGATTATAATATTTTGTTCTCAGTCTCACTGAGCTTTTTAAAATTAATTTATAATTTTATTTTGTGCTAGATCGAACGTACATACACGTGAAAACAACATTAGGCGGATTTGATACTAAGTAATCGTACAAACTGGGTAGCCATTGTGATGTTTAAAAATTGCATTTAATTTTTGAGTTACACAGGCCTAATATTTATGTAACTTTCAATTACTTTTTACAATTCGGTCATTAAATAATTAGAAGTTGTAAATTGTTGATTTTTTTATAAAAGAAAAAATGAAGAAACATATTATAATATTTAATATTAAAATTATTACCGCAAATGAAAAAAGCTAATTAGGCTCCCTTTAATTAAAAAAAGTTTCTAAATTTGATTTAATAGTGATGCCAAACAAGTTATGTTTTGTAATATAACAAATATTACTGACTAATTGTTATTTATTTATATAAACCAAGCATTATGGTTTTCACTACAATATTTATTAGAGGTAGGCCTATAAAATTAATTTACGTTAAACAGTTGTAAATAAATATTTCCTGCATTAAATTGTTTGTCCATTTAACCTTAAGGAGTTTATCTTTTAAACATTAATAATTACTACAATTGAATATTATAATTGCTATTAAAAAGTATCTTATATTTATTAAATTAATAAAAACAAAACAGGGCCCTAAAAAGAGGACATGTCCGGGAAAACCCGGACGCATCGTAATTTTAACCCTAGGCCAATCCAATTCGACTCGCAACATAAATCTAAGTCTGCACCTCCATTCTTTGTCATTGCACTGCCTAGCTTAAATAAGTTATCCTGCAGACACTTATAGGTCTATTTAGTTTTGCTATGTTGTTCCTGTTGTTTTTTTTTTTTGAGCTATTTGTAATTTGTATGCGCAGACCGAATCTCTCAGATTCTAAAATATAGGCCTTTCTCGATCTAGCTGTGTTGTCATACCCTGTAGGCCTATATTGTTGGTTTTGTCGCGCGCAGCAAGTAATTTATCAACATCATCTGCATGGGCGAGATAAGTGAGCCGGATCGATTGGCATATCTAACCATGAAATGCCATAGCCTGGGCCATTTAAATGACTGACTTCTGCATAATAAAGTAGGCTATATATATATATATATATATATATGAAAATATATATATATATATATATATAGGCTATATATATTACCAAAATAAAAAGGTGTGGTGATAATAGGCTTCTACATCTACGTCTACTTGTTTTTTGGTGTGTTTTTTTACGTTAAGCATCCTAATTGTCTTACAGTCTTACACCCGTTAAAATGCTAAAATCAGTGCTTCTATCGCCAGTCAGGAGTCAGGACAGAACAAGTTTAGACCTGGTATAGACCTATAATCAGTGGCGTAGCTAAGGGGGGGGGGGGCGAGTGGGGCGGACCGCCCCGGGTGACAGCATATTTGTCACCTTCAACAAAAAATTTCAGCCAGACGTGCTTGGAGAAGTGGAAAACACTGGCTTCAGTACTCCAGCTGCAAACAACCATCGATACAGCAACCATTTCCCTGGTGGAGAAAGAGAAAAAGAAGTTCAGAGACATTTTGCACAGAGTTTTAGATGTGATATACTTTTCCTTGCATGACAGAACCTGTCATTTAGAGGACATCAAGACGATGCGATATCATTAAACAAAGGAGCTTGTTGAATTGTTATCTCACTACAAGTAGCGTTATGAGAACATCTTGTCAGACTCCAGCAAAGAACAGACAGTCAGGTAGTATGCTACTGCATTGACTGGCGATATCCTCGAGAAACTAGAAAACGAAGGACTAGATATTCAGTTATGTCGCGGTCAAGGGTACGATAATGCAGCAAGCATGGCTTGAATCCACGGTGGTGTGCAACAAAATATCAAAGACATTCATTTTTGTACCTTGTTCCAATCAATCTTTGAACCTTTGTGGCAAACATTTGTTTGCTAACAATCCGTCTTGTCTAACGTTTTTTTGGAAGTCTTGAGGCGTTGTAAACTTTTTTTGCTCTGTCGACCCATCGCTGGGATGTACTAGTGAAATACACAGGTCTAACAGTGAAGAGACTGTCCACAACTCGCTGTAGTGCACATGATGATGCAGTGAAGCCAGTGATACAGAATTTTAACCAGTATGTGGAAGCGATTGAAGCTCCGTGTGATGTTGAAGAAAGCGTCGAGACAAGAGGCGCTGCGCACAATCTGTTGCCAGCTATATGTAACTTTTCTTTCATTTCGTTCTTGTTTTTTTTGGGGTGACGTTTTACAAGAAGTCGACTTAGCACAGAAGTTCATGCAAACACCAGGTATTACTTGCAACCAAACTAAGGGCTCTCAAGGTCTTTTTGGAAGAGCAGCGTACGAAGTTTGTTGACAATGCTGTCCAGCAGGCACTTGCGAAATGTGAAGAACTTGATATCCCTACAGAGAAGAGAATCATAAGAAAGAGAAGATTACCTGGAGAGGGGGCAAGAGATGCTGGATTGTCAATGCAGCAAGAGACCAAGAAAGCAATGTTAAAGTGTCTGGACCGTTTTCATATGGAGTTAGATACGAGAGGAAAGGCAGTGAACGACATTTTGCTGACTTTTTATGCCGTTCAGCCAGGCCATATTATTTGTGCCAACGACGAAGAAATACAATTGTCTGTTACCAAGCTCACAGCCGTGAATGATGATCTGTCTGAAGAAGACCGTTGTCTAGAAATACCACGTTTAAGGCAAAACCTACAAGTAGCCGATATAAACTTGGAGGTAGCCAAGCTCTCTACTGTACTGCAATTCCTACGTTTTATCATCAAGTGGGACTTTGTTGAATCATTGCCATATCTTACGCTGACTCTAAGATTCTTTCTGACTATATGTGTTTCTGTGGCATCGTGTGAAAGAAGTTTCTCCAAAATGAAACTTATAGAAAATTACCTCCGGTCATCCATGAGCCAGTCGAGATTGTCGGATCTGGCTGTTTTGTCCATTTTCTTATAAGTTTACAGACGTTCCTTCTAGTAGAAGATTATTACGTCCACTAGGCTCAAAACTCCTACAGGGCGACAGGGATCCGTCGGTGGCAGGGCTAGAACCCACGACCTGTCAGTTGGTTTTTGGTTGACAGTCCGGTGAACTAACCGTCCATTGAACACTAGCTTACTCCAAGACAAAAAGATTTTGACGATGTCATTGACCTGTTTGCCATAATAAAAACAAGAAGACATTCCTTCTAGGACTATAGTAGTGTCGAAGGACATTCTTTTTGTCTGTGCATTGCCGTGTTTTGCATTTAGATGTTCTGAAAGTGAACAGTCGCATAAAATCTTTGGATTTGAACTATTTGTTTTGTAGTATTGGATTCGGATTTTGTCTTGGATCATGGGCCTACATGTAAGCAGTAACGTACCGGTCAGAAGAGTAAAGTAGAGCCTAGAGGTAGAGTATGTATGAAAATTTAGCTACACCTAACCATTCAGCATAAAGTCGTGTGGGGTAACTGGGGTGACATTTGAACGGACCGCCCCGGGTGACGTTTACCCTAGCTACGCCACTGCCTATAATATAGTCTTTATAGGTCCTGATTCGAGAGTCTTTAAATATCTTATACATTATACAGTCTGAAAGATATTGATAACATTTTGTGGAATACCATAAAAACCAAATATTTCCCAGATAAAATCGTGATGCAGACTATCAAAAAACTTTAGAGGCTTATATAAGCCTATATCCTATAGGACTATATAGGCCTACCTACACAATTTATAAAGTCTAAATTTAAGTAAATTAAGAGTAGTCCTATATTCCTATATAAAGTGTAAAAGAAATTGTCTCTGGAATTAGTTGCTCTCGATGTCTATGAATATTATAGGCCTACATTTAGCTCAGACTAATTTTGTTAAAAACAAATAGCAAAAAAAAAAAAAGACACTTCGCTTCTTTTGGCTTGTAAAATATATTTGTTACCCTGTCTCCTCCACAGAATAGGTATATTCCCCCTTCCTTCCCTTTCATTACAAAACCTTATGTAATATATCTAGTTCAGTGACAAACCTTGGCAAGACTCATTACTTTACTGCTTTCCACAACGTAGACGGTGGCACTTTTTCTGTTTTACAGGTAGTAGGACCGATGAAATTCTTTACGATAACAATTGTAACATCAATTTTACTATTCGATAATCAACATTCAAAAGCTGTTTGTGTAATAATAATTATGTGGCAGGGGCATGGAGATGGCATAATATAAATAAAATATTTTATTAAAAGTAAAGTAGTAAAGCAAAGTAAAAGTTAAAGCCGGTTCGAAACGATCGTGATTTAAATTTAATAGATTTATATTAATTTATAATTATAGTAGGCCTATACTATAGGCCTAATTTTTATATAAATATAAGTCATATAAATTCGTGATACTAGATCTAGTGATAGTCATAGTCATAAAGTTTAGAAAGATTAAGGTCATAAGTCATTATAATCAATCCATGAATGTTTTCATAATTTATTACTCATAGACTCATAGTCATAGTGTCATACATAGTCGTATAATAAGTATATAAGACAATAAGTGATAAGTATAAACTATAGCCTAAGTAGTAGGCCAATAAAAGTCTTATAAAATACAGTAGGCCCTACTTATAATATTAATATAGGATACTTATATTTTTTTTAAATATAATTACAATTTTTTTTATTTTTATGATAACATTCAAACAGTTCATAGTAACAGTTCATACACTTATACACTACATCACTAGGCTACACTAAAATACAGGTACAGGTCAGACAAGAAGTAGGCCTACAAGATATATTATGCCAGGCCAATTTCATTGAATTCTATGATTCTTAGATAAAGGCTATACACTTTTATACTTATATTTATTATTTATCATTATTAGATTTTAGATTATTAGGCCTATTGTGGTGTTACTCCAGGGCTGTGGAGTCGGTAGATAAATGTTCCAACTCCTCAGTTTTTTTGTACTTCCGACCTGACTCTGACTCTTATGTATTGATATGCAAATGTATTTTGTACATTCCTTGAAGGAAAGAAAGGCAACATACGTGTCATTACCACAGGACTACTGGCTGGGAAGCCAATAGTCTACTGTATTGAATTATAACTTTTTGTGAATTGACACAATTAAACTTGCTTTTTTTAAAAATTCCAAAATAAATTTAGTCGGAGTCGGTGCATTGTTTGCCGACTCCGACTCCAGGTACCCAAAATTTCCTCAGA
The DNA here is from genome assembly GCA_949126835.1 of Anisus vortex. Lineage (NCBI taxonomy): Eukaryota > Metazoa > Mollusca > Gastropoda > Planorbidae > Anisus > Anisus vortex. The sequence goes on from OX421495.1 coordinate 6,257,353, forward strand.
CTTCTCGACTCTGACTCCGACTCCACAGCCCTGGATGTCACATATATGCCTACGTTCCTTCTGCACAGATTTGTGCATCCTAGAAAAGTAGAAAGTAGAGTAGATACAAATTATAATACAATTATTATAATAATATATAACAATAGCGCTTGGCTAGGGCTGTATGAATTATTAATAAGGTCCCATTAGGTAACCTACAACAAAACTTCACTTCATGATTATCAATTTTTAAAACTGATTACTGAATTTCAGATTTAGTGTCTAACATTGCCCTACAATTGTAAATCTATAGACAAATAAGTAAAAGTGCCTATATTGGCCCTATATGATATTATATGTGTAATGATTGTGATTAGGCCTACTTTATTGAAGTCTATATTATATAGCCTAATATTTGTTCTTGTTTCTTGTAGTTTAGCTCTCCTGAGATGTTTTAGTTGGCAAACATGGGGAGAAAAACAAAGAAAACCACCAAAACACAAGCTCCACCCCCACAGTTGGACCAAGTAAATGCTAATACTTCAGCCGCTGCTCCACCAGCTATTACTGAATTGTCCAAAGCTGCCAAAAAAGATGTAGCAGATCTTATAACAAATTTGTTAGAAGGTAATACAGTTTTGTTAGGCCAACATTAGGCATTCTAAATTCATTTTAGTGTACCATAAAATCTCAAGTATAAGCCACACCTGTGTATAAGCCGTAGGTGTACATCGGAAGGTGAAAAGCAAGTAAAATTGAAGTTCACTTGTATAAGCCGCACTCAAAATCTATTTGGTGTACCTGTATAATTTCTTGATTATTTTTTACTGTTTCTGTTTGTTAATTTTTTTTACTGTCGTAAAGAAGATCAAATAGGTCTATCAGCTATATAATATATATTATTATATATGTAATTTTAAAGCCTGAAAGCCAAGTCAGCTGACTTTCCAATATTTTTAGATTAAGAATTCAAAGATGGGGAAATTCCATTAGTCTCAATGTCACCGATGCTACAAAATAAATTCCCTTAGCTGTAACTAAACTACAGCGTAGCACAGAAACGCACAATATTGATCAGATTGAAAGGCAACTTTTATTAATAATAAAGTCATAAAAGTGATGTTCTGTGTTTTTTACATACATTTTTTTTACAAATACAAAAATTCAGATAATTTAGCACCAGTAATGGCAGTAAGTAATTAGGACTTGACGTAAAACAAGCGCTGACAAAATGGTCACTTTCCTCGGACTTAACCAGATCACAAATAGGAAACGTTTTGGGAAACAAAAAAAAACTTTACTTTGTAGAATTTATTAATTAAAATAAAAACACATTGATAAAAAAAGATTTATGGTAACATTCAATTGCATCTGAAGATTTTTTCATTATTTACGAGTCTAGTCTTACAGTACTGCTTAAGGTAGCCATCACGTCGATATCCGAACTTGAGAAAAAAAAACAATTTTTTCATTACACATGTATAAGCACCCCTTTCTCTGACCTAAACATTTGGTAAAATAAAGAGTTGCTTGTACTTGAGATTTTACTGTAATTTATATAAGCCCATATAATACAGTTTTCAGGGCTTAATATATACAATAGTAACATTATAAAAAACATTTTCAATAATATACATTTTATAAGACAATATCAGTAATATGAGTAATATAATACATTTAAAATAATTCTAGTACTTTTATTACAAGAATAACAAAATACTAATTGTTTTAAACAGTTTCTTTTTCAAGTTTAGTTTTTATAAAAAATATATTTAAAAAACATTTTTGACAACTATAAACATGAGTTAATATATTTTGTATAAAAAAAAATAATGATTTGTTTTACCGTCTACATATTTTAATGAGCAGTTTGTTCCAAGCCACCTGAATCAGGTGCAAAAGAATTGGAAGACTACCCAGAAATCCATGGCTTGGTAGAGAAAATCAGAAAAATACAGTCTGGTAAAATATCTAAGTTCTTACTTTTAGCGTTCGTCTATATATACAATATCTTACTTTTTAAAATTTTCATGTGTTTTTTCATTAATCGTAATCATTTGTATTGTGTAGTCTTAGCTCCTCGAATCACAAACAGGGAAGAAAGTTTTACAGATTTTATCAAATGGCTCAATGATAATGGTGTGGACACATCATCTGTTGAAATAGCAGAGTTCCCACAATATGGCTTTGGTCTTAAAGCTATAAAAGATCTGAAGGTATGCTCTACCCCATAGGTTCTCAACGGGGGCGATGAGAAGCTTTAGGGGGGCGATAACATTCCCGGGGGCGATTGGGGGGCGATGAAGGGCAAATGGGGCGGTACAAACGTACCTGCTATAATTTCAACACCTCAGCTCTTTGAATCGATTAGTTTTTGGATGAAATATGATGTAAACGCAAGTGCTACTAAATATCTGATATCCCCAACAGTAGACATACATATTATTGAACAAATAAGAATCGCAATGACTCTTCGATGAAGTTGGGGTTAGTATTTGGCAAATATGGTATGCGGCCGTCTCGTCTAATGGTTGATTCACCGGACTGTCGCTTTAACATCTGCTAATATTACTCTTTTGATCGGTTTGTATTACCGAGATGTCCTTTAATGCGTTTGAATTCTTCGTAAAGAGGTAACCACAATAGCTGTGAGGTATAGTAATAGTAGTAGTAATCATACAAACAGGGTAGTTATTGTAATGCTCAAAATATTCATATAAATTCTTTAGTCATACAATATTTATAAAAATTTCAAATAATTATTTTTACAGTTCTATCATATCATTTCAAAGTTATAAATGCAAGCCTATTAGTTTTTTATAAAAGAAAAAAAAAGTGAAATATTGCCTCAAATGAAACGGGTTAATTACCTCCCTTTAATTAACAAATGTTTCCGCTAAAATTAAGTTGGGGGGGGCGGTGAGCGGAAAAAAAATGTAAAAGGGGGCGGTGAGCCGAAAAAGGTTGAGAACCTATGCTCTACCCTTTTGACTTCTAGTTAGGTAAGGTTTTAGTAGGCTAATAATATGTTTCTCCACCCAAAGTTTTTAGCCAGCTGATAATATGGGGCACAGTGGTCGACCAAAGGTCTAGGGTTCAAATCCTGGTGAAGGATAGGATTTTTTCCTGGGTCTGGAGGGTGTCCCTGAGTATACCCAGCACTGATGGGTACCTGACTTTTTTGGAAAAAATTTACCGTGGCTAGGCATTGTGCTAGTTATACAATCTCCTAGCATGCTTCGGCCACAGAAACGTGTTAATGCTGCTTTACAGGCCCTATGGATCATTTAGGCTGACAGGATAACTACTGTTTTATTAATACAATATTTACCTACCCTTTGCTATATATTACAAGATAATAAATATATTTTGAGATAACAATTTAAAATATTTGAGTAAACCGCTTGATCTAACAGCTAGTATATATTAAACAACAAATGAGAAATGCTGTTCTTAGCTATAACAGTGTCAGTTGCATGTTCTCATCTTTTTTTCTCTTAATATCATTAATATTTCTCAATTTTATTGACAGGAAACAGAAAAGCTGTTACAAATACCCAGAAAACTTATGATGACAGTGGATTCAGCAAAACAGTCATCTCTAGGTAAGTTCTAATTGAACACGTAGTAGACCAGGAGGTCAATTAGGGAAGCATTCCTGTTTTTTAAATGTCATAAAAAGAGCCATGCCATAATAACAAAGAATTAAATACACAAGATCATATTTCATTAACATCACACATTGGTCTTAAGGGTTATGTACAATACATGTATAGACAAAATATAATTACCAAGTAATAAAGTAAAAAAATATTTTTTTAAAATTTTAATCATTTTGAAAAATAAATAAATAAAAAATACAACTGTATATGGCAAAGACCCTGGGTTCACTAACTATAAAGGGGCCCAGAACTACTGTTTCACAAATTGAAATTAAAACTTGGATTGAATTATTAAGAAAGAGGATTGGTCATGGTGAATGTTTCCTAAACTACCACTTGTACTAAAAAAAGGGTATAGAAATGGATGTAAACATTATATGATTTACCTGTCAAAATATTCATTATGTGTGTCAACACAAGTTTTTTGTTGTTTGTGTTACAGGTGCACTTATAAGTGAAGACAAGATTCTTCAAGTGATGCCTAATATCACGTTGGCACTACATTTGTTGAATGAAAAACTGAATCCTCAGTCATTCTGGAAACCTTACATAGGTGCAGCATATTTTTTTGAGACCATCATAACACTTGACATTACATATAGTTTAAGAGAGTGTAGTTATTTTTCTAACTTCCATAATACTGTTGACTCTAATTTGAGAAATTTGAGAGCTCTAAGTTTTATTTTGATTTGTCTGTGTTTGTTTTATGAAATTTGAGAGCTCTAAGTTTTATTTTGATTTGTCTGTGTTTGTTTTTTTGTTTTTGGTTGCTGCTCTGGTATAAATGTTAAACTAAATACTAATGTTGACTTGTGACATGTGAGAGATCTAAGTTTTATTTTGATATGTCTGTGTTTGTTTTTGTGTTTTTGGTTGCTGCTCTAATATAAATGTTAAACTAAATACTACTGTTGACTTGTGACATGTGAGAGATCTAAGTTTTATTTTGATATGTCTGTGTTTGTTTTTGTGTTTTTGGTTGCTGCTCTGGTATAAATGTTAAACTAGGACAATTAAATCACTTTGGAAAGAAAGAAACATAGCTTATCAATTAAAGATAATTTTAAAATAATTTACTCAATCTACCAGCAAAACAGACAGCTAGTTTATTCTTAGAAATTTTATTTCACATGCAAGTCAGCTCCCAGGCAATGACTTAGTTAACTTTGGCTGACTTAAGCATTTTTTTTTTACAACATTTTTTTATTTTGATGGAGCAAACTCAGACTTAACAATTTAGCAAACTAGCAACTATTTTCTGGGTCTCTAGCTAATTCTATTTTAATAGTTTTGTGAGAAGCCGACTGGTCCAGCGGTTAGTTCACCGGACTGTCAACCAAAAAACAACTGACAGGTCGCGGGTTCTATCCCTGCCACCGACGGATCCCTGTCGCCCTGCAGGAGTTTTGGGCCTAATCTTCTATCTAGAAGTAACGTCTGTAAACTTTGAAGATAAGAACCAGAAAGATGTTAATGTTAGTTAATGTACACTTATGAGCATTCAGAATCACCCTTCAATTGTGGACTATTCCCTCTGGTCTAACGGGGTCTCCACGGTACAATGAAGAAGAAGAAGATGATCTTGGGAAAAGAATAAACATTTTTCCATCAGAATTCTAAATGTGTTGTGTATAGTACATAGTAAATCCTCTCACGAAGACTCAATGTTTATGTTGTTTTTTTTGTCTCTTTCATTCAGATATCCTTCCCTCACAGTATCTAACCCCATTGTTTTGGTCTGCTGAGGACCTTCAACACCTTCATGGTTCACCGGTTAAAGGTAATTGTGACATGCTTCAACTCATGAGATTTATAAGGTGTATGCTGTAGTCTTCATTTCTTTTTAAATGTATTAAACAGCTTCATTATTGTACTACTTCCTAAGTATGCTGTAGTCTTCATTTCTTTTTTTAAATGTATTAAACAGCTTCATTATTGTACTACTTCCTAATGCTTAAATTGTTTCTATATGACATATAGGTGATGCTATCAATCAATATAGAAATATAGCCAGACAGTATGCTTACTTTTATAGGTTGCTGCAGGTATGGAACAATTCTCTTTAAATTACAAGAATACTCTTAATGCTTTTGAAAAAGCCTTAGATGATGATAAATGTTTATATATCTGTTTCTCTTATAAGTATACAAATTCTGTAATTTATAAGCTAATTTTTTGTTTATTTTATTTCAGAAACAACCAGATAATATGAATTTATTTCTGAAAAATTACTTTACATTTGACAATTACAGGTGGGTTTAACACTTTAGTTATATTTGACAATTACAGGTTGGTTTAACACTTTAGTTATGTTTGACAATTACAGGTGGGTTTAACACTTTAGTTATATTTGACAATTACAGGTGGGCTTAACACTTTAGTTACATTTGACAATTACAGGTGGGCTTAACACTTTAGTTATATTTGACAATTACATGTGGGTTTAACACTTTAGTTACATTTGACAATTACTGGTGGATTTAACACTTTAGTTACATTTGACAATTACAGGTGGGTTTAACACTTTAGTTATATTTGACAATTACAGGTGGGTTTAACACTTTAGTTAGTTTTCAATTTTACTTTCAGTATAGGAAAGTAATGAGTCTTTTGACTTGATCACACAATCCTTTCATGGATAGAGTCACCAATCAACTTTAATGAAATCATATTCCAACATTTAACTTCAAATTTTGTACTTTACTATAATAATTTTCAAAAAATGTTTTGTTTTTTTTTCAAGTTTATGTATTACTTTTATTTATTAATTTTCTTATTAGCAGAGGTCATTGGGGTTGTGAAATGTTAGAAAAATTACTTCATTTTTCAAACTTGGTAAAGTTAGGAAATTTACCAATGTCTGGGAAAGTTTGTGAATGGTAGTTAACTGAAGCAGTTCTTAAGTTGCATAATGTTTTTCCCTAAATTATTCTATAAGTACTTAACAAACAGCCACAAAAATATTGTAAACATTTGAACTACCTATATATACTACAGGATATTAAGATATTTCACACATACATGATGTATTAATTGGTTTGTGAATTTTGTGTAAAGTTTTAGAATTTAAAAATGATTTTAGAGTAAGAACCCTGTATTGGGAAATCTGTTTGTTTTGATCAACTTATAAAATGGCTGAAGATTTCAATGAAGGGACAGTGTTAAATTAACACTAGATACAATTCATTGATTCTAGTATTGAATATTTTTTTCATTCTGTCAGATGGGCAGTCTCTTCAGTCATGACCAGGCAGAACCAAATCCCAGCCAGGGATGGATCTAGAGCATCTTTAGGTTTGATCCCTCTCTGGGACATGTGCAACCACTGCAACGGCATTGTAAGTTGTTTGTTTATAGTCTTTCTTTGTGTTTGTCATTTTTTTAAACACCTGGTTGGGTGTGTGGCTAATGTGAAACTATTTTAAACAATTGTAATTTGAACAAGCTAATTGGGCTAAAAAAAAGGTATTAATTCTGTGAAATGGCTTTGTTAAGGGGTAACTTATTTCAACAAAAGAGTTGGAGTGGAAAGTTTTTTAAAGTCATTTTATTCCTCAATTTATTTAACTAATTTTGATTTTAATAAGCTAGTTTGTCTATTTATGGCAAACATTGATAACTTTGACTATTTGTCTATAAATAGTCAAATATTGACCTATATAAACCATAACTAATTAGTTACCAATTTTGATGTTAAACACCAGTGGTTGATTTCATCCATAAATAATCAAAGTGCTTATAAGGGCCATAAATAATCAAAGTGACCAATTTAGCAAAAATAGTCAAACTAACCTAATTCAGACATAAATAGTTAAATTTGCCAATGTCAGTCATAATTTTTGTTTCTTTATTGAACCACCCAAAAAAGACTTTCAGAAGATAGCCAGGGTCTGAAATTGTTAAATTATCTTTATCAATGCATCATCATTATTATTATTATTATTATTATTAACTTTACAATATATACTTTCCTAATTATTCAAATGTATAAACTGAGCCAATGTATACATCAATATTTCTTTTGAACAATTTAATGCTGTATAAATTATATAAGTTACATTTACACTAACTTGAAATTGGTCAAATTAGTAATCATGAACAAAAAAGTTATAAAATTGTATAAGTCTTTTTTGTTATGACAGCTTTTAATGTTCAGTTGTCAAATCACATTACTGCAGACATTGTTTTATTGATCTATTTGAACAATTATTGTCCCATTCCTCCAGTACACATCCGACTACAACGCAGAGCAAGATGCTTGTGAATGTTTCTGCCTGAAAGACTTTGAAGCTGGACAGCAAGTTAGTGTCTGCGACAATCTGTAGCTTTTACACATTGCATTTTAGAGAATTTCTCAGTTGGCAACCAGAGCTTGACATCATGAATAAATGTGTTTAAATTAAATTAAAAAAGAAGAGCGCATAGTACTGAATGAATTACAAAAAATTAATCTACTTTCTTATTTGTTATTGTCTGTGCACAGATACTTATGTTCTACGGACCAAGATCAAATGGAGAATTCTTAGCGCATAATGGATTTGTCTACCCAGATAATGAGCATGACCGCCTGTGCCTTAAATTAGGTTTTTTCAAACTTTCAATAAATTTTTTGTTACCTTTTAAAATTTTTGAATACATTATATATTATTTTACTGTAAGTTAAAAAAAAAAGTGTGTATGCACTAAGTTTTAATTTAAAGAGAGACTTAAAAAAAATTCAATGAACTTAAAATACAATTTTCAGGAATCAGTAAAGGTGATTCACTATTTACCCAGAAGTGTGAACTGTTGAGTAAATTGAACCTTGCACCGTAAGTCATCATTAGAAATGTAACTTCATCTATTTCAAGTCTTTACTCCTCTATATTTTATACTAACACATTTAGTTTATTGGCACATTTTGTCTGGTAATTATGAATTAATTATTTAGGTCAAGGGCTTTTTACCTTCACCTCGGACGATTTCCAGTTGATGGAGACTTGTTGGCATTTCTACGAGTCTTCTGTATGGACGAAGGTTAGTTTTTCTTTATACTTTTTATTTTATGTAAAGTGTAATTAGCCAATCAAATCATAGTAATTTTCTTATTAGACTAAACCAACATCTGCATCCTTTTTCACATTACCTTGTGTCATTGAATGAAAAATAAATTGCACTTTTTTCCCTCAGCATAATTACATACTGTTAAAAACTGCATTATTTAGTTCAATTATTAGAAGATCAAAAATATTTTTTCATCACACATAAATCATGGGCATCTTTCTAATTTGAATTGATTTTATGTTTTACAGAAGTTTTAAAAGAGAGATTTTGTGGTGAGACTCCTGCTTCTGAATTGGAGGCTCTGAAAGAAGAAGACAGCCAAAGCAACATAGAGAATGATGAGAAAGTCTGGACCTTTCTGCAGACTAGAGCCAGCCTTCTTCTTAGAGCTTACCCAGGAACGATAGAGGTGAAATTGTTTATATTTCGTGTTTGTTGTTGTTATCTTAAAAAAAAACCATTCAGTTTGAAGTCTGGTACTAATGTATAGTCATTGTACCAACATTTTTTATAAACAATAAGGTTTTGGTGTATAAGTCTTTCTAGTGGGCTCAAAATGTGGTGTGGCATCCCTCCACCCTTATCTTATCTTATACATTACATCCCTTAAGGGATGATGGCAAAGTTTCTTTAGTCTCTGACCTTTGCTTTTCTCCTGGCTCCCTTTCCTGTAAGGAAGGCCTCTGCTATCTGCGTGCCATCTTGAGCCACTGTCGGCCAGGTTGCATGATCTTCATCGAGATCCTTGAATGATTTCGGGTCTGTGTGTGCCAGGGTCATGTTGCTTTTACAAACGCAGGCAAGGCAGTCCTTGTGCCACTTGCCAGCTCTCCATACAGCAAGGCTATGGGGATGCATATGGAACCCATTCTGCAAACATGGCCTACCCAACTCAGGGCGCCTTCAACTCAGGATTGAGCTAATGCTCAGCATGTTGCTTTTTCTGAGCACAAAAAAACTTTCAAAACATATGTACCATTTTAATCGCAGTATTAGAAGTAAAAATGTGTTCGGTTTAAACAAGAATTTCGTTACGCAGGCGAATATCTAATGTTTATCAATAACATATATTAAAACATAAACTTGAAAAAGAAAAGGTTTCTGTCACTTGTTCAGTCTGGAACTAAACTAGTGCTAGTCATATAACATCTTTTTTTTAGCTAGAACTAGCTTTCTTAGTGTTTGACATCTACTCCTGAATTTCTTTTCTAATAGGATGATGAAGCTTTAACCCAGAGAGCTGATATATCTGATGCACAAAGGATGGCTGCGCAGCTCAAAGTTGGCGAGAGAAAAATCCTTTTAAACACAATAGATTACGCAGAAAGAAAGAAAACCTCGCTCAAGTCTTTATAGTAGGTGAAAGGGGAGTCGTGGATGTATGTTTTATCTTATATCTATCATATCAACGCTGACAAATTTGGTGCTTTCTCTTATTAAACAAATCTGTACATCTCTAAAATTTCATTTTATTTTTTTTCAATTTTTATCCTATAAAGTCTTAACCCTTTAACTAAAGAGATGTTTTTAAAAAGATTATTTTTCTAATTTTTAAAAATGTTCTAACATCAATGTGATGCCTCCAGCACTTAAGCGAGCAGAACCAGCGACGTTGCTGCGACATTTGTGGTAACGCAATAATATTCTTTATAGAAGGAGCGTCTGTAATATATAAGAACTAAGAGGATAACTTATGGGGTTACATATGTTTGGAAACTTTCCTCTAGTAAATATTTAGTTGACGGTAGGGGTAAACAGAATAATGTTTGAAGTAAGGTTGTTCAACTCAGTAAATAACTCACTTGTATTATTCTGTAAAAACTGGAACAAATTCTTAATTGCAATCAAATTTTGCTTTTTAAAATTTCCATACATGTTTTATGTACAGGGAAATTATTTAACAGGATATCACACATACAAGCAGAGGCTGAGCGGCAGTGTGTTCAGCTGGAGTAGGGAAGGTCCTGCGTTCGAATCCTGGTGAAGGCTAGGATTTTTTCCCCCGGACTCAAGTGATGTCCCTGAGTCTACCCAGCTCTGATGGGTACCTGACTTCAGTTGGGGTGAAGTAAAGGCGGCTAGGCATTGTAATGGACACACAATCCTCTAGTATGCCGTGTCCTCGCTGAACGCTGCTTCACCGGCCCAATCAATTTGATCAGATGGGATTACCTTTACACATAAAAATTAGCTGTTTACCCCTCAAATACTTTTTTACACTTCTTTGAAATGTAATAAACATATTTGTTAATTTTTTTATTGGTGGGGCAATTTTGTTTTAAATAATTGTGTTTCAGACAATGAGCTATATATACATGGAGTGCTCAAGCAATTAAAATAGAGAAGAAAAAATGGGAGAAAATGCAGACTTTTTAATATAGATAGGTGCACTGTATTTGTACTGTATGTAAACAATGTAATTTCTAAAGATAATAATAAAAACTTATGGTCCTACATTAAATCAAGAAAAATGGACACTACAGGCATAGCTCCACTAAAAGGCCAAAACAATGAAACTTATAATGAAACCAAAGCTAATATCCTTAACACACACTTTGCATCATCTTTTTCAAATCCAGGTGACAAAGAAATCTTCATAAATTTAAACAAACTAGAAGAGATAGGACATATAAATGTAGATGAAAAAGGCATTAAACAACTCCTAACCAACTTAAAAGCAAACAAAGCTTCTGGTCCAGATGAAATACCAGCAAGACTGCTTAAAGAACTAACCAATGAAATATCTCCAATCTTTAAAATACTTTTTCAGGCCTCTCTAAACCAGGGCAAAGTGCCCAGAGATTGGAAATTAGCTAATGTAACCCCCCTTTTCAAAAAAGGAGATAAATCTGACCCCGGTAATTATAGACCTGTTTCTCTAACCAGCATAACATGTAAATTACTTGAACATATTATATATAGTAGTATAGTAAATCATCTAGACAAACTTAATGCACTGTGCCCACACCAACATGGCTTTAGGAAAAATAGATCATGTGAGACTCAATTAATAGGCCTAATAGATGACTTGTCAAAGGGATTAGATAATAACAACCAAATTGATGCTATATTACTAGATTTTTCAAAAGCATTTGATAAAGTTCATCATTCTAGTCTACTAAAAAAACTTAAATATTTTGGCATAGCTGGTCCCTTACATCAGTGGATTCAGGACTTTCTTATAGGCAGAGAACAAACAGTGATAATAAATGGCTCTAAGTCATCACCAATAACTGTAAACTCAGGAGTTCCACAAGGAACTGTTCTAGGACCCCTACTATTTCTAATTTATATTAATGATCTGCCAAATTGCATCAACACAGGAACAAAAGTAAGATTATTTGTCGATGATTGCATAATTTATAGAATAATAAAGACAGGAAAAGATAGTGAACTCCTACAAAAAGACCTAGATGAACTACAAAAATGGGAATCAAACTGGAGTATGTCTTTTCACCCAGAAAAATGCCAACTAATAAGGGTATCCAAGAAAAAGAAACAAATAATAGCAAACTACTTCATTCATGGTAAAGAACTAACTCAAACTAACAATGCTAAGTATCTAGGAGTAATAATAAATGATAAGTTATCTTGGAACCCTCATATTGATGAAGTAATAAAAAAATCAAACAAAACTTTAGGATTCATAAAAAGGAACTTTTACAAATGTAATAAGAACATAAAACTAAAATGCTATCGCACATTAGTTAGGCCTATACTAGAATATGCAGCATCTGTATGGGACCCATCAACTAAAAAAAACATTAAAAAATTAGAACAAATTCAAAAAAGAGCTGCAAGGTTCATAACTAGTGAATATTCCCAATTAACAAGAGTAACACCATTAGTCAAATCATTAAACCTAGAAACACTAGAAGACAGAAGGGTAAAGAGTAAAGTAGTAATAATACATAAGGCATTAAACTCTAATTTAGAAATACAACACAATAACAACCTGTTGCAAATCTCAGATTAACATAAAGATAGAAACACTTTCCTTGTCCCTTATGCGCGAACAAATGCATTCGGGCATGGAATGGGTTGCCTTAACAAACCAGGAAAACCAGTAACTTAACATCATTTAAAACATTAATAAAAATGCAAGACTAGACTCGGACCAAGGATGAGCGTAGGACGCAATAATCTTCTTTATAGAAGGAGCGTCTGTAATGTATAAGATAAGATATTGCACTGAGCTATATATACATAAAAGTTCTTAAGATTAAAAAAATTTTTTGTAATTGCGTCATTGAAATTTGATAAAAATGAACTCTTTTATACTGAACATACATTTTATATTATATATATAAGCTTATACGCTCTTATACTAGTAAATTGTGTTAATTTTAATAAGTACAGCATTCATTAATTGAATGGTGAAGTCATAAGATGAAATGGTTGATGATTTTTCTGGATAATGCTTTGAATACCACTTACATATGTTAACTGAATAAGTAATTTAAATGAATATTTATTATTTAAAATTTAGCTCAGTGAAATACAGTGCACTTATCTATATTTAAAAGTCCGTATTTTCTCATACAATTCACTTCCTTTGAGCACTCTATATATTATAGCTCAGTGGTTTCAGAGCTCAATGTCTGGGTTTAACTTGTAATATTAGGTCTGGGTTTATCTACCGGGTTCTAATTTATTTAAAGACTTGTGCTAACACAAAAACTAGTCATTGAATCTGACATTGCAGTGTGACAGAACCAGGCAAAAAAAATATCCCTATATATTGGTCAACTTTTATTTTGACATATTTTTCTGTGTTATGTAGGCACCACTTTTAACCAAGATGTTTAGTGTCAGTTAACTAACTTAGAGAGTATGCATTAATGATTGTGTTATTTAAGCAAACTGCAGTTATGACAACTGGTGAAAATGCATCCATATTAGAAATAATGCAGTGTGTGGTGATTGTGAAAGGTACATTTTTAAATAGCTTTAAATTGTTTATATAGCTTTTCTCACTGACCTATGTTTGCAAGTGTACTTTTGTTTTTTGGGTTATCTGCAAAACTTATTTTTTGCCAAATGTATTTTCCTAAATTTTTCTCATGAGATCATTTTTTCCCTTGCTCCCATGATTTGTGAGTTTTTTTCTTGTTATATTTAATTTCCTGCATTTATTTCAACACTAATCTTTTTTCATTGTACTTGTAAAAATTATAAACTTTTGTGGTGAATTAAACGAATGAAACCAGTTAGAAATGTGTTGTGGTTCTCTATGAAACAAGCTAGAAATGTGTTGTGGCTCTCTAAGTTTTTAAACATATCACTAGGTTACTAGCTTTGGTATGGTGTGTAAAAAAAATAATAAAAAGTGCCATCGGACCATATTGATCCATGGGGCCGGTGAAGCAGTGTTCACCCGTTTCTGTGGCCACGGCATACAAGGAGATTGTGTGACCAACACAATACCCAGTTGCCTTTACATAACCCCAATTAAAGTCTGGTACCCATTGGAGCTGGGTAGACTCAGGGACACCCTCCAGACCCGGGAACAAATTCTAGCCTTCACCAGAATTCGAAACCCAGGATTTCGGTACCCTGCTGAAAACGCTGTGGCTCGGCCACCATGCCCCCCCCCCCCCTCCATGTATGTACCGTGATGCAATTCTGTGCCTCTTCCTACTTTTCTTTTCATCTCTCTCTTCCTGTCTCCTCTCTACGTTTTGTTAAATATAGATTTCCCCCTGAATCAACAGACCTCAACTTATCTCAGCTTATAATATTAGGACATAACTTTTAAAGAGAATAGTATTCCCTTCCGGGCAACTGTTTAGCCAAGATTGCCAAAAAAAAACAAATATTTGGGGATGAGGGGGTGCGAAAAATCGGAGTTAGGCGGCATGGGTGGGAGGTTTATAGTGAAAAGAGAGAGAGGAGGGGCGGGGGAGATCGCATGGTGCACGGTAAAAAAAAAGGGGCGGGGGGTGGCAATATATTTGTCTATAGAATTATTTTAATTTCTTCTTCTAAGAAATATTTTTGAAACCCTTGGTTTTTTCTTTTGGATTAAAAGGGATTTTTTTTAATGCAAAGGTGGCCATACGCATGTTGCCTTCTGATCTTGAGGTGTTAGTCTAGCTCTTACATTTCGACATTGTGAACAATTTCACTGCACTGAAAATTGTTGGATTACAACAAATTGCTACAATTCAACATTGAAAGAATCAATTTTGTCTTCATTTATTCTGATACCTGAGATTTTAATAAAGGCGATGACGTAATTTTCTCTAAAACAGCCGGGAGGAAATATCCTGTAACCCGATTGCTTCCTCTTGTGCACTGAAAAAAGAATGGTGTAGGATTTACATTTTCTGCAGGATAACTCCGACAACGTTTGTCTACACTTATGTGCTGTTTCTCTTGAGTTATCTCCCATACATGTTTGCTATAGGGCGTTTGCAATCCCGTGACAAAAAGCACGTGATTTGTGTTTACTTTGAGTAATGGTGTACAATTAAATATGGCCGCTGTATTAATAAAGTTTCATATAGGATCGAGCTTTTTTTAAATGATGTGTTGTGTTTTAAGTCTTATTAAGATTTAAGCTGTATTATGTATGTTAAATAAAATAGGCTATTTTATTATTATCATAGACATAGATCATAGACGATGTGAGCCTAATAGTTACTTGACTAGATAGCCTATTCCAGGGTTCGTACGCAAGTCTGGAAGTCTGGAAAAAGTCTGAAAAATCGGATTTTGGTTTTCCAGACCCTCAAAAGTCTTAAATGTTCATTTTTGTCTTTAAAAAGTCTGGAATTTTTAGGTTAAAGTCTGGAATCGAAAAAAGAAAAAGTTTCGATTTTTTTTTAGGTTAAAAGTCTGAAATGGAAAAAAAAGGTTCCTTTGTCTTTTGTATTCAACATACCCCCCTTCCCTCCCAACCAACTCTCGAATCCGGTTTAGTTAAAAATACAAACGCATGTGACGATTTTAGTGCGTTATCCACATAGCGATAGTGGACTTCAGTCTCTCTCCACTCTCTTCGCATTGTCAGCGGTCGTGGTTGGAACCAAAGTAGACCTATGTGTTACAAAAAGATCTCTCGCGTTCTCTGTGTTAGGCCTATTTTTAGGCTAAACAAAAAAATAACAGCGGTTGATGATTTAAAAAAAACTTAATTGTATATTAGTGCAGTTTTTTTTTTACGCCACTAAATGATCCAACCTTCCTTTTTTTATAATAAAAATACTAGACTTGACAACGTTCGTTAAAAAAAAATTGCAAGCAGCAGTCGCACCTCAGGAAAAGAAAATTTCAACAACTCAATATTAAAAATTGCAAAGTAGGCCTATGCCTATTATCTTGTCGGGCTTCGATAAATTGTCGAATGTAGGCCTATAATGATTATATCTAGTTAGACTATATATAATATTTGAGTTTACAGATGTTCCTTCTAAATAGAAGATTTTTATAGTGTACGTACTAGGCCCAAAACTCTTGCAGGCATCAGTCGGCGGCAGGGCTAGAAACTAGAAACACGCTAGAACCCGGGTCATTTTGTTGATAGTCTGATGAAGGTGTAGGCGTGTAGGGCCTATACTCTATACTTACTAACTGAAGGACATCTTGTCATCACATTAGCCTTTTCACATAATATGCCTTATGGAAATAAGTTATAATAAACAAGTAAGCTGACAAATATACGCGTATAAAGAAAAAAACAACTAAACCGCTTAAAAAATACGCGAATTCCGACAGAATTCGACAATAGTCAGAAGTTCAGTAGGCCCTAGTCCTATTCGGACAATGCAGTAGCCAACCCCTATTTAGAAAATAGTTATTTTAGATTGTTAGAAAACAGTAGGTTTCAATAGAGAAGTAGGCCTAAAGGTAGCACTAGTAGACTAGGACTAGGTCACTAGAGGGACTATTAAGAAAAAAAAACGTAGACAGCCTTTGCCTTTGGTTGCTTGGGTTCGCTTGCGGGTAGATAAAACATAATCATTAATAATTACGACAATGCCACTTAATATAACTTTTAACAAAATCTGTTTAAATTGTACAAATAAAACGAAGCATCTTTTGATAGGCCAGATAAAAACATAAGAACATAAATGAACAAAACAAGTAACTTCTTAAAACTGTTAGCACATTCTTTGATTTTTGTCCCTTCATGCTTACATTTTCTTTTTTTTTTTCAATTTGAGAATATGGCCTACATAGGCCTAAATCAAAATAGGCCTTTAGAGATTTTAGATCTAGATTTGGTTCTATTTCTATCTATGATTTGTTAGACTATTTTTCAGAATTTTTAAAAGACTCAATTCTTGCTTATTTTTTCTCTTTATCTTATTATCTGGTTCTCTCTGGGACTTAGTGTAGGGTTATTGGCGTGCACTATAGATCTAGCGCAGGGGTCTCAAACTCAGATGTATGTGCCATCTTTAGCACTTAAGATATGTGCAACGATTCGACCCTAGTAAACAAAAACACACTTTGCACATCTTAACTCATTTTACTACTTATCACTTATAATGGGTATATCTTACGTATATAACATTAACAATAAATTGGATGTGTATCAATATACTAGAGCTGTTTGAATTTCAGGAATAGTACATTTTTGTAAGTTTACTGGCGGGCCACAAAAATCTGCATGCGGCCCGCGTGTTTGAGACCCGGCCTGATTTATATAGCTCTTTCTAGAACATTATTCTTTTTGTTTTATTTTTATAGAGTCTAAATGGAGGCTATAAATATTTTGAAAATTAAGTATAGCTACATTAAATTATTGTGTTATAGCCTATTACTGTTATATCTTTTTCTGTATTAGTTAGCCTAGTTAGTAGGCCTATAAAGCATAATTTCACATGCTTTTAGTATTTTTACAGAGCTTATTTCTTCATGTTAAATTCAGTAACACTTGTTTAGAATGTTTTTTTATTTTAAACCATTTTCAATTAGATCAAAAGGAAGAATAGTGCTAACAATTTCTTTTATTCTACTTTTTAATTTTATAGTTAGCATTTATTTTAGTGTTCGTATAGCCTACTACTAGAAATAATATAGCCCTATGTAGCCTATCAAGAACCTTGTTTTTTGTTCAAAGTCTGAAATTTTTTTTAAAAGTCTGAAAAAGGTCTGGAAAATGTCTGGAATTTAATTTTCTGAAAAGAGTAAGAACCCTGCTATTCACCAACAATATCGCTTGACATCGTAGCCTAGCCTACGAAACATTAAAAGTGTAGGCCTATAAAGTGAAATTGAAAGTGTAAATAGGTCTAGCCGGCCCTAGCCTAATCACATTAATCAATTAATCTACAGTACTACTATTTACCTCCTTATTTTTGAGTAGGATAGCCAATATTCAGATGTGAATTTTGCATGATAAAGAAGTACTTCACTTTCACCACGTTAGGTTTGTACCTCAAGTGGGTTCTATATTTACACAAATACGTCACTAAATGTACACAAAAAAACTTAAGCTCCGCCTACTGGGAACGCTCTATTCCTAGCTCACGGCGCCTCATCTGCCCCCTTTCCCACTTCAAAATTGAGTTAAAGCTCTATGCCTTTTGAGGGGATAGTCAGGCAAAGGGTGGGGGGCTTTTGCGTGACACTGAAAAATGCCCTGCGTCCTTTTTGTTGCCAACCTCTTGCCTACATTCTGTGCAGAATAGAAAAAAGTAGATAAATCAAAACAATGACATTTCAAATTTCTTTCATATCTTCAAATTTAGTAATATTTTTAACATTTAACTATCTTTTTTTTTCTCAATAATTAAACGGGGAATTGTGCTTGTATGTTAAGGCATCATATGTCTTTTCGTGGGAACTGAAACTTGGCGTTTTCTTTTTTTTTTTTTGTTGACACAACTTGAATTATGTAGTGGTTTTTTTGTTGTTGTTGTTGTTTTTTGTGTGAAGGAGAAGGGACGAAGCTGTCACGAAACTCTGTTTTCTGAAATGTATGTTCGATCAAGTAGAAAAAGGTTGGTCAATTGTTGGCTTCTCTGACTATTTCAGGCAACCCATTTAATGATATTGCGCCTAAGTGGGTGAAAGTTAAAATCAACTAGTAATTTTAACAAAAACTAGTTACCTTTTCATTAAAAAGCTCATGGCGAGATGAACTCTTTGTAGGCTGTTTGAACTTTATAAGTCTCTGTCGAAGCAATGTGTCTTCTTTTGGATACTATAAGATAATGCAATTTCTAGAAACTACTCTAGGTAATGAAAGGGTTAAGAAGTAAAATATCATATCAAGGACTTTTCACTCACTGTATGGGTCCCATCAACTGAAGTAAACATTACAAAATTAAAACAATTTCAGAAAAGAGCTGCAAGGTTCATTACTAGTGAATATTCACTATGGGCAAGTGTAACATCAATACAATCTTTTGCTAACAGTGTGTCAAACTAGGATTTCTAAATCATTCAGCGTGCCAACAGCCTAAAAGTCAACCTGTTCTGTTATATTTTTCTATATTTTTTTTATAGGACAATTAATTTAACTCAGTAGCAAGGCCAAGGCCAAAATCAAAGAAGATTATTTATAGAGAAAATCGTTTAAGCGTTTTATATTTAATACAATATTAACGTGTTTGTGATTATCATCCTTTTTTTATTTGCGTTTATGTTTAATAGCCTACAACAGTTTATTACTAAACTTTCACATTTATGGTAATTATTGTCTAAACATTACCATTTGTTAGTCAAAATGAGGCCCTAGCACCTACTATTTATTCTATTTTGATATCATTTTGTCGGAGATGTTCTTTGGTGTGTTTTTTATAAACGCGAAATGAACAGTGAAATGTAAACATAGTTAAGCGGAGTAGATGCGTAGTAATCATACAAACTGTGTAGTTAATGCAATGTTTGAAAATATACATAGGGCCTAAGCTTATAAATTCTTTAGTCCTAAATTTGTTATTTATTTTTCAAGTACTTTTTTTTTAATTTTCAGACTAATACTAACTAATACAATAGCTCGCCTACGTATACAATATCCAAAAATTTGCTTTAATACCTCTGTCTATGCATCAATATTTTTTTTTTTTCAAGAATTTATGTTAAACGTTGAGCTTGTTTAAGCAAAGAGTAGATTATAATAACATGGACCGCTGGCTATATTTTTAGAGCTGAAATGTTAGTTTGCGCATGTGCGACCTTATTACGTCATATTATTAAGTTATACGTATATATCTATGGTTTGACCCCGATGTGGGCGACCCCAGTAGTATAGGCCTACATGGTTATATTTATATATTTTATGAAGAATCACTGAACAATATATTATTAAATACAACAGCCGGAGTGAGCGACACTAATACGAAAAGAAAAACTTTTTTTTTAACCCGGATATTAACCCTTTCAGTCCCGGGCGCGTATATAGCGGAACTGAAGGCAGCATAGATAGAAGTAGGTCGGTACGGGAAGGGTTAAGAAATATAAATGTCAAATCCCTTCTGATTTTTAAAAAAATACAATGAAACAATCCCTTTTTATACGGCTACATTTATAGATTATAGACTCAGTGAATCGCCCGGACATGGGGCTGTCCTTACAAGACGTTTTATGTTTACTTAACCAATTTTCAAACCCGCGTTATTGCCTAATAATTAGCATATAATATGGCGTCACAAAAAGACTACACACAAAATCCCGCCCGCTCCCCCCCCCCTTCCGCCCACCATTCCCATGATAAAAATATAAAATAATTAACTACCTTTTGTTAAAAAACAACATTTTATCGAGAATTAAAAAAAAACAACTAGAATCTTTCATGAATTCGACTGTTCCGATCTACTTCTATTTAGTTCTGAATAACCCAGCAGCTCATCACGTCGTATCGACGGGGAAAAAACGTGGTTTCTACGACCCCCCCTCCCCCAACGACACGACGGGGTGTATCCGTTGGGAAATAAACGTGTTTTTGTTTTTAAAAAAAATAATATTTCTTTAACTAGATATTTTTTGTGCATTCCGTCGGACCAAACTGATTGATAGGGCCGGTTAAGC
Source organism: Anisus vortex (assembly GCA_949126835.1). Taxonomy (NCBI): domain Eukaryota; kingdom Metazoa; phylum Mollusca; class Gastropoda; family Planorbidae; genus Anisus; species Anisus vortex. The sequence goes on from OX421495.1 coordinate 6,278,022, forward strand.
AGCGTTCACTAGGTGATTGTGTGGCCAGCAATATACACAACCGCCTTTACTTTACCCCAACTAAGGTCAGGTACCCACTGCCGCACGCCCCACCGTGTCACCCTATTAATTGTCCATACCGAATGTTATATCTCCCCCCCCCCCCAAAAAAAAAAAAAAATGTACCATTCCACAACCAAATTTTGCGAAATTAGACACGTGTCACCACATGTCATATATGGACAACCCCCAAGTAAAATTCTAAAGAATCGTTAATTTTTCCTAGAAAAACAAAACATGTATATTAGGCTATACATATTTCTCTAACAAAGAAACTTTCCACAAAACGTTGCTAGGATAGCAGCAAGGTGCCATGGCCACACCCTCCCAAACTCTCCTTTCCCCAAAACAAAACAAAACCACTAGAGGAAAACGTTAAAAAAAAATTTCAAATTTTATTTTTTGTTTTAATTTAAATTCTATGGTAAGTGAAACAGTGAATGTAATAAGTAATAAACAAGAAAAAAAAAATCCCGCCCCTCCCCCAAAAACGACAACAACAAAAACTAACATACAACAACGGAACAATTTATTAGAATGTTATAATCTATATCTGACTGTTATGTTCGTATGTTAAAATCAGACATTAAACAGTAGATGTGTAGAGATCATTGTACATATTATAGTCGTAGACATTCAATGAAATACAAGATATATTCATGGGTTTATCCCCCCCCCTTTTCTGGGTATTAAGCACTGATTGAAAAACAAACAACTGGAGTTCACTTTGTTTAAACAAAATTAATGATAAAAACAAACATTTTCAAACCAACAAAAACAAGAAGACAATAGATTCATTCGACTATACACTCTTTATTGTGATGGTTTAATGTCAGGAACGTCATCCGAAAGGCTTTTTAATTCTCTGACGTAATGAGAAACGGGTTGGGGGGGGGGGTGTTTACACAAGAACACCAATATATATATATATATATATATGACTGGCTCAAGTTGGCGATATTGTTTTCGCTAAACACCCTCCATAGTTGTATGCCTCTCCAACCAAAACTTCTCTAAAGGTATTCAAGCACACTAAAATGAAAACCAGTGTGTTGGTAAGTAAATCCCCGAAGCCCAAGATGGATGATGCAACAAGAAGTATAATAATATATGCTAAAATTCGATTTGAAAACATAAATGAAAAAAAAAAAAAAAAAACCACCATGGGCAATGCCATCAAAACTGTACAGTAACAATTCTATCATTCGCACATTAATTGTCGATAGTAAAATAAATAAATTAAACAAAATTGCTTTAATCCTGGAAGACTCGTTCTCGTTCAAAAAAATTTTAAATGAAAAAAAAAACACACACAAAATACACAAAAACAAACATAAGCCTTATCTTTTTCTTCTTAAAACTATTTTGTTTAAATTTTTGAATTATCAATACGATAGATTAATGCACACAAAAAAATAATAAATAAATAATCAAACATCATAGCAATTTGACATCAACATAAAAAAATAAATTACAGCATTAAATTGTTAAGATTTTTACAGTCTATCTGATCTATAGATAAATAAAAATAGTATGGAAATGTAATACAGGAAATGTTTTGTAAAGTCTTCACCGCCCACTAGTGCACTGAGCTATATATTAAAAAGCTCCCCGATCATTAGTGCAATGAGCTATATATTTGAGAGCTCACAACGGATTAGTGCATTGAGCTATATATTTAAGAGCTTACGACGGATTAGTGCACTGAGCTATTTATTATAGAGCTCACTACGGATTAGTGCGCTGTAAAACCATCTCATGGAATGTTTATTTTATTTTTTATTTCAGGGAAGTTAAAAAATTCGAATTCAAAGTTTAACATATTATGTTTTGGATAAACTTTAAAATACTCCGTCTGACCGGAAGTTAGAAATCGTCGAGGCAATGTAATTGTCCAGGCGGCCATAATTGCTAGTATTAATGAAAACAAAGACAGCAATTAGGCCTACAATTTGGGGCACAACAAGTGCCGGTGCAACCATGGGAGACGCCTAGTAAAAGTCTTTTATTTAAAGTTTTTTTTACATTTTGATATACATAATATGTTATCGGCATATAAGCATATAGGCCTATATATATAATTTATATATACATATATATATACATATAATATAGGCCCATATATAGCTTAATATATTCATATATGTACACATACGGACACATTCAGTGGTGTATCTATTGTTAAACTGGCTACATATAAGAGACACAAAAGTTAGGGGCTGGTATAACTTTACAGAGTTAAACATTATCTCCCGGGCCACGCAACCATTGAATATGGCATGGGCCGCAATTAGGTGAAATGAAATAGCTTAAACACACACACACACACACACACACACACACACATAGCCAGCCGTCAAGCGTGGTAAAACCCAACATGATCTTTTAGCCCTTAAATCAGATTTTTTTTAGACTAACGTTTTCAAACAAAGTCTCGAAATATGTGCAACCATGTAATTCTAATTATCTGTAGTTTCTATGGAATCAGAAATATGTTCAACCGTGTAATTCTAATTATCTGTAGTTTCTATGGAATCAGAAATATGTTCAACCATGTAATTCTAATTATCTGTAGTTTCCATGGAATCAGAAATCAATTTTTTTTCCCATCTAGATTTACGATATTTGGCGCGAGTAAAGAACACTTGTGGTGCTGACATACTTTGTGTTGCGACTTATCCCCCTTGTCAGAACTCTTTAGACTACATTTAAAGCACACACACACACACACACACACTTATCTTTCATTCTTCTTTGCACGCGTTGACAAAAAAAAAGTAGATATTTTTTTTATTGCAGGCACGGAATCAATGTTTACTCCCCTTGGCCGCAACTACGTCATTGGTCCATTATCACTGGCGGAAGAGGCCGAAAGTTGATCTCCCAAGTGGACTTCTGAAAACTGTGTTTATTTTTTTAAAAATCTCTGTCACGTGCGTCTATTTTTAAGTCATCCGCTGAAATGCGCAGAGATGCGGCGTGCTCAGTGGTCGTGATGAGTTTGTTGAGCTGGCGCGAGCAGACGATCTCAAGCTAGGATTCGGACGCCGGGTAGCTGTGGTTACCGTTGGTCTCAATGACCTGCTTTGACCTGAGGCTCAACGGCACGACTTTAGAGGAGAACTTGGTAGTCTTTGGCAAGACAGAGGCGTCTTTCTCCTAGGGGTCATAATACAAGAAGTTAATACAACACGTTTCCAAAGAAAGAAGTAAAATTGAAGTATAATTTTTTTTTAATATTATCTTTCGCCTAGTTAGTAAAGTTTGTGATTAGAAGCGGTTGTTGTTGTTGTCATTGTTATTTGGTTTTGTTGTTGTAATTGTTGTAGGTTAGTTGTGGACAGAGCCGAAGCCAGAAATATTTTCCAGGGGGGGGGGGGGGGGGCTGAACTTTCGAGTGACAAACATATACCAAATTTTTAGCGAATTTAGTATATATTTTTAACAAATCTGTTGAAAAAGACTTTTTTTTATTGCAGGGAGGGGGGGGGGGCTTAGCCCCACTCACCCCCCTCCCCCGCCCTGTGGCTTTGCCACTGGTTATGGATGAAGTTTTACACAATGATTGTTTTGAGACATTGTGGGTATTCGTTGTTGATGTGTAACTGTAATACATTTTAAGACAAAATAGATAAGAAGGTGAATCAAGGGTAATGTTCTTCTGACAGACCAGGGAGACACACTGAGATAGAGCAGATAGACATCTCTAGATAGGCTGACCAGACAGACATTGAGACTGACCAGACAGACATTGAGACTGACCAGACAGACATTGAGACTTACCTGACAGACATTGAGACTGACCAGACAGACATTGAGACTGACCAGACAGACATTGAGACTGACCAGACAGACATTAAGACTGACCAGACAGACATTAAGACTGACCAGACAGACATTGAGACTGACCAGACAGACATTGAGACTGACCAGACAGACATTAAGACTGACCAGACAGACATTGAGACTGACCAGACAGACATTGAAACTGACCAGGCAGACATTGAGACTGACCAGACAGACATTGAGACTGACCAGACAGACATTGAGACTGACCAGACAGACATTGAGACTGACCAGACAGACATTGAGACTGACCAGACAGACATTGAGACTGACCAGACAGACATTGAGACTGACCAGACAGACATTGAAACTGACCAGGCAGACATTGAGACGGACCAGACAGACATTGAGACTGACCAGACAGACATTGAGACTGACCAGACAGACATTGAGACTGACCAGGCAGACATTGAGACTGACCAAACAGACATTGAGACTGACCAGACAGCCATTGAGACTGACCAGACAGACATTGAGACTGACCAGACAGACAATGAGACTGACCAGACAGACATTGAGACTGACCAGACAGACATTGAGACTGACCAGACAGACATTGAGACTGACCAGACAGACATTGAGACTGACCAAACAGACATTGAGACTGACCAGACAGACATTGAGACAGACCAGACAGACATAAGGAACTGTCCAAAAGTGTTTTTTTTCGTCTTCTATAAAATAAGGAAGAGAATTCTTCACCTGATAGCCGGAAATTAAATAGAAATCTTCAGGATTGCATTGTACTGAGGCACAGGCGGTGTTCAACGTGAAGCTTTCGCTCATCTTTGACGTCGTGGGCGGCAGAGGCTGCTTCAGGCGCCCGGTGATGGTCACCACTTGGTTGGCGTACACTGTACTGTCATCGATGCTGCCCCTGTACAGTGCCCAGAACTGAGGCGGGGGGGGGGGAATAAAATAATGTATTGAGGAGGAAATCTACTGCGTCTTAGAAATTAATTGATGTCTTTTTATGTGTCAGTGTTAGGTCAACTCAAACCAGTTCCGGTTTTGACATTGAATAATGGTGAAAATATGTATTAACAATTTTCTATTGTTAATGTGAATTTCGATTTTTTGGAATACAGTGAGACTATTATGTTTAAAGAAAAACAAAAAGTTAATAAACGTCTTTAATAAGGCAGAAAACATTTTGAGAAAGTTTGTGTGTTTTTATGGCTATCTATGACAATGTTACATATAACTGCAGCCATTACTTTGATTTATTTAATAGGTTTAATAGTTTAAATAAACAAAGAGCATTAGAATAAGTTGCAGTCACTGATCTATATATATTTGCATGTATTGCTCGTCACGTGACTTTCAGAGACATTTAAAATAAACTATTGGTACGTCCAGCCTACCAATTATATGAAGAGTCTTTTAAAATATATGTTTTAAAAAATGGGACCCTATGTAAATACTGAATTGATAATACATATTGAAGTCACACAACTTGAGATCCGATCACCAACAAGTATAGTGTTATTATTGACATAAGTATGGCAAAATATTGTTTCGATTAAAAATATATAAAAAAGTGTTGTTTTTTTTCCATAGGCCTATAAGGAAGTTACGCTTAAACAAGCCATAGTTGGCGTTTTCCATATTGCAGGTTAAATGTATCCTTACCAGCTTGATTTCGAGTTGTATAGATTCATTTCTAATACTTAAAGGCACATATATAGACTGGTTGCTTAACAAAATTAAATCCATTGTAACATACAAATGTTTCACTTTTATTCTAGTCCACAATAACTAAAAGGTCTTTATTATGTACAAGAACATGACACTAGTAAATAGTAACTTTTGTTTTAAAAATAGAAAATAATTATTATTGCGTACCTTGGGAAAAAATATGAGCCCCATGGTGATGGTGACAAAGACCTGCTGCTGGGCCATCAGAAGTACGTATACAACATCGGGGCCCCCTGACAGACCAACGAATTGTCTAGATTAGAACAAGAAAAGTGAAAGAGCAAAAAGAAATAGAATTGAATAGAAAGTTCTGTGGAACAACAACATCTTAAAAATATATAGATCAAAACACGTGCATCGCATCTAAAAATAACCTACACAGCATTATAGCTCAACATGTGACAAGTGTACTGCCTCTTGAGACGGCATAGTTTGGTTTTGTAGGAATGAAAGCCAAACAAAAGCCAATATTTGCCAAAACAAAGGACATTTTATTCACACAAATATAAATAAATAAATCATAATACACGCAAACAATTTTTACGTTTTTTTTTTAAAGGCTTGCTTACTTGCTTAATTTCCTTGGTTCCTTTTGGAACATAGATCTAAGGCCTCCGCAACAGCTCTTTTAAAAGGAGTTTATTTTTATAAGAAAAGAAAAAAGCTGAACTTTAATGTAGCTTTAAGCCCTCGGAAACAAGCCTGGTCGATAAACAGTAGGAAACGAATGGAAGATGAACGAGGTGCCTGATGTTTGCTGGCTAATCAAAAAGCTACTATATAAAGAGCTCGCTAAGTCCAATTTTACCCCCCCCCCCCAATATAATGACCCCCCTGATCCAGGCCAGTCTAGACTAAAAGACTCTCAGCCAATGGTATTGACCGTCGACGCGATGAGTCATTATCTTGGTATTGTCATCTTTGGGGAAAGTCACTTTTAATTACTTCTAATACCCGGTACCTTTTTTTTCTTCTTCTCGACAACCAAGAAACCGAATATAGAAAATAAAAAAAATAAATGACCCGCAACACAAAATTGAAAAAAAAAACATAGATCTACACACAAAAAAAGAAACCAAAAAACACACAAATAAACACCAAGAGAGTTGGGAATGAAAAGCCTGACGCGGTGTAAATGAACCCAAAATAGCTTTGGTATTAGGGCCTAGCTATTTTATCAGCACCGCCCAGAGAGGCAGAAATAATGTAAGTAAAAGTACCCGTCGGACCAAGTTGATCATAAGGCCGGTGAAGAAGCGTTCACCATTTTCTGTGGACACGGCATACTGGGTGATTGTGTGGCCAGCACAATGCACAGCCGCCGACTTTACTTTAAGCCCAACTAAGGTTAGGTACCCATCAGAGCTGGGTAGATTCAGGGACGCCATCCAGACCCTGGAGCAAATCCTAGCATTCCCTGGGATTCGAAACAAGGACCTTCTACGCCAGCTGAACGCGCTGCCTCTCGTTCACCAACTCTTTGTCGGCTAGACAGCAATATGCATTCAGATCGAGTTCAAAAGCAAGGCATTCTAAAGTACAAACAAAATGTATGAATGAATAGTGAGCCGCATACATTGTGAACACTACTTGACTACTTCATATATTATACGTGTTGACAAAACTGTCCATGTCCATATGATCTCATTAGTTAAGGGTAAATGAGCCAGTTAACTTTCATTACATAAACTAACATTGATATTATTACTACTTATTATAAGAAGGTTTGGGCAATCATGTAGAACATAATATTGATCGATAATGAAAGCCAAACAGCATTTATTATCGTGAGAAACGAGGCCCCTTTCTTCCGGGGGGAATATGACTGATATATATTTATTGATCAATAGCGGCATACATCATCCTATTTTTATTTTATTTTACTAATTGAAATCATTTCATTAATATATTCTATATATAGTCGACTTAATTATATGAGCAAGAATTATTTTAATCGAATGAAATATTAAATATGTTTCTTTTTTTTAAAACAAAAAGGCCTTGGAGAAACCATGTACTCCATAAGGTATTATTACGCTAAACCATTACCGGTACTATTTTTTCGAACACTTCCTGTTTCTTTTGACCTATGGTGTTTGGTTGTCTCCCCCTCTCGGAAGTCGAACACTCAACATTGTTTGGGCAATGAGCCATCTTTCTATCCTACATCATTGGGTCTGGTTATATTTTATTGCTATTATAAAATATTTATTGGTCCAATGGATACAGTATAAGATCAATAGATACAGAGTTCGTCTAGTGCAGGGTCGGCAACCTACAAAACGCATGCCAGACTTGGCACTCACGGCGATTTTCAATGGCACGCGGAAGACCTCAAAAAAGGCCATTCAAGTCCCTCTTCTACAAAGCAATGAGGGCTAAAGAAGGATGACTTTTAGGCTGATGGCACGCTGAATGAATAAGCCATCTCACTTGGCCCGCTGTTATCAAAAGGTTGCCGATCCCTGATCTAATGAACACGAGATCAATAAATACAGAGTTCATCTAGTAGAACTTTTAAATTGAACATTCCATTGGTTCTTAAACATATTTTTATTAGACAGAACTAACGAGACTCGGAAGCATTGGCCCAATGGTGAAAGAAATAATCAAAAAGGCCTAAACACAGAATCGGTTTAACGGAATTGGGCGAATGAAAAATAACATTAGAAGGGGCCAACGCAATCAGAAATAAAGATACAAACAAAGGCCTTTTACCTACACTTCTTTTTGAAACACACTTAAAAAACACACGAATATTCACTCACATCCAATAACAGGGTTCTTTAATCTAAAATTGTTTTAAAATGTCCCCAAACTTTTTACAAATTTTAGAAAAAAAGCCACAAATTAAGTTATACCGATATGTGTGAAATCAAGCTATATCTGATAGTATATTTAAATAATACTAATTTAAAAAAAAATGTGTGGATGTTTTAAAGTAAGCAAAACATTATCGGAGTTAACGATTTCTTCACTTTAAAAATATTTAAATACAATTTTTCTTGTTACTTTGTCTGTTTTAGCGAAATTCACAAACTTTCCTCCCCGTATGAAACTGTATGATACTAACTGTATGATACTAACTGTATGATACTAACTGTCTGATACTATCTGTATGATACTAACTGTATGATACTAACTGTATGATACTAACTGTATGATACTAACTGTATGATACTAACTCTATGATACTAACTGTATGATACTAACTGTATGATATTAACTGTATGATACAAACTGTTTGATACTAACTGTATGATATTAACTGTATGATACTAACTGTATGATACTAACTGTATGATACTAACTGTATGATACTAACTGTATGATACTAACTGTATGATACTAACTGTATGGTACTAACTGTATGATACTAATTGTATAATACTAACTGTTTGATACTAACTATATGATAGTAACTATAGGCTATGATACTAACTTTATGATACTAACTTTATGATACTAACTGTATGATACAAACACTGAGATAGGAAGAGGCAAGAGCTAATGGGATACTTACGTCAGCATCAGAATGAAGCTACCCAAGATAATGGCGTTGTAGGTGGCCCACGTAATGAACTTGCTTTCATTGAAGTGGGCCGGGGCTTTTCTCACTGTGAAACACAGGTAGACGCCCACAAGCAGTAGCAAGGCCTCCGCTGCAAAAACCAAACGGATATTTTAAAATTTAAAACCACAACATCAACAACAATACACGTGACAACTGAGCTATTCATAAACTTTGTGACGTGCAGAGATCTTGGAGAGAGGACCCCATTTGTGTAAAAAAAAAGGTTTTTAAAGTTCGTAAGTTTCATGTCTAAGATTCATGTCAATCTAAGATTTGCTGATGATATCGACCTGTTGGCCGGGAGCAACAAAGAGCTACAAGAGCTCACAGACAAGCTTGCAGATAGGGCAAAGGCATACAGAATGTAAATCAGTTCAGAAAAGAGCAAACTAATGACCAACACCACAGATGCCAGAAGTGCAAACATCATATTGAACCAACAACAACTGGAAGAAGTAAATAATTTCAAATATCTAAGAGCAATCTTATCCGCAGACGGACGCTGTGAGTCAGAAATTCGAGCAAGGATTGGGACTGCGATGGCGGCAATGGCTCGCCTAAACAGAATCTGGACCAGTAAAAGAATTGGTCACCCAACAAAGCTCAGACTTTACAGAGCCCTTGTCAGAACTATTTATTCTGTATGGATGTGAGACACGGACGCTTCTATCAGAAACTAAAAACAAGTTGCTGTCATTGGAAAAATAAATGCATGAGAAAAATACTTCGAATTTTCTAAGTAGAACACATGACTAATGCGTATGTGTTGGGCAGAATATCATCAATTGCAGGCCCTCAAGAAAACATTATGGCAACAATCAAACGGCGCAAAATGACATGGTTCGGTCAAAAACAATCCTCCAGAGCAAGGTGGAAGGTGGGCTTCAGCGGAAATGCTGGTTCGACAATGTAAAGCATTGGACAGGGCTGCAGTTGACTCAAATATTGACAACCGCTCAAGATAGGCAAAAGTGGAGAAAGTTGACTGCCGAAGTGTCCATTCGCTCCCCTTAACGACCTCGACGGTCATGGGATTGATGATGATGATGATGAAGATTCATGTCACTTCCAAAGTTCCTCATTTTGTCTTATTCATAGATTTAATTTTTTACTTGGGCGCAAAAGTAGACATAAAATAGTCATTTTCAGACCTATGTGGCCTCGAAGTTTTCATTAAATTGTAAAAACACTGCTTTATGTAGCTGATTTTTAAATTTTAAAAAGGATAAGAACTTTTATACATACATAGATCGCCATTCGTTTCATTTTGCTCATGGCGATTGCCATGCTTAAATGGTATACTTCCACCAAATTATGCTGCAGCTTACCCCCATACAAAGCATACTTCCACCACGTCATGCTGCAGGTGTAGAACTTTAGTCCAGATGACGTCTTCACTGTGTTGGCATTGGGCGGGTCCAGCGCGGTCCACACGCTCAGGTAGCCAATGAAGAGAATGACCAGTGGAATCATTCTCTGGAGCAGAGCCTTGTCCGGCAAATTTATACGCTTCGTTGCACCCCCAGACTTGAAGATGACAGAGATTCTGTTGAGCAATACACACAATTCAAGTACAATAGGAGATGTTTAAAAAATGAAATAACAAACTTTTAAGCCTTACCGCATACATCCACAACAAACAAGAACACATACAGTCTCCCACGGGCAAATAAAAATGCACCATACTTCAGATATGAAAAGGGCATGGAGCATCCATTTGATTTCTAGACAGCATGAACTGGACACATCCAAATCACTTCTGACATTGCCCCACAACCACAAGACACAATAAATCTCTTTCTTGAATATCCCAAACTAGCCAATATCAGACATGCATTATTGCCCTCCCTCTTTCCCAAATCCTCCTGAAATCTACCATAACCAATACAACTTCACAACAACACAGAAACAGATAAAATAGAAATATCAATATGTTTGTCTGGCACTGACTTCCAGGGAGCGAATAGCTCTGCAGCCGTGTAAAAGTAAAGTTCCCCTCGGACCAAACTGATCATAAGGCTGGTGAAGCAGCGTTCTGTGGCGACAGCATACGAGGGGATGTGTGGCCAGCACAATGCCCAGCCGCCTTCACTTTACCCCAACTAGTTTCAGGTACCCATCAGAGCTCGGTAGGCTCAGGCACCCTCAAGTCAAGGAAAAAAAAATTCTAGCCCAGGGTTCGAACCCAGAACCTTCGGATCGCCAGTCGAACGCGCTGACCTACCGTGGCCCCACTCTGCAGCCATGTAGATGGAAGAAACTGTTTCTACAATAAAAATGAAAATGAATGTATTAACCTCTGTTATTAAAGTATATTGCGTACAAAGTCCAATCATGTGTGGCTCACGATGCCATGATATAACAGGCCAAAGTGTACATTACACATCCTGTAAGATTTCTCGTTGACATTCAGAACTAATGTGGAAACTATTGTGAAATCATTATCAACATTTGACCGTGTTTTTTTAAAATGGTTTTTCTGTTACAAAATATTTCCTCAAGCCAGGGCGTCATTTGATATTTATACGGTGTCTAAATGTCAGTTCGGTCCTTTAGATAAATGTCAGGGTGTCCATTCGCCTTTTTATTTTGACAAAGTCAAAATTTCACAAGCGTCCACCTTCTTCAGATTGCGCCAACATTCAACAACAAATATATTTTACAAAAATGAGGAAATGGCGTCCATTTAAAGCCAAACATTGAAACATTTGGGCTTATAGCCAATGCGCGGAATCCGCGACAAGCAGTTCGAAAAGCTTACCGCCAAGTCTTCAGCAACAACGCCCCGTACATCACGACAAAGCCAAGGTGAAAAGGCCATATTTGCAAAGTGCAGGTGAAGGACGTGACCTCTCCATACATGACAAACACCTGAAGTACAAGAGAAAGAAGTAAAATATAATTTATGACATGAACCTCGATACAAATGTCTAGGACGGAATCTACTGAGACATTCAAACTCGGCGGAGAGCTCGCGTAGTTGAACTCTGTGTTCAAAGATCAGCGAATTTTTGCCTTGAAATTTCAGGTTCGGATTATGCTGTAATCTACTTTGTACATGAGCTGTATTTTATAAATTCCCGTGATCTGCAAACAGTATTGACTAAATGCATTGGTACATATTATTATGGGACACGGAGGTCTAGCTGTCGTTCCAAACGTCCTGGGTTCAAATCCAAGTTACTGCTAGTTTTTTTTTGCTTCTCGGATCTAGAGAACTCGTGAAGGACGTGACCTCTCCATACATGACAAACACCTGAAGTACAAGAGAAAGAAGTATAATATAATTTATGACATGAACCTCGATACAAATGTCTAGGACGGAATCTACTGAGACATTCAAACTCGGCGGAGAGCTCGCGTAGTTGAACTCTGTGTTCAAAGATCAGCGAATTTTTGCCTTGAAATTTCAGGTTCGGATTATGCTGTAATCTACTTTGTAAATGCGCTGTATTTGATAAATTCCCGTGATCTGCAAACAGTATTGACTAAATGCATTGGTACATATTATTATGGGACACGGAGGTCTAGCTGTCGTTCCGAACGTCCTGGGTTCAAATCCAAGTTACTGCTAGTTTTTTTTTGCTTCTCGGATCTAGAGAACTCGTTGGGTATCTGACATTAGTTTTGGGGGAAAGTTAAGAGACAGCTGGGCATTGTGCTGGTCACACTATCCCCTTTGTATGCCACGACCACAGAAAACAAGTTGACGCGGTTTCACTAGCCTTATGGCCTGGGCTGGTCTAAAATGGTAAATATTTTTCTATAACTCAAGACATTTTATCAAGAGCAAACAAACACTAAATTAATATTGTAATTTAAAAAAAAATTACATTAGGAAATTATTTTAACTTAATAAAACTATAATCAACGATATTAATATTTTTAAAGTGATGGATTATTAAACTTTTTACTGTTTCAAAAATTTACATATCGGTAGATTTAGATTTTAATGTTTGGCAAGTTCGTAAAGAATAATTATCACCATTAGGCCTACTATTGACAGTTTGGTATTTTGTACTCAACGTATTGGCAAAGTGTCAACTAGTCGAGGCTGCCTCACGAGGGTGATCTTTGGAGTAAATGGTGTGAGGGGAGAAGGTGGGGGAGGGCGCATCCACCATCATAAATTGGCGTAAGTTTTGGCGTTTGATTCACTTTTGACACGAACGAGTGAGGTTAATTTAGAGTTTAAAGTAAGTGCTGTCACTAGTACCAAGTAACTTCTTTCGGGGTGTCTTTTATTTGTCGACGTGAGAAAAAATATTATATTGATTATTTTTGTATCTGTCCATTGAATAAAGTGCAGGTGTGAGGCACGTGATGCGTGCGTGACCCAATATATTGATTAGCAAAATGTTTTACTCTTTCCTCGGTCCTAACTGTGTCTCTATAGTAATATGAAGAATAAGACAGTAACAATAATAACCCAGAAATAATAACAAATTATCATGAAATGACAGTAATAAAGTTGTAATATTTACACAAGAATGTTGGTCTTCCGAACTAATAGACCTGTCCTCAATTAACTTAAAAAAAGCAATTTATATTAACTGCTTGTGTAAAAAAAAGTGGCACTGCAGCAGACTTGCCACATGGAAATAACATTTCTGGCTGGAATCGGGAACTTTCGGAACGTTGACCTGCGTGGACGGGGATGGGGGATTTCCATCTCAGTTCTGGTGAATGAGAAAATGGAATTACCAAAAAGGGGTTAGTGCTTGTAATTGTATTTATCCTAGCCTAGATTTTATGAGTGTGTGTGTGCATTTTATGAGTGTGTGTCTATAGGTGTCTATATGTGTCTGAAAGTAATTGCGTCAATGCGAAGTCAGTACGACCAATGACTTGATGCCACGCTACACCTCTCCCGCGAGCTTCATGATTTGGAAAAGGGAATTACGGAATTGCAAAAACCTGGTCCGCTTAAAACAACAACAACAACAATAGCAACAAATGTTGTGTATCTCAGTCTCCGCCCTGAAACTATGCTGCCCACAAGCTGACACACACACACATACACAGATAGGTTACTTACGCTGCTGCACATGAGTGTGGCACCAAGGCAGGTGAGAAGCAAGAATATTGGGCTGGCTGTTTTTATTACCTGTAAAAACATAAAAACATTTTACATCCTTCTCGTCTATTTTAATCCAGGGGCGTAACTTTGAAAATAGGTTGGGTCAAGGGGGCGCACGCTAATATCCTGTCCGATACCAGCCACCGCGCGGCACGCCGATAGGCATTGGGATTCATAACTGTTACATGCTACTTAAATGCTACAAACAATTTAATAAATCACAGAGTAGATCTTATCTTATATATTACAGACGCTCCTTCTATAAAGAAGATTATTGCGTCCTACGCTCATACGTGGTCAGAGTCTAGTCTTGCATTTTTATTAATGTTTTAAATGATGTTAAGTTACTGGTTTTCCTGGTTTGAACTGGTGTACTCAGGAGTAGTGCCGACGTACTCAGGAGTAGTGCCGACGTACTCAGGAGTAGTGCCGACGTACTCAGGAGTAGTGCCGACGTACTCAGGAGTAGTGCCGACGTACTCAGGAGTAGTGCCGACGTACTTATGAGTAGTGCCGACGTACTCAGGAGTAGTGCCGACGTAGTTATGAGTAGTGCCGACGTACTTATGAGTAGTGCCGACGTACTTATAGTGCCAACGTACTTATGATAAGTGCCGACGTACTTATGAGTAGTGCCGACGTACTTATGAGTAGTGCCGACGGACTCAGGAGTAGTACCAACGTACTTATGAGTAGTGCCGACGTACTTATAAGTAGTACCGACGTACTTATGAGTAGTGCCGACGTACTCAGGAGTAGTGCCGACGTACTTATGAGTAGTGCCGACGTACTCAGGAGTAGCGCCGACGTACTGAGGATTTGTACCGACGTACTTCACAATCGGGTTCGTCGGTACTACTCCCCAAAGTTTGTGCAAATGGTGTTCGAAATGCAAGCTGCGTGGGCAGCCATAAACAGTCATGTGTGTGGGGAACGGTCGGGTGGGCAATCAAATTGTAATTTTGTGTTCATGAGCGTTTTGTTTCCAGAGTAGGTTTCTTAACTAAAACTGTCACCAATTTTGCCATAAGTGTTGCATTGCTCGCCTATAACTGATGAGATATTTTAAAATAAATTTAGTTTTTCAGAATGCAAGAGCTATTCTCAAAGGATACTTTGATAACATTTACGAAAAAATAACGTCCAATATTTTCTTAAATTATTAAAAATGTAATTAACGCCAGTAGCCAGTGAAATCTGACAAAGCAAAGAAATATGAAACAGACTATTTGTGGCTGGTTATATATTTTAATGTTTACATTTCTCCACAAAAGAATTTGCCGATTTGCAAATTATTGTAGTTCTAAAGAAAGGTTTAGTCTTCATAATGAAGATTTCATTTAATTAGAAAATTTTATAAATTTAATAATGATGTATGTTGTTTACATCATCACCATTGATGTATGTTTCCCTCCCTCCTCCACCTCCCCTACATCCACTCTTTCTCTCTCTCTCTCTCTCTCTCTCTCTCTCTCTCTCTCTCTCTCTCTCTCTCTCCATATATATAATCTAGATCAGGGGTCGGCAACCTTTTCATTATATTGTGCCAAAGTAGGATTTCTAACTCATTCAGCGTGCCATCATCCTAAATGTCAGCCTGCTCTAGCACTTAATTTTCTGTAAAAGAGACTTGATCTGTCTACATGTCGGGTCTTCCGCGTGCTATTGAAAATCCCTCTGCGTGCCAGGTTTGGCACGCGTGCCGTAGGTTGCCAAACCCTGATCTAGATCACTGTGTCTCTCTCTGTGTCTTTGTCTTTTTTCCTATGTACGTTTTAAAACATTAAAATTGATCCTTTTAACACACTATTAAAAACAACACAACAACACATTTTCACTGGTCCTTGGTTGACATCTCTGCCCCCCCCCCCCTTATCTTCCCGGACACTCACCAACTCTTTTTTATACTTGAGTATGACGACGGAGACGATGATGCAGCCGACGATGAGGACGCTGATGATGAAGACGTTGAAGGCCTGCACGGCGAAGTTGATCTGGTAGAGGCAGGGCGTGGCGTCCGCGCACGTGTCGCACCCGCGCGAGCACTTCAAGCACTGAAACTGATGACGTCAAAATGATTAGTTTGACAAAGTCACACTTTTCAGGTCATTACTCTCGACTCCCTTTTTTCAACCCCTCCCCCCAAACCCATTATTAAAAAAAAATTTCTTCCCTGTTTTTCAAATTTCGATGTTGACCTTTAACCTTTTATTCCCGCGTCTTATTTTAGAATGCTCTATTTCTTTCCTTCTTTTTTTTTTTTTTTAAATTGTTTTTCCGAACATGAAATCATTAACCCATACAAGTCCCGGCTGTAGAAATGAAAGCGTCGTTATATAGAAGCCTTTTAGAGGACGTGGAAATACAAATTGTTGCTTGGCTCTAAACATAGATGATGTCATTAGTGATTGTTTTCAATTCAATCAACACTAAGAATCATTTCTAGGCGGCACTTGTATAGGTTGGTGACATTTTCTGCATTTGCCTTTATTTATTCACAAAAAAACAATTTTTTTCCCCTCTTAATGCTGCTTGTGGTTTCTCTGTTTATATTCATCTATCTATCTATCTAATATCTATCTATCTATCTATCTATCTATCTATCTATCTATCTATCTATCTATCTATCTATCTATCTATCTATCTATCTACCTATCTACCTATCTATCTATATATCTATGTATCTATCTATCTATCTATCTATCTATCTATCTATCTATCTATCTATCTATCTATCTACCTATCTACCTATCTATCTATCTATCTATGTATCTATCTATCTATCTATCTATCTATCCAACTATCTATCTATCTATCTATCTATTTGTCTGTCTATATATCTAGCTATCTATTTGTCTGTCTCTCTCGATTTGTCTCTCTTTCTCTCTCTCTTTTATTAGCATTTGGAATGCCAAAGATAATTGAATGTTAAACATGTTATCATTATTAGAATCGGCATATTTCTCTCTGTGTGTTTGTCTTAAAAAAGATTTTAAAAATTAAAAAAAAATTGAGTTGAAAAAAACGGAAACAAATAACAAAAGCAAAGCTACAATGTATTTATAGGTCAGTGAGTCTAGATCCATTATTAAAAGTTTCCTTCGTTTTGTAAAGGTTTAATGATTATTTGTATCCAATCCATTAATTGTTGAGTATTTGCATTTTGACCTTTTGGGGAAAAAAACAACAACTTTTTTTTTTAGCTGTTTGAGATATAAGACGTACAGTAGAATATCACACCAATGGTCTAAAACACGTTTTTAAATTAAAATAATGAAGAACAAACAAACAAATTTAGTTAGCCAAGAGTTCAACGTTCCATTGCCATAACTTGCAAGCTTTCATCTAAAATAACATAAACCAAATCAAACGCCTTTTATGTAGCTTCAATGTGTTGGTTGAATGAACTTTTAAATATATTATCATTGGAAATATTGATATAATATATTTATATCTAGCACACAAACAACTTACTTGACCAGCCGACATGCTGCTATTGGATGATTTGAAAAAAGCCTCGATTTCAACTCCCCGGAAGGCTTTCAGCACAGCAGACGTGTTCGGGAAGTAGAAGCCATCTTGGCATTTGCACAAGTAGGAGCCGGCTCTGAATCCTAGATTCAAAGGCGTGCACTAATGACGAGACAAGGTTGGTACACTGTTAATATTATATCTTTTATTTATCAATCCACACTTACATTAGGGATAAGATCTCGGGTACCGCTTCTACTTTATGTTGCCATATAGACAGACAATATCCCTATCAACCTTCCTCTCAAAGGCGCATGCAAGAGGATTTGTTGGGGAGGGAGCACATTTTTAGTTTCAAATTATTGAATCTTAGCACAATGACATTTTTTTTATATTGCATAGAATGGCTATCCACGAACACAAATATAAAAATAAATTACTTATCTCAAGATATAGTAGATAGACGTTGAGTGCATTTTAGAAGATTGAAAATGTTAGTATTAGTATTTTGACAAAATTTAGCAAAATCCCCCCCCCCCTCCTCCGCGAGTCGCCCATGCTTCGGCTGTGGATTTGGAGCCCATGACGGTCACTTCTCCTCGTCAAATCTTGCACTCAACCCATAAGGCCAAGAGAATGACCCAGGCTTAGTTTATACAAAGAGGATGGACCGCTTGCTCTAGTTTTAGAGCTTTTATGTTCTTCTTCCGTGCGCATCCAATAACGCTGTCTTAAATGACTTCTACGCTCCTACTTTTGCCTAAATGATTCCGCTGTATACAACTTTCGATTTTTAAATTTTTCCATGAAAAAGTCATAGCGATTAAATAAAACGGAAGTGTACAGTACAAAAAGGGAATCGGGAATACCGAAAAGAAGTTATTCGAGTCATCAAATAGCAAAAATATTAAAGCAAGCGGTCTATCTTATTATAGTCTTTGGTTTATAGAAGTATGAAATATTTCAGAAAGATTGTTTATTTGTTAACTGTGTGTGACTAGACTATACTGACCACGGTGGTCGGCTGGCAGCTGTGTGTGCCACGGAAGATGTCCAGGGCCTTCGCGGCCTCGTTCTTGTCCAGGTCGCACTGATTGATGTCTATGTTGGTCAGCTCGATGTCAATTGTGGCGACGCCCCTGAAAATACAACAAGGCAACGTGAAATCTTACATTCAGCTCTCTTTAAAATCATAATAATTGTTTGTTAAACTCTCAGTTGTAGTCTCTCAGTGCCAATATTGACTGACAGACACAGAAAACAACAACAACACAGAAACAACAACAAATAAAGATATATTAAAAAGAACAAGAATTTGTTTTTGTTTTCAAAGATATTTTCGTACAGATAGAAATCACGAATATTATCAAGTTTTTAGAAAGAATAACTGATACTATTCTGTGTATTATTACACAGACCGTTGTGGAGTACAACTTGTGATAATTAATAACATTGTTTTTAATAAGCGAGCAAAAAATAAAAGAGTAAAATTCCATAAAAATTGTTTTGTTAATATTTCTGACTCAACTCTGTCAGAATCAGTTCACTGTGCACCGCTGGCCTAAAGACAAATGAACTCAACAAGATGGCTATAATTAAATTCACGGGAGGTAAATCCTCACACAATTACTGCCCTTTTAATTCTATATAATATTTATTATTAGTTTTTTGTTTTTTAATTACCAAAGGAACATATTGGATTTCATTTTAACGTTTCAATTCACCACAATGAAAGTTTACAAGAAAAGGTTGATAAATCATAACAAATATTTTTTAAAGTTTAAATTGGACTTTTCCCATTGATTGCTGATTTCAAGCGGAATGAAGATGGACCGCTTGCTTTGATATTATTATGTTTGCTATTTGATACTTTGAAACACGTAGTTTCGGAATTTACGATCGCACCAAGTCCTCTAGACTTCCGATTTAGTAATTCGCTTTGATTTTCTCAATGGAAAATTAAGATTAAAATCGAAAGTTGTATACAGCAGAAACCTTTAATGCAATCGTAGGAGCGTAGAAGTCATTTAAAACAGCCTTATTGGTTGCTGTGGCGTTTTGGGACAAGATTAACACCACACGAACTAAGAAAGGTTTTTAAATGTAATCCGCTCTTATAAGATACTATAATCATCTCATGTGTACGTACAAACCACTGACACGATGTGCCACTATTGAATGTCTGATTGGAGTAAGAATGTGTCTTTCCTTTCTATCTCATATATTATTTAACATTAAAGTATTTAGCTTTGCATTGAATTTTATTTACATATATGTATACGTTCTGCATGCTTATCAGTATATTACTTATTGTTATACGATTAGTCATTGATATTAGTTCCCATTCATGTCTATTATAAATGTTGTAGCACGTGTGTGTTCCTCCCCCTCCCCGCCCCACGCCTTCGGAACAAGGCCAGGGTCATACCTGACGCAACCAAGCTAATCCCCCCCCCACCCCACAGTCTCTTCGACCAGATCACAGGAAATTCACATCTCAATGACGGTTCTTCCCCTGGTCAGAGAATAGGGAACTTGGAATCTTTGATGCAGGACCCCGACGGACAAGAGAGAAAACTCTGACCAACAACACAGGGCCTTTGAAGTTTCCCTACCGCCGCGTCTTCCCCCCCCCGCACCCCTCCCCACTACCGTTTGGTACTTATTTTCACATGCCAATCAATCGAATGTTGAATTGAAGAGACATGTTGACCAATCGGATACGCTATCTACGGGTCAATCTTACCCTTGCCCCTCCCCCCTCATTACAATCACGTGGGGAGTTGCAACCTAACTTGTTGTTTAACATGTAATGTAAGTTACTTTTAGGTCAGTCTGGCTTAAGGAGTCTCGAGGGTTGGATGCCCCGAGCTCCAATAGCACCAAGCGGTGCTACAGTCTGTTGTAGAGTTCTTGTTAGGACTATCTGCTACACATAATTTAAGCCTATGATTAAATGTACACTCTTTATCACTTGTATTTGGATTGTATGAATTATGTGCTCACGTCATTAATGATTGAATACGGACTTTCACGTGAATAAAATATTCGTTGTTACAATACGCCTTGCTTATCGATTGATAGAATACCTGTTTGTGTGACGTCCAGTGACAGTGTCAATTAGTTAACAGTTTAACTCAACCTACGTATTAACGAGCCAAAACGAAACCTGGATATAAATTTGTCTTAGAATCACATAGGAATCATCAGCACTTCGGGACCACATACCACCTAGATAACCTGCCATTTTCACCCCTCCCCATCACCTGTGTACCTGCTGAGTTATCCACTAAGTCTGCACTGATAGCCTACACGCTAATTGCAGGCTCGGTGACAGAATCTTAGACCAGCACGCCACACCTGTGGGCTCGTGCCGGGATTAGTTTCGCTTGACGTACATGGATAAGTACTCACGCTCAACATTGAACTCTGTGCTATGATATTCTTCACGTGATGAAAGACTGGGGGCTTAAGGTTTCATCAGGTGAGCGAACTGTGTTATTTGACTCCACTGCAAACACTCATCTATCATCGTAGAATTATACGTCAACTCATGTTTCTGCCAATGCTATACGCTCGAAATATATCGCCTTGCCTGTTCGGATTATTTGCTGTATTACGTTTATTTGTCGGCTTCACGCCACAATAACAAAATCGCCACTCGTGTTTGGATAACTTGCTCTATTATGTTAGATGTCGGCCAGAGCGCCACCAATAACAAAGTCGTTTCCTGCTCGGATTAGCTCCTGTACAACTCTGTACACTGTATATGCTTGCCGAATGCCGATAGTCAATAGGCATATCGACATTTCTGCTTGGGATTAGCTCATGCGTAACGAAATTATTTGCCAGATCGCATAACTATGTCCGCCAAATACTGTGAACCAGTACCCGCCCTGAGAAACACTGAAAATATTCGCGCCCACCGGGCCTCAATCCAGCCTGAAATCTTCAACATTGCATATAATGTTCGCCCATTCAGCGATAATTCTTGGATACTTACAGCCAATTTCGCACTGGATTAAACTGTCATGTGCAGTACGTTTCCTGGAAGCTGACATTATTGCCTTTAGATTGGAGTATATTAACTGTTATCGGATTACCATGTGTATATATTAACTTTTGATGAACTGTGTTCCTTACACAACGCGTTGGATAATAAATGTGTTAGATTTAAAGACTGCCTACGGGCCAATTGACTGTTCTCAAGCGCTACACGGCCGATGTCATCTGCTGTCATCTGATGTGCTAGACCCACTCTGACGTCAAGACTCAAGATCCGCGGTCTAGCGTGAAAGAGAATGAATGTGTTTAGATAAAACAGTAAGTGGCACAGATGTAGTGGTCAAATGTACGTACAGGAAGATTATTGGTAGCGAATTAAATAATTGCTCTTTATCAGTTTTACAAATTATAAAATTGTAATAGAGAAAGTAAAATGATTTAATCTTACTCTTACACAGTAGCCAAAGAAATTGACGCCCCACTGCCAGTCCCCCCTCCCTCTCAGCCCCCCCCGACGCCAGGTAAAACTAAATCTGCCCTGGGCATCTGGTCAGCGAGACATGACGCGTGTAAGGGCCGTAACTCGCCCCCCCCCATACACACTTCTCTCCCAGCCGATAAACTGTATTGAACTGTTAAACAATGAGAAATGTAATGCTTGAGAAAAGAAGAGAAGCGAATAGTGCTACAATTAAAGTGTAGCTATGTCCTTGTTTTAGCTCTAGGGCCCAATAATTGCAAACAAACGACAACATTGATACAATTTCCTGGCCTATCGCGCCAGAGGTGACTTGACTACCGCCTTACTCCGCCCCCCCCCCCCACTAGAAGTCACTCGCGCGTGAGAAATCAGAATCCACGTGATCAGAAACACTAGTGTTTAGGCTTGTGTTGGGGTCAGCTGCACGCGCCCACACAACGCCCGCCGCCGCCGCCCCCCCCTGAAGAACGATCACTAGACCAGTAATGCATGTACCTACGTTAAGCAAAGGAACCCGCGCCCCACCCTCTATGACTCCGTCATAGATCCCCTCATACTTACGTTGCGATCCCAGATCCCCTCACCTGTCCGCTTTAGCGCGAGTCAGGGAGTGAACTGGTGGACCTGATAGTTCGATCAACAATTCGATCCCTATCAACCAGTTCTGGCATCCCGTCACGGAATTCCTCCAGATTCCGTAGAAACTACTGCCGAGGTCAATTAAGTGAATCCCGCATTTATAGCACATAGAAAGCATGAAATAAATAGATTTCTTAGCTAGTGCCTATCAATATATGGAAAGTAAGGGCATAAGACAGTCACAGACAAACGATAAAATGAATAAACCGTGTCAATAGCTCGCAAATAAATGGGACGAACCTAGACTAAGCATTATGCCGGAATAGATTTAAAGTACTGTAAGAAACGCTAAAGCATGCCTTTCTCCTCCGTCCATAACAGAAAAACGTAAAAATTCGCCCCGTCACCCCTTACCGCCTTGTCTCGACCTCCCCCCTCTTCCCCATAGCGATGACCACCCGCTTCGCTTCGATGGTCCAGAACTCTCATAGTGTGAATAGTAAGTGCAGTAGGCCTACCTCTAATGGGTCAAATCTTTCATTATATGAAAGCTTTAAAACATGGCGGGGCAGGTGTGGCGTTTTGGGACAAGATTAACACCACACGAACTAAGAAAGGTTTTTAAATGTAATCCGCTCTTATAAGATACTATAATCATCTCATGTGTACGTACAAACCACTGACACGATGTGCCACTATTGAATGTCTGATTGGAGTAAGAATGTGTCTTTCCTTTCTATCTCATATATTATTTAACATTAAAGTATTTAGCTTTGCATTGAATTTTATTTACATATATGTATACGTTCTGCATGCTTATCAGTATATTACTTATTGTTATACGATTAGTCATTGATATTAGTTCCCATTCATGTCTATTATAAATGTTGTAGCACGTGTGTGTTCCTCCCCCTCCCCGCCCCACGCCTTCGGAACAAGGCCAGGGTCATACCTGACGCAACCAAGCTAATCCCCCCCCCACCCCACAGTCTCTTCGACCAGATCACAGGAAATTCACATCTCAATGACGGTTCTTCCCCTGGTCAGAGAATAGGGAACTTGGAATCTTTGATGCAGGACCCCGACGGACAAGAGAGAAAACTCTGACCAACAACACAGGGCCTTTGAAGTTTCCCTACCGCCGCGTCTTCCCCCCCCCCCGCACCCCTCCCCACTACCGTTTGGTACTTATTTTCACATGCCAATCAATCGAATGTTGAATTGAAGAGACATGTTGACCAATCGGATACGCTATCTACGGGTCAATCTTACCCTTGCCCCTCCCCCCTCATTACAATCACGTGGGGAGTTGCAACCTAACTTGTTGTTTAACATGTAATGTAAGTTACTTTTAGGTCAGTCTGGCTTAAGGAGTCTCGAGGGTTGGATGCCCCGAGCTCCAATAGCACCAAGCGGTGCTACAGTCTGTTGTAGAGTTCTTGTTAGGACTATCTGCTACACATAATTTAAGCCTATGATTAAATGTACACTCTTTATCACTTGTATTTGGATTGTATGAATTATGTGCTCACGTCATTAATGATTGAATACGGACTTTCACGTGAATAAAATATTCGTTGTTACAATACGCCTTGCTTATCGATTGATAGAATACCTGTTTGTGTGACGTCCAGTGACAGTGTCAATTAGTTAACAGTTTAACTCAACCTACGTATTAACGAGCCAAAACGAAACCTGGATATAAATTTGTCTTAGAATCACATAGGAATCATCAGCACTTCGGGACCACATACCACCTAGATAACCTGCCATTTTCACCCCTCCCCATCACCTGTGTACCTGCTGAGTTATCCACTAAGTCTGCACTGATAGCCTACACGCTAATTGCAGGCTCGGTGACAGAATCTTAGACCAGCACGCCACAGTTGCGCACGGAATAAAAAAGAACATATTTATAAACTCTCAAAATAGAGCAAGCGGTCCATCTTATTATAGTCTTTGTTTAAACAAACTAGGCTATCCTTCAGCAACCCTTCAAACCCACTGGCTACAGCAGTCCGGTCCTTTTTGGATACCCCCCCCGCACACACACACACTTTCCCATCACCCCCGCCCTACTGCAGATTACCAGAATTCCGTGTTGTAGAGTCTGTCCATTTGTGACGTTTCATTTTTGTGATAACGTGGCGTCAGAAAACAAAACAAATCAATGCTATTTTCAATGTCAAGGACGTTATCAATGCACTCCAATGACGTCATCGCCGCGCATTAGCGGCAACGAACACTCGAGGTACTCTGTGGTTCATGGGCGTCCACTGGAAGAGGGAGTTGGGAGGGGGGAGATAACAAAGTGGGGGACCCCGCCACCCACCCTTTGGAAAAAGTATTTTCCATAGACATGCCATCTTTCCTTCATCTTTTGAAAAATTTGATCGCCCATGTTAGGGCTACAAGTGAATAGAAAATAACCTCCCCCTCTTCAACCCCACAAAAAAAAAAAAAAAAGAAGAAAAAACAAGAAGAAGAAAGACAGATACACTTGCAACACGGGACAGTTTTGTCCATGTACTGAAGCAACATTACACTGTCCGGTCTGAGAGGGCGCTAACGTGATTTAGGAAGTAAAGGTTTGTTTCTTTTCATTGTTGATTTAATTTTTTAAAATGTTTTGGACGTGTTCAATAGATAGGATGATGCTGGTGGGGGGTGGGGAGGGAGAGAATGTGGTACCTACCAGCTTTGATTCAATAAAGGCACCCAGTGTGATTGTCGAATTCCCAACGTGTATAAACGAGGTAGAGAATGTGGTACCTA
Source organism: Anisus vortex (assembly GCA_949126835.1). Taxonomy (NCBI): domain Eukaryota; kingdom Metazoa; phylum Mollusca; class Gastropoda; family Planorbidae; genus Anisus; species Anisus vortex. The sequence continues at coordinate 6,303,570 of OX421495.1, forward strand.
CCAGCTTTGATTCAATAATTGCACCCAGTGTGATTGTCGAATTCCCAACGTGTATCAACGAGGGAGAGAATGTGGTACCTACCAGCTTTGATTCAATAAAGGCACCCAGTGTGATTGTCGAATTCCCAACGTGTATCAACGAGGGAGAGAATGTGGTACCTACCAGCTTTGATTCAATAAAGGCACCCAGTGTGATTGTCGAATTCCCAACGTGTATCAACGAGGGAGAGAATGTGGTACCTACCAGCTTTGATTCAATAATTGCACCCAGTGTGATTGTCGAATTCCCAACGTGTATCAACGAGGGAGAGAATGTGGTACCTACCAGCTTTGATTCAATAAAGGGACCCAGTGTGATTGTCAAATTCCCAACGTGTATCAACGAGGGAGAGAATGTGGTACCTACCAGCTTTGATTCAATAAAGGCACACTGTGTGATTGTCAAATTCCCAACGTGTATCAACGAGGGAGAGAATGTCGTACCTACCAGCGTTGATTCAATAAAGGCACTCTGTGTGATTGTCAAATTCCCAACGTGTATCAACGAGGGAGAGAATGTCGTACCTGACAGCTTTGAATCAATAAAGGCACTCTGTGTGATTATCAAATTCCCAACGTGTATCAACGAGGGAGAGAGGCGGACTATAAACTCTTTCATCAACACTACTATTGGGTGTAGAAACTGCAGGGAAGCAGAAAAGACGGTTGAGCTTCACGTGCTATTTGACTGCCCCGCCCTGCAGGAGTTTAGTGTGGCAGGGAAAGGCCAACCACTGTGCGGAACCTATAGGGCAGTGATGGCGAACCTTTTCGAGGCCGCGTGCCCAAAGTGCAATACAAGACCAAGTTATTTCTATCAAGGTGCCAACACAGAAATTAAAACAAAATACTGAGGTTTTACTTTAGAAAAAAAACAAGCTCATACAGTTGTCTAAACTAATTAACATCTTTTGTCCAAAAAGAATAACAAATGGACAGATCTTTGAATAATGCAAACATCCTTTTATATTAAACATGAACTGTAGTAAATGAAAGAAAATTAATAATATATTATTACCATTACACAATTACAGTTAAATGGTATACATTTGGCATGCTTTTGCATAGTCAATATGATTTTTGCTGTTGTGTGCATGCTGATAATTTGTCAAGCCTTGGCTCATACTCCGTAACTTTAAGAGCGACACATGTAGCACTCAGTTCATCTGTCAATCTGTTTCTGGTATCAGATTTGATAAAATTTAAAGTAAAAAACAGGTGCTCACAAGCGTAAGATGATCTAAACAATGTAAGAAGTGCAATCCCAAGTGCTTTCACCGACTTTCTAGACAAATTTGACAGTCAACAGCCACAAGAACTGGTTTATTATTGTTGTTATTTTTTCACTTACTTGAAGTTGACTGTTCCATTTTTCAGCGACAGGATAGGAGAAGAGTACGTACTCATCCATATGTTGCCACCCCCGCAGTCAAAGTATGGTTTCGTCCAGTAGCCGTCTGTGTAGGCAGCCAATGGTTGCCAGATATCTATGGTGCTGTCCTTTCCGGTTGTTACGCTTCATAGGAAGATATAAATAGAATCAATGTTGTAAAATGACCCAGTTATAGATAAATTAATTACATATAAATAGCTACATTGCGCACTATCTAAATCTAACCTTCTTACGACCATTAATAATGCATTGGATCAAAGACTATAAGATGGACCGCCTGCTCTATTTTTAGAGCTCATATGTTCTTTTTTTCAGTGCGCATCCAATAAGGCTGTCTTAAATTACTTCTACGCTCCTACGCTTCTACAACTTTCGATTTTAATTTTAATTTTTCATTGAGAAAATTATAGCGATTAAATAAAACGGAAGTGTACAATACAAAAGGGATTCGCGAATTCCGAAAAGAATTCATTCGAGTCATCAAATAGCAGAAATATTAAAGCAAGCGGTCCATCTCATTATAGTCTTTGATTGGATCATCAAATCTAGGACTAGATAAGACCTAACATTGCTTAATAGGCTCACTACTTACGACTACGCCGACTTAGTCCAATAGACATAATGATAATCACATTTATCTACAGTAATTTAATTTGTTAAAATGTAAAATACTTTACATTTCATTTGCTTCAAATTATTGATTTCACTATACAATATAATAATACTTTTCCCGAGAGTGATATTTTAAATATCATAAATGTCATAATGTCAGAAAAAAATGCATTGTTAACCTTTGTCCGACACATATTGTTATAACAATGTGTTGTATTTCATTTTATAAACACCAAGATTTACGTTCCCTTACATAGGTCACGTGATGTAGAGTCCTTGTCACGTTTCTTGCAAAAGTTCTGCAGCACTCTTTTGATTACTCTATTGTAAAAGTTTTGATGCAATATCACATCTCAGATCTGTCTGTGTACTTGTTATCAAACTATTTATCTTATCTTATCTTGTACATTACAATCGCTCCTTCTATCTTATCTTATATATTACAGACGCTCATTCCATAAAGAAGATTATTGCGTCCTACGCTTATCCGTTGTTTGAGACTAGCCCTGCATTTCTATTAGTGTTTAAAATGATATTAAGTTACTGGTTTTTCTGGTTTTTTCAGTTTACCCATTTCATGGCCGGATGCCACCGGGAAAGAGAGAGTACATATATGCATTTGTTCTCGCATAAGGGATGAGGAAAGTTATTTTTGTCCTTATGTTTATCTGAGCATTGTAACAGATTAATTGTGTTGTATTTCTAGGTTAGAATTTAATACCTTGTTTATTATTACTACTTTACTCTTTGCCCTTCTGTCCTCTAGTGTGGGGGTCGGCAACCTAAGGCACGTGTTCGAAACTTGGCACGCAGAGCCATGCCATCAATGGCATGATTGAGACCTCCAAGGGGTGTTTTTTACTAATAAAAACAACATTTTTCGTTTCTGAAGAAGGAAAACTGACTGTCGAAATCGATGTTTCTGAATGACGTAGTGACACCTTTCAATGAGTTTAACTTCCATTTACAAGGATCATTGGAATAGATTTGCATTGAAACTGGACATAACTTGAAATCAATTACAAAACATTTAACTGCATGTACATCCATATATTAAGATAGATAGTTGGGGGTTTTCAGAAGTATATCGAAGCACTCAACCTCAAATACTTTTTAATTGATGGACTCATTTCTTTTCTTCTTCATACCACATCAAGCCCAACTGGTTTGATGTTACAACAATCTTTTTAGATGTAGATGTATTTTAAGTGGCAGAGTATTGACGATTTTAAAATGTATAAAGTTGAATTTTAAACTTTAAAAAAATGGGCATCAAAATGTGCCCATTTGAGGGAAAAATCTGGAAGGAAGCTGCTTAGGAAAGTCATCTGCTATTCTCAACTGCTAGGCATTCGCTCTTTTACTTTCAGCTTTTGGTTCAACTTAAACTTGTGAACAGATTTTATAGCACATGAAAGCTATTTGATGCATACAAAGAGGTCACTTATACTTGACCGCTCATTAATTGATACAGACTAATTACATATTATGCTCATTCTCTTTAATTAACCATAAATATAAGTAATTGTGAAACAAATTTATTTGTATTATTAATTTAAAAAATATAGGAGACTTATTTAATAGCACTAGATCTATATTACGTAATTTCTGTAATTATTAATGTTTAAAATATAAACTCCTTAAATGGAAAAACAATTAATTAATGAAGGAAATGTTTATTTACAACTGTTTAACGTAAATTAGTTTAATTCTCTAATAATTAAATCTTGTAATGAATACCATAATGTTGGATTTAAATAAAATAATAATAATTAATCAGTATTATTTATTATATTACAAAACATAGTTTGGCATTCCTACTGAATCAAATGTGGACTCGTTTTTTTTAATTAAAAGGAGATAATAAGCCCGTTTTATTTGAGCTAATGTTTCTAATATGTTTCTTTTTCTTTTCTTTAAAAAAAAAACGGCTTACAATTTTTAATTTTTAAATGACCAAATTGTAAAAAGTATTTGAAAATTATATAAATATTATACGACTAAATAATTTATATGTATATTTTTAAACATTACGTTAACTACTCAGTTTGTATGATTACAACGTATCAAATCCGCTTAACGATGTTAACTAATTGATGCTACGGGTTGGAATAAAAAACACACTAAAAGACAACTCAGTTAAACTGAGATCAAAAATATAATAAATATTAGAAGTTGTTACAGCCTCATCTTGACTAACAAATGATAATGTTTAGACAATAATTACCATAAATGTGAAAGTTTAGTCATAAACTGTTGTATTTGATATAAATACAAATAAAAAGGATGATAGGCCTAATCACAAATACGTTAATTTTGTATTAAATATAAAAACACTTTAACGATTTTCTCTATAATAAACTCCTTTGCTTTTGGCCTTGGTCTTGCTACGGAGTTAAATTAATCGTCCTACAAAAATAAAAAAAAATAAAAGTATAACTGAACAGGTTGACTTTTAGGCTGTTAGCATGCCGAATGATCTAGAAATCCTAGTTTGGCACACTGTTAGCAAAAGATTGTATTGGTGTTACTCTTGCCCATAGTGAATATTTACTAGCAATGAACCTTGCATCTCTTTTCTGAAATCGTTTAAATTTTTTAATGTTTACTTTAGTTGATGGGATCCATACAGTGAGAGAAAAGTCCTTAATATGATGTTATTTTACTTCTTAACCCTTTCAATCCCTAGAGTAGTTTCTAGAAATTGCATTATCTTATAGTATCCAAAAGAAGACACATTGCTTCTACAGAGACTTATAAAATTCTAACAGACGTTACAGACTACAAAGTGTTCACCTCGCCGTGAGCTTTTCAATGAAAAGGTAACTAGTTTTTGTTCAAATTAACGTTTGATTTGAACTTTCCCAACTTAGACGCAAGATAATTGAATGGGTTGCCTGAAATAGTCAGAGAAACCAACAATTGACCAACCTTTTCATTCCTCCCATCAAATTGCTGATAGCATGGAATGCAATAATCTTCAATTTTAATGAGACGTTGGTAAATCAAAAGATACGACAAGAAATCCCGTCATTTGAATGGGGAGATCATTTACTTTATAATAATATTTTCTATTTGATCGAACATACATTTCAGAAAGCGGAGTTGCGTCCCCTCCCCTTCACAAACAAATCTACTTAATTCAAGTTGTGTCAAAAAAAGAAAATAAGACGCCAAGTTTCAGATCCCATGAAAAGACACACGATGTCTTAACATACAAGCAGTATTCCCCGTTTAATTATTGAAAAAAAAAAGAAAGTTAAATGTTAAAAATACGACTAAATTTGAAGATATGAAAGAAATGTGAATTTCATTATGTTTTGATTATCTACTTTTTTTTCTATTCTGCACATAATTTAGACAAGATGTCAACAACATAAGGAACGCAGAGTAATTTTCAATCGCACGCAAAAGCCTCAACACCTCCACCTACCCCATCAAAAGGCAATTCAAGTCTTTTCTTCAAGAAATTTAATGCTATGACTGGATAAACTTTAGCCTATTGGCACGCTGAATGAATAAGAAATCCTACTTTGGCAAACTATTATCCAAATGATAGCCGGTTCCCAAAATATAGACCATGTCCAAACTCCCTTTTATTTACAATTCTATCACTGAACTCACTGAAGGTCTGCGATATATTATTTGTACATTAGAATATTCACAGCTGACAAGAGTAACACCAATAGTCAAATCACTAAACCTAGAAACACTAGAGGACAGAAGAGCAAAGAGTAAAGTAGTATTAATACATAAGGCATTAAACTCTAATTTAGAAATACAACCCAATAACAGCCTGAAGCAATGCTCAGATAAATGTAAAGACACATTTCTTATTTCTTATGCGAGAACAAATGCGTATGAATACTCTTTCTATCAGAGTGGCGTCCGGGCAAGGAATGGGTTGCCTGAACAAACCAGGAAAACCAGTATTAACATCATTTAAAACATTAATAAAGATGCAAGACTAGACTCGGACCACGGATGAGCATAGGAAGCAATAATCTTCTTTATAGAAGGAGCGTCTGTAATATAAAAGATAAGATTGGTTGGGCGTTGTTTTCATTGTAGAGAAACACAACATGTAAACAGTAGATTATGTAACAAGGCCAAACTCGTATACATTATCATGATTATGTCTCCAAAAAAACTTGATGGGAGTTCGAGATTACAGAACTTGACCACAAAAAAGTCAACGGTGGTAACTCAGTTTATTTTTGCTCCTGCTTTAGAGGTTTGCTCCCCTTGGTTATTGACGTATATGGCGGCCTTATTGATTGTCTGACTGATAAGCAAGCCCCCCCCCCCCCCCTCCCATGATCTATAAAAAGAATGGAGAGAGCCTCCTTAATAGTGATGCAAGCGGTAGCTACTATTCTAAACACTTTATACAGCTTCAATTATCCATATAAGCGAGTAATACGAATAGGACCCCCGTCGGACCGAATCGATCCATTTGGCCGGTGGAGCAGCGTTCATCAGTTTCTGTGGCCAGGGCATACTAGAGGAATGTGTGGTCAGGTACCTATAAGAGCTGGTTAGACCCAGGGACACCCTCAGTCCCGACAACAAATCCTAGCCTTCACCAGGATTCGAACAAAGGACCCTCAGTACGCCAGCAGAACGCGCTGCCGCTTGGACACCTTTCCCCATGAGTTATAGGAATAAACCAGCTATAAATAGAACAAACCTGTACGATAACATGGAAGTCTAAGTCACTTGAAATGTATTTACAGGTCAGTGCTAAGGAGATATAATTTTATAGGTAAGTGAAAGCATAAAAACAATGGCGGGCGCTTTTGGAATGAAAAATATTGTTTCCGTACCGACAGGAAAAAAAAACACCGGTACAAAATCATAGCGCACACCAGGATTCGAACTCATGATCTTCGGTACACCATCCGAACGCGTTGCTGCTCATCCTCAGTGCTCATCAGCCCTTAACCATAACCCTAACCAATATATAATTATAGAAGCTACACGGAAACAAAACTATTATAGGATGCTATAGCCTTACTTGGTCGAATGGACCGTAGGGCAATTGAAACGTTTGAAACGTATTAAACTAGAACGGTTCTCACTTTGTGCTTCGAATGACGTCCTTGGATATGGACACGTTCGTCCTGTCCTTGACCTTGGCGCCCAGGTACCATTCCGTGGTGTTGGTCTGGTAGTCGTAGCTGACGGCGATGTCGAAGGCCGTGACCGTGGCGCTGGTTCTGTTGTTGTAGGCGTAGGGGCAGTACTTGGGCTTGTCGGGGACGACCCCTGGCTCCACGGCGATGGCGGAGCCGTAGATGAGTGTGTCGCCGTGGACATTGTTGCGTACCTGTAGAAGTTGTTAGAATATACAACATTGTTGGGAACATGTAGGAGTTGTTTAGAAGTTGTTAGAATATACAATATATATGTTGGGAGTTGTTTAAATACACAACATTTTTGCGAACCTGTAGGAGTTGATAGAATATACAATATTGTTGGGAACCTGTGGGAGTTGTTAGAATATACATCAAATTTGGGCATCTGTATGAGTTGCTAGTATACATAAAAATTGTTAGATGGAACTAACAACAAAAGAAATAAACATGTAAACTATTAGGATTTAAAACGTAAATATGTAACAGATTAAAGAAACACTTTTAAAATGTTTCTAGTATTTAAGAAGAATAGTATATACTGTGTCGGCCACTTATGGGCTTCTGATGTATGTGTTTTTAATAGTTTTTTTTAGCCATTGTACACTGGGGAATTGTGTAGCTAGCACAATGCCAAAAAGTTGAGCAAGTTAAAAACAAAACGAGTAGAAATATAGTAACTAGACCGACGTAAAACAAATCGATGGATTGGTAAGAAATATCTAGTTCTAAAAAAAAGTAGATTTATAGCAAAAAATAAATATAGGAAGGAAAACTAGCTAACATTATAATTTATATACAGAGAGTCAAAGAGAGGAAGGCAGAGTAAGATAAATAGAGAGAGAGAGAGAGAGAGAGAGAGAGAGAAATATAGAATGCACTGATTAAAAAACAAAAGACACATGCTGTAGGTAAAAAAAAAATAGAAATTAAAAAAATTATATTTAGATACATAATTGATAAACACACCAATGAACAAGTAAGGTAGATATTTAGATAAATAGGTCGGTAGGTAGGTAGATAGATAGACAGACCGACCGACAGACAGACAAACAGACAGATAGATAGATAGATAGATCGATAGACAGATAGATAGATAGATGCTATATTGTACATTTAATTGACATGCATTACAAAATATATATAAAAAATATGCCGTCTTTAAAATCACCATTTCTTTTTTTTTTCTTTTTTTTAAATTGTCTTTGAAGTGTTTTTTAATATGCAACAATGTAAAGACAATTGTCTTTGAAGTGCCATTTAATATTCCAATAATGTAAAGACACTTTTATGACTTCTACAAAACAACAAACTCATAAAGTAAAAAAAAAAAAGTCCTTTTCTTTCTCTTTAATCTAATAAATCAACACTTTGATGATGTACAATTCGATTATTTCCCTTGAATGTCAACACAAAGCTATTGAAAGCAAATTTTAGATGGACGTTTTTTTTTAATGGCACAAGATAATTGTTGTTTTTTAAAACCTGCATGATGTCAGAAGGCAGTCTACACAAAGGCCTATTTTTTATATAATCTAAAAACATTTTTTTTAGCTCTGCCTATTTTAACAATTTTAACAATTATTCTTTAAAAACATAATTATTAAATGGAAAGCATCTTACCATTGAAGCAGATTTCGATGGACAATAATTGCAATATTTTAAATTCTCTTTTGGTTTTTGGTGTCAGGTTGTGGGGGTTGACTAAGAGGTTCCAAGACCAGTAATATTTGAACTAACAAGTGCAAGAGATCTATTTATCCGTAAGGAAGATGGCGCTGAGTTCAGCCCCTTTTGAAAACTTGGTGGTTTATGAGTTCCCATTCTCTTTTGAATAAATTGCACGACTATTGTGCAAACAGCGCTGCAATTATTATGCTACACGTGATAGCATGGAGAGAGGCGATATTCCCACGACAATCATTATTACTTTTAAAAGAGGAAATACAATACAATCTATTGACGAGGGAGTGAGCGAGACCAACAGACCGCCTTTCTACACTCATGTCAGGATGAAAGCTTGCAATGATGATCCGCCGCGTGTTGAAGCATTGCAGTGCTGAAGAATCTGGAGGTTCGAATCCAAGTAAATAAAAACGCCCGGATGGGGCACCTGTGGCAATGTTAAAGGCGACTAGGCACTGTGCTGGCCACACAATCCCCTTGTGTGTCGTGGACAAGTAAACTAGATCATGCTGCTACACTAGACATATAAAACCAACTTGCAAGGAAAAGAATACTTACATTTTCCAAAATTCTTTTTTATGCAAAGTTATATCATAACAGCCGTGAGACTAATTTCCCGCATCTCCCACCCCTCCTCCCACCCTCAGGATTCAAAGATGAACTGATTCACGACTCACAACGAATGAGCTGACTCACGACTCACAAAGAATGAACATATTCTTGACTCACAAAGAATGTACAGATTCATGACTCACAAAGAATGAACTGATTCATGGCTGAGAAAGAATGAACTGATTCACGAGTCACAAAGAATGAACTGATCCATGGCTCACAAAGAATGAACTGATTCATGACTCACGAAGAATGAACTGATTCACGACTAACAAAGAATGAACTGATTCACGAATCACAAAGAATAAACTGATTCACGACTCACAAATAATGAACTGATTCACGAATCACAAAGAATGAACTGATTCTTGACTCACAAAGAATGAACTGATCCATGGCTCACAAAGAATGAACTGATTCTTGACTCACGAAGAATGAACTGATTCACGACTCACAAAGAATGAACTGATTCACGACTCACAAAGAATGAACTAATTCACGACTAACAAAGAATGAACTGATTCTTGACTCACAAAAAATGAACTGATTCATGACTCACAAAGAATGAACTGATTCACGACTCACAAAGAATGAACTGATCCATGGCTCACAAAGAATGAACTGATTCTTGACTCACGAAGAATGAACTGATTCACGACTCACAAAGAATGAACTGATTCACGACTCGCAAAGAATGAACTAATTCACGACTAACAAAGAATGAACTGATTCTTGACTCACGAAGAATGAACTGATTCACGACTCACAAAGAATGAACTGATTCACGACTCACGAAGAAAAAACTGTTTCACGACTCACAAAGAATGAACTGATTCATGACACACAAAGAATGAACCGATTCACGACTCACAAAGAATGAGCTGATTCACGACTCACAAAGAATGAACTTATTCTTGACTCACAAAGAATGAACTGATTCACGACTCACAAAGAATGAACTGATCCATGGCTCACAAAGAATGAACTGATTCACGACTAACAAAGAATGAACTGATTCTTGACTCACGAAGAATGAACTGATTCACGACACACAAAGAATGAACTGTTTCACGACTCACAAAGAATGAATTGATTCATGACTCACAAAGATTGAACTGATTCACGGCTCAAAAAGAATGAACTGATCCATGGCTCACAAAGAATGAACTGTTTCACGACTCACAAAGAATGTACAGATTCTTGACTCACAAAGAATGAACTGATGCACGACTCACAAAGAATTAACTGATCCATGGCTCACAAAGAATGAACTGATTCACGACTTACAAAGACTGAACTGATTCTTGACTCACGAAGAATGAACTGATTCACGACTCACAAAGAATTAACTGATTCACGATTTACAAAGAATGAACTGTTTCACGACTCACAAAGAATAAATTGATTCATGACTCACAAAGAATGAACTGATTCACGACTCACAAAGAATGAACTGATTTACGACTCACAAAGAATGAACTGATCCATGGCTCTCAAAGAATGAACTGATTCACGACTAACAAAGAATGAACTGATTCTTGACTCACAAAGAATGAACTGATTCACGAATCACAAAAAATGAACTGACTCATGACTCACAAAGAATGAACTGATTCATGACTCACAGAGAATGAACTGATTCACGACTCACAAAGAATGAACTGATTCATGACTCACTGTGGCGTAGTAGGTCTCGTCGTCAAACCTGGATAGGTCACCGTCCAGCGCCAGGATCTTGCTCAGGAAGTTGGCGGTCCGCACCGCGGGCTCCGTGTACTGTATCCATGGCGTGTGGTCAAAGGTCAAGGTCAGGATCTCCCCGGTGCCCCCAGTGCATTGGTTGGTCTCCACCTGTTTGACATACTCCAGGGCCTGCTGCACGGCTTGGATCTGTTCTGGAATCAAGTCAAAGAAAAACAATACAACATTATAGTTATCATAAGTGTAGCCACAGAAGGCAATGATTCATGTTATCTTTAACATCCAAAAAAAAAAAAAAAAGGTCAAGGGCTTCACGTAGAAATAAAAAAGTGTTGGGGGGGGGGTGGAGACACACCAAGACCCCCTTCGAGACATGCCACCCCCTTCGCTATGTCGATAGAGCATGCCGCATAACACAGGGCAGGGGTCGGCAACCTAAGGCACGCATGCCAAACTTGGTACGCAGAGCGATTTTTGAATGAATTGCGAGAGACCTCCAAGAGGTGTTTTTTATTGATGAAAAAGACCTCATAATTTTCCGGTTTTGAATTAAAAAAACTGATTGTTGAAGCGGATGTTTTTGAATGACAGAGCGATACATTTCAGTTCAGTTCAGTTGAACGCATTACTAAAGACGGGAAAGCACATAGAAGCACTCAAAGCGGAGTTTTCTAAACAAATGCAAGACTTTCAAATTCATGGGCTCATTTTTTCATACCTCATCAAGCGTAACTGGCTTGATCTTACTAGATCTACAACATTCTTAGATGTACGGTAGATGTTTTTATTTTTTTTAGTGGAGGGATATTGGCGATTTTAAAACGCAGCCAGCTGAATTTTTAAAAATTAAAAAAAATGGGCATTCAAATGCGCTAATTAGCGGGGACATCTGGATGGAAGTTGCTTAGGAAAATCATCTGCTATTCTCAACTGCTAGGCATTCGCTCTACTTTCAGCTTTTGGTTCAACTTACACTTGCGAACATTATTTATTGCACATGAAAGCTGTGTTAAGCATTCAAAGAGATCACTAACACTTCAATACTCAGAAATGACTTAATATGTATCTGCCATTATAAATTAGCGAAGAGAATTCAAGATAAGGCGCTCATTAATTGATACAGACTAATTATATTTAAAAGAGTTTTTATGCTCATCTTCTATAATTAAACATAAATATATCCTAAGTAATTCTATAACAAATTTTGTTTCTATTACTTTAAGTTTGGCGCGCGTGCCTTAGGTTGCCGACCCCTGCCCTGTGTTATGCGGCATGCCCTATCGACTTTTGAAATAGCTTTATATTATGCAATTGTTGTAATTATTAATGTTTAAAAGATAAACTTCTTAAGGTTAAATGGACAAACAATTAATGCAGGAAATGTTTATTTACAACTGATTAACGTAAATTAACTTTATACATCGAATAATTAAATATTGTAATGAATACCATAAAGCTGGATTTATATAAAAAAATTATTATTACTCAGTAATATATGTTATAGAGCGTTCGCAATGGGCGTGGCTTAGGTTTTTTAGTGACGTATTTGTGTAAATAGAAGCCACTTGATGTACAAAAATGGTAAAGTACTTCTTTATCATGCCAAAATCACATCTGAATATTGGCTATCCTACGCACAAATCATTAGATAAATCGTCGTAGATCATCTTACTAGTACAAGAGAAAGACTGACATGGTATTTTTTCAACGAATTTCAACATTTTAAGCTCCATTCATCATCTTAATATCTGACCGGTAAGTGTTGCATTTGAATGGATTTATTGAAGTGAATTATTGGAGTCATTCGTTATTTTCATTGTAGGCCTAATCGTTCAATAGTAATATAACATTTTTAATGTAAGAATCTTCTTGTGTCTATTAATCTAATATAGAATTAATAAAATCCATATTAATACATTAATCATCATTTTAAACACAAAATATATTTAAAAAAACACTCGAGCCTATATGAAACTATATTAATACAGCGGCCATTGTACACCATTACACAAAGTAAACAAAAAACACGTGATTTTTGTCACGTGATTGCAAACGCCATATATTACAAAACATAAATTTGTTGTGCATCACCATTAGGGATGTTAAACAAAAACCGAAATACCGGTTTTTGAAACCGAAAACCGCTTTTGATTTTCAAAACCAGATTTTCGGTTTTTAACTGGTTTTATAAAACTGAAAACCGGTTTTGAAAAAAAATACCGTATTAACATCCGTAATTATCATTGAATCAAAAATTTGAAACCTAATTAAAGGGAGATAATTAGCCCGTTTTATTTGCGGTTGTATTTCTAATATTAAATATTATGTTTGTTATTTTTCCTTTCTAAAAAAATAAACAATCTGCAACTTATAACTTTATAATGACCAAACTGTAAAAAATATTATATGACTCAAAAATTATATGCATATTTTTTAAACATTACATTAGCTACCCAGTTTGGAAGATTACAAAGTATCAATTCTGTCAAATGATACTTGCTCTGGATTACTATTTGTGACTCATTAATAAAAAACTCACTTAAACTGAGGACAAAATATCATAATATTATAATTTTAGCAGTTGCCAGATCTTATTTTGACAATCAAATGATAATGTTAACCAAATAGGTACCTTACATGTGAAAATAGAGTAATAAAATTATGAATTTGGTATAAATGCAAAAAAAAAAGGATGATAATCACAAACACGTTATTTTTTAAATTAAATATAAAACGCTTTAACTATTTTCTCTCTATATTTCCTTTGCGTTTGGCCTTTGTCTTGCTACGAAGTTGAATTAATTGTCGTATAGAGAAAAAATAAGTATTATAGATCAGGTTGACTTTTACGCTGTTGGCCCGCTGAATGATTTAGAAATCCTAGTTTGGCTCACCGTTGCCAACCCATGACATAGTGTACGATCTCCGCAGTCAAATTCACTACACTTTTTACCCGCCTTTGGGATTCCCATCAAATCATTAACGTGGTGGCATTGCTCGTATGTCCGCACTGTCGCCCGGTAGCACAAACACCAGACTTATAGGCTTGGTCATCCAGGGCACCGGACTTGGCGAGACGGGCTTTTGTGCAACATTTCTCCCCCCCCCCCCACCGAGTCTCTGGGGCTCTCGCATTTGCAATGTAATCTTGGATGCGCAACATGTGCTTCGATCCCACCCGTTAGCCCACCGGCGTACTCTCAACGGGAGCGTATCGGTGGTGTTCACACTTCGCCAGCTTTGAGGCCCATGGGTACAGAAGTGAGCCACAGGAGGCAGAACCCTCCCCACTATTTGTTCTTAATAAAATTAAAAAAACAACAACAGAGGATTTAAATTTTTTTTTTCAAAGTTAAAAACTCTAAATACAGTTTTACAGAGTAATCAAATGCTACAATAAAGCTTATGTTGCCATTATTTTATTTTTTCACCTTAACCTTAATGGTCTTGGGGGGGGGGGGGAGCTATTGGGGACTGCATCTCCATTAGTCCTTTCAGTGGGCTTGGTAGACTTAGCGGCGCCCATCTCCTCTCCAAGTCGGCGGTGCGTTTTGTTTTTTTATTACTGATTGTCTGCACCGTGGGTAGAACCCATGATGTCGAGCTTGTGAGACGAGTTCATTGTCGACTTTTCTTATGTTATATTAATTTTTGTGTGTTTATTATAATATTGATTTATGGCCATTGTATGTAATTCTTTATTGTCAAAACTCTGGATTTCCTTAGAAATCTTTTTTGAACATGCTGAGTCTTTGTTTTGATTAGCTGTCTTCTGTGTTTTTTTTTTTTTAATTTCTTTCAAACTTAATTCTTGAAAAAACAAAGTTTGTGTAGATACTCAACTTTTTTTTTTGTTGCAGAAAATTAGATTTTTTTTTCTTTTTTTACTATTTGATGTATTTAATTTTTTTATATTATGATTCAGATATTGCTAATCAACCTTGCAATGTTGGATTATAATAGATGGAAATTGTGGAATTAGGAACATGTATAGAATTAAGAAAGAATATGAATAATTTCTTATTCGATTTGAATATTATAGATAAGTTAATGTGCGTCACTAGAGTCAGTGGACCATAAAGATAAACGAAATCTAGATTGTTGGTAGATTGCAGTTTGAAAGTGGAAGGAAAGAATCCAATTGGCTAATTTGTTTTATTTACGTTTGTCTTATACTGGTTCATTCACTAAGGCTTTGAGGTATTATTACAAAATCGTGGTCCAGTTATATTACAAGATGCCTGCTGGGCCTACGGTTAGCCCACGGGGCTGTCAACACAACGACCCCGGGGTTCTGGCACTGCTTCCGTCAAATCCCTACCGCCCTGCAGGAGGTTTGGGCAAAGGAATAATAATACTTCTGTATAGAAGAAAAGTTTGTAGCTTATAAGAATAAGATCTTCTTTTCCCGGTCAAAAGTTTGTACCTTCAAAGAATAAGATCTTCTTTTCCCGGTCAAAAGTTTGTAGCTTATAAGAATAAGATCTTCTTTTCCCAGTCAAAAGTTTGTAGCTTATAAGAAAAAGATCTTCTTTAACGTGTCAAAAGTTTTTAGCTTATAAGAATAAGATCTTCTTTTCCCGGTCAAAAGTTGGAAGCTTATAAGAATAAGAGCTTCCTTTCCATGTCTAAAGTTTGTGAAAACGTACAACCATGGATCCCCTTCCACTGTATACTGTATGCCCATGGCGTTCCCTCTTATGTATACTCAGGCCGCCCTGGTCGATATTTGCCCTTCCTTATCAATAACCCCCCTCTCTCTATTTCTCTCTTCTCAATCATTCACTCCTTCACTCCTTCACTTTAAAGGCGATTCTGTCCTTCCTTTCTGCAGGTCAACCAGCGTCATGGCCTGGGCTTTGAGAACGGTCAAGACTGACCAAGCTGATTGATTGCGACTTTCAAATGTATTCCAGACTTGAAACACTGGTGGTCATTTCTTCACTTACCTGACTGTTACGCGTTTTCATTCTCGATTAGATTACATTTAGACTTATATCAGTGGCAAACACGATTTGACTCAACTCCTTCATATAATATTACATTCACATAAACAATATATATATATATAAATTATTCCGACCATCAATCTTCATAACTTCTTTATAGAGATATGCACCTAATTATACGATCCATAGATACGTTAATTTTATGTCATAATGAAAAACTCCTCCTTGAACACATCTTATAACATATTATGTCTACATATACTTTAGACTTTAAAAAATGCTTAGACTACATCCCACTGAAGTGTCCTTGCAACAACTGACCAAATCACTTCCTCTTACTCCCTTTGTTGACGTCCTTAACATCACTCGGTACTACTCTTTCAAATTCACGTGTGTTTCATGCCGTACACACTTCTCTCTTTCTCACATTCATTTTGGTCCACTGAACGTCATACATATATTTAACTATTTAACTAGGGATGTTAAACGAAAACCGGAATACTGGATTCCGGTTTTGAAAGCGAAAACCGGTTTTGATTATCAAAACCGGATTTCGGTTTGTTGGTTGGAAGTTAGAAGGAAATCATTACTTCAAGTAGAAGACCCCCTTTTTTGTAGTTCTAATAGAAATATTTTAAATAAATATTGTTGGATTCGCACAAAATAATTCCTGAAACGCCTTGCTAACACTATTTAGTGAGATATTGTTTCTTGTGTTTCCAAATACCAACTATGGCTTGCGATAAAAACAACATCAAACCAATTGTTAAAGACCAAGTGAAGAGCTTTTTATCAAAATTGAGTTAACATTTGATTTTGATAGTAAATAGTGTATTCAGTATCTGAATGTTAAAAAAAAACATTTATACAAAATATCAAAGATACATTTTAAGTAATTAGTTCAATATTTGCACTTAAATGTGTATGTTTTTCGGATGATTACTCCAAATCTCGTAGCCATTTGAGATGTTTTTATTTCCGGCAATATAGGAAAGTGACGTAACATAAAGGATTCCGACTAGGAAAAATGAATATTGTCACGTGTTTTGAATCTATTGCCACATGTTTTGAATCTTTTCCCGGTTCTTATTTTTAACAAAATGGTTAAATATAGATTTATAGCGTCTATTTTTATTTATTTATTTCCCTTGTGATACGTCACTGCCGTATGAGGCTATTCCAAATCTCGTTCCTTTGAGAAAAACCTCTTCACTTGGTCTTTAAGTTAGTCTTTAGATGTGCGCTGCTCTTTGATGTACGCAATGGAAAGAAGCAAACTAGCCCTTCCCTGTGACCCTGAACAATTCGGCTAGACACCGCGTCGGTGCTTTATTGTTAACGGCACTATTGAATACACATTCTTTTGATTTGTTCTACGCGAAACCTTTCAATACATTATTTTACAAGTTGCAATATATGCCTCTTCAAATGCTTCTTAATATTATGGTGAACGATAAACGGTAATTTGATTATCACTATTGAAAAATAGTTTTAAATCAATGAGCCCAGATTTTTGTTTATTTCTAAAGAATTTTATGGTAAATTGTAGGCCTACACAATCATATTGTATTCACACACAGGCCCCACGAGAGGGGGGTACAGCCGGTACGCCGTACCGGGGCCCATAAGAGTTTAGGGGGCCCATGAATATTAAAATTTAAAATTAAATTGGCAATTACGCAAGTATCTTTTAATTGTTGCAATAAAGTTAAGACCTCCTACAATCTCACGTGGCGTTGGGGGCCCTGAATTTTGAATGTGTACTTGAACATGTTGTTAAATATGCAAAGAAGCCTCTAGTTGTAAACTAAGACCTATTTATTTTCGATAGCATTTAAGATCTCTTTTTTATTTTGTTTTCTCCAGAGACACAAATAAAGACCTATGAGCCCTACAGGCTTACAGTTCTTCCTGTTTGCTTAGTAGCCTAGGCTAGGAGTCGACAACCTATTGCACGCGTGCCACACATGGCACGCAGAGCGATTTTAGATGGCACGCGAGAGACCTCCAAAAGGTGCTTCTTGTTGATTTATTTCAATAATTGAATGAGGAGGCACTAACTGTTGAAGCCGATGTTTCTGAATGGCAAGCGACACATTTCAGTGAGTTACAAGGACGTGGCCAAACAGCATTTTAACTGTTCGACCACTGGAATGGATTTGCATTGAAACTAGACAAATCTTGCACGTTCATTCAATTTCAAAACACTTAACTACTTGTAATTCCCTAATTTATGCAATATATTAAAATAGATAGAGCGGAGTTTTATAAATAAAGACAAGACTTTCAAATTTATAGATATAGACTCTTGTTTTCATACCATGAGCCTGACTGGATTTATCCATATACAACCATATTAGATGTGGATCTTTTTTCTTAAGTGGAGGGATAGTGACCATTTAAAATGCAGCAAGTTGAATTTTAAACAAACAAATGCTAGATTTGTATAAAAAAAATAATAATTTAAAAGTAATATTAGTTTTTATTTTAAAATAAGGGAGATAATTAACCCGTTTAGTATTTTTATTTGCTCTAATATGTCCAATATGTTTCATATTTTTCTTTAATAAAAACATTAATGGCTCTTACAATTTAAAATTTTAAAATTTATCAAATTATGTAAGCTAGTTGAAAAGTATATAAATATTATATGACTAAAGAATTTATAATAAAATGTGTACATTTTTAAACATTACATTAACTACCAAGTTTGTATGATTACAATGTCTCTACACCGCTCAAAGATAATGTGGAAAAAATAGTAACTTGTATTATAATAATGTAAGAGAATATCTCAGTAAAACTGAGATCGAAATAAAATTAATGTATAGCAGGTGCCAGATCCATATCTCGAAACACGATAACTAAATGATAATTTTAGGCGATAATTAACTATCAAAATGTGAAAGTTTAGTAATAAAATTCTGTATTTGGTGTATATGAAAATAAACAAGAAAACCGTAAAAACGAAGTTTTTATCATACTCCCTTTATTTGCAAACTAAGTTTACCATCATGTAATTAAATAATTGATTGACTACTGCAAATGAAACGTACAGAAAAAATATCTGTGTCGCAAATCTCAAAAATATCTCCTTACTCCGTATGAATTGTTCTAAAAATAACCTTAGCGCATAATTTTTTTTTTCTAGCTTTGCGCCGAAAAAAGTATAAAAAGTTACACAGGCATTTTTAACGCGAAATCAAAATATTTCTTATACTTTTCTTTTAAGAAATGAATATTGTCATAAGTGTAGTATTATTAAGTTGTTTTAACTGAAAATTTGATAGGATGTATTGTTAGGCGCCCCAAATCTGCTGTCCAAATTTCAGCTCGATCGGACCACGGGAAGTGGTCGGAAAATCGAAGCCAATTTTTGCACCACGCACGATTGACGGACGATTGCAGACATTGCAACTTAAAATAAAGGGAGTAATTAAAAAGGATGATAACCAGGAACTCGTTTTTTTTAAAGTTAAATATTAAACGCTCTAAAGATTTTCTCTATACACCTCGTTTTGGGCCTCTATCTTGCTAAGGCGCTAATTAAATATTATTATTTAAAAATTTTAAAAATATAATAGAGCAGGTTGACTTTCGGGATGTTGGTACGCTGAATGATCTAAAAATCCTAGTTTGGCACACTATTAGCAAAAAGTTGCCGACTCTGGCCTAAATACTCTATGTCGCTGCATATCGGCACTAGTATGGCAGTCAAACTAGTTAGTCAATTCTTTTACACTTTAATGATTTCCTGTGCGGTAGCCAAGAGGGGAGATTGAACTTTGAAGGTATCATCATTTTAGACAAATGTATTGATAATTTAAAACACTTTTTTTTTGGGTCATTTAACAAAATGTATTTTGGGAAGAGTTTGTAAAAAAAAAAACTATGTGTCAACTGTATTGCCACAGCAGATCTAACCTTACATTAGACTACACAGCATACATTACTGGTGAATATTTATAACTGACAAGAAAAACACCAATAGTTAAATCACTAAACCTAGAAACACTAGAGTCACTATAGAACATAAATTATCAATCAACAGTGAGAGTCACTTTTCCCATTTTACACATCTTTGTAATATTATTTGCAAGATCAATGGGTCTACTGAAGTGCAGGAACAATTACTATAATATAAACTAAGAACTATGTACTTGATTAAAGTATTTTCGTAACAGACCTGTAAGGCTTTGATTGAAATGATTACACTCTAATGGTAAATGTTAACACTTATGACAGTTTCACAAAATGGTCCGCAGGCCTTGTAAAAAGATTCCTGAATTTTCAAACGTATGTAATACAAATAAATCATCTAGATAATCTTTTTTCCGTCAGCCATTAGGCTGTGGAACACCCTGGACCAGGCCCCCATCACTGCCCCCCTACAGTTCCGGCTTTCAAATCGTCACTTAAGTGCTGGTCTAAAAACCTAAAGTGACACTCTTTTATCTGTATATATTGTTGTTTGTTATGTGTTATATTGTTATGTGTATTTAAATTGTGGACTTTTTTCCTCGGTTCTAACAGTATTATGAAGAAGAAGAAGAAGAAGATATGACTAGTGTTTAAAAAAAAGTGTGTGGGGAAGGGAGGGGGGCCCAGAAAAGATCTCGTACCGGCATCTTTTTTTTCTCCCGAGGGCCCTGTTCACACAAATCGACCCCTTGAATGCCCTGCAAACACTAATTAAGTTTGAAGTATTTTTCAAACATACCTACAAAACTACGCACATTTGACATTTCCGGCATGTGACTTGTGACAATGTGCGAAAAGGGGGGGGGGGAAAGGGGAGATAACCGAAATCCGGTTTTAAATCGGTTTTGTAGAACCGAAAACCGGTTTTGGAAAAAAAACGGTTTTAACATCCTTATATTTAACCTGTAGCACGGACCAAACGGATTTTTAGCCAGCATCAGGATGGTCACAATAGCCACAATATTAGAAAAATCTAATACATTCCACATTATTCAACCAAACTTGTGTAAGATAAAAATGTATTGATCAAGATAAATAAGTAATTAGCTTCATTAAACTTAAGGAAAACTCACAAAACTCGTATAAGTTACATCTCTGGGGACATGAGTAGAGCAGGCTTTTAGTAGTACCGTACTAATAGTCTCGACTATTTACGATGGTTAAATTGAGATCACTCGTAGATCTCTGATATACAGGGGGGAATAATTTAGTTCCAATAGTTTTTGCCGCTCGTGCTTCAGGGACAGGAGAAGACTACTGCGGCATGATGGGAAATAACTAGCAATCAATCTTTTTTCTGTCAGAAAGTTTGTTTTTTTACTTTAATTTTCAGTGTAGACATCTCACATTAAAACTGATCGTTTATAGTATAGTTTATAGTTTAGTCTATAGTTTAGAGTTTAGTTTAGAGTTTAGTTTAGAGTTTAGTTTAGAGTTTAGTTTAGAGTTTAGTGTTGAGTTTAGTTTAGAGTTTAGTTTAGAGTTTAGTGTTGAGTTTAGTTTATAGTTAAATTAAGAGTTTAGTTTAGATTTTAGTTTAGAGTTTGGTTTAGAGTTTAGTTTAGAGTTTAGTTTAGAGTTTAGAGTTTAGTTTAGAGTTTGGTTTAGAGTTTGGTTTAGAGTTTAGTTTAGAGTTTAGTTTAGAGTTTAGAGTTTAGTTTAGAGTTTGGTTTAGAGTTTAGTTTAGAGTTTAGTTTAGAGTTTAGAGTTTGGTTTAGAGTTTGGTTTAGAGTTTGGTTTAGAGTTTAGTTTAGAGTTTAGTTTAGAGTTTAGTTTAGAGTTTAGTTTAGAGTTTAGTGTTGAGTTTAGTTTATAGTTAAATTAAGAGTTTAGTTTAGAGTTTAGTTTAGAGTTTAGTTTAGAGTTTGGTTTAGAGTTTAGTTTAGAGTTTAGTTTAGAGTTTAGAGTTTAGTTTAGAGTTTGGTTTAGAGTTTGGTTTAGAGTTTAGTTTAGAGTTTAGTTTAGAGTTTAGAGTTTAGTTTAGAGTTTGGTTTAGAGTTTAGTTTAGAGTTTAGTTTAGAGTTTAGAGTTTGGTTTAGAGTTTGGTTTAGAGTTTGGTTTAGAGTTTAGTTTAGAGTTTAGTTTAGAGTTTAGTTTAGAGTTTAGTTTAGAGTTTAGTTTAGAGTTTAGTGTTTAGTTTGGAGTTTAGTTTAGAGTTTAGTTTAATTTGAGTAGACTAGGATCTCAAAAGATTGAATAGTTTTCCTAATGTCTTGGTTCAATTTCTGTGGCAGCAGATAACAAGAAATTTATTTCAAACTCTCGACCATTTATGTCGTTTTCTTAACCCAAAAAAATACAACAAAAAAAAAAAAGTTTAAGACCAGATGATAAGATCTGTTTTTCTAGTTCACTAGAACATTTGTAATCACGTGACAAAAAGCACGTGCTGTTTGTTTACTGTGTCTAGTGGTGACAAATGGCAGTCTTAAAAAGTTTTTTTTTTTTTAGATATCATCATTTCAACAATATGACGATGAAAATTAACATTCAAAGCTACATTTAAACGATTAAAAATCAATGGAATATGTACCGTAAGAAGTGCAGAATATTTTATTAAAGATGTCGATTGTCGAAAGTTAGCCTATCTTAGCTTACTATCTAAAAGTAAAGCATAGGCTGTACAATGTTTTACAAGAGCTACTGAAAAACAATAAAAGCCTCAAATATTGTTTGACTACTTAGGACTAATATCACAGTTAAATATCAATATTTATGCAAACAAATTCCCTATATTTTGCGTGTAAAATAGACTAGTTATATAACAATGTTATTCAACATCATCACCATCATGGCTGCTATTTAGGCCCTACTTAGTTGCGTCATCTAGAAACATTAGTTAGACCTATACTAGAATATACAGCATCTGTATGGGACCCATCAACTAAAGATAACATTAAAAAATTGGAACAAAATCCAAAAAAGAGCTGCAAGGTTCATAACCAGTGAATATTCCCAATTAACAAGAGTAACACCATTAATCAAATCACTAAACCTAGAAACACTAGAGGACAGAAGGGCAAAGAGTAAAGTAGTAATAATACATAAAGCATTAAACTCTAATTTAGAAATACAACCCAATAACAACCTGTTGCAAAGCTCAGATAAACATAAAGACAAAAACACTTTGCCTGAACAAACCAGGAAAACCAGTAACTTAACATCATTTAAAACATCAATAAAAATGCAAGACTAGACTCGGACCACGGATGAGCGTAGGACGCAATAATCTTATTTATAGAAGGAGCGTCTGTAATGTATAAGATAAGATAAGAAACCTAAGCCACGCCTATTGCAAATGCTCGATAGAATGTTTGCGACAATACAATGGACAAGTCTTAACGTGTATGCATGCATAAAAGGTCACGTGCAAAAACATTTCCGTTCTTATTCGATCATTTTATTCGAAACAATGTCTGTGTGCTACTTTACTGGTTGTACTCATTTGTTGGGGATTAAAATTTATTTCATTTCCAATAGATGTTTACAAAGCAAAACAATGTATTGTGAAAGTCAGAAGGGAATAATCACCTTTTTAAAATATCAAACTTATTGCTTAATGCAAAATATTTTTTGTTATTCGTTTGTATGAATTTACGCATTTTGTTTTTCAATAACCAAGAAAAGGCAACTCTTGACTCATTTATTTTGTAAACAAAAAAAAAATTAACTTCACGCGACTAACACTTGAGTATTAATGATCGCCTGTTCACTTTTGATGTTAAAAACGGATTCCTCATAACTAATATTGTATCCTTTGTATAATTCTAAAAGACTAGAACTGGCCGTCGAGGTTGAAATCAATTGTCAAACACCAGCAAAAGCATGTTTTTTTGTTATTAGTTTAAAAATAGAACAGGAAGTTCACGAACATTCGGGTTCAAAAGTTCACGCCTCATTAAGACTTGTCCATAATGGTTATATTTAACAATACAGACAATTAAAAATTTGTTATGCCAGAAATGTCTGGTAAGAAAACACGTAAAAGAAATTATCTCTATAAATAAAAGAGCACAAAAATACGCTAACAGAGAAACATAGAATAAACAATTCATAGAGTAAATGGCGAACTGCTACAAACGGTCGTTACAAAAATTATCTAACGAAAATAGACATTCCACCATTGTGTGCTAATTGTATTTACATCAGTAATAGAGCTATGTCCCTTCAGTGATATCTTTCAGTAGTCTCTCTTCTCTGCTGTGTCCGTTGTTGTTTGTTTTTCATCGCCTGCGCAAATTTGCACATCTCGAGTTATGTCCCCTTCTTCCGCTTGACAACGTTTGTTTACAAATAGACACGTCGACGTAATGCACCATTTGCAAAAGGGCACGAGAGTCAGTATCAAGAAAGACAACCTTATTTGCCGCCGTTTAAGGAAGTTTATGTCCCCTTGTTTAACCTTTGAACTCAATATCTCACATCGATTTGACAGAAATAATATGTAGTCTACGGTTTCTGTTTCATTGAAGAAAATAATAAAATTATGTGGTAGATGTTTTTCTGAAAAGCTTTGTTTTACGCAGTACCCAGACAATGGCGAGACGCTTGGCAATGAATGGCTACATTAAACATTTATAGCTGAAAATAGATAAAATAGCTTTATGGCATATTTCTCCTTAATGTCAGCTTTATATCATTATTGGACATAACAGTGCAGGCATTAATAGCGGGAGTGTGTGTGTGTATGGGGGGAGGGAGGGTAGAGGGGAGTTTGTTGGTGTTCCTCGTCACTTCTGGCCTCAGAGCTGGCAAATTGTGCAAGTCACCGATTCGCTGCCATTAAGAGTACACCGACGAGCTAACATACGGTGGACGCCATCTGCTGCGCGTCAGAGAATCGTTGCTCAGGCGAGAACAACTGAAACTCGGTGGGGAGGAAAGAACGGGGTGTATCAATACCCGTCTCGCCGAGCCCGGTGATGGCCTATATACCGACAGTGCAGGTATGCGAGCAATACCGCCCCGTCAATGATCCAAGGGGAATTATGTAGGGGAAAAATGTAGTGCGTGTGCCTGAGGGAAACCTACTGTATGCTGCATGCCCCGATCTACTGAAAACCTCGGACAGGATCATGGTGTGAAGCCCCTCCGCCTTTGACTCACCCCTTCGACACTACGCCTTGAGCTTAAGAGCCATAAGGATCGTCTAGTTTTAAGAGACATTTAAAATAGGTGTTCCCACCGGTTCCCTAATCCTGTGTGTTATACGTTCTAAAAATGTTCCCTAAGTTTCTTTTCTTGGGTTTTTTTCTGCCTTCCTCGCGGTTCCCCTTTGCCCTGCACTAAAGGTTCACAACCATTCACTTACGGTTCCATGTTCCCGGATGTACCACCTACTGCTGTGTTTGTATCAATGTGTTCTCTCTACGTCACACATCTTGCTCGACATTCTGACGTCATAGAAACGGCTTTGAATCATGGGCTGGCTCTACAGTAATAATCTACGCTCTCTCTCTTCCCAGCGTTCTCAAAGAGCGGAAGTGGGAAAACATTCGCGCTTTAAAAAAACAAGTGCCGTACAGAGATGATATAAGAATAAAATAAAATAAATATCATTTTTGATGGGTCTTGCATCGTTACCATGACAACGGGAGTTTAAAAAAAATACAAACATAAAATGAAGAGCGTCAACCGGAAATAGATAAAGTAGCTTGCGTTCGTTAAAATTTTAAAAGAGTATATTTTACTATTTTCATGAATATTTTCGGACTGAGCTTAGAGCCGTGGAGCAAAGAATTATTGCCCGGGTATGTTGACGAGCTAATATTGCTCTCTGATAAAGAAACAATATAATCATACAATGATTTATTTACAACATTCTACACACTGTTTGGTGAAAACAATGAACTGGACCGTTTGTTTTTTTTTACTTGAGGATTATAAATGTAAACATTCAAAATTAAGCTTTTTAAAAATTTGTTTCGATGCTAGTGATTTTCTTGTTTTTCCACTAACTTGAATTTAAAAAACAAAAAAAGTATCCCGTCGGACTAAAATGATCCATATGGCCGGTTCACCAGTTTCTGTGCCACGGCATATTAGGTGATTGTGTGTCCAGCACTATGCACAGCAGTGGCGTAGCCAGGTTTTGACGCTAGGGGGAGCGAAATTTTAGGAAAAAGGCCCCACTTTTAGAAATTTTCCCACATTAATAGAATAACTAAGAATTCGTACGTATCAAGTGTTATAAGAAAACCCTGTGCCTCAGGATACACACTGTATAATAGTGTAGTTTTTATTAACCATTTACGATTCTTTTTCTAGCAGCTAATAATGATGGGAATTTCTGTAAAATTGATTGCATCTACTGCTCATTTTCGGAATGAACATCTAGTATCGAAAAATATTATAGGATCAACGCGAATGCGCTATAGCAGGTGTCGGCACCCTAAGGAATGCATGCCAGACTTGGCCCTCAGAACGATTTTCAGTGACACTCGAAAGACCTCCAAGAATATTCTTCAATACGATTGAAAACAACGTGTCAGCATAATTAGTGGGTGCTGCATGGCAAACGACATGGGAATCACACTGGACGTCGACTGTTTCAGTTCAGGAATCTTTGTATGCATTGGACTTGCAATCTGTGATTGAATCACTTGTTAAGATAGTCAATTGTATAGTTTATTAAGTCTCTTCTAGAAGAAAGTCAGACGGTCAGACGGAGTATAGGTAAAGTCTTAGATAGATTCATTTCTTGTCTGGAAGCAATTAAGATGTATCTTAATGGAGAACAAAATCCGTCATTGAATGAGGAGAACTCGCTGTTGAAGCAGTTGTTTCTGAATCACATGGCGACACGTTTGAGTGAGTTAAACTTCCATTTACAAGACTGGGTCCAAAAGCACTTGAAGTGTTGGGCAACTGGAATGGATTTGCATTGAAACTGGGCATATCTTTCCGTGAAATCAATTTCAAAACATTTAACTCTTTCCCTAATTTAAAGCAAATTAAGATAGATGAGCATTTTCAGAAGTACACTAGTTATATTTAAACAATTAACTCGTTTGGTATCACTAGCATCAAATTTGGATAATTGACTTGAAGGGAAATAATTAACCAGTTTTTTTTTTTACATTAATATTTCTAATATGTTTCTTTTTTGTTTACTTTAAAAAAATTAATGGCTTATGGCTTACAATTTATAACTCTAAAATGATCAAATTACCCAAAATAGTTGAAAATAATATAAATATGTTATGACTAAAGAATGTACATGTACAATTTTAAACATTAAAATAACTACCTAGTTTGTATAATTATTATGTATCTCTTCAGTATATACTAGCATTGCGGAAAAAGCCCTACATATTAAAATAATAATATATGTTCGAGTATATCTCAGTTATTCTGAGATCAAACATTAGAGAATATATATCTATTACTAGAATAAGTTATTAACAACTAAATTCAAATGTTTATAACTATTAATGTGTAAGTTCAGTAATGCAATTGTGTATAAGCTACGAATGGATTATTTTCAAAAAGCCGATAATAACAAACAGGTTTTTTTTTTATTAAATATAAAACGCTTTAATGATTTTCTCTATTACGCTCCGTTTTTTTTTTTAACTTGGTCTTGCTACGGCACTAAATAAATTATCTTTTAAAAATAATATAGTTGATCAGTTTGAATTTCACGCTGTTGGTACGCTGAATGATTCTAAATGATTGTAATAAATTAAATTGTTGAAATGCAGCATAAATTGTGCCTCGTGGCTGGTTAAAATTATTAATTAAATAATCTTTTTCCCGAAAAGGCCCTTTTTTTCGAAAATGGTCGTAGCGGAGCGCTCCTGCTCCCTCCCTGGCTACTCTACTGAGGCACAGCCAGTCGAACGCGCGGCCGCATGGCCACTTATTGCGTTCTACGCTCATCCGTTGTATGAGTCTAGTCCTGCATTTTGATTGATGCTTTAAATAATGTCAAGTTATTGGTATTCCTGGTATATTCAGGCAACCCATTCTATGCCCGGATGCCACTCGGGAAGAAAGAGTACTTATATGCGTTAGTTCTTGCATATGGGATATAAAAAAATCCTTATGTTTATCTGAGCATTGTATGAGATTGTTTTGGTATTGTACTTCTTCTAAGTTAGAAATCATTACTATTTTGCTTGTCCCCTTCTTTTCTCTAGTGTTTCGAGGTTTAGTGATTAAACTATTGATGTTACAAATGTCAGTTGTGAATGGTTAACCCTTGCAGTCCCGGGCGCGTATATAGCGGAACTGAAGGCAGCATAGATAGAAGTAGGTCGGTACGGGAAGGGTTAATAGAAATGAACCTTGCAACTGTTTTCTGGATCTGTCCTAATTTAATAAATGTTTTCTTTAGTTAATAGTTTCAGAAGATGCATATTCTAGTATAGGTTTAACTAATGTTTTAGTTGTATGTTCTTGTAACATTGGTAAAAAAGAAATCAAATGTATTTATTGCTCCATCAATTGAACAACTCTATGCATTTAGTTTATATTTTGTCCCTCTATGTAAGCATATTATGTCTGTCATTAAGTCTGTCCATCAATATATCGCTTTATGGCTGTGTGTATCTATATGTACGTGGCTCCATGGCCGAGCGACAGCGCCATCGGCTGTCGTACCGAATGTCCTGGGTTCGAATCCTGGTGAATCATGGTGAATCCTTTGTTCCGGGCTCTGGAGGGTGTCTCTGAGTCTACCCAGCTTTGACGGGTACGTGAGACATTAGTATAGGTAAATTAAAGTCGGCTGGGCAATGTGCTGGCCTCACAATCCCCTAGTGCGCCGAGGCCAAAGAAACTGGTGAACGCTGCTTCACCGGACTTATGGATCAATTTAGTTCGACGGGCTACTTTATTTTAGGCTAATTTTTGTTTACTTATCGTTGTCAGTCCTCGGAAATTACGTAACGGGTTGTGCTCATGAACTTTTTAGAAGAAAGGTTTCCATGATGTTTAAGATAATCATGGCTTCACTATATATGATTGATCAAATGATACGATATGAAGAGATATAGCGACGTACTAGAAGAGTGGAAAATGTGTGTTTAATGTTCGACACGTTTTCTGTCCTTGATAATGTCCGGTGATGGCCGATAAAGAGTCCAAGGTGAAACACCCAAATGGTTTTTTAAAACCCCGTCTTAGTATTGTTGATGTAAATGGACTCAACTGATCTCCCTTTGTGAAATACAGAACATAAAGCCCAGCCTTTTTGTCTTTCTTTAATGTGTTTTTAACGAACATAGAGCCGCGACTGTGACTACCTGTGCGTGTCTATGTACATGTGTTTGTGTATTTATATGAGTGTTCAAATAGGTCTATATATGAGTGTTAATGTGTGTGTATATGTGTGTATGTGTGTGAATATGTATGTATGTGTGTATGGTTGTGTGCGACTACAATGTGTGTACGTGTGTTTTCGTATTCGTGTCTGTGTATTTGTATGCATGTGTATGTGTCTGCACGTATCTAATTAAACACAACGTCTACAGTTAAACCAATCAGGCATATATTTCAATAAGTTCTAACTGTTTATTATTCATTTATTCCCATTTAGCTAATTGAAGCAAATAATGTTCTTATGTAATTATCCAACGAATGCCAGGATAAAAAGGGCACATTGGCTTAAAGGTTATGCCCGGACGATTGCATTATTTCGTGATGCTGCCCTCGGATATCCTTCCCTCAAATATTGCCATCTCTACGGCAGACGGTTATCCGGAGGTATAGATATCCATAAATTGGCCAGCCTAAACCGGCGGCATAATATCGAGCGGACTACAAGCTAATTACCGACCGTGAACTGAGCACCGTCCAATTACACCCGGCCTATCTTTCTATGAATATGGCATTATTTAAACGGGACATTAGAGTCGTTTCCCCTTGAATGGTTTCAACACTGTTTATTGGACGTATTCATTTGTAAATTATCTTTAAAAACAAAACAGGAATAAATTGTCTTCCCTTTGTAGTCTTTAGTCAGCCATGTTTAACTGACCTTAAAACTGAAAAACTGATGGACTAGTAGAAAAAACAGTAACCTAGTTGTTGTATTTTAACCATCTTGGTTAGGATAAATTTAGTACATAAATATATAACATTATATATATATATATATATATATATATATATATATATATATATATATATATATATATATATATATATATATATATTGGCCTATACATACACACACATAGAAATGCTATGGAATTCCTAATATCCACACAAAATTCCTAATATCCTTACGTTTTCATAAGTATTACTAACGTAAACAAGGGAAATTGGCGCCAATTTAGAATGTTAGTTTTCATTTAATGGTTAGCTAACGTATGCAGAAGTTATTTATGTGCCAATTAGGGGCGCCTTTTAAAAAGCTTTGGCGCTTGATTCCATCTCTATTTACGCTTATTGTTCACGCTATGCCACCTATAATATGGAACAATGTCGAAAATATATCCAACGGATAACAAATAACAACTCAGATACATTGACAATCAGCTCACATACTTTATTTTACATGTCAAGGCCTTGGTCCTTTGGTAAAGCAAGGTATAAATTTACCCAAACGCACCACACTTTGTCCCAAATGCATCACACTTTGTCCCAAATGCATCACACTTTGTCCCAAATGCACCACACTTTGTCCCAAACGCATCACACTTTGTCCCAAACGCACCACACTTTGTCCCAAACGCATCACACTTTGTCCCAAGTGCATCACACTTTGTCCCAAATGCACCATACCTTGTCCTAAATGCATCTCACTTTGTCCCAAATGCACCACACTTTGTCCCAAATGCACCACACTTTGTCCCAAATGCACCACACTTTGTCCTAAATGCACCACACTTTGTCCCAAAATGTCACCCACTTTGTCCCAAGCTGCGAGTCTCAAAATGGCCACAGATTGTCCCTAATTTGCATAGTTGACTTAATGCGCACAAGTTCCTATTTGCTCACATACTGTCGTAAATATTTAATGCTTGTGTAAGTTGTATCATTAGATTCCGTTTCCGAAAGAAATAAAAAAGCGTTGCTATTTATAGACCCTAATCACTAATCTATATATTCACAAGGAAAAGCTCGAATGTTGAAGAAATCGTCTAGTATCGTCGTAATCTTTGTATCGTTGTAAATAATGACTCTTACTTATTAAAGCTGTAATGCGTTTTAAATATAGAAATTAAATGATCGAATCCTTGGTTTCGACCATGGTATCGAGTCTGCAACCCGAGGTAGTCAATCGTTATTTTGTTTGTGCATGTCCTGTGATGAACGAGGATTACAGTGATTCAATGCAAACCTTCTTTTCAAAACGTATGAAAGACCACGTTACAAATGCGAGGCCTACAGGGAACCACCTGTAATAACCATTTATGGGAAATATGAAATGTCATTTATGATATTGGACGACCGGGGCGTTTTGTTTTTTGTTGTTGTTTTTGCCAAGAACCACGTTTATAAAATGTCAACGAAGTCGCATGCTATATGTCAAGGTCGGGTATTTGTTGTATGCTGCTGACGTGTTATATAACTATAATATACGTTAATATTTTATGATGTTCCTGTGTATTACATAACAGTGACTGTCGTGTACCGAGCTATATATAAGTGGGTAGAATCGTTATGTGGGGTGGGCATTATATAGGTGGGCATTACATAGGTGGGCATTACATAGGTGGGCATTATATAGGTGGGCATTATATAGGTGGGCATTATATAGGTGGGCATTATATAGGTGGGCATTATATAGGTGGGCATTATATAGGTGGGCATTATATAGGTGGGCATTATATAGGTGGGCATTATATAGGTGGGCATTATAAAGGTGGGCATTATATAGGTGGGCATTATATAGGTGGGCATTATATAGGTGGGCATTATATAGGTGGGCATTATATAGGTGGGCATTATATAGGTGGGCATTATATAGGTGGGCATTATATAGGTGGGCATTATATAGGTGGGCATTATATAGGTGGGCATTATATAGGTGGCATTATATAGGTGGGCATTATATAGGTGGGCATTATATAGGTGGGCATTATATAGGTGGGCATTATATAGGTGGGCATTATATAGGTGGGCATTATATAGGTGGGCATTATATAGGTGGGCATTATATAGGTGGGCATTATATAGGTGGGCATTATATAGGTGGGCATTATATAGGTGGGCATTAAATAGGGCATTATATAGGTGGGCATTATATAGGTGGGCATTATATAGGTGGGCATTATATAGGTGGGCATTATATAGGTGGGCATTATATAGGTGGGCATTATATAGGTGGGCATTATATAGGTGGGCATTATATAGGTGGGCATTATATAGGTGGGCATTATATAGGTGGGCATTATATAGGTGGGCATTATATAGGTGGGCATTATATAGGTGGGCATTATATAGGTGGGCATTATATAGGTGGGCATTATATAGGTGGGCATTATATAGGTGGGCATTATATAGGTGGGCATTATATAGGTGGGCATTATATAGGTGGGCATTATATAGGTGGGCATTATATAGGTGGGCATTATATAGGTGGCATTATATAGGTGGGCATTATATAGGGCATTATATAGGTGGGCATTATATAGGTGGGCATTATATAGGTGGCATTATATAGGTGGGCATTATATAGGTGGGCATTATATAGGTGGGCATTATATAGGTGGCATTATATAGGTGGCATTATATAGGTGGCATTATATAGGTGGGCATTATATAGGTGGGCATTATATAGGTGGGCATTATATAGGTGGCATTATATAGGTGGGCATTATATAGGTGGCATTATATAGGTGGGCATTATATAGGTGGGCATTATATAGGTGGCATTATATAGGTGGGCATTATATAGGTGGGCATTATATAGGTGGGCATTATATAGGTGGCATTATATAGGTGGGCATTATATAGGGCATTATATAGGTGGGCATTATATAGGTGGGCATTATATAGGTGGGCATTATATAGGTGGGCATTATATAGGTGGGCATTATATAGGGCATTATATAGGGCATTATATAGGTGGGCATTATATAGGTGGGCATTATATAGGTGGGCATTATATAGGTGGGCATTATATAGGTGGGCATTATATAGGGCATTATATAGGTGGGCATTATATAGGTGGGCATTATATAGGTGGCATTATATAGGTGGCATTATATAGGTGGCATTATATAGGTGGGCATTATATAGGTGGGCATTATATAGGTGGGCATTATATAGGTGGCATTATATAGGTGGGCATTATATAGGTGGCATTATATAGGTGGGCATTATATAGGTGGGCATTATATAGGTGGCATTATATAGGTGGGCATTATATAGGTGGGCATTATATAGGTGGCATTATATAGGTGGGCATTATATAGGTGGGCATTATATAGGTGGGCATTATATAGGTGGGCATTATATAGGTGGCATTATATAGGTGGGCATTATATAGGGCATTATATAGGTGGGCATTATATAGGTGGGCATTATATAGGTGGGCATTATATAGGTGGGCATTATATAGGTGGGCATTATATAGGTGGCATTATATAGGTGGGCATTATATAGGGCATTATATAGGTGGGCATTATATAGGTGGGCATTATATAGGTGGGCATTATATAGGTGGGCATTATATAGGTGGGCATTATATAGGGCATTATATAGGTGGGCATTATATAGGTGGGCATTATATAGGTGGGCATTATATAGGGCATTATATAGGGCATTATATAGGTGGGCATTATATAGGTGGGCATTATATAGGTGGGCATTATATAGGTGGGCATTATATAGGTGGGCATTATATAGGTGGGCATTATATAGGTGGGCATTATATAGGTGGGCATTATATAGGTGGGCATTATATAGGTGGGCATTATATAGGTGGGCATTATATAGGTGGGCATTATATAGGTGGGCATTATATAGGTGGGCATTATATAGGTGGGCATTATATAGGTGGGCATTATATAGGTGGGCATTATATAGGTGGGCATTATATAGGTGGGCATTACAACTCAACACACTCGTACATAAGAGTAAGTAAAGTAAGTAAAGACCAAACTGATCATAAGGTGGTAAAGCAGCGTTCACCATTTTCTGTGGCCACGGCATACTAGGGGATGTGTGGCCAGCACAAGGCCCAGCCGCCTTTACTTTACCCAAACTAGTGTTAGGTACCCATCAGAGCTGGGTAGACTCAGAGGCACCCTCGATTCCCGGGAAAAATTCCTAGCCTGCACCAGGATTCTAGCCCAGAACCTTAGGATGGCCAGTCTAACGCGCTGCCGCTCGACCACCGTGCCCCCGTTACATAAGAGTGCAGACATTGAAACGTAAGAATTAAAAAAAGCAGACGTGAAAATAAATTCAGGCGTGAACTTTTTTTTTTATAGGAATACCGTCATAAAAGTACGGAGCTTAACATATAGACGCGAATAAACAGAGACTTGAAAAAAAAATAATTATAAGCGTAGAAATATAAATATAAAATATAAACATGAGAACATAGGAGGAAATAAACATAGAAATGCAAAACAAATGTATCGGCCTATAGACATTAAAATACAGACATCCAAATACAGACATCCAAATACAGACATCCAAATACAGACATCCAAATATAGACATGCAAATACGGACATCCAAATACAAACATTAAAATACAGACATCCAAAAACAGACATCCAGATACAGACATGCAAATACAGACATCCAAATATAGACATGCAAAAAAAGGCATCCAAACACAAACATTTTACAGACATCAAGATACAAACACGACCAATTGATAAAAAAAAAAAAACGTATTCAATTCTCTGTTACTATAAATTACTCCAGATAAGACCACGCCATGTAGGTGTGTTCTGATTTTTTATGTTCTGTCTGGCATTTACCAAACGCTGTACGAAAATGTCATTTATTAAACACGAGAGTCGCATTGCCGAACATCATGCATCACTATCTAACACAATGGCATACTACACTCTTCCTTAAAGTGTCAGACATTAGAGAGAGAGAGAGAGTGGATGGAGGGAGAGGGGGAGGGAGGGAGGGAGAGAGAAAGGGAGGGAGAGACAGGAGAGCGAGAATAGGGGGGGGGAACGGACGAGGGGACCAGAGTGGACCGGTGGGTGTTTGGAAGTTCTTTGGCGTTATGAGTTACATTGTTAGAATATACTAAATTTAGTAGCTAAATATGGTGGCTAAAAATGTTGGCTAAATACGGAGGCTACATATGGTGGCTACATATGGTGGCTAAATATGGTGGCCTAAATAAGGCGGCTAAATATGGTGGATAAATATGGTGGCTGAATATGGTGGCTAAATATGGAGGCTAAATATGGTGGCTAAATATGGTAGCTAAATATGGTGGCCTAAATAAGTTGGCCTAAATAAGGTGGCTAAATATGGTGGATAAATATGGAGGTTAAATATGGTGACCTAAAAAAGGTGGCTAAATAAGGTGGATAAATATGGTGGTTGAATACGGTGGCTAAACATGATGGCCAAATATGGTGGCCTAAATAAGTTGGCCTAAATAAGGTGGCTAAATATGGTGGATAAATATGGTGGTTAAATACGGTGGCTAAACATGATGGCCAAATATGGTGGCCTAAATAAGATGCGGGAGAAACAAAGGATATAAAAGAAAATACTAAGACAAAATCGATGTCGATGATGTAGATATATTTTTTTAGTGGGAGTGATTTCCCCTGGCCGCTAGAAGGCGACACGTAGAACTAAACTGGCCTTGTCTGAGAAGATATGAAGCGAATTGAAATAAATAAGCAGATATCTCGAAATAAGCTCAATTTTGAATGTATAAGAAACTACAATACTTTCATTTTTAAATATCAGATTTAATTGTCCCAATTTTAGTTTTCCAAGCTCCTTGTGTTTAGTTACCCTCCCTTCCCCCCCCCCATCCCCCCACAAACAACAAAAAACAACAACACTACACAAACACACATTGAGTGTATCTTTTTTTAGCAATGCTATTTTAAAATCATAGTTCACTATTGCGACACCTAAACAGTCTACTGGTAAATAGATTTTTGGGTATCAGCTATAAGCACCAGGCATATATATATATATGCAAGCTAAATTGCTCGGGTTAAAATAAGACAGGCCTGTATAAGCTACAGATAAAAATGTTATAAACTACAATGAACAGAAAGCTGTCAATCTAAAAATGAAAAAAATATTTTTTACTGAAGACTTTTAGGAAAGTAATTTAAACATAAATATTATAATTGCGTAAAAATAGGAAAGTCTTTTTATTTAGCTCGTAGATTTACAATGTTTTTTTTAAAACGTAATATTAATTGAAATACATTTTTTTTTAGAAAAAAAGGTATAGACAATAGGTTCTCAACCTTTTTCGGCTCACCGCCCGCTTTTACAATTTTTTTCCTCTTACCGCACCCCCCCCCCCCATCAAAACTCTTTTTTAGTATCCACTCCCCCCAGCCCCCTCTGGAAGTTAAAGGGTCAATATAGTTTCCGTAATTGTTTTTAGGCCGAGTACATTTTTTGTGTGCTTATTTATTTTCTTTATAGCAACTGAAAAGGAAACATAATTTAAGAATGAATAGATTAAAAAAAATTACCTAAAGAAGAGGCTTAAAAAAAATCAATATTAATGTGAATCGTTTGCCTGGTGTGTTGCTAGTAGTTTGTCTAAGTAAATTATTTTAATCCTCTAATAATTAAATCTTGTTATGAATACCATAATGTTGAATGTATATAAAGAAATAATAATTAGTCAGTAATATTTGTTATATTACAAAACAGAACTTGTTGGCAGTGGCGTACCGAGGGCTGGTGTCACCCGGTGCGGTAAACTTTAGGTGTCACCCCCACCCCCGCCCACGACTTTCACCATAGTTTTCGATACCTTAAAACAAGCCTACAGTTCAAATATGACAAAAACAATAACAATATTAATTGAATATTAGAAAGTAAAAGCACTAAACAACTGAATCAACCGTACTGTTAGTTATTTTTACATTAAAAGTACTTTATTTAAAATGTAATTTTCCTTTCCTGCTCTTCTAAACTTCAAACTTGCCAATCACTTCATCAAAATCTATATCATTCACATTATGCCTTTCAATCTATTAACATAGCCAGATCAGAAAGTCTTGATTGTCCCATAATGGAGCGTAAATAGCTTTTATAAGGTTTAGTTTTGAAAAGCTCCGTTCACATGAAGCCACATACACATATACCTTTAGAAATAATTGAAGCCTTATCGAGAGTGTTGGAAGAGATTCTATGAAGTCCCATTTAGCTATGAATCTATACATATCTAATACCGATCAGTCGAGGGATTTTTTATGTCAAAATCAGCTGCTTTTATGTGTCGTCTAAGCCGTGGTATTTCATCTTCAGATAGCTAGTCGTAGAAAGAGTTAATTTGGGAACGGACACCAATAACTCTTCTTCACTTGCTGACAGTAGAATCTTTGGATGAACAGCCTCAAACATATCTGCAACTTCCTTAAACGCGGTTGATCTGATCTGGAGTTCAGAATGAAAGCGATCAACACACTCTAGCATCTTCCTACTGCTTTCTTTTCACATAGAAATTACAGCATCTTTTAATTTTTCCCCTGCCATTCTCTTCTTGAATCTTAATCTTTTCTCTACCGAAATCCTATGTTCGTCTGATTTATAAGTACTTGTTCAATAGCTTACTCCACTAATTGACTCCGCTTTTCGTGGAAAAACAATATTAAGGCTTCTATCTTGGTCACCGCTTTATCAAGAGTTACGTCTTTAGTCTGCATGTACTGCTATGTAAGATTAACTTCTTCAAGTATATCAGCCCAAAGGTTAAGGTAGCAGATAAACGTGAAATCACAGACAGCATGTAAAAGTCCGTGTGCTGTACCAATTGTGTCCACATATTCACGAGGATCACATAAAGCTTCAGACGCCGTAATACATTTATCAAACTTATTTTTCACTCGTTTAACAGCAGCATGATGAGCGCTCCAAAGTGTCGTAGATAACCTTTTCAACGACACCCTAGTGTGTTCAGTTAAACATCCCATCAATGAGTGGAAGCAGCAAAGAAGGAAAACATTCTCTCAAGGGTACCAAAACATGTTATACATGAAGCATTTTCGGCAAAATATTGTTGACCACACAAGTTAAGGGACTGGCGCACACATCCATTAAAAATAGCTTTCTTGTTCTTTCTTTTTAAAATGGATTTTAGACATTGTGGCAGCATTGTCAAATCCTTGATCTCTGCACATCATTATATCAAGTCACTTTTAGATTTTTAAGAATGTCAGAACTGAGGTCGTCAGCTTTTTCCCCCCTTAGAGGAAAGAATCCAAGAAACACTTCTCTAACTTCAACTTTCCCACTGTGAAATTTCACATATCTGATCACTTCAGACTTCAGACATTTGATCAGTGTTTGATATATCAGGCGTGCTATCAAAAATAATTCCTAAATGCCTTGCGGCCTTTATATCCATTACAAGATTTCTTTGCATGGTTGGCCAGCACATTTATTAATTCATTCAGATGCTTTCCCTGTACATGCATGTATCTTTAGTATCTTTATGGGGCTCTTTCAGCACTGGGTCATATTTGGAAAACATCTCAACCATCTTAAGAAAGTTATCTTTATTCAACTATTCAACGAGGATTCATTGTGGACACGAAATGCCAGATTTTGCTTCGCAAGAAACAATGTAATATCTAGCAACCTGCGTAAGATGTTCCTCCACTTTTTCTTCTCCATATCCATTATAGCAATACTTTCGGCTGCATTTGTTATATGTAGCTTATTATGCATGCTGTATGGTGATGACACACCGTGCAGCTAAGTCATTTTCATTTATTTTATTATGATCTGCCATCTCGTTAAGTTATCGGACTAGACTAGACCATCAGTGGGTGCTGTGTAAAATAATAATTTTTCTAAATATTTTTTTTTTCATTTGGGTGTCACCCCCTGAGAGGGTGTCACCCGGTGCGGTCCGCACCCCCCCGCACCCCCCCCCCCTCGGTACGCCACTGCTTGTTGGCATCATTATTGAGTCAAATAAAATAATATGGAAACATTTATTCATTAAAGGGAGAGAATTAACCCATTTATTTGAGCTAATACTTCTCATGCTGTTTTTTTCTTATTTTAATTAAAAAAATGCCCTACAATTTATAACTTTGAAATGATCAAACTGTAAAAGTATTTAAAAATCATATAAATATTAAATGACCAAAGAATTTATATGTATATTTTCAAGCATTACAATAACTGCCCAGTTTATATGATTACTACGTATCTATTTCGCTCTACGATATTCGTTCGTCTTTAATAGGATTCAAATGCATGTACATCTCGGTAACACTGAGATCCTCAACTGCCCCGTGTTTTTAACTCCCACAGCCCCGCTCTCCCATTTAAATTCACCTTTCCACCCCTTTACGTCACTGAGTTTTATTCCTCCCACTACTAGTTCCCCCCTCCCCCTTTCCCACTTCCGCCAGAATACCTCCTTCTCTCTCTCCTACCTTCTCTACCTCTCCCTTTCATACCTCCTTCTCTCTCTCCTACCTTCTCTACCTCTCCCTTTCATACCTCCTTCTCTCTCTCCTACCTTCTCTACCTCTCCCTTTCATACCTCCTTCTCTCTCTCCTACCTTCTCTACCTCTCCCTTTCATACCTCCTTCTCTCTCTCCTACCTTCTCTACCTCTCCCTTTCATACCTCCTTCTCTCTCTCCTACCTTCTCTACCTCTCCCTTTCATACCTCCTTCTCTCTCTCCTACCTTCTCTACCTCTCCCTTTCATACCTCCTTCTCTCTCTCCTACCTTCTCTACCTCTCCCTTTCATACCTCCTTCTCTCTCTCCTACCTTCTCTACCTCTCCCTTTCATACCTCCTTCTCTCTCTCCTACCTTCTCTACCTCTCCCTTTCATACCTCCTTCTCTCTCTCCTACCTTCTCTACCTCTCCCTTTCATACCTCCTTCTCTCTCTCCTACCTTCTCTACCTCTCCCTTTCATACCTCCTTCTCTCTCTCCTACCTTCTCTACCTCTCCCTTTCATACCTCCTTCTCTCTCTCCTACCTTCTCTACCTCTCCCTTTCATACCTCCTTCTCTCTCTCCTACCTTCTCTACCTCTCCCTTTCATACCTCCTTCTCTCTCTCCTACCTTCTCTACCTCTCCCTTTCATACCTCCTTCTCTCTCTCCTACCTTCTCTACCTCTCCCTTTCATTCCTCCTTCTCTCTCTCCTACCTTCTCTACCTCTCCCTTTCATACCTCCTTCTATATTCTGCGCAAGGGAAGGAAGGACACACATAAAAAAAAGAGATCATAATATAATTAATATTAACAGATGTTAGGGCGACGGTCATTAATTTTGTTAATAGGGATCGGTCAGCAGGGTTGACAATCCGGTGAACTAACCACAGGACCAGCCGGCCACACACCATACTTGCCAAATACTGACCTCTACTTCATCGTAAAATCATTGTGGTTCCTATTTCTTATTAGTATGTAGGCCTACTGTTGGGGGATATCAGATACATAGCTGCACTTGCGTTTAAATCACATTTCATTCAAAAACTGATCGATTCAAATAGCTGAGGTGTTCACATTATATCAGGCACGTTTGTACGGCCCACTTGCCCTTCACCGCCCCCCAATCGCCCCCGGGAACATCAGCGCCCCCCCCTAAAGCTTCTCACCGCCCCCCGGGGGCGATAACGCCCCCGTTGAGAACCTATGGTATAGACTAACTGCATAATCGAACCCGAGTCGCTTGCAAGGCAGTCCGATACATTATCCACTCAGCTAGCGAAGACACATGTTTGAAGTGAAATCGCAAAAGTATGTTATTATACAATAAGGTCACGTGTCTTTTAAATTAACTAATATGATTGGTTGAACACACACACAGACTACTATATATATATATATAAATATATATATATATATCTAAGACTTATTTTTGTACATTCATTTAGGAGTATTACTCAGTATGGCACTATAAACAAATATTTCGTGCTGATGTAGATGTATTTGGTAAGGTAACCCCTCTCGCCCCCCCCCCCTCCTTCCCCATTATCACTGCACAACTTTTCGGACATCAATGAGCCAAGCCAAGTGCTGCATTCGGGTGACAACATGGGCAGTGTTTAAAAGAGAAACCTGCCACAAGACTTCACTCCACTATCAAAATAGATTGACGGCTCTATCAGAGAATCGATAGAAACTGCAAGCAGATTATAGAGGTCTAGCTATCTACACACAATAACCCTCGTCACGAGATCTTGATCGACCATGAATGCAACAGGCGTCAAGAATAATTCCATTGATATTGTGAGTTGTGACCTGCCACCATCTCGAGAGAAGCTGAAAAGAATTACATTTGACACCGTCCATTGATGAAATGTTCAGAAGTTAATATCTCGTAGATGGGTTGGGCTCTTATCTTATATAATATTACAGACGCTCCTTCTATAAAGAAGATTATTGCGTCCTACGCTCGAACGTGTACAGCCCACGTCTTCATAGCGCGGTGATTCATGAGAGAAATCAAATTAGGCGATAGTCCTACGCAATAGGCTAGGTGGGCAACTGAACCAGGTGACCCTGTGTGTGTGAGTAGGGAGTATGAAAGATGGCGCGTTTAGACCGCCTCCTTTGGGAATTGCTTGGACCCGATGCAAAAGTAACCGAGTAAGTGATTCCCACCGAGTACAGTATCCGAGTACTTTGATGTATTCTTTGACGAATCCGGGTACGAATCGAGTATAAGTTAAGCGGTAACTCCGGAGTTTCGCTGGCGTAATGCAAAGATTATTATTTTGATAATCTCCCCTTTATCTCCCCCCCCCCCCACACACACACACCTCTGAATGCCGCTTACTAACAACAATGGCAATAGTTTGGACTAATCCACCCCTTATTATGTATTCAAAAGTTTGTTACGTTTTGAAATGTAACATCTTTGATTTTTCTCCTATTTATAACTACTAGTGCAAATATTATTATTTGCGGAGGCTAATTGTGTCGAAGAACGGGATATTTGGCCGATGTGAACGGCATTTCCGGTTAGGCCCTAAAACATTAGTTCCACTCAAAGCCTATAAAAGAATCACCAAATATGTCTTACATAGCTTTCGCCGTAGATGGGGGTCGGAATATTAAGTATAAACTTGAAAATATATAGTCGCATATTTACTGCTGCAGAGTTTGGAACACACATAAGAAAAAAGTTTGTTCTATCAGGCAAACTGGGGTGGGGGTGGGGGTGGGGGGGGGGAGAGTAAACTAGACGTTTATATTACATAAACCAAAATATCAGACAAATCTTCAGCTCTCTCAGATTCGCTCAACGCCATTATTTTTCTACTTCATAATGTATTCCCTTCCCTGCAGACCTGTTTTCACGTTAGTTCTGTCGTCTG
Source organism: Anisus vortex (assembly GCA_949126835.1). NCBI lineage: Eukaryota > Metazoa > Mollusca > Gastropoda > Planorbidae > Anisus > Anisus vortex. The sequence goes on from OX421495.1 coordinate 6,346,118, forward strand.
CAATATTAAGCTCTTCACATTAGAAAAACAAATTATTGACGCTATCGCAGTGTGTGTGTGTCATGTGGTCCACTCTGGCCAATACAATTAAAGGAGTATTTAGAAGTAAAAATAGCTCATTTAGACAGGAAATACGTCATCCAATTCAGGCACGATTCATTAGAAAAACTTCTGTAATTCCGAAGACGCTAATGATATGTAAATTTCATTCAAACGTCAAGTAACGGAAACAAACCCTTGGTGTTTTTTTTCTTTCATCCATTTGAAATGTTTATATTTCTCTTTCATGTTGGTTTACTTGTCAATTTATTTAAAGAGTTTTTGAAAAATACAAAACAAACACATACACGCACAGTGGCGTAGCTAGGGGAGGGGGGGGGGCAAGTTAGAAAGTCCCCCCGGGCCCCTCTTTGAGGACGGTCCCCAAAGGAGTGTCCGATTTTTTTTTTTCTCATGTCATAATGTCGAATGTCAAAATGCAGGGGCCCGTAAAGAGGCCAAGCCCCCCGGGCCCCCCAAATACCTGGCAACGGCACTGTACACGCCTTTGATGTGTTCCATGTTTATCATGGCACGGTGGCCGAGGGTCAGAGCTTTCGGCGGGCGTACCGACGACCTGGAGTTCAAATCCCGGTGAAGTCTAGTATTTGTTATCGAGTCTGGAGTCTGAAGGTCTGTCCCTGAGTCTACCCAGCTCTGATAGGTACGTGGCTATAGTTGGCGTAAAGAAAAGGCGGTCGGGCATTGTGCTGGCCACATAATCCCCTAGTATGCAGTGGCCACAGAAATTAGTGAACGGTTCTGTGGATCGATTTCGGAGGCCGGAGGTTAATATTGCAAGGTGGTAAAGGGCAAGAAAGGCAACTAGTATAAAAAGTGTGCAAAAGTGGAGTGGGCGAATTAAATATAACGCAAGGGAAATAAACTGATTCTGAACTGGAAGGGCTACACAAACAATTTCATTCTAAACTATTGAACAACTAGACAAATAGTGTATGGTGTATGTGTGCCTTTATATCAATATTGAAACGTAAAATTCGATTCATTAAATATTTATTTAATCCCTGTCGCCCTGCAGGAGTTTTGGGCCTGTAAACGTATTTGCGCCAACAGGCAGCACTATGTTTACAGCAGCGCATGGAACTATTCTCAACGGGATCGGGATATGCGCTATATAAGTCACATATTTATTTATTTATTTAAAATATAGTCTATAAAAATGAAGAAAAATACATATTTTTTAAATCCTTGGTTTAAAAAAAAATATGCGCTGAGGAGGTGGTGAAAGGGGGGTGCACGTGCCTATGAACAGGCATGCGCATTGACGTATTAAAAAGTGTCATGCTCAAAAGTACACTGTAAACAGATAAAAAAAAATATTTAAAAAATAAAATTGCCAAATCAATAGACAGATGGACAGATTCTACAAAAAAAAAAAAACAAAGTGAATCTTCAGTCTGGGACCCATTAAAAACAACAACAACAAAATTAGAACAATCTCAAAAAATGGCAGCAGGCTTCATTACAAGTGAATATTCACAGTTAGTTAAAGTGTACAAATGAGTAGAGTAAGGCCGTCGGACCAGACTGATCCATAGGGCCATTGTAGCAGCGTTCACCATGCTTCTGTGGCCACGGCATACTAGGCGATTGTGTGTCCAGTACAATGCCCAGCCGCCTTTTACTTTACCCATTTACCCCAATTAAAGTCAGGTACCCATCAGAGCTGGGTAGACGCAGGGACATCCTCCAGGCCCGGGGACAAATCCTAGCCTTCACCAGGATTCGAACCCAGGACCATTGGTACGCCGGCCGTGCCCCTAGCAAGTGAAACGTCATTAAATAAATCACTTAGATTTAGAAATACTAGAGATGAAAAGGCCTAAAAAATTGAGGTATAAAATTACAAAACATACAAAATGTTATCAAAGAAATACATTATTCAGATAGATAGAATTTTTTTGTTTCCATAAGCAAGGACTTGTGTATAAACTTTCTCTTTCGTCTCGGGTAGCATTTCGGAAACCAAAATGGGTTGCCTGAACCAGTCAGAAATAAACTTGGCTTCATTTAAAACCCTCAACAAAGAACTAGATTTTAAAGCCAAGGATAAGTGTATAACCCCATAGACTCCTCTGCTAAATAAAAGAAGAACTAGTATTACCGGTATAGGGTTCTATAAAATTACCTTTCTTCTGACTGATGATGTGCCCGATGTAAACTGTGTTAGTTTCAACTGCGATCACGGCCAATAAAAAATAGCAAATGACGCTCTTTGACATAGTCGTTTAGCCCATCGCTCCTGGGCGGTCGGCCATGACGAAAACTGACTCGTGGATTTACAATCACATCACGAGGGTGCCGCCGAGTGCACCGAGATGTCTTAACGAGTGCACATCTTCAGCTTTCTTCATCTCCAGGATGTTTTTTTTACTCCTCAAGAAAATTCAATTCACAAACTCTTAAAACATACCATTTCCAACTTTGAAAAAAAATTATAATTAATACATAAAACCACTTTTACTTCAAAAAAAATACAGTGAAGGCTCCTTTAAAAAAAATAAACGCTACCAAGTTCAGGTGAATAAACCACAAATTAGTGCTTTCAGTTTTCCCGAATCTTGGCAGCAGGAATACAGGAAAAAAAAACATTGTTAGCTCTCATTTTAGCATCACAAACATTTTCTCTCTTTTTTACTTCCCTTTTCTCACTTGTATTACAATTCCCACCAATCAATACGCTTCTATCTCCTTCTGTTTCGTTTTGCCGGCTTCAGTGAGCAGAAGTGAAAACGCCTGCTTCCCAACCCCGGCCGTTATTTCGCTTGTTGTCGCGGTAATTAGAAACGGAAAAATGTAAAAAAAATAAACGTATGGAAAGATAATTATTTACGATTATTTACAATGTTTGTGATCAAACATAAAAAGCAGCGAGTTAAACAAAAACCCGCCAACACAAACCACTGTAAGAGATTTGATTGATGAATATGATTTATATTAGTGTATTGTTTCTAGCCTCTTTTTTATCTTTGTGGTTGGCAGTGAAAGCTATTTATAGACAAAGCATGACAGAAAGGTGGCTATTAGTACACAAGAGAAACGGTCGTTTAGCAAATCGTGTCAGTGTGTAGAATAGCCACATGTGTTGTAGTTAACAGGGTACTTTTGTTTTCGTTACATACATCGATTTTTTTGTCTCTTTTTTTAGAGATCCACTGAGAACAATTTGGGTTAGATTTTAAGGGAAATGGACGTAGCCAATAGAAAACCATGTCAAGGAATGGAATAGTTTCTGTAGGTCTTCTTCAATGATCAAGTTTGATCTGAAAGCAGAAGTGCACTTCCATAATGTGGTTGTTATAGAATTCATACACAGACGGAGACCACAGAAATACGGTGTTATCTTGTTTACAGACGTTCCTTCTAGATAGATGATTAATACGTCCACTAGGCCCAAAACTTCTGCAGGGCGACATGGATCGGTCGGCGGAAGGGATAGAACCCGCGACGTGTCTGTTGACAGTCCTGAACTAACCGCAGGATCATCCGGCATCAGGTTCGGCAACCTACGGCACGGGTGCCAGGCTTGGCACGCAAGAGCCATTTTCAATGACACGCGGCAGGCAATTCAAGCCTCTTCTAAAAAAAAAGGGCAGGGTAACATTTACTCTGTTGGCACGCTGAATGAAATCTTACTTTGGTACGCTATTATCAAAAGGTTGTCTATCTCTGGTGTATATCATGCACAAATAGTCTCTTTTACTCCCTTTCTTCTAACTTGTACCGTCTGTCTGTCTGTCTGCTTGGTTGAATGTTTGTTATCAAAACTTTGCATCGATTTTTCGACCACTTCCCGTCGTCCAATCGAGCTGAAACTTGGACAGCAGACTTGTCCAGACTAACAATACATTCTATCAAATTTTCAGCATCATATCGTTTGGTATAGTCATGAATTCATTCGACCAATTTTCGGATCGAAGAAAAAATACATGGCTGCCTCTACCGGAAGAGACGGAAGTAAGTCAACTTTTCGGATATGTTCGTTTTTACGAAATAAATAGAATGAAAACGACACAATATAGACGGAACAAAGCGAGTTATCTTTTTATGGTTTTTGCGGTCCAAAGCTAGAATAAGAAAACCATAAAAACGAAGTTTTCATTATACTCCCTTTATTTACAAACTAAGTTTACCATCATGTAATTAAATAATTGATTGACTACTGCAAATGAAACGTACAGAAAAAAATATCTGTGTCGCAAATCTCAAAAATATCTCCTTACTCCGTATGAATTGTTCTAAAAATAATCTTAGCGCATATTTTTTTTTTCTAGCTTTGCGCCGAAAAGGTATAAAAAGTTTCACAGGCATTTTTAACGCGAAATCAAAATATTTCTTATACTTTCCTTTTAAGAAATGAATATTGTCATAAGTGTAGTGATATTAAGTTGTTTTAACTGAAAATTTGATAGGATGTATTGTTAGGCGCCACAAATTTGTGTCCAAATTTCAGTTCGATCGGACCACGGGAAATGGTCGAAAAATCGAAGCCAATTTTTGCACCATTGACGATTGCAGACATTGCAACTTAAAATAAAGGGAGTAACAAGAAAACCATAAAAACACAGTTTTTATCATACTCCCTTTATTTGCAAACTAAGTTTACCATCATGTAATTAAATAATTGATTGACTGCTGCAAATGAAACGTACAGAAAAAATATCTGTGTTGCAAATCTCAAAAATATCTCCTTACTCCGTATGAATTGTTCTAAAAAAAATTGTAGCGCATAATTATTTTTTTTTCTAGCTTTGCGCCGAAAAACTATAAAAAGTTTCACAGGCATTTTTAACGCGAAATCAAAATATTTCTTATACATTCCTTTTAAGAAATGAATATTGTCATAAGTGTAGTATTATTAAGTTGTTTTAACTGAAAATTTGATACGATGTATTGTTAGTCGGGGCAAGTCTGCTGTCCAAATTTCAGCTCGATCGGACCACGGGAAGTGGTCGAAAAATCGAAGCCAATGTTTGCACCACGATTGACGGACGATTGCAGACATTGCAACTTAAAATAAAGGGAGTAAAACAAGAAAACCGTAAAAACTAAGTTTTTATTATACTCCCTTTATTTGCAAACTAAGTTTACCATCATGTAATTAAATAATTGATAGAGTACTGCAAATGAAACGTACAGAAAAAATATATGTGTCGCAAATCTCAAAAATATCTCCTTACTCCGTATGAATTGTTCTAAAAATAATCTTAGCACATAATTTTTTTTTCTAGCTTTGCGCCGAGAAAGTATAAAAAGTTGCACAGGCATTTTTTACGCGAAATTAAAATATTTCTTATACTTTCCTTTTAAGAAATGAATATTGTCATAAGTGTAGTATTATTAAGAAGTTTTAACTGAAAATTTAATAGGATGTATTGTTAGGCGCCACAAATCTGCTGTCCATATTTCAGCTCGATCGGACCACGGGAAGTGGTCGAAAAATCGAAGCCAATTTTTGCACGACGATTGCAGACATTGCAACTTAAAATAAAGGGAGTAAAAACGAAGTTTTCATTATACTCCCTTTATTTGCAAACTAAGTTTACCATCATGTAATTAAACAATTGATTGACTTCTGGAAATGAAACCCCAAAGAAAAATATCTGTGTTGCAAATCTCAAAAATATCTCCTTACTCAGTATGAATTGTTCTAAAAATAATCTTAGCGCATAATTTTTTTTTCTAGCTTTGCGCCGAAAAACTAAAAAAAGTTACACAGGCATTTTTAACGCGAAATCAAAATATTTCTTATACTTTCCTTTTAAGAAATGAATATTGTCATAAGTGTAGTATTATTAAGTCGTTTTAACTGAAACTTTGATAGGATGTATTGTTAGGCGCCCCAAATTTGCTGTCCAAATTTCAGCTCGATCGGACCACGGGAAGTGGTCGAAAAATCGAAGCCAATTTTTGCACGACGATTGACGATTGCAGACATTGCAACTTAAAATAAAGGGAGTAAAAACAAGAAAACCATAAAAACTAAGTTTTTATTATACTCCCTTTATTTGCAAACGAAGTTTACCAACATCTTATTAAATAATTGATTGACTACTGCAAATGAAACGTACAGAAAAAATATCTGTGTCGCAAATCTCAAAAATATCTCCTTACTCCGTATGAATTGTTCTAAAAATAATCGTAGCGCATAATTTTTTTTTTCTAGCTTTGCGCCGAAAAAGTATAAAAAGTTTCACAGGCATTTTTAACGCGAAATTAAAATATATCTTATACTTTCCTTTTAAGAAATGAATATTGTCATAAGTGTAGTATTATTAAGTCGTTTTAACTGAAACTTTGATAGGATGTATTGTTAGGCGCCCCAAATCTGCTGTCCAAATTTCAGCTCGATCGGACCACGGGAAGTGGTCGAAAAATTGAAGCCAATTTTTGCACCATGCATTGACGATTGACGATTGCAGACATTGCAACTTAAAATAAAGGGAGTAAAAAGGATGCACACAATTTTAGTGTAGAAATTCATAAGGTATGATATCACTTATATTTATTTTAATCTATCAATATATAAATTAAACATAAACTTAGTTTACAAAGAAAGGGAGTATAATAGAAACTGTGTTTTTATGGGTTAGTTTTTTTTTTACTGCTTTCGGAAGTTAACAAATAAGACAAAAAGTCTACCAAGACAAAAAGAAATGGCTCCTTTGTATCTGAAGGCTTAATTGACTTACACAGAGTGAATGTAATACAGTGAAGTGTTTTAAATCACAATGAATTCTTGGTTTAATGTGTATAATATTTTCTTTAAAAAAAAACATAATGTCGAATTCTTTTTTTTTTGTCGTGTCTTCCACAATTTTACATCTATAATAAGACTACCCATAATTACTTAGTACTTTTAAATTGAGTTTTATATGAATGAAATAGCTTGTAAATATTTGCTTTCTTATCATGTTTTATAACCTCAACAGTTTGCAATTTTGTGGATGGAATAATATGTAACGGTCGCATTAGTGTAATTCATCTAAGACCGTTTTTTTTAATAAATGTAATATTTTGGTAAGACTATCTCGTTTAGGTCATCTTTTTCTCATCCTAACAAAGAACGAAAACTCCCAATACTTTCAAATCTAGTAAAACAATTTCTTTGTAATCAAAGTACGTATTTCCCCATTGTGACGTCAGTTGTACAAATAATATAAGACCTTCACTAATAGGATTAAGGGGCAGGCTTATTGGCATCTGATTACTTGTAAACTTAACGTGTCTGCAGCATTGATTTCCTCATTTATGATAACTTTATGCGTTGGTCTCATTGATTTCGCGCTAGACTTTATTTATCTTGCTGTCTAAAACTACTCCCCACCCCCTTGCCATCATTCCCCCCCTATTCTACACACACACACACGCGCACACACACATAAACACATCGTTGTCCCAGCGCACTTGACCGTATTTTCCTATTAGAAAAAGTGCCGCCTATGGGCGTGTAACTGATATTGCAGCAGCCATCCATAAGGCCGTCTGCTGCAGGGGCGTAAGCCATCTAGACCAGGATAACAGTGTGCCAAAGTATAATTTCTAATTCATTCAGCGTGCCAACAGCCTAACGGCATCCGGCTGTAGCACTACATTTTTTTCGTAGAAGAGACTTGACTTTAAAGGCCTCTTACGCGAGCCTTTTAAAATCCCTCTGCGTGCCAAGTCTGCAAGCATGTCGTAGGTTGCCGACCCCTGATCTAGACAGCAACTGTTAGGGAAAGATTAGGCCTGTCACGTGGTGTTTGCTTTTAACCGCAACGAGGCGCAATGTCTTGTAAGATGCCATGTCATAAACGTCCGAAAGAGTCATACCATTTACGACCAAAGGTGCAATGTCATTATGGTACACTACCGGTAGCATTGACATTTAAGTCCACGACTCCACAACAAGGTGTGCCATGCCATTTTAAGATTCCGTGTTTCCACCTACGTGTCGGCTCTACCGTCAGGCAACGGTATCAGGCAGACGGTAGAGACACGGCATAAGTAAGCAGCTCTGATTCTAAACCAATAGAATTATCACCCGCCCCAATCCCAACATCCCCACCCTCCATTTACTTCTTAATTCGCTGAACCTGTACACTTTATTACGCATCCGGGCTGACGTGTTGAAAATGGCACACAACGCCAGATCTTTCAGCAGCTCATGTGAAGATTTCGGCGTTACATATTTAAGTGGGGGGGGGGGGATGCACGGTGGCCGAGCGGGCAGCGCGTTCGGCTGGCGTACCGAAGGTCCTGGGTTCGAATCCTGGTGAAGGCTAGGTTTTGTTCCCGGGACTGGCGGGCATACCTGAGTCTACCCAGCTCTGATGGGTACCTGACATTAGTTGGGGTAAAGTAAAGGCGGCTGGGTATTTGGCTAACCACACAACCCTTGACATGCCTTGGCCACAGAAACTAGTGAACGCTGCTGACGGGTACTCTCCTTACTACATATTAAAGAACACCAGATTTCTCCCCCCCCCCCCCCCGGCTCAGAGTAATTACAACTATTACAACTAGAAGCTACTTTGCATATTTAGCAAAATGTTCATTACACATTCAAAGAAAACCAAATTTGAAGCCCCTCGGCGCCACATGAGATTGTAGGAGGTTTAGGGGCATTTCCTCTCTCAGCTTCAAAGCAACAATAAAAAAAATATATGCGCAATTGCCCATTTCATTTTTGAATTGTAATATTCATGGGCCCCCTAAACTCTTCTGGGGCCCCGGCCAGCTGGCCCCGTCCTCCTCTCGTGGGGGTTTGCAAACCATTCATCTGAAATCCCCCATTTAGCAGAGACTGATATAATTTGTGTGCACGAAGAATGTATCAGTTCTTTGTCTCGGCAAGCTGCTTAACTGAGCGAGGGCGTAAGTGTGCGTGGGTGTGTTGATGTTTGGGGGAGGAATTAATTACGAAACCCGAGGCTTTACTTTAAATGATTCATGCGCCGAACTGTATACACTGCAAAATTGTTTCCTTCATTCAGAAACAATAGAGTTCATTAAACCAGGGTGTCACGTGTCGATGACGTAGAGAACAGGAAATATCACTTGTCACGTTGAAAGTTACTTCGATTAATCCGCGACGCTGCAGCACTAATTGTTGTTGCGCAATATTGTTTTAATCTCGTTTTTCCCTTTTTTTCTCACTAAATAAAGAATCCCAGTCGGAGAAATTCGACACGTATGTTCCGCTAAGCGGCGTTTTTTACAATTTTCTTTGGCAACGGCATACTAGAAGATTGTGTGGCCAGCAAAATGCCCTGCTGCCTTTATTTTTTTCCTTAGCTAAACTAATGTCAAGTAGCCGTCAGAGCCAGGTTGATTCCGGGACACCTTTCCACCCTTTACAAGGATACCAACCTTCATTACGCCAGCATCACGAAACGCAGAACACATCTGCAAAATGCAACCATTCAGGAATTTGTAGTAATTAAATTTCATGAAATCAGCGACTTACCAAGCGTGCTGTGTCTAGCATAAATATGACCCCCCCCCCCCCCCCGAATTTTTACCTAGCCTAAATTTCCAATATGGTAATACGTAGGCCTATATTAATAAATAAGAGTAAAGTGCCCTTCGGACCAAGCTGATCATATGGGCACGGTAGCCGAGCGACAGCGCGTTCGACTGGTGATCCGAATGGCCTGGCTTTGAATCCAGGTGGAGACTAGGATTTAAAAAAAGAGTAATACTCATGGTAAAAAAAGTACAAAAAGTATCAGTGGGGTATCGAGCCCAATTCGCACGCAAGGCAGTCGGATACGCTAACCACTCAGCTATAGAGGACACATACCAGAAGCGAGATCGCAAAAGTAAAATATTTGAGACAATATGGTCACGTGTTTTTTTAACTTAACCAATGAGGATCGTAATCCACACACACAGTCTACTTTATAGGCCTCTCTATATAATTTATATATATATAGAAAGAGATATTAATTAATCATTGTTTTTCGGTAAGCAGTAATCTAAGAAGTTCAATAATTAAAAAAAAAACATCTCCAAAAATAACTTAGATCTAGATTAATTCTAGATAATGATCATCGGGAATCAAACCTTTTCACAAAGTTTTAAAAAAAAACATTCCAATCTCTACAGATCTAAAAAAAAAAAATGGATTTTTCTCTGGTCCAAAAGCTACTGTTTTTTTTTAGTATTTATCACGTGACCTAAATCTTTGTGGAAAAAAAAAGTACTGTTGTATACGCGTAGGGCAGGAGTCGGCAACCTTTTGAGACGGAATAGCCAAAAGTTACAATTTACAAAATATCCCAGTTTTTAAAGAGTCACACAATTTTTTTCTTCTCAATATTATAGTATTTCATTAGAATTAGGTATATAAATTTGATTTTTTATTTAAAATAAATAGATTTAAATATGAAATCATATTTATTCATATAAAAACATAGAAATGTTTCGCACAAAACATATAAAAGTATTTTAGCTATCTCTGCTGGCATGATAAAATTAGTAATCAAATACTATAACTATAATTATTGAATAATAGATAATTACAATAGTTACACCAATGGGAGCATTTGCCTTGCATGCCTTTTGAAAGTTTGGTTAAATCTGGCTCATAACTTTTTGTTTTCAGTTTCAATCTCGCCTCTAGAGACAATTTGTTAGTTGGCTTCTTACTTTACTTTTTATTATTTTCATGCAAGAGAACGCTTGCTCACACGAATATGTTGACCCGAAGATCGTCAGCACTCCAAATGCCAACTACTTCACCTCACGAAGCATTCTGGAAGGTTATTCCATGCGTCAAATATGTCTCAACTCGCGGCATTTCCTTTAGAGCTGTCCAGTTCTGCAGCGTGACATGCTTGCTCTTGAGTTCTGTAAACTTGCAACTCCACAAGTGTTTGGTTTTCAAATCCAGCAATTGCATTTGAAGCGAACCAGCATCAATTCTAAATGGCTCAATGTTGATCTCATTTGTATTTGTGTTGAGAGGATTTACTATGAATTTCAGAGTACTTGCGTTTGTTTTGATTTGCTCAAATCTCTCAGCGAATACATCCTTCATTTTGTTTATAGCCATGCTGAAGTAATTCGTGTCAATAGTTGCATTGGTTTCATCGCGATATTGCTTCAGATTTTCGAAATGAAATAATTTATCGCTCTCCAAGTCTTCGACAAAAAGAAGTAATTTATTTTCGAAACAAACCACTTCTTCAAGCAAGGCATAGGCTGGGTTTCCCTTTCCTTGCAGTTTTACATTTAGTTCATTTAGTTTCTTTGTGATATCCACCTTAAAGTTTGAATTTTGGCAGCCATTTGTCTTCTTTCCATTCGGGATGGACAATGCCTCTTGGTGAATTATGCTGTGAAACGTTGAAATTTCGTGTTTTTTTTTTTTGCCAAAGAATTCTGTCATACTTCTGGTTCCATTAGTTGCTATGGAAACGATTTTATTTATATTGATTTCATTGTTTTCCAGGCATTTTTGCACAGCATTTGCTATATCTTCTCCACGAGTTTGCCCTGAGAGCGCCAATAATCCTAGCAGTTCTTCTTTCATACCTTGGGATTACATATACCTAACGAAAAGTGTAACTTAGTGTGCCGTGTCTTTTGTGTCGCAAAACGCACCCATTGCAAGTGATAAAGCAGAAGCCAGTTGAATGTCTTCCACTTGCATATGTATTACATGTGAAGACATTTTAGCTGTTCTATCTTGTACTGTTTTAGCAGATAATGGCAAATCTTTGATTTTCTTCATGATTTTTTGTTTGTTTTTGAAATTACGAAACAGTTCTTCAGCTCCACGTATGCAACTATCTTTGACGTACTCACCACCTGTGAATGGTATCCCTCTTTTTGCTATTTGTAGTGATATTACAAAGATTGCCAGATTTAAATTATTTGAAGATTGTGCCTAGTTACTTAGTATAGAAATAACTGTTGTTTTTGTTTTTGAAGCTCTTTAACAGCATTTTTCCGTGTGTCACAGGTTGGATATTTAGCAACGAATCGGGTATGTTTTGCAGTGAAGTGTCTCTCCAAATTTGACTTCTTATTGTGTGCAAGTTTTTCTTGTCAAATGAGACAAGTCGGAAGGCCATCTGTGTTGCATATGAACGAAAACGACTCCGACTAAACACTACCATCCACTGAGTTGAAGGTTGGGTGTCTGTAGTAACTAGCGGCTGTCAGCTGTCCGTCTACTCTCTACTCCACCTATTCTCAGTGTTCTCTATTGCGTGTTTATATCCTGTTTGCAGTATAATTTTTTGCAGTATAATATATTTTTTATGAGTTTTGAAAATAAAGTAATATAATTATTAATATTTGCGCATGGAACTGGAGAGCCGCATCTTGACACCGAAAGAGCCGCATGCGGCTCGCGAGCCGCAGGTTGCCGACCCCTGGCGTAGGGTCATCGTGATCTCAGTCACTGTTTATTTCACAGGCATATAATATATCCTGACTACATGACAACTCTCATAGTGCACTTTTACAGTTTGTTGTTTTTCTGCCTCGTTAACATTTCTGCTGCATAGACATGTTTTGAAAAAAAACTTGGAAGCGGATTGGATGGTTCTGATATCAATTTACGGGCAGTGAATAAATAAAAACATCCAACGATTCGTCCTTATTTCAAAAACTTGTCAAAGATCAAAAATGACTTTTTAAAAATATATTTTTTTATGTTATGTTTTTATGGTAATAAAATTTGTAATGTTTTTTGTTTTTCTTTCTTGTTAATGTTCGTAAGCACTTCCGGTGTTACTCGAACACACATTGAGATGAAAAAGGAAGGTCACAACGTTAATAATGTTTGCAGTTTTTTTTTTTTTTTTTTTCTTATTAGAATTGGGTGCAATAATTGTTTGTAAGTCAATTAATGAGAGTTGTTTGTTTCGTTGCTACCGTTCAATGTAGAGTGGCTGTTTTTTTTTTAAACGAACCAAGTTGTCCAAGCTGTGTTGGATTTGGTGGGATAGATACTTTAGAGAGAGAGAGAGAGAGAGAGAGAGAGAGAGAGTGTGTGTGAGGATGTGAGAGAGGGGGAGAGAAGGAAATATAGATAAAAAAGACAGAGTATGGGTGATAATGTGGGTCAGAAAGAAAGAGAGAGGGAGAGAGAAAGAAGAAAGGAGAGGTAGAGAGTAAGTTGGGGAGAGAGAAAAAGAGACATGGGAGAGAGAGAGAGGGCGAGGAGAGAGAATGAGAGAAAGAGACAAAATAGATTTGTATAGAGAGAAGGAGAGCGAGAAAGATATATAAATCATGAACTCAACACTGAGATTCCAAGAGAATACAGAAGGCATGACCAGACATCAGGCATTTATCATAGTGTAGATAGTATGTATACACCATTGTCTCACTCGGTCATTTCAACCTCGGCCTAAGTCTCGGTTCTTTTACGTTCACAAAATACACGAAATATTACTACGGTAAGTATATTTACTGTTAAACCAGAATAATCAAACTTAGTATCTTTTTTATATATTTCAATGCTTTGGTTTAATAATATCTAACATTAGGGTTATATTAAGAATCAATTTTCCTTGTTGTGTGTTGTGTTTGTACATCCTTTGGATCACCTGAGGGCGCAATTGATTCACCGTACTAGTACTCGTACTTGTGATTTCGACAGCTGATCTGGCTAGAACTTGTTTGCTTTGACCCGAGCCAGTGCTGTGGTTGGTGGAAAAGGGGGGTGGGGCAAGTCACCGAAGTACTAATACCCACGGGGGTCATTCTGGTCCCTGGCGTAAAACTAACGCAAATAGAGTCCCAATAAAAGATGAAAATAATGCTACTATTTTGTAAACATGATTGTAACAAACATTCGCCATTGCTATTCTAATGTATTTTGCGCATAAGTTATAGTTGCAAACCGATTTTTTTTGTAAAACCACAACAACAAAGACAACAACAACAAAAACTACAAAACATAAAGCTAGAAAACAAAACAACAACTTAGTCTTCTTCTTCTTTCTCAATATTAATAATGGATAAGGGTTCAAAGTTCAAACAACAAGGACTAGAGCTATGGTGAATTGCAAGGTGGTTTCCAGATCTGTCTGTTTTCCATACCGTTTGGTGTTGGTGGAGGAACAACAACTGATTGTCAGGTGCGAAATCAGCTACTGACGTTAGATGATATTTTTAGTAATGTATTATTATATATTATTTTGATTCATATCCATCTTGGATCTCACAAGGTTGTATAAGAATTTATATTGATGTTATTGAATTAGATTTGATGTTTATTTGACTCGTCGCGATATGAATCTTTTGTGTATAAAGTGATTTAGATAAACTGTACCTTAATATATAGGAAATCCACAATCCTGTTTGAAATTGAACACAATTTTATTCTAACAAGTTGAGATGATAAAATATAACAATACCACAGAATACATGTACCAGTATTATAATGAAACTTAATCAGTTGAGATTCTTCTATGATGAGTAAAGCCGTAATCCTATCTTTAAGAAAGTGGTCAAAAACAGTCCTTCCACATTAGCGCCCAAACTAGAACTAAACTAAACGGTATTCCACCCTCGTGCATATGACGTATTTTATCGCTATGACGTAGTGTCTAGACATATACATGTTTTATTCCTAACACGGAAACATTTCGGGTTTAAGATTATTTCATTTTAACTTTAGTTAATAATAACAGAACCAATATAATATGGAAATAAATCTACTCGTAACACTCGCCCCCCCCTTAAGACACAAAGGAATTACAGACAGCGTTAAGTATGGAATTCTTTGTAGAGTACCCATAAAATGAACCGAATTCCCAAACTTTTCGTAAGATTTAATTGACTATTGGACAATCTTTTAAAGATTAAAATGAACCATATATTACATATTCCCTTAATAACAAAGTCGCTATTATGGAATCCTTTATCACATTATTCTATCAATGATTATTAATTAAACATTTATTTATCAATTAATATTTACAATTATGATTATTGTGTGTACAACGTTGACCATAAAACTATTACCACCAATAACCAATTCCTCCAGAATTGATATGAATTACCCGAATAAGTGGAACCGATTAATAATTGATAGATAATTCTTTGGAAAATTTAATTTATTTAACCGATCACTGTATCATTAACTAATGATTTTCAGTTATTATATTATTATTATGATGTCTCAATTATGACATCAAGAATATTTAAAAAAAATGTTATAATCTCAGCTGATTTAGCTTTTACATAGCATAAAATAAGACATCCAAATTATAACATGACGACATAGAAACAAACAATTTTCAAAACACATCAATAATCAATTGAACAAACACAAGTGTGGATGTATTCAAGTTAAATACCGGTGTGTGTGCAATTGCTGTATGCAATAGTTACCTTTTACCTTACAACGTATGATTGTTTCTAGTAGAATTTGAAGTTTTGTTCTGTAATGTCTCATATTGCAATATTTCAAAACATAGTTTATTTATTGTCATATTTACAATAATATAAATGTTAATCAATACAATGAATGACATAAAAGAAAACATTTAATGAGAAACTGACTTTCATCTTCTGGTTTACCAGTTACATGCGCGACAACGTGTCAGCAACCACATTTTGTTTACCTGGTAAATATAACACATTTAAATTATATGCTTGGAGGAATAAGCTCCAGCGAATAATTCTTTGGTTCTGTTTAACCCTGGAAAGGAAAACTAAAGGGTTATGATCAGTTAAAATATCAATTGGATATGGAGAACCATTGATATAAAAATCAAAATGTTTCAATGCTAGGATTAATCCTAAAAGTTCCTTTTCTATCACACTATAGTTTCTTTGATGCTTATCAAATTTTTGAGAGTAAAAACTAATCGGGTGTTCCAGTGAATCATCACCCTTTTGGGAAATGACCGCTCCCATCCCTGTATCACACGCGTCAACGGTAATTTTAAAGGGTTTACTGTAATTGGGTGTTACTAATACAGGTGCCTCAGAAAGAACATCTTTTAATTTATCAAAGGCCTGGTGGCATTCATTAGACCATTTGAAAGTGCAATTCTTCTTTAATAGATTTGTTAATGGACATGCAATGGTTGAGAAATTTTGACAGAACCGACGGTAGTACCCCGCCATCCCGAGAAAACTACGGAGTTGTTTACAGGTTTCAGGAACAGGGAACTCACGAATAGCCTTAACCTTTGCATTTAATGGTTTTACCAAACCATTCCCCACTATGTGACCTAGATACTCGATGGTTGCATGGCAGAACTGACTCTTAGTCAAGTTTATGGTGAGATTAGCATGAGTCAATTTCGTAAATAACAAATGTAGTTGATCTAAATGAGATTTAAAATCGTCACTAAAAACAACAATATCATCGAGGTATGCGTGACATTTAGGAATGTCCTGAGTAATGGTATTTATTAACCGTTGAAAAGTAGAGGGTGCATTAACCATACCAAAGGGCATGACCTTAAATTTGTACAGTCCGTCAGGGGTTACAAACGATGATATCTCCTGAGCCCTCTCCGTCAGTGGAATCTGAAAATACGCCGTCAATAGGTCAATTTTCGTCACAAACTTAGCATTACTCACTTGATCTATTAGATCGTCGATTCTTGGTATTGGATAGGAATCAGTTTTTGTCACTTTGTTTACCTTACGGTAGTCCACACAAAACCTCATGGATCCATCGGCCTTAGGTACCAATACGCAAGGGGAAGACCAGTCACTACTACTAGGTGTAATAATGTCATTGTCAAGCATGTAGCGAACCTCTTTACGGATGCATTCTAACTGGATAGGATTTGACCTGTATGGATGTTGTTTAATAGCTTTAGTATTTTCATCTAAAATAACATCATGCTTAACTACACTAGTTCTACTAGGTACATCTCCAAATAAATGGATATTTTCATTAATTAGACCTTTGATAGCGGATTGTTCGCAATCAGGTAAATGTGCCAATTTTTCATTTAAGTTTTTCAGAGC
Source organism: Anisus vortex (assembly GCA_949126835.1). NCBI lineage: Eukaryota > Metazoa > Mollusca > Gastropoda > Planorbidae > Anisus > Anisus vortex. The sequence continues at coordinate 6,363,119 of OX421495.1, forward strand.
CTTTGTATTTTGCAGTTTGCTTTCTGCCACTTCACGCTCAATTTCGGGTGAATTATTCCCGACTTTAATAACAGTGTTTACCGAGGCAACAACTTTTTGTTCTTCTCTGGTAATGTATGGTTTCAACATATTGATATGGCACACTCGTTGCGATTTCCGTCTATCAGGGGTCTTTACAAGATAGTTAACCTCACTAAGCTTAGCCATAACCTCGTAGGGTCCTGTAAACTTGGCACTCAGGGGTTGACCAGACAGTGGCGTCAGCATGAGAACTTTATCACCAGGTTGGAAGATACGGGTTCTTGCGTTGACGTCATAATAGACCTTCATCTTGTCTTGTGCCTGCAAAAGATTAGATCTGACAACTTTTAATGCATTATAGAGTCTATTTTTAAAATTTTCCACGTATGTCAGTAGACCAGTGTCTTCAGTGGATGACAACCATGTCTCTTGTAACAGCTTTAGTGGTCCACGAACTGTGTGTCCGAATACCAGTTCAAAGGGACTGAAACCAAGAGATTCTTGTACAGCCTCTCTAGTTGCGAAGAGTGCGAAGGGAATACCACGATCCCAGTCGTCGTTATGCTCGAAACAGAAAGTACGGAGCATATTCTTCAATGTTTGGTGGTATCGTTCTAGTGCGCCTTGACTCTGTGGATGATATGCACTCGATACTGCATGACGAATACCCAGCCGTTCTAAGACTTGGCGAAATAACTTCGATGTGAAATTTGAACCTTGATCTGACTGCACGGTTTTCGGAAGACCATATCGGGTGAAGAATCCGATAAGTGCATCAGATATTTTGTCGGCATTGATGCTACGTAGAGGAATAGCCTCTGGAAATCTCGTTGCCGAACACATTATAGTGAACAGATACTGGTGGCCAGCCTTAGTTTTAGGCAACGGACCGACGCAGTCTATAATGATGTGACTGAAGGGTTCTGAGAATGCTGGTATGGGTCGTAGAGGAGCTACCGGAATGGTCTGATTCGGCTTGCCGACCATCTGGCAGACATGACATGATCTGCAAAACGATGTGACGTCACGACGTAGGCCAGGCCAGAAGAAATATGGAAGAATCCTGTCGAAGGTTTTCTGTATCCCTAGGTGACCAGCATACGGTGAATCATGGGCCATATGTAGTATGTCCTTGCGGTAAACATTGGGTACCACGATTTGATGTACTTCGCTGCATGTTTCATCGTCGTTTTCTTTCCCTCTCCATTTCCTCATCAACAACTCGTCCCTCAGGTAATAACCTGCGGCCATTGTTTCTAACTCTCCTTCATTCTTTGCTTCCTCTTTTAGTTTCCCAATCTCTGGATCTTTGCCTTGAGCAAGAATGAGTAGTTGTCTAGGCGACAAATTATTTTGATCAGTATGACTTGAGTGACCACCTAGAACATCCGCCATGAAGGTTGCTTGTAAGTCAATCTCTGGTGTTGGTTCTGGTTTCTTTGTCGATTCATTAGTCATCTGCTGTTTCTCCATAGCTCTGGTGATAACACATACTGAATTTTCAGTATTCCTACACTGAACAGAGTCTTTGGTTTCTTTAAGTACAGGATGTACCTGATTCTTGGCAATGTCACTTCCTAAAAGTAATGAAATGCCTCTGTAGGGAAATTTCTTCACTATCCCAACAATAACAGATCCAGTGAAGTAATTACTCTTCAACTGTATACGATGTAACGGTGCCGTGAGTGTTCCAGCCATAGTACTGATTAAGGCATACTGGCCTGTATGAGTCAATTTCGACGTTGGTACAGTATTCTTCAACAGTAGAGATATATCAGCACCGGAGTCACGTAGAATTTTAATCTTCCGTTCTCTAGCTTGATTATCTATAGGTGACACATAGCCCTCGCTAACATCCGATAGCATGCACTCGGGTAGTTCTCTGCCTACTGAGTTTCTTGCTACACTACTGCCTCCATAAGTAAACGTTTTATTTACTGATTGTTCATCTGTCACACTCCCTTTGGAGTTGAAACTAGAATGTTCAATAGCCTCGGTCTTCATTTCAAAGACTTTTTCCGACTTTGAGCAACTTGGACATGCGTGTTTCGCCATCTCTTCATGACTAACATCAGATGTCTTTCTTTCAGCTTTAATTCTTTTGTGGGCAGTTTTATTTATGTGAGTTTCAGTTTGTACGGCGATGTGTGATAAAACCACGTTGTTCTTGTTTTTAATGGGTCTTTTCTCTTTATGTAGACTCCAACAATTCTCTTTTATATGTCCATCTTTCTTACAGAATGTACAGGTAATTCTCTTTTGTACAAAACTTGAATTCTCTTGTTTATCGGCTTTTTGTTTACTTTTATCCTCTGTCGATCTTAACTTTCTCTCTGTATTACTGTTTTGAGTCCTCAAACTTGTTCTGTCATTTTGAAAATAATGGCTATGCGGGTGAATAATGACATATTCATCGGCTTTAACTGCTGCTTGTTCTGCTATTTCAATACCACGATCAGCCAAATGAACTTTTATATCAGTGCGAATCTTCTCAGTAAAATCCTCCATCAGTATGAGATTATATAGTTTCTCATAATCTTTATTCACATTCTTAGAACGTAACCATCGATCAAAATACTTTTTCTCTAATCTCAGGAAATCAACATGTGAAACTTCTGGTTCCTTCTTGTACTCACGATATAACTTTCGATACTTTTCTGGAGTTAGAACATAACTCAATAGTACTCTGCTCTTTATTAGTTCATAATCATTACATTCATCTGGAGTCAAATTCAATACAACATCTAGAGCCTTGCCTTTTGTTAGAGCTGAACGTAAAAGTACGGCTTTCTTATCTTCAGGAAATTTATAATCGATCGAGTTTCTTTCGAAGACCATAAAGAACTCATCAATCTCTATGTTCTCCATGCTTGGGACATGCTTTTTAAACTTATATAGTTCCACATTATTTGTTTCCTGAATCGTATGAGTTGACGAACGAGACTTTGCCAATTCAATCCTTTCATTACTAGCGATTCTTTCTTTTTCCAATTCTTTCTCTTTCAATTGTACTTCTATTCTTTTACCCTCTAATTGTAATTGTAATTGTACTTCTAACTTCTTCATTTCTAACTGGAATTTCATGTCCGCACTTAGTTCATTCACATTCATTTTAAATTCATGGTTATTTATGTCTGTTTTTAGGGTTTCTGATACATTGAGAACCACTGATTCTTCATTATTCATAGTATTTTCTTCAAGCATTCTACCATGTCTTTTCAAACAGTCCTTAATATCTTGAATCAATTTACTCCTTACTGGTGTAACTTCAGTAATGTCTATTCCCAGAGAGTTTGCCATCTCTTTTAACTGGGTTAGTGACATGCTATTTAACTGTTCTGACGTGATAGCAAAAATATTCAATTGCTCCAGCGTAAGATTAGCTTCCGCCATGTTTTTATATTAATGACGTAAATAGAAGATAAAAATTTCAACTTTACCTTTTATAAAGTCCTTTGAAATATTTTTACACCACTGTTAATTTGTAGAAGATAAATTTTAAGGATGGTTGTGTACAAAGCTGAAAACAGTATGTCCGAACACAGACAGTGCCTCCCACGTAGACAGAATTTGAATAAATATTTGTTGTAAATCGTTTTCACTAAAACAGTTGTATATTCTTAATTTCTTATACATACAAACTTTAGATCCAGGACTTGAGCCCCCAATCTTTTGTCACGTGCGAAATCAGCTACTGACGTTAGATGATATTTTTAGTAATGTATTATTATATATTATTTTGATTCATATCCATCTTGGATCTCACAAGGTTGTATAAGAATTTATATTGATGTTATTGAATTAGATTTGATGTTTATTTGACTCGTCGCGATATGAATCTTTTGTGTATAAAGTGATTTAGATAAACTGTACCTTAATATATAGGAAATCCACAATCCTGTTTGAAATTGAACACAATTTTATTCCAACAAGTTGAGATGATAAAATATAACAATACCACAGAATACATGTACCAGTATTATAATGAAACTTAATCAGTTGAGATTCTTCTATGATGAGTAAAGCCGTAATCCTATCTTTAAGAAAGTGGTCAAAAACAGTCCTTCCACATTAGCGCCCAAACTAGAACTAAACTAAACGGTATTCCACCCTCGTGCATATGACGTATTTTATCGCTATGACGTAGTGTCTAGACATATACATGTTTTATTCCTAACACGGAAACATTTCGGGTTTAAGATTATTTCATTTTAACTTTAGTTAATAATAACAGAACCAATATAATATGGAAATAAATCTACTCGTAACATGATTTCGATGATTAGTTGATTACATCCCCCCACACTCCAAACCAAGGCCCACTTGGTCTATTTCTCTACTGAAGTATTACAGCTTTAGTGAAGGTAACAGCCAAAGTGACAACTAGCAATTATAAAACTATTAAAACTATCAGTGATAAAGTGAAAATTAGAAATGATAAGCTTTGCGTGTTTGATTACAATAGACCCTAATAGATAATAATAATATTTATTTGTATAGCGCTGCCAACAAACATAATGTAAGCTCAGAGAGCTTTTAACATACAACTAAAAACACGGATATAATCTATAGGCTAAGAAATATCTAATTGATAATGTACAACTTTTACAAACATAGGTCAAATGAAATAAATTAGCAATAACCGACCTAACATATAAGTAAGACAGCAGGGTCTAGCGCTTGTTATCTAAGATATATAAAGAAATAATGAGTTTTTTTAAAAGTTCTTTTTGAAAGTAACAATAGAGCTTGTTCGCCTGAGTTGAATGGGAAGTAGGTTCCACACCTTTGGACCGGATATTGAGAAGGCTCGTCAGAGAGAAACGGGGCACTTCCAGGAGCGGGTATTGAGAAGGCTAGTCAGAGAGAAAGGGGACACTTCCAGGAGCGGGTATTGAGAAGGCTCGTCAGAGAGAAACGGGGCACTTCCAGGACCGGGTATTGAGAAGGCTCGTCAGAGAGAAACGGGGCACTTCCAGGACCGGGTATTGAGAAGGCTCGTCAGAGAGAAACGGGGCACTTCCAGGACCGGATATTGAGAAGGCTCATCAGAGAGAAACGGGGCACTTCCAGGACCGGGTATTGAGAAGGCTCGTCAGAGAGAAACGGGGCACTTCCAGGACCGGATATTGAGAAGGCTCGTCAGAGAGAAACGGGGCACTTCCAGGACCGGATATTGAGAAGGCTCGTCAGAGAGAAACGGGGCACTTCCAGGACCGGATATTGAGAAGGCTCGTCAGAGAGAAACGGGGCACTTCCAGGACCGGATATTGAGAAGGCTCGTCAGAGAGAAACGGGGCACTTCCAGGACCGGATATTGAGAAGGCTCGTCAGAGAGAAAAGGGGCACTTCCAGGACCGGATATTGAGAAGGCTCGTCAGAGAGAAACGGGGCACTTCCAGGACCGGATATTGAGAAGGCTCGTCAGACAGAAACGGGGCACTTCCAGGACCGGATATTGAGAAGGCTCGTTAGAGAGAAACGGGGCACTTCCAGGAACGGCTTAAGCATTAAGCAAAATAATCATGTGCTGGGGGCATCAAGTGAAAGGGGAGGAGTAGGGGGGGCACGCACTTTTTTCCACAAAAGGAATGTACTGGGCCATATGGCGCAATAATGCAAATGGTACAGCTGGACCAGGGTCCACATAAAAAGGGCCTCACACTACATCCCCCCAAAAATCTCAAAGAATTCGCAATGTATGAAATTTTCGGTCTTAAAATGTTGAATTATATAAGAACAAAAACAGCAACAAAATAAACTAATTGTTTGCATCTTACTGTAAATTTTGTTCAACTGTACTAAATAAATAAATAAAAGTTAATTTTGATTTACTTTTTAAAAGGGAGGCACAAACATCCATTTAGTACTTAGGGCCTCTCTTGATCTGAGTCCCGTCTTGAATAGATACAAGTATAATAATGACACCGAAGCGATGTATCTTATCCAACCCTGTTTGGCACTGCAACTGTTTAACAATAAGAGATGGCACCATCCATTGGCATCGGAATAGGCGCCACGCAGCCCCCCTCCCCCACACAGACACATTTTGTAACGAACAAACAAGAAGACGGAGTAGAAAACAAAAATCGATGACATAAAATAAACGATACAGAACTTTCCCTCCTCCTACCCCCCACCCCCAACCGTATCTTGTGGGTCAGTCAATGAAGATACTTGTGAGTCTTGTAAGACTTTTAATTTGACAGACAGAACAACTTGTACCAGTCAGAGATGTTCCAAAACAACAAAAAAAAACCAAGTGATTACGATACTTGAAAACTGCCAGAGTATCAATAATACATTGGAGGAAGGAAGAGGTGGGGGAGGGAGGGAGAGGCGAAATGGACAGGGCAGTAACATTTGGTTTAAAGATAACATGTAAAATTTATAGAACAGTATTGAATTAGGTCTTAGAAATGTCAGGTCATACAATTCCTGGTTTAGCACAAGATGATCCGCAATTTTTAAATACAACCCAGGACTGCGAAATGTGTGTGTGTTTTTTTCAGTCTCAAATATCAAATAGCTAATTGACAGCTGCCTAAGGCTTTTGAAATATACAAAACAACAACAATAAATATCTCAGCTTATTCATAAAATACACTGACTTAGTTTCAAATACCACACAAATCTTTGGGTAAAAGTACAATCATGGGCGCCCGCAGGGGGGGGCAAGGGGGGGCACTTGCCCCCCCCTGGAAAAGTGCCCCCCCCCCCTAAATTGATAGATAAAAAAAATTTTTTTTACTCAAATAGACACAAATAATAATAATTAAAACATTTATAATTAATTGTAACAACTGTGAATCCTTCTATTGTCATATAAATCTCATTATCTTTGGGGATTAATCAGGTATACCACATTGATAATTTTGATAGTGAAGCCCTGAGTTAGATAGTTTGATTTTTGAAAAACGCGAGAATACAAAACCAGACAAGATTTCATGGACTTGTTACCTTTTACAAAGTTGTATCCGGCTGTCAGGTAGATCTGTGGAAGTCGACCCTGTGGCATTCGGCATACACGATCTAGCCAGCTGAGACGTCTGTTGCTGAGAGTAATGCGGATTTCTCGACACCCTGCTCTTCGTAGGACCTCTGCGTTGAAACCCTGTCCTGCCATCTTATATCTAAAATGCATCTGAGACACCTGAGGTGAAAGGTGTTCAGTTTTCTCTCCTCCCAGGAGTATGTGCTCCATGTCTCACAGCCGTAAAGCTGGGTACTCAGAACACATGTTCGATAAACTAGTGACTTAGTGGAGCGTGTAAGCAGCGGGTTCATCCCGACTCGTTTTTTTAAATCTTGTCATAGTGCCCATGGCTTTAGCTATTCTACTATTAATCTCCCCATCTAGGAGCACACTGCTTGAGATTTTGGCTTTGAGCCTGTTCAGATTGAAGAGCTTTCCAGATCTCCTTGTGTGAGGTAGACACACTCGTTGCAGTCTCCATAAGCATAGTGCAGTAGACACGAGAAGAATATTCCAAACAAGGTGGGTGCAAGTACGCAGTCTTGTTTAACACCGCTGCGGACTTCAAAGGGCTCTGATTAAACTTCACTGTGCACCTGGTTTTCTAAAAAAAAAAAAAAGGCAATGAAAGAGAGCAGTTTTGGAGGGAATCCTATTTTTGCCAGGAGTTTAAGGAGTCCACTTCTGCTGATCATATCAACGAAAGCAATGTATAATGGCTTATTCATCTCGCGGAGCCTCTATTGTAGCAGTCGAATGGAGGAGATCATGTCTTTAGTGGATCTGCCGCTTCTGAAACCATACTGAGACTCTGGATAGACTCTAGATGCCAGCACTTGCAGCCTTAATAGTGCCTCTTGCAAAGATCTTACCAACTATGCTCAAGATGGAGATTCCTCTGTCTTTTTGCAGTCGCTGTGGTCCCATTTGTTCTTATATAATGTAACGAAATCTGCTAAATGGCTGTGTGACGCGTCTAGTGTGACAGCACTATGCTAGCAGTCACAGCTGGCTAGCAGTGTAACTGTAAAAGGTGTGCAATTAGTAAGTCTCTCTTGCTAGTATATAGCCTTTCCACAAGTCCTATGCAGTACCTCCTTGAGGTGGCGGATATACACTGAAGCTGCGAGTCTCCAGGCTGAACTGCAAGTAGCTCGAGGAGGTTTGGCCCTTAGATGTGAGGCAGGTCTGGAAGCACATTACGTCGTGTAAAAACATGGCTTAGATCATAGGTTCTCAACGGGGTTATTCAACTAATAAGGAATAGGAATTGCAATGACTTTTCGATAAAGTAGGGTCAGTATTTGGTACATATGGTGTGCGGCCGGCTGGTCCTATTACTGGTTCACCGGACTGTCAACCCTGCTGACCGTTCACTGTCGCCCTAACACATGTTCCTATTAATATTTTGATCTCAGTTTTATATTGATGGCCTTTAATCCATTTTGCAGTCTTTAAAATTAATGTCAATCCTATAGTTAAATGGTATAGATACGTAGTAATCATACAAACTGAGTAGTTATTGTTACGCTTAAAAATATACATATAAATTCTTTAGTAATATAACATTTATATAATTTTCAAATATTTTTTACAGTTTGATCATTTTAAAGTTATAAATGTAAATTATTTTTTTTTTTATAAAAGAACAAATACAGAAATATTAGCTCAAATGAAACGAATTAATTATCTCCCTTTAGTAAAAAAAAAAATGTTTCCACGTTTGATTCAATAGTGATGCCGAACAAGTTATGTTTTGTGATATAACAAATTTTACTGATTATTATTATTTCTTTCTATACATTCAACATTGTGGTATTCATAACAAGATTTAATTTTTAGAGGATTAAAATAATTTACGTTAAACAGTTGTGTGAGTTGTAAATAAACATTTCCTGCATTAATTGTTTTGTCCATTTAAGGAGTTTATATTTAAAACATTAATAATTACAGCTATTAAATAAGTATCTTATATTTCTAAATAAATAATACAAATAAATCTGTTTTAGAATTAATTATAGGGCTATATATGTTTAATTAAAATTAAGTTAAGGGGGCGTTCAGCGGAAAAATTGTAAAAGGGGGCGGTGAGCCGAAAAAGGTTGAAAACCTATGGCTTAGATCTACAATGTCAGATGAACGTCTGTCAAGGTTGTGCATGTTGTGCGTACACAGAGACAAAGTGAACTGCAACAAAAAAGAGATATGTTTGGTAGCGATAACAGACGACTCCAGTTCTTGTTTAAAGAATACATTTCATTTTAAATTTACGTTGTAATATTGTTTGTTTAAAGTAAGTTTTTTTTTTGTATGGTTTACGTCTATTATATAGGCCTACATATATTGTGCTAATAAAAAATGTGTTGCTACAGTATACCCTTCATTACTACAGTGTACTACAATACTACAGTGTTCTGTCCGTTCGTTCACCATACAAATACGCTCAGTAAATTAAAACTTCATTAAAACATTACTAAAAATATTTTGCCCCCCCCCTAGAAAATTTTCTGCGGGCGCCCATGAGTACAATAGTGTTTTGTTTCTTTGTTTCAGTAGATATTTCCCCGAGTTTTGATATTTTCTTTAAATCTGGCCAACCGCAATAAGCCGTCTGCAAGGGTTGAAAAAAGCAACCAATCAGAACGGGAATAGCAACCAATCAGAACGGTTTATTAAAAAGAACAAAAAAGTTCTTGGCTTTTTTTTGTTATTGTTATTTTAGGCATTGTTATTTAAAATAATAATTTTGATAAAACTAGGTCGAGTAGGTAAAAATATATGCTGATTTAGAGCTTCCGGGATGAAGACATAGACCTATTATTGACTGAAACGGAATTAGCTGTACAGCTCAATATCCATGTGCCTCGAGCTAAACTGAAAGGATAAATCCGGCAATGGGATGAAGAAATAAAACAATAGTTGCTGGGATGATTTCTATAAGGGAGAAAAAAATGGATCTAGAATATAAAAGAAACAGGTAAAAAATGTTTTAAGTAAATCACAGATCGCAGGCTGCAGCGTTGCATCTAAAACATGATCTGCTACATTGAATTATGTTGCTATTGTTTGTTTGCTACATTGAATTATGTTGCCATTGTTTGTCTGCAACATTGAATTATGTTGCCATTGTTTGTTTGCTACATTGAATTATGTTGCCATTGTTTGTTTGCTACATTGAATTATGTTGCCATTGTTTGTTTGCTACATTGAATTATGTTGCCATTGTTTGTTTGCTACATTGAATTATGTTGCCATTGTTTGTTTGCTACATTGAATTATGTTGCCATTGTTTGTCTGCAACATTGAATTATGTTGCCATTGTTTGTTTGCTACATTGAATTATGTTGCAATTGTTTGTCTGCAACATTGAATTATGTTGCCATTGTTTGTTTGCTACATTGAATTATGTTGCCATTGTTTGTTTGCTACATTGAATTATGTTGCAATTGTTTGTCTGCAACATTGAATTATGTTGCCATTGTTTGTTTGCTACATTAAATTATGTTGCCATTGTTTGTTTGCTACATTGCATTCTGTCAAGATAAAATGGCGACAGCTAAAGTTCGATTTAAGTGGCTGAATGCCAACAACTGCATACTAGTCGCCTCGCCTCCTCTTGCAAAAAAGGTGATAAATCAACCAAAACTGATTTGTCATAAATCGATCTTTTACGACACAATTCAGCAACTTTTGATGGCGTCATATTTTCAAATACTGTTAAGCAGTTATAACTTTTTGAAAGTTGAAGTAATTATTATAATATACGGTAAATAAACGAATATCTTATCATATACATTAAAGACGCTTCTTCTATAAAGAAGTTTTTTGCGTCCTTCGCACATCCTTGGTTTGAGTCTAGTCCTGCATTTCTATTAATGTTTCAAATGTTGTTAAGTGACAGGTTTTCCTGGTTTGTCCAGTCAACCCATTCCATGCCCGTATGTCACTCGGGAAGAAAGAGTACTTATTTGCATTTGTTCTCGCAAAAGGGATAAAGAAAGTGTTTTTGTCCGTATGTTTATCTCAGCATTGTGACATACTGGTTTTGTGTTGTATTTCTAATTTATAATTGAATGCTTTATGTATTATTATCTTTGTACTCTTTGCCCTTCTGTCCTCTAGTGTTTCTTGGTTCAGTAATTTAACTATTGGTGTTACTCTTGTAGACAGTGGATTGAACTTATTTAAAAAAAGTGACTTAGCACATTTTTCAAGCGAACTAGTCAAATTATTTCAGAAAATGTCAATTTGTCGTCTGCTACATCAGGGTCGTTGACTCGAGATCGTCTGCTAGCCTAGTTATTTGAATACAGTAAATTGCATAATAGAATTACAGACCTAATAGTGCTCCCCAATTAATAGGATTTAAAATAGACACTAACATTCTTCGTTCGATATTTGATTGTTGATCTATCACAGGGGTGTGCCACAGGCGGTCCCCGTGCCACAACACGACCTTACAAGCCTTTTAATGGTACCTATACAGAGCTTCTTCAAGGCAATCCTGTAAAATTATCGTAATTATTAATGTAAATACATTTTCGCAACCTGTGGCTGTGGCCTATCTTGTTGTATCCAGTTTCCTTACACGGCCCAATGACGATAATTGTTGCACACCCCAGATCAAGGTTATTACAAGAAACATCGTCTGCCTACTTCCTGACCCAGTTAGACCCGGTTCTGGAATGCAAAGTCTTTCTTACAGAAACTCTTAACCTACTTTTCGTTTTCTACTTCCTATTCACGAAACAGTTCTAGAGTTACAAGAGCAAGAGAAAGAGAGAAACAAAAAAATGCTTGTCCCACAAATCTCTGCGGCGAATCCTATTTCTCCGGAACAAGTTTCCGGTGGGGCAGTTTTCGTTTTTTTTGGCCGATGATGGATTGCCGGACAATATTAGTCCTGACTTTACGGAGATTTGGGAAGGGGTCGGGGGAGCGGGGGGGGGGGGTGTCAGAGGTCAAGAATCAGGAAAACTGCGTGAGGATACAAAAAAAAAACGGAATTGTTTGTGTAGGCTCAGCTCCCCCACGCACGCGGGGGGGTCCCCCTCTCCCAGGGGGGTGTCTGAAGAACATTGCACAACACTGGCAAGATGATAAATAGACTTGGCGAAGGGAAACTATTATTTCGCTCGGAAATCAATTACAGACATTTTAGACTAATAGTGTGAGGAGCGGGGGCGGTGGTAGGGGGGTAAGTTACCGACAGACATTCTGAAGACAGAAACAAAGAAGAAAAGAAAAAAACAGACATCAGCCCAAAATAAAATAAATTAATAAAGAGATCGCGCAAGCAAATACTTAAACAAGAGTTCAGTGTTTCGAAATAGTTGTCAGAAAATGTCGGAATAATGAAACAAAGTTCTTGAAATAAATTATTTCGACATGAGGAGTGGATATTCTAGGAATCCTAAGGGAAGCTCCAATCAGGGGAGAAACCAGACATATATTCCAGGGTGGGCTGAACTTTGGCGTGACAGATTTTTTTCTTTTGTGAATTCAGTATAATATATTAAAAAAAAAACACGTGAAAAATATTTCATTACTAATTTTTCGGGGGGGGGGGGGGGGGATGGGCTTAGTCCCACTCAGCGCCCCTCGTGGTTTCGTCCCTGGCCCCAAGGTGTATAGATCGCTAATTGGCCAAAAAGTTGTGGGAATAAGACTAATAAAATGGGCAGATCAAGAAGGAAATCTTCAAAAAAATAAAATAAATGTTTTAGGTCAGTGAAATACAGATAGAAAAAAGGGGATTCCCCCTTCCCCCACCCCCACCACCACTCCCAAGCCAAATGACCACAATATATTGTTGTTGTAAGAAAGATATTTGCTCGGTATAAACAAATATTGCCCTGGACTGGATGGTGTCCCCGAGTCTACCCAGCTATGATGTGTACCTGACCTTTGTTGGGGTAAAGTAAAGACGGCTGTGCATAGTGCTGGCCACACAATCACCTAGTAGGCCATAGCCACAGAAACGAGTGAACGCTGCCTTATAGATTAATATGGTACGACGGGTACTTTACTTACTGTACTTTTTATCACCTTAACTTTATCCCATAATATTATATATATTATTATTGATATGAATTTTAAAAATAAGTTTAAATTCAGATTCATCAATTGCTTATTTGACTTCACCCCTAACCCAAATCTCGATTACTAAGGGCTGCAAAGATCATTAAAAGTGAATATTCAAAACTAAAAAGTCTAACACCAAATCACTAAATAAATCACTAAACCTAGAAACACTAGATGAAATAAAGGCAAAGAGCACAAAGATAATATTACATAGAGCATTGAATTCTAAAGTAGAAATACAACAAATTAACAATCTATTACAATACTCAAACAAAGGTATGAAAAAAAAAATTCTTATTCCATTTTGCAAGAACAAAAACGTATAAATGTTCTTCTTGTCCGAGCGGCATCCGGGCATGGAATGGGTTGCCCGAACTAACCAGCATTAACGAGCAACTTAACACGATTAAAAAAAAAACCATTCAAAATACAAGACTAGACTCAAACCATGGATAAGCGTAGGAAGCAATACTCTTCTGTATAGAAGGGGCGTATTTTAATATGTTACCTTTCATATTGAGTGTCCACTGACTTCTGCTCGGTCATACTGCGAAGTCATCCAAGTGAAGTCATGACTTTCAACTAAGTTTTTGTTCACAAACACGAAAACTTATATGTGTATATTATTTAACCCTTATGTTCTATTGGTAGGCCTACTAGTAAGTCAAACTAAAAAAAAATATTTTCTCTGTTGGAATAATAACGTAGATTTTCTTGATATGGGTTATTAGGCCTAATAGCTAAATCATGTAAAAGTCTTTTTTTAAAAACATAAATCTTTTTAATATAAATATTTTTAGTATAAGTTTATAAAAATCAAAGCCATTTACTAACTTTTTTAAAATATAGATTTTATATTATGTTACATGTTTGTGTCATTTTTAATATAGAATTACACTTTAAGATCTATGCTATCTCGGCTGGGTCTCATAACTAGGTCAACACGTGGAAGCACACTGAAGTACTCACTTTGTGCTTGTGAACACAATCGCACATGTAAACAAATTTATAAGAAGTACACACAGCCAAATTCAATGTCACTATAACACAAGAGTCCATATTATTCAAATTCCAGTCACAGCCGAATTTGGAAGTCCTGAATTTAAGCAGCGGCTTTTATAGACAGAAAAGGATTTCAGTTGAGGGGATCAGTCGGAACACACAACTCATACCGACAGCCAAAAGAAACCAAAGGGGACATTACCCCCAATCCCCCGTCTCTCACTCAATATACGTCTATCTTGTTCGTGTATTTACAAATTGTGTGTGTGAATGACGTCCCCTGGAACAGGGGCAACTACTCGAAAATTGTTTTATAGACACGCATCTTTTGTCTAGCAGCCAATAATAATGTTTTGTTTCCTTCTTTTGTTTCTTCAATTATTAGGATTGAAGCGTCTGGCATTCATTCAACATTTCCTTCTTACTTTCATTTTATTTTCTCCAACTCTTTCACTGTAAGTTTATACTTTCCCTTGTCTTTCATATCGTGTTCATTTTTCTCTCCTTATACAAATAAATTTATATAAACTCGTATCTCTCTCTCTCTCTCAACCCTCCTTTCTCTCACTCTCTCCCTATCTATTTGTCTATCGTGTAAATAATATCACACACTCATATCAATCTTGTTATATTTGTCTCTATAGGCCTATTCACTGCTATTGATGCTAATTTGTCGCGCATCTCGCTCTTTTACATTCTTTCTTTCTCTCAACTCCCCCTACTCTCGCTCTCTCTCTTCCTCCCTCCCTCTTTCTCTCTCGCCCTCTATCTCTTTCTCACACCCTCTTTTTCACCTACCATTTCAGTTGCACTCTACCACTCTTTCTATTTTCCTTTAAACTTCAAAGTTTATTTTCTTGCATAAAGACTCTAATCAGTGCCCTCACATAGAGGGGAGCAGAAGGGGGCATACGCCCGGGGGCGACACT
Organism: Anisus vortex; assembly: GCA_949126835.1. Taxonomy (NCBI): domain Eukaryota; kingdom Metazoa; phylum Mollusca; class Gastropoda; family Planorbidae; genus Anisus; species Anisus vortex. Next base: position 6,378,131 of record OX421495.1, read on the forward strand.
TCCAGAGGAGCAGCAAATGTAGTCTCAATATAGCAAATATAGTACTAAACAAGCAGTTGCAGCATGCAAGGGGGCGGCGCTGATTTTTTTGCCCTGGGGCGCTACATAAGCTTGTAAAGGCGCTGACTCTAATAAAAGTAGGCCCTACACACACACAATAAAATAGTACACATTTTGTTTTCTTGTGCTGCCGTTCATTATATGTGCACAATTTCATACTTGCACCAAATCCACAAGCAGCTAAATACTGTGCGTACACACACGAACATACTACATCAGAGCCTAACCCTTTAATTTATCGAAGTGGCTATTCGGACCCGATAGACTTAGTGATAAATAGTTAGTATCGGTTAGTTTTAATAGGTTAGGGATGGCTTTGTAGTTTTTTTTGGTAATAGTCAGTCTCGGTTAGGTTATAAAGGATAGGGAGAACTCAACCCTGATTGGTTATGTTCGTGTGTGTACGCACAGTATCGAGCTGCTTGTCCAAATCCTAGCCTTATAGTGTCTCTACACAAAACCATTCACATAGTTATCCAATCAGAATGCTTCTTTTTTTATTATTTGCAAATCACGTGATGTGTACTATCCAATCGCTCGCCATTTATGTCACTGAGCAGACAGCTGATCACTGCGTCAGACAGACTGTCTCGCTTGGTCATCAGAGTTGAGGAAAGGAGAGAAAAAGAAGGGGGGGGGGGGGGCGATGGATAGGGTGTTTGTGTGTGTTGGGGGGGGGGGGGAAATGGGAACTCAGTTTTCTGATGTTTCTAAATTTTTTTGTTTTATCGTTTGCGTACAGTCCCACATGTGTAACGTGCCAGATGATCATCAGAAAACTGACTACCCTATAGTTGTGTGCCTATGTTCGTATTACAGCACGCCGGCTGTCCGGCTGTCCGGCTGGCCCTGTAGTTAGTTCACCGGACTGTCAACAAAACGGCCCGGGTTTTTGCCCTGCCACCGACCGATCCCTGCCGCCCTGCGGGAGTTTTGGTGCCTAGTAGACGTAATAATCTTCAATCTTGAAGGAACGTATGTAATCTTAAAAGTTACCCCTCCCCCCCCCCTATAATCTCTTCCGCATCGACTACCACTGGACGGGACACACTGGTATTGTTGCCAACCGTAGGTTTTCCGTTCTGTCCGTTTCGAATCTAGGTAGACCCTTATATGGTGTTTTTTTTCCCTTGCCTAACCAGCTGTGTTAGGTACCGGACAATAGTTTGACATTTTAATGGCGGATGAGCCGTGTGTAGGCCACACAATACATTTGCATCTCTTGGCCACGTTAACTTATGAACGCTACTTCACTAGCCCCATTGACCTACGTGGTTGCAGTCAGACACAAACAAGGGGAGTGAACTATTTCGTGTGATTCTACAACAGTTTTTTGCTGTTCAATCAAGTCAAGGGCAGATAACTCATTATTCAGCCTTTTTTTTTCTTTTCCATCGTTACGTTTTTAATTATTATTGACTTTGTTTGTTTTTGTTGCATAAGTCTAGTAGTATTCCTGAAAGAAAGTCTAGTTGCTTTTCATTTTCAAAACAAAATACACGTAATTCTGTTAATGCTTTTGAGAAACTATTTCTAACTCCTGATTAAGGGGACGCAATCGAATATTCAGAGATCAAGACGCCAAAGCTTGTTTCCCTTTTCTTTTCTAGCAGTTGTCTATTTCCCCTCTTACTTACGGGGTTGTCTATATATTACGTCATGCGTCTAGGGGGAGGGTGGGACAGGGGTCAAACATTTGTGAGAATAATGTGAAAAAGGGGGGGGGGGAGTGTTTAAACTATATGATGTCACATAACAAAATATGCAACTATAAATGAAATATAAATCACGGCATTGGAAGCCCGATATTAAACGCCCTTTTGCTTTTTTTTTTTTTTTTTTTACATTTCTTCACTTGCAAGGTATCGTACGGCGTATTGCTAAACTACGTCACTTTGCTGCCTGTCTCACCGCGCCATCATAAACTACGTCATTAGCATTCTGTCATACCCCGTCATTCTTCATCGCTCACTCGCAGTCTCTCATACAACGTCATACTTTACTAGACAACTACGTCACACATGTCATACCACGTCATATTATACATCACCTGCCGTCTGCTATACTGTTAAAAGACTCTTACCCACCACGAGTCTTTGAACAAGAAAATTATATGAAAGGTAATGTGTTCTGTCATATTAAGGAATAATCCAATCGATAAGTTTCAGTAACATTAGGATCAATCTTATGTTTATATGATTCTAAATACATTTCTCAGGATTTAACAAACTTGATTCACGTGCCGTAGGGCGCCTGCATTATCCGGTCAATACTCAGTACATTAAACAAGTATTTAAAAAAAAATTAAAACAACATTATTTAAAACATTATTAAAATGTAATGTGTTGAATAGTGAATTCAGATAGCTCTAGCTTTGGATATAATTAGCTACAGTCTTATAGGTCTTATAAGTTTACAGACGTTCCTTCTAGGTAGAAGATTATTAATTCCACTAGGCCCAAAACTCCCGCAGGGCGACAGGTATCCGTCTTTGGCAGGGATAGAACCCGCAACCTGTCAGTTGTTTTTGGTTGACAGTCCGGTGAACTAACCGCTGGACCAGCCGGCTTTATAGGTCTTAAGTCATCTTAAAATTTTGTTTAATACCTAAAAACAAATTTGTGGCCTCAAACTAAAGAAAACCAAATAACATTTCTATTACTTATTATATGTTTTAAAGGAAAAAAAAAACATTTTGAGGATCTACCAATGACTATATGTTCATTTGTACTCCGTGAAGAAATGAAAATTGCTTTCAATAAAATTTCTAAAGATACAGTCTAGATTTTGACTTTAGAAAAATTAAAATCAATATTGAGTTCAGAAAAAATAAACAACCTATCAATCATTTATGAAAAATCCTTTTATGAGATGACAGTAAAGTAGGCCTATAGCTTTATTTTCTATACGTGTAGTATGGACACAAATCATTTAAAGGAATCATATATTTGATAAGATGTGGGGTAATACGATATGTGTTCTTTTTAGTACGTGTGTGCTTGTTTTCAAACCCGGAATGGGTTGCATGAACTAGTCAGGATTTTCTCCAACAATTTAAGTGATTAGCACTCCGTGTATATAAAACTCATTGAGCAAATAGATCTAACACCTACCTATATATATACAGTATTATAAACCCCCATCAATCATATCTTTATTTTAATAAACGATGCCTATATATTTTAAGTATATTTTAAATCGGCCTAAATGAGAAGTAAAAAGAATAACAATACATAATAATCTTTTAATACTTATTCTTCAGAATTAAACTTATCTCTGTTTCTTTTTTCAACCAAGAAAAAAAAAACCAGCAAACAGTTTTCTAAAAATAACTTCATTAAGCTTTTTTTTTCAATCCCTTTTTTTGTGTTCAAAAAATGTCTCTAAGCCTTTTATTTTTATTTCAAACTTAGCAATAATTTGTTCTTAAAATGTCTCTCTCTAAACAGTTTTGTTCTTTCCGATTGGGGGCTATTTTCAAAACAAATATTATCACCATAGCTCGAAGGTAAGATTTAGATCAATAACTTAACAAATAACAAGGGAGAAAATAAAGTTTACATTATTCGAAATAAACGGGTTTTCCCCGTTGCTCCTCCTCCACACACAATCTTTATTTATATTTTATTTTTTCCCTTTAATGCTTTTTAAAAAGAGCGGTTGTTAAACATGTAGACTGTTGTTTTTTTAGATAACTCTTCCTGAAGATACTTTTAGAGTTACCTCAGCATTGTAATCTCGCTCAAGGGTTGCTTTAGCTTGCCGGGCGTGTGTGTGTGTGGGTAGGAGGGGGTTTGGCGTGGGTGGGTGGGTGGGTGGGTGGGTGGGGGGGGGGTAAATCGCTTAAATGCACAGGACTTTAGTGAGTCCCTAATGGAGTTTGCTCTCCAAGTGTTGTGACAATGAGGTCTTCCTAACACAAAGACGTGAGCACACACACGCACACGTGCACACACACACACACACAATGGAGTAAATACACATCGGTTCCGTAATGTGGAAACGCTTAGTTCTACGTTGTCGTCATCAGCATTTACATGTCCAGAAGTTTACATAGGGAGGACAAAAACACGAACCGTATTCTAAATACACTTAGAGAAATTGAAGAAAAAAATCGTTTTTATTTTTTTTAAATTACTATAAGATATGTTACGTGGGTTCGTAGGGATGGCAAAGTAAAGGTTACAAGTTGCCGCAGCGTACATGGGATAACGCTGACAGTAAAACGACTAGCCGACTGTACTCATACTCACTGATCACAATGACACATTGGAACTCAGAACAGACTAAATTGACAGGTGAAATTTTAAAAGTAACCAGTGCTTTTAGCGTTTGCCACGTCCCCCTCTCCCTTCCCCCGCTTGAAAAGGCCGACAGTTATTTCGTTCACTACCTAGTTATGATAAACTGATACTTGGGAAGATGGAGAGGCAAGTTGGATGGGTGGATGTGAGAAACACATTACGGTATTACAAAATATATATACATACTGTTGAAAACAACAACAAACAATTATAATACACTCTAATAATCTATAATCCGAAGGTCCTGGGTTCGAATCCTGGTGAAAGCTAGGATTTTTTTCCCCGGGACTTGATGGTATCCCTGAGTCTACCCAGCTCTGACGGGTACCTGAGATTAGTTGGGGTTAATTAAAGCCGGCTGGGCATTGTTCTGGCCACACATCCTCTAGTATACCATGGCTACAGAAAGTGGTGGACGCTGCTTCACCGTCCCTATGATCAATTCGCCCCACGGGTACTCTACTTTACTAATAATCAAAACTAAAAAAAACGAATGATTTCTTGAGATTGTCATCTTCTGATACAATTAATCAAGACTCTATAAACTACAAAGAAACAACATGGCATGAGGAAACAAAGAAACAAGCGTAAATAAAATCATACAGGCGTAATCCCAATGCGCTCTATTCCAAGTGTTCTATAACACTTAAAACTGCGTCTACTGGAAGTGATGAAGTTTTAAAAAAGGAACTTTGCCTCTGGCAAAGAACGAGTGTTTTCGAGTTTATCTTACTTCCGGTGACCTTGACGTTTAACTATTGATGTCTCTGAAAACAGGATTGGAATTTTTTATTTTTAATTTTTGTTTGCGTATTTTTGTGTGTGTGTGTGTGTGTCTTGTAGATAGAGGCCAACCGAAATTCGATATCGGTTTCGGCGCCTAAAGTAGGCAAAAATGGATTCTTTCCACGTAGTTTAGGTCTTGGCCGAAGGCGAAAAGTTATCTTTTCGGTTTGCTTTCGGTTTCGGCAGAAACTGAGCTTGACTTTCGGTCAACAGCCAACTATCAATTTTAACTTTAAAAACTCAGACTTCAACGCTAGAGCTGCATCTAGTATTCATTTAGTTTTCTGTTGCGAATTAATCTGTGTGAATTAGAAATTTAAGTTGATAAGAAACGGATGCCTAATACATGCATATACAACTGTAGGCCTATATTACATGTTCTATGGTTTACTTAATTAGAGAACTCATAAACGAGTTAATATTACACACAAAATGTGGAGTCTTTTTAAATCTTAGATCGCACCGGGTCTTCTAGACGTCCGTTTTAGTAATTAGCTTAGATTTTCTCATTGGAAAATTAAGATTAAAATCGAAAGTTGTATGCAGCGGAAGTCTTTAGGAACGTTAAGGAGTCATTTAGGACAGTGTTATTGGCTGCGCACGGGAAAAACCACACTTAAGCTCTAAAAAACTAACCCATAAAAACACAGTTTTTATTATACTCCCTTTCTTTGTAAACTATTTCCACTTCACTACAAAACTAAAATTTCGAATCGCTAATGTCGGCAAATACATATCTAATTATAACGATTGTCGCTTCGCTTTTGCGCATCCTTTTTTTTTCCAGCTTTGGCCCGCAAAAACCATAAAATGATAACTCGCTTTGTTTCGGCTATATTGTGTCGTTCTCATTTTATTTATTTCGTAAAAACGAACATATCCGAAAAGTTTGCTTACTTCCGTCTCTTCCGGGAGAGGCAGCCATGTTGGACGTGGAATATATTCCTCGATTCGCAAATTGGTCGAATTAATTCGTGACTATTCCTCACGCTATGATGCTTAAAATTTGATAGAATGTATTGTTAGTCTGGACAAGTCTGCTGTCCAAGTTTCAGCTTGATTGGACGACGGGAAGTGGTCGAAAAATCGATGCAAAGTTTTGCTATCAAGCAGACAGACAGACAGACGGTACGAGTTAAAAGAAAGGGAGTAAAAATAGAGCAAGCGGTCCATCTTATAATAGTCTTTGATACTACTAGCTCTATTTTCTATTAATATTATAATATACTTATAGCGTCACCGCCAATGTTAAACTTTTTTGTATACAACCAGTAGTGGCCATCAATAAAGCACAAAGTAAACGTTCATTTTGAACTAAAAAAAGAAAAACAAATGGCTGCGTTCATTTACCCGCCAAAAAAAAATAAATCAAAAACTCATTACGGTGAGAATTCATTATTTAACGATAACACCGCCTATCGCTTCCGGCGGTGAAGACTCTAACATTTTAACACCCTTAAATTACTGCCAACGATTTAAGCGGGAACCTAGCAATCTTTTCCTTCGTCTCAATGCAAACTTTCGCTAACGAATCAAATCGATAGATAGCTAGTGTCAGGAAAGAAAAAACATAACCCAATAGTTTCACACTTAACACTTGGCTACAAAAATAACCCAATAGTTTCACACTTAACACTTGGCTACAAAAATAACCCAATAGTTTCACACTTAACACTTGGCTACAAAAATAACCCAATAGTTTCACACTTAACACTTGGCTACAAAAATAACCCAATAGTTTCACACTTAACACTTGGCTACAAAAATAACCCAATAGTTTCACACTTAACACTTGGCTACAAAAAGAAAACAAATTCATAACTTTTCGCAAAGCTTAAAGAGTTCTGTATTTTTTAAATATCCTACTGTATGGGATTGACACTTTACAATTTTACAATCTTAAGTATCGAATTATTAACAGAAATCGAACCCAGTATGTTGTTGATTACTTCTTAAGTCGATTCTAAACGTCACAAATTTGTACTTAACTTCACTGTCAAATAAGAAGCGGCATTATTTCCATTTTTAAGCCAGATACCCGTGTCAGGTTTTGAAATAAAGGGAAAAAAAGCAATACTTAAAATGAAATTAATCCCAAAATCACAACAAAAAAAAAACGATTCTTACTACAAACATACCCGCCAATTTCAACAAATCATCTTCAGGCTACAGGCTAAGGACAGGTCATAACAAGCTTGAAGCAACAAATGTTCCACAAACTACAAAATGGAACAAGTGAAATGTGACCCTGTAAAACAGCTCCCGAAAATGAGCAACACGTCCTTTAAAACCTGCCCCCCCTTTCCCCCCCCCCCCCCGCCCCGTACCACTCTACCTCGTCAGCCATAAGGCACCAGGAAATTTCTCTTAATAGCAAACTTTAAGGTGAAAGTATTGCACTGTTCTAAATCCTCCAACATACACTTGAGAATGAAGATGAAGAAAACAAAGAAAACTAAATATTCTATAAAAATAAAATAAAGTGTTGTTGATTATTTTTACTGCGCTGTTTGTCTTATAGGTTTATTTCTGGCATGCCAATCACATAATACATTCTGGAATTTAAATATTTTTTTTGTGTTGATCTAGTTTGACATTAATTGAATTGTTGCATTGAAGAGTTTGAGGAAAAGAAAATCCCGTTTAAATGTTACTTCAAAATAAAATGTTGTAAGTTCTTATTTTAATTAAGAAGCTAAGAACTCGATGATCGCAATATGAAATGTATGTTAAGTTTTAATGTGTCCGTATTTCAATATGTTTGAATACGCAGTGTGAATATTATTTATGTTCGAATATCTAGGTCAACATAGGACTGTATGTATTCATGGGTAACTCGTATTGTTTTCAATAAAGCTCAAATCGCTTCACATCTTGATTGGAGTGCCCAGTGCCCACACCCCTCCCCACCCCCGCCCACACAGCATCCCGCCCACCCCCGCCCACCACCTTCTTTTTACTTTTTCCACCACAGAAACGGATGCACGTGGCAACAATGTTTTCAAGTACAATATGGATAAGTGAACTTTACGTGTGTGGGAATGTGGATACGTGAATATTTGGATTTGTAGAAATGTGAATAAATGCACTTTTTTACGTTTAGAATGTGAACACATGAAAATGTTCACCTGTGGGAATGTGGATACATGGATATGTTGATGATGTAGAAATGTGGATACACGAATATGTTGATGGCGTAGAAATGTGGATACATGAATGTGTGGATGATGTGAAAATGTGGATAAATAAACGAGTTGCATAGAATGACAAGTGACATGACAAAAAAAGTATTTTTAAAAGACGAACTAACCTCTAGCAGTGCTGGCAGTGTCACTGGCCGAATGACAGGCACGTGACAAGACGATAACAAGGATGGTCAGCGCATAGTTCAGTGTGGACAGCCCTGTATTGTCACGTTGCCATAATGCGCTATGCAACAATTTGTTTGTTGGTATAATCACCATGGTAACCTATCCTGGAGAAAGCATACAGTATCAACAAGTCAACAGTATTATCAAAGAAAACGAAGTTTTATTATTTACACTAAATTGTTAAAGTTATATATATTTATTATATCCAATATGGAGATATAATACAAGGCTTATAGTTCAAACAAATAATTCTTGGTAATATGGGCTATATCAGGGGTTGGCAACCTTTTGATAACAGTGTGCCAAATAAGGATTTCTAATTCATTAAGCGTGCAAAAAAACTAAAAGTCATCCTGCTTTAGCACTCAACTTCTTGTAGAGAATGCTTAAATTGACCTTATGAGAGTCTTCGGCGTGCCATTGAAAATTACTCTGCGTGCCAAGTCTTGCACGCGTTTCGTAGGTTGCCGCCTCCTGGTCTATATGACAGTAAAACTTTCTCAGCAATTATGTGTGTATAATATAACTGTGTAGTACTGTAGCCTACTGACTGAAACTGACACACCATGGCCTGTACTCTTTCTTCCCGAGTGGCATTCGGGCTTAGAATGGGTTGCCTTATCAAACCAGAAAAACCAGTGACTTAACATCATTTAATACACTTATAAAAAGGCAAGACTAGACTAAGACCACGGATGAGCGTAGGACGCAATAATCTTCTTTAAAGAAGGAGCGTCTGTAATATTAAAGTTTAGATAAGAGAGTAACACAAATCCCATCCATCAAGGATTCCTTAACTCCACTATGACTTTAAAACAAACAGACCAATGAAAAGAATTTGTATCCTGCACAATAAAGCTAACCGTGATTTTCAGAAAATATATTCCACTTTTTTTATATTCTATCGAAAATAGGTTGTTATAGAATAATAATATGGTAGAGTAGAAAACCACCAATTAATGAGACGTTATTCAAGTGGAACGATCCGAGATTCGGTATGAATGTTCTTTTAATTATGAGTACACATGAAATAATGACCAAGAGAGGGGAAAAAAATGAGGAACATTAAACAAGGCTTAACGGATTTTTGTAATGAAGAAGCAATGAATCCCCAGAGGGTTTTTTTTTTTGCTAGAGTGGCATTAAAACTAATCAGGCGTTAAGCAAATAGCCAATAGTCGATGAAAGAACAGAGTGAAAGACTTGAGCAGAGAGTGGTCGGACATTCTGAAGTCAACGATCGGGGCCAAGCGAGAACCTGCTGTTGATTATACACGAGTGCATTATATTAGATTAGCATTGTGGCCGAGCGGTTGCGCGATCGACTGGCGATCCGAAGGTCCTGGGTTCGAATCTTGGTGGAGGCTAGGATTTTTTTGTCCCAGGGTGTCCCGAGTCTACCCAGCTCTGATGGATACCTGACATTAGTGTGGGTACTAAAGTAAAGGCGGCAGGGCGTTGTGCTGGCCACACATCCCCTAGTATGCCGTGGCCACGGAAACCGGTAAACGTTGCTTCAACGTTGCGAACGTTAAAAAAAAAGCGAAAATATTGACATCTTTAAAACGATTGGTTTTCCTGGTTTGTTTAGGCAACGCATTCCATGCCTATTCCATCCCGGATGCCGATCGGGAACTTATCATTTATTATTACTCCTTAGTACTTCGTTTTTTTTAGATTTTTAGTTGATTCTGGTGTTGTCTGTATTCCTGGTGTATTCCTGGCAAAACTGGTATTCCTGATATTTCAATACTGCTCGACGGGTTATTTAAAATAAATAGATTATATGAAACCACAATACCAGCATTAATTAAGCAATATATTACTAAGCAGTCTTTTGTGCGAAATCTGTTCCGGAAAATAGAAGAGATAGAGTTTTGTTTTAAAAAGACGTAAAGACTAATAACATACGTCATTGACCTGTGTCTGCAAACGAAAAAAGCAATTGGATGAAGGGACGAACGGTGTACTATAACCACCGTAGATGATATGACACCGGAAGATGAAATGAAGCAAACAGCAGAAGTCAACCAGCGGCCATTTTGTTTAATTCCTCAAAACGTAATGTTATTATAGACAATACATTTAAAGGACTCTAGGGCCGTCCACGAACAATTTTATACGTCAGATACTTAGACGTCATATATGAACACAATAACAAAACATTACAAGACTCAAACCGCGGCTGAGCGTAGGACGCAATAATCTTCATTCGAAAGTATTTATCTATGGTCGAACTCCACACATCAGAGAAAAGAGGACTGCGTTTAAACAACATCCACCTACAGCTGAAGGTACCAAGATCCTTCTACAGCTCAAGGTACCTAGCGTAAAAAGATAAACATTTGCATCTCGCTCCAACAGCGTCGTGGCACCTCTGCGGTGGAATGAACTTCCGAACACAATTAAACAAGCCGTCAATAAAGACATTAAAAAAAAAAAAAAAAAAAAAAAAAAAAAACAAACGCACACTTTTTCGATTTATTTAACGTATAAGGTAAATGTAAAGCGCATTCGAATACTTTGTTATGAATAGCGTTATATAAATATGTAATTTGATTTGATTTTGATCTGATCTTTTGTATAGATGGAGCGTCTGTTATGTATAAGATAAGATAACAGAATAATTCCTACGAACACCAGTAACCAGTAGCATCAGGTACCCAAGGAAATATTCTTGTTACATTTTTCTGGTGTTATTATTTTATTTTTTGGCTTATTACAGTTGATGTTGAAGAAAAGTGGCACTCATTAAAGATGTACTTTTATCATCTACCTTTGCACTTTTTAAGCGCGTTCGGCTGGCATACTGAAGGTCCTCGGTTCGAAACCTGGTGAAGACTAGGATATTTTCCTTGGTCTGGAAGGTGTCCCTGAGTCTACCCAGCTCTTATGGGTGCCTGACCTCGTAAAGGTAAAGTAAAGGTGGCTGTGCATACCACTGGCCACATAATCACCTAATATGCCGTGGCCACAGAAACTGGTGAACGCTGCATCACCGACCGGCCCCATGGGTCAATTTGGTCCGAGGGATACTTTACTTTACACTTTACACTTTTTTTCTATAGTGTATTCATCGTATAATCTCCATTTATGACTCGAGGAATTGACCACCACGTACACCTCACCCACTTTCACGGTGTGCTTCCAGCCAATCCAGGTTTCACCTACAATCTTGACCAGGGTAGTCTAGAGCAGCGTTTGGCGAATTATTGCTTGCAGTGTGCCAAACAAGGGTTTCTAAATCATTCAGCGTGCAAGACCAAGGCCAAAAGCAAAGGAGATTTAGAAAGAAAATCGTTAAAGCGTTTAATATTTAATACAAAATTAACGTGTGTGTGATTATCAGCATTTTTATTTGCATCTATATCAAATACAATATTTTATTACTAAACTTTCACATTTATGGTTATATTGTCTTAAGATTATCATTTGGTAGTCGAGAGTCGAGACGAGGATCTAACTGCTGTAAATGTTGTTATTTATATTTTGATCTCAGTTCAACTGAGATGTCCTTTAATTTGTTTTGCAAATCTGAATGACGCTCAAATTCACATTAAAAAGAATAGATACATGGTAATCATACAAACTGGGTAGTTAATGTAATGTTTAAAAATATACATTCAAATTCTTTAGTCATATAATATTTATATAATTTTCAAATACTATTTATAGTTTGATCTTTCTTAGGTTATATATTGTAATAAAAAAAAACATATTAGAATTTGTAGCGCAAATAAAAATGGGTTTAGTTTATTATCTCCCTTTAATAAAAATAAATCTTGTCCACATTTGATTCAATAGTGATGCCAAACAAGTTATGTCCTGTAATAAGCTTATAACAAATATTGCTGACTAAATATTTTTTTTTAAATCCAACATTTTGTATTTATTACAAGATTTAATTATTAGAGGAACAAAATAATTTACATTAAACAGTTGTAAATAAACTTTTCTGAATTGTTTGTATATTTAAGGAGTTTATCTTTTACAAATTAATAATTACAGAAATTACATAATACAGAGCTATTAAAAAAGTATATTACATTTATTAAGTTAATAAAAATAAAATTTGTTATGGAATAACTTATATTTAATGTAATTATTATGTATCAATTAATGATCACCTTGTCATTGTATGATCTTCGCTAATTTTATAATGTCAGATACATATTTAGTCACTTCTGAATGGTAAAGTGTAAGTGACCTCTTTGTATGCTTAAACAGCTTTCATGTGCTATAAAATCTGTTTACAAGTGTAAGTTGAACCAAAAGCTGAAAGTAGAAGAGCGAATGCCTAGCAGTTGAGAATAGCAGATGACTTTCCTAAGCAGCTTCCTTCCAGAATTCTTTCCGCCTATTTTTTAAATGTTTAAAAGTCAACTTTTAAAATCGCCAGTATCACTCCACTTAAAAAAAAGATCTCCAGCTAAGAACGTTGTAACTGTTGTAACAAGATCAAACCAGTTAGGCTTGAAGAAGTATGAAAAAAATAGTAGATCAATTTAAAAGTCTTGCCTTTGATTAGAAAACTCCGCTTTGAGTTATTCGATGACTCGATGTACTTCTGAAAAAGCCCCACTATCTGTCTTAATATGTGCCTTAATATAAGGATGTGCATGTAGTTAAATGTTTCGTAATTGATTTCATGGCAAGATAATGTCCAGTTTTAATGCAAATCCATTCCAGTGGTCCTTGTAAATGCAAGTTCAACTCACTGAAATGTGTAGCTATGTCATTCAGAAACATCGGATTCAACAGGCAGTTTTCCTCATTCAGTACCAGTAAATGTTGTTTTTCATCATGTCATATATTAATAACTCTCTCTCAACGCAAGCTTTTTGGGAGGTACTAAGCCTAGACTATTCTAAGAATCCACTCTTGCACCTCAAATTCTCGGAATAGCTAGGAATAGTCTATTATTTCTCGTACAGGGGAGTTTATGTTAAAACTATCATTTTTATCATGAGTTTTGTTATGATACCATTATTTTCACCCCTCCTAGTAATAGGTCTGTTCTCCGCTCTTCTCCGCGAGTATTTAAGGCTAGGCGTCCGGCTAAGCAGCCAGTTTTTGCAGAGTTTTTCTGTAGATAGTTTCTTTTGAGTCTGTTGGATAGACGCTTGTGTTGGCACTATTTTATTTATGCTGTAAATACTACATTTATTGTACATACTTGCAAATATCACCTGAATTAAATTATCAACTACATTTACACCGAAGCTGCCTCGTCAAGTTACTGTTCTATTTTGTTGTTTACAATACTATAATATATTTATTTACAACATTTACACGGCTCTGACCACAAGGGGATTGTGGTCGAAACAATGAATTAAAAAAAAACACCTCTTGGATGTCCCCCACGTGCCATTGAAAATAGCTCTGCGTGCCAAGTTTGGCACGCGTGCCTTAGGTTGCCGATCCCAACTCTAGAGCACTGATTCTCGTGTCTGCTTCCGGAAGTTCTCTGCGCCGTTTGCCTTGAGGAATAAAATCTATTTTGAGTTATCGCTGCATCGCTGAATGATAAGATGCATGTATAGCTTTGTTTATTGGCATATGTTAGCTTTTACATGACGCTAGCTTGCCACTATGGCGCCTTAGCGACTATCTGTTGACTGACTCTGTATTATTCGTTGTCTGTGCCATTGACTCTAATTTAGAAATACAACACAACAACAACCTGCTGCAATGCTCAGATAACATTAGGACAACAAAACACTTTCCTTATCCCTTATGCGAGAACAAATTATGCATCTAAGTGTTCTTTCTTCCCGAGTGGCATTCGGGAATGGAATGGGTTGCCTGAACAAGCCAGGAAAACCAGTAACTTAGAATCATTTAAAACACTTATAAAAATGCAAGACTAGACTCGGACCACGGATGAGCGTAGTACGCAATAATCTTCTTTATGGAATGAGCGTCTGTAATGATAAGACCGTTTAATGCCCCGACTACGTGACCATAAATAGTCACTATATACAGTGTGTGGTCATGGTGGCCGAGAGGCACCGCGTTCGGCTGTGGTACCAAAGGTCATGAGTTGAATACTGGTTGTTGCAGTTCAGTTTTATTCACTGTAACACGATTTTATCTAATTGAATGAGTGAGTGAAGTTTTCCCCTAAATAAACAAACAGTAGTGACGTGTGCAAAAGAAGTATGTAAGAAAAGTATGATTTTGTATGAGTGATCCAGAGTTGACAAGGGAGAGAATATTAGGTTGAAAGTTTAGTACATGTTGGATTTTTGAGATAGAAGATTCAGTTTTATATAAGTTCTGTTGAACTAGATGTGTCATAATTAAATTGATTCAAGTCTCTAAGTGTAGACTTTGAATACTGTTTAAATTAATAAAGAATCCTATAAGGAGCTAGTGTTACGTCCACAATCCCCTTGTGGCCAGAGCTGTGTAGATCTTGCTGATAATTCTCGTTAGTCCTAAGGGAGAATTTAATTATTATTATTTATGTTTCAGTATTACACGAACTCTTCTTATAGTCCTGGGCACAAACTCAGTATTTGTGTTCCAACATTTCCTTTCTTGGACATTAGAGTAGTAGATAAATCTTATAGTAATGTATACAACACAATAGAATAGTAACTTGACAAGGAAGCTTCAGTGTAACTGTTGTTGATAGTTTAATTCAGGTGATATGCTCAATATATACAATATATCTATTATGTACAGTTAGAATAAAATAGTGCAAACACAAACGTTCTCAAAGGAACATATTTTGAAACTCTCTGTCTTTCAGACAAAACAAATCATAAAATACTATCCGAGTGGTGCAAGGGACAGACCCATTACCAGTAGGGGTGAAAATCATGGTATCATTACAAAACTCATAACAAAACGATAGAAACTTCCCCTATTAAATAATGAGTCGTTCCCAGACCCTGAGAATTTGAGATCAACACAGAATCCCAACATTAAGTAGAATCATTTGTCTTCCCACTAAACGCCAGGCGATCGGAAGCCTAAGCCCCGCCCACAAAATCCTGTTTTAATGAGAAAAAGAGGGGGAAGAAGAATAAATATTGCGTGTTCCAATTCTTGGAAAAACAATATATATGACACTAGATATTGTGCTCAAGAAATAATAAGTATATGAGTATAAATGAAGAATGCTGTTATGAAGATTTTATGATACAATTGACAATTTATGTACAAGAAGTAATTGTGAACCATGTGCTGCGTCCATTAGTGTTTTATATGTAATAAACGTATCATATGAATGAAACCAATGTGTACTCAAGTATTCATGTTACCGTTGTTCAATAGATAATATTACACGCCTCTCAAACAATTTAAGTCTAAGAACAATACAGTAACACTGGTGAAGGCCAGAAATTGTTCCCGGGTCTGGAAGGTGTCACTGAGTCTAACAAGACTCTGATTGATACACAGATTTTAATTGGGTCAAAGTAGAGGCGGCTTGGCGTTGTTCTGGTCACACAATCCCATAGTGTACCGTAGCCACGGAAACTGGTGAACGCTGCCATTAGTATCAATTCGTTCCTGCGGGATTACTTAACTACTACCACATATACCGACTAGATATAACGTACAAGCACAATACAGCGACATTAAAACACTATTTATACACTTTTATTAAACACAGTCTCTATGATTGACTAGCTCCAACGAAGACATTCAATATGCCGACAAACAGATTGATACAAATTGCGCCATTTAAAACGTTCCGTTTTCCTTCATCCAATCAAAAGGCTACGTTTAGGATTTCCCTGGAGATATAATAACGCTAATTAAGTAGAGCAAAAAATTAGTTTTAACCGCACACACTGTTTTTCTATTTCCATTTTATAATTGGGTCATTGAAGTAATCTATTTACATATTATTATTATATAGTAATCTAAAAGATATGGTTAATAATAATAACATATCCTGGATGCACACATGAAAAAAAGAATAATTAAAATTTTGACAAAAGCGGAGAGAATTACTGCCATTAGTTAAACATTGAAAAGTTTTTAATCTATATTATTATTAAAATTAGAAGTGAAAGGCGTATGTGTATTAGACATGTTCAGTTATTACTGTAAGTTGTCGACGTGCTTTAGCGGAAGATCGTTAGACCCATATAATCAGTTCAATGCCAATTAAGCCGGAATTTCCCCCAGGCACAAGAGATGAATTATCTAACTTTGACAGCTGGAGACCCATCCAACATTATTTCAAGGAACGCTTAAAGCAGCTGGGCGCTATGCTGTTCGAACGCCTCGATCTTACGGATGCTGCCAATTGTCATTTTAGACATGGTCGGCAACCTTTTTGACAATAGTGTGTCAAAGTATGATTTCTAAAAAATATTGGGCGTGCCAACAGCCTAAAAGTCATCCTGCTCTTTTCATGTACAACATACTTGAATTGTCTTTTTGTCTTCTGTGTGCCACGCGTGTCGTAGTTTGCCGACCCCCCTGCTGGACGCTATGCTGTTCGCACGCTCTTACCGACAATGTCAAATGTCCTTTAGACTTTAGCGGTCTTCGTGGCGCACTAGCCCAGTCTCTTTTTTTAAAATGCTACTTTTGCGGCTGTCATGGTGACATGTTTTTCTAAAAACTCAAAACTGCAAAACAAAGTCGACAAACTTATTTCTTTATCTTTAGCAATATCATACGTGATGATTCGAAAAAAACAACAAAAAACTGTTTTCTCTATGTAAGTCTCACAGATTAGGGCGCGGTGGCAACGAGTTTGATTGGCGTACTGAAGGTCCAGGGTTCGAATCCTGGCGAAGGTTAGGATTTTTTGTTCCTGGACTCGAGGGTGTCCCTAAGTCTACCCACCTTTTATAGTTACGTAGCATTAGTTGGGGTAGAGTAAGGGCGGCTGGGCATTTTGCTGGCCCCGCATTCCCTAGTATGCCGTGGCCACTGAAACTGGTGAACTATAATCAATGTGGTTCAACTTACTAAGGTCTCCTATAATCCTGTCACTCACTGCTTCTAAAGGAAATATTATTGCTTGCTTTTCATGTAGGTGGTTACAGGTCTTATCCTTAACAGTGTTGAACTATGTGTTTATTTATTAAGGTTTCCCGTCATAGTGTAATGTAACAAATAAGCGGCTTAAGCAATTTTTAAATACTCCTATATACCGATTTATATTGTCTCATAATATGTTTATTACTAGACTTTCACATTTATGGTTATATTGTCTTAATTTATCATTTGGTAGTCGGGACGAGGAACTAACTGCTGTAAATATTTCTTATTATTTTTATCTCAGTTCTTTTTTTTTTTTTTCAAATATGTTTATTCAAGATTTTACATGTACAATCTCATATATTTTACATGTACAATCTCATATATTTTACATGTACAATCTCATATATTTTACATGTACAATCTCATATATTTTACATGTACAATCTCATATATTTTACATGTACAATCTCATATATTTTACATGTACAATCTCATATATTTTACATGTACAATCTCATATATTTTACATGTACAATCTCATATATTTTACAATGAAGAAAAGAGGATAGAAGAACAGTACATACATAGTTAAGGGGATAGAAGACAAAATAATTTACGAGACAAAAAGTATTCTAACTTTAAATTTAAATTCATTCATTCTTCTTCTTTTTACATACATGCTTAACATCCATACATATTTAAATTAATTTAAACATGTATTAAACGTAAACATCAATTATTAACTATAAGATATTTAAAACAACGTAATATGGAGAAAAATAAAACAAGTGTGTAGAAATTATGTACATTTCATTTCAATTGTTCTATCCCTTGTGATATATATCTTAATTTAATCCACCAAGCGCGATCTTAAATGTTTATATGAAGAACAAAGAAAGGGTCACATATGACAAAGGAAAGTGAAACACCTATTGAAGACGGGTGACGAAAGGTGTCATCAGGGCCCTCGAGAGAAAAAAAAGACGCCGGTACGAGATCTTTTCTGGGCCCCCCTTTCCCCCCCCCCCCCCTCCACTTTTTTTAAACACTAGTGATTTTTAGATGATTTATTTGTATTACATAGGCCTACGTTTGAAAAATCAGGAATCTTTTTACAAGGTCTGTGGACCATTTTGTGAAACTGTCATAAGTGTCATTTACCATTAGAGTGTAATCATTTCAATCAAAGCCTTACAGGTCTGTTACGAAAATACTTTAATCATGTACATAGTTCTTTGTTCCTGCGCTTCAGAAGGCCTATTGATCTTGCAAATAATATTTAAAATATGTGTAAAATGGGAAAAGTGACTCTCACTGTTGATTGATATTTTATGTCCTCTAGTTTCTAGGTTTAGTGATTTAACTATTGATGTTATTCTTGTCAGTTATAAATATTCACCAGTAATGTATGTTGTGTAGTCTAATGTAAGGTTAGATCTGCTGTGGCAATACAGTTGACACATAGTTTGTTTTTTACAAACTCTTCCCAAAATACATTTTGTTAAATGACCAAAAAATGTGCTTTAAATTGTCAATACATTTGTCTAAAATGATGATACCTTCAATATCCCCTCTTGGCTACCGCACTGGAAATCATTAAAGTGTAAAAGGATCGACTAACTAGTTTGACTGCCATACTAGTACCGGCATGCAGCGACATAGAGAATTTAGGCATAGGCCAGGGGTCGGCAACCCTTGGCTAATAGTGTGCCAAACTAGGATTTTTAAATCATTCAGCCTGCCAACAGCCCAAAAGTCAACCCGCTCTATTATATTTAAAATTAAATAATAATATTTATTTAGCGCCGTAGCAAGATAGAGGCCCAAAACGAGGTGTATAGAGAAAATCTTTAGAGCGTTTAATATTTAACTTTAAAAAAAAAAGAGTTCCTGGTTATCATCCTTTTTATTTTATTTGCATTTGCACCAAATACAGAATTTTATTGCTAAACTTTCACATTTTGATAGTTAATTATCGCCTAAAATTATCATTTAGTTATCGTGATTCGAGATATGGATCTGGCACCTGCTATACATTAATTGTATTTCGATCTCAGTTTTACTGAGATATTCTCTTATTTTATTATTACTCTGCAATAATTGCATTGAAGCTATCGTTGAGCGGTGTAGAGACATTGTAATCATACAAACTTGGTAGTTAATGTAATGTTTAAAAAATGTACACATTTTATTATAAATTCTTTAGTCATATAATATTTATATACTTTTCAACTAACTTACACAATTTGATAAATTTAAAATTATAATTGTAAGAGCCATTAATGTTTTTATTAAAGAAAAATATGAACCATATTGGATATACTAGAGCAAAAAACAAATACAAAACGGGTTAATTATCTCCCTTCTTTTAAAATAAAGACTAATATTACTTTTTAATTATTATTTCTGTATACAAATCTATCATTTTTGTGTTTAAAATTCAACTTGTTGCATTTTAAATGGTCACTATCCCTCCACTTTAAAAAAAAAAAAAGATCCACATCTAAAATGGTTGTATATGGATAAATCCAGTCAGACTTTATGTGATGTGAAAACAAGAGTCCATAAATTTGAAAGTCTTGTCTTTGTTTATAAAACTCCTCTCTATCTATTTTAATTTATGGCATAAATTAGGGAATTACAAGTAGTTAAGTGTTTTGAAAACGAATAACGTGCAAGATTTATCCAGTTTCAATGCAAATCCATTCCAGTGGTCAAACAGTCAAGTGCTGTTTGGCCACGTCCTTGTAAAAGCAAGTTCAACTCACTGAAATGTGTCGCTCGCCATTCAGAAACATCGGCTTCAACAGTTAGTGCCTCCTCATTCAATTATTGAAAAAAATCAACAAGAAGCACCTTTTAGAGGTCTCTCGCGTGCCATCTAAAATCGCTCTGCGTGCCATTTGAGGCACGCGGGCTTTAGGTTGTAAACCCCAGGCCTAGGCTAATAAGCTAACAGGGAGAACTGTAAGCCTGTACGGCTCATATAATGATTTGCAAAGAAGCATCTAGTTGCAAATTTAACAAAATTTTCAATTACACATTCAAAGAATAACAAAATTAAGGGCCCCCAACGCCACGTGATATTGTAAGAGGTTTTGTGGCATCTCCTCTTAGCTTTATTGCAACAATTAAAAAATACTTGCGTAATTGCCAATTTAATTTTTGCAATTATATACAAATAATATTCATGGGCCCCCTAAACTCTTATAGGCCCCGGTACGGCGTACCTGCTGTACCCCCCTCTCGTGGGGCCTGGGTGTCATTCACAGGAAATCCCACAATCGGGACTTTCACAAGCGAGAAAAAAAATATGTACAATTATCTAAAAAGAGTAGAAAAATCGCGAGTTGTCTTAAGGTTTCAAATAGCGTTTAGCCGTTCCCCCGTCGGCATGAACTATTGAACGAAAGATAGGGAAAGAAATACAAATCTGTTTGTAGTGACATAGAATTTGGAAGGCCCGACTTTCCTGACCATCCCACTCCTCTAAGCCAGCGTCGCCGGATGACTGGACTGCACCAGTTAACACCCTGGCGAATGTGACAAAAGAGGGGATTTGGGCCGGTATTTATATATCGGTCCTTCTTCTTTTATTATACATTGATGTCACTCTGGTAAATGTAATTTGAAGACAAAGATCAATATTAGATGCAAGTTTCCTGTATTAGATAGGTAGCGGAGAAAAATTTGATCTCAGTTCAACTGATACATCTTTTAATGTCTTAAACCGCATGCCAATGCATTTTTTCACTAACATGAA
Organism: Anisus vortex; assembly: GCA_949126835.1. Lineage (NCBI taxonomy): Eukaryota > Metazoa > Mollusca > Gastropoda > Planorbidae > Anisus > Anisus vortex. The sequence continues at coordinate 6,399,370 of OX421495.1, forward strand.
CAGGAATAGATACGTAGTAATCATACAAACTGGGTAGTTATTGCAATGTTTAAAAATATACATTTAAATTCCTTAGTCATAAAATACTTATATAATTTTCAAATGCTATTTATAGTTTGATCTTTTTAAGTTTATATATTGTAATCAATTTATTCTTTTCTAAAAGAAAATAAAGAAACATATTAAGAAATTTTAGCGCAAATAAAATGGGTTTATTTTCTCCCTTTAATTAAAAAAAAAACATTCGGCTCTTACGTCCAGGGTAGGGATGTTAAAACCGGTTTTCGGTTCTATAAAACCGGTTTAAAACCGGATTTCGGTTTCTCCCCCACCCCCCACCCCGCGCGAAATGTCACAGGCCGGAAAAGGGGACGTCCATTAATTACGTCAACAATTTTAGGCGATTTTTACCTCCCCCCCCCCTCCCTCTTGTCAACAACTATCAAACTTTCAGAGACCCCCCTATATAATTACGTCAACAATTGGTTACCCCCCCCTCAAAACAAGTAACACAATTTTAGACGCTTGCTTGTATGTTTTAAAATAGATTTAAAACGGAAGGGTGTATACTATAATTAAATGTAATGCATTTTAAAACTTGTTTAAAGGATTTCTAATTGACTATAATTCTCATATGTTTACTATTGTTCTTTTCATTTAATATTTAATCATGTCTAATTCTACGTTTCACTAAAATAGCTTTTGGTACAATGTTAATTTTCAAATAGTTTAGGGGGAAATTGTGCACCAGTTGTAAATTAGCCTTCTATTTTAACTAGGTATGTTAATAGAAAACCGGATTTCGGTTTCTTGGTTGGGAGGTAGGCCAAATCATTTTGTCAAGTAGCACAGCCTTTTTTTTTGGGGGGGGGGGAGGGGTTGATGGAAAGTAACAAATAGGCTTAATGTTGGATTCAAACAAAACAATTCTTGTAATGCCTTGCTAACACAATGTACACTTTACCATAAAATTCTTTAGAAAAAAAAAAAATCTGGGCTAATTGATTAAAACTGATAATAGCTTTCAATAGTGATAATCAAAGTTGCAATTATCGTTGACCATGATATTAAAAAGCATATGAAGAGGATGACGATGTTAATCCAGGATGTTTAGTACGCAGATGCGTACGCAATCCAGTGGTACTACCACCGCTCCTGCATATCTGAATTATCTTTTGGGAACATAGTTTACAACGAGCCATCGTTAAAGCCGTTTTTTCAAAATTTTCTGACACAAAGGATTGTAACAGTAACTTAACATTTGGTTTGATGTTGATTTTATCGCAAGCCATATTTGGTATTTGGAAAAAAAGAAACACCATCTCTAAGACTAAATAGTGTTAGCAAGGCATTTCAAGAATTATTTTTTTGTGTGCAAATCCAACATTATTTATTTAAAATATTTCCATCAGAACAAAAAAACAAAAACAACAACAAATGGACGTGCTACTTGAAGTAATAATTACCTTCCGACCAACAAACCGAATTCCGATTTTTAAAAAGCAAAACCGGTTTTATATTTCAAAACCGGAATCCGGTATTCCGGTTTTCGTTTAACATCCCTAGTCCAGGGGTAGATCACAGAGGGGGGGGGAGTTACGTAACTACTTTGCCTCTTCCCACCTGGTGCAGGGTTCCCCTTGAATCACTGCCGTGCAGGGTTCCCCTTGAATCACTGCCGTGCAGGGTTCCCCTTGAATCACTGCCGTGCAGGGTTCCCCTTGAATCACTGCCGTGCAGGGTTCCCCTTGAATCACTGCCGTGCAGGGTTCCCCTTGAATCACTGCCGTGCAGGGTTCCCCTTGAATCACTGCCGTGCAGGGTTCCCCTTGAATCACTGCCGTGCAGGGTTCCACTTGAATCACTGCCGTGCAGGGTTCCCCTTGAATCACTGCCGTGCAGGGTTCCCCTTGAATCACTGCCGTGCAGGGTTCCCCTTGAATCACTGCCGTGCAGGGTTCCCCTTGAATCACTGCCGTGCAGGGTTCCCCTTGAATCACTGCCGTGCAGGGTTCCCCTTGAATCACTGCCGTGTAGGGTTCCCCTTGAATCACTGCCGTGCAGGGTTCCCATTGAATCACTGCCGTGCAGGGTTCCCCTTGAATCACTGCCGTGCAGGGTTCCCCTTGAATCACTGCCGTGCAGGGTTCCCCTTGAATCACTGCCGTGCAGGGTTCCCCTTGAATCACTGCCGTGCAGGGTTCCCCTTGAATCACTGCCGTGCAGGGTTCCCCTTGAATCACTGCCGTGCAGGGTTCCCCTTGAATCACTGCCGTGCAGGGTTCCCCTTGAATCACTGCCGTGCAGGGTTCCCCTTGAATCACTGCCGTGCAGGGTTCCCCTTGAATCACTGCCGTGCAGGGTTCCCCTTGAATCACTGCCGTGCAGGGTTCCCCTTGAATCACTGCCGTGCAGGGTTCCCCTTGAATCACTGCCGTGCAGGGTTCCCCTTGAATCACTGCCGTGCAGGGTTCCCCTTGAATCACTGCCGTGCAGGGTTCCCCTTGAATCACTGCCGTGCAGGGTTCCCCTTGAATCACTGCCGTGCAGGGTTCCCCTTGAATCACTGCCGTGCAGGGTTCCCCTTGAATCACTGCCGTGCAGGGTTCCCCTTGAATCACTGCCGTGCAGGGTTCCCCTTGAATCACTGCCGTGCAGGGTTCCCCTTGAATCACTGCCGTGCAGGGTTCCCCTTGAATCACTGCCGTGCAGGGTTCCCCTTGAATCACTGCCGTGCAGGGTTCCCCTTGAATCACTGCCGTGCAGGGTTCCCCTTGAATCACTGCCGTGCAGGGTTCCCCTTGAATCACTGCCGTGCAGGGTTCCCCTTGAATCACTGCCGTGCAGGGTTCCCCTTGAATCACTGCCGTGCAGGGTTCCCCTTGAATCACTGCCGTGCAGGGTTCCCTTTGAATCACTGCCGTGCAGGGTTCCCCTTGAATCACTGCCGTGCAGGGTTCCCCTTGAATCACTGCCGTGCAGGGTTCCCCTTGAATCACTGCCGTGCAGGGTTCCCCTTGAATCACTGCCGTGCAGGGTTCCCCTTGAATCACTGCCGTGCTGGCTCGCTCGTATACCTTCACTGTCGCCCTGTAGCACGAAATTCCAGACTATAGGCGTGAGACAAATTCCATGCTATAGGCACCAGGGCTCGGCTTGAGACTGGCTGTTGCGCACCTTGCTTCCTCCCCACCGAGTCTCGGAGCCTCGCGGCAGTCCAATGATTCTCGGACGCGCCCAATGGTGTATCGGTGGTTTACACACTTCACCAGCTGAGGTCCATGGGCAGCGCATGCGCCAACAGATATTTCTATTTTCCTCTTTTCTATTCTTTATTTAGAAATGATGTAATTTTATGTTCCTCCTTTGTGCGCTACACATACACACACACACATATGCAGAGAAAGATACATGTAAATTGTAAATGAATATATAACTTACGAAATAGACAGATTTTCTCTTACGTTAAAAAAAGGTCTAGCGGATAGTCCAGCAATTAAACGACAGAAGGATAAAGAACACCCGTAGGCTAAAGCCTGTATAAATTTATTTAATGGCTCTCCTGATATTTTTAAAATTACTTTATTTGTTTCGGAAATGTAAGTTTTATAACTACTAAGGTTGAAAAAAAAATATTTGAAAATTTTGATTACCATGGCAACCGTAAAAATGGCCGATAAACATCTAGTTTTAAACGCCTACTACTTTTTTTTTTTTACTGCTAGGATAAGTCTATTTTTTTATGTGTCTTTACTTTACATATTTATTAGCTTTCATTATCTGCGCACTATAGTTAATAGCTATTTAAACAATATTGTTTTCTACTCAAACAATATAACACAGTACACAATTACTTAATCGCGTTGAAAAAATAGTACCTAGTAGAAAGGTTTTAAATGAAAAAAAGTTATGTGAAAAAAAAAAAGAAAATAGGACACAGATGTTGTCTTGACGTAACTTTTGACAAACCAAATAAGTTTTGCAACTCGAAGCATATGTTTAAAAAAATATATGTTATTTATAAGAAATTGTTGATACTGTTTAACTTGAAGCTTATGTAAAAAAAAAAATGTTATTTTTAAGAAACTGTTCATACTGTTCAACTTGAAGCTTATTTAAACAAAAATTTTGTTATTTATAAGAAGCTGTTTATACTGTCTAATCCCACGTACTTCTACATGCAACAGCTTGCATCAGACACTGGGAGGCCTATAATATAAAAAATATACTTACTTTTTCATGACATCTCATTTCCGGTACTTTCGTTTTAATAATTATCTCTGATATCTCCAGAATGTTTTGGGAATTCGAAAACGTTAAAATGTTTTTGTAGTTAACAAAACTGCCAATTATAGAATATTCTTGGAATTCACAGAACGGAAAACTTTTGAATGTAGTTGAAAAATAAAAACTTCTTTTAAAGACAAATTTCCGATTGATTTCGTCTTTAATCGTAATTCAATCGAAGGTCATTATTGTTTGAACTCATGATTTGATTCAATTGAAGTTTGCAGTCTTTTCTATTTCTCAGAATTAAAAAGAAAATGTAGCGATTACATTAGTCAATAAATGCATTGAACTATTTCATATTGTCCACATGTCTTTAGGTTTTCATAATTATATGAATTAGTTTTATTTTAATTTAATATTTCAAAAACGATATTTGTTAACAGAAAAAAAATCAGCGTAAATGTAAAAGTATAAGAACGTTTGAATAAAAGTTCAAAATCTGAACATTCATGCATCAGATGAATTCTGACCGCTGATCGTCAAACTTGCGCTGCTTGTGGTAACTTAAATTTATCTTCATTAACTCCCCCTCCCCACCCTCCCACACACACACTCCCATCGTTCTCCCCCCCCCCCCCCCACACACAACCCCACCACAACCAGCCCTGCCTAATGATAATATGTCCTTCTTAGCACTATAGCCACTTTAATTAAAGCCAACGTTGTGAAAAGGGAAAAGAGAAAGAAAAAAACATATTTTTAAAGCAGGTTCTATTGGCTAGTGCTGCTGCTGATGTCATCACGAGGTAGAAATTGGTTTTTCTCTTGTGATAGATTCGTCCGAGACGAGGAAGTGACAAGTGGTGACTGTGACACTCGTCATGACTTCTGTCTACCCGCTTAGACACACACACAGAGACACACATGCACATAGAGCATAAAGACGCTGACACACTCAATGAAACAGATCACCGGTACGACTTCCGATGATAAACAATCCCTGGTTGCCCATCCGTCTGTTTCCCAACCTACACGATGTGTCGGTGTGTAGAGGTCCTATAATATCTGGACTTTATCGAGAAATTGTGAAAGAAATTAATGGCGGCGTAAATGGAATTTAGGTTGCATGCGGGACACAAATATTCTTCTAATATACAGCTCTCCAGATATGTATATGGGCACTTTTGTAATATTTAGGCCACACACTCGACTTGTAGACATGCACATTTGCATAAGAAACATGTCAATTTTGAGACGCTACCCATTTAGCTTAGCTTAAAAAGTTAAAGACGCTCTTTCTATTCAGAAGAGTTTTGCGTCCTACGTATTATAAAATCCTTGGTTTTTAGTTCAGTCTCGCATCTTGATTTCATCACTATTATGTTAAATTGTTGATTTAGACAACCCATTACATGTCCGTGTGCCACTGGGGATGAAACAACATTTATTTTCGTTTGTTTTTTTATAATATGCAATAAAAAAGTGTTTTAATCCTTATGTCTATCTGAGCATTTCAATGGGTTTTTTTTATAGACTATAATAAGATGGACCGCTTGCTCTATTTTAGAGCTTATATGTAATTTTTTTCCGTGCGCAACCAATAAGGATGTCTTAAATTACTTCTTAAATGTTTCCGTTGTATAGAACTTTCGATTTTAATTTTTCATTGAGAAAATCGAAGCGATTCAATAAAACGGAAGTGCAAAGGAAACAACGAATCGGAAATTCCGAAAAACAGTCTTTCGAGTCATCATATAGCAGAAATACTAAAGCAAACGGTCCATGTGTATTATAGTCTATGGTTTTTTATTCTTGAGTTAGAATGAGGTCTATGCACAATTCTTTCGAGACAGAAAATCGATCACGTGATGTTTTGTAAATTTAACAAAAAAAATGGCTGATTGTACATTGATCTTAATGGCACCTATGCTTATTAAAAATTACAATTTTTTACATATCCTTGAATATTGTGACATTATAAATGATGCTCACGGAAATGGCGGAAATTTCCTCAAGGATGTTACTTCCGAGCCTAAACCATTCTTTTTAGAGATCAGTGGCATAGACCTCACTGAATCGATAAGTGGCTTTTCAATTATTGCATTTTTATCTAATATATTCTCTTGATGCAAAGACATTGTGCATTCGAGGGCATAAGGTTCGAATATTCCATCTTGAAAATCGAAGTGCTGCAGACTTTAATGCTCTGTGTAGGGTGTAGGGTATTATTACTACTTTACTCTTTAACCTTTTTTAAAAACTTCTTTCCGCTAGTGTTGCTAGTTGCTAGTTTTAGTGATTTAATTATTTGTGCTACACTCATGAATTAAATGTAAATGTTCACTTCTTATTAACCGTGCAGTGTTTTTCTGAATTTGTTCTAAATTTTAAAAAATGTTGTCTCGAGTTGAATGATTCCATGCTGAAGATGTATATTTATAGCTCTAACTAAACTAATCTTAGATAGCATAGTAGTGTTTAAATTCTTTTTCCAAAGCCTACACATTTAGACGCCAACTCTTTAAGCGTGGTTAATCGTGTTGAATAGATTGAAGAGAACATTAATTCGAGAAATCAACACAGTTGTCCACTACTTCAACCATTGCTTTGGAAATTCCCATTTAAAATTAACAATGGGCTGGAATATAAAAAAAATCCTCCGCCAGCCCCAACCTTTTGTTATTCATGTAATTCATGTTTCAATCAATGAACATTCGAGAACACATTTAAATGACGTAATTGGCGGAGAGAAAATCTGGTAGAAAGTTGAGCAAAGACTGCATTCCCTCTGGACACTGCAATCCCTCTAGGCATAGAACGGATGTCAATTAGTGGTGGTTAAATTAGATTTTAGACGGTATTTATATTCCGGATTGTTCAACCAGACAAATGGAGATTAAATTTGTTTAATCATCAAATTTAAACCTTGTTAAATATATTTTAAATGATTTCTTTTCTTCTTAATATTTCATTGAAATTAATTAATATTTTAATTGATTTATTTCGATCATATTTTTCGGTTTAGCTACTATTAAAAATTTTTTTAATAAAAATGTTTCAAAATATTTTTTTTAAATTATTTCAAAATGCTTGTTTGGTAGAGAATAGTTAAACTAATTAAAGCTAGATTGATCTAGATTTTCTTTCAGTGTGACACGGCGATTACATTTTATCCCCAATGGAGTTTCCAGCTATTATTTGTGGAGTTTTGTATATCTTTCCCTCAATAGAAAGTAGGTCAGATTGACTGCAGTAAAAATAGTTTTTTTCATGAATGATTGGACCATTAAGATAATGACGTCATGTCTTCCCATGTGGATTGTACCCGGAAGGGGAGTGGATATGTCTTCTTTATTCCAGCAGAAACATGTTCTATGTGATGAGAAAGTGGGGAGAGCAAAAATAGAGGATTGGCCAGAAAACGACAGCGCGTGACAGAATAAGCATTCGCTCGTGTTTTAATGAAACCGGAAATGCACTTGTTTACATATAAAACAAAATGGAATCCGAAAATAATTTTATGACAATTATTATTCTAACTCTTACTTGTAAAATTAGATCTACAGTCTTTTTTCTACAATTTACTTATATAAGTATTAAAATACTTAAAAGATGTAGACATTTTCTTGTGACGATTACATAATCAAGGGTAACTGAGAACATTTCAAAATGGATGCTGAAGATAAAATAGAGACCCTGTTGTCACGATGTGGCAATTGAGAGGGGGGTAATAATGGCTGGTTGTCTTAGAGGTACGAGGTGCCGATGCTGTGGTTGACCTGGAATATTTATTTGTTCTCTACTGGCTCGCTTAGATGTTATTAACACACACAACAGACAGTTCTAAGTTAGGCAAGCAAGTCTCTGGTTACGTTTCAGGTGTTTATTTATGACTCAAATTCAATATCCAATGATGAGATACACATACTAACATGCAGGGGAGATACAATGCTTGAGATATATGCACAGGAACGTCTAACACTCAATATACTGTGTTGTTACGGAATCCAAGGTTAGGCTACGTGACTATAATGAGGGAATTACGATTACTGGCTAAGTATCTGCAAGTCCGAGTAACAGTTTGGGAGCTAGACCAAAACGATGTATCTAGCTCGGGAGCTGGGAGAGATCTGCCTTAGTTTAGTTGGGCGGCTTTTTCGTGGACACTAGTCACCTGACCCAAAGTTAATTTGGTTGGCTTACATTTAATTACATCCTATTCTCATTGGCTAGATTGAATATACATTTGCATAAGAAAAGCTTATTGGAGCCAAAAATGGATTAGGGGTCGGGGTTGCGAGGGCGAAAAGGGGGGGGGGAGAGAGGTCTAGATGAAAGACAATTTATACAGACGTCATGCTGAGTGGGGGACTTTATCTTCCTTTGGTAGAATTTTAAGTAGTTAACTCAAGTGGCTGGGGGGGGTTTCGGACGAGAATTAGTATATGTGTGCGAACTGGGTTCTTTGGTCAACGCTCAGGGCACGACCGTCTCAAAGCAATTGCATAACATGCCGCTAAGCTGAGGGGATATAAAAGGGGGTGGGAGTGGCGGGGACGCGAAGAGGGGGGGTGAGTGAGGGGTCGAGTAATGACTCGCTCAGGGAACGACCGTCTCAAAGCAATTGCATAACGTGCCGCTAAGCTGAGGGGATATAAAAGGGGGGGGGGTGGCGGGGGCGCGAAGAGAAAGGGGGTGAGTGAGGGGTCGAGTAATGACTGTCTACACATGCGTTAAAATAGTACAAGATATAAATACATTAAGACATGATATGAATACATTAATATAGCATAGGATAAAATATATACATTCTAACTAACACATTCGTACCCATTCAACCAAGATGTAGTACCAAGTTGAATCGTATTAGTCAGTAGACTCTGAATTTGGGCGTAGTACGAGAGTATAGTGAAGGGTAGAGAAACAGGTGAGAAAGAGTGATGGGGAGATGTAATTGCGTAAGGGAGGGAGGAGATAGTGACGTCAGACTAACCTTCTCTCTATTCTAGCTAAACTTAAGCTAATCTAAGGTTCTAGTTATACACTGCTATCTATCTAAGTGCTAATCGTCACGATTAAATCCAGAATTGTGACATCCCTCCGGGCTAATTTGGAATACACGTGAGAGTGGATTCATACCTAATTTACTGAGTCTGAGGCCTGGGAAAAGGGGAGTAACTACACACTCATTAACAGTGTGCGCGCGTGGGGCCGTATTACTGAGTATGCTGGGCCACGAAGTGTGTAGGGGCACTAGTTAGTGTCCGCTCTGCCGCGTGTGTCGAAAGGGGTTTTGGCCTAGACACTGTTGCAATGTCTCGAAAGCATCAGTAGCGAGTTTGTCCCAAGATAATGGGAACGATGTGGGTGCGTTTAGCAATCTAAATAACGGACGGGTAATTTTACGGAAGTTTGGTATAAGGGTATTCTGATAGTTGCTAAATTCGCCCAGTGGTTGCCTTAGTTCGAGTCTCGTCGTGGGCAGCTTTGCATGACGGAGCTTATCTTTAATGGACATGGGGTGGGGGAGATGTGTCTGGTTGGGGGTGGGGCGGGGCGATCCGTAGGTTGCGGGTGTAGGCAGGCAATGCGTTTGTTTACCTACAATCGGTCTTCCGAGTAGGATGTCTACTTGTAGGCCTTCTATTACGGCGGCCTCAATGGGGCCTGTAAAAAGTGCTGAGCTGAGGTTTACGAGTGCGGTCGGTAGCTGCTGAATAGGAGAGTTATGAGATGGACCTTGGAGTCGCACATAGCGTCCTGTGTAGTCGCGGGGGTCGATTTTTGATTGCGTCACTAGGGCCTCAAAGCTAAGACCGGAATCATACGTACAAGAGGCGAGTCGGCCGTTGATTCTGACTATCTCGTCGACGTAGCTACGGGGGAATTGGTTATGTTTGTCTGCCGAGGAAATAGAGAACACGTGGTGGACTCGATCGTAGTCACTGCTTGAGTACTGGTCACGCCCTTGATCGGCGGTTTCCTGTTCGGGAGCTAAGTGAGGGGTAGGTCTGGCGTGGCGGTGATCCCTACGTCGGGAATCTTGGAGGGGCGGAGGGGGTCTGGATTGGGATTGACCCGGTCGAGATGAGGGGACGCTGTTTGGTTTGATAAGCGGGGGAGGGTTGGCGCAGGGATTGTCTCGATAAGGCCGATGTGGCTGTGGGTGTCTCGGGCGGGAGTAAGGGGATGGTGACATTCCCGGTCTACCATTTTCCCGTCGGGAAGCGGGCGGTGGGTGAATTTTTCCACGGGGGTGGGGCGACTCTATTATGTCTCCTTTCTGTACTAGTCTTACCGGGGCATTGAAAGGGGAGGTAGAGCTAGCGATGGCGTTGTGGGCTAACGGGTAATTGATTTCTTTCTCAATGGCCTCTAATTTGGCGTCTGGCATAGTAAGTTTGACCTTAATGGTTCGCGGGTCGGTGACCTTCATGGTTAGCGTTTCTAAGTTTGTACGCCCTGGAGTGTCGGTTTGCACGTCAGCGTATGAGGGGAGTAAGGTTTTGACTGTTTTGGCTTGTTCGGGGGTTGGGAGTGGACAGATTTCTACATCCTTTATGGTTTCTGTCTGCTGTAAGGGGAATGCGGTTAATGAGTCATCGGCTTTTGTTTCTTCAGCAATAGTCGTTGCTAAAGGGGGTTTATTGTCACGTGGGCGCTCTATGTATCGCTTTAGCAAGTTGATGGGGAACAGTTTGTCTTTGTTGTCGATCTTTATAAGGTATTTGGTGCCTGAGAGTTTTTTCGTAACTGGGTATGGGCCTCTCCATGCTAACTGGAGTCTGTTGTAAGAGGTGGGGAGGAGCAATAGAGCTTGATCGCCCGGAGCCAGAGAGCGTTCTTTGGCCCGCCGATCGTATAGCGTCTCCTTTTTCTCCCTCTCCTTGGCTAAGTGTTTTGAGGCGATAGAGTGGACAGTTTTAAGCCTAGTCTGTAAGTTATTGGTGTAGGCGTAGACTGAGAGTTCTTCGGGGTGGGGGGAGGGTTTGGTCCAGGCGCCCTTGAGGCGTTCTAGTGGATCACTGGGTTGGGGATCGAGTAACATCTCATCGGGAGTGTAGCCTAAAGTAGAATGGGGGGTGGACCGATATACGGATAGTGGGGCCAGTGTCGGGTCTTCCTGTTGGGCCCGAGGGAGTTCGTTGGCCGTGGGGGACTCCACGGGGGGGTGGGGAACAGGGTCAGGGTGCGCGTGTGTGGCCACTGAGGCTGGGGGAGCGAGGGGGAAATCGTTAACTCTGACGTATCGGCTCCCCAGGACGACATCAAATGATAAGTCGGCTCGGACCGCTAGGGTGGCCGTACCAGTGTATAGGGTTGACCTGGTGTGAACCCGGGCGGTTGGGAGGGTCTCAGTTATTCCCCATGCAATTGTAATCTGGATTGACTCGCCAGTGTAGTCGGAGGGATTCACGAAGGAAGCCTTAATGATCCCCTCAGCCTGGAAACCTGAGGATAGAAGGGCCCTGGCTCTTTTAGAGTTGATCTCTATATTTCTTTCTGTCTTGGTTTCCGGGTCGTCGGGGGTTGTATGCCGGCCGGGGGTGCCCGCAGTGCAGAGGGTGACGACGCAACATATTATGGGGGGGTTCTGGGAGTGATCAGGGCCTGTGTGTGCCTTGGGTTGTTGCTCATCCAACCGGTTTTCTTCTCTCTGCTCTAGTCTAAGTTCCCTGTCTAATTGTTTCTCCTCTCTAGCTATTTTTTCTAATCTAAGCTTCTCTGCTTCTACTCTAAGTCTATCTTCTCTCTGCTGCTTACGCAATAGTCTACCTTTAGCCATAGTGACAGAGTAAGGCGAGAGTAAGGCAGTAAACGGACAGAGATATGACGAGATAGAGAGAGGGAATTATAGGAGGGGTGTTGGGGTTCAGAGTTTAGCTAACGTAATACAACTCAAAATGGTACTCACCAGACAGCAATTCCAGAATTTTACACACATACACTAACACACGTATATCCAATCATAAAGTTATCGTTTATATGGCGCTCGGCGCTGTTGGTGCAGATAACTTCGGGCTGGTTAGGAATTCTCTTTCCCCGTGCCGGGACTGGATTAGCGTTTAATGTTAGTGTCTATTTTCCCGGGTTTGGATACCGGGAACTACGGCGGGTTCCTACGGGGAGGTTGACAGGGTAGTTGTCGGGTTCTCGGCGGTCTCTAGTTGTCTGGCAGGCTGATGCGGCGGCGGTGGGTCTCTCTGCTGACGTCTCGGGTGCCGGTACGTTGATGCGGGGCCAGAGGGTGGCGACCTGGCGGTTGGGGCGGCAATCTGGCGTAATGGGGTGGCAAATTTGGTTGCTGGTGTGTCTGGGGTGACGTAGGCTGGCGTAGTGTGGCGAGCCTGGCTTAATGGGGTGAGTTGGCTGGGGTGGCGTAGATTGCTCGGAGTGGCGAATCTGGGGTGGCTTAGGTTGGCGTATCTGGGGTGCGTAGGCTGGGGTGACGTAGGCGTAGGATGGGGTGGCGTAAGCGTAGGCTGGGGTGTCGTAGGCGTAGGCTGGGGTGGCGTAAGCGTAGGCTGGGGTGTCGTAAGCGTAGGCTGGGGTGTCGTAGGCGTAGGCTGGGGTGGCGTAGGCTGCGTAAAGTGGCGAGCCTGGTTTGATGGGTTGATGGATCTGGTTGCTGGCGTTGGGATGACGGGTCTGGTTGCTGGCTTAGAGTCTTTGTGTTGTAGAGAGATGAGCCCCCATCCAGGGTCGGTTTCAGCAGAATCGGCGTAGTCCTCGGGTTGTTGCTGTTGACAGTGCGCTGAACGGCTTGAAGTTCAGATAATCCCGGACGAGCCCCCACTTTGTCACGATGTGGCAATTGAGAGGGGGGTAATAATGGCTGGTTGTCTTAGAGGTACGAGGTGCCGATGCTGTGGTTGACCTGGAATATTTATTTGTTCTCTACTGGCTCGCTTAGATGTTATTAACACACACAACAGACAGTTCTAAGTTAGGCAAGCAAGTCTCTGGTTACGTTTCAGGTGTTTATTTATGACTCAAATTCAATATCCAATGATGAGATACACATACTAACATGCAGGGGAGATACAATGCTTGAGATATATGCACAGGAACGTCTAACACTCAATATACTGTGTTGTTACGGAATCCAAGGTTAGGCTACGTGACTATAATGAGGGAATTACGATTACTGGCTAAGTATCTGCAAGTCCGAGTAACAGTTTGGGAGCTAGACCAAAACGATGTATCTAGCTCGGGAGCTGGGAGAGATCTGCCTTAGTTTAGTTGGGCGGCTTTTTCGTGGACACTAGTCACCTGACCCAAAGTTAATTTGGTTGGCTTACATTTAATTACATCCTATTCTCATTGGCTAGATTGAATATACATTTGCATAAGAAAAGCTTATTGGAGCCAAAAATGGATTAGGGGTCGGGGTTGCGAGGGCGAAAAGGGGGGGGGGAGAGAGGTCTAGATGAAAGACAATTTATACAGACGTCATGCTGAGTGGGGGACTTTATCTTCCTTTGGTAGAATTTTAAGTAGTTAACTCAAGTGGCTGGGGGGGGTTTCGGACGAGAATTAGTATATGTGTGCGAACTGGGTTCTTTGGTCAACGCTCAGGGCACGACCGTCTCAAAGCAATTGCATAACATGCCGCTAAGCTGAGGGGATATAAAAGGGGGTGGGAGTGGCGGGGACGCGAAGAGGGGGGGTGAGTGAGGGGTCGAGTAATGACTCGCTCAGGGAACGACCGTCTCAAAGCAATTGCATAACGTGCCGCTAAGCTGAGGGGATATAAAAGGGGGGGGGTGGCGGGGGCGCGAAGAGAAAGGGGGTGAGTGAGGGGTCGAGTAATGACTGTCTACACATGCGTTAAAATAGTACAAGATATAAATACATTAAGACATGATATGAATACATTAATATAGCATAGGATAAAATATATACATTCTAACTAACACATTCGTACCCATTCAACCAAGATGTAGTACCAAGTTGAATCGTATTAGTCAGTAGACTCTGAATTTGGGCGTAGTACGAGAGTATAGTGAAGGGTAGAGAAACAGGTGAGAAAGAGTGATGGGGAGATGTAATTGCGTAAGGGAGGGAGGAGATAGTGACGTCAGACTAACCTTCTCTCTATTCTAGCTAAACTTAAGCTAATCTAAGGTTCTAGTTATACACTGCTATCTATCTAAGTGCTAATCGTCACGATTAAATCCAGAATTGTGACACCTGTTATGATTTGTGAACTGTGCAATGGGCATCACTCCGTGCAACGTTTAAGTGTCATCTGTGTTTTTGATGTTTCTACTCTTATGTGAGCACGTGTGTCTTGTTACTTGACGAATCAAGCAAAATAGTTGATACAATAACAATTCTTTTGAAGGTTGTTTGCCATTTATGAAGTGACTTTTTGTCTGTAGAGGACACATATATACCGGTACAAACAAACATATAAACATACTCCTGGTAATTATATAATATAGTGATGGGTCATATCTTGTGAAGCTAATAAATTTTGAAAAGTCTTTCAGTCTTACCCTTCCTAAGAATATATTTTTTATTAATCACAGAGTTGGTAACATTTCAACATAATATTTCGGCAATGCACTTTAAGAATAAAATTAGTTTAAAAACAAAAAAACTACTATAGTGGCAGCCATTTGATTGTACACATAGTATTTTTTTGAGAAGTACGAACATGCAATTAACGACGAAGAAAAATAGTTGGTCTTCGTAGAAATGTCAATAAAGTTACAAGTTCTTATCTGTCCATTAATTGGTAGGGTTTGGACACTAATTGCCAAGGGAGGCTACTGGAGCACACCAAGCATGTGAGAGTTGTCACTAATCACCACTAATCAATCAAGAATCGCTACTCTGAATTTAGTTCACTTTAAAATGCTACCTACAAAATTTGACATAGTAATAATATGCATGATTAATAAACTAACCCATAAAAACAAAGTTTTTATTATACTCCCTTTATTTGATATTATACCTTATGAATTTCTACACTAAATTTTCGAATCGGTAATGTCGGCAAATACATATCTAATTATAACGATTCCGCATTCGGATTTCCGTGAACACAATTTGTATCCTTTTTTTTTATAGATTAAAATAAATATAAGTGATATCATACCTTATAAATGTCCACACTAAAATTTTGCGAATCCTTTTTTTTCTAGCTTTGGCCCGCAAAAACCATAAAAAATTGGACCGCATTTTCAACGTGAAACCAAACCATAGACCGTTTATCTATGAATTGTTTGTTAAATATATAAAAAAATCATAATTATAGTATAATTAAGTTTTTTAACTGAAAATTTGATAAAATGTTTTTTGCTAGTGGGCACAAGTCTGCTGCCCAAGTTTCAGCTTGATTGGACGACGGGAAGTGGTCGAAAAAGCGATGCAAAGTTTTACAATTAACCAGACAGACAGACTGACAATGCAAGTTAATATAAAGGGAGTAAAAAAGAAATATTCATAAACATAGACAGATCACTTCCCTTAGTTTATTATTGCCCTTGCATTACAGAAAATAATTGGGGACCCCGGTAAAGCTGTGAAAGTCCATGATATTCTGGTTTCAGTTCACTGGTAAGACATGGTTGGGATACACTAATTCACTAACATAATCTGGTTGGGGTTCCATTCTAGGGCCGTGATGTGGACTGCGCATAATAATAAGCTTAATCTGATGACAGTTTGCTTTCTCTTTTAACCCCCCCCCTCCCCTTTGCCAACCCCCGGCTGCTATTCAAAGCAGTCTTTGACAGATATTCGCAGCTGTGTCATCAGCAAGCAGCACGATTTACTGTTCCATAATCCGGGGGGTCACGCGCCTCCCAACGGAGAACTTAAATCACGTTTCTTCTAGGGATGTTAAAACCCCGGTTTTTTTTTCAAAACCGGTTTTCGGATCTACAAAACCGGTTTAAAACCGGATTTCGGTCCCCCCCCCTGCACATTGTCATTAGTCACAGGCTAGAAAAGCCAAATGTGCGTAGCTTTGTATGAATATTTGAAAAATAGATCAAACTTAATTAGTGTTTGCAGGGTATTCAAGAGAATGATTTGTCTGAATACAATATGAGTTTGTACAGCTTACCATAACATTCTTTAGAACAAAAATAAAATCTGGGCTAATTGATTAAAACCGATAATAGCTTTTAACTTTTAAGTGATAAAAAAATGTGTACACCGTGGAATTAGATCTAGATTTGTAAAATAATGTATTGATGAAAATAATCGCGTAGCACCAATGAAAAGAATGTGTATTTAAAAGTGCCGTTCATAATAAAGCACAGACGCGGTTTCTAGCCGAATTGTTCAGGGTCAAAGGACAAAACTAGTTTGCGTCTCTTTATTGCGTACATCAAAGATTCCGTCGTCGTCGTCGGCATTCGTCAGTCTCGAGAGACGATGGTGTAGCTTCATCAAAGAGAAGCGGAAATCTAAAAGATGTGCCGAAAAGTAAAAATAAAATCCTGTTAATTGTAACTGTAACTTAACATTTGGTTGTTTTTATCGCAAGCCATAGTTGGTATTTGGAGAAAAAAGAAAGACAATATCATAGACAAATTTAATTCATTTCCATCAGAACAAAAAAAAACAAAAAAATAAATAAATAGGTGTGCTACTTGAAGTAATGATTACCTTCCAACCAACAAACCAAAATCCGGTTTTGAATATCTAAACCGGTTTTCAGTTTCAAAACCGGAATCCGGTATTCCGGTTTTCGTTTAACATCCCTAGTTTCTTCTAACTTCATTCCTACGTCAGCAGAGTTAAAACTAAAAACTAAGGACATTATTTCAAACGTGATCATTGTCGCACGCCTCGTCTTTACTTTTTGACGACTGAGACTCTCTCCAAAACACACACACACACACATACAGACAAAGACTTTAATGACTGCTCATAGCAAAAAGAAAACAACAACAAAATTAATTAATTAATTGGTCACTTATATAGCCCCTCACTCCATGGTAATGCTAGCATGCTCAGCGCGCTCATAAAAACAAAACAACAATAACACTCTAAAATAGTTTAAAATAAAATTAAAAAAAACAAAAAACATTGTTCCTGTATTACCAAAGTCCAAGAAACTAAGTGGAGACAATTTTAAGTTGGAACCAAAAACTACTTTGAACAATTTCACCATTCTTAGCTTATAATGAAAAAAATAAATAACTTTCTTAGCTAGGGCTGGTAATTTTATGACGTGTGTGTACTGTTGATTAAAGCTTTAAATTGTATACAACGATAGGCCTACGTTCTCTGGTTTATCAAAATGGTTAATGAGCAAATATTGGTTCTTTTGAAAACTATAAGGTGTGCTATTGGTTTCAAAAAAAAAATTCAAAAACACTTGCACATACACACATACTTACACACACTTACACACAAACACGTTTCATAAAGCATAATGAATTATTAAAAATCCCTGGTAGTTTATTAAGTTATGAGCAGAAGCCACTTACTTCCCCTTGAATTGCTGTTATAATAATTCAACTTTGTTTTAAATCCCGGTAGATTATTTCCCTTGATGAACATACAATTCAGATATAGGAAAACTTTCAAAATAAAATATTGATTTTTTTATTTGTATGTCACAAAGACACAAATACCATGTTTCCTAGACAAGGTTATAATAATGCCCTGAGACTGCAGTCTGTCATTTGTATAATGAGATTCATTAGATCATCTTAAAATTCAAAAATGCATTTTTTTAAAGCATATTCGGACCTGATTCCAGTATAATATTTAACCATTATGCCACTTGTTTTTGTTGATGTTGTTTGCGCAGATGTGCACACTTAACTTCTGACATTTGTTTCATTTTCTGGAAAGTGCATTTGTTGCAATGCAGAATGAAAATGTGGTTTTCTAATGTAACACAATTGTGACATCTTGAACATGGAAGAGAGTTGATGATCAGCTGTCATGTGACGCTCAGGGCATAGTTTAAAACTAGGCCCTGGTGCAGAACTATTAGCTAGCCTGCTAAATTTTGTTAAAAACATCAATGGATGATCAAAAGAAGAAATCATTAGACCACAGACCTAGTTAGTTGTTAGTACTTACTCACAATATCCGATCATGTTACAAATATGTTACCCAAACCAAAAATATATCCGAGATTTCGCACTACTTCAGTCAACAGTGACGTCAGATCAGGTGACAACTTTGAAAGCTACTGAAGTATATTATTTGAAATAATATTATATAGTCTAGGCCTACTCTTTCCCATATCATAGTCCCCGTTGTTGTTGCATTTTTTGTGCGTTCTAAAAATATGTAAGAATTTCTTCTTTTTTTTTTTATCAATTTCTGAAATTGTTTGCTTAAACTTGTTATATTGATCTATAAACATCAATAAAGAAAGTTAGTTCCCTACATGCTTTACTAATATTTCTAAGTGTTTTCCTAGTGTTTTTTTTCTTTTTAAAATGTGACCTGTTCTAACCACTGACTTTTTATAGATCAGTGGTTCTAACCAATAAGCTATATAAGCTTATACCGTATTTACAAATGTATATTTATAAATGTATTTATATTGTAGGAGTTTTGCCCGTCAAAATGACGAAGAAAATAATGATTACATAATGTGTTTTGTTGAAAAGAAAAAAACAAACAATTTAACAATAAAAACTGTGGTAAGAACGTTTCTTTCGGTATTTAGTTTTTCTTTTTTTTAATATTGTTTACGATCGCCCGAAAAGGGAATTTTCATTCTGAAATCCCTCAGTTTATAACCTAACATAATTAATTAGTAATAAGCCTACGTTTATATAACAAATAAAATTAATGAATTAAGCAATAGGTCTATTGTTTATATATTAAAAATGTCTTTTGGTTGACGTTTCTAATTTAAAGGCTTACATTTAACTTTTGTGCCCATCGGCCATACGGCCTAGGAGCCTTTAAGCTAGAAATCCCTTTTTTTTCCTGACCATATAGCACCATGGG
Organism: Anisus vortex; assembly: GCA_949126835.1. Taxonomy (NCBI): domain Eukaryota; kingdom Metazoa; phylum Mollusca; class Gastropoda; family Planorbidae; genus Anisus; species Anisus vortex. The sequence continues at coordinate 6,418,543 of OX421495.1, forward strand.
ATAATGTAGCCAGTAAGGTATGCAGTATAGCTTGATAAACCATTAGTAAGGGATTACTGATCCCCTTTGCCCCTAATGCAAGCACTAGGCTGCCATCATACTAAATGTCAAAGTCAGTCTTATTTATTCTTTGGACTCCAAGATGCGCCTTTATTTATAGGTATGTGCGTCTAGTCAACAGTCTAGTCCAGGGGTCTCCAAACTTTTCAGCCCGGGGGCCGCATTAACTATCAAACAGCAGCTCGGGGGCCAACTACACACTCGAGGTCCAAATAAAAAAAGATTCAAAACATGGATGTTGTTTTTAATTATTTATTTAATATTATTGTATTCAGTTATTATTTAATAACACATTGGTGCACTACACTTGAACACCTGTATTAGTGGAAATAGTGAAATTGTTTCCTGGATGCCAAAATAGCAGACATTTCTAGCTATAGATTTGATGTCCCTAACATCAACATTGACATCAGATTATCATCGGATAAGTTTGTTCTCAAATTGTTCTTTACGTATTTCATTCTTGAAAATGTTTGTTTACACAGGTATGTCGTTCCAAAAATTGAAAGGTGCCTTGATGCAAACGTTTTGATATTAGGAAAGTCTTCCTTGTGCAAAAACTGGTAACAACCCATCAGTCCTTCTTTAAACTGATCCTTAAGGAAGTCATTTGCTTGCAACTCAATGACCTTCAGCTGCAGTTCATCTGGGCTACTGGCCACGTCTGCTTCAAATGGGTTTTGAAACTGTCTCAATTCTTCAGCCTTTGAATCCAATTCAGAAAACCGCTCCTGAAACTGCAGCTGGAGGTCTTGGATGATCTCGCATGCAAATGACGTGGGAAACTCAGCTGTTGCTTCAGCCACATATACCTTGCACTGCTGAAAGTGCGTCAATTTGTTGGCCTGAATTTGTTCCAAAAACAAGACAAGTTTGGATCGGAAGACCTTTACGTGGGTGTATAGATCAGAAACTAGATTTTTCTCTCCCTGTAGTTTTAGGTTCAGAAAAAAATTGATTGACGAGTTATTTCTGTAGCAAAGGCCAATTTCCATACACTCTTTTTCAGACAGTAATGGATGTGATTGCCTTTAATTTCCAGGAACTCATTTATTTCGTTTCTTAACTTTAACTACTCTGCTCAGAACTTTCTCACAACTTAGCCATGATACTGCTGTGTAATATTATGGTAAATCTTTCGATTCTGCGTCTGTATCTTTCAAAATGTCTCTGAACTGTCTATGACTGAGCCCATGTGACCTTATTAAATTGACCAATTTCACCACAGGATTCAGTACACTGCATGTTCTTTCCTCCATCAACAGTCAGGCAACTGAGGTTAGTCCAGCCCAAGTTATAATCAATCAGTAAATGTATAACTCATTGAATATATCCTCTCCGGTAATAGTGTGATACATGCTGCGCAGGGAAGCCAGCTCTTGTGTTATGTTCATGACTTCATCCACACCTCTAATTAACAAAAGCATTTGATAGGTGGAACAGCTGTCCAGCGATTCATCCCTTTGAATTGAAAAATGGCGAAACTTGCTTGCATTCTTCGCTATTTGATTCACAATGTTTTCACACATATCTGCAACACGGTGGGCTATGGTATTTGCACCTAAAGCTACATTTTTAAATTGTTTTGACTCTTTTGGGCAAAGATCCTCAGCCACCTCCAGCAAACATTCCTTCACTACTTCACCGTCTGTAAACGGTTTGCCACTTTCAGCCAGGACGTAAGCAACTTTATAACTGGCCTTAGTTAAAGATTCGTTTTCATTTGAGGATTTACTGAACAATGTCCTCTGAGATGTGAGGTGATTTTGTAATTTAGCAAATTTTTCTGCACGGACAAAATGTGCCTATTTCTTGTGATGCTTGCTTTGATGATGACGGCGCAGGTTGTATTCTTTCATCACAGCCACAGTTTCGTTGCAAATCACACACAATGCTTTCTCGCCGGATCTGATGAAGAAGTATTTCAAACTCCATTCTTCTTAAAATTGCCGACATTCATCGACTTTTGTTCTTTTCCTCTTCTCGGCCATCGTTGGACACGTCCACGTAAGCGGCGGCTGAACTTGGCAGGATACAGTCTTTGAAAAAAAGGACTCCACGGGCCGCATGAGATGGCTTCGCGGGCCGCATGCGGCCCGCGGGCCGTAGTTTGGAGACCCCTGGTCTAGTCTAAAGGCAGAATGTTTAACCGTATTTACACTATTTACAGTTTTTAAAAAATAAGGAGTGTTCAGTGTATCAATGCGAGAGGTCAGCAAGGTTGACCGGCTGTTGGCAAAAATGCTTGTGTAAGGTTTTACACCTGCCCTATGACTATAATACAGTGTCAGGTCACTCTTTCCGAGCCAGTGTCGTTCGGTGGGGAAATTGATGGATGCTTGGAATGGGTGAAGTTAAGTGTTGGCACATGGGATGGGACTAGAGGATGGAGATAGGAGTGTTCGTCTGTGTCTATTTCTTTCTCTCTTTATTTCAGTGTGGCTGAGAAGGAAGGGGGGGGGTCCTCTTTTCTCCAGAGGCGTCTTACTATTGGCCTATTATTGTTCCTTTTTTAAAACATCTCTTTTTACTTTCAGGTTAAATTTTTTTTACTTTCTCTCTCAATTCCTTTCTTTCTTTCTCTTTTTATTCCTTTATTTATCTATCCTTCCCTTTCTTTATTTCACTATACCCTTTATTTCTCTTTTAATCCGTTTCTCTCTCTCTCTCTCCCTTTATTTCACTTTGTCCCATATATTGCAATCTCTCTCTCTCAATTTTTCTCTTCTAAATTTTCCTTTCTTTTCTTTGTTCTTGTTTCTTCATTCATCCCTTGATTTCTCATTTCTTCCACACTCTCTTTATTCCTTTCTGTCTATCTTGTCTTGTTCTTATCCTTATTTCTTGTATTCGTCCGTCAATGTTTGTCTTTTATTATCCCCCCCCCCCCTGTCCCCGAACGCTTGAATAACTATCGATAGTGACAAAAATACATCAACGCGGGACTTAATTGTTTGAACCATGGAGGTCACCATTGTTGAGCAGATTATTTTAAAGGAGACGAAAAGGGGGTTAAGAAAAAGCTAGGAAGATAATATCCTCTATAGCCTAGAAGAGGGATAAGCAAACCTATGAGGCGCGCGTGCCAGATTAGACACGCATAGAGATTTTTTGATGACACTAAGAAAACCCACAAACACACAATTCGGAAGTCTCTTCTACAATGAATTGATTGGTGGCTCATTCTGAATTTTAGGCTGTGCAAGCTGAATGAATTAGGAATCCTTTTTTGCACAACTTTATCAGAAGGTTACCGACTTTTGCCCTAGAATATAACGTGTCAATCCCAGCTCGAATCCACTCTGCTCACATCTTTGTCAGCTTTAGCAAACTAATTTACTATTATATACTAGAAATGTGCCAACGACAAAACATATTATTATATTACTTTCGGTGATTTGAGGGTTTACCAGAGGAAGTGGGGGCGGGACAAAATATAAATATCTTTAAAAAAAATATTTAACTTCCGCTAAGCGTAACTGTCCTATTAGAACCCTTTTAATTTTCGAATTTTTTTTATTTAAACTTTTCGCCGCCTTTTTCCTACATAGGCTATTATTGCGTCCTTTGCTGATCTGTGGTCTTGCATCTTTATTAATGTTTTAAATGATGTAAGTTACTGGTTTTCCTGGTTTGGTCAGGCAACCCATTCCATCCCCGCATGCTACTCGGGAAGAAAGAGTACTTATATGCATTTGTTCTCGCATATGAGAGAAGGAAAGTGTTTTTTGTCTTTATGTTTATCTGAGCATTGTAACAGGTTGTTATTGGGTTGTCTTTCTAAATTAGAGTTTAATGCCTTGTGTATTATTACTACTTTACTCTTTGCCCTTCAGTCCTCTAGTATTTCTAGGTTTAGTGATTTAACCCCATTGGTGTATTCTTGTTAATTGGGAATATTCACTTGTTATGAACCTTGCAGCTCTTTTCTGAATCTGTTCTAATTTTTTTAATTTGTTTTATTTTAGCTTTAGTTGATGGGTCCCATACAGAAGATGCATATTCAAGTATAGTCCTAACTAATGTGAGATATCATTGTAATTTTATATTCTTATTACATTTATAAAATTCCTTTTTATGAATCCTGTTTTGATTTTTTTAATTATTTCATCAATATGAGGATTCCAAGATAACTTATCATTTATTATTACTCTTAAGTACTTTGTATTGTTAGTTCTTTACCATGAATAGTTTCTTTATTATTTGTTTATTTTTCTTGCATACCCTTATCAGTTGGCGTCTTTCTGGTGGGAAAGACATACTCCAGTTAGATTCGCATTTTTTTATTGTAATTCATGTAGGTCTTTTTTGTAAAAAATGACCATCTTTTCTTTTTTTATTGATTTATAAATTTTACAATCATCGGCAAATAATCTTACTTTTGTTCCTGTGTTGATGTAATTTGGTAAGTCATTAATATAAATTAGAAATAGTAGGGGTCCTAGCACAGTTCCTTGTGGAACTATTAAGTTTACAGTTATTGGTGATGACTAAGAGTTATTTATTATCACTGTTTTTCCTGAATCCACTGATGTAAGGGCCAGATATGCCAAAATATTTACGTTTTTTTAAGTAAACTAGAATGATGAACTGTATTGAATGCTTTGGAAAAATCTATATTATATTATAGTTATAGATATAAAACTAACTATAAAAAAAACACAATAAACGGAAACTATGTTTACTTGTTTATTTCAAGCTATAACCAGATAACATAAAACTAATGTAAAAAAAAAACCAACCAAACAGTATTAGTTAAAACTATGACACAAAAACTTGTAGGCCTACACCTATTATACATAGTCAACACACACACACACATATATATATATTATCTAACTGAAAAAACTAAATCCAACTGAGCAATTGAATATTTTCCCCTGAATGAGTTATTTCCCTTACAATTTGTTAGCAAGCTTTAAGTTGTCAAGTCAATCAGTGCATTCTGCAATGGCACGATCCAGCTCCTCTTCCAGTTCCGCTGCGGTGGCATCCAGCTTCTCTCTGGCAAACTCGTTGATACTCAGGCCTTGGACAATTTTCCAGCTCTTGTCTTTAATCTGTACAGGGTAGCTGTACACGAGCCCTTCCTTGATACTGTAGGAGCCATCAGAAATGACACCCATTGAGACCCAATTATCCTGAATAGAAGAATTGAGAGTTAATGTTAAAAGTTTTAAACATATTGTTTTATAGCATGATAATTTACAATAAACAATACGATTGAAACCAAGCAAAAACAATATTTCTTAAAACACTAAAATCTAAACGTGACAACATTTTTGGTAGTCTGTTTCATTGCTTGCGTATTTCAGCAATAGCTTCAAGACTGCAAGAATCAAAAGATATGAGAATATAGTGAGTCATATACTTAGACTGCCCATGAAAGACCTAAAAAGGAAGCCAAGACCAAGAAAAGGCTGCAGACAAAAAATCATGGTAGGACAATAAGCTAAGTAGATCTGAAAGAAATGGAAATCTGACCCACCAATAAATGACTATAAAGATGATTAACCTGCCCTATGAGTATAAAGAGGCACTGGATGAACGAAATCTTGTAAACTAACTAATGAACGATGACTACACATGAATAGAAAAAATACATATATGGATGAAATGAAATACAAACCCCTTTGGTTCCAGCAATCCAGTCATGCATGTGGTCACAGGCAGCTTTGGCTGTTGACATGGCATTGGAGAGCTTGTCAGACGGCCCTCTCAGCTGGACAGTCTGGTTGGATAAATCAAAGTAAATACTTTCAACATTGTCCTAAACAAGCAAAATTTAATAAGGCATTTTAGCTTTACACATTACCGTGCATGTCATGGTACTGATGGTCACTAGTATATACTCGTCTATCCATGAGCTCACATTTTAGCTTTACACATTACCGTGCATGTCATGGTACTGATGGTCACTAGTATATACTCGTCTATCCATGAGCTCACATTTTAGCTTTACACATTACCGTGCATGTCATGGTACTGATGGTCACTAGTATATACTCGTCTATCCATGAGCTCACATTTTAGCACACTTCTAATGCAACCAAGTCAATATAAAATACATACACACAGCTTAGCGTCAGGTTGAATTTTCTTAGCTTTAAATAACTGCCACAAGCAAGTTAGCAACATCCTATATCACTTCACAGTAACTTAAAATGTTACCGTATATTACGGAACAAAAGCTGGTTTAAAGAAAGTCCTACTGTGATTTTAACCATATAAAGAACTTTTTCAACAAATAAGATGCTGTGGAATGGGCAATGCTAAAATGATGCCCTTAAAATAATATTAAATATTTCTCTTCATCAAATGCTATGGACTTCATGCAATTCTTTAACAACAGTTGCACCTATAATTAGAATAAAGCTATTCATAAAATGACCAGCTTCTATGAGTTTCAGATAATACAATAAGATGTAGCTTTACAAACACAAAAGTGACAACAAACCTTGATGAAATCATTTTTCAAGTAGTTGTCATCTTTGACAGCATCAGGGACTGGAACAACCTTGCCCTGGATGTCAGCTTTGGCATGGGCAACATCAGGGAACTGGGTGGAGGAATGGTTGCCCCAAATAATAACATTGGTAACCTTTTCAGTAGAAACACCGAGTCTTGCAGCAATCTAAATAACAAAGTAAACAACATCGATTCTCATATCTATTATGATATATTCTAAGATCTATTCCTATCTAAGATCTATTCCTATCTAAGATCTATTCCTAAGATCTTTTCCCATCTAAGTTCTATTCCTATCTAATATATATTCCTATCTAAGATCTATTCCTATCTAAGATCTATTCCAAAGATCTATTAATATCTAAGATCTATTCCTATCTAAGATCTATTCCGAAGATCTATTCCTATCTAAGATCTATTCATATCTAAGATCTATTCCTATTAAAGATCTATTCCTATCTAAGATCTATTCCTATCTAAGATCTATTCCTAAGATCTATTCCTATCTATGATCTATTCCTATATATGATCTATTCCTATCAAGGATCTTTTCCTATCTAGGATCTATTCATATCTAATATATATTCCTGTCTAAGATCTATTCCTATCTAAGATCTATTCCTATCTAAGATCTATTCCTATCTATGATATATTCCTATATATGATCTATTCCTATATATGATCTATTCCTATATAAGATCTATTCCTATTTAAGATCTATAAGTGTCAAAAATCTATTCCTAAGATCTATTCCTATCTAAGATCTATTCCTATCTAAAAATCTATTCCTATCTAATATATATTCCTAAGATCTATTCCTAAGATCTATTCCTATCTAAGATCTATTCCTATCTAAGATCTATTCCTATCTAATATCTATTCTTAAGATCTATTCCTATCTAAGATCTATTCCTATCTAAGATCTATTCATATATATGATCTATTCCTATATATGATCTATTCCTATCTAATATCTATTCCTAAGATCTATTCCTAAGATCTATTCCTATCTAAGATCTATTCCTATCTAAGATCTATTCCTATCTAAGATCTATTCCTATCTAAGATCTATTCCAAAGATCTATTAATATCTAAGATCTATTCCTATCTAAGATCTATTCATATATATGATCTATTCCTATATATGATCGATTCCTATATATGATCTATTTTTATATATGATCTATTCCTATCTAAGATCTATTACTATTTAAGATCTATAGCTGTCAAAAATCTATTCCTATCTATTAGCTATTCCCAGACATCCCTTTTAAAAGATGACTCCGTCCAGTGCATATTAGCAGTTAAGTATAAACCAGTGTGTTCATAAATGTTTCACACATTATTAATGTGTAGGTTTTCCTGACTAGTCATTATTTATTTTATCTGAAAAGACAAAAAAAAAATTCATTTCTTGTACTGTACACTATTTAAAAAGAAATTTATTGCGTTTGAAGCTAACCTGTGGTTTGAGTCTAGTCTTGCATTTTGATTAGAGTTTTCAATGATGTTAATTTAAGTTGTGGATTTTCCCGATTTTGTTCAGGCAAATCTTTCCATGCACAAATGCTACTTGCGTAGAAAGTGAACTTATAAGAGTTTGTTCTTGCATATGGAATAATATATGAAAAGTATTTTTATCCTTATGTCCGAGTATTTAAATTGCCCATGATAAATTGTCACATGAAGAGCTATTTTGAAAGCAATTAAATGTCTTAGCTGAATATAAAAGCCGGCTGGTCCAGTGGTTAGTTCACCGGACTGTCAACCAAAAAAAACAACTGACAGGTCGCGGGTTCTATCCCTGCCACCGACGGACCCCTGTCGCCCTGCAGGAGTTTTGGGCCTAGTGGGAAGGAACGTCTGTAAACTTATAAGAAATAAGAAAACTAATTATGTAAACAAACCTGGGCCTGGGCTCTGTTTTGGTCAAGTCTAGTGAGACAAGTAAAGTTGGCTTTTGGAATAGATGGGGCATATTTACTCAAGATACAGGCGTTTGTGTTGGCTGGGTTCCCCACAACAACAACCTAAAAAGAAAAACATTTTTAAAAAAGTATTGCTTTGACAAACAAAAAGAACTGAAAGACAAAAATGTTAGTCAACGTATGAAAAACGACAGAACGTTGTCATAAACAAGTAAATGTATTCTTTGTGAAAAGCAACAATAATCTACGCTTCTAGTTTTAATGTTAGCCAGTATAATATTTAAATATTTGGATTGTGTGTTTTTTTTTAATACCTTAACAGTCTTCTTGGCAACTTTATCCATAGCTTGCCCCTGAGCTTTAAAAAATTTCACATTTGCCTTAAGCAGTTCTTTCCTTGTCATGCCATCCTTGCGTGGCATTGCACCAACCATGAAAGCGGCATCCACATCTTTGAAGGCTACTAGTGGATCATCAGTGGCGGTGATTTCTGAAAAGCAAGTTTGACCAAAAAATTTTTTTTCAAAGTCAAAAGAACAGCTCAAAAAATCATTCAACGATTTAAAAGTTAAAAGAAAAACATACTTTTCACCAATGAAATGGCACAGTCCTGTAGCTCCATTACCACCCAATTCAATACCTCCATCATTGGGGTATCATCCAACAGTATCAGTTCCAAAGTCTGGCACAAAAATAAAATAGAAAATGTTCTTTACTTGTATTAAAGTCATATAAAAAAAAAAACGTAAAATTCATTACCCAATTGCTTTGGTGCCAAATTGTGATAAAATTTGACAACAAGGACTATCATTGCTAACATTGACAATAAATACCTGAGTAGCTCCAAAGACATCTCCTTTGGCTATTAAATACAACAAGGAGTAAGACATCTGACCAGCTGCACCGGTCACAACAACTTTAAGTTGTTCTATCTGTACAAATGAATTGTTAGTTACTTTGAAACATAAGCTGCTACATTTATCGTATTTTCATTTTAAGAACAATAATGGACTACTTCAATGATAATAATTATGTAACAGCATTTTTTTTTCAATTTATAAAATAAAAACAAGTACAAAATAATTCTATTTATGTTTCCTTGGCTACTGTATCAGTTTCATCATATTTAGTTGCCTCTGCTAGTTCTAGACAGTCTCAAAAATATAATTATTAAAGACAAATGTGGGGACTCTGAGTAATAATGTTCACACTTACATTTTTCTCCTTTTTGACTCTCTGAAAAGTAATATATTACAAATTAATAAAGTCATATCATATGAGTATGTCTTAAGGCAAAAAATATAATAATTGGCATTTAAGCTTTTTATTTTAGAACCACACATTCTAGCATACCGTACATAATTCTAGGTTGTGTGTACTTACTGGATAGATTTCATTGAGGATATTTTTGAAGTAAAATTTTCTTCTTCTGTACGATTTCAATCCTTTATACCTCTCGTCATATTTAATACATGTGGCAAAATTTTCAAATCGCCTTGGTGTCCATATTTGGATATTTTCTCGCACAAGTGCTTCGAAGTTGTTCTTTCTCTGAAATAAAATGAAATATATAGACCTAGAGAGTTTTAAAACAAGATTAAAAAAAATATTTTAATTAAAGACAAAAGCTTTTGGTAAAATCCCTGGCTTATCTATAAAAATGAAAAAAAAGTTATGTAGCCAGAAAAGAATTTGTTCAGCAAAAATTAAATTAATTATAATCTAACCTGATTGAACGTTGGAGATTTCTCATCCTCTGTATCGCTAAAGTCTACTTTAGACATCCTGCTGAAAACATATGAAATTATCAACTGCAAGAGGAATTGATTGAACTAACAATCAATGAAGAACTCAAATTAAATGTGTAAGAAATGGGTAATAATGACGACATTTGGTTGTAAAAGAACATACCAATACCATTATATTTTCTGCAGTTGCATGGGTTTTGGGCAACAATTTTTTAATTGCATTTCCATAACGAGACTTAGTAGAACAATGATTTAGTGTTGTTACCACTCGATTGTCAAAAGCGATAAAAGCAAGTTGCAATTAATAGTGAGCATAGAAACCCGAGGTTTTCGATAATCAAAATTGAACCGAGCAGAGACAAACTGCTAAAACACACCAGTACCAGACACACGCTTCACTCTAATATAATATTATTGTTTTTTTTTATTCTCTTGCGTTGTTAATTTTTATTTTACTATTTATTTTAAAACAATAAAACAAGCTTTTCCTTTTCAGTTCCTTTTAAGACAATAAAAACGCATACTCGTACAATCCTATTGGGCCTTTAGAAATGATGAGAACCTATGCTCAGGCCATGATAAGACCTAGTATCGTAGAGCATAGGACTATATGCTATAGTGATGTCACAGACCCCTCCAATTTCCAGCCTGAATTTCTTAGAACCAATACCGAAAAATTAAAAAGGGGCGAAAGAGCACAAAATGTATTTAAAAAGGATATATTTTTACCATGTTTCCTCTCTTTCTCTGGAAGAAAAAAATTCCTGACTGAGATAATTTCCCATCACATCTATTTGCGTCCTAGCTATAAGAGCGAAATTCATGGTTATCAAAACAGGTTAAATCGTACTATTTTACTAGTTCTATTCTACTTACATAAAGGATAACACAACATAAACTGACAATACAGATTAAATAATTCAATAAAATCAAAACACATCTAGAATATCGAGATCTAGTTCAAATAATAAACTTCAATCTCAAAATTATAAATTCTGTAAAACTTTTTTTCTTCTTCTCAATGACACTCAAAGTCAATTATTCCGATGCTTTTGTTTTGGGAAAAATGTGGTGGTCTATGCAATAGCTGGGTGTATCTGGTGTTTTATCTTCACTGACAATGAGTCTGGGAAAGACATACACATGGGTTTATATTCGAGATATGAAAAAAAAAAAAAAAGTCTACTTAATAACATTAAAAAAATATTAATCATTATTCTTTTATTGTATTATTGCTTAGCTTTTAAGTCAACATTATCTTGATAAATATAACAAAAAAGGTCTTTAAGAGAGGATACCATTAGTATCTCATTTATTAAAAGTAGATAAAAAAAAATTTAACATGTTTTAGTAATCTTAGTAACAAAGAAGGGCAACTGGGGCTGACGTTTAGGATTATAAATAATTATGAGCTATCTCCCTTGCCATGTTATTTTCTTTTATTAACATGGATTTTTAAAAGCTTTTGCGTCCATTTTTTTATATAAATGTAACATTTTAATTAGTCAAATTGTCTATCTATATTTATTATAACGAAAGAGTTTTACATCAAACATATTAATATGTGCTTTTTTTATTTTATGATATGCAGAATCAGTGACTTCAATACTATAAAATTCAAAGTCAAAGACAGTGTGTTCCGCCGATAGGCCTACATAAAAACTGTAGGCACGGTAGTTTTAGGCCTAAAATAAACTAGACTAGATCTAGACTAGATCTAGATCTAGTAAAAATATGTTTATAAAATTTTGAAAACCCGATAAAACTAGACTATATTTAAAAAATAATAATTTGAAAGGCATCACAACCAAAAAAACTGTCTTAAAAAGTCGGCATATTTTTTTAAAGCAAAAATCTACTACTACGACTTTAGCCTTGGCTATGCTATGACGCCATATTATTATGGTTACTGGGAGATGTTTATTACAGTCAGCCTTAGCCTAATTATGGCCTAATATTTATATATTATGTTATGTTGATGACCAGAACGAAGATGGCGTACTAAGCTTAATACAAAAAAGAGACTACTGTAATCAAGTAATTTAACTTATTTCAATCGTAGCATTAATTAAGTGGACTGAACTGTTATTCTCAAGGCTTTTTTGTAACCTTTCTTGACTTTCTTACCTTTCACTTTCACTTTCAGCCATAAGAGTTGATAATAAATGCCTACCGGAAATTCTACACAAAACCACCGTTTTTTTTTCCGTCTTCACTTTTAGCTTTTGATAGTTTTTACGTCATCAAACTTTGTGCTTGAAGGGTTGTATCGGGGTTGTTACAGTTGTTTAAATTACCTGGGCAATGTTTCAGAAGGAAACACAATTTCATTCACGTTTTAATACGTGTATGCCTAATTTGTAGCGGGCAATGTTTAAATAGCTTAAATTAACGGAAAGTACTTTATCACCGCTTAAGACAATTGTTTACCTAAATGTCTTCATTAAAAAAAATAATTATATTTTAAAATTATTATAGCTTTATCTTATTCTGTTCATTGTAGTGTATAAAATGTGTAACTGTAGCTAACTATAGGCGTATGTAAAAAAAAATTCCCCGTTCAAGTAAGCTTGTATAGATCTAATTCTATATAATAGATCTATCACTTAAAATCTGACATCCTTTAATTTTAAAGTTTAATGTAGTGTCGTTATATTTACCTTCACACTGACGTTCCACCACACAGTGGATGCCTTCCTTCAATTCACATTCGGAGCATAATTATTATACGGGACTAAGCTTATCTACGTCTTATTCACGCTTGTGAGAAAATGGGAAATGGGCCATTGAAGGATTCGTCATCATCTTTGCACAGACAAAGGAGAACAGGCCACGATTATTTGTTAAAAGCACACAAATCCACAGTGTGTATGTTTGTTTGCCCATTATTTTTAAACTTTATAGCTAAACTTCACAATGGTGATGAATAATCCATTGCTCCTTATGTTTTAATTGAGTAGTGTTATAAAGGGAGATGACTGTTGTGTTAATTTGTAAAAAAAATCGCAATAGCATTACTTCCCCTAGATCGGCACATCCAACTTCGTGACCCTGTTATTTATACATTTGTACTTCGAGACCACTAATATTTATATTGTCTATATTTATTAGCCGATAAGTAGCATATCTATCGTCGTCGGCATCCGTCCGTCTCAAGAGACGCTGGTGTAGCTTCATGGTTGAGGTAACCAGCTGCACCACCGAGAATGGCTGTGTAGACCAACTCGGGAGTGGCAATCCCTGCCGCACTTGAGGCATTTGAAGGCGGACGGCTGTTGTAGTAGGTGTTTTCGCCCCGCTCTTTTCTGGATGGCAGTCTCATTGCGCCCGGTTTCTGTGCGTGATGCACCACAGTTGACTGCGAGCCCCTAGGTTGGTCGGTCAGAAGCCTGGCATTCCCATGTGTCGAGGTCGATGGAGCTCTGGATCAAGTCCCTTTTACATAGGTTCTTGAAGCGCAGTTTCAGGCGCCCTGTCTTCCTACGACCTTCGACCAGTTCTCCGTAGAGGAGGTCTTTGGGAATGCGGCCTGCATTCATCCTCTTTACATGGCCGAGCCACCTGAGGCGTTTCTCGCCGAGCACAGCATGAAGGCTGCTCATGTTGGCTCTCTCCAGCACCTCTGTATTGGAGACCCTATCCTGCCACTTGATCTGCAGTATTCTCCGTAGGCACCTCATGAGGAAGCTGTTGGGCTTCTTTTCATGCCTTGCGTAGGTGGTCCATGGCTCACAGCCATACAGGAGAGTGCCGAGTACACAGGCGTGGTAGACGCGCAGTCTGGTCCTGAGGCTGGAGTTGTCTCACACTCGCTGTTTCAGTTGGGCCATGACTGTGGATGCCTTGGCGATCCTGCTGTTGATCTCCAAGTCGATGGACTGCGAACTCGAGATAGTGGATCCAAGGTAGGTGAAGTTCTCGACAACCTCCAAGGTGTGTCCATCGATGACAATGTTTGTTAGGGTCTCTGTGCCCTGAGCCATGACTTAAAGTAATGTGTGTGTGTGTGGATTCCGACCCCCATTGATTAATTTAAAGGCACGTGACCTTATTGTCTAATATATTAATTTTTACGATCTCGTATCCGGCATGTGTTCTCCCTAGCCGAGTAGAAAGCGTATCTCACTTCGTTGCGGGCGACCTGGGTTCAATTCCCCCACTGATCATTTTTCTTTTTCTACTTTTTTATTCCATTAATATTAATTTTGATTTTTAAAGATTGTAAAGAATGTCAGGACTTAAAGATTTCCTAAATGTTTTCAGCAAGTAATACTTATATTTTAGTCGCGTGCGCGAGATATGTGTTCGATTCTCAGCCAGGGCCAGGGTAGTCTAAACCTTTTCTCAAATAAAAAAAGAAAAAGAAATAAAACTCTCTTATTTTAAACCAATTACAATATTTATTTTAAATTCCTTTCCTAAATCTTGTCAGTAAATAATAAATATAGTTTTTAAAATTATTATAGCTTTATGTTCATTGTAGTTTATAAATTTTTTATCTGTAGCTTTATAGACCTATGTAATTTTGTTACCGATAAAACACAAATTTCAAGATTATAGTGACTCAAAGGCTGTAGTTGATAATCTATTACAAAATGTCAGACTTTATAAGTGAAATATACTTTAATATACCTACAGGTATATGTCATGTTCATTATTTATAACTGTTTTTATGTTTTGTGACTGCGCCACAATCAAAATAATGTCAAAATAATTTAGTTTTAAAGAAATAATCTTCCTTTTTTTTTCGGTTATGTCTCTTGCCTATCTATTTAACTACGGTAGGCCTACTAGTTAGGATGATATTTCATTTAATGTCATAGAATTATTCCTATTGTACAAATGATTATAACAGAAATATTACGACCACAATTCAAATTTTATTTGCAATTTATTATATTGTCTTTTTAGTAGCCGTAACTAGAAAGATGAAATTAATAAAATTGAAAATAATAAGCACAATACTTTTTAATTGTTTAATACGATACTAAAATGAGAGAACTAAAAATAAATACAAGAAGTGCTCCTCTTCAACCGAGAAGAGGATCAGGAAGCTACTCTCCTAACTCCCCCACTGCCCGTTGTCCTCCATGTCCATCACCAAGCAGTCGTACTGGTCATGATTCCAGTTGTGGCTCAAGGTTGTCGAACTTGGACCCTCGCCCTGCGCCCAGTTGCTTTTCGCCTGGGGCGCGCCGTCCTCCCACTTGAGCTCTTCCTCCCTGTCGATGTCGTTCAGGCTGATCCACAGCTTGTCGTAGAAGTCGCGGTAGTCGTTGGTCAGCGTGAAGACCAGGAAATCCTGGACGGCTTGAGACTTGACCAGCGCCAGGGTGCCTCCGTGGGTCTCGCAGTCTCGCCTAGCCAGCGAGTGGGTTCTCTGGCGGGACAAGACAAACTGGAAGCAGGAGTCACCGAAAACTCTGAGGTAACTGTCACGTGGTACACCAGCAGGGCAATCATTGGTTGATTTACTGGCTGATTAAATATAAAAAAAAAAGAATTTTATTACACAATGTCAATATATTTAATATTAATACATTCACTAGCAGGCATATGTTACGGTTGTTGATCAGTTGACGATGGTAATAAATGCATATAGTTAAAACGTCTGTCTCCATTATACACTTCTGTTCACTATGGCGCTCAAAGCTGGCGAACTGTGCAAACTACCGTTATGCTCCCATTAAAAGTGTAACCGCTGTGCTAACGCATAGTGGGGATGAGGCGTCACCCGTTGCGCATCCGAGGAACTCAGGGCGGGAACAAACCCTGATCTTCACCAGGATTCGAACCCAGAACCTTCGGTAGCCTACGTTAGCCAAAAACGCTGCCACTTGGCCACCAGTGTCCCAATATAGGTCTAAGTGCTAAAGCGGTACTAAACCCTGACAGAGCAATTCATTATAAACATAGGCCTTTGTCCTTTACGTTTACCTCTACCTTGTTACTATGAGAAACGTAGATCTATACACCAATGACCAAGAATTAGATCTATACACCAATGACCAAGAATTAGATCTATGATCTATACACCAATGACCAAGAATTAGATCTATGATATATACACCAATGACCAAGAATTAAGCTTAGAAGATTCTGTTGAAGTTTTGTTGGGCCGTACTGTAGTAGGACTACCAAGTTCCAAGTTTAAAATAACCGGCATGCATTAGTGTGCCCACGTACGTTTCTAGCGCTAAGCTGATTTGTTCTTTAAAAGGGAAGGAAAAGGGTGAGAAAAAAAAAGGGGAGATAATATTTTCTACAACACTCGTGCCAGATTAGACTTGCAGAGCCGTTTTGATGACACACAGAAGACCCACAAATTTACTTTGTCCTATGTTTGTAAAGTTATTAATTAGCTTTATATTTTTAATCAGATTATATCCGTGTTCTTAGTTGTTGATCCATGTTAAATGCGCTCTGAGCTTAGGCTATATTATATTTGTTGGCAGCGCTTTAGGGCCTACAATTATAATTATTAAATAGACCATTCAAGTCTCTTCTGCAAAAAAAAAAATATGATATTGGTGGTGCATTTTTTACTTTTAGGCTATGCACGCTGAAGGAAAAAGAAATCCTATTTTGGCAAACCATTATCAAAAGGTTAGGCTACTGACTGCTGGCCTAGAATAAGCTTAAGCTTATAACTTATAACATATAATTTTCAGCTCGATTCCACTCTGCTCACATCTTTGCCAGCTTTAGCACATTAATTTGAATTACTATCATGATCTGTTAAAAGCTAAAAATGTGCCAGCATTTTGAGGGCTTACCAGTGGATGTGGGGGCAGGAGACAAAATATAATATCTTATTAAAATGTTTAATTCTCGATTTGCTTAAAAATAATTTAGACTGTTCACCGCACCTTTTTACAGAGCGTACATTTGTCATTTGATTAGACTTGATATGTTTGTTTTATAGATGTCAGTGCATTTTTTTAAAACTCTCTTGTGGCTAAAAATGAGAAAGGTGTTGATTCACTGTGGGAAACCACTATAAACAACATGGCGAAATATTGACCGTAGCGGCATTTTCCATCCTTATCGATTCATTGACTGTGAAAATTAACTGTAAAAATTGATATCTCCGAACAAATAAATAATTTTTCTTAAAGTCATAAGTTTACAACGTTTTATTTTATGGAGAGGTCAGGCATTTGGGCGGTTCGCCCTGATAGATTAAAATATTATAACAGCGATGTCAACAATGACAATCTATTTTCACTAGAAGTGAAGCATACATGGGCAGGTCCCATAAATCCTAAGGTAATTTATAAAATAAAACTTTCGTGTACAAATAATATGCTTTCTAAAACTAATAAAATTCTTTTTTTATATATGCAAGAACGAATGCATATACAATTCTACAATAGGCCTAGGCCTACATATAAATAGGCCTATAACTATAGGCCTATAAACTATATTTATAGGCTAAGGCTTAGGCTAAGCTACATTTTCAGCAGGCTATTCCTGGGTTACCTGAACTAACCAGAAAAAAATGACAACCAACAACTTTTATCATCATTTTAAAGCCCTAGGGCCTAGACCTAATCAAAATGGAAGACTAGACTAGGCCTAGGCTAGACTAGACCCAAACCCAAACTTATAACTTATAAGTAGGTACAGGGCACAAAAAAGTATGTAGGCCTAGTTTACATTTGTAGTAGGCCTATTTGTAACAATAACATAAGAAGGAAAAGATGCTATTTCTTTTTAAATCTATTGAAAACCATATAAAAATTATATAAAATATTTTATTTTAAAACAATATTTTAAATGTGATTTATTTAAAGCTTCCATATCAAGTTAATAAGGCAAAAGTAGAAAGTAAAATGTTTTTAAATCTTAATACCAGGCCAGATCATGAAAAAAAAAAAATTTGAGCTTGATAATCCTGATTTAGGGCCTGCCATAGGTCTTTTGTAACTGTTTAGCTGTTCAAAAGTAAAGTTTAGTTAATTTCCTGTTATATTTACTTACAGCAAGCAAGAAAAAAGCCCCACAATGATCTATACTACTTTACACTTTGCGCTTCTGTCCTCTATTATAGTGATTCTAGATTTAATAAATTAACAATAGGTGTTACTCGCTTGTCCCTTGTGCATATATTTGCTAGCAATGAACCTTGCAGCTCTTTTCTGAATTTGTTCTAATTTTTTTGTTTTCTTTAGTTTATGGGTTCCATACAAAAGATGCATATTTATGAAAGTATTATTTATCTCCTTTGGGACAATTTTGTAATAAAATAAAATGTGCTGTTTTTCCAAACTATTGTTTTAAAAAAAATGAAAATAAAGAAATAAAAAATATATGTTTACTAAGAATAAGGTGGGTTATTAAATTGGTTAAACATTTTTAAAGCTTTACAGTGAATCATTATGCAACTTGTCTAAAGTGACAGAGGCCAACCTGGCACGATTAGAGAGAGTAAGAAGTGCGCCACAGAAAATTTATTACCAAACTCCTAATCATAATGTTGGTAAGCGCATTATTTATAGACACATTGTTTTAGCTAGCAAAGTGCAATTTGAATTATTAATTTAAAGGCTATCTTATCCAATATCCTTCAGGATCCTCATATACTTAATATTAAGATAAATTATGCACATTAGTTTATTGTTGTAGTTTTATTTTGTTGTAGTTTGCAGCTTTATGTTAAAACTTAAATTTATTGGTGTAGCATTAAAATGATTGAATCCCTTTAAGCTAGGATATACAAGGAGACAATAGCTGGTAACATTTTTGTTTCAATTTGTACAACATTTTAATTATTTATACATTTATGTATAAAACATTATTTAAATCTGGTCATTCTATAACTTTGTTCATATTTAACAGTGCACCAGTCATGGGCAGATTACAGTGATATGTTTGGCCCTAAAAATTCCATTGCTAAATCTTATGACGGTGACAGCTCATCTGTTAATTCTGTATCAGGTGAGATATTATACCATTTTTTCTAATGATCATGACATAATCCAATCAGGTTAGATAATCTGTCACATTTGTAGCCTACCTATCATGACCATCATCCATGGTCATAATCCAACCAGGTGAGATATTATATCACATTTCTAATGACCATGACATGACATTGTTCAGCCATGTGACAAAATCTGCCAACATGTGTATCTAGTTTGACAATGACATACTCCAGCAAGGTGAGACAACGTGCCACATGTGTACCTGTCATGAAATGACATAATCCAGCACATTATAAAAACAGAGACAAAAATGTTAGCACTGGTACAATAACTCTAGACCTGATCATGATTTTGCATGTATGATTACTTTCAAACTTTTAACCAATCCAGACGTCCTGTATGAATAGTAAATATAATTTTATTGTATTGAAAATTAACAATTTTTTAAATGTACTGTAGGCCTATATTTCAGTTGCTTTAAAAAAACCTCACTGATATATATATATATAACCTATACATTATTTCTTTTAAATTGAAAAAAACTTCTTATAATGAATCTATTTCAACAACATGGTATTCAAACCTAAACATCTTAATATAACTTATTGTATTTAAATTGTGAAACCACAAAATTACATAGTAAAGATATTTTCCTATAAAGATAAACCATCATACACATATTCCTATTTGTAAACATACGGGCTATTCCTTTAAAATACGTTCTAGTTTGTACTTCGTGTTATGGTAAATTTTAAAACCCAGCAGTTTTTCTTTTTTGATTTTCTCAAAATGACTTATTTTGGTTTTATAAAATTATGACCCTCAAACACTGATGTTAATCAATTATTTCTTTTCAGGTCCCTCAAACTTTTGCTACTTGTGTTCAACTTTAGAAGAACATCAACAGCATATGGTAGCTAAATATAATTTTTTTTGTCTTTAGTATTGTAGATCTGATGTTTAAATTATAGATTGTAAATAATTGTTCCATTTAAAGTTAATTCAATTAAGATTTAGATAGATTTTTTTTGCTTTTCATAGCGAGTCCACCGGAAACCTAAACCTATCCAGCAGCCGAGAGTTAAGTACATAGCACCACCACCCAGAGTGAGATCGAAAATGGTGGAAGAAGAGCCTGTCGTTGACCTTGACAATGTCTACAGAATTGCCGTTTGGACTGGGGAAGAATCAGGAAGCTCCACTGATGCTAATGTAAGAATGTCAAAAGGTCATGCACCAACCAATCAAGTCTATCTTATTCTTTATCACTCCCGGCAACAAAGTTCCACCATGCATCCTTATCCTGGGCGAGCCATCAACTATGTTAATATATTTTAATTTAGTAAAAAAAATAAACATAAAATATTTATAAAAACTGGTGCATGAAAGTTTGCTTGTGGCTATTTATTGTGTAAAAATTACCAAGCAGCATTGACTGTTTCAGGTGTATATAACAATACTGGGAGATAAGAACATCCTTTACAAAAAGCGTCTGTGCCGAGGGAGCAGCAAAAACAAGTTTTGCTTTTGTCAAGGTTCTAAGGAAGTCTTTCACATCAAGTCCCCTACACTTGGAAATCTACAACTATTAACTATAGAAGTAAGGTTTTTCTTTGCAGAGGTGTTTTGTTCATGTTCCATTATTAATAGTTCTAAGATTGTTGTATTACTTAACTAAAGGCTTATATAATTGCAAAAACATACTTGATTACAAAATAAATAAAAAAAATTCATTTTTAATGTATCTATCTTTTTCAATTAAGGTTGACTTTGTTTACACACATAAGGCCTGCAACTTAAAGGTTGCATTCAAATTTGTACTTAGTCTTTAAATGTATTGTAGTATCACAAGTGACTTGTTGTAACTAAATGCTTAGCATACATACTGGGCTACATTATTTAAAAAGTGACAAATTGTTCATCTCACAGCATGATGGGGAAGAGAAAAGACACAGCTGGTACTGCGAGAAGATTGAGGTCCTTTGCCTGAAGACAAACAAAAAATGGATTTTTAACTGTCACAACTGGCTGTCACGTTTCCATGGAGATTTTAAAACAAGCAGAGACATCCGAGCTGAACATGTGAAAAATCAAATGAAAGGTAGTGATAATTAAAAAAAGCAAACTGTTGAGATTTCTTCTTCGTTCTTAATTTCATTGAGAATCGCAGTATGTTTTGGGCCATTAAGGCACACTACGTCCAGCGTCAGCCTGCTGTTTTTCTGGATGTGCTTCCATAGCCTTTGATCAGCCAAGACCATCTGCAAGGCAGCAGTTGATTTATTTTCGTAGTTTTCTCTCCTAGATGACTGCTATCCCTAGCTAATGGCTCCATCTGTACAAGGGTTTAGAGTTAAAGCGCTCTATGTTCGCCGTTTGCAGTTATTTCCTTGGATTTATGAGACATTTTTTATACCACCTCACCCTCCATGACAGCAAACCAGTTGGTCTGCGGCTGCTTATTCAGTATTCATGGCTAACCCATATATCTAAAGGTCATTCCCCCCCCTATCCCCCACTTGGGGACATGCTTGTTAGGGTTTGATTTCTTCATCAATTAAACTGATTTATAAAAAAAAAATCAATCAATTCATCAATGAAACGAATTGAATCATCAATAAAAGCTATTGATTTTTCAATAACACTCAATCAATTTATAAAACAACAACAATACATATATCAATGAAAAATCAATACATTTATCAATAATTTGCCAATTTTAAGAATACGAAAAATTAGCTAATTCAAATCAATCAAATAAATTTGCATCTTTTTCATCATATCAGGTAGGCTATAGGTAAAAAAAAATATGATTCAATTGTTATATTGATTTCTCTTATTAAGATTAAATCTTATTATTCCAGTGATGGCTGACACAGTTTGTTAACATTTTTCCCTCACTAAAGTCTTTAAAAGAGTTTCAACATGTGAGAGATGCTTATAGTATATATATATATAGATCAGTGATTTAAAGGCTTTTATTGTTTTGTGGTTGTGTTTCTTATTTTTTTTTAGAGCTGACATTATTAATGACCCTAATAATTGACTACTGTGATACCTATCCATAGTAGAATAGTTACTCTCTTAAACCTTGGGCATTATTGTAACTTATGCATAAGCTTTTTTTTCATTTCTTGCAAGACTCATTGTTTTTTAATACCGGTAATTCATTTAGTTTACTGGGGGATCCTACAAATAAAAATCATCTGACAACTCAACAGGGTCCTGCTGTAACTGTAATATTTTCTTTCTCGAAAGCAACCGATGTAAATTTTACAATAAAAGAAATTGAGTTGCCCGACTTTCATATATTTCAATGCAAACATTTTAAGGCATTGTGATATTATTTTATATCCAACAACTCTTCTTTTTTACTCTTAGAATATGAAGTTTTGGTAGAGACTGGAAAGAAAAAATTTGCGGGAACTGATGCCAACGTGTTTGTTGAGTTTACCGGCACTGAAGGCCGAAGTTCAAAAATCGAACTGACAGCCTCCAAACAGAAAGGGGAAAAGAAAGTGAACTTGTTTGAAAGAAAGAATCAAGACAGGTTTATAGTGAAATTCAGAAACATTGGAGAAATCAAGCTCTTAAGGTATTACAGCCCTTATATTGTATTAATGATTTAGGCATGTTTTGTAGAATGTTTTCATATTTATAAATATGTTCTGGTATATTATATTTTGGTTATGAAAATCATAAATGTTTTTTGGGTGTACAGTTAAAATGCCTTAATTGCATTATTAATGTATGCATGTTTAGTAGAGAGTATTCCCATTTATAGATTTATAAATTCAAATCATCTATTGGTTGTTTTTGCTTGTATAATATAGCTTGATATTTAAGTCATTTAACAACATTATACTATTATTAGCTTGGTGTTTGTCTCATTGAACAAGTAACAACAGGTAGCTTCATACTGTCATCATTGTAAGTCATAAATATTTAGTAGTAGGAAACTTTCATTATGTAAAAAAATTAAATCATTTTTTTGTTGTTGATGGAATAGAATTGAACATGATGGATCTGGAATAGCCTCTGGTTGGTATCTGAACCAAGTAAGTATAATGTTTACAGCTTGTTGGTTATCAATTAGTTTATGTGTTAATGGTTTTTTTTTTGTATCAATAATACAATAACAATCTTACTAGAAAATTGTAAAATTATGCTTTATTGTTAGTTTTCCATAAAATTGTAATAATTTGATATCAGTGTTTATGTATTTTAAAAAATGTCTTTTTTTTTTAGTTTACTAAAATGTAGAGACATTAACTAAAACAGCAAATCAATGCTTAATAAAGTAATCAAGTGTCAGTTGGGGGAGGTCTTGAAAAAAATAATTTCAGAACTGGCAATCTCTAAAATTCTCAGCTATTTTAATTTTAATAAAAATAAATAATAAATAAATAAAGCTTATATAGCGCATATCCCGCAATCAGTTCTATGCGCTTAACAATTACAGACGATGATAACAATAACAGGCAAATATTTAAAAATGTGAGTGAGCTAGGAGTCCTTAAGAAACAGGTGCGTCTTGAGTCCAGTCTTGAAAATGTTAAAGTTCGAGCTTTGTCGCAGCTGGAGTGGCAGGGTGTTCCATCCGGAGGGGCCAGAGTAAGTGAAGGCCCGCTGACAAGCTGTCACGAGTTTTGTCCGCGGGATCGTCAAATTGAGTTTGTGCGCAGCCGATCAAAGTGGTTTTGTATAGATTTCCAGACAGGAAACTAGATAATCCGGGGCAGAGTCATTGAGGCATTCATAGCATAGAGATGCCAGTTTATATGAAATCATATTTTGAATAGGGAGCCAGTGCAGAGAGTAGAGCAGAGGTGAGATGTGGTCAGACTTCTTCTTCTTTAGGACCAGTCTGGCAGCGCAGTTTTGGAGGCGTTGGAGCCCTTGAATGGAAGAGGCAGGAAGGCCGGCCAGAAGAGAGTTACAGTAGTCCAAACAAGAGAAGAGGAGAGTGATGACGAGCTTGGTACAAGCTTCCGGGGTGAGGTAGCGACGGATAGTGGCAATACGTCGCAGGTGAAAAAAATCAGGGTTTAATGAGGAAGGAGATGTGGGGTTGCATGGACAGAGTGGAGTTCAGAAACATGCCGAGGCTCTTTACAGTTGGGGAGAAGGGCACAGTAGCGTCACCCAACTGGAGGTCAGTCACGCTGAGGGAAGCAAGCTTCTGTCTCGTTCCTACGAGTAGGGCTTCGGTCTTACTACTGTTGAGCTTCAACTTGTTTTCTGTCATCCAGTTCTTGATGTCCAGGAAACAACAGGAGATAGAAGCAAGGAGCTTGTCGAAGTCCTCAGGCTTGGCGCTGTTTAGGAGCTGGGTGTCATCAGCGAAAAAGTGATAATTAAGGTTGTGTCGTTCGATGACGAAGGAAAGGGGTTGGGTGTACAAAGTGAAAATTTTTAATTTTATTTTGTAATCTTTAAAAAAATGATTGAAAGAGCTTCTTCCCAACCCTTTCCCTCTAAAAAAAAAAAAAAAAAAAAACAATCATAGGCATGCTTAGTTTGTTTATTTTGGTCATGTAAAATGTATCACAGGTGATTGTCCAGAACATACAAGACCCCAAGGAAATATACTACTTTATTTTAAATGGCTGGATTTCCAAGGACGTTGGGGATGGCTCGTTGTACAGAGAAATCAGAGCTAAGAGAAAATTGGCACCGGAGGTGACGAAAGGTGAGTAAGAGAAAATAATTATTTTTCTAAAGGGACTTAAGCATGTGCATTAACTCATTTTATAGCAAGGGGACATAATTAGCCATTGCTCAGAACTCAACATTGATCTATTAAAAGAATGAATAGAGCCTCCTGTTGAAGTAAGCAGAAACTACAATTTTATGCTCTTTCACTGATCCATATAAGCGAGTAATATGAAAATCCTAGTCTATTATTAGAACAAAGCTATATGATAAAAAGGAAGTGATAGTCACTTGAAATGTACATACAGGTTGTAGGAAATATAATTGTATAGATCAGTGATAGCTTATAACATTGGCTTGGACTTTGAACCAATAATATTATTTCTGTGTCTAATCCAAATTCAACATTGCCATATATATTTATTTACTTAACAGTTTAAATAATTCACTTAAATACATTTCATATTATGATTTCTTAAAACTTTAAAAAATATTTTTTCAGCTCCAAAAAAGCCAATAGTTATACAAAAAGGTTTTTAAAAAAACTTTCTTTTTCTTGATGAAGCAAATTGTTGTAATAATTTTGTTTTTGGTGTAAATATTATTTTTTTAAAACGTAGAATCATATTATTTATATTGTAACTCTGTTCTAGATTTAGAAAGTATTTGTATTGCACTTGTCATTTTAAATCATGAAATAGATATCAGTTGTCATAAAATTAATTTTGCTGTTGATTAAAGTTTTTTTTCTTTCAAAAATGCACTGATAAACTTATTTCAAATATCATATATTTTCATAAATGTTATAATCTGCATAGTGAGTGTTTTATTAGCTTATTGTTTATTAAATTCCTTTAAAAAAGAAAATAAATTTAGTTATTTATAAAACCTAGCGAGGCTACTTCTAAAATGTTTGCAATGCAAAGAAAACTTTAATTAAGATAAATAAAACACAACCACAGCTAAAGACTTTATAACTCATCAAACCATCAACCCATTAATTTGTGTATATTGTCTCTTTCATTTACATTTGTTACTAGGGTTTTGTTTTGTAAAGATTCTAGCTGCTTGGATGTTGTGGTTTTCTCCCTTGCATTGACCCAATGTTGATTTCATTTCTCTGTCTCAGTGTTGAAAAAAAAAATGTAATTATTTTACAATGTCTAAATGGAAAGTGCCCATACAGCTAACACGATTTTAACATTAAACAAAAGATAACTTTTGGAACCCTGTTAAACTTTATTATATAAGACATTTAATTTGCTTAATTTAATCAAACAACATTATTTTTATCAACGATTAAGAGCCCTAACAATTGAAGTACCAACTTCAAAAAAAAATCTTTGATAGCAAAATTAAACAATTACAAAAGAAATAGTGCTAGAATAATCTAGAAAGTGCTCAAACACTGGAAACAGGTCACATACTTTGCTTTTGTTTTTATTTATTCAAAAGTATGAACACATAATGTTTCCTTTTTTAAGTTTAACAGACAGTATACAGTAGGCTTACTAAAAGTAGATTGAGTTCTAAATATATTCTAAAAGTTAAGAGATAATCAAATATTTACAATTTGTACAGAAATATTTTATTTTAGAGAGTCAGTAACAACCAAAATTTTATAAATATATTTTGTCTTATTTTATGCAAAAATTTGAAATTAAAAAACTTTAATTTGAGTAATAAGACTTCCCTAATTAAAAAAAAAACTGCTTTGAAGCAAACATTACTGGTAAAGAATTTCACATTTTAGTATTCTCTTTATGTGTGGCAAAACTGAAAAATCTGTTGTTGTTTTTTTAGAGTGAAACAATTTTTTGATATAAAGTCTTATTATTTGTTTATAGAACATATTATTATTTTTTTAATACATTTTTTGGTTTTAGTTTATTTTTCAATTAATTTTTTTAATTGTAATGAACACTCAAATTATTTATTTGTATTGCAGCCCAGGCACTCATCTTTTTTTAGAGTTTTATAAATAGATTTAGATCACTGTGCTATTTAAACTACGCATTTTTAAAAGATTAATATTACTTCAATGAGCCTTTTTTTTTATTCTCTCATTGGTAATTAGAACATCCTTGAATGTATGGTATATAGGTGTCATTATTATTATAGAGATATGTCTTACTTTAAAAAAACAAATTGTTCCTTTATAAATGAACAAGGGAGGCAGTAGGGAAAAAAATAATTGGAGAAATATATCTTTTTAAAACTATGGCTTATTATCAGCTTAAATTTCTTTTTGTTTAGTGAGGTTTGCTCAATTTCTTTAGTTGCATTTGTATATTTGTATCTCTTGCATTAAAATACATACATCAGGTTTAAATATACATGCAGATAAAATTAACTACTTTATTTAAAAGTAGGCCTTGTATGCCAATGTTTTTAAACTAGGCTTAGTTTTTAATAATTTTCCTGTTTGTTTCTTCAAGGGGAGGTAATTAAGTATGACGTAACTGTCCGCACGGGTGACGTCAAGTTTGGAGGAACTGATGCAAATGTTTACATCATCATTCAAGGTCATAAGGGGAAAACAAAGAAGCTGACTCTGGATGATGCTAAAAACAACTTTGAACGAGGGATGACCGATATTTTTACGGTAAGGGGCTACTTTCTTATAATAATAAAAAGACTAAACCTTAGATATTTTAAACTAGAAACCCTTGAAATTTGAAACATTAGAGTAAATACTAAAATTAACACTAATTGTTTTTTTAATCACAAAGGTCAAAGCTTTTGACACTGGAACAATTACAAGTATTTATATAGGTCATGATAATTTTGGTCCAGGGGCTGGCTGGTTTTGCGAAGATGTAAGTAATTTTTTTGTTTCAGTGCACATTTAAGTAGTGAGTTTTAGTTTATATAGTTGACATTATAAGGTCATTAGGTATAATAATAAAAATAAAATAATGTTTTCACTGACCTATACTTTAATTTAAAACATAATTATTTATATTATATAAAATGCTGCTTCAAAAGTAAGATTTAGAAACTTAAAAAAA
This sequence comes from Anisus vortex, assembly GCA_949126835.1. Taxonomy (NCBI): domain Eukaryota; kingdom Metazoa; phylum Mollusca; class Gastropoda; family Planorbidae; genus Anisus; species Anisus vortex. The sequence goes on from OX421495.1 coordinate 6,446,340, forward strand.
ATCAATGTGCCACATGTTTTGCCAGGTAACTGTCAGGAAATATTTCACAAGGGAGGAAAAAAATAATTTCTTGAAAAAACTAAAAAAGAACACAAAAGAGACAGACAGACATAAGACAATTTCTCAGAAACTTAGTGCCAGAGCTTCGTCTGGTTCTAGAAGACACGACAAAGGTGAGGTCAGCGATGATGATGATGATGACTCAGTGGGTGTTGGATCTTACAGAGATGTTTTTGATGTAGACGGAAATCCTGTTAAGGTTGGTTTATTAAAAAGTTTAATTTTAAATATAGGGTTTAAAGGGAAAAAGACAAGAAAAAAATGTGTGTTATAAATAAAAAAACATAAAAATCAATATTAATATAATTTTCTTTTTATTATATAGCTTCATAGATAGTAAAGTAAAGTATCCCATTGGAGCAGATTGATCCATTGGGCCGACAAAGCAGCAATCACCAGTTTCTGTTGCCACAGTATACTAGGACATTGTGTGGCCAGCAGAAACTGGTGAACATTGCTTCACTGGCCCTATGGATCAATTTGATCTGATGGGATACTTACTACACATAGATAAAAAATATAAGCATATAACATACAGATAAAAAAATAGATAAATATATGAATGCATTGTATTTCAAGTAAATAGGTTTATAGATAGACAGATACACAGATAAACTTAGAGATGAAAAAAATTATTTTTGAAATTATTGTTGCCAACTTTACACCAACTCTAAATGTTTAAAAAGCTACCTGGTATGTATCATCTTGTACATTGTTCTTTTTTTAACTTCTCACCTACCGTCATTATTTTTTTCAGACTCCACTTTATGAAGAGTTTTACTTTGTGTGTAAAAGTTGGATTGCCTTGGATGAAAAGGATGGACTGTTGGAGAGAGAGCTGAAGCCCAAAAAGAATTTCATTCATTTTGAAGATCTTCATTGAATAATGCAATAGCATATCTGTTATCTTTTTCTTGCTTTTCTTTGTAATGTTTTGAAAAATATTGCTTGAAGGAAGAATGTTAGAGCAATTTTAGGCTACTTTAACTCTGCCAGTGCTAAATGTATATTCATGATAGCTTCAATAAATAATGTTGTCCGTTGTTGCCAAAAACTAAATTGTATCTTTTGTACTATTTTAACAAAACATGTGATAGGCCCTACTCCACTGACCAAATGTTCCTTTTGTATTATTCACTCCATTTTTTGAGGTATCTTAGAGGCACTCCAGCATGTTATATATTAAAAGCACCCACGACAGAAAATTGAGAAAATAAAGCCAGACATTTATCTCTCTAACACTCTGTTCCAACTATGAACAGCTACAAAAAGTCAGCAATTTCTTCACCATAGCCTCAGGCCAAAGGGCTATTGCCCAGACGGCTGCTGGATCAGAATGATGATGAACTATTCTGTTTTTTTATTTCTTGACAATATCCAGTATATGGTCTTGGCAAATACAAGTTGACTCATCAATTTCACTGTATTTTGATTTTTAAAAATTAAATTGTAAATTAAGAAAGAGTGTATCAAATAAGTATTTAAAAATCATTTGATGTAATGCCCAAACAGTGTAAATACATTTTGAAAAATGGGGACCAGTTCACTGTCTCCCAGATAATATCGTGGTCCGTATTTTAGTTTGTAAAAATATTGAAGAGCTCCACTACATAATGCAATTATCTTCTTCTGCACACTGGGATAGGCTGGCTGAATGACCTTGACCCAACTCACTGATAGTAGTTTGAGGAGCTAAATCATGTTTCTGTTTTCCCCTCACTGGGATAGGCTGGCTGAATGACCTTGACCCAGCTCACTGATAGTAGTTTGAGGAGCTAAAACATGTTTCTGTTTTCCCCTCACTGGGATAGGCTGGCTGAATGACCTTGACCCAGCTCACTGATAGTAGTTTGAGGAGCTAAATCATGTTTCTGTTTTCCCCTCACTGGGATAGGCTGGCTGAATGACCTTGACCCAGCTCACTGATAGTAGTTTGAGGAGCTAAATCATGTTTCTGTTTTGCCCTCTCTATATCTCTTAATTCTATAATAAAAGTAAAAGGTAGCTGGACTATATGTTGGCTACACTGTCCCCTAGTGGTCAATGGCCAGCAGTGACAATCACAAAACTGTGTTTTGAACATGATATTGTTGTTTATTTTTTAACTACACACTGTTACCTGTTGCCAATCACACCTCTTAGTGCACTGACCTATCCACGCTTCTATTAGTTGCTTGTTACGGTTTGATCTCATCTGCTTGTGCCTTGCACTAACCTGTATTCACTACGCAAATCTGATCACAATTTGATACCATTGTTTATTCTTTCACTTTGCTCTTTTACCAAATGTTACACTTTACAGCTGTTTTGTTTAAGTTACTTGTTCTGTTTTTTTTTTCTTACAAAGCACCTACTTGAACTGACTTGACTGCATCTGCTGCCATATTGAAGACATGTTTTAACCATATGCAGGTGCATAATCTGTACCTTAATTTTGTTGGTGATAAACTTTTCTTTTAACCCTTTCAACTTTACAGACACTTTTGTATCACTCAAGATATTGTTGTTGTTTTTTTAAATAAAAAAACGTAGCTGCAAAAAATGATCTTGTAAAAAAAAGCTATCCATATTTTTAGAAAGGTTAATTTGTAAAATAGTTATGTCTTAACTATCTTTTTCTAGCTTTGTAAAAACCGACATAGTATAAAGATAAATAAATATTTTTTGTAATACATTTTCCAGTGGCATTTTTTTGCTGTGCTGTTAATGTACATCATTTTTATTGTTTATTAATCTAAATCTGTATTGTTGACATATTTACACTAATTCTGTAGCAATTTTTATGTCATATTTAATTTTATTAAAAAAATTCAATTTGTAAAGCCAGTCCACATTTTTGTTTTAGTCAATCTTGTTTTCACCTCAAAATTTCATGCTTTTGAAATTATTTTTTTTTAATGATTAACATGAAATATTTGAGTTATGTGAATGATGTTTTTTTACTAGCTAGTTTGGCTCCATTAGATTTAGATTCCAACAAGTCAGGCTACCCATAATTTATATTTATTCTGAGAAATTCCTGAACAAAATTTATCTCAAACACTACACATGCTCCATCTATACAGGGTTTTTATGACTGTTTACTATATGCAAATACTATGCATTTCATTGGCCACACAATCCCATTGATACAACTCGACCTTTATTTTTTTTTATGTGTAATCTGCTTTTTTCAGTACACACAATTTAACTTTCAAATATCTCTATTCAATATTTTGTGAAAACAAAGTTTTTGTAACAAATGTTTTTAAGATGTAAAATTTTATATGAGTTCTGTTAGAGAAAATTTTTTAAATGTATGCATCATTAATAAACTACAAAATACAATATTTACAAATATTGAAATGTTGATGGTGAGACACGGATAGTTTCTATGCTCTTAAATTATTTTAGTTTATTGCCATTCTGGTCATTCGCTGGTCATCCAGTTATTTCATTTAATTCTTCTGTTCATTCACCAATTAAAATTATTTCTAATGTGTAAAGTGTTTGATAAACAAACTTCTGTTAGACTCGAGACAAGGACATTGTTGAACACTTGCTCTACAATATAATGTCATTGTTTTTAATGACAATTTGGGTGTCCTTTAATGGGTATTAAGACTTAGGTAATTATTTGAAATAACATACTTTTCTATTACAGTGAATTTGTTAGTGTTTTATTTTAGGGAGGAAATCATTATGGTTGCATGTAAACTAAGTTTAAAGTTTGTCTAAATGAATTTATAACAGTGTTACTAGATCTATATATAGAGAAAGCATAGACGACCTGCCCCTTGTTGATTGTTTTGAGGGTTTTCCCGTTTCATAAATGAATTCAAAATAATTTTCTAAATATAGTTTTCTAGTTTGTGTAGACAATTTCTACTATCGTTGTTTATATTGAAAAAAAATACTTTTAATTTTTAATTGTTCTGTGATTATTAGTCCAAACATGTTTTTTTATTAGGCCTAGTCTGTTTCACTCACTAGAAACTCTTTAGTCCAAAGAAAATGTAGTAGAGTACCCACTACGTCCTCAACCATACAACAACGGATTAATTCCCTTTAGTCTTTGGGAACTTCCAGGCAGTAGGCCTACCAGCCCACGTAGGCCATACTGTGTAAGCTTATAATGTTACGCCCAGAGAGTGTCATGGCCAGGTCATCAACTGGTTAACCTTTTGCCCATTAAGGCCTAATTTAATTAAAGGAAGAAGTTTTACTTAATGCTAATTATAATAATTATTGTCTAAGTCCTTAGCTAATAAAATCATAATTAGGTCTACATTGCGATATCTTCAATAGTGTGTCAGTGCTTTTTTTTCTGAATTTTTTAAATATTTTAAAATAAATTGACTATTAGGTAGTATTAAGTGTAATATGATTTTTTTTTAGCCATAGGCCTATGCCTTTTTTTTAATACTTATAGCCTAATGTCTACTATTCTGACAACAACAACAAAATAATAACAGCGACAAATTAAACAACTTTATTTTATTAAATTAAATATAGGCGTTGCCCAGTTCATGAAATGGGCAAAAAGTTTCTTATCTCATATATGACAGACGCTCCTTCTATAAAGGATATTATTGCGCCCTTTACGCTCATCTGTGGTTTGAGCCTAGTCTTACATCTTTATTAATGTTTTAAATGATATTAAGTTCCTAGTTTTTCTGGTTTGTTCAGGCAACCCATTCCATGCCCGAATGCCGTTCTGGAAGAAAGACGCATGCTTAGACTACTCTTAGAAAAACCTTTTTGAAGACAGTGAGGTGCATTGCCTTTCGTACAGCTGTACATAGACGACAGACGTTTCTGGTCAATATGATTAAATCCCCAGGGAGTCTGTGAATAAACTTATCTTTATTAAGAACCGGAGTATTGCGGTCAAACTTCTTCATCCACAACACATTGAAGTGCTAACAGTGTTTTGCAGGTGTTTTGCAGTGTTTTGCAGGTGTTTTGCAGTGTTTTGCAGGTGTTTTGCAGGTGTTTTGCAGTGTTTTGCAGGTGTTTTGCAGGTGTTTTGCATGTGTTTTGCAGTGTTTTGCATGTGTTTTGCAGTGTTTTGCAGGTCTTTTGTATATTTAACTTCACGATGCGCTGGGTAAATTGAATATTAGATATTTATTATTGTTTTAGATTCAATTTAGATAGATAAATAAAATACAAGAACATATGCCAACATTATACATAGGTTATTAGTTACTATTTTAGTACAATATGAGAACTTAGTTTTTATGCACATTAGTAAAGAAGACGTAAAATATTGTATTTCCAACTTTCCGAATGTTTCATTTCAAATAATGTGAAACTCCCACAAAAAAAAAAAAAAGACATAAATTTAAGTTTACCAACTGATTATCCAGAACAAAAGGTAAAATTTGTTTGAGATAAGTTGGCAGCAAGACCTGATTCGGTACAACAGCTGTGTGGCTGGCTACAAGCGCCTTAGCCCTGTGACTTTTACATCGCAGTTTTCTGTAAACTTTGACCTTCTACACCAGACAAACCTTACTCCTTCAAAAGTATGCTATTATTTTAATATTAGGCCTTCAGTTGTTGCTGTAATTTTTCACTTTTTTATATCACACATTTTATTACTAATTCTCTCTCTCATGCTCTCTCGCTCTTTCTATCTCTCCTTCTCTCATTCTTTCACTCCCTCTCTTTCATTCTCGATTTTCTTCCGTTTTTTCACCTCTCTCTTGTTTTTTTTTTTTTTGTGTGTGTGTATGTCTCTCTCTTTCTTTCTGACTTTCTCTCTTTTGAAATTTTGTAATATCATATTATTTATTTTTATTTAGTTTATCCTAATGTCGTTTTGACGTCCCGTATACACGGCGGAACTTTAAAAAAAATAATTATTGAAACATAAAGTTTAGACGATTGGGAAATGTTTGACATCACACATTATGATTAGATCTAGGCTAGTTGCATCTGTGCCTAAAGTTCTACTTTATGTGCTCTAGAAACGTGTTTGACATCACACATTATGATTAGATCTAGTCTAGTTGCATCTGTGCCTAAAGTTCTACTTTATGTGCTCTAGAAACGTGTTTGACATCACACATTATGATTAGATCTAGTCTAGTTGCATCTGTGCCTAAAGTTCTACTTTATGTGCTCTAGAAAGAGTCTGGCCAAAATTATTTTGTTAAAAATAACTTTGAATGCTGCACACAGGAACCATCTGGAATACCTGCCGTCTGTTTGTATGCCCCCCCCCCCCCCCCCGCATTCTATGCATTATGATACAACACAGAACAACGGCAAGACCTTCAATTTCAACTTTGACATTTTCTTAGGAAAATTGGAACATGCGGGAAGGTTGGGGACGGTGTTTTGGGTTTTAAAATATCAACAATTTTTTTTTAGTTGTATTTTATAACACATGGGGACGTGACATAATATACTGCGGGCCATGAACAGGATAATTAAATAAGGGGTCCACGGTGGAAATGTTGATTAGGCCTATGTGGTCCATGATAGGAAAGTGCAACCTCGTTTTTAAATGATTTCGGAAGTGCTGAAGTTCTTTTATAAAATAATAACTTCTGAATAGATTCTTAAGGCCGATCCTTTTAAAAGGCTAAACTGTGTAAATTTATATATTTTATCACAATTTTATACTTGCACAAAAATAATAGCCATATGTGTATAATCATAAACCGAAAATTAGTTTTATATGTAGCCTAATTCCGGATTCCTTTCAAAGAGAGGCTGTGCACTTTGTATGCTGTGTGACCTTTCTTTCATCCCCACAATGCTCGCGAGACACAACTGAGCAACCCAGGATGAAGAATACTTTGATTGCGCATGAAAGCCATCAACCATTGGTTATTGTGCGCCCCGACTTCCGGTTGTTGCTTTTACATCATCGGAATAGAGTGTTTTTTTTTTTGTAAGACGTAATCACTTCTTCTGCCTGAAACCAGAAGACAGCGACTAATTTCCACAACTGCAGAGCATTTAGTGAACTATATGTTCTACGTCAATGGTATAGTATAATCGCTATTATAGTAGGCCTGTTTTAGTTCGGTGTAAGGATTCGCAATCAAGGCCGGTTCTTAAGTTTCAGTGCTCCCCTCCACTTGACGAGTGGCCTTTCTTCCCTTATGTCTAAACTATGTTATAAGTATTAGATCCAGACACCTGCCCAAATAGTTCCACGCCAATGAGCCTACCCAGATAGTCGACAAAAAAGAATGAAAGTATTGTACTATTTTTTTTTTATCGATGCTGCTTTGCCAAAATTAGATTCGGTCATATCCCCTCCACCTCCCACCCACGTGAGACTTGTTTCTTGCTACATGCCGGATTACTGTTGCAAGCTTATAATATATCAAAGTGTTTGTGCATGTGTGTGTGTTAGGACAAACTAGGTCTATTTGAATTCGAAGGGTGTCACAAAACATCGAAATTCTGCGAAAATAGAGTAACCAACTACTTCCACGCCCATAAGAAATTTAGCCTTCAAGTAGCCTACGGTTAGACTTTTTCGGTTACCATAACCATATTATAGCCTCCTATAATGCCTAAAAAAAACAAATTCAACGATCGAAACTTTACAATGCGGGCACCAGAAATGCATAAGGAGGACGATTATCACATGTGTTTGCTTTTACTAGATAACGCCTATCTACACCCCTGACTAGATGTATACATTTTAAGTAAAGGAATAAGCACTAAAACCCATGCAAACGTGACGACGCCATTACCCCCTTTATTTAAACTTCCAACCAGCATTGTTTCATCTATCTCACACAATTTAAGCTTTAAACGAACCGTAAAATTATCTCAGGCTCTGTTTCGAGTCACGTGATTGGCAAAGAATGTTTCTTCCGCTCAACCATTCAAATTAAATGAGCAGACTATATATTCTTTTCCTTCTTTAACTGATAGCTTGATTGCTAAAACACGCCTGCTTCTGGAATTAACCGCGCCTTTTTGACTTACCTGCCAACTTTAAGTGGGGCTAATTATTATGGTTTGTCTTAGCACAGAATATTTAAACAGCGAAGTGTGTTTCGACAGGGAAGGATTAAATTAACTACTTTGGCCACGGCTGTCTATTAACCTCAGGTATATATATAAAGCTCGCATGTTAAAAGTAGAGGCCGAACAAAATTCGGTTTCGGTTTAGGCGCAGAAAGTAGGCAAATGGCCTCTGTCGGCGGAGTTTGGTTTCGGCCGATGCCGAAATGTTAGTTTTCGGTTTGCTTTCGGTTTCGACCGAAACTGATATTAACTTTCGGTCAACAGCCGAAATTTTATAATGTTTTTTAGATTATTAAATCGTAAATAGTAGGGCCTATTCAATTCTGAAGAAAATGGTATATAATACATGTAGGCTATATAATAAAATTATATATAATACATGTAGGCTATATAATAAAATGGTATATAATACATGTATATATACAGTTATATACAACTATAAGGTACATGCTCTATGGTTTACTTATAAAGAGTGCCCATAAAATAGTTAATATTACACACAAACGTGATCTTTTTCAATCTTTTGTTTGGCGATTTCGGCTTATCTTTCGGAGTGAAACTTTCGGTTTCCACCGAAAGTCAATTTATAGCTTTCGATATGGTTTCGATTTCGGCCAAAACCAAAAAAATGTGATTTCGGTCGGGCAGATATCCATACACTATTATAGTTTATGACTTGTATTAAAAAAAAAACATCAACTCGACAATAAGTGTTTCCGTGTTTCAACATTTCTAATGTTTCAACGACTTGATCTACTTCAACATCTTAAACAATTTTAGAAAAAAAGACATTTTTTAAAAATTTCATAGATCTATTGTTCTGTATGGATGTGAGACCTGGATGTTGCTATCAGCGACTGAAAACAAGTTGCAAGCTTTCGAAAATAAATGCAAAAGAAATATACTTCGAATTTCCTACGTAGATCACAGGACTAATGCGTATGTGTGGGACAGAATATTCTCAATTGCGCGCCCTCAAGAAAACATTATGACAACAATAAAACGGCGCAAACTGACGGTCATGTGTTGCGGCACAATAGCCTGTTAAAAACAATCCTCCAGGGCACGGTAGAAGGTGGACGCCGGAGAGGCCGTCAGCGGAGATTCTGGTTCGACAATGTAAAGTATTGGTCGGGGTTGCAGTTGACTCAGCTATTGACAAACGCCCAAGATAGGCAAAAGTGGAGAAAGTTGACTACTGAGATGTCCATTCGCTCCCCCCCCCCCCCCCAACGACCACAACGGTCATGGATGAAGATGATGATTATAGGCCTAATGTTTTACAGACGCTCCTTCTATAAAGTTGATTACTGCGTCTTACTTAGACTATATCCGTGGTTAGAGTCTAGTCTTGTACTTTGATTTTTAAGTTTTAAGTCGTGTTAATTTGTTTGTTTTCTGTGTTGTTCTTTTTCGGGCAACCCATTCCACAGGCTACTACTAGGGAGAGAGATAACTGCTATTATACAATTGGTCTTGCATTTGGAATAAGAAAAGTGTTTTTTATCCTTATGTCTGTATTTGAGCAATGAAAAGACCAAGAGGTCGACACGTACGGCCCGCGTGCAGACTTGACACGAAGAGCGATTTTCAATGGCACGCGGAAGACCCTCAAGAAGGCAATTTAAATTTCTTCTGCGCAGGTTGACTTGTATGCTGCTGGCACGCTGAATTAATTAGAAATTCTATTTCTGTCACACTATTATCATAAGTTTGCCGACCCCAGCAAATTATAACTGTTGTGTTGCAATTCTAAGTTTAATGCTTTATGTATTTTTACAACTTGAATATTTGCCTTTCTGTCCTCTAGTGCAGGGGTCGGTAACCTTTTGCTAACAGTGTGCCATACTAGGATTTCTAAATCATCCAGCGTGCCAACAGCCTCAAAGTTAACCTGCTCTCATTTATAGCAAGACCAAAAGCAATGGAGCTTCATAGAGAAAATGGTTAAAGCGTTTTATATTTAATTCTAAGATTGCTAAGGAGTTACTATAGTTAAGCAGCATTGATATGTATTAATCATACAAACCGGGTAGTTAATGTAATGTTTGAAAATGTACATATGAATTCTTTAGTCACATAATATTTATATAATTTTAAAATACCTTTTGTAGTATGATAATTTCAAAAATTTATATTGTAAGCCATTATTTCTTTTATAAAGACAAATTAGAAACATATTGACACATGGACTATTGATAATGAAACTAGGAAAATATTGGATGCAGTAGAAATGTGGTTTCTAAGAAGGATGATGAGAATATCATGGACTGAAAAGAAATCTAATGCAGAAGTGTTGAAAACAGCATGTACACTCAAGAGAACTCATTAAAACCATTAAGAACAGACAGATGAAATTCCTAAAACACATTTATAGGAAAAAATGGTATAGAAAGACTGGTTTTGTGTGGGAAAATATCTGGTAAGAGAGACAGAGGACGCCAAAGGCTGACATATGTAGAAAGCCTGAACTAACGGGCCACGAACAACAACGTAAGCAATAATAACTTCCTCCAAATAGCTAACAACAGAAAAGAATGGAGAGTCATGACCGCCGATGTCTGCTCCAGACCTGGCACCTAAAGAAGAAGAAGAAACATAGTAAAACATTTTAAACGCAAAGAAAACGAATATCTCTCTTTCAATTAAATTTACCAAATTAATTTTGATTTAGTGATGACAAAGAAGTCATGTTTTGCAATTTGTAATATAACTAAAATATTACTTTTTAATAATTTTTAATACAAATCCAGCATTTCAAGGTTTTATTAGAGGTATAACATTAATTTACGTCAAACAGTGATAAATAAAATGTCCTGCCTAAATTGTGTGTCTATTTTAAAAGTTTATTTTTTTTTTAACATTAATAATTACAACAATTGCATAATATAATGCTAGTATAGTAAAGTAAAATATCCCGTCAGACCAAATTGATCCATAAAGCAGCGTTCACCAGTTTTGTGTGGCCACAGCATACCAGAGATTGTGTTTCCAACACAAAGCCCAGCTAAACTACCCAACTAAAGGCACCCATCAGAGCCGTGTAGACTCTCTATCACCTCCAGACCAAGACCACCGTATTTACGATGGTCTTGTCCAGACCCGAGATCAAATCCTAGCCTCCACCAGGATTTCAACCCAGGACTTTCGTTACGCCAGCTTAACGCACTACAGCTCGGCTACGGTGCTCCGTAATGCTAGTTTAAAAGTCACTACTTACATTTAATGAAATATTATAAATTATATAAATTATAAAATATGATAAATTATTTTTATGCTTAATTAAAGAAGACGAGCATAGACATTCTTTAGAATGTAATAAGTCTGTACCAATTAATGAACGACTTTTTCTTGAATGCTCTTCACTAATTGTTCAATGTCAAGTCTGTACCAATTAATGAACGACTTTTCCTTGAATGCTCTTCACTAATTGTTCAATGTCAGGTTCATATGTAATTACTTCTGAGTGGTCAAGTGTAAGTGACTTCTTTGTATGCTTAAAACAACTTTCATGTGTGATAAAATCTGTTCACAAGTATAATCAGTTGGAACAAAAAGCTGAAAGTAATGTGAATGCTTAGCAGTTGAGAATAGCAGACGCCTTTCCTAAGCAGCTTCATTCCAGACTTTCCCGCAAATTGGGATATTTTGATACCCTTTTCTTAATGTTTAAATTTAATTTGCTGCATTTTAAAATTGCAAATATCCTTCCATTAAAAAAAAATCCAGAACTAAGTAGGTTGTATTAAGATCAACCCAGTCAAGCTGAATGAGATATGAAAACACGAGTCTATGAATTTAAAGTCTCGCCTTTGTTTAGAAAACTTTGCTTTGAGTACTAAATCTGAAAAAGTCCACTTATCTATCTTAATACGCCTTAAATTTGTGAAGTTGCTAAAGGTTTTCAAATTAATTTCACGGTAATATACATCACGTTTCAAGGCAAATCCATTCCAATGGTCTAACCCCTTCCTTGTGTTACGGCCCTCTATTATATGACTATTATTACGACTCGTTAAATCGGATTCAATGAATATAGTTGTATTTTTATTAGAAGTCTCTAGATTCTGCTAATCTGTAGCCCAAGCTAGGGGTTCCTTGACTGACAGGTCTATGCAGCAATGTAGTTATATTAGTGATAATTATCTTCAACACCTTTCTCAACAATGATAGATCAAACAACTCCAGTTGTTGAATAAACAATTTTATTTAAATTGTAGACTCAATATAAACGATCAATAAACTTCATCAACTGATGGCAACATAAGTTTCAATACAATGGCATACAATATACAAAATGAATATAGCGACTTCACTCGACAAACTTCCGAACTGAACTAACTTTAAGGAGGTCGGGACTTAACAAAGAAAACTATCATCGAAGATTCTACAGGGTCTTAATACGCATTTTAACCTCTTTCTCTATATAATACTGCGATTCAGTTTTATTCTCCAATTTCCACGGGGTTGGACGAATTATTTTATTTAAACTGCCCTCAGGGCATAAAGGTCAAACCTTGGTCGCCTTGGACTCTGATACGCACTTGTTAAGAGGTCAATGCCTTACTACGTCATTCATTTATGACCGAGATTCGTAACACGACCGCCCTTAAAAAATTTTATAATTATTTCTTTTACATTTTACAATACAAAAAAAATGTTAATTTTAAGGAATAATTATAAAAGAAAATATTCCGGAGAAAACAATACCATTCAATTGGCTATCCCAATAATTCAATCGAACTGATAACAATAACATATAATATATGCAATCTAAGTTCATCTTATCAAATGGCTTAACTACAGTCATTCAATCATTCAATTTTTAATTCAAAACAATGGACAATTAAATTGTTTATCTAAATCTTGTATACAAGAAAAATACATAATCATTCTTAATAGATATAATATAATACAAGTTAATAATTTCTATTACATTGAACATTCCACTGTAATAAAAACTCTCTCGTCCATTTAATTATAAACTAATCTCTTTTACATTTGTAATCAAACAACAAAAGAAAAAATCACTTAATGTCTATGCAGACACGACTTATTTTTTTCATAAGGAGAAAAAAAAACCAATGTTCTGATAGAACACATGCTAGGCCTAACTCAGTTACAACACACAAAAAAAAATACTAGCCCCGACCTAATTTCCTCTTACAACAAAAATTTATTGCTTCGACAGTATGTTTGTAGGCTGGCTAACACATTAGACAACTGTCTGTGACGCGACACAGAAATTGAGGTCAATTCCGCCTTTCTCTCTCTCTCTCTCTCTCTCTCTCTCATTCTCAATTGATTCTAACAATATTGACATCGCTATGCAAATTTCTACCTCATCACAGCCGAGGTCAAATAAAATTGCTACGCGATTAAATAGTTATCGTATTAAATGAGCATTCTTTAACATCTATCATCTCAAAATCAAATTCATTTATATTATTTTGAGAACATTAAACATAGTCTGTTCACGAATTAAAATAGTTTATAGCAAAAATCATTAAAAATATTTCAATTTCTCATTTTACCATGACCTTTTGACGTCATTATTTTCTTTTTAAAAGAGTTCACATTGAAACATTCTATCTTTCATGCAGACATGGATTTACTTGAAACAAATTTGGTTAATTTACTTAATTAACTATCAATCAAAGCAGATTATATTATCTTCATACAATCTTAGTACTAAATAGTAAGTACTTATTTTCTTTTAATTACATTAAAGACATTTCAAATACAATATTATTGAAGTAGAAAAGAGTTAAGCATAGGCTACTATTAATTTTTTTCATAGCGAAATCAATGTAACAATTTATGTACAAAACAAACTGCTGGTTTGACTGGTGTGGTAAAACATTTCATTTCCAATCTTTTCAGTGGTGTACATTGCTCTTTTCCATTTTCCACAAAAGGTTTTATTCATAGGTTCTAGGTTCCTGTTACTTTCACAGTGTTCAGGTCTACCCAGTCTTTTGCTTGTCAATACAATTCATTCAATCTATTTTAACTAATACAGAAAAAATATAGATTAGTTTTACAATCTTGACATGAAATCCTTAATTAATCATACATTAGTTGAACATTGGTATGTCAACATTATAATTTCTTAACCATGAAATTCTCAACCATTCTGGTTTACAGTGTCAAGTCAGTGGCACATCCTAATTTTATACAAAACAAGGATAAGTTTTATTTGTTTCTACTTTTGGTCTGCTTTTCATGTAACAGTATCCTAAAAGTGAAAAATCATATATAATACATTTCTTGGAATTCTTGTTAGTCATAGTTCTGCCTTGCTGCAACTATTTTTACCCTACATTATCATACATTCAATGATAATATAATAAATGAATACATTCACATAGAAGAAATTTGCATCTTGACTCAGTGCAATTATTTCAACAACAGTACATGATAAAATAAATTTCCATAGTACAATCATAAAACATTTCTCCATACTTTAGTGATAGAAAAATTCTCTTTTCTTATAACCATTTACATCTTTATCAATCAGTTTATCCTCTCTGCCAAATGTTTCAATTATCATTTCCAGAGATTCTCAAACATATCTTATAATCAGTCCACATTTATAATGTCCTCTGATTTAGAAACCAATTCTGCGGATAAAACTGATCTTTTTCTCTTATAGCAATTATTTTAAATGCTCAACCTAACAAGTTTGTTTAGAAATATCACACTATAATGATATTTACTCTAACAATACTTTTACTCAGTCCTTTTTCATCACAAGTAAGGGATTTAGTTTTAAAATAGTAAGTTTGGTAACTAACTATCAGTGAATTTGTCATTCAATTCATCCTGTACTCCAGGCATAAATTTTACAAATAAGAGTAACAATGTTAACAACATCAAGCTTTTTCCAATTGTTTTCAGAAGGTAAGGCTTTATCATTTTCAAATGATATAATATTTTTGCCTTTCTTTCATCACACAACAATGGCATCTGCATGTGAGCAGTGTACAATTTTTTTCTAACAAACACAATTATGTCAGATAAAAAATTTATGTACTTATCTAGGTACTTGCTCAGCCCAAGGAGATCCAATTCGGTCTGCCATTCCTCTGGAAGTAGTTTGAGTGGTCCTCGGACAGTGGGTCCAAAGATTGGTCCATAGGCTCCTCGACTTTCCGGATAGGATTCAGTTGACATCTCCTGCTCCAGGCATAAGTTTTTTAGGACTGGATTGAAGAGTTCCGGGGCGAAGTTGGTCCTTCGATCTGTCGGTATGGATTGTGGTAACCCATAGCTTTTGATAGTTTCGGTCCAGCTCTCCGCACTCGTTTCTTCAGTGATGCTCCTCCAATCTTCATCTGTACCGGCAACTGCAGGTTTGCATTGTTGTTTGTTTATGCTGTGGTCTATCTGTTCATAGACATCAGTAGTAGGATTTTCTTTCTCGTCGACAGCTTTCTCATGCAGCTGTAGCAACTCTGGGTCTACTCTCTGTTCAGCAATCAATTCATTTTGTGATGACTTCTTTGATTGATTTCCTTTCGGACAATCTTCAATCATGGAGAAAATAGTAGTATCAAGTTCCACTTCTTCTTCCCCTTTCTTCTCTCGTGGGAGAATTTCTTCTTTCTTTTTCTGTGGTGTCATACCATTTATGACATCACCTACAGGATAAAGTTCTTTTTCTTTTCCTGTCTCCACCATAGGACTAGGGTCTGGATTTTCCTTCACAATCAGTTCAGGTCTCACCCTCCCTTTCGCCAAATCATTTGCTAGGATAACAGATATGCCCTCAACAGGAAGTTTTGATATTACTCCAACTGTCACATATCCTGTCACCAAGTCAGATGCGAGGTATATCCTATGTAGAGGTATTTCTTCTTTCCATTCAAAACCTCTCAATAGGACAGTCTGTCCTGTCAATGTATTCACATTCAATGGTAATACATCTTTAAGCAGCAGTGTTAATGATGCTCCTGTGTCTCGTAATATGTTTACGGACTTCAGTGGTCCTTCCTTTTGTAAGGCCACACAACCTTCACTAATGAACGGTTGAAAACTGCACAGGGTCTCTGTGTCAATTTTATTCTTCCCTTGACCATGACTTTCGGGTGTTGTTTCATCTTTCGATGACTTCAGACTCTTGTTCGAGTCAAAAATACTTTGGTCTACTTTTTCGTCTCTGTGGACTTGGACAATTAATCCAATAGTAGCCATTCTGTATTTATAATCAGGATATTTATCCTCATTATCTTCAGTTGTAGATTTCTCTACCTTCTGACTTTTGCTCTCAGGCAAATCCACCCTCAGTGTTTCTGGTTTAGAAGAATCTTTCTTCGAATTCAGTTCGTTTGTATCTTCTTGTACATTCTGTATTTGTGCATGTCTGGCACACATGACCACTTTGTTAGGTCTTTTATCTTTCCTTATACTCCAACAGTCTTCTATGCTATGTCCGGTTCTTTTACAAAAAGTACATTGGACGTTTTTGTAGACAGGTTTTTTATTAACATCATTTTGTTTCACAAAATGCTCTTTTTCACGATGTTGTTGTTGTGTGTTTTCTGCTTGCCGTTGTGCCCTATTAACATTCTTTCCATCAGCTGTCCTATGACACAATGTGTACTGTTCAGCTAAATCAGCAGCCTTATGTGGGTCAGTGATATCACGCTCGGATAAATACATTCTTATATCCGGCCTCACTTTGTTAATAAAATCTTCTAAGAGAATGATATCTTTCATTTCTTTTAAGGTGGAGATATTTCTGGATTTTATCCACTGATCCATTAACTTTTCTTCTGCTCTAAGGAAGTCTAAGTGTGTTTGGTAAGGGGACATTGTGTACTGACGGAACCTTTTCCGATAACTTTCAGGTATTTGGTTATAGGCTTTTAGTACAGTGTCTTTAATGACTTCATAATCATTTAAATGCTCCTCTTTTAACAATAAAACACAATCTCTTGCCCTTCCCTGAGTAAAAGCTGTTCTGACTAATATTCCCCATTTATCTTCTGGGAACTTAAAATCTCTGCAAGAAATTTCAAAGGTCTGGAAGAAATTAGCTATCTCACTTTCTTTATCAATGTAGGTAGGGACTAGCTTTTTCCATCTGGCCATCTCTACATCACTATGAGATTCTTTTTTAGTAGCTCCTATCTTTGCTAGTTCTATTCTTTCCTGACTTTCTCTTTGACTTTTCTTATCTCTTTCCTGACTTTCTATTTCTAGACGTCTTTGTTCCATCTCAAGCCGTTTTTCTTCCATTTCAAGCCGTTTCATTTCTAGTTGAAATCGGAACTGTTCAGACATCTGACCTTCAACTTGATATCCCTCCGCGCTTGATTCTACTTTCAACTTTCCACTCGCAATCAACACATCTTTTATCTGCTGTGTCAACACAGTCCTCGATGGTGTAGTTTCAGTAACTTCTATCTTTAAGATCTCAGCGATCTCTTTTAACTTCTTTATTGATAAAGTTTTCAGAACTTCTTCTTCTGGATTTTCAATAAATTCCATTCTTTAGTTTAAGAGATTTTTAAAGTAGTAAATTTCCAACTTACGTTTTTCCAATCGGAAGAATAATTTCAGCGTTCTTAGGCTTGCTCAGTAGGTCACGGCTTTACACACAACACAACTTGAATATATGCTTCACTATACAACTATATCGGACGCAGCCCGCAAATCTGTTACGGCCCTCTATTATATGACTATTATTACGACTCGTTAAATCGGATTCAATGAATATAGTTGTATTTTTATTAGAAGTCTCTAGATTCTGCTAATCTGTAGCCCAAGCTAGGGGTTCCTTGACTGACAGGTCTATGCAGCAATGTAGTTATATTAGTGATAATTATCTTCAACACCTTTCTCAACAATGATAGATCAAACAACTCCAGTTGTTGAATAAACAATTTTATTTAAATTGTAGACTCAATATAAACGATCAATAAACTTCATCAACTGATGGCAACATAAGTTTCAATACAATGGCATACAATATACAAAATGAATATAGCGACTTCACTCGACAAACTTCCGAACTGAACTAACTTTAAGGAGGTCGGGACTTAACAAAGAAAACTATCATCGAAGATTCTACAGGGTCTTAATACGCATTTTAACCTCTTTCTCTATATAATACTGCGATTCAGTTTTATTCTCCAATTTCCACGGGGTTGGACGAATTATTTTATTTAAACTGCCCTCAGGGCATAAAGGTCAAACCTTGGTCGCCTTGGACTCTGATACGCACTTGTTAAGAGGTCAATGCCTTACTACGTCATTCATTTATGACCGAGATTCGTAACACTTGTAAATAATGCAAGTTCAACTCACTGAAATGTTTCACGTTGTCATTCAGAAACATCGGCTTCAACAGTCAGTTCTCCTCATTCAATATCGGAAAATGTTTTTTTTTATATCAAGAAACACCGTAATTACTTCCAGACAAGAAACGAATCTATCCAAGACTTAACCTGGTCTTAGCCAACGAACACTGTGTGCAACAACAGATTTTTATATTCAGTATCACTTTCTTGAAAAAGAGACTTGAATTGCCTGTAAATTAATAAAGGGTGAGATACTATACAAGACTTTACAAAAGATTCAATCCCAGATCGCAAGTCCAATGATGAAATATTTGCACACAAACTTTCCTGAACTTTAACATTGAGATTTTACTGAAGTTTAGCAAGAAGCTGACGTACCGGTACTTTGTTGACTTGCATTAAAAATCTATTTCTTAATTGGTCACTTATATAATTAATAATTGGTCACTTATATAGCGCCTCACTCCGTGCTAATACAAAGCATGCTCAGCGCGCTCTTAAAAACGAAACGACAATAACATTCTAAAATAGTTTTAAACAAGGTTTTTGCTGATGGAGGTTTCAGAGATACATGATCCACTTGGTGGAAAAGAAATGTCTTTAAATTCTTCTTGAATGACCCTTTTGTCGCCATGTTTGTTAGTGTCTCAGTTAAGTTGTTCGACAGTGACGGCGCCACAGATTCAAACGAGCGTACATCAAGAGTCTTCTTTCTCTGACCATCCAAACAGGGGACTCTCAGGAGAGATTGTGTTGAAGAGCGCAACATGGCACATGCTTTGGTATGAGCTCCTTGAGATAGGCAGGTGCAGTGCCTTCCATGCACCCATAGACAAGTGACATAATCTTATGATCGATGCGCTTCATCACAGGGAGCCAGTGGAGCTCTTTGAGAACTGGTGTGATATGGTCATTCTTCCTTACTCGTGACATAATGCGTGCTGCAGTATTCTGAACTTTCTGTAGTCTTTCTAGTTGGTTCTGGGGTAACCCCCACAGACAACTGTTACAATAGTCCAGTCTTGACTGTATTATAGCAACAGCAAAAGCATTGGCTGTTTTTTAATTAATCAGAGGTCGCAGCTGACACAGGGCACGAAAATGGAATGAACAGCC
Organism: Anisus vortex; assembly: GCA_949126835.1. Lineage (NCBI taxonomy): Eukaryota > Metazoa > Mollusca > Gastropoda > Planorbidae > Anisus > Anisus vortex. Next base: position 6,465,806 of record OX421495.1, read on the forward strand.
CTAACAAAATGACTGATGTGTGGACCTATTGATAGTTTATAGTCAATCATAAAGCCCAGGTCTCTGACAGTGTTGGACAAAAAGATCTCAGAGGCCCCTACTTTAATAGATGGAATATCGACCTTCCTAAGATTGAAGTCTGAACTGCACAGAATTGCCTCAGTCTTGTCGTCATTTAGTTTGAGTTTGTTGGCAGTCATCCACGCTTTCACCGCTAGACAGCAGTCTTCCACTGCATTAACAGCAGCAGCACAATCATTATGATTTATGATCAGGATGGAAGCTCTTGTACAGCTGGGTGTCATCCGCATTTAGTTTGCGAGATTAGCCTTGGCTATCAATATTCTGCCAAGCTGGCTAGTGTAAGCCAAAGTAAACGGCGTGTTAAACGGCGAAAAGGATGGGCCCTAAAACTGAACCTTGGGGTACGCTACAGATAAGAGGAGTGGCTTTTGATAAGGTCTGATTGATAGAAACACTCTGGGTCCTGTCTGCCAAGTAGGATGCAAACCAATGAAGTGCAGTCTCAGTAATGCCCATCTCATATTGAAGTCTTTATTAAATTAGGTCGTGGTTGTAACATCAAAGGCAGCTCTGAGGTCCAACTCAACAGAAGTAATATAGTCAGATCACCACGGTCAGCGCTACATAGAACATCATTCATAACACGTAATATTGCCGCCTCACAGCTATGCCCAGGACGATAGGCAGAATGAAATTTATCAATCAGGCCATGTGTGGTTAGATGTTGTAAAAGCTGCTGAGAGACAACCTTCTCAAGAAGCTTCGATACATAGGGAAGGTTAGATACTGCGCGAAAACTCTTGCAGTCACTAGGATCTCGCCCCTTTTTCTTTAATAAAGGCTTGATGACAGCAGTCTTAAACATTTGTGGGACTGTGGCTGACTCCAGGCTACCATTTATGATCCGCACTAAAACTGGAAGCAGAATTTCAAGGCAGTCCAACACAATCTTCGTTGGAATGGGGTCAACAATTGAGGATGTAGGTTTAGAGTTAGAGATAAGACGCCTCAACTTCTCTTCGGAAACTGGGAGAAAATTTGTCAAAGAAATGCCAGAAAATGACTTCTGACTTTATGGGAAGATATCTCGCGTGCCATTGAAAATGGCCCTTCGTGCCATATCTTGCACGCGTTCCTTAGGTTGCCGACGCCTGCTCTAGCGCATGGTAATAGTGTGCCAATTGTAGGATTTCTAATTCATTCAGCGCGCGAACAGCCTAAAATCATCCCTGTTTATTTCTTGTATAAGAGACTTGAAAGTTGCCTGTTGTAATCTTAACGCCATCTGATTTATAATCAGCTCAACCGTCTACTCATTATCCTGGTCAGTCTAGTGGCTTTCCATAAGTGGGAGCAAAATATAGCCTGGACCACTGACTGTGTGTTTATTTCACTTTAAGAGAGAAAGGGAAATGGAAGGGAGGAGGGATGTGAGAAAGAGAGAGAGAAGAAGAACGCTAGAGAGAGAGAGAGAAGAAAAGAGAGAAGGAGCGAAAATAAGAGAGAAAGTGAAAAAGGGAGAGAAAAAAGGAGACAGAGAGATAAAAGGAGATATATATATAGAGAGAATGGTAAAAATGAGTGACAGAACTACACAGTGACATTGAGGAAGACAGAAAGAGAAAGTTGGGAAGGTAGACTGAGACATAGAGTGGGAGAGAGAAAAGAAGGTGAGATTAATAGAGAGAAAGACAGAGAGAGAGAGGGAGAGAGAGAGACTTAGGCTATGTTAAAGCAATTCACTAAACAAGTTGTGTGGGAGTAAAAAAAACAACTGTGGATGTGTGTTTGTTTTTTTGTTTTTTTTAGCTTTTAGACCTTGATGGAAAATACAATTTATCGTGAAATAAATCACATTTGAATCATCAAAAGAAGATTCCTTCAGTTCCCCCGAGGGCGCCACACCAACGCTCCCCTTCCTCATTCCCACCCTCCACCCACCCTTGAGGCACGCCTATTCTCCAACATTGAACTTTAGAAAAGAAAGAAACAACCAAAAATTGTCTCCTGCTTGCGTCCAATGCTCATCTTTGATAAATATAGAGGGTTTGTAAAGTTGTTTGAAATGTTCGTAGCCTGAAGACGAGAAATTGGATAGATTTGTAACCACGAGATGCAGTTTCTGTGAACCTATACTAGAGGAAAGAACAAACAAGCGATGGTGTCAGGGGCCTCACCTTTCCTTGATAGACTTGTCGCCCTTTCCGGTGGGAGAGAAAAGGGCGCGGGGGAGGAGGGGGGCGCCTTCCTCACCTCTCCTTTTTTCTTCTTTTTCGCGAAGCTCAAAACAATAGTTGCCATTTTGTTGGGGGCGTCGACCCAAAAGGCTAGACGAGCCAAGATGAGATAACTCTACTTTCAAGTACATTTTTTGTTTTTTGACCTCCCTTTGGTTTAGCTCACACTCAGTCAAAAAGTATGCTCCAGCGTTTCTTAAACTATTGTTGGAACACGTTTATTTTTATTTTCTACACAATTTAATACACTTATAACATTAAACTAATATTTAGAATTTAAAAAGAACAGTGTTAAGAAGTTGTAATAATGCGAGTAAATAAAAGAAAGCATAAAAAAAAAGGTACTGCTACTTTGGTTAAGACTTGGGACCATCAATAACTCCTGATATTATATATATTGAACTCTTTATAACGTATCGAGTTTTCTGATAATTTCTTACACAAGTTCTTCCATTTCACCAAAGTCAAGTTGTAAAAGTCAAGTCGGACCAAATAGATCCGTAGGTCCGGTGACGCAGCTTTCGCCAGTTTCTGTGGCCACGGCATACTAGGTGATTGTATGTCCAGCACTATGCACAGCCGCCTTTACTTTGCCCCAACTAAGGTCAGGTACCCATCAGAGCTGGGAAGACTCAGGGCCCCCCCCCCATCCCCTTCAGTCCAGGAAACAAATCCTAGTCTTCACCAGGATTCGAACCCTGAACACAGCCAAGTTGTAGCACGACGGAAATAATCAGTGAGCGGATTTGAACTAAAATCGTCGAGCACCAATAGTTACATCATTAAACCAAGAAGCACTACAAGACAGAAGGGCAAAGAGTAAAGTAATAATAATACATAACGCATTAAATTCTAATTTAGAAATACAACACAAAGACAAATTGTCACAATGCTCAGATAAACATGAGGACAAAACCACTTTCCTTATACATTATGTGAGAACAAAGGCATATAAGTTCTCTTACTTCCCGAGTGACATCCAGCTTGGAATTGGTTGTTTTAACAAACTAGGAAAACCAGAAACTTAACATTATTTAAAACACTTAAAGAAATGCAGGACTAGACTGAGTAGGACGCAATAATCGTCTTTATAGAAGGAGCGTCTGTACTGTCTAAGAAAAGATAACAGTTCTATATATCATAAAATAAATACAATATTATATAAGTCTTAATAAAATTGTAATAATTATATAATAAAATATAAGACATAACAATATTTAATTAAAACCACAGCTCCAGTTAGTTTCTATAGAGATATAGTAATTAATGTGCATATGATTATTGATATCTGAAATAGCATACAAACTTCATTTTTCGTCGATAGCCCGTCTGAAACATATCGACGAAATAATAAACCGACAGAAATTGAGGCGAACATTTTTCAAATGATTTATTGTAAATATAATTAACTCGTTCTTGACACTATAAAATACTGTTTAAAAAAACAACAACACACATTTATTTAAGAATAAATAGAGCTAGAGTGTTTAATACCAAAAGCAAATAAGCAGTTAATATAACAATGGCTATAGCCTGACTAATATAAAGAATGAAGGAACATTTAACATGGCATTTAGCTCTCTGTATGTCCTAGCGCATGGACTGGCAACCTAAGGCACTCGTGCCAGACTTAGCACGCAGAGCGATTTTCAGTGGCACGCGTGGAAGTCCTCCAAAAAGGACATTTTGTAATGCTAACTACATGAAAAGCACTTTTGACGTCCAGTGTTGACGTTCAAGAAAGTGTTTTGTGCAAAAGATCTGATCATTGGACTCGCGATTGTTTAATTGATTCTATTATTAAAATTGTGAATTTTGATAGCTTCTCATCTTTTATTTATTTACATCGTCACTACTTCTACAAGAAAGTGATACGAATATAAAGATCTGCTGTTACACACAGTGTTCTTTATCTTAGACGAGATAAAGTTTTCCTTTCTTGTCTGGAAGCAATTAATGAAATTATTGAAAACAACTTTTTTTCCGGTATTGAATGAAGAGAATTGACTGTTGAAGCCGGTGTTTCTGAATGACATAGCAGCAAATTTAAATGAGTTGAACTTGCTTTTGCAAGGACGGGGGCATTCAACACTTGAACCGTTAGACACTGGAAGGAATTTGCATTGGAACTGGACACATCTTGCCGTGAAATCAATTTCGAAACATTTTAACTATTTCACTTATTTAAGGCAAATTAAGATCGATGGATTCGATTTTCTCAGATTAAGCTTACATGGAAGCACTCAATGCCGAGTTTTCTAAACAAAGGCAAGACTTTCAAATGCAATTTTGCAAAATACTGTTACGAGCTGCCCTCAAGTAGCCTACTGAAGAGCTTTTTAGAAAATAGACTTAATTGGAAGAATGGAAGTCTAAACACTCCGTCATTCCGTAGAAGAAAGGTGGATTTACTTTCTTAAGGAAACCGAAAAAACTGAACGCAAATGCCAACTGCTAAATGCGAGTATTTTTTTTATCCCCGAACACAACGTCAATGAGAAAAGAGTATTTTCGCTGATGTCGACTGCTGCCAGGGACAGTGGAATCAATCTTACAGTGCCAGTTTAACTACAAGCTGACTTGCATGGAGTTTTATAAATACGTAAATCGAAGAAAAGAATTGCTGAAAAAGGGTGAATCTTCCTAAAAATATGGTGTACCAACTACTTCTGCTGCAACAAGTTCCATGTAATCTCATTGTATTCTAAATAAAAATAGACATTTTTTTACTTCAGTTCTACACCCAAATCTCAGAGTGTCCAGACGAGGTCCCAGCTAGATATGGCAATCCTAAGTGAAGAGCATTCGAGGACAAGGCGCTCATTAATTGATACAGACTAATTAGGTCACATTCAAAAGAGTTTTATGCTCGCCTTCTTTAATTAAGCATACATATAATTTATTCAAAAAAAATTTTTTTATTTTTTTATTTTAATAAATATAAGAAACTTATATACTAGCATTAAATTATGTAATTGGTGTAATTATTCATGTTTAAAAAAAAAATCCTTTAACCGACTTAAACAATGAATGCAGGAAATGTTGATTTACAACTGTTTAACGTAAATTAATAAAATACCTCTAATTACTAGTTGAATTAAAAAATATAATGCTAGATTCATATAAAGAAACAACAATTAATAAGTAATATTAGTTATATTACAAAATATAACATGTTTGGTTGGCATCACTACTATAGAATCAAACTTGGAAAATGTAATTTAATTAAAGGGGAATAATTAACCCGTTTTTATTTGAATTAATATTTCAAAATGTTTATTATTTTTCATTTGTTAACAAAATTAGTAGCTTACAATTATAGCTTAAAAATAATAAAACTATTTGATAGTTAAAAATTATATCAATATTATATAAGTGAAGAATTTTTATGTACATTCCTGAACATTAAAATAAGCTACCGACTTTGTATAATTATAACGCATCAATTCCATTTAATATCGATAGTCTAGGGTCTGTTTTAGATTCTAAAATATTATAATTATAAATAATCTCAGTTAGTCTGAGATTAAAATTTAATTAATATATAATAGGTCCATGAATCAATCCGACTATATTATATTTTTAGACATTAACCATTAATGTTTCTCTCTGACGATTGGCCTTAGAGCCTTCTCAGTTTCCGGTCCGAAGGTGTAAAATCTACTTCCCATTCAACTGAGGCGAACAAGCTTTACTGTTTCTTTCAAAAAGAACTTACAAACTCATTATTTCAATATTTACCTTAGATAACATTTAACATGTTTTAGAAACTTACTGTCTTACTTTTGGGTTGGGTCGGTTAATGCTACATTTATTTGTTTTCAATCATCAATTTAGCTCTGTCACCTGGGTTAGGGTAATATCCGTGTTCTTAGTTGTATTTTAAACGCGCTCTAAGCTTACATCATGTTTGTTGGCAGCGCTATACAAATATTATTATTATTATTATTAATGTGAAAGTTCAGTTCTGAAAAAAAATTGCTATACACTGGACACACAAAAAAACATGTTAATATTTTTTATTAAATAAATAACTGAACTATTTTTTTTATACAGTGCCTTTGCTTTTGGCCTTGGTGTTTCCACGGAGCGTAATAAAAACAACAACAACAACAAAAAAAAAACAACTTAAAAATATCGTAGATCAGGTTGACTTTCAGGCTGTTGTAACGCTGAATGATTTACGAATCAGTGTTTCGCATACTATTAGCAGAAAGTTGCCAACATCTGTCCTAGCGTAGGAAGATGGCGAGCAGGAAAGTTGCAGATAATATTCTTTGAAATGGGTTTCCCTTCATAATGAAGTCATCAGGTTTTTAATTTCTTGGAACTAGGACCAGCTTCAGTGTCGACGAAAACCGAAGCCGACGAAAAGCAAGGGTTTGACTGTAGTCCTATTGATAAGACCCTGTTCAGGTGTTCTTTGATGGAAAATCTTAACGAGTTTTCAGGATCTTTTCAATAGTTCTCTTGTCCTTCAACATAAAGTGACATAAACGATAATACCAAGTACACTCACAGTTATAGATAACATAGAAACAGCTATTGCGATTCTTCTCTTTATTTCTTTGTTGCATTTGCCTTCCTGTGTTATTGTATAGCCTAGATACTGGAAAGAATTGATTTGCTTGATGTTTTCACCTTCACTGGATAAAGAGCATCTTGGAGGTTGTCTTTTCTTAGAGATTACCATTACTTCGGTCTTACTGAGATTGAGTGTTAATCCTTTAAGTCGGCTCTCTTCTACCACCTTATTTAGAATAGTTTGCAGGGCACTTTCTGATTCTGCTATTAGTACTGTGTCATCTGCATATCTCAGATTATTTATATTCTTTCCTCCAACTTTAATACCATCTAGGTGTTCGATATTCCGGAGTATTATTTCACTGTAGATGTTGAAGAGTATATGTACCAAAATGCGCATACTGAAGGGGTATGTTTGGTCTGTTCTTCTATATGGATGTGAATGTTGGACTATTGATAATGAAACAAGGAAAAGATTGGAGGCAGTAGAAATGTGGTTTCTAAGAAGGATGATGAGAATATCATGGACTGAAAAGAAATCTAATGCAGAGGTGTTGAAAACAGCATGTACCTCAAGAGAACTCATTAACACCATTAGGAATAGACAGATGAAATTTCTAGGTCACATCTATAGGAAAAATGGTATAGAAAGACTGGCTTTGTGTGGGAAAATATCTGGTAAGAGAGACAGAGGAAGACAAAGGCTAACATATGTAGAAAGCCTGAACGAATGGGCCACGAACAACAACATAAGTAATAATAACTTTCTGCAAAAAGCTAACAACAGGAAAGAATGGAGAGTCATGACCGCCGATGTCTGTTCCAGACCTGGCACATAAAGAAGAAGAAGAAGAAGAAACAGCTATATCTAACACACTTACAGTTATATGTATTTAACATACTTCTATTTTACGGATTATTTTGTTGAACTTAACCAACAGTAGCCTGTGCACAACAATTTATGATGTGGAACTGATTTGAACTTCAAAAGAATACTTTAAAGCTTTGCTCTTAGAAGCAAATAATAGCAATGTTGGTATTGTTAGGATTGTCGAATACATTTTCAGAAAATACCGAAGTTATTTCTTTTTATTTCCCACCTGTAGTCTGCTGAAATAACGGACAAACCCTGCCAAATCTGGACACCTGGCAACCTTAGTTATTAGCGTATAAGCTTATTTGAAATTGCGCTCTAGTTTTCTGTAGGCCAACTGAGCGAGCCAAAACATAAGAGTTAAGAGTGAGGCTATAGATAATTAGCTGACACCCTGTACCTTTGAGTGGGCAGACGTGGGAAAGAAGATTTTAGCGCCAACAAGCGAACATTTTTCTTTGTATGTGTTGATAGCAGATAATTTGGCGCTAAAAATGGGTTTAGCTATGGTATTGGCTGCCTAATTTTGGGCCGAACGTAAAAAGAACAGTAAAGTATCCCGTCGGACCAAACTGATCATTGGGCCAGTGAAGCAGCCTCCATCAGTTTCTGTGGCCGGGGCATACATGGGGATGTGTGGGGCTAGCACAATGCACAGCCGCCTTTACTTTACCCCCAACTAAAGCCAGGTACCCGTCAGAGCTGGGTAGACTCAGGGACACTCCTTCAGTTCCGGTAACAAATCCTAGCCTTCACCAGGATTCGAACCCAGGACCTTGGGTACGCCAGCCGAGCGAGCTGCCCGCTCGGCCACTGTGCCCTATTGACGTTGATGCCCTTAAACAAATAAAAATAAAATTTGAAAGAAGAAATTTTTTCTGTCATTCATTTGATGAGTTTCATGCCCATTAACCAAAATCTTTGCCTGGTGGTACGGCATACACCGACCGCAACATCCTTGCTACGATACCTTTTTTTCCGAGCCATAAGAGAGTAGTCTCGGCACGTTTCTCACTTTTGACAAGTGGGATTCACTTCTGCTACATCTATTGGCGCCCCAAAAAAAAATACGAATGGTCGAGAGTCGAGGAAACTTAAAATGTTCACCCTCTGGTTAAACTGTCAAAGTATTTTTCTTTTCGAAAACTCACAATAACAACTGGACTCTTTCTAATTAACCTTTTCAAGTCCAGTTATTGCTCAAAGAAAAATACATTCAATTATTGTGCTAATCGGATGAAAAGTACCAATGGGTTAATGTGAATTGTAGGATGAACTACATGGAAGTAATTGCGACAGCTACTCCGTGTGGGGAACACGTTTGTTTATATTATTGATGTAGGATTTTTATTTTTATTTTTTAAAGAACTTTTATAGAAAAAAAAGAGGGAAAAAAAATACTAATCTATAGACCTAGATCTATTCTGAGATGGACACATGTTTATTAACATGGCATGTAGTAGCAACCTTTGACTCCCAAAAAACATGAAAGAAAAAGTGTCTACGCTTCTATGCTCTGGCCAGGTTGAATTTCTTTTTTTTTATTACTTCATCTCCCAAAGTTCAAGCGCACGTGCTGGCTAGTCACGTGATATATTTGGCTGTCTGCCTAATGTTAGAAGAGCGGGAAATCCCGAAACAGTCTACCTCACTTCCTTTTGCGTCCTTTAAAATGTAAAGACTAAATCGAAACACAAGGGGAATCTACTCCCGCTTTTTGTGTTTTTGTTTTGCTTTTGTACAATCAAGATAAATGTGTATACAAAATTGAGCCAGATTTGTTTGTATTGTACGATTGAAGTTTTATATCTTCGTGTAATCTGATTTTCATTTGAAGGCAAGTCCAGATAAAAAAGATATATTAAAAAGTCTTGAAGCCAACATTATTCATATTGTGATGGAGTAAAAAAAAATGATTTTTTTTAGGTTCTAAATTTAATAAAAGTTTACACAAGATTTTAACCAACAGTCATAGTTTTATAACTAAGCTTATGAAATTTTGAATCCATGTTCAATGTTGATATTCCTTTACAGAAATGTAAGTACACTTACTTAATCAGCTAAACTGTATAAGTACAATTATTTAATCAGCTATACTGTATAAGTACAATTATTTAATCAGCTATACTGTATAAGTACAATTATTTAAACAGCTATACTGTATATATATAAGTACAATTATTTAATCAGCTATACTGTATAAGTACAATTATTTAATCAGCTATAATGTATAAGTACAATTATGTAATCAGCTATACTGTATATATATAAGTACAATTATTTAATCAGCTATACTGTATAAGTACAATTATGTAATCAGCTATACTGTATATATAAGTACAATTATTTAATCAGCTATACTGTATATAGAAGTACAATTATTTAATCAGCTATACTGTATATAGAAGTACAATTATTTAATCAGCTATACTGTAGGTTGGCCGTACTGTTTTTGGCTCTACTCTATTTTGGCTGTACTAAATCTATTTGTTTTTACACGTATCCGTAAAATACTTTACAGTTTACACCTCAGACAATCACCTTTTTATAAAAGTATTTAAACAATTAATTCATTGTTTTAAAACACTTAATTATATTCTTTAAGATACTGAACTGATTAAATTTAGCGCATAATATTATCTTTTTTGTATAGAAGAAGTTTTTAAATATTAAAAGATACCATAAATTATTTCTTCATAAATTTATGTTTGATAGAACCTTTTTACACCAAGTTTATGGCCTTATAATAAAAGTTTATATTTCTATGCCATACAACACAATTCTAGAAATGCCTCAGGTATGTTGGGTATGCCAAGACTGTTGGCAGCCACAGCACTGTGTGCATAATATTAGTTGTTTGTTCTTCCTCTCTCTCTCAAAAGCTGTGCCTGTGATGTTGTTCTAATTAAACTGCAGTCGGTTAGGAAAGGGTTAAAGTGTGTGTTTTAAGTTGCAACATCAGTTTACACACACACACACAAACACACATCTATAATCGAATGTAACAGTCTTACTGTGAACACTACAAAAGTCATTTTATTAAGTACAATGTTCCTAAATTAATGTATTGGTGTTTCAGATAATTAAAATTTTTAAAGGAATTGTATTTCAATACGAAAAACACAAATTGCAAAAGTTAATGATCTAATTAGACTAGTATTCGGAATCTACACTGTTTCCAATGGTTTGTTTGTTTGAGGTGAAAAAAAAAATATAAACAATTTATTCTATTGTTAACATGCTATAGGGCGGTGGTCGGCAACCTTTTGATAACAGTGTGCCAAAGTAGGATTTCTAATTCATTAAGCGTGCCAATAGCCTAAATGTCATCCTGCTTTAGCTGACAATTTCTTGTAGAAAGTATTTAAATTGCCTCTTTTTTTGGTATTATTCCGCGTACCATTGAAAATCAATCTGCGTGCCAACACGCGTGCCATAGGTTGCCATCCATACTATAGGGCACGAATGTCCCGCCGAAGGTCCCGGGCTCGCATTTTGGTGAATATTGAGTTTCTTTTACAGGCTATTGAGGGTGTCCATGGATCTACCACTAGCTCTTATGAATACCTGTCATTAGTTGGAAAAGTAGACTCGACTGGGCATTTTGCTGGCCACACAATCCCTTGGTATGTTGTGCATACGGAAACTGGTGTACACTGCTTTACAGAGGCACCATAGATTTAACATAAAACTATTTCATCGAATCAAAGTTTCGTGTTTCTTCATTCGAAGAACTAGTAAAGTAGCCTTCGGACCAAGCCAGTGAAGTAGCATATTATGTGATTGTGGGGCCAGTACAAAATGCACCCAACTAAGGTCAGGTACCCATCACAGCTGAGTAGACAGTAAAAAAAAAGTACCCGTCGGACTGAATTGATCCATAGGTCCGATGAAGCAGCGTTCACCAGTTTATGTGGTGTTTCTGTTTCGGTGGCCAAGGCATACTATGTGATTGTGTGGCCAGCACTATGCACAGCCGCCTTTACTTTACCCTAACTAAGGTCAGGTACCCGTCAGAGCTGGGTAGACTCAGGGACACCCTCCAGACCCGGGGAAAAAAATCCTAGCATGCACCAGGATTCGAACCCGGGACCTTCGGCTCGCCAGTCGAACGCGCTGCCGCTCGGCTACCGTACCCATGGGACACATCCAGACCCGATAAAAAAATCCTAATCTTTACCAGGATTTGAACCCTAGACTTTCGGTACGCCAGTCGAACGCGCTGCCGTGTTTAAAGGCTAAGGCCCCTAAACATAAATGCGCTCTATCAGAAATTGTCTACAGCCTATGTGTGTTTTGTCTACCGTGAAAACAAGTTCATCCCGTGTCACACTTTGTCTACAGTAACAAAAAAAATATATATATTATAAACTGAAAGTTGTTTACTTAAATATTCTTTGCTCCGGAAATCATATTTTGAAAACATGCGCAATGTTTTGGATTTCCTTCATACAACAGCTTCCGGTACATATGGGAAGGAGAGGGGAGGGAGGGCGGAGAGAGTGGAAGATTGTCAGAAAATGTGCTCACGTGTCTATGAATGAGGTGGGGTGGGGGAAGGGAGGGAGGGAGGGAGAATGAAAGGAAACTGATTCAATCTTCCTGAATGTAAACAGGTCTTTATGCTCTGAATAAACTGCATTATGGGACTGCCCCCTTCCCCCCCCCCACAAAGAGAAAGTAACTCTCAAATCCTGCGTCCAACCAATGAAATTAAGTCTTTGCGTTTATATTCAGTCTCCACTGACCTATGAATGAGTTAATACGTTTAGTCGAATGACTTGTTTGGGAAAAGCTTTTGGTACTATCATTTGTACACGTTTTTTTATTCACTGTTACTTTTTTTTTTTTAAACTTTGATTATTAACATCTCTATCTCCTCTCACACACACACTCTCTCTCTCTCTCATTTTTTTCTCTCTTTCTCTTCACCCTCTTATTTTTCCGTTTTCACTTTCTCTCTCATCCTCACCCCCCCCTCTCTCTCTCTCTCTCACCCTCTATACCACCCTCCCAGCTGTCCTCTATTTTTTTTTTAAATTTTCACCTCTTAGTCTGTCTAATTTGTATGAACTCTATATCCTTCCCTCCCCCTTTCACGACTTTCTTATTCGTTCGGTCAATCTATCTATCCTCTCTCCTTTTCTCATTCCCATCTTGCTTGTTTTGAATTGTTCGTATTTGCTTCCCTTGCTTTCCTCATTATCGCCCCTATTGCCTTTTCTCTCTCTCTCTCTCTCTCTCTCTCTCTTTATCTCTTCCGCAAAGTCCTCCCCCATCCCCCTTTCTCTCAATTATTTAGCACTGAGCGTCTCAGTGTGTTGAAAAGTGGACAAGAAAATGCAAGAGGCTCGTTAAAAGAATTCTTCGGTGACCTCTTGACCTCAAGGCAAACTCCCCCCCTCCCCACCTCGTTGGTGTAAAATACTTAACACAATGTATGTGCTGAATTCTGAGCTATTGTTTCTAAGAAACTTAACAGAAAGTATAGTTAGTGAAAACATCTTACAAACAAACAAACAGAAAGTCTAGTGAATACATCTTACAAACAAACAGACAGAAAGTCTAGTGAATACATCTTACAAACAAAATCAAAAAGTCTAGTGAACACATCTTACAAACAAACAAACAGAAAGTCTAGTGAAAACATCTTACAAACAAACAGAAAGTCTAGTGAAAACATCTTACAAACAAACAAACGGAAAGTCCAGTGAAAACATGTTAAAAACAAACAGAAAGTCTATTGAAAACATCTTACAAACAAACAGAAAGTCTAGTGAAAACATCTTAAAAACAATCAGAAAGTCTAGTGAAAACATCTTACAAAATAAAGTCATAACATGGAAATTACTGGCAACAACAGAAAATAAATTCAGAGCAATATATAAAAATGCACACACAGCAGACGACAATCTTATTACAGGCGCCATTAAAGGCGTGAAAAAAATGGGAGGCAAACGCCAGAAAAACTATTGATCCAGATATATTCTGCTTTTGCGCACTAGAAAAAAAATATATTTGAAAAACAAAATGGTAACAGTTGTGAGATGAATTCGAAAACAAAAAAATCTCGGTATCAGGTCAATATAGATTGACTAGATTGTAGATCATTTGGAAAACGGGTAAAAATGCAGTTTATAGAATGCAGTAAAAAAAAATATGATGCAATTTCAATTACAATTTTTGCAAAAGACGTAGACTATCTGATAATAAACATTTTAGCAAGTTATCGATAAAACAAAGAAGAGTTTCGTATGCGCGATTTTTGATGCCGTTTTCAACCAAAATTCTATATTGCACAAACCTATTCTGACGCACAGCTAATGCAATATTGAAGATGCGCATTTGAGCCCCCTACTCCACCCCGACCCACTCATTTTTTCATCTGTGCCAACCATCTCTCTCACAATCTGCAAGCTTGATGCACGAGATCTCTCGAGATTTGCCGCGATGGAACGCGACAAGAGTTAATTAAATTTAAGGAGAGCTCTCTCGTGTCCTTTCTTTTTTTTTTTTTGGCGACCAAAAGTTTCAACCAGGACAGTGGGCCTTTGTGGGCACATTTTAGACAAATAGTGGACACTGCATATTTGTGGGCACATTTTAGACAAATAGTGTAGGCCTACACTGCATATTTGTGGGCACATTTTAGACAAATAGTGTACACTGCATATATGTGGGCACATTTTAGACAAATAGTGAACACTGCATATATGTGAGCACATTTTAGACAAATAGTCACGTTCTAGTTTTCTAGAAATATACTAAGGCTTCAAGATAATTATGAAGAATCCGTTTTTATCATCAAAAATTAGTGTGCGATAATTAATAGTCGACGTGTTAGTCGCGTTAAGGTTACAACTAACATACACTAAACTAAACTATTCGTCAATAGGTCAGGGGTAAATGCATCCATGAACTTCTGTTTTACTTCCGGCAACACTTTTTAAATGAATTTTTAAAAAATCTTACATTAAAAATAGGTGACTCTACACGTCTGACGTTGACAATCCATGTTTTCTTTTTTCGGGAACATCGTTTGGAAATAAAATAAAATGTAATCCCTTACTTTTTTTTCTTACTCGCAGTACAACCAAGAACGCAGCAGATAAGAATGTTTTGTTAGTAAATGAACGAATAGAACCGGAAGTGTTGGTGTACATCAACCTTTTAGGTTCAACATGCTTGCATAATCATTCAGACTGGTCCATAGCTGTCTCAAAGAATCTTGAAAAAGGTTACAGAATGGCTTAGTATCAATTCCATTTCACCAATGCACTAGATGACCTAAACAAAATTCCCGCTTTACTATTAGAGGTTGTAATCTACTCTGAAAAATATTTGAAACTTTTGGGCAGGGTCAAGGGCATTGCTCCAAGGATGTTCATGATGTCCAGGGTCATGATCTGTTTCTTTATTCATTTATTTCTCTCCTTCTCTCTCTCTTTCTCGCTCTGTCTGTTGATCTCCCCTTCCCCTCTCTATTAACTCACTTGGTATCTCTTCGAATCATTTTTATCCAGCCAACCGGCGACCTCTATTTTTTAGTTGTTACCCAGGGTGCAACAGAGTCTGCGTGTCATACACAGCGTTTCGCAGCCATCTTTAAAAGAAGGCAAAATGAATCTTCTCATTACTTTACGAAGTCAAAGAAACATATAAAATATAAAGACTGTCATTGAAACTGCTTCTATCAGGAGACTTAACTTCAAGTCATAACTTCACTCTCTAGCAACCATCGTTTGTGATGCATAATCACTGTTCCTATCAGTTGAGTCTCTCGAGTCTAGAACAGGAGTCTCAAACACGCGTCCCCCATGCGGCCTACCAAGTGGATTTTCGTGGCCCGCCAGTAAGCTTACTAAAATATACTATTCGTGAAATTCAGGTACTGCTACACATCAAATTTCATTGTTAATTATATATATGTTCACTTTCGTATAATTCTTTGTGTCTAAATTGTAAATTGACATATGATTAGTGATAGGTAGTAAAATGACTTAAGATGTATGAAGTGTTTTTTTCTTGTTTACTAGTTTGGGGTTGTTGGGGGCAAAACGGTACATGCCTTCGTCCGAGTTTGAGACCCCCTGCTCTAGAACTACTTGTGGTCAAATTGAACATGACAAAATAGAACTCTCACTTCTGTACATCTCCTGAACTTCTAAACGTTGCCCCCCCCCCCTCCTCTATGTCCATGAATACAGCAACAGCCCACTGTCCACTGCGTACAGTTTTTTTTTTTAAAGTTTGATGTTGTATTACTGTTGTAGATTTAAGCTCTGTTCACAATGTATCCTGTCTTATAAAACTTCTCTTGGGTGTAATTATAAACATGGTTTGGACCCAATGATATAGTTCAACAGTTTCGGTAGCCTATGAATTACCAGCTGATTGTGTGACCAGCACAATAATAATTCCACATTTCAAAAAAAAATTCACCCTCCGAAAAAAAGACAAGAAAATATATTACCATCTTATCCAGGTTATACATTAAACCAGACACATTCGAAGCGGTAACCAGCGCTCTTTTAATGGACCCCGACCACGTAAGCGTGTGTTTTTTTTTCATCAACATTTTGTTTCATAGAAAACAACCAAAACAAAAAAACTGACCAAGAAAAACAAAAACAAAAATAATTCACAAAACAATTTTCTACTTCTGAGTATTTTAATTCAAGTTATTTTAGTCAAATTCGCTACTCGGTAGAATATTATTTTAGAGTTCTAAAAACAATCTGTGGAATACATCAAGATAGTAACTGAACAAACAAAGGCAACAACTATAATACACAAACAATAAGCAGCTCGAAACATAAAAGAACAACAACAAACAATACAAATCTAATATTGTTTAAAGGCTAAATCATATTTTATGGATACAGACTGAATGCATTTTGTTTTATAAAAGCAATGATTGATTCAGCTCTCTGTTACAGGCGCTTCAAGAGTTTAGTACACACATGTACGCACAAACATAAAGTCATACCTTTTGCTCAAACACACACACACGCACAAACATACACAAACTCTCACACACACATATATAGTCATACCATGTGCTAACACACAAACACACACACGCACAAACATACACAAACTCACACACACACACATAAAGTCATACGCTTTGCTCACACACACGCGCACAAACATACACAAACTCACACACACACACATAAAGTCATAACCTTTGCTCACACACACGCGCACAAACATACACAAACTCACACACACACACATATAGTCATACCCTGTGCTAACACACACACGCACAAACATACACAAACTCTCACACACACACATATAGTCATACCCTGTGCTAACAAACACACACACACGCACAAACATACACAAACTCTCACACACACACATATAGTCATACCCTGTGCTAACACACACACGCACAAACATACACAAACTCTCACACACACTCATATAGTCATACCCTGTGCTAACAAACACACACACACGCACAAACATACACAAACTCTCACACACACACATATAGTCGAACCCTGTGCTAACACACAAACACACACACACGCACAAATATACACAAACTCACACACACACATAAACTCATACCCTTTGCTCACACACACTCACTCGTGTGAATTTCAATGAAACAGGAAGGGGCTGGCCGGACGTGGTCATTGCCGTCTGCCTTGTAAGGGTCATTTAGAGCTAGATTTATACATGAACCCAACTACGGACTTGAAATTAAGTTTGGGAAGAGCTTGGTGTCTCATATAGGTTTCTCTTAGTATCGATATCTCTCTCTCTCTGTCTCTCACTATCTCTGTGTGTGTGTCTCTCTCTACCCATCTCTCTCTCTCTCACACACACACAAACACTTCGCTAGATCTAATTTTCTTTCTTTTAGTTTCATTCTTTCTTTCTCTTAATTCATTTTGAAGACATTTTCTTTTCTCTTTATTTTATTTATAATTTTTTATCTATTCCAATAGAATTCTTCAATTATCTCTCTCTTTCTCTCTCTCATTCTCTCTCATTCTCGCTCATTTATATCTCTTTATATCTGTTTGGCGTTCTTTCTCTCCCACTTTCCCATTTTCTTACTGTTTTCACAAGTCCTAATTCTTTCTTACTCATCTTTTCACACATTCCTTCTCAATTTTTTTCTTACCTTCTTTCTTTCACTCTCCCTCTCTCTCGCTCTCTCTCTCTCTCTCTTTCGCCTTTTCCCCTCGCCCAGTCACTCTCACTGCGTCTCTCTCTCTCTCTCTCTCGACAAATGATTTCCTAAAAAATCTACATTGGTATTATTTTTTCTGTTTTATTTCTTCTTTTGGTACTCTTTACTATCTATCTATCTATCTATCTATCTATCTATCTATCTATCTATCTATCTATCTATCTATCTATCTATCTATCTATCTATCTATCTCTTTCTCCCTATCCTTCTACTATAATGGAGTAAAAGCACTAACAAGCCATGTCCGTATGAATGAGAAAAAAAAAAAAAAACACCATCGGGTATTCCCAGCCATGAGCGGTAACTCTCGCCAAGCACTCGCACTGGAACGCGGGAGTTGATAGTTTTATTGCTATGGTTACTGCCCTTGAGCGACTCCCCTAGTCGTGCGTCTTAAAACATCGCTTATTATTGCAGATGGTAATACGCTGTTTTGCATTCATCGGCTGGTTATAGGGGAAACATTCTTTACGACACGTTTCGTTTGTTTACATCTGGAGTACAACCAGGGCTGGTCACTTCACTCGGGATCTTTCCAGCTCAAAAATAGATTGTAAGCCTAGTAGAAAAAAAAACAGGAGAAAAGGAGGCCACGATAGCCTGGGCGATGATTGTATTCCTACAAAGTACACAAAAATATAAAGTAGGCTATCTATTGGGCCTGTAAGGCAGCGTTTGCAGGTTTCAGTGGCCACTGCTTACTAAGGGAATGTGTGGCCATCACAATACCCAGACGCCATTACTTTGTCTCGACTATAATTTTAGGTACCGATCAGAACTGAGTAGACTCATGGACACCATCCAGTCCCGGGAAACTAGCCTCAACCAGGATTCGAACCCTGGAACTTGGAGAAAAAAATCTTTTTTTTTAAAAAACTTTAGTAGAAAAAAGTGCAATAGCTAGGAATCAGCCCTCTATTGCCATCCTGCCAAGCTTCATTTCTCCCCCACTCCCTTTACAGTGACTTTACACACACACTCACTTAAACCATGTGCACTACCTTTGCAATGACTGAAACTCCCAAACCTTAAACCACCCCCCACTCCTCCCCAACATTAAAATGCTGGCTACGCCACTGTAAGATATAGTAGCAATGCTAGTATCGTTAATGGAGTAGACCAAGGGTCGCCAACCTTTTGCTAATGGTGTGCCAAACTAGGATTTCTAAATCCTTCAGCGTGCCAACAGCCTAAATGTCCACCTGCTCTATTATACTTGTTTTATTATTTTTTATAAGACAATTAATTTAACTCTGTGACAAGACCAAGGCCAAAAGCAAAGGTAATGTAGAGAGAAAATCGTCGAAAGCGTTTTAATATTTACAAATTTTACGTGTTAGTGAATATCATCTTTTTTTTTTGCATTTATACCAAATATAATATTTTAATACTAAACCTTCACATTTATGGTAATATTTTGTAAACATTATAATTTGGCTGTCAATATAAGGATCTAGCAACTGCTTGTATTGATTATATTTTGTTCTCAGTTATAACTGAGATTTAATTTTATTTGTTTCCTTTTGTCCTACACTGTAGGCATACATTGATCGTTGAGAGGAATTGATACGTAGTAACCATACAAACTGGGTAGTTAATGTAATGTTTATGAAATGTGCATATAATTCTTTAGTCACATAATATTTGTATAATTTTCAAATACTTTTTTACAGTTTGGTCATTATAAAGTTATAAGTTGTAGGCCTTTTAGTCTCTTATATAAGAAAAATAAGAAACATATTATAAGAAATATTAGCGCAAATAAAACGGGCTGATTACTTCCCTTAAATTAAAATAAAGTTTCTAAATTTGATTCAATAGTGATGCCAAACAAGTTATGTTTTTTTATATAACAAATAGTACTGACTATTACTGACTAATTATTATTTCTTTATATAATTCAAAGCATTATGGTATTCATTAAAAGATTTAATAAGAGAGATACAATTAATTTAAGTTAAATTTAAATAGTTGTAAATAAACATTGCCTGCATTAATTGTTTGTTCATTTAACCATAAGGAGTTTATCTTTTTAACATTAGCCTAATAATGACAACAACTGCATAATATAATGATATTAAAAAAGTCTCTTATATTTATTAAATTAATCAAAACAAATATTTTCTTTTAGAATAACTTATATTTATGTTTAATTATAGAAGATGAGCATAAAAACTTGTTTAATGTATTAGTCTGCATCAATTAATGAGCACCTTGTCTTGAATGCTCTTCGCTAATTTATAATTGCAGATACATATTTAGTCATTTCTGACTAGTTAAGTGTAAGTAACCTCTTTGAATGCTTAACACAATAAATAATGTTCACTTGTGTAGGTTGAGCCAAAAAGCTGAAAGTAGAGCGAATGAATGCCTGGCAGTTGAGAATGGCAGATGACTTTCCTAAGCATCTTCCTTCCAAATTTTCCCGCAAATTGGAATTTCGATGCCCATTGTTTTTGGATGTTTAAAACTCAACTGGCAGCGTTTTAAAATCGTCAATATCCCTCCACTTATAATACATCTACATCTAAGAAGGTTGCAGTAAGATCAAGCCAGTTAGGCTTGATGAGGTAAGAAAGGAGATTCCATGAATTTGAAAGTCTTGCCTTTGTTTAGAAAACTCCGCTGACACTAGTTGGTGTAAAATAAAGGCGGCTGGGCATTGTGCTGGTCACACATCCCCTTGTATGCCGTGTCCACAGACACTGTTGAACGCTGCTTTACCAGCCCTATGATCAGTTCGGTCCGAAGGGTACTTTTTTTTAAAGTGTAAAGTAAAGGCTGCTCGGCATTTGGATGGCCACACAATCCCCTAATATGCCTAGGCCACAGAAATCGGTGAACGCTGCTTCCCAGGCCCTATGATCAATTTTGATCCGACGGGCACTTTACTTTTACATAACAAATTCTAATAACAAACTCTACACTCCTTCACAGCGTTTTAAGTAGTTATAACTAATGACTAACACACTCGCAATAAAAGGAATGCTGGTAGACATGTTTTTGTTTAGTTTTGGGCAACGAAAACATAATTTCATTATTAAAGACAAAACAGACATTTTTAACATTTGTTTGGACATTTCTTCTTGGTTTAACGCTGTTTCTGTTGGGGTTTTTTTCCATTTATTTTTGACACATCACATAAATGTTTCAATAATTTAATTTAAAAACAAAGAAGTAAAGAAGATTTTATTTGGAGAAATGTTTGATGTTGTTATTGAATTCTAAATGTTCATTTCCTCTGCATCTTCATGTTGAGTTCTTTTCTTTGTTTTTCCCCCGTCACATAATTTGAAAAGAAATTCAGTTTCGTGATGGAAAATGTTTTTATAGTGAATGTCCAGAAAGAAAAAACAACAACAATGAAAAAGATAGAGAAATAAAAACACAAGACAACACGACCAGGGAGGAAGGAGGTGGGAGGGGGGTGATAATAACGTTTGGAGGGGGGGGGGGGGGAGGAACCAGTGGTTAACCATCATCTTGGAAGTTCTAGGAGGTGGTGGGCATGAGGAATTGCACCCCACTCCACCCTTTCCCCTTTTACATGAAGGTCATGGGGGGGGGGGGGGCGGAAATGTCATAGCGAGGTGGGAATGACTGGTTCCCTGGCGAGTTGGGGGAGGGGGTGATGCAAAGGGCAGTTGAGAATTGGGGGAAAGGGGGAACTAGGGGGTGGACGCTATTGATCGCCAGTGTCCGAAGAAAAGCGACTGTGACGTGTGTGGGGGGTGGGGGGAGGAGAGGCTGCGTGAGATAAGCAGGGGCAATCACTCCAACGTTCCCTCCCGACTACTCACACACGAGTGCACGCCCCCTTCCAGCACTGCATTTCGGGAGTTTTGAAGCAGACGAACAAGAGATAATTTGTCTGTTGTTGTTTTTTTTTGAAAGGGTTACGTTAACATTGTACAAGGAACACATTGTTTGTCATGTTGGACGTTACGTTATGTTTCCGTAGGATTCCAGGATTAATACAGATCTCAAAGAGAATTTTCTTGTGATGTAGGTAAAAATATATTATTTTGATGATGGTACTTGTATACGTTTTTTATTCGCCTAGTTTAAATAGATTTGAAATCTAGCGTGCTAGTTTGGAGTTAAGTTAACATTTTTCTACCGGACTTTACTCAATGGTAAGTCTTATAGATGTTGGTTTTCTTAAAAATTGATTTTTACATGTTAGTACATAAATTAGTGAACGAAAGACATTTTAAGCCGGCTGGTCCAGCGGTTAGTTCACCGGCCTGTCAACCAAAAACCAACTGACAGGTCGCGGGTTCTATCCCTGCCACCGACGGATCCCTGTCGCCCTGCAGGAGTTTTGGGCCTAGTTGACGTAATAATCTTCTGTCTAGAGGGAACGTCTGTAAACTTATAAGACACTCGCTTCTGCTTTTCCTAAACTCATTAACACACACATAAGGGTTAAAGCTAGTCTAATAATTGATTTTTACATGTTAGTACATACAGTAGTGAATGAAAGACACTTTAAACACACATAAGAGTTAAAGCTACTCTAATAATTGATATTTACATGTTAGTACATAAAGTAGTGAATGAAAGACACTTTAAACACACATAAGAGTTAAAGCTAGTCTTATTCCATGATTATACAGTAACAATAATTATTGGAAACCAATTCGAAGGAAATAATTTTACCAATGTTTTATTAATGTGACTATTTTTTTTCTTATGATTACTTTCGTATACAACTGTTTGTTTTGCAAGATTTGGGGGTGTGAGAATTAAAATTATTTTTTCTCCAGAATATTCAGTTAACTGATAGTTTAACTCGTATCTTATCTTATAACTCGTATCTTATCTTATGTTACATACGCTTCTTCTATAAAGAAGATTATTGCTTCCTACGCTCATCCGTAATCTGAGACTTTTCTTGCATCTTTATTAATGTTTTAAATGATGTTAAGTTACTGGTTTTCCTGGTTTGTTCAGGCAACCCGTTCCATGCCCGAATGCCACTCGGGAAGAAAGATAACTTATATGCATTTGTCCTCGGATAAGGGATAAGGAAAGTGTTTTTGTCTTTATGTTTATCTGAGCTTTGCAAGTTGACCACAAGTTAAACTTGTTTTCTTATTAAAAGTTTATTTTTATCAATTTTAATTGCACCCCAATCTTATTCCCGTCCACCCCCACCCCTTTCTCTATGAGTGTTTTACCTAAATCCAATGTGACATTTCCTGCTCGTCCTATGCCACCTAAAGTGACATCCATATCGATTCGTTACACTTTGATAGCCATGTGTGAAAAATCCATTTTGGAAATTAGTTTTTTTACAGGCAGCATTGTGTAGCATTAGTTGAAGGATCCGGCTTGTATTAAAAACGTTATCTGACTAAGAAATAGAAAACACCTAGAGCGTATCT
Organism: Anisus vortex; assembly: GCA_949126835.1. Lineage (NCBI taxonomy): Eukaryota > Metazoa > Mollusca > Gastropoda > Planorbidae > Anisus > Anisus vortex. Next base: position 6,489,074 of record OX421495.1, read on the forward strand.
TCGTAAAGCTAGCTTTCGATTGTATAAATAAAGGGAACATAAGAATGTTATGCCTTCTTGCAACTAGTTGGAAACTAGTTTATAACTTTCTATCATGGTAAAATTAAGGTATCATAAGAATGTTATGCCTTCTTGCAACTAGTTGGAAACATAGTTTATAACTTTCTATCATGGTAAAATTAAGGTATCATAAGAATGTTATGCCTTCTTGCAACTAGTTGGAAACATAGTTTATAACTTTCTATCATGGTAAAATAAAGGTAACATAAGAATGTTATGATTCTTGCAACTAGTTGGAAACATAGTTTATAACTTTCTATCATGGTAAAACAAAGGGAACATAAGAATGTTATGATTCTTGCAACTAGTTGGAAACATAGTTTATAACTTTCTATCATGGTAAAATAAAGGGAACATAAGAATGTTATGATTCTTGCAACTAGTTGGAAACATAGTTTATAACTTTCTATCATGGTAAAATAAAGGGAACATAAGAATGTTATGATTCTTGCAACTAGTTGGAAACATAGTTTATAACTTTCTATCATGGTAAAATAAAGGGAACATAAGAATGTTATGATTCTTGCAACTAGTTGGAAACATAGTTTATAACTTTCTATCATGGTAAAATAAAGGGAACATAAGAATGTTATGATTCTTGCAACTAGTTGGAAACATAGTTTATAACTTTCTATCATGGTAAAATAAAGGGAACATAAGAATGTTATGATTCTTGCAACTAGTTGGAAACATATTTTATAACTTCCTATCACGGTAAACTTAAGGGAATACAATAATAGTATGCCTTTTTGCAAACTAGGTGGAAACTAAGTTTAGGCTATAACTTACTATTACTGTTAACTTAAGGTAACATGATAATGTTATTCCTTTTTACATTTAGGCAAGAACCTAGTTTATAACTTCCTTCAAGTAGCTGTATCTCTAGTCTCCTGCAATTAGTAGATTATATCAAAACCATTTGACTGAATCGGAACATCTTCGTGCATACTTTAAAATCTGACATGTATGATGAAACTGGCACTTTGTATAAAATAATGAATGCAGCTTACTTACAGTTAGTAAGTACACATCGGTAGATTGATGCCTACTCACTGATCTAGTTTGATGTGTCATGTCATCATGTCCGTTGTTTTATGTTAAGTTTTTTAGATTTGGCTAAGTTGTTTTTTTTAATGATGTAAAGTTGTTTGTTTTATTGGATAGCTCCTGCAACCCATTCCATGGCCGAATACCTTTTCCGGGAAAAGAAAAATATTATAATTGTCCTTGCGGATAAACTATGTTGCTTATTAAGAGTAGTTCTCTGTGGCTGCGGTCAACGAAAGAAGCGGCGTCCTGTTTAGCACTAATGAGATGTGGAAATGGAAAATGGGGGCGCTGCGTAGAGTGATGTGGTGTATGTAGACACTTTTTGTACTTTTATTTTAAGCACATTGACATATCGCGGATGCTGCGAATTCAAGAAAGCGTAATAAGGCTTGAAAAGTGGAAGGTTTTCGCTTGTCGCTGTTATTGTTAATTTGTTTATTTTTCAATGTATTTTTTCTCCGCTTTTTGCCTCTTGAAATTCAAATATGAAGAGCAGAGATGCGTTTAGGCCTTGACGTGCTGATGGATTAAAGTTGTTTCACTCCGTTAAAAATTCTTCTAGATACTCTGTTTGCAAATAAATTTATATCATTGAAAACTATTTTTTAAGTTAACAATGATCCAGTCTTTAAATGTTGAGTTGTGGTGGTGAAGGGGGAGAGAGGATCAATGCCATTATGTGTGTACTTTCTGATTAAAAGAGAAGTCTACCAAGCTCTCAGTAATAATTGAAATAATTGGAGCCAGTAAAAGCAACAAAGCATTATTCCGGTCTCAGCCGTGATTGGCCTTATGGAATAAAATGATTATTGGAATTAACTGCTATAAATGTTTCCTTTTTTAAAAAGTCAAACAATTTGTAATTCAATACTTTGTAGAATTTCGCGAGATTTGCACGCGTGTAAATGTTGATCAATCAGATATCTTCGTTTGAATTTCTTTTCACCTCATTGGTGGGCTTCGCCGTTGAATTTTTTTTATTATTGGTCTCGCATCGCCATCCATCACCACCTGAAGACATTGACCTAATTAACGCTTTTTTTTAATAAGCTCACGGGAATGTGTTGGTGAGGGTGAGCTTACGTTCGGACAACTCAACTATCACAAAGAAACGTCCGAACGAATTACTGGAAGCTTACGGATCACGAGACACTTCCAGCTTTGACGAAGACAGTCATTGTCTTAATTCTCCGGACAGCAGGCGGGAGGGAGCGGTATCGACCGTTTTCCGGGACGTAGCCAGGCTGGGGGGAAGATAATCCCAGGCGTGAAAGACTTGGGAGAGTTGCGGCACATGTTGGTTGTAGTGGAAGTCGATAGCCAGTTGCTCGAGAGGTTCCACCACCCCCCTTTCCATTTCCCAGGGCTTAAGACTTTCGAGTTCACCGCTAGGCGTCACATGATCGTGTCGGTGCAAGTTGTTTCAAAATGATGAGCCTTTGTTGGACAGTTGTTTTACGTACTTTGAGACACCGGTATGTCACGTGAGACAGTCGGTGGGGAAACGTCAAAGACAATTATTGAGACACAGGAGACAGTAAGTCGGGCTAATGCCACAAACGATGTGACCCGTAAGAGAGATAATATTGTGAAACAGGAGCAGCGTAACTGGCGTACTGAAGATCGTGGGTTCGAATCCTGTGGAAGGCTAAAAATAATAATAATAATAATAATTCTTGTATAGCGCATATCCGTTGAGGACAGTTCTATGAGCAGACGACAGTTACAGACACGAGGAACAGACGAAAATGTATAGCCTATAGGTACAGGTGAATCCTTCTACTGGAATAGGTGAGTCTTCAGCCGGATCCTGACGGTGTCGAAGCTAGGGCTCTGGAAAAGCTGTAGTGGGAGGGGATACCAAGCGGACGGGCCCGCGTAGGAGAATGCACGTTGGACAGCGGACACTAGTTTTGCACGAGAAATCCGAAGAGTCAGTGCATCAGAAGATGACCGAAGTGGTCGGGATTGGGTGTCGAGCTCGAGACAGGAGCGAAGGGCTAGGACTCGAGGTTGTCCCAGAGTCTACCCATGTTCTGATGGGTACCTGGCCTAGTTAGGGTAAAATAAAGGCGGCTGTGCATTGTGCTGGTAACACATCCCCTAGTATGCAGAGTCCACAGGTGAACGCTGCTACACCGGCGCTATGATCAAATTGAGTCCAACAGGTACTTCACTTTTCTCACTATAATAGAATATCACGTGACCCCACCCTAAAATCCACAATGGCCTACGACGTGACATTCCCTGGTTCGTTCTCATTGTTAATTTAAAATTACTTTTTTTTTTAAACATGGTCTACTGGCACAACCTTTATAATTAATGCCTTCTCTTAGTGTCAGGTGGTAATTTGATAAGAGCTGGGTTTGCTCCTGCTGTAAATAGGGTGACCACACAATCCCTGTTCTAGGATATAGGGAACTGGGTGATCTTTGCTGCACGGACATTAAGGGTAGCCTACATGTGTACTTTATAGATGCGTCTTCATTCAATCTTTTTGTACTACGTGGATGTAAGATACTCAATAAGATAAGATAAGATAAGATTTCTTTATTGATCCAAACAAATGGAAATGTGTCTTGATTACATATGTTTTGTCCTTCAGCATATTTTAAACAAATAAAATAATTATTTGTAATTTATATACTAGCACAGAAATATACTTATAAAAATAGACAATCGCACACACAATCACACAATTATTATGCAAGAAAAAGTTTATTAGTAGTCAGCTATTGTTGACTGAAATCTTGACGATAGGAGCGTAAGGACATCTTTCCCACGGTAAGACTGATATAACGCCTCCCCCCCCTCCCCCCGTGTATATAGACTACTACCGTTTTTATTCCGTCTTCGAGCTTGGTGGGATAAAAGAGGATGTTTGGAAAAAAAATATTGTCAATAGGAATAAATTATAGAAATGTGTAATGTCCTTATCTACGCCATATAGATCTATACCCGCGTAGGCATTTGAAACTCAAATATACACGCGTAGGCCTTTGCAACTCTGCCGTCTTCGTGTAATGCGCATTGTTCTTCTTTCAACCTTGGATGAGCAAAGTCGTATTTAATCCAGTCAGAACGTGTCCTGCTTTTAAAAAAAAAAAGATGGCCGAAAAATAATGGCGATGGAAGATTTTAGCGGGAGGTAAGGGGGAGAGAAAGGGGGGAGGTTACTCTAGAAATCTGTTTTTCTAGTCACGTGGTCGATGCCGCTAATGGAAGGAAGACCGTGGCCAGAAAGTTCGAATTGACACCCCCAACCCTGGCGATGTTTCACTTCCGTTTGGTTGGACTTAGAAATACGATTTGTGTGATAAGATTGATCACACTTGGACGGGTTTGGGTTTAGAAATAAAAGCTTTCTTCGGTAGGCACTCTTTAAGACTATAAGCTTACAAATTACAAATTACATATTTATATCGCGCTATAGAGCGATTGCAATAGGCGTGGCTTAGGTTTTTTAGTGACGTACTTGTGTAAATAGCGGCCATCTTGGCGATAATGGCATTTACGGGGAATAAACATTGTTCCTTACCATGTGTATTTTAAACCCAAAATATGAGGAATTAGTTTCCATAAATCTTGATATTTAACTGTGATACTAGTCCTTAGTAGTCCATCCACGAAATAAACAAGATTTTGAGGCTTTTATAGTTTTTCAATAGCTCTTCTGAAACATTGTACATTCTGCTTTATGCTTTACTTTTAGATAGTAAGTTGAGCTAACTTTCGACAATCGACATCTTTGATTAAATATTATGCACTTACGGAACCTTTTCCATTGATTTTTAATGGTTTTAATTTTAGCTTTGAGTGTTAATTTACATCGCTTGACAGTGTTTTATTATTTTTTTACGTTATATTGTTAAAATGATCACATTAAAAATAAAACCTCCTTAAGGCTATAGTCATACGGCTGCCATTTATCACCACTAGACAAAGTAAACACACAGCACGCGCTTTTTGTCACGTGATTGCAATCACTCTATTCATAACAAAGTCTTTGAATGTGCTTTACATTTACCATATTATGTTATTTAAATAAATCAAAAAAGTGTGTTTTTAATTTTGTTTTAAAAATCTCGATATTGTCGGCTTTTTTAATTGTGTTCATTGACAAGTCTTAATGAGGTGTGACCTTTTCAAATGGAAGAGATCACGAACTTCCGGTAAAATTTCCCGCCATTTTCGTAAAAAAAAAATGCTTTTGGTGGTGTTTGACAAGTGATTTCAACCTCGGCAGCCAGTTCTAGTCTTTTAGAATTATACAAAGGCGAAAAGATTAGTTATGAGGAATCCGTTTTTAACATCAAACGTGAGTAGGCGATAATTAATACTCAAATTGTTAATCGCGTTGGGTTAAATTTAGCTTGTTTATATATTAAATTAGTCAATCACCCTTGGTTATTAAAAAAAACACAATGCGTAGATTTAATAAAAAAAATCTGACATTCACAATCCATCGTTTTCTTTTGGCAACATCTTTTGGATATGAAATAAAATTAAATCTCCTCGTACAACCACATAGAAACGCAACAAACAGACATTTTTTTTTTATTTAATGATCGAATGGGGACGGAAAAGTTTTTCTCTGCGACCTTTTATGCATGCATAATCGTCAAGACTTGTCAATTCCACCGCAGAGGTGTTACGACGCTGCTGGAGCGAGCTGCAAATGTTTCTCCTTTTACGCTTGGTACCTTGAGCTGTAGATGGATTTTGTTTGAACGCAGTCCTCTTTTCTCTGATGTGTGTAGTTAACAATGGATCTCATGCACTGGGGAGACTGACCATGAAAGCTTTTATAGAGCATAGTCAGAAGTCAGAATTTTGAATTTTATCCTAGGTGTTATAGGTATCCAGTGCAGTTTTTTTTTAGACAGGTTAATGAGTTTTCTTCATTGTTCAGAAAAATGTTCGCAGCCATGTTTTGGACTCTTTGTAGTTTTTTCAAATCACACTCTGTCAGTCCAATGTATAGACAGTTCGCGTAGTCTAAATGAGAGATTACATATACATAAATAATTGTGAAGAAAGAAAACAGCCCATTAGAATTAAAAACAAACAGTTTGCTAAGCTGCATTGGGCGACGTTAGGAATTTAAGGTTTTTATTGTCATGGCCCCGGGTGTTCAGTCGTCCGTCTAAAGGTCTGCTGTTCACTATGAAATAATACACTCAAGCCACTCGATGAACGTTCAACGAAGAATTTAATACTTGAATTTATTTACAAAAAAATTGAATTACGGCGCACTGGTCTATGATAAGTTGTTTATTCAACACTCTGTAATAGAACAACAGCAACAAACTACACCTTTGCAGGCCTTATATAGGTTTGGTTGCAGAAAGTGATAGAATGGATTTTCCACGAAGTTTTCAGAAACTGCTGATCGCTGCCTCAACGGCTTCATGGATCAATTTGGTCTGAAGGTTTACTTTACTTCTTTTTTCAAACGCCATAATAAATCTATTTCAATATCTATTAATTATTTCATGACTGGATGGAGTGAAACGTTTTATTTATAAGAACATAATAAAGAAAAAAAGATACAAATAAAACACCAGTTCTTATTCTTTAGTATTAAAAAAAAATGGTTTCTTTATATTAACTTTGCTTTTGTTCAGATGTTCATTACTTTGGCAAAATCCTTGCAATGAAAATTTACCAACTTTCGGTCATTGTATCAAACTGAAACTGGATACATATTTTTATTGTTGATAACAACACCCCGTATCAAAAATAGTTTTTCCTATTAATTTTTTTTTTACAAGTTGAACTAATGAACAAAATAATTTGTGGAAAATTCAAACGTTTTGACGAAAAAAAAACCGCATATAACGGATTTTTACGAAACATTTAGTTTCTAGGTTGTTTTTTTTTTTTATTTGTTTTTTTTTTTAATTCGCAGCTATGTTTTGGAAGTTCCAAGACATGCTAAAGATAAATTTTATTTTCATTTCGTGCATTATTTGTGTGAGGTTGTAGCTGGTGTAAATCTGTAACTGGCAATAACAGAGTGATCCTTGCATTTATTTTCGTATATTTACACTTTTATTTTCCTTTGTTACATTTAGTATTTAAGTTAAAGGACGGAACTTTTACGTATGTTTTTTCACTTCCTATTATAGTGTCCGAGTTCTTCATTTCCATAACATCGCTGTAAAGCAGATGATAGTACCCAAAAAAAACAATTATCGGTAAGGGGCAGACCCTGCTGTCCATCGTCCAATGAAGTGCTATTGTATGGCGCTATATCAGCTGGGGACCTGTCAGATGTTATTGATTTTTTTCACCCCCCTCCCTCCTTCCCCCACCCTCATTCCTCCACGGCTGCTGGTGTTAAGGACAAATTGAAGAATCTTTAAATCATTATTCTCCCTCTCTCTCTCTCCCGCTCTCTCTTCCTCTCTCTCTCTCTCTCTCTCGTTTTTTAAAATGTATTTATTGGACAATCCTTTCACCCAATAAAACTACGTGTCGAAGCGTGCCTGTGTGAGATTTGGATGTAGCGTTAGCAGAGTTTTCTCGGCGTATGGTTCATTGGGCCACGATTATGGCTCGTTAAACACCAATACGGTTCGTGGCCCACCAATATGGTTAGTGGCCCACCAGTATGTTTTTTTTTTAAATAACCCACACGGCTACTGGTCTACTAATACAGTAATTGGACCACTAGTATTGTTCGCGGACCGCGAATATGATTCGCGGACCACCAATACGGCACATGTATAACCAATATGGCTCATGTATAACCAATATGGCACATGTATAACCAATATGGCTCATGTATAACCAATATGGCTCATGTATAACCAATATGGCTCATGTATAACCAACATGGCTCATGTATAACCAATATGGCTCATGTATAACCAATATGGCTCATGTATAACCAATATGGCTCATGTATAACCAATATGGCTCATGTATAACCAATATGGCTCATGTATAACCAATATGGCTCATGTATAACCAATATGGCTCATGTATAACCAATATGGCTGATGTTCCACAAAGAACTTTTCAAAATGTTTTAAGCTGTGCACTGGCATATTATAATAAATAATAATATGGTCGGTCAAAAACGTTCCACATAAAACATTCGTAGATGTTCTGGGAAAAATTGTTTATGTTTAAATTAAATCTATAAACTTGATCTTACTCCTCTTCTCAATTTTTTACTAATTACCTACAGTTGGTCATTATTGAAAAGTCGCTAATGTTGTGTAGAATTGTCTTAAAGACAATTTTCAAAAACAATTATCTCGGTTGTAACTTACTTTATACTTGTATGCAATTGGTTTCATACACAATACATTAATAAATGCATAAATTTGATGTTAACATATAAGCATGAATTGCTCTTTAAAAGGTAATCAAACACTAAAGGCAATAATTGAAGCCTCGGGATTTGTCATCATTCTAGAATTGATGTAGTTAGCTTTTCAAAAAACGGGTATATAAGTCAAAGTGTTCAGATTACAGCTGTGTTACCAGTGTAGAGACAAGAGTAGGTCTAAATACTTTATAGTAAACTGTTTATTGAAGTCTGGAATGGTGACTTGCTATATTTGTTCTTAATGGAAGCACACTGTAAAATAAATGCAAGTTGGGTGAAGATAACATAAATCAAATTTCTCCGAATTTTTATATCAGGTTCTGGCAAACAAGACAACATAAAGTTGAGAACAGGACATAAAGCACTATAATAACACTCAACTCACACTTAAATAGAATAAACCCAACTCACACTTAAATAGAATAAACCCAACTCACACTTAAATAGAATAAACCCAACTCACACTTAAATAGAATAAACCCAACTCACCCACCTAACTGCAGACGTTGTCCCTGCTCACAAGAAACTGTGGACCGCTTCCTGCTTGAATACCCTTAGCTAACTTACCTCAGAAACACTCTGCTCCCCCCCCCCCCCCCAACCTACGCAACACACAATACAGCAATCTGGAACAATTGAAAAAGACATGTAATAATGTTTGTCTGGCATTGACTGCAAGAGAGCAAACAGCTCTGCCGACTGGCTAATAGAAGAAAAAGAAATATAATACCAGGTTCTCTGGGTAGACCATGAAAGCTCTCTAACTCGACCAATGTTCATCAACTAAAAAAAATACGTAAATAAAACTATTTCCATGAAAAAAAAATTGATTTTTTTTTAGATCATACAAATTTAATAAAAATAACAAAAGCGGGCTCTATATAACGTAACTTTAGTCATGAAAATGTTCAGCGTGCCTGGGGGGAAAAAATGAACAAGTAAGGACAAAAGTTAATGAATTAAAATGTGACATCATTAAATGAATACTGACTGGCGTAGTCTATGACCGATGCGTGTCACACGAGATTTGAAAGCCTGGTTCCATAGACTCCACTCCACCTCCCCCCCCCCTCGTGGTTATTGTGTAATGCTTTCAAATTAAGTATGTGGCCAACGGTCCCCCTCCCTTCCGGCAAGTGTGCTAAGCGAAATGTAGACCATATCCGGAAACGGAAACTGTCCGGGGGGAAATAGTCCCAGACTGTGTCGCGCAAGCTGTTAATTATACGTGTAGATTGTGGCTAGTAGCATTAAGAGACTGCTGATACGCTATTTCTATTTTTAGCCGGCAAGAAACTATGTTGATCCATCGGATTCGGAACCAAAGCAACCAAGATTAAGCCTTAAGGATGTATTGTTACCAACTAATACCTACTAGAAAACTAAAATATCCATGTAATAACCCACTGTATGAACATTGGTTGATTTACATTAGGCCAGGCAACATTCTTTTAAAGCTTTTTGTTGCCCTTAGAATAAACAATAATAGAAAAACAGGGAGAGAGAGAGAGAGCAAGAGAGAGAGAGAGAGAGCAAGAGAGGGAGAGAGAGAGAGAGAGAAAGAGAGAGAGCAAGAGAGAGAGAGAGACAGAGAGAGAGAGCAAGGGAAATATCTTTGTCAACATTTTAACTTTGCCGTTCGACAATTAGATAAAACAATCTCTTTAACCAGTTGTGTGGTTTCGATAAGTCGAGCTCAATTATATTCAGCCCCCAGGCTGGAGATTCGAACCCCGCCCGTGCTGAAACCGTGATATTTGCACCCTGGACTTGGTTTGTTACGCTTTTGTAATAAGATAAGACGAGAATTAAAACATTTGAATAAAATTATGACAGAACAAAAAGTCGAAATACAATATTTCGTGTAACAGAAATTTCAATAACATTTATATTTATCAAGGATAGACATTGTCCTGTTAGGGGCCGTCCATTAATGACTTCTCGCAATTTGGGCCCAATTTTTTTGTTCTTCCCCTCCACAACCCCCCCCTTCCCCACCAACGGGTCAAATCGACACAAGTCTTCACAAAAAGTCAGACTCCCCTTTTTTCCGAAATGGCGTCACCCTTCCCCCAACAATTTCCAATTTCAAAACTTAGCATGTTTCAATTCGCTCTTATTGCCTGTGTCGGTTAAAGCATTTTAAACTAAACAATATAATTAGGCCTACTGTAGCAGCACTGTAGCTCGTTTAAGTGAAACTTTTCATTTGAAGATGCACATTTTGTTATGTGACGTCACCATATTTTTAAACACCCTTCCTTCCCCCCCCCCCCTCGTCACATTTCGTCATAAAAGTGTTGAAGTTTAAAAAAAAAAAAAAACTCACTCCATCAGGTAACGTCATTTATGTACGGCCCCCTCAAACCCTAACTCCAATATTTCCAATTCAGTTAATGTGCGTTTAGCCTCGCTATTTTTTTTTTCAGTCTAAATAAATTTTTCCTTTAAAGGAAGAAGAAGGACCAAAGGACAAATAAGCCGCGAAAAAAACACAACGTACACATTTTAGGATTTATTTTCTGGCTTGTCTATTGAGCCTAATTGTTTGTTTCTTTGGCTTGTTGCTATTGTTTTTGGCTGTATTTTTGGCTACAAAATTGACAATTGGCAACGCTGTTCGTGGCGGAGAGCTTTCCGTCCGTTTTTTTAGAATTTGTAATTCAGTTGAAGTGGCTCGAACAAAGTGGCCAATTACACAGGAAGGTCAGCAGCTCCCACAGTCTTCGTCCATTGTAGCTATAGCAAGGTCAACTGAGGTCATCAATACAATGTAATTTTCCCTAGGGATCAAAGGTTGTGTACCGAATTGACTGGGCTTAGTATAATAATACATGTTCGTGGAAATGTATGAATAAAAGTAACATTAGTATTGATATATGTTTGACTAAATATCTCTTCATTCTTCTTCATTCTCTCTCTCTCCCTCTCCAGATTGTATCGCTCTTCTTCTCTCTCTCTCTCTCTCTCTACCTATCTATATGTCTGTCTGTATGTCTATCTATCTATCTATCTATCTATCTATCTATCTATCTATCTATCTATCTATCTATCTATCTATCTATCTATCTATCAGTCTGTCTGTCTGTCTGTCTGTCTATCTATCTATCTATCAATGTATCAATGTAATGTGTCTGTCTATTTGTCTGTCTATATATCTATCTTTCTCTTTCTGTCTTTGTAAATGTCTGTCTATCTCTCTATCTATCGATGTATGTCTGTCTATATACGTCTATCTCTCTGTCTATATGTTTGTCTATCTATCGATGTATGTCTGTCTATTTCGCTATGTCTGTCTATATGTCTATTTATCTATCTGTCTTAGTCTCTCCGTCTGCCGTTATGTATATCTATATGTTTCTCTGTCTATCTTCTATCCATCCATACGCTGTCTGTCTGTCTATCAATCTATCTTTTTAGCCATCTAACTTTTTAAAAAAAATTCTCTTTCTAAAGCAATCCCTCTTTTGCAATATCCCTGTGTTCACAAACAACAAAAAAAATTATAATAATAATAAAAAAAGGCAAAGAACAATAACTCTGGTTGTTTTTTTTCTTCAATGTTTACTTTTATGTGAGGAGTGACACGGGGAAAAAAAAGGGAGAGAAGAGAGAGTACGGGGGGGGGGGGGGGAAGGGGAGGAATACAATCTTGCAATTGACCAAAAGCCAAATGGCTAGTGACGGATCTCACGTGCTGAAAAACAAAGGCCGCCTTTCTATGATTGCGATCGCCGTGTTCGCCCCGTGACTAGACTATTTGGTGGAAGATATCGCGAGGGGTTGGGAATCTCGTGTCACGTGACGCGCGCTACAAGCACAAATTTTGTTTTGGATTAAAAAAAAACAAAAAACGAAGACGTTCACGGTCTACAGGTAAGGGGTCGTCCACATATGACGGCTTTCAATAAGCCAAAGAAAAAATGGGGGACCTGTGAGAGTGAAGAGCTACAAGGATAAATCGAGCAAGGATTCCATTGTTTGGTGTTGTCTTTTCTTTTATTATTAGTCATTTTTATTGTTCTGGAAGAGTGTTGATGAATGTAAAAAAAAAGTTTTTATTTTCCATCGGGCGACACGTTGTATCGACGGGGAAGAAACGTGGAAACCACGTAAAACAACTTGGGAAATACCTTTTTATGACCCGTTGGGTCATAGTTCGTACACGTATTTAAAACATATAGGGGCCTAATTGTTATCTTTTTTTTAAAATCTCGCTTAAGTCATAGGTTATATCTAGTCGTGGGAAGAAGTGGGTGGGGCGGGGCTGGGTCTTGTGGCGCAGACTGTGACCGTGGAAGAGGTGGGAGAGGAAAGGGTGGTGGAAAAAGTCTTGTGTGGATGACTCCCCTCTTACCCGCTTACCGGGCTTTCTCATTAAATCCAGTCGCAGGGGACGTAACTCTGGCTGCTGGGAAATGTCATGGGAATAGTGTGTTGGGGGGGGGGGGGGACAAACTAACAAACAAACCAATAACACAGCAAGATGCTCCCAACTAGAGAGAGCGCCCACTATTCTCGGTCAGTGTGTTAGTGGACGAGAGTAAAGTGGGCACTGACCTAAATATGTTTTCTTAAATTCCTTTTTTTTTTTCGTTATGGTTCTAGAATTACTGAATAAATCGAAGTTTACGTTTTACTATTGATACGCAGTTAAGAGATTCGTTGCTGTTGTGTTTTTTTTTTTTTCAATAGTTTATGGGGAAACGGTGCACCAGTTCAGAACTGCCCCCACTCCCATCATGCTCTATTTCTAGCTCCCTTTTCGACACATAAATGCCCCCCCCCCCCCGCCACATTCATTATGTGTCTTTCTACCTTTCAAGTGTGTGTGTGTGGGGGGGGGACACAATGGCCGAGCCGACAGCACGTTCGACTGGCTTACTGAAGGTCCTGGGTTCGAATCCTGACGAAGGTCTTGGAGAGGGTGTCCCTGAGTCTACCCAGCTCTGATGGTTTAGTGGTAAAGAAAAAGGCGACAGGAAACTGGTGAACGTTGCTTCACCGGCCCTATGGATCAATTCGGTCCGATGGGATTACGTTACTTCTACATTCCCAACGTTGTACTATTTGCTCCTCTCCCTAACCCTTAAAATCCTGACTACGCCACTGAATCTTTTACTGTTTTGTGTGTGTGTGTGTGTGTCTTTCTCTTTTTTTCCGCTTGTCTTATTATCTTTCTTATACGGTCAGTGTCTAAAGCTTTCTTTTTTTTTTTTTTACTGTTTCTTTCTTTGATGTTCATATAACTTCATATCACTAAATCTTACTTTTGATAATCAAGTCACTATCTTCTTTTCTTTTTTTTTTAAACTTGGGAATTGAAAAGAAAGTTAAATTTGACTGTAATAAACATGAGTGTCTCAACACGCAACACGTATATCAATGATAATAACAAAACTGTCCAGCGTCGCGGTAAGAAAGGGGGGGGGGCGAAGGGGGTGCCGCAAGAAAAGGGGCGCTAAATGCACCTGATATCTGATCAAATAATATTAGGGTGTTAATAATTTATTAAATTTTATCGCTTCCCTGGCGCGATATTTCATTTACATTGACCGTAATGAACATGATTGCCTGAACACAGAAACGCATCCCATTATGTTCATAGTCCCGTGTGCTCAGAACGACGAAATTTTCCTCCCCCTCCCGCCTACCCATTACAGTTACTCCGAACGGACCGAACGGGACATTACCCATGTAGGTCAGTGCGTCGTGTGCCCGCCTTAACTAACTCGCCCATCTCGCTGAACCACGGGTCTTCGTAACAAATATCTGGGAGATATCAGGGGAAGATAACCTAGTCAGGCAAGGGCGTATTAAATTCCCCTCCCCCAATAACATTGATGTATTATCTAAGGCAGCCAGAGTTACCGAACCTTTTAGATTGCAGGCCCTTGTAAGAACACTAGGAAATAAACAACACAACAACAATATTATGAGACTTTGGAGTTCTTTTTCTACAACATACAATAAAATGTGATATTAATACTAGTAGGCCTATCTTCTCTTACATAGTAAACACACAAGCTTACTAGAGTAACTCTTTTATACCGATTATTTGTATTTATTAAGGCAACGCTCGAAGGTTTCCATAGCCACGGAAGGGAAAGGGTATTGTGCGGCCAATACAACACCTAGCCTTCACTTTCACCGTATTCCCTAGGCCCCTAGGGTTTCCTTCAGAGTTAGGTAGACTTAGGGACAACCCTAGACATGAAACAAACGAAAATCATTACATTTTTACATAATTGGTAAGCCCGCACTTTACCGCTAAACCACAGCGTCACTCTTAACCATTTTTTTTTTTTTACGATTTACTGGCAACAGACATTTCTTACAGCAGACGATTTTTACGTCCTTCGCTTATTCATGCGTATATGTCTCAGTATTTTATTTTAAATGAAGTTTTAAAAGCTACTTTTTTTTTCATATTTCTGGCTAGCTTAGTAGACAACCAATTCCATTCTACAATTTCATTCCAACCATAATATTATATCAACGATTATAACAACACTGTCCAGCGCCGCAGTAAGGGGGTAGGGGACGAAGGGAGCGCCCGTCTCGGGCGCCGCAAGAAGCGGGAGGTCTCTAATTTCAACTGATACCTGATCAAACATTAGACCGTGACATCTCCATTCAATAATAGTCCTGTTTTGAAACACACATATTTATCATTTAATGTCTACTGAAACAATGGGGAAAAATACTATATTATATTAGACCTACTACCACCTAGTAAAGTAAAATTAAAGTACCTTACGGACCAAATTGATCCATAGGGCCGGGGGGGCAGCGTTCACCAGCTTCTGTAACCTCGGCATACTAGGTGATTGTGTGGCAAGCACAATGTACAGCCGCCCTTACTTTACCCCAACTAAGGTCAGGTGCAGAGCGGGAGCAGACCCAGGGACACCCTGGAACAAAATCCTAGTCTTTCACCAGGATTCGAACCCAGGTCCTTCGGTACGCCAGCCAAACGCTCTGCCGCTAGGTCACCGTGCCCTTTAAATAAACAAAAGGTCAAGGTCGACACGTGTCCTTTACTATCAAGTTTCTCCTAAACTAACAAAACCCAAGGTCGACACGTGTCATTTACTATCAAGTTTCTCCTAAACTAACAAAACAAAAATAAACAAAAAAAAAAACATTTTTTTTTTTTAAATACATTAAAAATCGTCTGCCATCTCTCGTCCGAAATCCCAACAGGGGAAGTAATTCAACCATTAACTACCCTTGATCCCGTGTTCGGTTAACCCAAAACGAGGCCAGTTTGATTAGTTTCGTGTGCCTTGCCCGAACCAATAAAAAACACTTTTCGTTTCATCGAATTACCCTGACCACACTGATCTACGTGGGTGTGGAATTCGGCTTACCATTAGACCCATTTGTCAGTAACTCGATCTCATACCATTAGAGTCAAAAGTAAACATAAAAAAGAAAATCGCTAGTACTGGTATAGTACGAAAGAGATTGTTTAGTATATAGCCTATATACCAAAAAAAAAAAAAGAAATTTCAACAAGAAGTGGAAAGAGACATTTTTTAAGTGTAGCCTTTTTGCTAAAGCTAAGACATTTAATAAATTGTGTGTCAAAGGTCGCAGCACCAAGATTCTTCTCACTTAATGGCGAGAAAGTCTCCTCTTTTTTTATCCACTTTTTATGAAGTCGTTTGGTGAAAATGTTTCTATCCTAATTTATTGGAGGCCAAAAAAAAACTACAACAACACTATAATAATGAAATACGATGCATAAATATACAAGAGGTTTGTAATCGGGGACTCACCGCTCCTTCTATCCGGTGGCGTAGCAAGGAAACCACGCCCCAGCTCTCCGTCGTAACGACGAGGTGTGCTCACTGGGGCAAGGCAAGATTTGGAGGGGAGGGGATAGTGCTAGTATGGTAGCATGTATGGGGAGCAGGGAAGAAACAGAGAACGGGGGGGGAGATGGGTGATAGCAGGCTAATTCTAAACAAAAGACTATAATAAGATGGACCGCTTGATCTGCTATTTCTGCTATTTTGATAACTTGAAAAACTTAGTTTTGGATCAATAAAGCAATCTTATCTTATCTTATCTTATATCAAATACTTGCCGTAATAAATGACATGAAGTAGACTACATATATTATCCTCAAAGTCAGAGGATAATCATCATTACTCGTAGCGTTTCTCTGATTTAGTACACTCGGACATGATCGTCACTTAAATCAAGACTAGATGTGCCCCCTCCTCCCTCCCTTCCCTTCACCACCTAGATGAGTTAGTGCCTTTAGTCTGTCGCTGTATAAAAAAACATTGAAGAGGTGGCTTTCTTTCCGTCTCGTGTGATTCATAACTGGCCATTTAACTTTTGGACTTATTTGATAACATCAGGTAGTATAGTAGGGCACGGTTGCCGAGCGGCAGCGCGTTCGACTCACGTACCGAAGGTCCTGGGTTCGAATCCTGGTGAAAGCTAGGATATTTTTTTCCCGGGACTGAACGGTGTCTCTGAGTCTACCCAGCTCTAATAGGTAAAGTTAGTTAGGGTAAAGTAAAGGCGGCTGTCTATTGTTCTGGCATTGTTCTGGCCACACAATCGCCCAGTATGCCGAGGCCACAGAAACTGATGAACGCTGCCCTATGAATCAATTTGTTTCGATGGGATGCTTGTTTTATTAAGATTAAGATGTCTTATTAACATGGTAAATAAGGTTTTATCAATTTAGTTTGCAGTACGTAGACTATATGAGGCGAATAACTCCTAACAAAATCTGGCATGAAGTTTAAAGAGGGGGGGGGGCGGAGGTTGAGTAATGGATGACATCATCCAATCAATATTTTGATGTTTATAAATTATTGATGGGCCTACTTTTCCTTATCTTTTTTGTTGTTGTTCGTTTTAAACAAACTTTAAACTTATGCTGGTAATGGCACACAGGATGAGAGATAAAGGGGGATGGCTGCGTGTCACAAGATCAATTTAATGCTCATTTCATACATTTTCATCAAATGAAATGGCTCTTTTAAAAGAAGAAAAACAGCGCCTGGGAGTGTTTCTAATATCGGGGTTTGACTATTCGATGGAGGCTAGCTCTCGTTCAATAGATGACTCAGGTACCATTAAAACAAGCTTAAAGTCTCGTCCTTTTTCTGCGATTCATTGTTAAAAGTCGATATTTCAGTTGTATCCCTTCAGTTCCACCACCACAAGTAAGAACTTTTCGGACCAAATTGATCATAGGACCGGTGAAGCAGCGTTCATCAGTTTCTTTGGCCACGGCATACGATGGGATGTGTGG
Organism: Anisus vortex; assembly: GCA_949126835.1. Classification (NCBI taxonomy): domain Eukaryota; kingdom Metazoa; phylum Mollusca; class Gastropoda; family Planorbidae; genus Anisus; species Anisus vortex. The sequence continues at coordinate 6,506,809 of OX421495.1, forward strand.
CCAGCGCAATACCCAGCCTCCTTTACTTTAGCCCAACTAATGTTAGGTACCCATCAGAGCTGGCTAGACTCAGGAACACCCTCTAAGCTTAGTCCCGGGAAAAAAATCTTCACCCGTATTCGAACCCAGAACTTTCGGAACGCCCCCACCACATATAGATCTAGATCTAAGGCTAGAAGTAATGTTTTTTTTATCAATATTTCCTTTTTAGTCTGTTTTCTTTTATTTATGCGCTTTACTTGACAGCTAATTGTTATGTATTTGCAGTGAGCGGCCCAACAGCTTTTATGTGGCAGCCAGCTAGTATCAAGAGTCTCACAACCTGAAAACCCCCTAATGGAAGAGATTATCTGTATTCATCGTTGGCTCTACAAAGACGTTATTTGTGTACGAACTATACAAATGCCACTGTAAGATAAAAAAAAAAAATTTTTTGTACGTAAAAAAAAATGAAGAACAGCAGATGTAAAAGTTGACTTGACAACTACAAAAGTTTTTATGGAAATTGACGCTTCTTGGAACATTTGACAAGATCAAACATGGTGGATTCCATCACCACTGTCAATGGTTCCTCCGTCAGCTTTGACAGTGTCAACAATGTCTCAAGCAGCGTCACGGAAGTGTTTAGCTTCGAAGAGCGCCGCCCGACGGCGGACTACAGCGCCCTCGTTCTCAGGCTCGACGTCTGCAGGAGGCTTCCCCCGCCTCCCATACCCCCGTGGTTGATGGAGTCTCCGGAGAAACTCAGGCACCTGGTAGCCAACTGCTCTAGCTGGAGAAAATACACAGGTGAGATCTAACGATAAATTGTTAGAGCAAAAATAAAGGGGGGGGGGGGAGATACAGAGGGTTAACCGAAACTCAGAGGGTTAACCGAAACTTCCCTAAAAAAATGTACACTATCGAAACTAGCTGTCATAAATGTTGATTGTTCTTCTACTCCTGCCATCCACATTTTCACGTCCCTAAACAGATCAGACCGCTAGAGAGCACTTCTCTCTGTTGAAGTGGACTGTCCTTGTAAGACTTTCTCCAGGGCCCCAAGAGCTTTTCTTGCACTGTGGCACCCTGTTGCCAGGCGATTTTTGGGGGGACATCTCTATGAAGGAGGCACTGTTGTAGAATATGTTCTGGATTCTTGTGTAGTCCAGTTCCACATAGCTAGGCCTACTCGGGGGAAAAAAGGGGAGGGGGCTTTGTCCGATTTGTTGCTTGTTGTCCAACAATTATTTGGTGTGGCATGTTAATTTTTAGTCTGGATTTGGGGTCCAATAGCTGTACTGGTATTGAGATCCACACAGCCACGCCTCGATTTGTAGGATCTCCTTTCCATGCCGCTCTCGTCTGGCTTTCGTCCACGGTGGCGACACCATGTTGTTATTCGTTATTGTAGTTTGTTTCACGTTTCATTTTGGAAAATGTTATGGTTGCGTAGATGTCTCTTTTTTTCTGCTGAGGTTCTCACACTGTTCCACATTTGGCAACAGTCGACTTGTCTCCCGCTGCGTTGGAAGCTGCTCGCCTCTGGCAGGGAGGGTAGACTTTGACTCGACCTCGTTAGCAGTTCAAGCCTGCTTTATTTCAATCATTATATCATGCCCATTTCAAATATATATTACATACATTTGTCTCACTTACTTAAAAAAAAATTGATATGTGTATTTCATATGTTCTTATCTTATGTTCATTTCATGTTTATTTTACTTATTAATTTAAATTCACATTTCTACCAGACTTATGTTCAATTCACATCCCTCCAGAATACCCACAAGCCTTGGCCAATGGCTTACATTATGGTAAGTGCAGATAAATACCATATGTTATTGTGTATGAAGTGTGGATATTTCTAGTTGGTATGCTTTTAATGCAGATGATTCTGGTTATTATGCATTGCGTGCAGATGATTATGTCTATAATGTATTACGTTCAGATAACTCTGCCTAGTATAAAGTACAGATAACCCTGCTTGTACAAACATGTATGTACGAGTACGCAGATTGATAAAACTATCTGAGGGTCTTCCCCCTCCCGCCGCCCCTCCCATTCTTTAATCATGCGTGTTATGAGTAAAAAATGAGAAAATTGGTTTTTATAGATAAAACTTCATAGAGAAAATAAAGATACTGATAATTATTAACGCCTTAATAGCAGTAGAGAGTAAAGTGTTTGTTTGTGTGTGTGTGTGAGAGATAGAAAGAGAGAGAGAGAGAGAGATAATAACAGAGAATGTGTTAAGCATATGTTATATAGCTTAGTGCTTCGAACGTGACATTTTCGTTGGAGAGTAGCTTACACAGAATTAATTTCTTCTTAAACACGAGATCATTGGGGTAACCTTGGTCACGTGCACCCCCCTCCCCAACATACTGCCCCATTCCCACCCCCCAAAATTTGTCTCATACGTTTTAATTTGTTTTAATTTTTTAGAAATAAAAACAAGAAAACCATAAAAACGAAGTTTTTATTATACTCCCTTTATTTGCAAACTAAGTTTACCATCATGTAATTAAATAATTTATTGACTACTGCAAATGAAACGTACAGAAAAAAATATCTGTGTCGCAAATCTCAAAAATATCTTTTTACTCCGTATGAATTGTTCTAAAAATAATCTTAGCGCATAATTTTTTTTTCTAGCTTTGCGCCGAAAAACTATAAAACGTTGCACAGGCATTTTTAAAGTGAAACCAAAATTTTTCTTATACTTTCCTTTTAAGAAATTAATATTGTCATAAGTGTAGTATTATTAAGTTGTTTTAACTGAAAATTTGATAGGATGTATTGTTAGGCGCCACAAGTCTGCTGTCCAAATTTCAGCTCGATCGGACCACGGAAAGTGGTCGAAAAATCGAAGCCAATTTTTGCACCATTGCAGACAGACAGAAAATGCAACTTAAAATAAAGGGAGTAATAATCGAAAAGACGATTATTATACATTGAAAGAAAATCTCTAAGATGTTCTAAGTATTTATTTAAATATTAATCTATGTCCATTTTATGCTGTTCTAAAATCATTATTATAAGTTTGGCTTTCCATGAAAATGTTTCTAGTCATGCTGCATCATTGATTTAACTAGCCCCCGGCTGTGTTAGTGTCAGTTACGCCCCCTACCCCCCCCCCCCCCAAAAAAAAAAAATAATAGAAAAACAACAAAAACAAAACATAAGCAATCATAACACTTTAGGCCCGCAACAAATGCCATCTAGTAATAAAAGTATGTATTTTTAGTGACACGTTAGCTTAGAATGGTGGCTTAGTATGAAATAAGGATTTCAACAGGGCCCAACGAATGTTGAAATTATCTGTTTGTATTTCTTTTTCAGATTCTCTTGCCATTCAGTGGATTCCTTTCATCATTGTCATCTTTCTCGTCACTCTCATCATTGTCTCAGTCATCATCATGTATACCATGTACAGGTCAAACAGGTAATAGGTCACTTAGGTAGCTTATGTACAAGTTAAACAGGTAATAGGTCACATATAGGTAGCTTATGTACAGGTCAAACAGGTAATAGGTCACTTAGGTAGCTTATGTACAGGTCAAACAGGTAATAGGTCACTTAGGTAGCTTATGTACAGATTAAATAGGTAAAGAGATCATATAGGTAGCTTATGTACAGGTTAAACAGGCTATAGTACACATAGGTAGCTTATGTAGGCCTACAGGTTAAACAGGTAATTTAACGTCATGTAGTCTGACACGTAAAACTGGCATACCGACGGTTCCGGGTTCGAATCCTGGTGAAGGCTAGGATTTGTTCTTGAGTCTCGGAGGATGTGCCTGAGCCTACTCGGCTCTGATGGGTATCTGACAGTAGCTGGGTATAATTAAGATGGCTGGGCAGTGTGTTGGCCACACACGCACCATTGTATGGCACTGCTTCTCTTGCCTTATGGATCGTAATGGTCTGAAAGGACTACTAGTTGTTGTTTTTTTACGTGTCTTGCAGGCTAAGGTACAGTGCTTGGCGTAACTAGGGGGAATTGGCGCCAATTTGGAATGTTAGTTTTTCTTAATATTTAACAGTAGATAGGCTACGTAGAGATTTTAAAAAGTGTCAGTTTGGCGCCGCCTATAGTTATACTGCTGGGATACAGCCAAATCGAAAATACAAGTTTATTATTCTACATTATTCAGTTGAAACTGGAATGGGTTACCTGAAGAAACCAGGAAATGAGATAATGAAGCCAACAACTTAACATCACTTTAAAGTTAAACCCTCATTAAAAAATGCTAGACTAGACTCAAACCACGAGTCAGTGTACTGCGCATATATCTTCTGTTTAGAATGAGCTTCTTTAACATAATAAGATTAGATAGGCCTACTTCAGACTGTTCCTTTTCTTTAAAATGTAAACGTTTTCACATTGCAATATTTATACACTGAAGACTAAATTCACGCCTAACTTTGTTTCTTTCTTACATACAGAATGAAGTGTCCCTTTCTGAATGACTATCTAACGCCAGGCCACCAGCCTCACAACTACTGCATGCCCAGCGGTTCCATGACAACCAGCGTAACCATAGAAACTCAGCTGTCCGTGTGCGCCTTGGAAGATGACTCCACGCTGGCCACAATGACACCCCTGCACCTGGCCTACACGGAGAGGGTGCACCACGCCCAGCACGACGCGCCACGTCTTCGCCCAGGGCACCAGCGGGAGATCCTCCTCCATCCTGCAGAGCTGCAGAACCGGGACAGCCCGGGGCCTCACTTTGTCTCCGACCTATCCAGCTCGCAGTACTACTCCAGCCAGTCCTTGCCAATAATCACAGACAAAGCCTCCCTGGCAAAGACCCGCGGGCGCCATTTGTCCAGCGACTCCCTAAGCCTCGACTCTGACGACGCAGATGACCCTGCTCCTAATTATGTTCACATTCACACCGGAAACGGAAGTCCAGTCACTTCAGCAAATTCAAACAGGAATGACTTTTTGGCTAGGAAAAAAACAGTAAGGGGGCTAATGAAGAGATGTCAGAAGGCTGGAGTCTATTTGGTTCACGGTGTTTTGGGTCAGAAGCAGACGACTTCTAAAAAGCAGACGACTTCTAAAAACAACGGAACTACATTTACTCATGTTAAGGCGTTTCCAACATTTACGAAAATACGAAGATCTTTCAAGCAGTTAAGATTGCCAAATCACAGACAGTTCACCCACTCCAAATCTTATGACAGTGGCATTGCTTGCCAGGAAAATTTGGACAGCTCTGAAGAAGCTAAAGTTGACTGCGACACACTTTCGTCGTCTGCTCCAAAAATAAATACAAACTCTTCTTCTATCTCTGGGAGCAGGATAAGATCTTCTTTAATGAAAAGATTTCGCCCCCTATCTAGGTCAACGGCTAGAGAGCAGCATGCAAGGGAAGCCACTACAGAGTCCCAAGAACACGATTATGCCACTCTGTCGTTTGATGGTCATACAGACATGGCCGTCAAAGCAAAGAAAACGCCTTTCAAAAAAATGAAAGCCCCTAACCTTTTCCGAAACTTGACGAAACACAGAGAATTAATTTAATCTATTTATTACGTTATTAATTATATTTTCATTAGAAATAAAAATATTTAAAACTAAAATTGCAGCGCCCTGTCTCAACTATTTATTTATTGTTTTATTAATTAATTTATTCCATCTTACCTCTCATTGGTTGAAAATAAAATGTATGTTGATGTACCGGTACTCTTTTGACAAGAAGGGGAAAATAAAATATGGAAGAATACTGAAGATACCTTGTAATGTATAAAAATAGTGGGGAGCTTTTGAGAAAAATCATGTCAGAAAAATATCGTAATATGTTTAGTGCGCTGATGAGGTCTGGAGTCAGGATACAAATATTATTGTAGGGATTCTTTATTGGGATGATGGGGTCTAGATAGATATTCTTGATTTTTGGGATGATGGGGTCTGGATTCTGGATAAAAATATTATTGTAGAGATTCTTTATTGGGATGATGGGGTCAGGATTCTGGATAAAAATATTATTGTAGAGATTCTATATTGGGATGATGGGGTATAGATAGATATTCTTTATTGGGATGATGGTGACTAGATATTCTTGATTGGGATAATGGGGTATGGATTCTGGATAAAAATATTATTGCAGATATTCTTTATTGTGTTGATGTGATGGGGTCTGGATTAAGTTATTTTTGTGCTAAGTCTGAAAATTGAAAAAAAAAGAAAGAAATACTGATACTCAACTCAGCTAACTATATAAATATTATAAATAACTAACATAAGTAATGTTTATTAAAAAGTTTTTTTTATTGTTTCTTTCATTAGACCAAAAAAAAAAAAGGTATAAATATAAGACAAGTTTCAATGTTTAGACAGTAACATGATGGTTTATACACTGACTTGTAGTCATCACACAGCAGGGATAGGGGGGAGGGGGATGGTGGGATGCTAATGTGTACGCCCCTTCTCAAGTTTCTATATCTGGCAAAGCAATGGGGTTTAAATACACAAGTCTAAATCATAACACACTTATAGCACTCACGGGGTCACATGGACACAATGTAGAGTGGTGACGGATGACACTGACAGAACATGGGTGGACGTGTCACAGAGGACACCCAAATCACACGACACATCACAAGGATGGCATGACACAGCCACACCCCTACAGGTGACGCAGCACAAGACAGCCCACAGCCCCAAAATGAAAGGACGCAGGACACACACAGCTGGCAAAAAAATACATGTTAGACCAAAAGTCACACAAATGAAAAAAAATGACACCAACATCAGACATATATAAAGAGACCTCCACATGATGACATGACACACACGCCCCCTCCCCTCCCTACAGCACATTTGATACTGTGACATCTGGTATCCATCCGCAGCACACACAGTCGGGGGGGGGAACATGTCACAGAAAGATGGACGACTACACCAACACACAAGTTTAATAAAGGCAGTACTTTGAAAAAAAAAAGCAATACTTGTAATGAAAATCTCAGGACAGTTCCCTGTAGTAAGTACACACCCCCACACAACCTCTACATACTGAAGCAATCAAACACACCAACTCTTATCATAACTATATAGTTCATTCAATAAACAAGTGAGAAAAATGTAACAAAAAGAGTATTTGAAGTAAAAAAAAACAAAATGCTGACAATTTTGTACTTTAAGTACTATGGGATTTTTAAAAATGAAAAAATGCAATGGCAAAATAAAGAAAGTTGGTGATACAAGACAGAAAAAAAAAAGGTTCTGACATTGTACTAGACGGTACAGTTTCATGGTCTTTTCTCTACATCAAAATAAAAATCTGGTTTCTTCACATGTAAACTTTGAATCTTGATTTTAAATTCAGTTGTCGGCTCTTTATGATCCAGAGTTACCCCCCAAACCCCAACCCCCTTTTCCTGTTTTCTTCACACTGCCAAGTCAAATTTTAAAGGAGTCTTTATCATATCCATACATAATAATAATAATAATCATGATATGAAAAAATACACACAGCAATAATACTAAATTATAAAAAGAAATAAAATCAAGGATTTTTCTTTGTATTATAAAATAATGTTTATGTGGGTTAAAACACACAACACGCATGACTCAAAGTTTACCTCCTCCACACACACATACGCTTGCCCTCACCAACATACACATATGCCGAAGGGCTAGGCCTATCATAAAGCTGAACAAGTACACAAAATTGGACAACGCCGAGAATGTCTTCACAAGTCTCCACACACAGGAAATCACAGTCTTCAAAATAATAATTATTACAAAATCTGTTCATAAAAAAAAAAATAATAATCATAAAGCTGTTTTTTTGTATTTAGGATCTCTCATCCTGCACATATTTCATCATCCTAGATACAATTCAACTCATTCAATGACTTTTGCGGAATACAAAAATACACCATGCAGATTCCGTTATATTTAGTTAACATTAAGTAATGCCTCGCAAAAATTTGAAAATATCTCATACTAGATTTGTAATTTATATAAAAAACAAACTACAATCTCTGAAGGAGACCTATCTAAGTCTACAGGTATGAGGGCAGTGGGCAGCCTAGCATAAGATTCCGCCCATCCCGCTTGTAAAGTTTACATTGAAATGAGCAAAGGCTAATTTTTATTTTAAGAAACATGGGCTGTCAATCTAAACAAAAAAGCAGTGAGGAATAAAAATGAAAGAAAAATTATTCCAACCAGTTAAAGTCCAAGTAAAAAAAACAACAACAACCCAGGAGGAAAAAAAACCCAGCAAAGATTGTTTTTTCTTTTGTCAGAAGATGGTGTCAACTCTAAAATGGCAAAATGATAGAATAGTGGAAAAAAAACAACAACAAACAACAAGCTACTGCTGATGGGACGCTAGTTCAGATGAAAGCCTTTCTCTCTGGTTGCCGCTAGGAGGCGCTCGCGAAGAATCTCCTCTGACGAGTACTCCGGCAGCTTCAGGTAATGAACACAGGTATTCACAGACGGGAAACTGCCGTCACTACCATCAACCTGAGGGAGAGTAACAGCATAGGACTACTTAATACCATCACAGGTACCGGTTGACCATAACAGCATAGGACTACTTAATACCATCACAGGTACCGGTTGACCATAACAGCATAGGACTACTTAATACCATCACAGGTACCGGTTGACCATAACAGCATAGGACTACTTAATACCATCACAGGTACCGGTTGACCATAACAGCATAGGACTACTTAATACCATCACAGGTACCGGTTGACCATAACAGCATAGGACTACTTAATACCATCACAGGTACCGGTTGACCATAACAGCATAGGACTACTTAATACCATCACAGGTAACGGTTGACCATTATATTCAAACTAAGAAATACAACATAACTGAGCAATAAAATACTTTGAAGGACAAGAAATTAAAAATATTTTTCTTTATCTGTATGCAAAGAATAAATTAAATTTTTTTCAAGAGTGGCATTCAGCCATGAAATGGGCAGCCTGAACTGGTCAGGAAATTTTTGTTTGCTTTAAACTTGAACAAAATTAGAACTGAGCGGCAACATCAGGTCACAAGAATTTACTTCTGAGACGGCAAGTGTGTACAATAAAATGAAAGAATGTGACATATCCCTTACCTTCCTCACTACTGTCAGTCTTGGGTGTAAATTGGCCAGACCACCGGGCGGTAATGACGAGCATCCAGTCGTGAATTGTAAGAAAGCTTTCCGTTCATCGGGGGACAGCTGAGTCAAGACGTTGACAAACCGAACAAATCCAGGGCTGGGAAAGACAAATACGGAAAACATTATTCTGACTGATACACATTGACTGAGATATGACATTTCTATTGTGTAACCAAGACAGCCTAGCCACATTCCAAATCTAGACCCACATACTTTTCTCTTGTTTAGCCAAGTCAGCCTAGCCACATTCAAAATCTAGAGCCACATACGTTTCTCTTGTGTAGCCAAGTCAGCCTAGCCACATTCAAAATCTAGAGCCACATACGTTTCGCTTGTGTAGCCAAGTCAGCCTAGCCACATTCAAAATCTAGACCCACATACGATTCTCTTGTGTAACCAAGTCAGCTTAGCCAAATTCAATTTCTAGACCCAAATACTTTTCTCTTGTGTAGCCAAGTCAGCCTAGCCACATTTAAAATCTAGACCCACATACCTTTCTCTTGTGTAGCCAAGTCAGCCTAGCCACATTCAAAACCTAGACCCACATACTTTCTGTTGTGTAACCAAGTCAGCCTAGCCACATTCAAAATCTAGACCCACATACCTTTCTCTTGTGTATCCCAGCTTGGGGTCTGTATAGTTTAGAATGTCTTCCTGGGTCCAGTTCGGGGCCTGGTCTCCACACAATATACTGCCTAGCTCCATTGGACTAAATGAATGAAGTTTGGCCATTGGAAACACCAAGTTAAAACCAGCTGGAACAAAAACAAATATCTTTTTACTAAATGACATCCTTTTATATATTTAATGACGTAAATATACAACTGCCCAATTAAGAAAAATACCAACCCAGTCATGACATATACAACTGCCCAATTAAGAAAAAGAGCAACCCAGTCAAGAAATATACAACTACCCATATCATACAATTTGTAACAATGAACTACATTACCACCAAAATAGATTACAGCTTTAACTTCTGTACCCATGGACCTCAAAGCGGTGAAGTGTGGAAACCACAGACACGCTCCCTTTACTCAGAAGGGAATTACTCAGAAGGGAAGGGGGACGCAGTGAGCATAACAGCCTGTCTCACCCACGCCCTGGTGCCTGGATGTACAGAACTGAAGTCTGGATTTTGTGCTGCCAGCGACAGTGCCTCGAGCCACCAGGTTAATGATCCAGGGGAATTTCGCAGGTGGGGAGAAGACGTGTAGTGCAGGTACTGTGGAGACCGTACCCTATGTAATCCGGAACCCTATAGGGGTGCAGCAGGGTGGCTTGTCTTGGACAAGACCTTAGTCTGCCCCTCCTTGAACCACCCCTTAACATCATTACTCCCTTGTCCAGTTGTTATTTGAGACAGTATAAATCAAATACAGCTCACATCTAAAGGCTTCCATCTGCCTTCTGACACCAGAGACAAAGCAAAAGTCCATGACCAGATCAATGTATTCCTCCACGTTGTCCATATTGACTTCTTCCATGCTGCCTCCAGGCTTCAGGTGATGGGCATGGAACTTGTGGACACGGGACGATGGATCAAACTCAAATGTCAACCTGAAAACAATTTTAATGCACACAATCATTTCTGTAATCACTATCAGTGAGAATCTTTAAATAGATTCATCAGCCAGGAAATACAACAGCTGACTCCTAAATGAAACTTTTTCTTGTATGATAAATGGTATGATAGTGTGCGCGAATGTCTATTGTGTTTGAGTACAAATGGTTCTTTAATATTGTTTTAAGTATGTTGAAAGACGTAATTTATGTAATGTTGTCAAATTTCCATTTATTTGCATCAATAAAGTAATCTTATCTTATCTTAATCACAAATAATTTCTGCAATCTCATTCACTTCTCAAATATCAATCATTTCCGTAATCTTAATTAATTCTAACTAGCCCTATTACTTAGTATCACCATTCTGTACGCATCCACCAGGATACCTACCCTAAATCTTCCAGCCTGATCAAACTCGAGTCGCCAGGATTCGTTAAGGCCAGCTCAGCCAGCTGCACGTTCTTCTGGTCATCGGTGAGAGACCTGTCCTTGAGAATTCTCTGCTTCCTGGCAGCGAGATCACGGAGCTGCTGCAAGAAGACGGCCCTGTGGGGGTTCACCAGCTCAAAGTCCTCTTCTGACAGAATTCCAGCATACCACGGTTGTGTTGGCTTCAACTGGGGAGTCACACACAATGTTTGGTTTCAGTGGGTTAACAGTTTGGTACGTAGGGTTAGCAGGTCAATACACACATAACATTGTTAATCTCATATTATATTCACAAACTGTCCAGTGGCTCAAGCTTCAGGAAATATTACCTTTTCACATGTAGCGTAAACATTTGTCCCTACTTTGAAACAAAGGCTATAATAAGATGGACCACTTGCTCTATTTTTGTTCTTTTTTCCATGCGCATCCAATAATACTGTCATAAATTACTTTTCCGCTCCTATGTTTGCCTAAATTTTTCCGCTGTATACACCTTTCGATTTTAATTTTTCATTCAGTAAATCAGAGCGATTAAATAAAACGGAGGTGCACAGTACAAAAGGGAATGGGGAATTCCAAAAAGAAGATTCATCAAACAGCAGAAATATTACAGCCAGCGGTCCATCTTATTATAGTCTTTGTTTGAAATTTAAGCAAATGTTAGAAGTTGGAAACTCTTGAGCAAGGGAAGTAAGTTCAATATCAATTTTAAAAATTTATATTTACTGTACAGGTAAAAAAAAATGAAGGTTTGGTAGGAGAATAGAAACATAAAACATTAGCTTGTATGCCTGTGCTTTCTGTTCAAAGCTTGTCCTAATTATTACTATTACTGAGTTAATACGTTCAGTGTAAGAGTCAAGCTAATTCAAAGCATGTTATTGAGTGAAGGTAAAGGTGCCTTTTTTTAGTCTAGTCTTGTAAACATTGTAAGAGAAGATGTTTACAAGGTGATTGTGTGGCCAAGACAATATACCCACAAATTACTTTCCCTAACTGGTTAATGTTCAGAGCAGGGTATAGAGTCAGGGATGCCCTCTAGATCTGAGAAACACATACCAAAGTTTTTAGGGATTGGACCCCACAATAGTCAGAATGACATTCAACTCTCTACCATCAGACCAACACTTCAGACAGAGGTTAAGAAAAATGTGTGAAAACTAGAATGGCTACATTTGAAAATTTAATACAGAAAACTTCCCAAAGTAAAAGCATCAACAAAACCTAAAACTCTCAGCTCTTTAGATTTGTTGTACACAAATTAGAATTTATTCAGAACATTTCTCTGTGTGCAATCACAGGGACACACATCATTGACCATAAACACAGGTAGGAATGTATTGACATTACACGCATCATTGCATTGACATTGACATTTGAACCTTGAGCCAAAAGTTAAAACTGAGGACAATACCTGGTGCCTTCTATCACTATCAAACTTCATCTCCTTTTCCACTTCTTCAATGCTGGCAATCAGGTCAGAGCTCTCGCTGTGCCAGGACTCCCCGAGGGTGCTGGGCGTGCGGGTGCTGTCACCAAACTGCTGGGATAGACTGTGGCCAACCTCCCCCATGCACATCAGCTTCAGGAAAGGCCTTGACAGCGGCATGTCTATGAGACGACTGTCCTGGAGACATTTTGCTAATAGAATGCCTGACAAAAGAAAAATGTACACATTTGCAAAAATCCAAATCATTAACTGATAGAACACCAGCTTATACAAAATACATCAATTAGATTCAGCCAATAGAATGCCTTTTAACAAAATTTAAACTCTAAACAACCAATAGAATGGCTGCAAAGAAAATGTAAACTTTTCAACAGCCAATACAATGCCTGCAAACAAAAATGTTATCTTTAGCCAACCAATAAAATACATGCAATAAAATATGTTAAAAGAGCTTCCAGTACTATTGTAAGTAAACAAAATACAGTGATATGCTGCCCTCACCCATAAAATGAAACATCTGTTCGATTCTTTCCAATTCTAGACTGTCCTGGGGAAATGGTGCAGGGAAAAGTCCTGCAGATCTCTGCACATAGTAGCCTGGGGGTTTAGAACCATGACCTATATCCACCTAGACATTTAAAAAACAAACAAAAAATCAACAAGTTAGTCCATTGATAAGCTGAAAAACATTACTTCCTCCTCGCTATCAATTCAATATGTTATGACAATGACACGGAGCAGCAGTGGTAATGACATATTACCTCTCTCTCTATATGGTCTACATGATCATCATCACACAGCCAAAGACCATGAGCCTTCTTCTGGAGTTCTGCGGCAACCAAGGCATAGAACTCTAACGTTGGGCCTAGGCCAGTTCCTTCCTCTCCTTTAAACTCAATCTACGGCAATGAGGAAAAAAAAAAACTTGATAAAAAATCATCTGTGATTTTTTTCTGTCTCTTAATTATCATAATGTTTGTCAAATAATGGCGTTTGTACCATTCTGAAATGAGGCATTACAACTGTTGGTAAGTCAAAGGTTAAAATATGTACATGCCTATGCCGAGGCCACTGAAACAGGTTCAGTTATGAATGACCTGCTAAGGACTAAAAGCTTTCATAAAAAATAGTACTTATCTTTAAAAAGACACAGCTCAAGGCCTTGATAGAAAATGAAACAGTATACTTAGCTATGGTTTTAAATATAAGCATGGTAAGTTTTTCTGTCCGACTATTTGTTTCTGATGGCATTGATTACCTCTAATGGCATTGATTACCTCTAATGGCATTGTTTAACTCTAATGGCATTGATTACCTCTAATGGCATTGATTACCTCTAATGGCATTGATTACCTCTAATGGCATTGATTACCTCTAATGGCATTGATCACCTCTTATGGCATTGATTACCTCTAATGGCATTGATTACCTCTAATGGCATTGATTACCTCTAATGGCATTGATTACCTCTAATGGCACTGATTACCTCTAATGGCACTGATTACCTCTAATGGCATTGATTACCTCTAATGGCATTGATTACCTCTAATGGCACTGATTACCTCTAATGGCATTGATTACCTCTAATGGCATTGATTACCTCTAAAGACATTGATTACCTCTGATGGCATTGATTACCTCTGATGGCATTGATTACCTCTAATGGCATTGATTACCTCTAATGGCATTGATTACCTCTAGAACAGCTTTCCTTATGGCGTGAAGCCTCATCACCTGCATGGCCCACTCTATCAGGTTCTCATTCCTGGGCACCACCACCCGCTCATGTTTCAGGCGCCCCACCCTGTACTCGTGGTTATCTTCCCTGCGCGGAAGCGGCCCGCGGCTCCGCTCCATGTTGGCGTCCCTCTTGTTCTGGAGCCACACAATGGATCTACCAGAAAGAAAGAAAAAACATGACCAGGATTACAGGATGGATAACTACTTTCTTTGACTCAACTAATTATACTCTGTTTCACACACTCTTAGTATTAGTATAAGTCATTAAGTGTCAAGTGTTTCATTAACAGCCAATACAGGAAATAGTATATTTGTAATAAGAACCTGGAAGTTCCAAAGGCAGTACAAGAAAAATACAGCTGCCTGGTCTCAAATGGAAACAGCATAGGACACCATCTGGTCAGGTGTTCGCACCACTCGGGTAGAGCTCCACTGGCCAGCACCAATGGATCCTGGTTCCAACAAACAACAACATAGGCAGATATTTACTGACAATGTCAATGTAAACATACAATCTACATGGCTATGGTAATTGCTATGGAGCAGGTAAATAATATATAGGTAGTGACTCAAGTAAGAATTAAAAACTCGAAATAAAACCCATCTTTGAATATAAAATAAAAGAGAAACCTAGAATCTTACTAAATACATATCGGATGTAGATAGTCACATGACTGTCCATGCTGTCTTCAGTCTCACCAATAGCTTTTAAGGAACGCACGTATATAGACACAGAGACCATTATTAAAAATGTATATTATATCGCTACTATAATCTATATTTGTTTTCATGGATGTGAAGTGAATAGTTAATAATATTAATAAATTACATATGCTGCAACAAGGCGTTCTTTTATTGATTTACAAGTTCAAATATATATTGTGGTGAAGTCGTCTGTTTCAATGTTTGATAGCAAATAATTCAGCAACTGTAGCAGAAACACTCTGAAGAGACTAATAATATAAATTGATGTACCAAACATAAAAAGGACGTCAACAGTAATGATAATGAAATCTCGGCCCAATGAGCACAGACTATATATAGAACAAGCTTCTCCTTTACCTGAATTTGTTGAGTGACTTTGTTAGTAATCTTCTTGCTGACAAATTCATCAGCGGGAATGTTCAGGTGAATTTCCTCACAATCTAAAAAATTTGGAACAAAGTCATCATTAGGAATGATCAAATTCACTCTCAGTTTCTATATCATCATAGATCAGCAGTTATATCAATTAAGATAATTACTTTCTTAAACTATTTTAACACTTCAGTCTGAAAGTATCAATATACTTGATAAATGGAAAAAAAATGTGAATGTTTAAAAACAAAATTCTAATACAATAGTTATGATTCTTTTTACTTCCCTTTCCTTAGAATTTTTTTAATTCTCCCCAAAATCTACCCACATGTTTTGTTTTTTTCATATTTTTTATCCCATATATTGATTCATGTTATTTATGCTTCCTCCCTGGGGTACATGTGGAACAGGCTTTAAGCTGCAAAACTGGTATACAACTATAACACTTTAACATAATTACTATGCAGCTTCATTAGTAACTAAATATAGTTTGAACAGATAAGTCAGGACAAGAAACATCAACTAGCACTACCCTTAGCAGCAAGCCTACCATTTTTGGTGGATGGGTTGGACTGCTCCATAATAGAATAAAGTCTCTGTAGTAAGTGTAGAACATGATCTACCGAACAACTAGAGTTCTCTGTGCCTCGTGCCAAGTCAAAGTCTGCAAGTGAAGCCACACCTGTCAGGGACTGAAACAACAAAACACATGGTGAGAAAAAAAACAACAGAAAAAGAATGCTTACTATAAAGCAAAACATACTTAACATGTTTTCTCAAAAATAAATTATAACATAACAAAGCATAGATGTAATGGCATCGCTCCATCCTGAAGGGAAAATGACCTAGTCTCTTGGGCCTCTGCCCTTAGCCTTACTCCTGGCTCTACTCTCAACTGCCTATGCTGCTGGGTTAATATTGTGCCCTGCTGTAAAACTGAGTGTTGTTTTTTTCACAAGGATTCTCATGATCTTGCATTAAAGGTCATGAATGAAAGACAGAATTCCAGTTGTTCTCCTCTGGTGTGTCGGATAAAAGGGGAAGGGGTGAAAGAGGACCATGAACATAATGTCGCTCATAGCCTATGACCTTAATGTTACAGGGCTTGCCAATAAAGTTGAGCAAGGCTGTAAAGCTGCACGCCAGTTGGTGGGGTCCTCTGCAAGCTCCTCCCATGTATAGTGTGCTATGGTCATGTCCTCATATCCAACATATCATGTTGAGTTGAACGTTTGAGGAATAATCAGTTCACCCTGTAACATTTGATGATCAGAACTATCTAAGATTACCTTGGTGAATGAACCACATTCTTTTTCAGATCCTTCATCTTCTTTAGCTTCTCTATATTGCACCCTGAGAACAAACGGATGGATTCAACTATTAGAATATATTAGAATCACCAGTCAAGCTAATTAATTAAAAAAACTACTGCACATTTTATAAATACAGTATAATTCATGAAGGTAATAAGGTAAAAGTAAACCTCTCATAGAATTGTGAAGCAGCGATTGCCAATTTCACTGGCTGTGACATAAAAGGGAAGGGGATTGTGTGACCAGCACAATGCTCAGCCACCTTTACTTATCCACGACACTATCAGGGACACCCTCCATAGCCCAGAAAAAGGACCTTCAGTACTGCATGCCCTAATGCTAGACCATTGTAGCAAAGTTGATTGGATGATTTGTAATACAAATTGCAAAAACTGTATAGTGGAAGCTGTTTAAACTATTTTTTTAAATATTTATTTCAACTAAAGCAACAACAGTGGAATCACATCAGTGGCTGGAATTTCATAAAAAGCTAAAAAACTAAGTTTCCTTTTTTTTTTATATCAAGGGGATGTAATAGAATTAATGTGTGACCCTTCACCACGAATTGAGTCGGAATGTGCATTAAGCTATTTTGAGCTATAGCTAAAAATATGTCGTAGGGGTGTAAAATATGGATTTTGATAATTTTTAATAATGTATTAATTTCTGCACATTTCTGTGGTGAGTTTTTATTCTAAAAACAAATATTTTTAAAGTATTGATTCCTGTGAAAGGCAAAATAGTAAATTTGAAATTTCTCAAAATCATGTTTCAGACAGGGGCTACAGTTAAACACATGTATCTAAGAGACTATTTCTCCAATTTTGAAACGGTTTTCACCATTGAATTCAGCATTCAAATTACTACAAGGAACACTAAATAACTCAAAAAGAGCTTGATGCAAAATGCGACTCAATTCATTTAAGTTTACCCCTCTACGACATCTGTTAAACAGTAATAATAAAACCTACGTGTATGTTGGCTCCCATATTCTCTTCATTCTATCCAGCCGTCCTGTGGGTGAGCCCCTGGACAAGAGCTCCTGAACAAACTTGAAGATGCAGGCGGAACTGTTGTTTATAACAACCTCTTCATCACTCATCTGAAACAGGGAGATGTAATAGGACCAGCTGTTTTCTTCATATTGACAAGAGACAATCTTTCAATGCAGTAACTAGCAATAACTACTCTATCATCCAATCCACATATCAACTTACCCCTGGCAAACAAGGAGCCTTCAATGTCAAACACAGTTTGGGCTGGGCAACAAACATTTGATTATCAGTGGCAATTTTTTCTTCAGTTCCTGTGGAGACAGTGGGCAGAGAGAATGTATAGGGAAGAAAGCAACTGGTCCAAACCTATTGTTTAATCATTGAAGTATATAAAAATGCCCAAAGCCAATGGAACAAGCTTAATATATTACCAGGTGGAGGAATGTCAAAGTCCTGAGTCTGGTTCACATTAGTGCGTCCAGGCCTGGGGTCAAAGGCTGGGATAAGGGCAGAGAACTGACGCTTGAGAACAAACTCATCGTCCCAGGTTCTTCTGTCTCTGGGCTCCAGCTCTTCATCTTCCTGTGACAACCACAAAGTTGAAATACAAGTTAAGTTTAAATTCAAGTTGAAATCAAAATAGAAATATAAGTTGAAACCCTAAGTTGAAATACATCTTAAGACCAAAGGAAAACATCACACAGCAATAAAAAAAAAGTACAGAGTTATACCTAACTACAATATTAACTGGATAATAAAAACTATTATATGTAAGCAATTAAAGACTAAGTTTTTGATAAGTCAATTGCATCTGATAACAATAAGACAACTATATCTCCAGTAACTTTAGGCATACCACGGAGAATCGGTTATGTCAACTTTGTCATCAAACTTACCATAACATCATCATAATCCTCGTCGTCCTCATTTTCATCCTCATTCTCATCGTCATCGTCGTCCGGTTCCGGCAGTTCCTCGTCATCTTCAAGCTCGGCCAGTAATGTATGGGCTCTGTAGGTCTCCAGGAACTCGTTGTCACTCTCACTAGACGTGGACGTAACACTGCGGGTCAATGCCTGCAGGGTCATTTTTAAATGCTAAAATATTAATAGAGTAGGAAACTGTGGTTTTTAAGTGAGACATTGGTTGTGTGCACCCGTGCCATGCCTTATAATTGGCAAATGCACAAGTGCACAGAGTAATTTAACATGAAAAACTAAGCTATACTTTACATAAAGTAATTAAATTAACAAATATTAAATTATATTTCTAATACTATTAATTTATAAACATTCCCTTTAATTTGCTTAACCCAAGATAATATTCAGATATGCTTTTCGTTACATTTGATCCCCAAAAATGTGAATTTATATATCAAGAGATGTGAAAAAAAAATAATTTCTTCTCAAATCTAAATCAAGAAATTGATTCAATGGTGTGTTTACAATTTGATGAAAACTAAAAAAAAAAAAATTCTTTTGAATTTTCTTTCATCAATATGGTAGGTTAAATTAGGCAACAACACATTTATCATTGTGGGAAAAATAATAGAACATATTCAATGTACAGTGCTTTCCAGCTTATAAAGGTTTGAGATCCATATCTATAGTTTGATTTTAAGGGTTTCAACAGTATTGTGTATAATAAACAGTATCTATAACATTATTGACCAGTTTAAAAAAAAACAAAAAAAAACTAGGCTTAATTGTAATGATTTAGGTATTCTATCAGCCCATTAATATCTAAAAAGACAAAAGAAAAGAAAGTGTCATCTACCTGGCTTAGTGACATGACGTTAGCCATTGTCTGTGTAGCTGTCAGTGTGCTAGAAGTTGGCACGTTGGATGCAGTGAGACTAGGGTAGCTTTGGGCAGCACTCAGAAGGTTATCTTATAAAAAACAAAACAAATACAAATTGAACATTCAGACACTTAGCTGCAACTAACATCAAAATAATGTGCAATTAATACACTATGTATTGGCTTAGTAAAGATGTTAAATCAGCAAGAAATAAGCAAAACTCACTTGGGGAATTGGCCAGTGCCAATCTGACTAAGCTATTTGCATGGGTGTTGCGGACTATGTTGCTGCCGTGAGGCGTTGTTATGTTTCTGCGAGCAGCAAAAGAGTCCAGCAGGCTTGCGGTGGGGTCCAAGCTGGTCGGCAGGTTGGGCTCACTGGCGCTCATGGAGTTGGTTGGAGACCCACGGGTGGTGTCGTCTGCCCCGCCCACTTTTCTAGCTTCACTCTTAGCAGCTTTGTCCCGAGAATCTCGAGCATTTTGCAGATTTTGCACATGTTCCTAAAAACAAAACAAAAATTAATTAACAAAGCTCGTAATTTTGGTCAAGTGTAAATTAAACATTTTACGTTGATTCTATGTCAGTTGCATTTTGTCTAACTGATAATAGTGTTAATGAACCAAAAGATATGAACAATACAAACAAAGATATGAACAATACATACAAAGATATGAACAATACATACAAAGATATGAACAATACGTACAAAGATATGAAAAATATATACGAAGGACACACTTACTTTTACACCCCCTTCAGCACCTCTGAGAGTCTCTGACAAAGAGCCTACATCCAGCCCTAAAGCCAGATCTGATGCTAGGTCCAAGACTCCATAGTCCCCGAGACTGTCATCGTTTCCTCTGTGCACGACGACCATCGGCTCCATCGTGGCCATGTTACTGTTTAGAGTGGCTGGCATGCCGCTGGGGCCAGCCCTGCTCAGGGCCATTCCGCTGGGGCCAGCACCTCCGCTGATGGCAAGGGAAGAGCCACAGGGCGTGCTGGCGTCCTCGTCGGCATTGTCCACTGTCACCATGACAATGGCCTCAGAGCTGGCCAAATTGACCATGCTCTCTGCAACATTTTCAGCCGCCTTGTATGGCAAAAAAAAAATAATGGTGATAATTAAAAGTATGAACTATTGAAAATCGTGAATTGTTAAGTGGACATATTGTAATTTGTCTTAAAACCATCCTTTTTTTAATAGTCTTTTAACTTTACATTTTTGTTTGCATGGCTTAGAATTACAATAAGGGTTAACTCTGTGTCTTAGTAGAATAGAATTCCATTTGGCCTGACCCATTGGTCGGAAGTTGTCACATGCTAGACTGATTTTGACAGCTTTGGTTTGAAGGAGCTGTGTTTTTAATCGCTTGTACTTCTTAAAGTTTCTGTCTAGATATATGTTTATTAAAGATTGTTTTCGTTGATACTCAAGTTCCTTGCTTGACTTCTAATGCTATAATGAACCCTTCACAGACCACCCTAGATGACATACATAGCACCTGTTATAAATAATGTCCGGTGGAGTAGTCATTATTGATCAAAGAAAACTAGGTGCTCAATTCCTATAAGGGTAATTTGTTCTACCTGTTGTTGATTGAAGTTAAATAACATGAACTAAAAAAGGATGACATTTAAATGCCTGTAGGAACAAAGTGTGTTGATTGCTTACAGTTTTAATAGAGGATGATAAGTTCTCAGCTGAAGAGGCTTGCTCTGTACTGGCCACAGATGTTTTAGAATCCATTACATCACTCAAGCTTGGAGTTGAGCTGCTTTTACGACTTGTCAGCACACCAACCTAATGGGGAACAAAGGAAAGCCTTACAGGAAAGCCTTACAGGAAAGCCTTACAGGATAGCCTTACACGCGGTTAGCTCACCTGACTGTCTACCAAAAAATCAACTGACATGTTGCGGGTTCGAGCCCCGCCACCCACAGATCCCTGTCGCCCTACAGGAGTTTTGGGACTAGATGACGTTAATATTGAGTTGTTATCACGAGCGCTTAACCGGCAGCAGTGAAACCTCTCACAGATTAATAGTCTTCTAGAGCGCACTGAGCATGCTAAAATAGCATGGATAGAAGCGCTATATAAATTACCATTACCAGGAAAGCCTTACAGGAAAGCCTTACAAATCACCATCTGAATGAATTTTTACTACAAGCCATACTGTACTCCGTATAGTCTTTGCATTTCAGGCCCAGTTGATCCATAGGGCTATTGATGCAAAGTTCAGTGGCTGAGGTATATAAAGGGGCTTGTGTTGTCAGCACTATGCCCGGCCGCCTTTACCTTTTCCCTTAAGTCAGATAACCATTCAAGCTGGATAGACTCAATGATACCCGAGTAATAAAACTTGGCATTTATGCTTTGATTCAAACCCTTCAAAAAAGCAATCTAAAACACTGAACCATCATGTCGCCATACTCTACATAATGTGTATCTAAAGTTCTCTTAAATTCACTGTGTTTCAATATATAAACTCTCCCACCTAATTTCTGGTTCCATCAAAATAAGTAAATGAATAATACATGAGAAAATGTTTACAATAAAAGGAGATTTACCTTGACCTTGTCTGAAGTTCCTGACAGGCCAAGCAGACTGTTTTTGTTTCTGCTGGTGGTGGGAGTTGAAACCACTTCAGGTTTAGCAAACCTCAGTTTATCTGGATCATGCGACGGGCCCAGAGCTAAATCAAACTTGCCTTCTGCTCCCATGCGATAAGAGTTGGATCCACCAGCGTCCCATGTGACATCAACCCAACCTATGGACGCAAACAAAAAAAAAGACATTCAATACACACAATCACAAGGGAAAGTTCAATTCTAATAAATAAACTTGTCAACATAATAAAAGGCCCCAAAATGTGAACTGTATTATTAATACATTTAATATTATATAATTGGGTCTAGAGAATAAACGTTTATTTATATTGTGCTGCAAAAACAAATGTATATTCCATTTAACTTCCAGCAACAAAAACATACATAGAGCTAATTTTTCATTGAAGAAAACGGCTACAATTCCATAGACCGGATAATATTTTGATCAAATGAGACAAACGGTCGCTTCATATTTTACCGTTTCACAGAATTCCAATTCCAAAAAATGTCTTCTTTCCTCTATGTCATCTTTTCATTGAAACAAAAATTTGCAGTAAAATAAAAAGATTGTGTACCATTGTGTAAGTCACCGGTTACTGTCCCTTCTCCTGGAGGATTCCCATCTTGATCTCTCCACTTCCAGTCCATCCCTCTCACCACACGAGCTCCAGGCATCATTTGTTTAAGTACGTGCGTACGCAGCACTCTTCTCTGGCGCCGCAGATTGGCCTCGGCTTCTCTTGCTGCTTTACCTGAGAACACAAGTGTTGTTCAAATAGACATTATACTTAGCACAGTTCCACTCAACATAGAATGAACAATACTTAGATCACAGGTTTAAAGCCAATGCAAACAGATACATATTAAATGGGTTCAAATTGTAAGTAAAAGTTGTTCTTAAGACAAATAGAAATCTAGACATGTCATGGCGTATATTTTTTTAACCTCGTAGCCGATGTGCTATAATTAATGCAGTCGCCCTATTATCCAAAAAGCCAAATATATTTACCAGCACACAGTCCTTGAAAAATAATTGTTCAAATAAACAAATCTGGTTAAGTTTGTAAAGACTAGATAAATGACAACTCTCTAGTTCTAAATTACATACTTCTGTCTGTCTATTCGTGCTGCAAGACTTACAGATGCAAGCTCTATATTATGTTATCAGTTTTCCATTGTTGAAAACAATTTCACCAAATGATAAAGCCAACCAAGTGTTAAAGTCACCACCAAAACTTAATAGTTACAAGAAATTTAATTCAACGGGTTGATTAGAAAACAGCAGAGTTGACATCAGTAGCAAGTTATATATATTATTCATACAACAAAATCTAGCCACTTCCACTAGTTCATGACTAATATTGTTCTAAAAAATACTTCTATTCAACAAAAATCATAGTTTAAGTTTGAAAAGTCAAATACACCATAGAAAATATAATAACAAATAGAAAATTTCAGACTATATTTTTACAATTCTATAAAAAGATTAATGTCTGTAAAAGCTCTCAAGAAAAAAAAAAGTGATATTGTTTATATATGAATATATATTGAATGAAAAAGTGTGCAAAACTTCATTTAAGTGTAAAAAAAATATCTTACATTTTAAAATGTAATCTGAAACAAACAAATCATGTGGGTGTTATCTTGTTTTTCAAACTGCAACTGATTCAATTTAAATAATATTTCAATTAACGTTTCATATTGCCCTGTTGGTTAATTTCTCTATTAAATAATGAAATTTCTTTTCAGTTCTCTGGAATGCTGAATTTACAATTGATTACAAAAGTTTATTAGCGATAGGGTATAGTAACTTACAAACATGTAACAAATGGCTGTTACTAAACTGTTACAAATTCATTCATTTGCCCCAAAAATAAGTCCATGCTAAATACCTAAAGATTCAACAGTTTTTGTCAAGTGTCAGTTGAGATTCTGTTGAGACTACTAACCAATATCATCACAGACACCCGTCACTGTGCCGTAGATTTCAAAGCCTGACAGCGAAACATAGTGCGTCTGCCCACTTGCATTCTTGCCAGTTTGGTGCAGCCTGACGTGCCGCCACTCCTGTTTATTTTCTCCATGCAGTTCTATTGGCCATGAGGCAGTGGATCTAGTCACGGTAAGACATTAGTTGGCATTTAGTGATGAAGACAATGCAATGCAAAAAGTCTAAAACAGATAAATAACAGGGCGGTAGATTTGATTTCCAATCTAATGGTCTCTGGTTGAATTCTAGGATTGAGGCTGACAACATTTGGGACAAAGTAAGACTGACAACAGTTTTGGATAAAGACATCTGGATATTGTATTAACCACACAATTCTTTTGTATGATTGTAAAGAGTGTATGGTCACAAATGTAGGAACTATGAAAAGTAATTCATGGCATACTATAAAGTATTAACAAACAAATTGACTAAGACTTATTATCAGTTGAATCAATACCCACCTTACTACCCAGGTACTTTGTATTAAACAATGAGAAAAAATAGTGAGTTTTGTTTAAACGAGTAAGTTTAATATTATATAATTTAATATAAACATGTCAAAATGTAATCCAGTCTGACCAAATTGATCCATGTGGATGTTGAAGTTTCTGTGACCATGCATACTAAGGGATAGTGTGGCCAGCACAATGACCAACTTCCATTACTTTGCCTCAACTACTGTCAGGTATCCATTAGAGTTAGAGCTGGGTAGATTTAGGGACACCCTAGAAAAAAATCCTAGTCTCAAGGACACTCTCTAGACCCAGAAACAAATCCATATGTTCACCTCAGGGTTCTCACATTTTTTCTCAAACAAAATTCAAGGCTGTTTCCAGACTATTTCAAGGCTATAAGAGCCAAATTCCAGGCTGCTGGGACACGTATTTTGGAAAATGGTCATACGCCTCCTGCCCCTAAGTGACCTAAATATTGCGTGAATGAGGTATTAATCTTAGGCTCGGTCAGTGGGCATTCATGGCGTATAAAAATGGGATTGGCGTTTTTTGTCTGACCTTCATTTTTATAATAAATTTAGATATAAATATAGATTTAGATAAATTTCCAGGCTGACAGGCTATTTTTCCAGGGCTAAAATGCCAATATTCAAGGTTGTCCAGGCCTTGATTTGTTTTTTTGAAATTCCAGACTTTTCCAGACTTTGTGAGAACCCTGTCACCTGGATTCCAGCCATGGCCATTTGGTAGACCAGCCGAAGTAACTGAGCCTCATTGAAACAAGTAGTACGATATTTCTTTCTTGGTAAAGTAGCTCCAATCAATTTAATTGTCTTCCAATGAATGCTCAAAAATAGTTACCCAGGTTCATTCAAGGATGTATCCCCTTCATGCTTGTACAGTGTGACCCATGTAACACCATCTTTAGACATCTGGAATTCCCAGTTACGTAATGCTGACCTGGACAAGAAAACAAAAACAAAACAACATTACAGTTGGATGGCAAATTGCGTTTGATGTAATTCAAAGGCCTTTTAAGTTTATTGCGTGTGAGTGTACTTACTTTCCATAGCCCCTGGCATGTCGGAGAGTATAACAGGTTGGAATGATCCATACGCCAAGATCTATAGCAAACCAAGCTTTCCTAATAGACGAATTTTAAAAATTGACGTGTTACTATGACTTTTAAAAACAGGTTTCTCTATTAAAGTTATCTGTATACATTGTGCAACTTAATCTATGCTAAAAAAATACATTACTTGTCATCATTGGTGTGACAGTTGAGAGCTGCACTATCTCTGCTGAGTATATCTTCTAGCTTCCCGTAGGGCAAGCTACGTCCCTCTGATGAAGTGACAACAACAAGACCATACTGGCCTGGGTTCACCCATTCATAAGATGTTCTACAATTGGAACAAATAATGAAATTTTTGTGACTACTATACGTTCCTTAAAGACAATCAGTAAATACATTAGTTAGCTGACACAAGTAATAAAATATACATAAATTGCATAATTTGTAATATTTTTCAAGTCTGTTTTAGCACATACGATAAAGTAATCTTCAAGTCGCTTTACTCACTTTCCGTTAGTGCCAATCCAATACAATAAGCCGTTTTCATCAAAGTCATTTTGATGGGCAAAAGTTACAGAAGCTCCCGGCTCTTTCAGTTTCTTCACAAAGTTGAATGTGGAGCGGTCAAAGTCGTACCACTGCTTGGCAACCTGAGACATGAAATCAACACTTTGAGATCACACTTTTTATTAGAGGCCTAAAACATATCTGTACAAAAACTTGAGACAAATGTTTCATAATGAGCAATATATTAGCCTACAAATATGTTCATCACAAGTCAACATACCATCTTCAACAAGTATCTTTCAAGATCTGCCACGGTTGTCAGAGGCTCCATCTTTAAACAACGGTCAGTCCTGTCAATCAAAGTGGTCTCACCAGGAGCTTTCTCTAGCCTCAAACGAAGTCTTCTGGTCAGAATCTAAAACATGACCAGAAATTACATGCATACTCTACAAAAAAACACACCTAAACAAAGCTTTTATTAATTACATTTTATTTTTACCAGGTATAAAAAAGTACAATCAATGCTAATGTAAATAGGGTACCAATAACATCATGAGGACGAGGGAATAACTTATTAAACAACAAACAATAAGCTGACCTGCAAACCGTAACCAGATCCTGGCAGGTCATAAGAATACACAGGTAGCTTCTCAATAGCCTCCAATGCTGAAACAAGTTTTCTCGTCAATTGTACAGCTGGAGTGACACCCCTGGAGATAAAAGAAATTATTGTTTTAACTATCTATAAACTTTTAGCCGTATACAGCTCACTATATCCTAACATCTATAGACTCTACCCTAAGTCTTGTGTCTTTAACTTTAACACGAATCTATACTGCCTATGTAAAAAAAAAATAAAGCACCCGCCGGATCAAATTGATCCATAGGGCTGGTGAAGCAGTGTACATCAGTTTCTGTGGCCATGGCATACTAGGTGATTGTGTGGCCAGCACTATGCACGGCTGCCTTTTCTTTACCCGAACTAAGGTCAGGTACCCATCAGAGTTGGGTAGACTCAGGGACACCCTCCAGACCTGGGAAAAAATCCTAGCCTGCACCAGGATTCTAACCCAGGACCTTCGGTACGCCAGCCGAATGTACTGCAGCACGACCACCATGACCCCATATTGCCTATGAGTTAAATCCAATTCTTGTGCCAATAACTTTTACCATTACATATTTAATGACAAAATCTAGTAACTTTATCCACAAATAATGTTTTATAAACTTTTTCCAAAACTTGTTCTTTTAAACCATAACTAAATCTAGTGTCAATAAACTTGACTTCCTAAACCTCTAATCTAATTAGTTTATCACATTAAATTCGACCAATCCTGCTCTAACTTCTAGGAACTTTATCTTAAATGAATTTTACTTGAGGAGCTACAATATTATGAGGAATTACTGGTGACAGAAAATGTACTCTAACTCTCATGGTACGCTTAGGCTGCTAAAAGGATAAAATACATTTCTAATTACTAACCCTTCCTCCGTTATGCTGCTAAAAGGATAAAATACATTCCTAATTACTAACCCTTCATCCGTTATGCTGCTAAAAGGATAAAATACATTCCTAATTACTAACCCTTCCTCCGTTAGGCTGCTAAAAGGATAAAATACATTCCTAATTACTAACCCTTCATCCGTTATGCTGCTAAAAGGATAAAATACATTCCTAATTACTAACCCTTCCTCCGTTATGCTGCTAAAAGGATAAAATACATTCCTAATTACTAACCCTTCCTCCGTTATGCTGCTAAAAGGATAAAATACAATCCTAATTACTAACCCTTCCTCCGTTATGCTGGGAAAAGAAAAAGGAAAAGCAAAGGTTATTTTTCAGCCAAAGTTTATTGACATTTCTTAAAATGTCTGTTGTGTGTGGGTGTGAATGTGAGGTATTAGTCATTTCATTGACACAATAACTAATGGACCTACAAAGTTTATAAAACTACTACAGTTTTACTTCAGTGCTTACTTTTCTCTCTCATGATCGTGGAAAACACTTTTAAAGATGTGAATTCTGCTCCTCATTTGTTTCTTGGCTTCCTTGGGGGACGCTTCATCCAGTGACTGAAACCAAGAAAGTTGTGGGCATTAGGGGCACGGGTGCAACAACAGGGGTGTGTTTCACAAGCTCAGTGAAAGTTGTCTTGCTAGGTTTTAACTTTTCTCTTTCATTCATACATACCATATAGGTCAATAATAATTATCATTATCAAATGGTATGCTTGATTAGAAAATATATACTCAAAGTTCTGGTCTGTGTAACAGATGACTTTAGTTTCAATTTTACACACTGTATTACATCACTTAACAAAAACCAATAGTCATATATTCAACTTAAGCAAGATATTCAGGAATACAACTCAGTAAGCCCAATCAATCAACATGACTAAAGACACACAAAAACAACTCACTAAGGTCATTCAACAATAAAACAGACAGCCATAGGCCAATTATCTTCGGTTAGTACACAAGCAAAAACATAATGGTCAATCAGTCACTCTTACTGTCATAATTGCCTCAATAAAAAAGTAGAAAAAAATAAACTTAAAAAAAAACAATAACAGCAAAATATAATTGTTAAATACTAGATATTAATTGGCACTTACAGTACTAAGAATGCTTAATAGTGTCTGCACTAGTCCACTGTTATACAATTCAAAAGAGGAAATAGTGTGCTCATCTTTCAGAAGAATGACCAGCTCCTCTAAGGCACTACACATCTCTTGACACCAAGATATACCATCACTGGAAGGCTGGACACACAAAACAAGCATAACAATGAAAATTTCTGTAAAACTTGTTACACCCATACGCTACAGTTGAAATGTAATTCTAATAAAAAAACAATTGCAGAAGAACTTAAATAAGTTTTTTTTTTGTGCCTCTCTTACTTTGATTTGGCTCAACTGACGAGCAAAGGCAGACTCCAGCTGCTGCACAATGACGCACAATTTGGACACAACACCCCTTGGCTTTGCTTCTGCCGCTTTGAAATGCTCTTCATAAAGTTCTCTAGCAGTGGCTCGAACCTGCAACAACACAAAGTTAGCAAGTAGACAGTTTTAGTTTATCTTCAATTCAAGACATAATCTCAACATTTCATTCAGAGTTGTAAAGGCTGGGTAACAAACCTTGTCTTTCATGGCATTCTTAGATTTCAACTTGCGGCTCTTTTTGCCAACCCAACCAACAGCAAACTCTTGGCCCAGTGTTGTCTCCGCAGTGAATGAATGCTTGGTGCCTCTATTGGACTCAAATACAAAGCCCATCAAGTCTTCTCTCAATATGGTAGCCTGAAAATTACAAGCATAACAGCTTAAGATACAGGCTGGAAATTATAAACACAGCAAAATTAGATATAGAGTAGGCTGGAAATTATAAGCATAGCAGCATTAGATAAAGAGTAACTTTGAATTTGCAAACCAAGAAACATCAGGTAATTAGAATAGACTGGAAATTATAAGCATAGCAGCATTAGATAAAGAGTAGCTTTGAATTTGCAAACCAAAAAACATCAGGTAATTAGAATAGACTGGAAATTATAAGCATAGCAGCATTAGATAAAGAGTAGCTTTGAATTTGCAAACCAAGAAACATCAGGTAATTAGAATAGACTGGAAATTATAAGCATATCAGCATAAGATAAAGGGTAGCTTTGAATTTGCAAACCAAAAAACATCAGGTAATTAGAATAGACTGGAAATTATAAGCATAGCAGCATTAGATAAAGAGTAGCTTTGAATTTGCAAACCAAAAAACATCAGGTAATTAGAATAGACTGGAAATTATAAGCATAGCAGCATTAGATAAAGAGTAGCTTTGAATTTGCAAACCAAGAAACATCAGGTAATTAGAATAGACTGGAAATTATAAGCATAGCAGCATAAGATAAAGGGTAGCTTTGAATTTGAAAACCAAGAAACATCAGGTAATTAGAATTGACTGGAAATTATAAGCATAGCAGCATTAGATAAAGAGTAGCTTTGAATTTGCAAACCAAGAAACATCAGGTAATTAGAATAGACTGGAAATTATAAGCATAGCAGCATTAGATAAAGAGTAGCTTTGAATTTGCAAACCAAGAAACATCAGGTAATTAGAATAGACTGGAAATTATAAGCATATCAGCATAAGATAAAGGGTAGCTTTGAATTTGCAAACCAAGAAACATCAGGTAATTAGAATAGACTGGAAATTATAAGCATAGCAGCATTAGATAAAGAGTAGCTTTGAATTTGCAAACCAAAAAACATCAGGTAATTAGAATAGACTGGAAATTATAAGCATAGCAGCATTAGATAAAGAGTAGCTTTGAATTTGCAAACCAAGAAACATCAGGTAATTAGAATGGACTGGAAATTATAAGCATAGCAGCATAAGATAAAGGGTAGCTTTGAATTTGAAAACCAAGAAACATCAGGTAATTAGAATAGACTGGAAATTATAAGCATAGCAGCATTAAAGAATAGCTTTGAATTTGCAAACCAAGAAACACCAGGTAATTAGAATAGACCGGAAATTATAAGCATAGCAGCATTAGATAAAGAGTAGCTTTGAATTTGCAAACCAAGAAACATCAGGTAATTAGAATAGACTGGAAATTATAAGCATAGCAGCATTAGATAAAGAGTAGCTTTGAATTTGCAAACCAAGAAACATCAGGTAATTAGATTAGACTGGAAATTATAAGCATAGCAGCATTAGATAAAGAGTAGCTTTGAATTTGCAAACCAAGAAACATCAGGTAATTAGAATAGACAGGAAATTATAAGCATAGCAGCATTAGATAAAGAGTAGCTTTGAATTTGCAAACCAAAAAACATCAGGTAATTAGAATAGACTGGAAATTATAAGCATAGCAGCATTAGATAAAGAGTAGCTTTGAATTTGCAAACCAAGAAACATCAGGTAATTAGAATAGACTGGAAATTATAAGCATAGCAGCATAAGATAAAGGGTAGCTTTGAATTTGAAAACCAAGAAACATCAGGTAATTAGAATTGACTGGAAATTATAAGCATAGCAGCATTAGATAAAGAGTAGCTTTGAATTTGCAAACCAAGAAACATCAGGCAATTAGAATAGACTGGAAATTATAAGCATAGAAACATTATATATAGAGTAGGCTGGAAATATTGTACAAATTGCACTAAACGCTTATTTTTCTTTTCAAGTACCTGCTGTCCATCAGTATTTTGAATCTGAAGCTCCCCATCTTTTTTACAGGTCAATGTCCAGTTTCCAACTACAAGTCTGGTGGGGCCGGCTTTGGACAGGATTGGTTGGCTAGGAGTACCAACTTTAATCTGACTGCGTGCCCTCTGTAATTTATCTAAGAACTCACCACGGTTCTCTGTTTCAAAAGAGATAATATCACACTTAGATAATATCTAATCTAATGTTGTATTTTTTTCATCAGGTTTTGTTCAAGAACATGTTTACAAAGATGTCTACATATAAGCAACACAATGAAGCCAAGATACGAGATTGAAGGCAATGCCCCAAATGAGAGGGTCGCATGTATGAAAAATGAAATGGGGTGTTGAAATTATTTTTTTTTTTTTTTCAAATTTACTTTTTGAGTTGGATGATGTAGGACTGGGTGGATTCATTGCAATGATATCAGGGATGGGTCAGCGAGGTTAACAAAGACGGTTAATGTGAAAGAATTTTGTTTACCTCATTCTAAACAGAGCATAAAATAAATGAAACATCTGGATACGCCAGAAGTTGGAGACAATGCACTATACATAACATTATACATTTTTATATATTGTATAATATTAATTTTAAACATTTAATACTCAAAATAGTCATTCTTTAAAATTGCTGACATTTTAATAGTTATCTATTATATTAATGAAGAATTTTTATTTTTTTTGTCAACTAGCTAAGTATGTGGGCTTAAAGATTTCTATGGTATTTTCTGTTCTTATTGAGCAGCAAAGAATGTAGTTTTAAGTCTTACCTGAGCTGTCAGATCCACCTTCAGGGCTGCCACTTGAGTACATGGTTGCCAGCTTGCCATCTAAGATGAACCTAAACCAGCCGTTGCTGCCATTACTTAACTCTAAGGCAGTCCCTTCGCTCCACAAGTACAGGCAGTCCCTGCCTCTGACAATGTACCAGTCCTTCCAATGGTAGGGTCTGCCAGACACTATTTCACTGGCATCAGTCAAACTGACCTCCTCCTCCTCCTGAAATATCATGTTTGTATTTTAACACTTGGTGTGTATAATTCATTGAAAAGTCAAATACTAACAAAAAGAAATATATGCTCCGGGTCACAAAATATAAAATTATCTGATCGTTTTGATATTTTTATTCTTCTTCTAACATGGTGGCAGAACTGTTTACTCTCTTGCAAATGCCTTTTTTCTAGCTGTTCTGTGTTGTTGTTAATTGTGTTGGATATGGTAGGTTAAGGGGAGGGGGCAGGGGCTTAATGTATGTATGAGATTGGCTAGTTAAGGGCCATTCAAGTAGGAAGTGATCTACAGTAGGCCAAATGTGGTCAGTCAGCCAAATGTAATGGATTTATTCTGTTTAGGTGCCACGTCACTATATAATCTTTTAATCACAGTGTTTTTTCTATCCTAGTGCCTCTATACAAAACAAACAAACAGTTTTGAGAACAGCTTAACATAAAGCTTACTTTTTCTTCTTTAGCCTTGGCTCCTTCCTCCTCTTGTGGGGCAGGTCCAGCCAGGCCGAGCACACGGGAAAAAAGTCCCAGGCGAGCAAAGTGCTCAAGGAATACATCCTGGCACTTCAGAATGAGATCTTGCATTATCTGCAGTACTATCATGTGACCATCATCATCCTCCTAGAAACAAACAAATGGAAAATTGCAAATGCATTAAGTTTAGGAAACCAAAGAATAGTACTTTGTAATAATATGTGAATGCACAGCTCGTTCCAACTGCAACCTTACTGTAAAGTGCTTTATTTTTCACGCTTATTAAAAAATTCTCAAATTGATAAGGTCATTTGAACCTTCATTCAATTACATCAGAGCTATCCAGTTGGCTCTTTATTGACTCTGCTGGTAAATTATAATTGACAGATCCTCTTTCTATCAATGAAGACATGTTCTAATATTGTACAATTACAATTCTAACATATTTCAATCTGCCTTATCAAAATACATTGTTGCAAATCCGAATTAGTCTATCAGTTTGTTAACAAACAAAATAGAACTTCTGTTATTCTAAACTAAAAGTCTAAACTAACCTCAACATCAAGGATGACAGACAAGACCTCAGTTAACGAAGATGCAAAATTCGGAGATGGAAACTCGGGTCCGGTCATCTCTGTTAGAAGCTCAGGGTCAACGTAGTGCAACATTTTCCTAATCAAAGACAAACTGGCTTTCCTGTTCAGGGATATAACAACATGTTTACACAACAATCAGATTTAAACCAAACTGTATTTTATAAATCCTTTAAGGTTATCTCTATTTTTTCTTCTGTTAGCCAGTCTAAAGAGCTGTTTGCTCTTGCAGTCAATGCCAGACAAACGTTTTTACATGTCTTTTTCAATTGCTCCATATTGCTATATAGTGTGTTGTCTCTATATACTGAAACAAAACATGAAGATAACTACAGTTTGAACAGAGCCTTAGTACCTGACAGATGACAACATGGTCACATGAAACACATCTGTGAATACAGGAAGCAGGTGTCTGACATAAACCGGGGCCACCTCTGGATCGCCTTTCACCTCGCTGATCTCCCCTTTGTCTCCCTCCTGGGTCTCCTCTTTCCTCTCCTTGTCCGCTGTCTCCATGGGAGCCGGGATGGACACGGGCATCGCAGCTGTGGACGGCCCAGGAACAGATGCCCCCATTGATGTGTCCCGTGTCACAGGAACCATGTACTCGCCTAATGAAGGAAAGGACATGAACAGGGTAACAGTAAAACAAACAATGTAGTTAAAATGATGTCAATAAAATCTTGCTGATAGGTCTGCTTATATTATTGGAATATGATTTCAACAAAGACTTCTATCTTTCACTAATTCTAGACACAGCTGGTATAGGTTACTGCCAGAAACTACTACAATAAACAAAGACTCTACAAGAGATTGGGACTGTACCTGGTGACTGAAGAATGGCTATAACTTCTCTGTGACCTTCATCCCCACGTTCTCGAGCCTTGTCAAGGGGTGTCTTTGCATCCTCGTCCCTCAAGTCAGGATTAGCCCCATAGCGAAGCAAAGTCTGAGGTTAAGGATGCAAACTTGAAATTAGACCTCATCAAACATTAAGATATATTCTCATTCAAAATTTAGTCTTCATTTAAATTTAAACTTATACATAGATCCCTTCATTGTTTTGATATCTGTACTTACTTTTACAATTTGAGGTCTGCCAAAACAGGCAGCATAATGAAGTGAGGAGGACCGCAGACCTCTGTTGACATCTGCCCCCCGTTCACACAAAAACTCAACCTAACAAAAGCATTTCAATCAACTCAAAGTACAATTATTTTCTCACTTTTATGTTAGGATAGCATTTTAATCAATTTAAAGTACAATTATTTTCACACTTTCTTGTTTGTTAGGATAGCATTTTAATCATCTTAAAGTACAATTATTTTCACACTTTCTTGTTAGTATAGCATTTTAATCATCTTAACTCTTTCTTTAAAGTACGGTTTATCAACCCAACGGAGAGAAAAATAAGAGTAAAAAAAATATTTATACCTGATGCATTAAACCTGTCATAGACAATATATTTCAATAACAAACCTGTCATGTCTTATATTATTCTTTAGCAAATTGAAAGGAGAATTTGATTAGATCAATTTAAATATGATTGGAATTTATCTGGAGTGTTTATTAAGGATAATATAAAGAATATTGTAAATGAAAACATAAAAATTTAAAAAATATTTTCAACTCACCACTTCCTAAGTCAGTTTGTATTAATCCTAATGTCTTCTTTTTTTAAAGAACAATATAAAAATATATATCCAAGAAGTGGGGAAAGTTTCTTTGCAATATGTATAAAAATGAAAAAGTTATGAATTTATTAGTCCTCCCACTTGAAATTGTGAAAAGGGAAATTATTTCTTTGATCTTTAGAAACACTATGACTATATATACCATTCGAATCTAAATAACTATTTTCAGGATTACTAGTGTAGGCCTAGGCCTAAGCCTCGAAGGTAGATGGTAAATTATACCTTATTTTTATTGTAGTGCTAGTATATTCTTTATGATTTAGAGGTCTCATAAGTTTTTACTGTTGTTGGTGATAGAGGAAAATACTCCTCACCCGAATCGGCAAACATTACGATAAAGTCCGGTAAATAATTATCGTATTATTTAATCCAAATCATTTAAAATACTAGCCTACTACTACTACTTATACTACAAGCTTTCTCTGCAGTTAAACATCTTATTTAAACACTTTTAGAGCCACTATTACAACCCCTAATGCTTATATAAGCTTGGTAATCCACCATTTCGATCAGCTGTTTTTTTGTTTACACTAATTGATCGATGAAAAATGAAAACAAACAACACAAAACCATGCTTCTTTCAGTGTAAAACTATTTATAAACGAAGTTGGAACTCTTCTGGACCAAAGATTCTATAAATACGTATAAAATAGTTAATTGTAAATGCTTAACGAATGTTAAAACGAAACAAACCACTGATGACGCAGGCTACGGCTTTACGTAGGCAATGAAAAAACCTATGACGCAGGGTGCGGCGTAACGTAAAGAAAGAGTTAAAGTACAATTATTTTCACACTTTCTTGTTAGTATAGCATTTTAATCATCTTAAAGTACAATTATTTTCACACTTTTTTCTTTTTTAGTAAAATATGATTTAAAGCTATATATTTATTTTTTTAATAAAAATAAATAATTTTTTCTTCATTTAATATGTATTGGATCAAATCCAATCTGCCAATAGTCATTGTACTCACCATTTCCTGGGTACCAAATGCAGAAGCCCAGTTTAATAAAGTTTGTCCTACATCATCCATAAAGTTGACTTCAAAACCTTGTGAGATATGAAGATTTGATGCCAGTTAACATCTACTTTTAGATCATTTCTATTCAGAGCATACATGCTAATATATTGATATATCTACAATAGGGATTAGGCAACTAGCTGCATCATCATAATTGTCAAAGTTACAGGGTCACATATTTAGAAAGACATTTTTTGTCAAGTCATTGTTATTGATTTTTTTATCATTAAAAGCTTTGTAGTTTTTAACATTATTGATTTTTTTATATGTTTATTACCTGACTCATTTCATTTTTATTTGACGCTTTTATTCCAACAAAACCTACCTAACTAGTAATAGATTAATATGATTTTTTATAACTTAACTCCTGGAGGTACTAGAGGCTGGATGCATGCATGTCATAATCTACCCACCTCTGATTTATCTCTCTCTAACATAAGTGGTAATGAATAATAACAGTTTATGTGTATATTCACATATATTCAAAATTAACTGTACCATTGTCAACAGCATCAATCAGTGCGTCTGTATCTTTACTGCGTATGCAATCAATCAACTGTCTGTGGGACCGATCACTGGAACTGTCAGTGCGGCGTAGCCCTGGCAGACGGCTGGTTATGGTCGCCATACCCGACTTGGGGAGAGCCTGGCGGCCCTCAAACAGCAGAACCAAAAGCAAGTCTACAAATCGCATTGTGTCAAGACAGCATCTGAAAGAAAAGTCCATGAGTGTTAATACGTTTATGAATTGATACTACAACAGCAAATTATTTTTTTTTATCTTTGCCAAGAGCTGTACCTTTCATCCCCTCTAAGTCCGCTTTCTATGGCTTCAGGCAAATTTGATCGCAGCAGCGTGTATGTTATCCCAGGAGAGCCACGGCACAGAGTCGACAGCAGGCTTATCACCGTGGACACGCTGGGGCTGGTCTTGCTGTCCCCAATGATGGTGCTCTTACCAGGGGTGGCGGTGGTGGACTGGTTGTGGGTGGTCTCAGCCACACGTTGAAGTCTTGACAGCAGGTCCTGGATAAGTCCATGGCGTGCCAGTGGAGCTGGATCCAATGATCTTCTTGTGTAACGATCTGCTAGGGAAGCAAAGCAACGCAAAGCTCCATCTGCGACCTGAAAGTTTAAGCAAAAAAAAAAAATAATTTTTAGCCAAACAGAAAGTGCTGATTTTGAAATTTAACTACTTTTTATATAAAATGATATGATTTATAAAAAATAATATTTATATTTAATTATCAAATTTATATTCAATGGTATGCTTTATATTGAATG
The DNA here is from genome assembly GCA_949126835.1 of Anisus vortex. Classification (NCBI taxonomy): domain Eukaryota; kingdom Metazoa; phylum Mollusca; class Gastropoda; family Planorbidae; genus Anisus; species Anisus vortex. The sequence goes on from OX421495.1 coordinate 6,544,236, forward strand.
GCATGGTGTATGTTCAATGATTAAATTTATTTCAAATGCCATGACTTTTATTGATTGATCTGAAGGTACAGTAGAAGTAGAAGAACAAGCTACTTACAAAAGAATCATCATGATCAAGAAGAGTTGATAAAGATTCTATGCAAGTTTCCAGCGCTGCATCCTGAGGTTCCATTTTCCCACACAATCTGGACACAACAGTCATTGAAGAATGAAGTGTGTCCTTATGAACCTTCATTGGAAATTTTAAAACAACAAGTGGGTATTAATCACATGGGTCGGATGAAACAAATGATCAAATGTCCTAAACTTGAAAACTGACAGTAAAAAATAGATGCAATAAGATGCAGAAGTACTATTATAAATTAGAAAACTATACCTGGGAGCCATGTTCTCTGATAAATGTCAACACACAGTTAAGACCTCCAGATTCAAAGACAGCACCTGACTCTCTTGTGCAAATAAGTTCCAACACCTATGGAAAGAGATATTTGGAGAAAAAAAAATTACATGCAATATTGATAAAAAGTGGTAGCAACTGGACACTGAAAACCAAAAAATATCAAACTTTTGTGTTTTTTTTCATAAGTTGGTACAAATCTCTGTAAAAAGTCACTAGTAAACCAGGACTCATCAAAACTTGATGCTTCATTTAACAGTTTTTAATATTATATAAGCTAAAAATATAACCTTTTAAAAGTGTGGGGAGGGGGGGGGGGCGATTCAATGAATGCCGATATTCTGAATTACCTAAGTTTTAGGCAAAGGAGCAAATTTATATACTTAGACTCATTTTCAGTCAGAAAAGTGGAATTAAAAGTTAAATTTTTCAAAAGTCATAGTGTAATTTATGAAACAAAACTTTTTTGCTTTTTTTATTATTCAAAATTCAATTGCACATGCTCTTGGACTATCTCTTTATCTCTAAGCATAATGCACTGTTACTGTTTTTTTTTATTCAATAAAAATTAAGAATGGGGCAACCTTCCATTAATCTAGTGGACTCCAAAATCCTCAAATAAAAGATATGCAAAAGCATTAATTTAATGCCGCACACTGTGCAATATAACCATTAGTTTGTGATCTGATCTAAGTAACAAAAGTAGTAACAACCCATTGTCACACACACTCACTTTGATGCACTGCTCTGCTAGGTCTTTGCTGGTTCGAGATGACATTTCAGCAACAACAAGTCTATTGCACAGTGCCTTTATAGCACCCTCCACAGCAACAATTCGTCTGGTACACTCAGCCGAGACATCCAAGTAGTAGGTGATTGCTCTGGCCGTCACTTCCAATACATTGTCCGGGGCGCATTCATCAAGGAAAATGCGACACAAAGCTGGCAAAAAGGTTCGTGGTGGACAGCTGTGTAAAAATATTTTGAAAGTTATTAGTCATTAAAAAATCTTTTTTTTTGTATCTATAATGAAATATTAAAAGTAAAAAGTAATTCGTTTCTTTTTCATGTCAATAGGGAAAATGTATACATGATATTGAATAATAAAACGGACAAACCTTTTGTTACAAATTGTATGTTCTTTAAATATTGTAAACAAATAAAAAATATAAAAGCTTAAATTACAAAAGAAGAAAAATATAAAAGACTTTAAAAAATTTTAATGGGGTTGTTGCCAAGCTAATGGTTCACTAAAGAACTGAGGATAAATTCAGACAAGAATTACTAAGAAAATAAAAATGCAATGATGATGAGGTGATACATCATGGATCCTCCCAGCAAATGATATGTGTATTTAAAGCAAAGCTCTTTATGGTGATGTAATTTATTGTTGAGAGGCATTTTGGTGGGGAAAGAGTTATACAACTGAATGGGAAAACCACCAACTTAGCATCATTTCTAACTGTTATCAAAATGCAAGACTAGACTTAACTCATTCCATGCTTTACCGCGTTTGTGCCAGGCCCTTTTTAGACCACTAGAATTTTTTAGAGTGCCCTTTTTTATTCATAGATTTCTAAACGTATTTGTTTAGCAAGATACCTGTATTTCATATATCAAATTAAAAGAAATTAAACAGGAAATAATAAAAAGTAGAAGTTGAAACTATATTATATTAACAGTTACATCTCAATTAGTAATTTTTAGAGATCAGATTTTTTGTTTAAAAAAAAAAGGAGCAAAAAAAATCAATCTTAACAGATTTTTATATGGTATGCGTAGCAGATATCCTGTTCATCATGAAACCACTAAAAGCATATATCTATTCCTGATCAGAATGCATTTTAAATTTTGAAAATATCCCATATAGTTACTGAGTAATAGGCATTTTTGTAATATTAGTATCATCCGGCAAACGCCAGTGCTTCACATTTATATATAATTTACATAGGGCTAGGCCTAACCACGAATGTCGGATTCTTTAATTAGTAAATAAACCGTAAGTCCTCAAAACCAGATTTAAATGATTTAAAGTAAATATCTAATGAATAGAAATTAATGTTAGCAATAAAAGTTATTTTTACTAGCCAATTTGACAAGGCCTAGAAACATTTTGAGTAGGCGTGGCTATGCTTTGCTTACAAAAGTTTACACAGAAATGGATTAAAAATTGTCTTTTTTATTTAAAAACCGAAAGTATAACAAGCAGAAAGAGTTATCTTTCATTTGATAATATAAAAAGTCGAATTAATATTTTATAATAGGCCATAGCAACAAAATTTATAAGCAATGAAAACCAAATTGACGATACATCGTGGATTGGCAAGGAAGCGAAGAGTCAAATCGACAATATATCGTGGATTGGCACGGAATGAGTTAAATCTTGGATGGGTAGATCATTTTAATCTTTACTATCAAAGGCCTGTGTAAATTATATGATGATATTTATTGATGGATCTTGGCCTAAAATACCAATAGCTCAAGCCAGCATTGGAAATGAACTTCAATTAGAAATTTCCTTTACCTCTTATAGTCGAATTGTAAAATAAAAAGGAAGGCAAATAGCTTTTATTCAACAATCATTGCAATTAAAAAAGCTTAGCTATAAATTACAGTGAAATGATAAAAATTTAAAGTAAAGGCAAAGGCCTATTTAGTTTTGTGAAATTACAATAAATGAAAACGTAATATTTTTTATAATATATAATAAGGCTAAGGTTTGTTACAGTATATTAAAAAATCATTTTTTTAAGCTAGGGAGGGATGTTGGCATTAAATAAAGTTCAGTCCTAGGGCCTAGTGTCTTTGATTTATAATAAAAGGCGAATGGAGAAATCGAGGCCTATCATTTGTTTTTTTTATTGGTAGCCTATTTTTATTTATTGTTTTTTTAATAACAGGCCCAAGAGGACAGGGACACGTTGACTAGTTACTAGTTAGGCTACAAAAAAAAAAGTAGGATTTAGTCAATTTAGAAGGTAGGCCTAGCCTAGGTAATATAGGATAGGTTAATTAATATGAATCATATATGATTTGATCTCTGGGTGGTGTAGTCATAGACTACATTACTACACTAGTAGGCCCTACACTGTCTGTTACTGTATTCACAGTCATTAGACTACATCTACAAGGAGTAACTGTGCAAGTGTAGTCCAGTCCAGGGCTTGCCAGCCAAGGCCAAACTTCCCAAAGCCAAGAATAGAGATAGTACATAGAGAATAGAGAAGCAGAGGCAGAAAAGGTCTCAGAAGGCAGGCCTGGCAAGGCAGGTGTTACTCAAAATAATTTAGTTTGTTAATTAAATTTACCTTTCAAAACATCTATCCACATTATCAGACATAAGTAAAAGCATGCACAGCTGCTCTAATGCAATCAGCTGCATGTCTCTTTCATCTCCTTGGCCCATTTGGAGCCACTCCAAAAGAGTCTCTGGGTCAACGTCGGCCATTTTCTTTGTTTTTGTACAATATTTTCTTTGTTGTATTAAAAAATAATACTAGAAACACAAATCAGCGAACGTTTAAGAAATGTCTTGATGGTAGAAACAATATCAGTGCAGTATTCCAAAACAGATATTATAAACTCCACAAGTCGGTAAATTTACCAAAATACAACTCCGTCTTTGAAAACGAAATGTTTTTCACTACACTACAGTCCACAACCACAGCACACAGGTAAAAGTTAAATGAGCTAAATTTACTAAGAATAACTAAGACTAACGGTGGCGAGATGTTGTTGGTCGACGAAGCCTATGGAGTCCTAGACGCTAGGACAGGCGACGACAAATAAATCTTATCACATGTTTTTAGAACTGAACAAAATATCGTCCTTATAAATTAAATAAACATATGATTAACCCCCAAACAGGGTTCATTCGTCGTATTGTCAGTCATTTCAGTTCACCAGTGCCTCGTTTTCGAATGTCGACTCAATCACTAAACTATATATAACTCGAAATAGTTCCGGGTAGTAAAAGGGAGTAACTTATTGCTCAATTTATTATGTCAAAATATAATAATATTTTATTTAAAAAAAAAAAAACGTATATAATGTTTTAGAGAACTGTTTTACATTATATTATTGCAAAGTTATTTTAACATTATATTAAAACATATAGTCTACTTCTATCATATGAATATATGCAATTTGTTAGAAAATTATTAGTTTCTTGGGCTTGGGGATGTTTATAGTTAGCCTGCTTTCTTCACATATTTACAAATTACAAGGTCAACAATATAACGTAAACAGTAAACAAATAATTGCAAGCAGCATAGTGTTCTATAAATATTTATGACGACACTCTTCTTTCTTTTTTAAATATCGATAATTCCGCTATTTATAGGCTACATAATTAGCCTATATACTATATGCAACGTTATAACTTATATGTTTAGGGCCTAAAGTCTAAAGACAACGACTGGTCCACAAATTTGGCTGTCTATAATTCCTTCTCAAACTCAATCTCATAGGCTACTCATGAGTCGACTTATCATGAATCATATAATATATGTGCTTATAAAACGTATATTATATAGGCTAATTTAAGGCTCACTCAGTCTTTTAGGCATTTAATTTTAGGCCCTATAATCCTATGTCTATGTCCTATAATTTTAATATGTAGGATTTAGATAAAGGTGGTTAGTCGAGTTGCAAATATCTTGCAATGTTCTATCGATATCACACTATCTATTGTACTGTGGCACAATGCTGACAGCCCCTGGTGTGTATCGCACCTGTGGCTTTATATTTATCATCAGGGTATCATTGTAGTGTCAATGCAATGCCGATTGTTTTGTCATGTTTGTTTCCCTTGTATTAACTTGTATAGTTCCGGAACGGAAGTTGATGAGCAATGCTATTATTATTATGTGACTTTCGATTCTGTATACAAGTAGACTCATTTTATACTTCTATCGAATCTATACGCTATACTTTAATTTCTATATTACTTTTGTTAAGAATATTCTTATTATAAAATTTAGACTAAATAAAAAGTAGGATATGAAAAACAAAACGTAATTATCAAGAAACTGTTATGCACATACCGCGGTAGGTAATACTCTTACTCTTAGACTTAGTGACTTATTTAATTAAAAACTTATTAGTATATTAGTTATAGTTATTAGTAATTAGTAGGCCTATATACTAATAATACTACTAATACTAATGCTAGTAATACCGCCTGTAATAAACACTTAAAACTTTAGTTAAAACAGTAATTAATACTGTAACTGTAAAATCATTTATTTCATAATTATACTTTTTTTAAAGTAAGTCATTTATTAATAATTATACTTTAATTATTAGTGACACTCACTGACAGTGAGTCACAGTGACTTTGACATGATTAGTCATTAGGTCTATCTAAGTAAGTCTCTAGGTTAATATAAGTCAATAAGTCGGTCTAACTAGCCTAGGCCTATAAATTAAATACTATAACTATAATATTCTATATCTTATCATCTTATCTTATTTTTATATATATTACTGACGCTCTTTCTATAAAGAAGATTATTGCGTCCTACTGACTCCTACGCTTATCATCTTAAATCTTATCTCTTATCTTATCCTTGGTCTGAGTCTAGTCTTGATTTTGATCTTGCATCTTTATTAATGATTTAAATAAGTTTCTGGTTTGTTCAGGTAACCCATTCCATGCCACTTGAGAATAAATCGTACTTAAATTATTAATTGTATGCATTTGTTCTCGCATAAAACTGTTATAAGTACATAACATAAGTTATATTAACTATAATATTATTAATATATAATAATAATCATTATAATCATTTTATTATAATTATAAATATAGCTCAAGGGTCGGCAACCTGTTCATAATGGTGTGCCAAAGTAGGATTTCTAATTCATTCAGCGTGCCAAAAGCCTAAAAGTCATTCTGCTTTAGCATTCATGGAACTTTCTTGTATTTAACTTATAAAAGAGATTTGAATTTCCATTTTGGAAGTCCTCTGCGTGCCATTCACTACAAGCCAGCACAGAAACACACTGAAAACACATGACAGCACATGTCACATATATGACATAAATTATAAATAATTTTCTACTACTTTCTCATAAAACTTATATAACCATATATATATAATAGCCTATATATAATATATAATAAATCATGCATGGGTTATCTGTAACAATTCTTTAGGCAACATAAAATAAGAACATAAAAAATCTGGAACATTCTAGTCTGGTTTTTTAAACAATGTAATTAATTCTAAAAAAAAATATGTGTTCCAGCAGAATTAATTCAAGTAATGTAACATGTTGAACTGTGACCTTTGGCTTTTGACCATTTCATTGGTCCTCATCAACACAAGGTCAGTCTTTGGAAAAGTAAGGACAGATGGCAGAATCATTCAAACATTAGAAGATGAAATCGGGGCTGAAAACTTTACCTATTACAAACTTCACCGCTCCGGGGCACTACGATTAGAATTGAAGAGTTTGATTGGTGACGTTGATATTTACGTAAGCAGTGAAGTAAGTCTTTCTTAGTTGCAAAGAAATCTTTATATTTTAGTTATGACTTATTACTTTTACGCAATGTGATAATAAATTTGTTTACCTGTAAAGAATTACTATGTTTTCATTATCATGGAGAGCCTTGTTCAGCCTTTTTGCTGTATTCATTTTATTTTTTTTCTGTGAAGATATACAGCATTTTTGTTAGACACAATTCAATTCCGCAAAATCATTGATCCCATAATATAGGATAGCCAAATTTTTATTTGATGACTTGATCAATGCAAATACAAGAAGATTCTTTTAAAATCTGTCATTTAGGACCAATATAAATTTTGTGGAATAAAACCAATTAGAAATCATTGAACATCCATAGTTTCTTGAAATCCTTGAAAATAAACCTACTAGGTTGAGTTCTGACCCCTTGCAGATCAAGTCCTGAGCTCTTAAATATGTTTATGTCGCCAACATGAGACACACTCACTAGTTGGTAAGTCAGTCAAGCTTTAAAAATTAAAGTGTCCATCTACTGAATAAAAACAGATACCCGGTACTATACTTTGATCTTAGTCAAAATTTATTTATTGAATAAAATGTTGAATGTGCAGAAATTGTGTTTGAACAACTACGGTATTTGGTTTTACTTCTTTCTTTAGGTTCAACACCCAGACTACACAACTTATGACCTGAAGTCAGAAACTTGTGGTCTGGACACAATACACATTTCATCCCTGATGTCTAGGCCAGTGTACATTTCCCTGTTTGGCCATCCCAACTACTTAAGTTCCAAGTATCGCCTGACTACCCTGGAAGTGGATGAACCTGTTTTAGATGATTATGAAGTGCTTGTTGATAAGTATGAAAGGTTGTAGAAATACACTTTTATTGCCTAAAAAAAAACTTTGTTACTTTTTTAAGTGTAATATTTTTGTAGACAATGTCAGCCAATGTAAGCTAATCCATTTAATATATTTGATTGATTGATTTATATATAGAATTAGAGGCATTACAATAAAGTATCAAAGTAATTGCTAAACCAGTTACTTTTTTCTTGCATATTTCTTACTGGCCCTTTTGGCCATCTTTATTTTTTCAGCGCGATGTTTGAAGTCACTTGACTTTTGACCAAACTTAAAAGTCTTTTAAACTGAATTTGCATTTTGGCTCTTTTGGTCCAGAGGAATGTATGGGGCAGTTCAAGTCATCTTTTCTCCAAAAGCCTGTCAAAACCATGCCGCACCCTTGAACGGGGGCATGTTGCATGATAGAGAAACCCTAGGCACATGCACCGACACTTTTGAAATTCCCCCAGATCATTAACAAGGCAGCATTACCTCATATACCTTCACTTTCACCCTGTGGTATGAATACTAGACTATAAATAGTATTAACTTGGTCATCCAGACACTGGGTATGGCAAGTCAGGTGCTGTGTGTCTATTCCTTCCTCTCCATCAATTCTGGTGGGCTCTCGCTTGTGCACAGGTGTTTTCTTAATGGGAGCTTATCATTAATGTATGCACTTTGCCAGCTAATAGGCCTGCACGGGTACACAAGTGTGACCAACCCAGATAAAGTTGTCTTAAAATAACACACGATACTTAGAATTTTCTGAGCTCTGTTCGTGCACCCTACCCTAGTTATATTTAGCTCAGTAATATTATTCATGTTTAATTGTATAAAAGACAACACTTTTAAAAAATCTGTAGTATATTTGTAAATCAAACTCTAGAGTGTAATTCAAAAAGTTAAAATTCTCCATACACTTTATAGTTTGGGCACTCGGGTTTGTTTCAGAGAATTCAAAATATTGTTTGATCCTTGCAGGTACTATTATGAGGAAATGGAAGGCTACCCAGATGAGCGCATGAAGGAAAGGAACTCCAGGCCTAAAGAAGACGGCAGCCCAACCAGCAACAGGGTGGAAGACGAACTGCCCATGTGGTGGAAACTCTTGCTCAGCATTCTAGAGTTTGGTCTTGAGGTAAATAAAGAAAACATAGAAGAAATTATAATGTCGATGGAAAGAAAATCTTTGATAAGCTTGCACAATTCAATGACAGAGATTTCTAACGTAAATGTACCTGATCACAATAGGAAAAGTAACAGACTTCTTGTACAAACTTTCAGGCCTGAGTGTCCTATACATTTAAAATCTCCTGGGTAAATTTTGAAAACTTAAATTGTTATAAGCATTTTGTAAGCAGCTAATTTTTAATGTAATGAAAAATTTTTTAATTAATTCATCAAATAACAGGCATAAAAAGCAGTAAAGGGTAGGCTGCAAAAAACATTGTTGAACTTCAAAATCTCTGAGAATCTACATGTGAAACATTGTGAAATATATGTTCTGCAGCAATTTTGGTGGCCAATTGTCATAGATCGTAGGTGTGCAACAGTCAACCTGCAGGCCATAAAAATGTCCAGCCAAGTTTATTTTGCCCACACCCCCTCCAATAATAGAGCTTCTAAATGAAGTTTTTTTTACTTCGTCATGCAATAATATAAGTAAATGTTAGAATGTGTGGCCCACATTGCTGTATCAAATTCCTTCTATGGCCCATTGATGAAAACATTTGCTCACCCTTGACACTGGCTATTTAAAAAAACATGTTCAAGTTAAAGGGCTCCTTAGTCTCTGTCAATACAACAAAATGATTTTTGTAAAGATTTTAGCCCTGTGACTATTAAAATAATCAAAAGTCATAGGCTACCTGTTATTTAAATTTTTTATCTAAATTCTAGAGTCTTCATCACATTTATGTGATTTTTCTGATCAAACTCTTTGCATGGGTCGTGTGGTCCATTTTCTAGCTGACTGAGACCACATTATTACACATGTTCTGTGTAATCATCATTATCAATAAACTTTTGGCTTTCATGGTCACCATTCCATAAACATTTACTATAAATGTATTTTTCCTCTCTAGATTTTGTATCTACTTATAAATAAATCTAGTTTATTTATAAACGTAATGTCTTATCCTTTTTTAATTCCTATTTTCCATTTAGTTATACTTAACTGTTTTACTACTGAGCCGCTTGGAGCGCCAAAGGGATTAGTTCATTATGTACCGCAAGCCGCTGACAGCGGCAAGTTTATTTCGCGTGTTTAAAGTTAAATTTTTGCATTATTTCTTTAAATTTTGTTCCGAAATTTGTAGTTATCGACAGGAAGTTTATTTACTAACCTGTTTTTGATTTCAAAAGCGTAAACTTTCCTAGTTTATGTGCTAAATTTTGGTAAAAATAAGCGGAAAAATAATAATTTTCTTCCCGTTTTCGGAAGATGTTTTGATTGTGAACGTTATCTTGTTGTAGTAAATACCACACAATTAATTTCATCTTGGATTAATTATGTTTGTTTTCGGATATACTTTATAATAATTATGAGTGAAAGCTATAAATTCATTTAGAAAAACTAGAAATATGAGGTAAAGTGTCAATTTTTTAATTTTTCTGTCCAATTTTTTGTTAAAAATCACATTTCAACAAATATTATTGTCTAAACCAACAAATTAACTAACTTTTGATTATATTTATCATATACAAAATTCATTTCCCTACAAAATGATAATTTGTTTAAAAATATATCAATGGATAAGTGAGCAACACACACTTATGTACACACACCCGCATGCAAAATAACGGGACAAAAATTTTATTCGGCCAAAGCTTGTTTTTTTACTGCTTTCACTTCGGTAGTTAATCAGTTCAGAATTAATTTATTTTGTTATTTTTTATCATGTTACTTTGTAATAGTCTTTATTTATTAAAGTATTTCAATGCAATTTTTCACAGGTGATATTGTGAGACTGGGCAAAGTATAATTTGAATACAAGAAAGTGTCAGTGCGATCTGTCCAAGAGGATAACATTGATTTGAAAAGAGTATATGATTTAAATTTTCACTAAAAGTTTTGCACAACGATGCATATTTTTTCTTTTTCAATAAATATATATATTATTTATGGTGTTTGGCGCAAACTGGTCAGGTCTAAGAAAGCAAAATTTTCAGGAGCAAAAAAAACAACTCCATAAGTTAATTGTAACATGTTGAAACTTAATACTGGGCACTGTAAAGAGCCTCATTTTAGCAAAGCTTTGTGAGAAATTGATAGAATAATCTGTGCTGACCTTTCCTTGGTTTAGAAATATCAAAGGCTTTTTGCCTCTGCCACAAAAATATTTTAGCCTTTTATCCAGCGTCACCAATTGTAGTAAGCTCATGAGAAATGCATTGAGAGTTAGTACAGGTTGGCGGGCTGGAGACATCGCCTACTTTGCCTGTATCATTTCTACAATAATGGGCTGGCAAATGAACTGCCAGTAAATCCTTACACACACTTGAGGCCTTGTCTTTTTTTTTTTATGGTTTTGGTTTTTATAGGTGACGGGAGTTTTATCACACCCTCTTCAAGCCTGTAGTATTTAATAAACATTTTCTTTTGCTCATTGGTTTCTATTCTCCTTTCAGGCTAAAAAGTAATGTATTGTGAATCTCAGGCAAGCAGTTTCTATTTTTCTGATCCTCAGATTTTAACAGCTTTTTCTCATTCCATTACACTTGCCATGAATTTTTCCTCTGCCAGAGTGTCTATCTTTTCTACACCAAAAGCCCTAGCTTTTTTTCTCTTTGCTACAAACCTCTTGAAGGGCCAGTTTTATTCTTAAAATTTAAGGAGCACAATGACAGAGCAGCAGCTGGTATGCCGAAAGTCATGGGTTCAAATCCTGGTAAAGGCCTCCTAGTATACGGGCACCACAGAACCCCTGTAGAATAGTAATGCAAGCAAAAGAAAAGTGACAATTTTGGACTTGGTCAGTTTGTACTGGACACTTTGGATACATTGGTTTTGACAGACAGTAATTGTTATCTGCAATGCTTTCATCTAATGAAGCTGTATATACTTTTCAATATAAGTAATGCAGTAAATATTGTAATTTTTTCTCAATGAAATTTTTAAAATGTTCAAATTCCATTGAAATTATCTCTTTTTTTTTTATCTCATTGCTATATTATCTTTGATGGTAAGAAAGTTATCATGTTTTTTTTTAAATACATTTTTGTGAATAGTGGCAAATATGAATGCAGTCAAGAGACAACCTATTCCCATCACTTGTAATAAATAGAGTGATGAGTGAAAATAATCTATCTGACATCGATTTTAGTTTATTATAGTTTTAATTTTATTCCAACCCCCAAATGTGTCATCAAAAAACTTCTTTAAATGGAATGTAAAATTTACTTTTAACCTGATGTGTTTATTAAGGCTGCCCAGAATAGAGCTGTTGTGAAGGCCCTATGTTTCACGAGGAACCCAAGTAACTAATTACTAACTGATTTGGTTATTAACTATTTATCATTTATAGCAATTAGTTTGCTTAGTTTTGTTTGTTTTTTTTCTCTTGAAATACAGGCACGAATAAATACTAACATTTATGAATTCCAATAAGTGAATTACGAACCCCATCAATTAGAATTTCTTCAGTTTAAACAATTCTTGATAAGCACTTAAAAAAACTCCAAACTGCATCCAGTGTTTTCAGAAAAATGTGCAAGTTTATATACTCTGTACAATTCTTACATTTTAAAGAACTTGCAATGAGATAAAATGTTCTAAATTTCATACTGGTTATAAGAAACAACTTTTTTACAAAATCTTTACTTTTTTTGATATCTTCATTTGTATTTTTTAATGGTAAATATAAGTGTAAGTAATGATATGTGAAAATCTATTTTGGAAAAAAACAACAGGTATTGTTTTATTTCAAACTACATGAAAGTTGTTCATTTTGTTTCTATAATGAGTGAATGGTGTATTTATACTTGAATAACTGGTGTTGTGTGTTACTCAAAAAACATGATAAAACTTTTGTGTGAAATTGGTGGAATGCAAATAAATGAATGGCTTGAGTGTTTTATCAAATAAATGAATTGTTTGACAATTATGTCAATTGTTTGAATTGTGTCAGAAATAAATGATTTAAAAAATAATCAAATAACTAATTATGTATAATACAAATAAAGATTAGTGTGTAATTCAAGTGTCTAGTTGTTTTTTTCTGTGTTATCTTTTATCTAGCTCTAATGTAAAATGCTATTGAGTTACTTGTGTTCATTAATAAAATCAAATAAATTATTTCCAGTTTGGTATTTGTAACCAAAAGTGTCAAAATTAAAAATCAATTATTCCCTCACATTTCATTGACCTATAACAGCATGCCAAGTACAAATGAGCACAAATAATGTCTCAATTCACAGCAGGATGGAACAAAAACAAATAAACTTCTATGATTATGCAGTCTTTGTGACCGAAAAACTTTTTTTTTATTGTTTTAATTCAAACATTTCATATTCGATGCTTTGACAAAACTATTGATCATTTAATATCACCAAAAAAAGTTGTTGTTTTTTTAACAGGAATTTATCATCTTTTTGTTGTCTAAAATTTAAATTCAAAAGATACAAATACTATACAATCTTTCAAGTACAAAACACTTTTTCTAAAACAAATGGTGACAAAATTTATAAACAAATTAACTCAAGTCCTAATTTAAAAATAGAAAAGAAATGAAAGAAAATTTCTAAACCATATTCATTGAATAATCTTCAATGAAAAATTAATTGTAGATAAAGTGATGATATGAAGAAATTGTTTTACGTGCAATAAGAAGTGCTCATCATATAGAGTAGCCCTCCAAGCAGATTTTTTTTGTGTCTTAAAAATGATTCTAAGCTTTTGTTTTGTGTTTTACTCCCATCTGGATTTGTTTGTTTTTTTGTACAGTAAACAGAAGTATATAGCTTGTAAACAATGTTCTGATGACGCGCCACAAGGGTAGAAGCTGTTCCGTTCTGTTGGTATCAACGTATCAAGAAATAACAATGATTGTTACAATTACATTCTGTTTCGCCCAACTGTTGTTGTGTTCATAAACACATGAACAAGTTCTAGCATAGAAGATCCAAAATTAACATATAAGAATTCCAGAAAAAAAAATATTCTTAGCTGATGTTTGAGAATAAATAGAAAAAGTTGTGTATGTCAAATGTAATATAAAAAAAATATACAAGTGATGAAAAATAAAAACATCTGTGTGCATTCATCAACGTTTGGCGGTCATAATTTTGACAAACTCGTGGTAATCAACTCTGCCGTCGCCATTTGTGTCCGCTTCATGCATCATTGTGTCCACTTCCTCGTTGGTCATTCGTTCTCCCAAGCTGGTCATGACGTGTTTGAGTTCCTGGCTTGTGATGAACCCGTTGCCGTCTCGGTCAAACACTCTGCAGAAAAAGGACATGCATTCATAGATAGTAGATGGGAAAAGGCGGTAAATGTATGACATCACTTCTGGTCATATAATTTCCAATTATCGCATTATTCAGTTTTATAACAAAAAAATATTGAAGGGAGATAATTATAAATTGATGGACTTTTTCTGTATATGCACACAATTTAAGCCTCGGCCTGTGCTACATTTCTTCACGTATTCGAAGATATTGGTCAATCCTAAACTGAACAATGCTAAACAAAACACTGCCGGCCTATACCTAAACAAATCTAAACTTAATGTTAAGCGAATCAACGCTAAACAAACAAATTGCTCAACAAACATAAAATGCTGAACAAAACAATGCTAATATAAATAATGCTTAACCGAACATCGCTAAACAAAACTTTTCTGAGGTAAACGATATGCCTACAAAAATAAACGCCAATATAGGCTGTTAAACTATACAAGGCTAGACTAAACAATACTAAACAAAACTTTGCTTACTTGAATGCTTTCCTTAACTCATCTTGCTGTTGTTCTTTAGTTTCGTAAGTTTCTGCTAATATGTCAAGAAATTCGTTGAACTCAATTTTTCCATTACCTGGACATAGATTTAAGAAGGGCAATGAGCATGTCACAATACATCTAGACTCTCTCTATTTATAAGGTACTTGGTTTCAATGATGTCATGAAACTTGTGGTTCAGAGTGTGAATTACATTCGCGTTTGCGGACTGAACCATCGGCAATTTAGGCTAATTAAGTCCTTTTTAAAAGAATTGGACTCTGATTACCCTATCTATATTCTATATTTCACTGCAGTTCGTTGTCTCAGTAGAGCTGCAACTTTGAAAAGATTTTGGAGCTTAATAATGGAAATTGAACAGTTCATGATAAACAAGTAACAAGATGTTGCCATATTTTAAGCAAAGATGACTGGTTAAATGACCTTGCTTTTCTAACTGACATCACACAACATCTGTTAGATTTAAATGTGAAACTACAAGGTAAACATCAGTTCGTGAACAAGATGTATTTGATTCATTTAAGAAGAAATTCCAACTTTTTAAGACCCAGTTGAGTAGAACAACACTCACTCATTTTCCTACTCTGGCTCTCAGAAAATCAGAACTAGCAGATTTTGATGGCTCCAAATATGCTGAAAGTGTTGACAAGTTGTGTACATAATTTACAAACAAATTTGATAATTTCAGTAAATGTGAAAAGGATTTTAAGCTGTTTTCTCAACCATTTGATCTTGTACCGCAATGACTTGGTAACTTTTTACAAAAAACTATGCACCCAAATTTAGAGCAACATGCCAGGATAACGATCTCACTTTTTGACAACATAATATATTGTAAAAAAAAATGTTTAAAGAAGAAATTCACTAAAAGTGGATACCGAAGTCAGCTCACAGATGAACATCTAACAAGTCAGCTTTGAGTTGCTACCACATAAATCAGTTATTCTGTTGTCAGAGCGAACATTAATAAATTGTTCAAAAAATACTAAATTCCAAGTTTAAAATTAATAAAATAACACAATATTTGATTATCTTTTATTTATGTCCAAATGTATTTACAATATACTTAACTAGAGTTATCATGAGATTACATTTTCCTATGGTAACTGGCCCTCTTTGTCTCTCCTAAGTTCCAATGTGGCCCAACATTAGCAAATGTTGCACACCCCTGATCTATATGTATATCTGTCTAATTATCTATCTATCTATCCATACATCAACCCATACATCCATTAATATGTCTGTCTGTTCGTTCGCTCGCCCGTCGACCCAAAACCCACCCACCCATCAACTAAAGCACCTATCCATCTGTCTATTGCTATTGTTGATAAACAGTGTAGACCATGCTGTTAACACATCTCTAACACTGAGTAACACATTTTAATGTTTTGTTTGTTAAAAATCTGCCCTATTGTCGGCCTATAATAACCATGCAAAATAAACAGTCATTAATCTCCCCATTTCTTCTATAGTGTCCACACTATATGTAACTATCTATATCTTACTGTTGTCTATGTATCTATCTATATCTTACTGTTGTCATCCCTTCTTTCTATCGTCTCCTGAACTTTGGCACGTGTTGGGTTCTGTCCACTCGCCTGGAGTGCACTCATCAGTTCCTCGTGTGCGATGTGGCCGTCTTTGTTCTTGTCGAAATAGTTGAAGGCATTTCTGGCTTCTAAATAAAGAGGACAATTAAAACATTGTCAAGACTCTAGTAGTGGCGTAACAAGGGTGCCTGGGGTGGGGGTGGGGGGCGAAAAATGAACCAATCAAGACTGATTTGTTTTTTATTTTATAGTAAGCTAACTGTAAGAAACTGTCAATTTGATGCATATCCAGACTGTGGCGCCCGGGTGGCACTTTCTTCAAGCCCTCTAGATACGCTAATGGGCTGTAGTATTGTGTCACGTATGTTGTAATTTTCAGTGGGATTTCTTTAGGTCACATATCGACTGTTCTCTATCAGATTTCTTTAGGTCACATATTGACTGTTCTCTATCAGATTTATTTAGGTCACATATTGACTCTGCTCTATCAGATTTATTTAGGTCACATATTGACTGTTCTCTATCAGATTTATTTAGGTCACAAATTGACTCATCTCTATCAGATTTATATAGGTCGCATGTTCTCTTTCAGATCTATTTAGATCGCAGGTTGACTGTTCTCTATCAGATTTATTTAGGTCACATATTGACTGTTCTATATCAGATCTATTTAGGTCACAGGTTGACTGTTCTCTATCAGATTTATTTAGGTCACATATTGACTGTTCGCTATCAGATTTATTTAGGTCACATATTGACCGTTCTCTATCAGATCTTTTTAGGTCACATATTGACTCTGCTCTATCAGATTTATTTAGGTCACATATTGACTGTTCTCTATCAGATTTATTTAGGTCACAAATTGACTCATCTCTATCAGATTTTTATAGGTTGCATGTTCTCTATCTCTATCTATAAAACTGTTACAGACATTGTATTGTGTCTTCCACAAAGCCATACTGACCTAATAGATTTAAAATATTTATGAACTATAGATGGTACTCTTTAACAAGCGCCCAATTTATCAACAATAGATATATAAACACTCTTGTTTACCAATAGACAATAGATATTGTCATGATCCCATGCTAAACTCATGGGTTGTTTCCCTTGTTCGAAAGGCTATTCCCAACCAAAATCAGTGTTTGCTTTTTGTTGTTTTGGCAAGTGGGGGAAGTCGTGGTTGGTGGTCATTATCTTACATTGACGACGGAGAGATTCATACAGTGGAATGTGTGTGTGTGTTTCAAGACACTGGTGTTCAATGGGGTGTATTGATTGATTGATCGTTTTTCCACCCCCGGTCACACCCTGTGAGTGTATTTACACACCGAAGGTTGGGGCACCAAGCTATTCAGCTGTGGGTTGTTCCAACAGCAATGGTGCTTTTTGGCGCTGTTGACATTAGCTTCATCAATTGTGCCGATACGTGTCAAAACACTGCCATCGCTATGTTTATATGGGGCTTTATGTGTTTTTTGCCTAATGTGTTTGTATACGTATTCTGACCCTGTTTGTGCGCGTGCTCGAGTAACGACACAGGGAGCTAGTGTGTCGGGGCATGTGTAGTACATTGTTTTGTTTACTTTATAAGAAATGTGTCCGGCTTGTGTCTATAGAAGTTTGATCTGAATTGTGTCTCTTAGTGTACCGTCCGGTGAGAGAGAGAGAGAGGGAGAGAGAGAGAGAGAGAGAAAGAGAGAGAGAAGGGGGGGGGGGACAGAAAGTTTGAGAAACAGAACAAAAAACAGAAAGACAGAAAGAAAAAAAAAAGAGAAAAAAAGAGAAATACAGAGGGAGAGAAATAAAAACAGAGAAAAACAGAAATATAGAAAGAGGAACAGAAGAGAGAGAGAGAGAGAGAAACAGAGAGAGAGAAAAATAAAAAGACGTAGAGAAATACAGAGAGAGAGAAAAAAAACGAAATAGAGAAAGATAGAAAGAGAGAGAGAGAGAGAGAGAAATAGCCTAAAGAACGAGTGTGAAATTAAGAAAGAGAGAGAGAGATTTAAAAAGGTAAGAAATACAGAAAGAGAAAGAGAAAAAAAAACAGAAAGAGATAGAGAGATAGATATAGTCTTTTTTTTTAAGCGCGGATGATCATATAATTTAAGAACTAGATGCACACCACGCCTTTGAATTAATAACCATAGAACTATGTAGATGTGCAGCCTAAGCTTGAAATAGAGGGTAAGATCACGTGACCAATTTCCGACGTTCCTTGATTTTCTTCTTGTCTATGAATGATGCATGAGCTTAACGGCACGGAACGAATCACTCCTATAGGCCACGAATCAACTTGTTGCTTGTTGCCCCTGACTTGTTGCCTGACTACCGTGATATCAACACGATGAATCGATTCGTGCACCGAGTAACACGCACTGGTCTATCTGAGATCTTTATGTTATATAGATCAGTGGTTTTGCGTCTTTGTTTACTTTTTCTAAAAAAAAAATGATTTCAACAAACAACAAGCGATTTGTTTGCTTGTTTGTTGTTTGTTGTTGTTGTTTTTTTGTTATTTTTAATCGATGTGACAAAAGTAAAATAAAATATTTTCAGGCCTACACGAAATCTTATCTTAGCTTAAATAGGCTAATATTAATTTAGGGCAATGCCACATGTTTTCTAATCCAGTGAGAAAAATAAGTCTCGTATGGCGTTGAAAGTATCTATATCTATCTATCTATCTATCTATCTATCTATCTATCTATCTATCTATCTATCTATCTATCTATCTATTAGATATATATATATATAGACAGATAGATATATAGACAAATAGATAGATATATAGACAGATATATTAAGAGATAGGCCTATGTAGACAGATAGATAGACAGATAAATAGACAGATAGATAGATAGATAGATAGATATACATATATAGCCTATATATACACATGATAGTAATTCTTATCTCTTGATTAGCAGTGGTAAAAAAAAATCAGCCTATCATAATCTACACAAACAATGCAATCTATTTTTTTAAAGTAACTTTTAAGCCTATTTTTTCTAAAGAAACTAAATATGAGAATGAGTCGAAATTAATTATTTTGAGTGAATAGGCCTACCTAACGTGTGCAAATATGCTACTGTTTTATTTGATATAAGCTTATTTGGAATTTTTAACGAGAACCAATTTAAGAAATAATTGAAGATGCATAGGTTATCTTATCTTATATATTACATAGCCCACACTCATTCTATAAAGCAGATTATTATTGCTTTTGCTAATCTGTGGTCTGAGTCTAGTCTTGCATTTTTTAGGAGTGTTTTAAATGATGTTAAGTTACTGGTTTTCCTGGTACGTTAGTTCAGGTAACCCATTTTATGCCCGGATGCCACCCGGGAAGAAAGAGTACTTATATGCATTTGTTCTAGCATAAAGGATAAGGAAAGTGTTTTTACATGACAAGGAAAGTAGTGAAACTAAATATGCCAGTACCGTATTTCGGTATATTATAAGTGGATGGTGTGGCCAGCACGATTCCTCCTACCCCCCATCCCCATCAATCCCCACCTTCCCTTCCCAACCCGCGTGATGAGGAGTAAACCAATGAAATCGATGATGTGTGAATAGATGGCACGCATGACTGACCTTCCAATTGTTCGTCCGACAACCTGGGCTGAAACGAGACAAGGGCATCAATAAGCTATAATCGATGAAGCGCGTCCAATAAAGGCCTAATAATTCAATGTCATGTTCTAATAGAAACACAATAGAGCTATACGCTGTAACTGATTCCAATAGAGTTGTTACATTTAAACCAACAATCTTCGACATTGTCTTTTACGTAGTGCATTACTCGATCAAGGATTGTGTTGCAAAGTAAATTGTCGCTGTCTAGATTAATTCCGGTCATTTTTTGGGGTAGGCAGATTTATAATGCACGGATAAACATTCAAAATAATGTTAACGGTTTATGAAATCCTTTCTACAATAGGGATCGGCAACCTTTTTATTATAGTGTGCAAAAGTAGGTTTTCTAATTCATTCAGCGTGCCAACATCCTAAAAGTCAAAATAATCTAGCATTCAATTTCTTGAAGAAGAAACTTGAATTGCCTTTTTAGGTCTTCCGTGTGCCATTGAAACTCGCCCTGCGTGCCAAGTCTGGCCCGCGTACCGTAGGTTGCCGACCCCTGTTCTATAGAGCGATTGCAATAGGCGTGGCTTAGGTTTTTTAGTGATGTAATTGTGTAAATAGCGGCCATCTTGGTGATAATGTCATTAATGGGGAAAAACATTGTTCCTTACCATGTGTATTTTAAACCCAAAATATAAGGAACAAGCTACATTGCCCGGCGTTGCCCGGATGAAAAAAAAACAGAACTGTATAAGGTGCAGATGAAAAGATTTTAGGCTTGTATAGTTTTTCAATAGCTCTTATTAAACGTTGTACATTCTGCTTTATGCTTTACTTTTAGACAGGGGCGAAGCCAGAAACTTTTTCCAGGGGGGGGGGGGGGGGGGGGGGGCTGAACTTTCGCGTGACAAAGATTTACCAAATTTTTTGCGAATTTAGTGCATATTTTTTAAAAATCAGTTGAAAAAAAATATTTTTTTTTAATTCCAGGGGGGGGGGGGGCTTAGCCCCTCTCAGCCCCCCCCCCCTGTAGCTTCGCCCCTGCTTTTAGATGGTAAGTTAATAGGCTAACTTTCGATAATCGACATCTTCAATTAAATATTTGGCACTTACGGAACCTTTTCCAGTGATTTTTAATGGTTTAAATTTTAGCTTTGAATGTTAATTTACATCGCTTGACAGTGTTTTATATATGTTTTACGTTATATTGTTGAAACGATCACATTTAAAAAAAATAAACTTCTTAAGGCTATAGTAATACGGCTGCTATTTATCACCACTAGACAAAGAAAACAAACAGCACGCGCTTTTTGTCACGTGATTGCAATCGCTCTATCTATACTGTCGTGAAGAATGCAGTGTATATATAATTTAAAAAAAAGTAAAGTATCCCAGTAAGACAAATTTGATCTATAGGGCATGTGACGCACGTGGCCACGACATACGATGGGATTGTGTGGCCAGCACAATGCCCAGCCGCCTCTACTTATACCAAAAAACTAATGGATATTAGAGGCGGGTAGACTCAAGGACTCCCTACAGATCAGGGAACAAAGCCTATATACCAGACCCCTCGGTATGTCACCTTTATACCAGGCTCCTCGGTATGTCACCTTTATACCAGGCCCCTCGGTATGTCACCTTTATACCAGGCCCCTCGGTATGCCAGTCGAGAGGGCTGTCGTCCAATGTGTCCCAAAATTTGCCCAGTATGTACAGTGATAATTGGGTGCACGATGGTCATGGCGTACTGAAGGTCCTGGGTTCGAATCCCGGTGCAGGCTATGATTTATTCCCGGGCCTGGAGGGTGTCCCTGAGTTTACCCCAGCTCTACTCCTGACCTTAGTTGGGGTAAAGTAAAGGCGTCTGTGCATAGTGCCTAGTAGCCTATGCCGTGGCCACAGAATCTGGTGAACGCTGCTTCACCGGACCTATGGATCAATTTGGTCCGACGGGCACTTTTACAGTGATAATTAAAATGAATATAATTGGATAGTTTCATCTTACGTAAATTAGAAAAAAAAAGGGATAAACAACCTTAAACTTAATTAAACTTAATTTTGGCAAATGTTCGTTTAGTAATAAATATTAAAAGAACAGAATTCCATCTGAATTCTTGACCCGGTCAAATTTGATCAAGTTTTAATTTATTTATAGGCCCTATGTTTGTTATTTTCAAAATGCGTGTCCTTAAATAAAAAAATAACTGTATCATCGCTTTGAATACATTTATTGATACCCCTGCCACCTTTGGCCATCAACTGGATAGCTCCCTTCCGAGAAACGATTTCCTCTATTAGGTTTTCCATTAATTGTTCAATTTGTAATAAATATGCACTTTCACATTCCGTGCAGTGTTTGTCAAGATATTCGGGATTTCTTCGGTATTCCAGTAAAATATTTCGTCTTGCTGCTGAGGAGGATATAGTCCAAGACATGTGACGTGGATAGATCATCCAGGTGAATGTTATGGACAAACATGCAGGTTGTTGTCTTGGTGATGAATGAGAAAAGTTTATTGTAACACGCTGGCTTTTATATCTGGATTTTTACTGCAGTAGCAATGGCGATTCTGTGGTTTAGTTTTATTCCTTACTTACAGATATGCCATTACTTGTCTTCTTCTTCTTTTCCGTCATTATCAACTCTTAGTGGAGCATAGGTCATTAACAATTTCTTTCCATGTCTTCCTGTCTCGGGCCTATCTTCTCTAACTCTTTCCAGCTTTTCCCGATCAGTTGCACATCCTTTTCTAATTCTCTCCGTCAGGTGTTCTTAGTTCTACCTCTTTCGTCTTGCCATTACTTGTAGAGAGGTGTCATTACTAGCAGAGATGTCAGCACTAGCTAAGATGTCATTACTAGCAGATATATTATTACGTACTAAGAGATGCCATTACTTGCAAGAATGTCATTAGTACAGAGATGTCTTTACTTTCAGTTAGATGTCATTACTTGCCGACGAGAGCCATTACTTTTTTTAAATCTATTGCACTATTGGAATATGTGCTGTCCTTTCCCATACAGTTGCGTTTGTAATTTTTCGTACCGTTTAATATCCAGTATTCTTCGTAGGTAGCCATTCACAAAAGCTTGCAGTTGGGTGTTACAGTCCGCTTACAATGCTCTTGTATAAAGTTACAATGCTGGCACGGCACATTTATATCTCAAGGAGTTTGACCCCAATACCAGCAGAAACAAAATACTGTATGTATTAGTTCTTCCAAACAAAGTAGGTTTTATCGCTTCTTTACGTTTGCCAGTCATTTCCATGGGGGCTTATGGATTTTCTTGTCGTCGAAGTTATTGGAGAACAGACCAAAGCGAAATATATCCATACCTGTAGGCCTATGTGTCTTATTATTGGATTCTTGTGCTATTGTATGCTAAGTGTGGTGAAAGGAGGAGAGGGGGTATGGATTACGTTTACATAAGGTAGCTTACTAAATATTTAATTGGGGCGGGGAGGGGGGGGGGTATTGGAAAAAAAATGTGCAAAATATTACAAAGCTTATTTGGTTACAATTTCTAGCAGCGCCCATTTCCAGCCCACTAATCAATCTTTCTTTCTATCTATCTATCCATCTATCTATCTATCTATCTATCTATCTATCTATCTATCTATCTATCTATCTATCTATCTATCTATCTATCTATCTATCTATCTATCTATCTATCTATCTATCTATCTATCTATCTATCTATCTATCTATCTATCTATCTATCTATCTATGTATCTATGTATCTATCTATCTATCTATCTATCTATCTATCTATCTATCTATCTATCTATCTATCTATCTATCTATCCATCCATCCATCCATCCATCTATCTATCTATCTATCTATCTATCTATCTATCTATCTATCTATCTATCCATCCATCCATCCATCCATCCATCTATCTATCTATCTATCTATCTATCTATCTATCTATCTATCTATCTATCTATCTATCTATCTATCTATCTATCCATCCATCCATCCATCCATCTATCTATCTATCTATCTATCTACCTATCTATCTATCCATCCATCCATCCATCCATCCATCCATCTATCTATCTATCTATCTATCTATCTATCTATCTATCCATCCATCCATCCATCCATCCATCCATCTATCTATCTATCTATCTATCTATCTATCTATCTATCTATCCATCCATCCATCCATCCATCCATCCATCTATCTATCTATCCATCTATCTATCTATCTACCTATCTATCTATCCATCCATCCATCCATCCATCCATCCATCTATCTATCTATCTATCTATCTATCTATCTATCTATCCATCCATCCATCCATCCATCCATCCATCTATCTATCTATCTATCTATCTATCTATCTATCTATCTATCTATCCATCCATCCATCCATCCATCCATCCATCTATCTATCTATCCATCTATCTATCTATCTATCTATCTATCTATCTATCCATCCATCCATCCATCCATCCATCCATCTATCTATCTATCTATCTATCTATCTATCTATCTATCTATCTATCCATCCATCCATCCATCCATCCATCCATCTATCTATCTATCCATCTATCTATCTATCTATCTATCTAAATCTGTATCTCTGTTCAACTCTCCCCCTCTCTCCCTCTCTCTCTCTCTCTCTCTCTCTCTCTCTATATATATATATGCATGGCCTATATATGGAAAGAAAGAAAAACCGGAATTTTTTTTTACTTCCTAGAAAATTTTTGTTTGTTCAATTGAGGACTATCAATTGCTATCAATTGCAATCGCACAGGGTTAAAATAATGAAATAATATGTTTAAAACGAACCAAATTAATCCATAATGAACAGAATAAATTATAGACTTGACTTAACATCATTATAAAAAAGAATTTCCTACTTACCATTGTGAAAATATGAAGAATTAAAACGAATGTATAATATATATTTGGTTGTGGGCAAACTAGAGCTCTAACGTCTTCGCTACTAGTGTAATCCTTCACATGGGCAACTATACTATGTGGACTGTACAAACGAATTGATCGCCGATACCGATTGAACCAGATCAATACCTGTAATACAATGGGGGGGGGGGCGGGAGAAGGGGTGGGGTGGAGATTAGCTGGAGCTGAGCGGGGGTTAAGGGGGGAGCTGGGAGGGGTGGGATTGGAGCTGGGGAGGGCAGAATGGGCTGCCTGGTATGGGTTTGTAATCTTAGATACCGAGTTTGTTTGTATGTCTTTTGGCGGTCTTCGTGTGTATGTATGTATGTGTGTATGCATGCATATATATGTGTGTGTGTATGTATGTGTGTAGGCATGTATATATGATATGTGTGTATGCATGTATATATGTGTGTGTGTGTATGTATGTGTGTCGGCATGTATAAATGGTTTGTGTGTAGGCATGTATATATGATATGTGTGTATGTATGTATGTGTGTAGGCATGTATATATGATATGTGTGTATGCATGTATGTATGTATGTGTCTATACATATATATATATGATATGTGTGTATGTATGTGTGTGTGTAGGCATGTATATATTATGATATGTGTGTATGCATGTATGTATATATGTGTCTATGCATATATATATATATATATATATATATATATATATATATATGATATGTGTGTATGTATGTATGTATGTGTGTGTGTAGGCTTGTATATATGATATGTGTGTATGTATGTGTGTGTGTAGGCTTGTATATATGATATGTGTGTATGTATGTATGTATGTGTGTGTGTAGGCATGCATATATGATATATGTGTAAGTATGTATGTATGTGTGTGTGTAGGCTTGTATATATGATATGTGTGTATGTATGTAAATATGTATGTGCGTGTGTGTGTAATATATGATTTGCGTGTATGTTTGGGTTATGTATTCAAGTATGTGTAAAGGCATGTATATGGTTGTGTGTGTAGGCCTAAATGTGTAAATATGTATATGTGTGTGCGTTTAAGTATGCGAATATATCAGTGCTTGTGCATTTATCTCCGTACATATTTTCGGCGTATAGTCACACGTGTTTGTGTATGTGCGTGTAATGTAATGTGCTGTTTGAGTCTCTGCGTGTTGTGTAAGAATTTTAAAAACATGTAGATCCATCTACACAAATAATATCACTCGATCACGGGATACTTTTGAGCTCTGTTCAATGGCCCTATGAATGGAAATGGTCAGATAGGAAGACTTCTCCTTTACTTTTTTTTTTCAACAGCAGCTGTTGCAAAGCTGTTAAAAAAAAAAAGGAAAACAAATTCTGGAATTGTATTCCAAGTCGTGAATGGTTCGTTTTTCTGCACTTCTCCCTAATACTTAGTAATACTCCCATATGTAACTGCTTTTTTTTTCTTCTTCCAATGTTTTCAAAGTTAATTCTAAGGTCAATGAATTTCAGCTTCCAAAGTGAGTTACTCTGAAATAGAATCAGTTGCATTTAATCCATGTTAAATTCATGACAAAATGTGTAGGTTTAGTCAATGGAAACACAGTTGAGGGCGCTAAAATCAAAACCCTGATGGGATTCGGGGAGAAATTGTGTAGATTGTATGTGTAAATTGTATGTGTAAATTGTATGTGTAAATTGTATGTGTACATTGTATGTGTAAATTGTATGTGTACATTTTATGTGTAAATTGTATGTGTACATTGTATGTGTAAATTGTATGTGTACATTGTATGTGTAAATTGTATGTGTAAATTGTATGTGTACATTGTATGTGTAAATTGTATGTGTAAATTATATAAGTAAATTGTATGTGTAAATTGTATGTGTAAATTGTATGTGTAGATAAAGCTAAAGAAAATGTGTGTCATTCGTCAATGCCTTTGTGAAGCCGGCTGGCCTAGCGGTTAGCTCACCGGACTGTCAACCAAAAAACCACTTGACACGTCGCGGGTTCGAGCCCCGCCACCGGCAGATCCCTGTCGCCCTACAGGAGTTTTGGGACTAGATGACGTTAATATTGAGTTGTTATCACATGCGCTTAACCGGCAGCAGTGAAACCTCTCACAGATTAATAGTCTTCTAGAGCGCACTGAGCATGCTAATATAGCATGGATAGAAGCGCTATATAAATTACCATTACCATTACCATAAACGACCAATCAGGAGCGCTGACTGGCGTCTTCTTCTGTAGCAATGACGGGACTGTTGTCTTGTCAACGAAAACCAGTTATGTGGGCTCAAAGAAACTCACTGATGTGTCTGAGTAGAAATTTTTCATTCGAAAATTGTAATGTAAAAGTGTTTATCTGAGAAGCTCCTCTACAGGTTCAAATATAAAAAAAAGGTGCTACTGAGAAAAATCGTTACATCGACGATTGTAGTAGGAGGTTTCGCATTCCAGTGGCGTACCAGAGGTTGCGCAGCCCTGATTTAGTTAAACTAGTCTATAGTTTACGAACATTTTTCTTTATCATCATAGTTTTTATGTTACAGACGCTCCTTCTATACAGAATAGTATTGCTTCCTACGCTTATCAGCTGATGGCCTAAAATAGTCTGGAAGCTGGACAATGCTGATTATGCGTGCATTCAACATTTTCTATTGAATACGCTACGTTGTTGTTTTTTTTTTGTATGTATTAGAGCAGGGGTCGGCAACCTAAGATTTTCAATGGCACGCGAGAGACCTCATGAGGTGTTTTTTTTATTGATGATAAAAACAACAACATTTTCCGGTTCTGAATGAGGAAAACTGACTGTTGAAGCCGATGTTTCTGAATGACAGAGCGACACATTTCAATGAGTTGAACTTACATATACAAGGACCAATGGAATAAATTTGCATTGAAACTGGATATATCTTGGCGTGAAATCAATTTTAAAACATGTTCCTACCTGTACATCCCTATATTAGGGCAAATATTAAGATAGATAGTTGGTCTTTTTCAGAAGTACATCGAAGCACTCAAAGTGGCGTTTTCTAACCATTTCTTCTTACTACACCAAG
Source organism: Anisus vortex (assembly GCA_949126835.1). Lineage (NCBI taxonomy): Eukaryota > Metazoa > Mollusca > Gastropoda > Planorbidae > Anisus > Anisus vortex. Next base: position 6,572,000 of record OX421495.1, read on the forward strand.
CCTAACTGGTTTGATATTACTACAACCTTCTTAGATGAAGATATTTGTTTAAGTGTATGGATATTGGCGATTTTAAAATGCAGCAAGTTGAATTTTTTAACCTTTTAAAAAATGGGCATTCAAATGTGCCCATTTGTGGAAAAGATCTGGAAGGAAGCTGCTTAGGAAAGTCATCTGCTACTCTCAACTGCTAGGTACTCGCTCTTCTACTTTCAGCTTTTAGTTCAACTTACACTTGCAGATTATATCGCACAAAAAGCTATTTTAAGCAAAACGAAGAGGTCACATACCATTGACAACTCAGAAGTTACTAAATGTGTATCTGAAATTATACAATTAGCGAAGAGCATTCAAGACAAGGCGTTCATTAATTGATACAGATTGATTACATTTAAAAGAGTTTTTATCCTCATCTTCTTTAATTAAGGATAAATATAAGTAATTCTAAAACAATTTTTTTGTATTATTAATTTAATAAATATAAGAGACCCATTTAATAGCACTAGTCTATATTATGTAATTTCTTTAATTATTAATGTTTAAAAGATAAACTCCTTAAATGAACAAACAATTAATGCAGGAAATGTTTATTTACAACTGTTTAACGTAAATTTATTTGAATTCTCTAATTATTAAATCTTGTAAGTAAGACCATAATGTTGGATTTATATAAAGAAATAATAATTAGTCAGTAATATTTATTATATCACAAAACATAGCTTGTTTGGCATCACTATTGAATCAAATGTGAAAACGGTTTTTTAATTAAAGGGAGATAATTAACCCGTTTTATTTGCGCTAATATTTCTAATACGTTTCTTTTATAAACGAATAAATGACTTACAATTTATAAATTACAAACGGTCAAGCTGGAAAAAGTATAAAAAAAGTAGATAACTATTAGATCTATATGACTAAAGAATGTATATGTATATTTTCAAACATCACATTAACCACCCAGTTTGTTAAATTACTACGCATCAATTCAGCTCAATTTGCAGTTGTTTGTCTAGGTTTACGTAAATTGTAATATATAAAAGTCCATTGAAGCGAGATGTACATAATTTCTACCAAACTTTGGTTTATTTTTCTCCATATTATGTTGTTTTAAATATCTCACAGTTAATAATGGATGGTTACGTTAATTATATGTTTAAATTAATTTAAATATGTATGGATGCTAAGCAAGAATGTCAAATAAAAAAGAATGAATGAATTTAAATTTAAGGTTAGTTAGTAAACTCTTTGTCTCGTAAAACATTTTGTCTTCTATCCCCTTAAATGTGTATGAACTGTTCTTCTATTTCCTTTTCTTCGTGTAAAAATATATGAGATTGTGCATGTAAACTAAGTATTTAAATATTCTTTGCTGTCTTCTATCTCTTTGGAATTGTAAAAATGCAATAAATGTCTCCTATCCCTTTGTTCTCTGTGTAAAATAATAATTTTGGTAATGTAAATGCAATTTTTCATGAATAAACATTTTTGGAAAAAAAAAAAATATATAAAAGTCTAAGGCCAAAGTGAGATCAAAATAATAACAGGTGTTAGATCCTCATCTTGACAACGAAGGGATAATGTTTAGACAATAATTATTAACATAGGCCTAAATGGGAAAGTGTATTAATAAAATATTGCGTTTGATATAAATGCAATAAAAATAAAAAGGATGACAATCACAAACGAGTTAATTTAGTATTAAACATAAAACGCTTTAACGATTTTCTCGATAAATTCCCTGTTGCTTTTGATCTTTGTCCTGCTACGGAGTAAATTAATTGTCCTATAAAATAAAATAAAAGATCAACAGTTTAATAGAGCAGTTTGACTTTTTAGACTGTTGGAACGATGAATGATTTAGAAAACGTAGTTTGGCACACTGTTAGCAAAAGGCTGCCTACCCCTGTATTAGAGTATTGCCGATCGGCTTATAAATTAAAAAAGCTAATTACTTTAGGAGATTTAGGTTATGTTCCGGGAAAGATATACACATACTTTAGCCTCAACTCCCAATCAAATCTCTTTAATGTTCCGCACGTGCTCGATATGGTTTGGCTCAAACTCACGTCTGAAGACTACTGGTCAATATATTTATAGCCCTCTGCATGAATGGCAGCGCTTATATAGATAATAATAATATTATAAGCAACAAAAGTTTTTTTCTTTCCTTATCCGAATCTTCATGATTGTATTCCCCAGTGCGTTATACGTGATGCCATAGACATTATGTGCTGTGTTGATCTTTTGTTTAAATAATACCCTATGCAGTATAAATGTATAGCCTAATACAAGAAGCTTTCAATCGATAAAATTTTAATGTTTGCTTAAACCAGGTATTGTGTTGTTTTTTTTTCATTGTAGTTTTTTATTTACACTAATGGACTCCAGTGTTGCCATGACAACAAAGAAGCAGTGTATGGAGGATGTTTGAAACAAAAGTTTGTCATAAAAGTTTTTGACAAGTTGGGCGGTTTTGGGTTGGGGGTGCAAGTTATTATATTGATGTGAACAATTTTACGCCCGTCGGACCAAATTGATCCACAGGATCGGTGAAGCAGCGTTCACAAAATTCTGTAGCCACGGCATACTAGGGGATTGTGTTGCCAGCACAACCGCCCAGCCGCCCTTACTTTACTTTTAAAGTCAGGTACCCATCAAACCTGGGTAGACTCAGAGACACCCTCCAAACCCGAGAACAAATTCTAGCCTTCACCAGGATCCAAATCCAGGACCTTTGGTACACCAGCCTAACGCGCTGCCGCTAATCGTCATAATTTACATTTCATTCCATTTTTATTTAATTTAAAAGCAAAGATGTCATTTTATTTAAAATAATTCTTTGATTTTGATTTTAGGTCTGTTTTACGCGCCATCAAATTCAAATTTAGTTATAGTAGTCTTTTTCTTCTTTGTTCCCAGCGTACCTTGGAGGAATAGATCAAGAAGTCAACTATATTTGAAATAAACAGTTGGTGTAAGATGCGCCAGTTCTCTATACCAAGGGTTGGCAACCCAAGGCCTGGCACGCAACAGAGCGATTTTTAATGGCACTTGGAAGACCCACGAAAAGGCAATTTCAAGTCTCTCATACAAGAAACAGAGTACTAGAGAGGGATGATTTTAAGCTGGTGGCACGCTGAAAAATTAGAAATCCTACATTGGCACACTATTATCCAAAGGTTGCCGATCCCACACAGTTTGCCATGCTTCGAAAAGTTTAACTAAACAGAAAGGTAGGCCTACATTGGGCATGTATTGAGCACTTGTTCTGCATCTTCTGGGACTGTGCCGCAAAGGATGAGAATGATGAATAAAGACGATACATATCAGATGATGGAGAGATATTACACTGACAATATAGTATGTCTTATTGTAGCTTGTAAATTATCCCGGACAGTTATAACATTATATGGAGCAGTGGCCATTTATTTAAATACAGAAGCGTTCAACTTGCAAACACTTCTGATTGATTTTTAGCGTTGCAGTCGGGACCTAGCATTCTGTGGCTAACATCTCTTCTGTTTGTCAAAGTCATACAGAGATTCGAATGAAAAGAAAACATACTCAAACAATCGACCATTTCACAGCTACCTATTGGTTGAAATCGTTCAAACAGAACACGCACGCGCTTGATGAAACGATTTGATTGGCTCATGGAGACCGTCAAAACAAATTCTAAACATTCAAAGGTGAACTCCCTTTAAAAAAAAAGGCAGATGGCCATTTTTTTTTTTTTTAAATTTTTAGACTGCAACAACAGAATAAAACAAAAAACAAACAATAACATCATCAGCTAAACAAAATCTTGGAGATCGCAAACGTTTCAGACAAACGAATATCGAACCGCCAACTGCGAGAGTTATTGTTCTTGAGCTTTTATAGTATCACATTCTTTTCTTTTAAATTCGAAATTCCAGTTTAATCTATGCGTGTAATGAGTAATATAAACGGATCTATAATCTCTCGAAATATATAGGCTAGATATGTGCTAATGTTATGCACGAAAGAAACGAATTAAATTGTTATCTAACAACATTGCCAGGTTCCTTATTACTACCCATAATAGCCTATAATAAATTAACATAATTTTTTTTTTTTGAAATAGGAAATTCCCTAGAACATTGTCGTTGTAGTAAACATAATAAATTGGGGAAAAAAAACCTACTAAAAATGCTAAGAAATGTTTTTAAAGAATAATTTTCAATGGCACTATTTTGATAATAATGTTTAGATTTTTATATATTTTATTTTTCTGCCTTACCAAACCATCAATTTTTTGGTTTGATTCCTTCAAATCATTATAACCTGGCCACTCAAGTCGTCTGTTGACATGTTGCCAGGTACTCTTCAAGTCGTCAGCTACAAGACGCGCTTTTATAATTTTATTATAGTGTATTAGGATTTGGCCTTCCTTTCTTGACAGCTTTTTGCCCGGGGAACGCGTGATGTGTGGAGGGGGTTGAGATCCTGTGAAAGGGAGTCTATTGAGTGCGGAAAAATTAAGTAAACACAGTTATGGCCAAGAATGGTCATGTCTGCTTGAGTTACTGTTCCTTCCTTTGTTTGACATGATATAGGTCAGTGTTTAAAAGTCTGATAATAATAAAATATATCGATTTCAGTAGCTTTGTGGCCAAACGTGTTTTTTTTTTTATTGTTGCATGAAAGAACTAAAATAAAAAAAATTGCTTAAATGTGCCTGTATGTGTTACTCGTGCGTTCAATGCAAATTATTGAAAAGGTGTGTTTGGGTGGGTGCATAATCTCTAGTTGATTTCTGCATTACTGCTGTTTGTTAAACCGGCATCGGAGTGGGGGGGGGGGGGGGCTACTAATAAATAGTCTCGGTACTATTACTGTAAAATCTCAAAAGTATACTTTGTCTTTTTCGGTGTCGCTGCGATGTAAGGTTTAATGCTAGAATGCCAATTTCATTTCTTAACATTGACATGTGCATAAATTATTTCTAATTGACAAAATTATTGACACGTAAACTCGCAAAAAGAAAGAAAAAAAACTACACTTACTCAAAAGAGCGTTAAAAATTAAAACGTTATTTAAATAGATCACTGTGATATTTTCTTACCGCGTGAACATAAAATCAATAACCGGAATGCAATCATGCGTGTTATTTCATTCATGTGTTAATTATAGATACACTATTCATTGGTCATACATTTAATAATAAATTATGTTTCTGATCTTTAAACATGTCAACCTCTATATAGGTCTATAGCCAATTATAATTTCACTAAACAAAAATTCAGTTTGTCTTACTGAAATGTGTGTGTATGTTTTAAATAAAAATAAATTATGTCTATAAACCATGTTAAATAACATTATTTTTCAAACAGAAACACAATATAACATGTTTATTAAATTGAGCATTCGTTATGGCTCTAGATAACTATAGACTCGTACTAACATAACTTATAATTTAAAAAGGTAAACTACAGATTTAATAGGATGTTTCCTGGTATAATGTATGCATCGATGGGAAAATCATGAAGGATCTACGTGATTCAAAATGACTACTGAAACGAACTGAACAGCGAACCAGTATCATTAAAGAAGACGAATTCAAGACGTCTCCGTAATTTAACAACAATATCTGGAACAATATGGACGATAATGTTTTTCATTCTTACTGGACCTATCACATTTTAATTTTAGGAACTCTATTGCTCCGCCGTCAGTGAGAATTTTTCAACACAATCACCAGTCAGCCAGAAACACAATAACGGACTCCTAATGATACTTTTTCATGTTTGATAAATGGTATGATTGTGTGCGTGAATGTCTATTTTTATAAATATATTTCTGTGCTTTAGCACTACTAGTTCTTCTATATCGTTTAAAGTATGCTGAAAGACGGAACACATCAGATATAAAGACCAATTTCCATTTGTATGGAGCAATAAAGAAATCTTATATATTGAACCTTATTAATGCACCAAAGCCTTCAAATCTATACAAGTCTTCTAAAGTATTTTATTTATCAAGTTTAAAAAAGAAAGTTAGAAAAAACAAAACAACGACACAGGAATGTGAAATATCAACTGTATAATGTCTTATGTTCATGTAGTGGCTCAGATACACACATACACATTATGTACACACACATACACTATGTACACATTTTATGAATAAGATACAAGTCATGTTAACAATGCTGGCGAATCAAGTAACAAAATAACAACAAGCCAACATAAACAAACAAAGGTGACAGTAAACCATGTGTCCTAGTCCTGCCAAACACAAACAAACTAAGGTAACAATAGTAACAGTAAACCTCGTGTCCTAGTCCTGTCCGGTACAACACACACACAACAAATAAAGACCAAATTTGAAGACCAAAAGACAAACAGCACACTTCAAACTACAATTTCAATCAAGGCGATTGGCTAACAATTCTCAAGAATATATAACCTAGTTATTTCCCCTCTGTACACTTTTCGTTTATCACTTCTGGACATTGTAAATGTTCTCTTTACACAATCGTTACGTTCGACACATGTTTACAAATTGCTATGTCCATTGATATGTTGAGCTGTCCACCTGAGCCAAATTTTATATTTAGAAAAAAAAACAAACCCACTGTTGAATAAGTAGGTCACGTGTGTACTTGAATTGGTGTGTAATCTCAGCTGGTAATCATTCTCACAAATTCTGTAAAAGAAATATCAACAAATCAACAACAATATCAATGTTGTGTACATCGTGGGCCACTAAACTTGTGTAGGGTCTACATCGTGGGCCACTAAACGTGTGTACATCGTGGGCCACTAAACGTGTGTACATCGTGGGCCACTAAACGTGTGTACATCGTGGGCCACTAAACGTGTGTACATCGTGGGCCACTAAACGTGTGTACATCGTGGGCCACTAAACGTGTGTACATCGTGAGCCACTAAACGTGTGTACATCGTGAGCCACTAAACGTGTGCTTATTCAATTCATTTTGTTCACTTCAAATTCACAATCATCAAAAAATGTTATCTAGACAATTATTGTCAACCTTATCCATAGGACATAGGGTCTGATATTATTCATACGTGAATGCTTTATCAAACAATTTTTATGCACACACAAATTGTGCCACTTGTTGGGAGAGCTGTTCAATTACTACTACAGTATTTACACTATTTAGTCAAAACTAAACCATTTTTAACACTTTTCTCTTACAATCTCCTGCATTTTGTGTGTGTGTGTGTGTGTGCAAAATATCAGGTAAACACTGGGCTTGGTGCATGGTAATAAAATAGCAGGAAGTTATATTGAAAGTTAAATAGTAATCTGTTTCACTGAATTTATATATTTTTGGTTCTATTTAAAAGTTATTAATTTGGTTCCTGAATATTGTTTTAATTTGATATAAGGGGAAATAATTCAAAACATATTATCCTATTTATTTGGGTTCATCTTTGTTTTAACAGTGGGGCACGGTAATGGCGATGGCTTGGATTCTTTCTCCCAGGTTGGAAGAGTGTTTTGGAGTCTGATGGATAGCCTACCCGACAATAGTTGGGGCAAAGTGAAGGCGGCTGGGCATTGAGCTGGCCACGCAATCCCCTAGTACTCATGAACGCTGCTTCATATAGTCATATAGTCCTGACCTGGGAAACGTTACATACTTAGTATTTAGTATTAACTAGTATCTTTAAAAAAAAAAACCACCTTCCAATTCCAAGTCACACAACTGAGGAAATTCAGTATCAGCTGAATCTTTCATTGGTTAACTCCCCTTGTAAAAAAAACTTCAAAATTACGACGTTATGTTTTAACCCTTCCCGTACCGACCCTACTTCTATCTATGCTGCCTTCAGTTCCGCTATATGCGCGCCCGGGACTGTAAGGGTTAATATGTATTCTAATGTTAGTTAAATGAAATGTGTAGTTAAATAATACAAGGTCAGTGTGTAATGAAATCGCACCCGTGCAATGAAATCTCACCCGCGCAATGAAAGCTCACCCGAGCAATGAAATCTCACCCGAGCAATGAAATCTCACCCGTGCAATGAAATCTCACCCGTGCAATGAAATCTCACCCGTGCAATGAAATCTCACCCGTGCAATGAAATCTCACCCGTGCAATGAAATCTCACCCGTGCAATGAAATCTCACCCGTGCAATGAAATCTCACCCGTGCAATGAAATCTCACCCGTGCAATGAAATCTCACCCGTGCAATGAAATCTCACCCGCGTAATGAAATCTCACCCGCGCAATGAAATCTCACCCGTGCAATGAAATCCCACCTGTGTAATGAAATCTCACCCGTGTAATGAAATCTCACCCGTGTAATGAAATCCCGCCTGTGTAATGAAATCTCACCCGTGTAATGAAATCTCACCCGTGTAATGAAATCTCATCCGCGTAATGAAATCTCACCTGTGTAATTGATGTGTCCGGTTCCGTCCGTGTCCGCCTCTTTGATCATCTCGTCCACCTCCTCGTCACTGAGTTTCTCCCCCAGGTTGGTCATCACGTGACGCAGTTCTGCAGCTGATATGTAACCGTTACCTTCTCGGTCAAACACCTGGGGACAGGAAGCAGCCATTTGCTAAATTCGAGCAACAATGCAATGAGAATAACAATAACATTATACAGATAGAAAAAAATTAATTGCATAATTGTGTTACCTGAAAAACTAAATGTGTTACCTGAGAAAACTAAATATGTCACCTGGAAAACTATATGTGTCACCTGGAAAACTAAATATGTCACCTGGAAAATTAAACGTGTTACCTGGAAAAAAATGTGTCACCTGGAGGAATAAACGCTTTTACGCGGAGAACTAAATGATTTACCTAGAGAATTAAACGCGTTACCCGTAGAACTAAACACCTTACCCGTAGAACTAAACGCCTTACCCGTAGAACTAAACCCCTTACCCGTAGAACTAAACGCCTTACCCGTAGAACTAAACGCCTTACCCGTAGAACTAAACGCCTTACCAGTAGAACTAAACACGTTCCCTGGATAACTAAACGTAAGTAGGCTACCTGTAGAAATAAAAGTGTTACGTAGATAAACGCGTTTACCTTGAGAAATACTAGAGTTACCCAAGAAACAACTCATCTTACTTTGAGAATTTAAAAAGTTACCTGGAATGCTTGCAGCAGTTCTTCTGAAGATTCTCTTTTGACCATAGTCGTGGCCATCAATGTAAGAAAGTCAGCGAAATCAATGAGTCCATTCTCTGTAATACATTGTGGGTCACAGTTTACATACAGTAGTTTACTATTTCATTATTCAGTGCACTGGCAACTTAAAACACTTAGGATAAAATTCAAAATTCTATAAAAGACTTCATGGTCAATCTCCACAGTACAGCAGATCCATGGTCGAGCTACACACATTAGAGAAAACATGAATGCGTTCCAACAACATTTTTCAACAACTCAAGGTACCAAAAAAAATATCTGCGGATAGCTCCTACAGCGTCGTAGCACCTCTGTGGGGGAACGAACTCCCAAACAGAATTGAACAAGCCGATACCATTGACATTTTTAAAACAAAATTAAAAACATACTTATCCGAAAAGACGAACAAAACTAACACATTCCTTTCTCTTGAAATGAGAAACGGCCTTAATGTGTGCTTACTGTAATGTCATCCTTACAGTATCTCACATTTTGTTGGAATGTAGTTCATTTAGACATAAATACTATTACTGATGAACTTTTCAGCAAAATTAAACCAAAATATATAATAAAATTTAACTGTACTACAGAATTTATAAATATAAGAACAATAAAATTAGATGCAAGAAAAACATGACAACAATGTTAACAACAAGGCCCTATATAACCTTCGATGTTGATAGGCCGGAAACAAAATACAAGATACTTATTCGATTTATTGTAATAACATAGGATCAATTCGAAGACTACTTGTTATGAATAGCGCTATATAAAATAAATCTGTAATTTGTTAATGTTGTATTTATCACTAGAAGTAAACAAATTAATGTATAGCCTCCAGCTTTATCTGTGGACCTGGCAAGCTGGAACACTATTTGAATATCATCATTTATCAAAAGCGTTACAACAAACGTTCATTGGACTTTTTTTGCAACAAATTCATAGGTTAATAGTACGTTATCGTTTACTTTACAGACGCTCCTTCTGTACAGAAACTTTTTTTACTCTCGGTCCATTACGTTTTAATAAAAGCAAACTTAAACATTTTAAAAAAAGGATATTTAAATTTTGTTTGAAAGATGGATTATGGTTTTTATTAAGAGTTCTTGTAACACGGGACAAGGTGGCCGGGTGGCAGCGCGTTCGGCTGGCGTACCGAAGGTCCTGGGTTCGAATTTGGGATACTTTACTTTTTTTTGTTCTTGTAACCCATTCAATGCCATTCGGTGATAAAGAAAAAGGAACCCACACTATTTCCAAATTCAAAATTAGCATGTTTCAATTTACTTGCATGGTCATTGTTGTTTGTATTTTAATAAACAACATAATTCTCGTAGCCTATTGATATATGGACACATATTTATACGACATCACATTTTTTTTTAACATTTCCCGCTTGCCACATATTGTCATATAGGTTTATCTTATATATTATAGAAGATTATTGCGCCCTCCGCTCATCCGTGGTTCGAGTCTGGTCCTTTATTTTTATTAGTGTTTTAAACAATGCTAAGTTACTGGTTTTCCTGGTTTGTTCAGGAAACGCATTCCATGCCCGGATGCCACTCACTTCTGTCGAACTGAGCTATCACGGCAGATATCTCCGCGTCAGTGATGACTCCGCCCAGAGACCGGATGATGACGCCAACCTCTGATGCATTGATGAACCCATCGCCATCTTTATCGAACAGGCCAAAGGCTTCCTGGAAATCTTAAAACAGTAAAGAAAAATTATAATAGTAAAACACAAATGGCGTAATTGATTGACGTTGCAGACGATATTGGATCCAAAGAACTGATACTGTTTTTTTTTTTTTTAATACGCCAAGTAATGTCTATAGAAAATACAGTTCCCACTTATATGAGCCTATTTTATACTGTTAATTGCATTTCAAATCCGGTAAAACATAGTTTGCTAAAATATATTTATTAAATATTTTCTACCCAAAATTTCTAATGGGAATACCGGATAACGGATCACGCAGGCTAAATACAGTTTCTGTTAGTGAAAAACATATAAGCTTAGTAACCTACTTGAGGCCTAGGTTCAATTATTTTTCAACGTTCTATGATGTGCAACAAAAATGCATTACGATCTAAAGAGTATTATATTAAAATCATAGTCTACATTCATTAGTAGGCTATTGCAGGAGTCGGCAACCTTTTCATAACAGTGCCAAAGTAGGATTTCTAATTCACTCAGCGTGCCAATAGCCTAAAAGCCATCCTGCCTTAGCACTAAATTTCTTTTAGAAGAGACTTGAATAGACTTTTAAGGCCTCTTCCGCGTGCCATTGAAAGTCTATCGGCGTGCCAAGTCTGGCACGCATGTTATAGGTTGCCGACCCATTATTGTGCATAATTGCTTAATTCTTTTTTTAAGTTATGTTTTTTTATATTTTATTATTATTTTTGACTACCTTTATTGTACATATTTACTATGTGGCTAAAAAAATATTGTTCTTGCATTACATATATAATACGGCTTTATGTATAGGCCTACACGTTTATTATTATTCTCAACATAACACATACATACAGTTTTTAGTTAAATATCTCGGTAGGCTAAATAGCAAAACACTAAGAACTTTCTTGACCGGTAAACGGCCTCTCCCCCACATGGAAACAAAAAGCACTAAGCATTTACTAATCTGGACGCGTTTTATAACTAGTAGGCCCTATAATAATAATAATAAACTGATAACTGAACACGGGTTATGAGAGATACTAGTATACAGCATTAATACATATAACAAATGTATTCAAAATACACAGTGAAGTAGAAAATGCTGTTTATTCGATTTGAAGGAGTTGGTAGAAGATAGATAGAGACAGGAAGACACGGAAAGATATTGTCAATGGCCCAGCTCCACTGGGAGTTGATTAAAGCGAAGAAGAGGAAGAAAATGCACAGTGTGGTACATACCTGATATCTGGTCCTGTGAAAATTGGCCTTGGGACTAGGAAGAACAAATGAAACAAATGAATCCTACGTTAATTAAACTAAAATACCTAAAAAGAACAGAAATATATGATAAACATATATATATATATATATATATATATAGGGTATATCAAGTGTAAAATAAATGTATTATGTATGTATGCTGTTCCTTCTGAAAATGAGAAACACATAGGCAGGGTGGTTTAGTTAGGAAGAGATAGTTCCTTACCATTATTTGTCTTTGTTCTGTATCAATACCAGTGTCAACCTATGGTGTACAGCACATCATCTTAAGCACACGGCTTAGATTATAATTGTTTGCGACTACACGCCGGTGTGCTGTGGTTGTATACAGATAGGAAGAAGGCGGTGGTGGGGGAGGGGGGGTGAGGGAGGCGTGGCATAAACAGTGACACGATTTGTTATGTTGTTGTTTCTTTTATCACGTGTGTGTGTGTGTGTAGTGTGTGTTGTGAACTCTCACTCAGATAATAAATTATCTGGGCACCAGGGGAGACACAACACTTGTATCTCTTTGAACTGTGTTGTAGGCCTACACCTGACATCTCCTACGGTCACAGGTTATCAACAATGATAGCTATAACGGTAGAATATTACATCAATAAAACCGAAACACACTAAATTGTCAGTCTTTAGTGTCAGAGAGTGGCACCGTGTCAGACTGGCCACGGGGCTAAGATATCTTCTAGGCTCACGTGATCATACGGGGACAGTTGAGTGGGTGTAATTTTTCGTATCCACCTCTGTAAATAGGCCTAATTATTTTAAGTTGAACATATAAATGATAACATTGTAAGATAATTAAATTTTCCCTTTTCTTTATATTATTGACTTCACTTTGTGTTTATAGCTGTACGCAAAATGAACCAGGAAGCATTGGCGGGGGAAGATATATAGGGTAAGGAGAAATCTGACAAGGCTGAAGCTTTTTTAAGTCCCCCCCCCCCTCCTTTTTCCCCGCCTTCCAATTTACAAATACTACAATGCTCATAGATGTAGGCGTATACTACAATGGCCATGCGCGTCCGTGTGTGCTTGCGACATTGTCCATGGGGTTTTATTATTCCCATTTTTTTAATCCAAATATTATCTTTACGACAACATCAGTGCATGTTTACGACTTATGCCCATGTGTGTGTGTATAGGATGTTTGCGTTTTGAAAGTGTGTTTCATATGATGAACCCCCAGCTCCGTGTGTCAACACACCTCAAGATCAGTCAGAGGACTTGACTAATTACACGTAAAACGATCGTTAGTATAAACATCATCACCTTTGGAGACCCTTGTAGACTCGGCACCTTGTGTGTGTGTGTGTGTGTTAGATGTTGATTCGCCACGATGATGTCGTTTTTCACTTTGCAAATTAAGCAATACATAGAGTTTAGTTTCAGGTTGTAGTGTTGTAAAATATTGTAATAGTATTCCCCGTCTGATCAATTTGATCCATAGCCTCCATAGGGTCTGGTAAATTTAAAAGCAAAAGTTCAGCAGTATAGAATAATGGCTTGGTCTAATTTCTTAGGTACATGTTCATTTTCAATCTAATTCATTTATCGTCTCCATCTTTTAGTTTATCCTTAACTTAAAATAGCACAAAGAAACTTGAAAAAATATTACAGTTATTATAAATTTACGTCATATGCTAACAAATCGTCACAGAAGCTGAATTATTGGGAGAACTCAGTAGAAATTAATTTAGAGCAATGCGCACTCTTTAATTGGCTAAACTAAGTCACGTGACGTTATGCCAGCGAATGACTTCCTGTTGGGTGAGAAAAGTTTTTAAAAAAAGTAAACACCTTTCGGATCAAATTGATCATAGGGCCGGTGAAGCAGCGTTTACCAGTTTCTGTCGCCTTTACTTTACCCCAACTAATGTTAGGTACCCATCAAAGTTGGGTATGCTCACGGACACCATCGAGTCCAGGGAAAAAATACTAGCCTTCACCAGCATTCGAACCCAGAGCTTTCGGTACGCCAGTCGAAAGCACACACAAATAAATACAAATTCATAGAAGTATTTTTTCTAAACAGTATGGGGGCAAAAACACATTTATAGGTGCGTCAACTACAACATTACAATTGCTTAAAAAAAAGAGCCGCTTCCTGCAGTTCTTTTTCGAATATAGATCTACTTAATTTAAGTTTTTTTTATTGTTTTTGTTTTTTGTTTCTGCAATTACCTCCACCGCCAGCTATTATACGGACGGATTTTCTGATATGAATATAGTCAAGTTGGATTGAGCTGCAAAAAATGAGTCTCCGCTTACCAAAAATTGGAAGCTAGACGGATAAAGCTCCTTCCAATCAATGTCAATCATCATTTGTCTCTAATTCATACTCAGTGCGTTTCTAGAAAAACTAACGCCTAGTTTAAATGCAATTTTGTTTCAATACGCATCCTGTGTGGCTATTTTTCGTTCTAAATAGAGCACTATTATAGCGTATCAAAAATCTTGTGTTATTCTATCTTTTTTTCTGTTATTATATTGCATTATTTAAACATTATTTATACTCATAGCCAGCCAGAGCGTAGGACGCAATAATCTTCCATATAGAAGGCGCGTCTGTAATGTATAGCCTAAGATAAGATACTAAATCATACATTGGCTGTGCAAGGGAGGCTACAGAAATAAGCCCTTTTTAAGAATCTTAATGCATGGGTTATCCTACTTGATGCACAATGACCAATTCTAAATTTAGACTATGACACTGTTATGTTATCTTTAGGTAGCTTTTACAAGTTGCGAGGTTTGGCTATCAACGTGTATGTCTTATCTTATCTTATCTTATCTTATCTTATAAGTTTACAGACGTTCCTTCTATCTAGAAGATTATTACGTCCACTAGGCCCAAAATTCCTGCAGGGCGACAGGGATCCGTCGGTGGCAGGGGTAGAACCCGCGACCTGTCCGTTGGTTTTTGGTTGACAGTCCGGTGAACTAACAGCTGGACCAGCCGGCTTCACGTTATGTTATGGTCGAGCATAGGCGAAGCCACGAGGTGGGGGGGGGGGGGGGGTGGCGATAGGGCAAGTTTTCTTCCAGAAAATATACTATTGTTAAAAAAAAACCACAAATTTAATAAAAAAAATTATTATTTTCTTTATTTTCTTTGCCTTTTTTTTTGCTGAGAATCCCAAGACATATATAGTACATATTTTTCTTGGTTAATTTATTTATAGATTAGTATTTGCAACCATTGTATACTGCCTATAGGTATAGGGCGTTTGCAATCCCGTGACAAAAAGCACGTGATTTGTGTTTACTTTGAGTAATGGTGTACAATTAAATATGGCCGCTGTATTAATAAAGTTTCATATAGGCTTGAGCTTTTTTTAAATGATGTGTTGTGTTTTAAGTCTTATTAAGATTTAAGCTGTATTATGTATGTTAAATAAAATAGGCTATTTTATTATTATCATAGACATAGATCATAGACGATGTGAGCCTAATAGTGACTTGACTAGATAGCCTATTCACCAACAATATCACTTGACATCGTAGCCTAGCCTACGAAACATTAAAAGTGTAGGCCTATAAAGTGAAATTGAAAGTGTAAATAGGTCTAGCCGGCCCTAGCCTAATCACATTAATCAATTAATCTACAGTACTACTATTTACCTCCTTATTTTTGAGTAGGATAGCCAATATTCAGATGTGAATTTTGCATGATAAAGAAGTACTTCACTTTCACCACGTTACGTTTGTACCTCAAGTGGGTTCTATATTTACACAAATACGTCACTAAATTTACACAAAAAAACTTAAGCTCCGCCTACTGAGAACGATCTATACCTAGCATAGTGCTGCATAGGCCTACCTTGTAAAGGCGTACTGAATTAACACATAGGCCTACACATTTTAATAGCGTTTACATTCACATCATCATATATTATTTAAAATGTCCTATTAGCCTACATGTTGTGTGTATTAAATTTATTTATTAAAATATTTTATTTTGGCTTTTTTTATGTTGTTCTAAAAACAAAAGCAACGATACCTTTGAAGTAGTATTTAAGTTTTCATTACGAACAGATAACACCCTAAAAAAAAAGTAATATTGTTTATCTCTTACAAGACTAATTTAAATGAAACAATTGCAATTTTAAACTGAACTTATTCTATTTAAATCTTAATTTAAAAAAATCAACCAAGACACTGACAAATAGACTCATTATTTTATGCACAAACAAGTGTAAAGACCTATTATAAATTAATTTATATTAGGACAATAATATTCTGTGTTTTTTTATATTAATTGTACGATCGATGAAAAAGAAGATGCGGAAGTCAAAGTGGGCACGCCCTCACCAAACATTCATTTAGGAAACAATGGTGATTTATTTATTATTTTTAATCGAAATTATCTCTTAACAAGTTATATCTGTTATTTTTTTAAATTTAAATATAAAACATAGGCCTACAGTATATTTATAATATACTATCATATACTATTTAAATTTTATTTTTTGACGTTTCCACTTATTTATAACTTTAACTTTAAATTAAATCTAGATCTAGTCTAGTCTAGAGTCTAGAGTTCTAGTTCTAGACTACCCTAGCCCTAGCCCTAGCCCTAGAGTCTAGAGTCTAGCTAGATCTTGTACTTGTACTTAGATTAGACTTAGTCCAAGAAGTTAGTCTAATAGTCGTTTTAGTCTAGTCTGACTTAGACTTAGAGTTAGACTATGCTAAATACTAAAATAGTTCTATAGACAATCTATTTATCTATTTTTTATCAAATAATTATCTAATGATTCTAATTCTAATCAGATTCTAATCTAGTAGGCTATCTAGTAAGAATAATTAATTGATTGTATTCTTTGCGTCTTTGTTAATTAAAAGTTAAAACGAAATAGGCCTACTAGTAATTCTAGGCTCTATTCTAGCTGCTAGTAGTACTAGCCTACGGCTACCACCCGCTGCATTCCCAAACATTATAACTGCAGTCGCATGGCAGGGCACCTGCAAAGACTTGACTCCTCACTGGTGATAGCCCTGATCAGGAGGACTTTCAAGCCCGGCTCATTCAATTATCATTAACTCTTACATGCTGCCCTATTGTTTTGAGATTCAATTTGTTTAAATTTAGGGCCTACAAGCCACTACAAGCTTCTATGTCTCATTGTAATATCAAAAGTGAAGCAGACTGGTCCAGCGGTTAGTTCACCGGACTGTCAACCAAAAACCAACTGACACGTCTTGAGTTCTATCCCTGCCACCGATGGATCCCTGTCGTCCTGCAGGAGTTTTGGGCCTAGTGGACGTAATAATCTTCTATCTAGAAGGAACGTCTGTAAGGTTATAAAAAAGTTATATTTTATTCCATTTTCAGGCCCATAACCGTGATCAAGTGACAGAGGCATTCGAGTTGTTTGACAGCGATGGCGACGGCTATCTTTTGATTAGTGAAGTGGCTTCAGCCATTCGGGCCCTTGGACACATACTCACAGATGGAGATGTTAGAAATCTGCTGACGAAATCAGGAATAGATCCAAGTAGGTACATAATGAAAACGTTCTTTGCTTTTTTAAAACAGCTTTTAACTGTAAATATCTTCTTATTTTTTTGCTGGAATTCTTTCATTACCAAAGTTTAAGGATTAGACTTAATAAAAAAAAAGAAATGTCTGCAACATAATTAGTTAAGACATTTTGAGTAACTGATCTGTGTTAATCAAAGATGTGTTTGACAAATAAATATATGTAAATGTTGTCACGTGCGAAATCAGCTACTGACGTTAGATGATATTTTTAGTAATGTATTATTATATATTATTTTGATTCATATCCATCTTGGATCTCACAAGGTTGTATAAGAATTTATATTGATGTTATTGAATTAGATTTGATGTTTATTTGACTCGTGGCGATATGAATCTTTTGTGTATAAAGTGATTTAGATAAACTGTACCTTAATATATATGAAATCCACAATCCTGTTTGAAATTGAACACAATTTTATTCCAACAAGTTGAGATGATAAAATATAACAATACCACAGAATACATGTACCAGTATTATAATGAAACTTAATCAGTTGAGATTCTTCTATAATGAGTAAAGCCGTAATCCTATCTTTAAGAAAGTGGTCAACAACAGTCCTTCCACATTAGCGCCCAAACTAGAACTAAACTAAACGGTATTCCACCCTCGTGCATATGACGTTTGTTTATCGCTATGACGTAGTGTCTAGACATATGCATGTTTTATTCCTAACACGGAAACATTTCGGGTTTAAGATTATTTCATTTTAACTTTAGTTAATAATAACAAAACCAATATAATATGGAAATAAATCTACTCGTAACACTCGCCCCCCCTTAAGACACAAAGGAATTACAGACAGCGTTAAGTATGGAATTCTTTGTAGAGTACCCATAAAATGAACCGAATTCCCAAACTATTCGTAAGATTTAATTGACTATTGGACAATCTTTTAAAGATTAAAATGAACCATATATTACATATCCCCTTAATAACAAAGTCGCTATTATGGAATCCCTTATCACATTATCGTATCAATGATTATTAATTAAACATTTATTTATCAATTAATATTTACAATTATGATTATTGTGTGTACAACGTTGACCATAAAACTATTACCACCAATAACCAATTCCCACAGAATTGATATGAATTACCCAAATAAGTGGAACCGATTAATAATTGATAGATAATTCTTTAGAAAATTTAATTTATTTATAACCGATCACTGTATCATTAACTAATGATTTTCAGTTATTATATGATTATTATGATGTCTCAATTATGACATCAAGAATATTTAAAAAAAAAAATGTTATAATCTCAGCTGATTTAGCTTTTACATAGCATAAAATAAGACATCCAAATTATAACATGACGACATAGAAACAAACAATTTTCAAAACACATCAATAATCAATTGAACAAACACAAGTGTGGATGTATTCAAGTTAAATACCGGTGTGTGTGCAATTGCTGTATGCAATAGTTACCTTTTACCTTACAACGTATGATTGTTTCTAGTAGAATTTGAAGTTTTGTTCTGTAATGTCTCATATTGCAATATTTCAAAACATAGTTTATTTATTGTCATATTTACAATAATATAAATGTTAATCAATACAATGAATGACATAAAAGAAAAACATTTCATGAGAAACTGACTTTATCTTCTGGTTTACCAGTTACATGCGCGACAACGTCTCAGCGACCACATTTTGTTTACCTGGTAAATATAACACATTTAAATTATATGCTTGGAGGAATAAGCTCCAGCGAATAATTCTTTGATTCTGTTTAACCCTGGAAAGGAAAACTAAAGGGTTATGATCAGTTAAAATATCAATTGGATATGGAGAACCATTGATATAAAAATCAAAATGTTTCAATGCCAGGATTAATCCTAAAAGTTCTTTTTCTATCACCCTATAGTTTCTTTGATGCTTATCAAATTTTTGAGAGTAAAAACTAATCGGGTGTTCCAGTGAATCATCACCCTTTTGGGAAATGACCGCTCCCATCCCTGTATCACACGCGTCAACGGTAATTTTAAAGGGTTTACTGTAATTGGGTGTTACTAATACAGGTGCCTCAGAAAGAACATCTTTTAATTTATCAAAGGCCTGGTGGCATTCATTAGACCATTTGAAAGTGCAATTCTTCTTTAATAGATTTGTTAATGGACATGCAATGGTTGAGAAATTTTGACAGAACCGACGGTAGTACCCCGCCATCCCGAGAAAACTACGGAGTTGTTTACAGGTTTCAGGAACAGGGAACTCACGAATAGCCTTAACCTTTGCATTTAATGGTTTTACCAAACCATTTCCCACTATGTGACCTAGATACTCGATGGTTGCATGGCAGAACTGACTCTTAGTCAAGTTAATGGTGAGATTAGCATGAGTCAATTTCGTAAATAACAAATGTAGTTGATGTAAATGAGATTTAAAATCGTCACTAAAGACAACAATATCATCGAGGTATGCATGACATTTAGGAATGTCCTGAGTAATGGTATTTATTAACCGTTGAAAAGTAGAGGGTGCATTAACCATACCAAAGGGTATGACCTTAAATTTGTACAGTCCGTCAGGGGTTACAAACGATGATATCTCCTGAGCCCTCTCCGTCAGTGGAATCTGAAAATACGCCGTCAATAGGTCAATTTTCGTCACAAACTTAGCATTACTCACTTGATCTATTAGATCGTCGATTCTTGGTATTGGATAGGAATCAGTTTTTGTCACTTTGTTTACCTTACGGTAGTCCACACAAAACCTCATGGATCCATCGGCTTTAGGTACCAATACGCAAGGGGAAGACCAGTCACTACTACTAGGTGTAATAATGTCATTGTCAAGCATGTAGTGAACCTCTTTACGGATGCATTCTAACTGGATAGGATTTGACCTGTATGGATGTTGTTTAATAGCTTTAGTATTTTCATTTAAAATAACATCATGCTTAACCACACTAGTTCTACTAGGTACATCTCCAAATAAATGGATATTTCCATTAATTAGACCTTTGATAGCGGATTGTTCGCAATCAGGTAAATGTGCCAATTTTTCATTTAGGTTTTTCAGAGCCTTTGTATTTTGCAGTTTGCTTTCTGCCACTTCACGCTCAATTTCGGGTGAATTATTCCCGACTTTAATAACAGTGTTTACTGAGGCAACAACTTTTTGTTCTTCTCTGGTAATGTATGGTTTCAACATATTGATATGGCACACTCGTTGCGATTTCCGTCTATCAGGGGTCTTTACAAGATAGTTAACCTCACTAAGCTTAGCCATAACCTCATAGGGTCCTGTAAACTTGGCACTCAGGGGTTGACCAGACAGTGGCGTCAGCATGAGAACTTTATCACCAGGTTGGAAGATACGGGTTCTTGCGTTGACGTCATAATAGACCTTCATCTTGTCTTGTGCCTGCAAAAGATTAGATCTGACAACTTTTAATGCATTATACAGTCTATTTTTAAAATTTTCCACGTATGTCAGTAGACCAGTGTCTTCAGTGGATGACAACCATGTCTCTTGTAACAGCTTTAGTGGTCCACGAACTGTGTGTCCGAATACCAGTTCAAAGGGACTGAAACCAAGAGATTCTTGTACAGCCTCTCTGGTTGCGAAGAGTGCGAAGGGAATACCACGATCCCAGTCGTCGTTATGCTCGAAACAGAAAGTACGGAGCATATTCTTCAATGTTTGGTGGTATCGTTCCAGTGCGCCCTGACTCTGTGGATGATATGCACTCGATACTGCATGACGAATACCCAGCCGTTCTAAGACTTGGCGAAATAACTTCGATGTGAAATTTGAACCTTGATCTGACTGCACGGTTTTCGGAAGACCATATCGGGTGAAGAATCCGATAAGTGCATCAGAGATTTTGTCGGCATTGATGCTACGTAGAGGAATAGCCTCTGGAAATCTCGTTGCCGAACACATTATAGTGAACAGATACTGGTGGCCAGCCTTAGTTTTAGGCAACGGACCGACGCAGTCTATAATGATGTGACTGAAGGGTTCTGAGAATGCTGGTATGGGTCGTAGAGGAGCTACCGGAATGGTCTGATTCGGCTTGCCGACCATCTGGCAGACAGGACATGATCTGCAAAACGATGTGACGTCACGACGTAGGCCAGGCCAGAAGAAATATGGAAGAATCCTATCGAAGGTTTTCTGTATCCCTAGGTGACCAGCATACGGTGAATCATGGGCCATATGTAGTATGTCCTTGCGGTAAACATTGGGTACCACGATTTGATGTACTTCGCTGCATGTTTCATCGTCGTTTTCTTTCCCTCTCCATTTCCTCATCAACAACTCGTCCCTCAGGTAATAACCTGCGGCCATTGTTTCTAACTCTCCTTCATTCTTTGCTTCCTCTTTTAGCTTCCCAATCTCTGGATCTTTGCCTTGAGCAAGAATGAGTAGTTGTCTAGGCGACAAATTATTTTGATCAGTATGACTTGAGTGACCACCTAGAACATCCGCCATGAAGGTTGCTTGTAAGTCAATCTCTGGTGTTGGTTCTGGTTTCTTTGTCGATTCATTAGTCATCTGCTGTTTCTCCATAGCTCTGGTGATAACACATACTGAATTTTCAGTATTCTTACACTGAACAGAGTCTTTGGTTTCTTTAAGTACAGGATGTACCTGATTTTTGGCAATGTCACTTCCTAAAAGTAATGAAATGCCTCTGTAGGGAAATTTCTTCACTATCCCAACAATAACAGATCCAGTGAAGTAATTACTCTTCAACTGTATACGATGTAACGGTGCCGTAAGTGTTCCAGCCATAGTACTGATCAAGGCATACTGGCCTGTATGAGTCAATTTCGACGTTGGTACAGTATTCTTCAACAGTAGAGATATATCAGCACCGGAGTCACGTAGAATTTTAATCTTCCGTTCTCTAGCTTGATTATCTATAGGTGACACATAGCCCTCGCTAACATCCGATAGCATGCACTCGGGTAGTTCTCTGCCTACTGAGTTTCTTGCTACACTACTGCCTCCATAAATAAACGTTTTATTTACTGATTGCTCATCTGTCACACTCCCTTTGGAGTTGAAACTAGAATGTTCAATAGCCTCGGTCTTCATTTCAAAGACTTTTTCCGACTTTGAGCAACTTGGACATGCGTGTTTCGCCATCTCCTCATGACTAACATCAGATGTCTTTCTATCAGTTTTAATTCTTTTGTGGGCAGTTTTATTTCTATGAGTTTCAGTTTGTACGGCGATGTGTGATAAAACCACGTTGTTCTTGTTTTTAATGGGTCTTTTCTCTTTATGTAGACTCCAACAATTCTCTTTGATATGTCTATCTTTCTTACAGAATGTACAGGTAATTCTCTTTTGTACAAAACTTGAATTCTCTTGTTTATCGGCTTTTTGTTTACTTTTATCATCTGTCGATCTTAACTTCCTCTCTGTATTACTGTTTTGAGTCCTCAAACTTGTTCTGTCATTTTGAAAATAATGGCTATGCGGGTGAATAATGACGTATTCATCGGCTTTAACTGCTGCTTGTTCTGCTATTTCAATACCACGATCAGCCAAATGAACTTTTATATCAGTGCGAATCTTCTCAGTAAAATCCTCCATCAGTATGAGATTATATAGTTTTTCATAATCTTTATTCACATTCTTAGAACGTAACCATCGATCAAGATACTTTTTCTCTAATCTCAGGAAGTCAACATGTGAAACTTCTGGTTCCTTCTTGTACTCACGATATAACTTTCGATACTTTTCTGGAGTTAGAACATAACTCAATAGTACTCTGTTCTTTATTAGTTCATAATCATTGCATTCCTCTGGAGTCAAATTCAATACAACATCTAGAGCCTTGCCTTTTGTTAGAGCTGAACGTAAAAGTACGGCTTTCTTATCTTCAGGAAATTTATAATCGATCGAGTTTCTTTCGAAGACCATAAAGAACTCATCAATCTCTATGTTCTCCATACTTGGGACATGCTTTTTAAACTTATATAGTTCTACATTATTTGTTTCCTGAATCGTATGAGTTGATGAACGAGACTTTGCCAATTCAATCCTTTCATTACTAGCGATTCTTTCTTTTTCCAATTCTTTCTCCTTCAATTGTAATTGTACTTCTATTCTTTTACCCTCTAATTGTACTTGAATTTCTAACTTCTTCATTTCTAACTGGAATTTCATGTCTGTACTTAGTTCATTTCCATTCATTTTAAATTCATGGTTATTTATGTCTGTTTTCAGGGTTTCTGATACATTGAGAACCACTGATTCTTCATTATTCATAGTATTTTCTTCAAGCATTGCACCATGTCTTTTCAAACATTCCTTAATATCTTGAATCAATTTACTCCTTACTGGTGTAACTTCAGTAATGTCTATTCCCAGAGAATTTGCCATCTCTTTTAACTGGGTTAGTGACATGCTATTTAACTGTTCTGACGTGATAGCAAAAATATTCAATTGCTCCAACGTAATATTAGCTTCCGCCATGTTTTATATTAATGACGTAAATAGAAGATAAAAAATTTCAACTTTACCTTTCATAAAGTCCTTTGAAATATTTTTACACCACTTTTAATTTGTAGAAGATAAATTTTAAGATGATTGTATACAAAGCTGAAAACAGTATGTCCGAACACAGACAGTGCCTCCCACGTAGACAGAATTTGAATAAATATTTGTTGTAAATCGTTTTCACTAAAACAGTTGTATATTCTCAATTCCTATACATACAAACTTTAGATCCAGGACTTGAGCCCCCAATCTTTTGTCACGTGCGAAATCAGCTACTGACGTTAGATGATATTTTTAGTAATGTATTATTATATATTATTTTGATTCATATCCATCTTGGATCTCACAAGGTTGTATAAGAATTTATATTGATGTTATTGAATTAGATTTGATGTTTATTTGACTCGTGGCGATATGAATCTTTTGTGTATAAAGTGATTTAGATAAACTGTACCTTAATATATATGAAATCCACAATCCTGTTTGAAATTGAACACAATTTTATTCCAACAAGTTGAGATGATAAAATATAACAATACCACAGAATACATGTACCAGTATTATAATGAAACTTAATCAGTTGAGATTCTTCTATAATGAGTAAAGCCGTAATCCTATCTTTAAGAAAGTGGTCAACAACAGTCCTTCCACATTAGCGCCCAAACTAGAACTAAACTAAACGGTATTCCACCCTCGTGCATATGACGTATTTTATCGCTTTGACGTAGTGTCTAGACATATGCATGTTTTATTCCTAACACGGAAACATTTCGGGTTTAAGATTATTTCATTTTAACTTTAGTTAATAATAACAAAACCAATATAATATGGAAATAAATCTACTCGTAACAATGTATAAACATTATCGTTAGTGTCTCTGTCAATGTATTTTTATGCCATGATTTATCAGGTCGAGGCAGTCGTGTTGACATCAACAAATTTAAACAGATGCACAGCTCCCTGCCACCGCAGAATTACACGAGGCAACTGGAGGAGGCTTTCAAAACGGTGGACAAAGACGGCAGCGGCTATGTCATGGCCACGGAGCTGAAGCATTTGCTGACCAACATGGGGGATAAGTTGTCCAGTGATGATTTCACAACTCTTCTAGAGGAACTAGATATAGACAGCAATGGTCGCATACAATTTAAAGGTTAGTTTCTACTGATGGTAACTTACACATTTCAAACTAAGAGAAAGTTTGTTATAAATAATGCCTTGTTTTTTTTAAATATTTCTCATTCACTCTTTCAAAATTAATTCCATTTGTTTTCTAAACAACACAAGCTGTAAATATAATATGCAGATTGTTAAAAGGACCATTTATTAAACTGGCTGCATTTCTATGTCTGGCTACAGCAAATAAAAGGTATTGCCACACTTTTCCAATCGCTAACTTTCTATTGCTTCCACCATTTCTTCTGTGGAACAGAAAGCAATGACAATGATATGCCATTTAATGTTCATTCAGACCCTATCCATTTGGATTTCTATTCTTTGTACTACTGCAGGATGACAATTCCACAAAATCATCCTCACAATGAAGACGGACAAGGTCCACGTTGGACATATTCCTTTATATATATATATACTGCAAATAAATGTAAAACAGTAAAAGACTCCCCCCCCCCCCCCCATCTCCCTGCAAACATCCAAATGAGTCTGTAAATCATGACCTTTTTTATTGATCATCACTTCAAGACCTACCTAATGTTTACCCCCCAAAAACTACCAAACCTCCGAAACACCATTCACACCACGTGAAAAAACAGCAGTGAAAAGTATGTAGTTTCTTCGTCATACCCTCAGACAGAATGGCACATAACAAGATGGCTTCTGGATTAGTATGATGATGAGGATAATTTAAAGAATGTCCAAAAATAAAATAAAAATTGAGACTTAGGTCACAAAATGACTATTAAAGTACAGATATGTCTGTGATCTTCTACTGATTTCACTTCTAGCCTTCTGAAATACTTAATATCACATAATTTTTGACATTTTGCAATGCCAGATTTACAAAGCTCATTGGAATGGTTTGGATAAAATTACACCCAACTTTTGATGTGTTAAGGAACTCATTTTTTAACAAAACCTCCAAGTGCTTTTAGGGATTACTTGTCCCAGCTTTCAGTACAAAAGCTGTTTTTTGTCTGGTAGAAAGTGCAAAAGCTATTTTATGTCTGGTAGAAAGTACAAAAGCTGTTTTTTGTCTGGTAGAAAGTGCAAAAGCTGTTTTTTGTCTGGTAGAAAGTGCAAAAGATGTTTTGTCTGGTAGAAAGTACAAAAGCTGATTTTTGTCTGGTAGAAAGTGCAAAAGCTATTTTATGTCTGGTAGAAAGTACAAAAGCTGATTTTTGTCTGGTAGAAAGTGCAAAAGCTATTTTATGTTTGGTAGAAAGTACAAAAGCTGATTTTTGTCTGGTAGAAAGTGCAAAAGCTATTTTATGTCTGGTAGAAAGTACAAAAGCTGATTTTTGTCTGGTAGAAAGTGCAAAAGCTGTTAGTTGTTTTGGACTCAAGTAATAAACAATATAAAACATATTTTATTTCTATTATTCAACCTTACTCTTATGTTAAGCCTATCATTGGTTGCTAATAGTTATAGAGAAGACAAGACTTGGCATTGTGCTGACAACACATTCCATTGATAACTTTTCACTTAAGAATCAATGAATATTACATGATTTATATATATTTAAAAAAAAGCATATAAACTGTTACCCAGTACATGTACAAATTATAATGTTTTTCTTTTTTTCAGAATTTGTTCGGCTCCTGACCGCTCGTTAAATTGTTACACGAATAAGAAAACATTCCTACAGCTACCAATGAAACGTTCAGTCTATTGACAAATTGTAATGGTCAACATTTCTTTTATGTCTACATTTTCAAATGTAAACACAACATATCATTTTAAGATTTTCTCTGCACCTTGATGCAAAATAATTTATAACAAATTAAATTAAAAAAAAAACAGCTTACATTTTAATGTGTAATCTATTTACATTTTTCAATGTAATTGTCTCTCTATTGAGCTGTTATTTAATAAATGTTATAAAGTTTTTTTATAGTGAAATTTTAAATGTACACCTTTTTTGTTACATTATCCAACACCAAGACTTTGTGTCCTTACGTTCAATATAACATTATTATGCACTTTTTATGCCTTTTGGCTTCCATTAAAAGTATATATATATTACTATAATTACTGTTTGTTATCATTTTGTTTTTATTGTCTTAGTTTGTTTTGTTTTTTTTTGCACAAAAAATTTTATGCATCTGGATATCATTAAAAAAAAAGGTATGGGAAAGCATTCAAAACTCCTATCAATGATTAGTTATATATAGACAAGTGCTGTGAATGTTTCACTTGAGCCAAAAAATTGCTAAGTTGGCACAACAACTGAAATAAATGTACGGCTGCTTAATTTAACTCTTGGTTGCTTGTCCAGTTAGTCAAAGAGAAAGATGTAGATTCATTTAGGTTTCCAATACACATAATTTAATCATTCATACTTGACCTCTCAGCACTCTTTAAGAGTCTTTAATTCCAGATGTACAGATTTCATTGCACTATATTTATTTACAAGTCATTGTTGGTATATGTGGCAATGTTAATCAGCTTGAATAAACAATAACTTCACTGTTTGAACACACACTTTAAAATATGAAATATGTTTAGCGCTTGTTGAGGAACTTTAACAGTTTATGAAACAGGACAATGTTTTATTGCTTATTAATTGATTAAGAACTTAATTTAAACATTCATAATAAGATAAGATTTCTTTATTGATCCAAACACATGGAATTTCGACTTAATTACACGTGCGCCCCCCCCCCCCCCTTGTTTCAGCTCTAATGCAATATTAATTAACAATATGTATACACAATATAAAAGAAAACTCTTCATATACAAGAACGGAAACATAATTCTAAAATTAACATACACACATTATCGTAATAATTAACATACACACATTATCGTAATATTTTCATTAAAGAAAACATTTTCAAAATGTCATCATTTGTGGCTGACGGGCAATTAATTTTGAAAAATGTGCACTGATACTGAGAGAACAAAATATTTTCTAAATCAATCTCTCTGTTCAAACCGTAATTGAGAGTAGTCAGCCACGTCACCTAGATCTGGCCTAGCTGTGGTGAACTGTAGTGGGTGCGCATTGCCCTGAAGGATTTTTAACAATCATAAAAATAAGGCACCTTGCGTTTAAACAAATATTCCTGTCTGTGTAGTACGAGTGGCTTTATTTGTTGGTCGGTCAACACGGTGTTTCTTCAATGTTGGGGCATTACCATTCCAGCAGGTGATTGCAAAGGTTAGGGGTACTACCAACAGTCAACATGTAAAAGAACAAAAAGATTCATAATGGCGTTGTCTATAGTCTTAGGGTGGGTTTTCTTATGGAGGCGTTGGCAGTGGTCAGACCGGGATATAATAGAGTCAAAGGTCATATGCATACATTTAGACATGCAGCGAAGCATCTATACTAAAAGATGCATTTGAAAACAAAGTCAAGAGCTAATAACTAATGTTACTCAAAAGAAAAGACAAGATATAATCTATATCAAAGCGTTAGAGGCACACAGTATGGTTTGCTGGGTGGTGGGGGGGGGGGGGGGGGGTAAAAAGTCACGTAAACTGCCCCGACTGAGGATGAAATTCTATGACAGTTTGTTTTTAATGTATTATAAACTATACAATGTCTCCATTTTTATTTGCTAGTTGGATGTTTGGGAAAACTAGAAACAGATAAAGTTCCAAGGGAGGTGATCATTCCACTTCTTGGTTACTGGACTTGGAAATGTAACTACGTCAGCTGTCACACGTCACACACGCATTGACGTTAGAGTTATCCTTGAGCTGCGTGTTGGTCTCCAATCGATAGCTTTAAAAAGAAAGAGAGAGCTTCTGGTTCGAATATGGAGAAAGTATCGATCATAGGCTTTAAAATACTGGGAATGTTTAGTTCAAGCAGTATGGTTCCGTGTCTTCATATCGATACCATCCTTTCTCAACTACTCCAAGAACTATCACTACCATGTTGTTTTTTTTGTCCCACTAAGTTCTGATGTTGATTTTTTGGTGTGGTTTTCCACAAATTATTTGATTTTTTAATAAAATTTTCGGTTATATTTTTCCTTACGAGTACTCATGTCAATTTAGACGCACTTTTTCTTTTTCATCTTGTGTTTTTAAGTACAAGTCTAAAGTAGGCCTACTGTCTAGTTGTGCACACAAAAAAAGATCACTTTGAAAAAATAAATGATGTCTATAGTCTATTGCTATATTATAAAATGCTCCTTTATACATTTATATAATTTGTTTTTGTTCTTCTTCTTCTTCTATCGTTTTTTTTATCTACCATGGTATGAATACTTTACTAAATGGCGGACGGTGGCCGAGCGGCAGAGCATTTGGCAGGTGTACCGAAGCTCCTGGGTTCGAATGGTGGTGAAGGCTAGAATTTGGAGGGTGTCCCTGAGTCTACTCAGCTCTGATGGGCACCTGACAATAGTTGGAATAAAGTAAAATGATGTTATGCATTGTACTGGCCACAAATCCCTTAGTATGCCGTGATCACAGAGACTGGTGAACGCCACTTCACCGACCCAAATAGCTCAATTCGGTCCGACGGGATACTTTACTTTGTTTACTTACTAAATGACGCCCACGCATTTAGTGTTATGGTTTCTATAATTAAATGATAAATGGTTATTGAAAATAAATCATATTATAGACACCAAATCATTTCTGACAATTTCTATTTATTTTTCTGCGTTCGTAAAGCTCCAAGATCTATGCGGACTTAAAAAAAAATTTCAGGGGTGGTGGCCCCCTGCCACGTTCATTTTCTAATCCATGAATTGACATACAGAGAACGTATTTTTTGGTTCCAGACTTTAGCGAGTGGCGTGCATCCCCTTTATCTGAAATCAATACCAGCTAGAGGCACCCACTGACGTCACACGGTGGCGGTCATCGATCTCCAGCTCCATATTATTATTATTAGCTGTTGATGCCAGCACTTCCTGGCGTACACGTCTGCACATATTTTACAGGGAACTAGACGTCTGAAATTAAAGGTAAGTTATCTTGTGGTGGTTTAATTTATATTTATGTTATGTGTATTTATCTAAGACTCACGTAGGCCTATATGGCCAGCGTACCAGTCCTGGCTTTAATGCCACAGTGAACATTACCATATGGATTCTAGCGGATGCAAGATGGAGAGTAGAGCTGACCAAAGACTTTTTCAAACTCAGAACGCTCTGAGAGCCGGAGTGTTTACATAGCGGACAAACATATGTTAACTAGGCAAAATATGTTGATACATTGCTAGGGGTCGGGGTGTGGGGAGTAGTGGTAAGTGTCTTGCTTATTATTTGTGAAGTTTGTTTTCTTCACTTTGTTTTCTAACAGCGATTTGACATTTCAGTGTCTAGTCGGGTCAACAACTATCAGACGACCCACGTAGGGCTAGGAAATATCTATCCCAGCTGTTTGGTCAATTTGACAATTTACGTGCTTTGCGTGCATTTTAAAAACAGTGCTCATAAAAGCATTTTAAGCAGTGCACTGGAACTTTTAAAATGTGTTTGAAAATCATGATACATTTTGCGTTGCTCCTTTACATTTGACAAATTAGTGATAATTAGTGATAGAGGGTGGAATAGTACAAAATAAAAAAATTCAAGACATACATAGTCATAAAGATATATAGGGCTAAAACACTGCGTCATTGTAGACTTCTCGGGTAGTTTAACGTTTGGGCAGGGGAATGGGCTGCCTGAACTAGCCAGCCCAAAACGACTTGAACATCATTTGAAACTTTTGTGAATTCTGGAGATAATGTACTCTTTAAGATGAGAATGGATGGCCGAAATTATTAACCATGATGTCTTCTGTATGTCTCATTTTGTTAATTATGTATTTTGATTTGTAAAGTAGGCAGACTTAACAAAAGGGGCCGTTCAAAAGTGACGTCACAAACATTTGTGACGATAATATGTGACGTCTCACCAAATGTGTGCATCTTTAAATGAACTGACCGCTTTAACACGTTTCATTCAGTACACCACTTTAATTAAAGTGTTTTTGTAATTTATTAATTGTAAGTGAATTGAGTTCAAATTCGGCAAAGAGATGGGCGGAAGAAAAGTATCAGAGACCATTAGACTCTAATTAGCCGGAAATCAACACGACATTAACTATGGCAACCAGGTTTTTGTGTTTACTATGCAGTCAGTTGAATGCCGTATTGTTTGACAAATTCATTATTAGCTTATTTTCACCTGTATTTTTGGAGATTATTTATAACCCTAAATTTGACCCAGATTTAAACTTCTAGTATTTTTCACCTAACCTAGGCCTACTTGTTTAGTGTTGGGCCCTACTTTTTAAATAAGCGTATAACAATTAAATTTGATAAACCCTTTATACATGTACATTTATAAATATCATATGAGTAGGCCTAATTCTAGGCTTCATGCAAAGGAGGGGTGGATTCAAATAGAAAGGAATCTATTACAGTTATTATAGTATATAGGGCAGGTTCTGCAACCTACTGCACGCGTGCCATACTTGGCACGCAGAACGATTTTCTATGGCACGCTGAAGACTCCTAAAAAAAACTTTTCAAATATCTTCGATTAGAAATTGAATGCTAAAGCAGGGTAATTTTTAGGCTGTTAACACGCTGAATACATTAGAAATCCCAATTTGGCGCACTATTATCAAAAGGTTGCCGGCCTCTGGTATAGGGAACACTCAAACCTGAACTAATCGATAACAACACTCAACCAATGATGACGTAATTGTGTGGCCGTGATAGGGAAACGCCTGGCTTGACCCACTAATCAAATCTCAGCATAGCTCGTACATTTCCAAATCTGAAGTTCTGGAAAGGAAAGCAACACGGCAACAGCGCAAGTTACAGCAGTTATTGACTAGAACAGGGGTCGGAAACCTAAGGCACGCGTGTCAAACTTGGCACGCAGAGAGATTTTCAATGGCACGCGAGATACCTCCAAGAGGTGGATTCTTTAAAAAAAAATTGATTTTACTGTTCTGAATAAATAAATAAATAAATAAATATGAGACTTATATAGCGCATATCCCGTTCCCGTTGGGGACAGTTCTATGCGCTGCTGTAAACATAGTGCTGCCTGTAGGCGCAAATACGTTTACAGGCCCAAAACTCCTGCAGGGAAAACTGGCTGTTGATGCCGATGTTTCTAAATGACATAGCGACACATTTCAGTGAGATGAACGCATTTACAAGGACGGAGTCAAACAGCGCTTGACCTAAGTGAAATCAATTTTAAAACATTCAACTTTATGTATTCCTTTATTAAGGCATTTATTGAGATAAGAGTTTCACATTCATGGAATCATTTTGTCATACCACATCTCATCTTATGAGATGTAGATGTATTTTAAGTGAAGTATATTGACGATTTTAAATCGCAGCCAGTTGAATTTTCAACATCCAAAATAATGGACATCGAAATTCCAATTTGCGGAAAAATCTAGAAGGAAGATGCTTAGGAAAGTCATTATAAATTAGCGAAGAGCAAGACAATGCGCTCATTAATTGATACAGACTAATTACATTTAAAATAGTTTTTTTTGCTCATCTGCTATAATTAAACATAAATATAAGTTATTCTAATACAAATTATGTGTTTTTATTAATTTAATAAATATAAGAGGCTTTTTAATAGCATTATATTATGCAACTTTTGTAACTGGTAGGCTAATGTTAAAAAGATAAACAATTAATACAGGAAATGTTTTTTTACAACTGTTTAACGTAAATTAATTGTATATCTCCAATTAAATCTTGTAATGAATACCATAATGCTGGAATTATATTTAAAGAAATAATTATTGATTCAAATTTAGAAACTTTAGTTTAATTAAAGGGAGATAATTAACACGTTTTATTTGCGCTAATATTTCTTATAATATTATGTTTCTTATTTTTCTTTTATAACAGACTAGATGTCCTACAACTTAAAACTTTATAATGACCTAACTGTAAAAAGTGGTTGAAAATTATATAAATATTATGTGACTAAAAAATTATATGCACATTTCTTAAACATTACATTAACTACTCAGTTGGAATGATTACTACGTATAAATTCCGCTTAACTATCGTTCCGTGATCTAAGACTGTGCGTCGCTCAATTAAAGAAAATCTCAGTTATAACTGAGAACAAAATATAATCAATATTATTAGCAGTTACAAGATCCCTATCCTTATCTCGACAGTCAAAAGATAATGTTTACAATATAATAATCATAAATGTGAAAATATAGAATAGAAATAAAATATTGTATTTGGTATTAACAAATAAAAAGGATGATCATCACTAACATGTATAATTTTTTAAAATATTAAAACACTTTAACCTTTTTTTCTAAAAATTTCCTTTAGGCGTGTGACTTGCTAAGGACTTAAATTAATTGTCTTATAAAAAGTAATAAAACAAGTATAATAGAGCAGGTTGACTTTTAGGCTGTTGGCACGCTGAATGATTTAGAAATCCTAGTTTGGCACACCGTTAGTAAAAGGTTGCCGACCCATGGACTAGAAGAAGAAAAAACAAAAACGTCAGCAATGATTACTGTTATCGAAAATCTAAACACCAAAAGATTGGGAAAAGTACAACTTAACGGGAAGAAAATTGCACACAACTTCAGTAGATATAAATACACTAAAACTCTTAAATTTACTGTTATTCGAAATCGCATTTGCTATATTAGGATTCACTACAAGTATTAATACAATATCTTCAATGCCAAGAGTAGATCTACTTCTCTTTTTTGGTTTTTATCTAATTCATTAATTGATTTTTTTTTTCGAAAACTGGTACAACATGTTATGCCTGTCTATTAATTGTGTAAAACTAATACAATAATATATATATATATATGTGACTATATATGTGATATATATATATATGTATATATATATATATATATATATATATATATATATATATATATATATATATATATATATATATATATATATATATATATATATATATATATATATATATATATATATATATATAGCCTACGCTATTACTGCAGAGTATTTATTTTACTTCATCAGTAGGCCTATTACATTCTCACGTATTCAAAACACATCCATTACATTCTTCAGAGAAGAAAATGACATTGCCCATAACTTACATTGATATACTAACAACCGTTGAAATAAAGATTGAAGTTCTTTATACTTCGTATAATCCAAAGGTGGGCTTGCCTCATTCCATTATAAAAATAAAATATTAGAATACAAAGAGGCACACCATTGTTGTTTTTTTAAAATATTATTTAATGAAATTGAATTTAGTGTAGGCCTACTTCACACGGGATTTTTTTCCCCAGGACTTGAGGGTGTCTCTGAGTTTTACCAGCTCTGATGGGGTACCTGACCTTAGTTGGGTAAAGTAAAGGCGGCTGTGCATTGTGCTGTCCACACAATCACCTAGTATGCCGTGGCCACAGAAACTGGTGAACGCTGCTTCACCGGACCTATGGATCAACTCGGTCCGACGGGTACTTTACTTACTTACTACTTCACGTGGCTACGTATTGTTACGTCCACAATCCCCTTGTGGCCAGAGCTGTGTAGATCTTGCTGATAATTCTCGTTAGTCCTAGGGGAGACTTTAATTATTAGTATTTATGTTTCAGTATTGCACGAACTCTTCTTATAGTCCTGGGCACAAATTCAGTATTTGTATTCCAACATTTCCTTTCTTGTACATTAGAGTAGTAGATAAATCTTATAGTAATGTATAAAACACAATAGTAACTTGACAAGGAAGCTTCAGTGTAACTGTTGTTGATAGTTTATTTCAGGTGGTATGTTCAATATATACAATATATCTATTATGTACAGTTAGAATAAAATAGTGCAAACACAAACGTTCTCAAAGGAACATATTTTGAAACTCTCTGTCTTTCAGACAAAACCAATCATTAAATACTATCCGAGTGGTGCAAGGGATAGACCCATTACCAGTAGGGGTGAAAATCATGGTATCATTACAAAACTCATAACAAAAACGATAGGAACTTTCCCTATTAAATAATGAGTCGTTCCCAGACTCTGAGAATTTGAGATCAACACAGAATCCCAATATTACCTAGAACCTTTTGTTTTCCTACTAAACGTCCTAATATTGTGTGTAGTAAGAAAAGAGAGAGAGAGAGGAATAAACATTGCGTGTTCCAATTCTTGGAAAAACAATATACATGACACGCCCCCACCCAATGAAAGAAATAATGTACCATAATTACCCAAGTAATACTCAACATGGTACATTTTTCGTACTTAACACTACCGTTTTAACAACCATCAATCAATGGAAGATTATAAGACAATTTAAGCAAACATGGCTCACTGGCACAACTAAATTATAAAAAGTGTCACTACCCAATGGTAATTGTGATTATAACGTGATGGACAAATATTTCCCCGTTAATATTAATATTAACTAATGTCTCAACAAGTACAAATAATTCAAAAATATTCTAGTCATTCTTATTTTAACTATGTACAGTTGTGTGGATTTCCACCAAAAATTTGCAAAAAGTCTTAATCTATTTAAACAAATATAACATTGCTCAAACTCTGTCAATTTTCAACAGTTTACTTCTAATATACCAACCAAAAGATAAGTAATACATAACTCGAATCAAACTATAGGTTACTTCCCCTTTAAATTACAGTGTCAACTTGACATTAACAAGGTTCATACCTAAGATGATGATACTTCCCCTTTTCTCAAATATGAGGAGAAAATACGCTCTAGTTACGATTACTACAGTAATCTCAATATTAAAATGTAATCCACTATTATGCGTTTTTGGCAAATTTGAAAGTTTAATATAAAAGATTGTTCAGGGTTGAATGAGTGCCCAACTTTAGGTACCTTTGTTTCCCTCCATTCCCGGATATATGGAATATATAACAACCTATATACAACATAGTGAATATCCACTAGTTTTTCCCATTCTATTACCATGATATAACAATTTAGCAATAGATTTCCAATATTATCTATTAATTTATACCAATTGATATTACATCTCTTTCTAAGATAAAAATTGTACATATTATTATTTAGTTCCATTCATTAACTAAAATAAAACAAGATAATAAATCAACTAGCTCAAAGTTTTCCCACTTAATTGCATGTGATGACAATTACTTTTATCCATCCATATCAAGTAAATACGTGCATATTATATATTTATTGCATCATGCATCAACATTTAAATGGAATTTCTTTTCCATAATCAAATGAATTTAAAATATATCAGAACATCAATATTATACATGATTATAAAAATTATTAATACTTTCAAAAGACTTGACTTCTGTATGATACAAGTATTCTATAGGTATTCCATAATCAAAATTCAAACGAATGATAGGTTATCATGACACATTCTTAATGAATAAATGAGATGATCTGAAAAAGAAGTATGGGGTTATTCAGTCAATCATGTAGCACCCGAGATAGGGTATCAGCTATGACCTTGTCTCTATCTTGTCGATGATACGGGGAATGGGATACCAGTCGGTCTTTGTCAAATTACTTAATTTCCCAAGGTCTCTATAAAACTGCAGTGTGTGGTCGGCTTTTGGTACCATCACGCAGGGTGTAAACCATTTGCTATCACATTTCGTTCTCCTATGTCATCTTCTAACATATACTTTACATCTAATTTAATATGCTCAGGTCTGATGGGGTCAAATGGATGCTGTTTAATAGACCTGGCACTATTGGTTAACACTACATCGTGCTCTAAGACATGTGTCCTACTGGGAACATTTGTAAACATTGACTTATTTTCATGTACCAGCTCAATAATCTTCTCCTTATCTTCTACCGGAAGATGTTCTAGCCTTGTATCTAAACTCTTAAGGGCATCTGTATTATTAAGTTTACTTTCTGCAAACTTATATTCTATCCTAGATAAATCCGTCGGGACTCTAGCTAATGAAATCATGGGGACCTCCCGTGGTTTACTCTTTTCCCTTGAAACATAGGGCTTAAGCAAATTAATATGGCATACCCTCTGCTTTTGTCTCCGGTCAGGAGTCTTTATCAAATAATTGACCTCGCCAAGCTTTGACTCTATCTCATAGGGTCCACTAAACTTTGCACTTAAAGGCTGATTTTGCAAAGGTAGAAACACAAGAACTTTGTCACCTGGTGCAAAAGTTCTAGCTGTAGCTTTACGGTCATAGTTCTGTCTCATACGCTCCTGCATCTGTGGAAAATGAATCTTCACATGGTTAAAAGCATGATAAAGCCTATTTTTAAATTTATCTACATATGACAAAAGTCCAATCGGTTCACTGTCCGTTAGCCAAGTTTCATGTAGAAGTTTCAACGGACCTCTGACTGAGTGTCCATACACAAGTTCGAATGGGCTAAACCCCAGGGATTCCTGAGTGGCCTCCCTTGCAGCGAACAGTACATAAGGCACACCCTTATCCCAGTCTTTCTCGTTTTCATAACAGTACTTTTTTAGCATCGATTTTAATGTCTGATGAAACCTTTCCAGAGTTCCCTGGCTCTCAGGATGATAGGCACTTGATAGCCTATGGCTTATCCCTAATTGTTCCATGACTTGTTTGAAAATGTTCGAAGTAAAGTTAGTCCCCTGGTCGGACTGTACTGTCTTCGGTAGGCCATAACGTGTGAAGAAATTTGTCAGGGCGTCTACCACCTTCACTGTTGTTATGTTCCGCAACGGAATGGCTTCCGGGAAGCGAGTGGATGAACACATGACTGTGAGCAGGTATTGAAAACCGGCTTTTGTTTTCGGCAACGGGCCCACGCAATCAATGAGTATATGACTGAATGGTTCGTCGAACGCTGGTATCGGCTGGAGTGGAGCGACATGAATTCGTTGGTTAGGACGTCCTACCATTTGGCATACGTGGCAAGTCTTGCAGTATTGTTCGACATCTCTTCTCAGTCCTGGCCAGTAGAAGTAAGGGAGGATACGGTGGTGCGTTTTTCGGACTCCAATGTGACCAGCGAAAGGAAGATCATGCGCCATACGCAGTATATCTTGACGATAGCACTTAGGTATTACAATCTGGTGAATACTGTCCCACTCGTTTGTACCTGAGTTGAGCGGTTTCGACTTTCTCATCAACACTTCATCTTTCATGTAGAAACATTCCGCCATTGCATCTGCAGTCTTTTCATCAACAGCTTTCATTCTGAGTTGCATTATTACTTCGTCATTCAATTGTTCTTTCACCAATTTCTGCTTTGGTGACAAAATGTTATCGTTCTCTGTTGCATCACCAGTTGTTAGTTCAGCAAAGAACGTAGCACTTAAATCGATGTCAGGTGTTTCAGTTATCACTGTTTCATTCGCATGTGTGACTTCAGAACAGACAAACACATCTTTCGTTGCACTACACGGCGTAGCAGGAGTCTTTACCGACTTCTTTTTCTGCATTGCTCTTGTCAGTGCACATGTTGGGCGTTCATTGGCAGGACGTAGGTTTATGTCCTCCGCCATCTTTGTCTCCAACACTTTAACCATGGGCTCGACAGTGACTCTGCCGCCCATAATGTCATTTCCTAATATCATGGAAACGCCTTTGACGGGTAGTGCGCGCCACACTCCCACTACGATGTTACCTGTAAAAATATCCGACTCGAGTTTTATTCTGTGCAGTGGAGCTTCCACAGCCTCCATACTAGCACCTCTCAGCACAACAGACTCACCGGTACTGGTGGCATCTGTTAACGGCACACTGCCCTCCAGGATCACGCTGACAGCAGAGCCCGTGTCACGTAATATCTTTATTTTCTTCTTGCTGAGTACATCGACTTCTGTCGACACTGTCCCCTCGTAGACAAAGGGTCGAAAATCGGATAAGTCGTCCTCTTCCGGGACTTCAGGAACCATCTGTTCCTCACGGCCTTCTGAAAGTATAATAGATCGAGTACAGCTATTCTCTTTTACCTTAGATAGACTGTTCTCAAAAACCATCGACTCCACAACTATGGGCGATGCCGGCCGCATTTCTTTTGAGTTTCTTGACCCTGTGTTGCACACTTCTTCTGTCTGCTTGCTGTCTTTCTGCACTCTGGCACAGTGCAGAATAGCACCTTGCTTTTTGGTAAGGATCCAACAATCTTTCTTCATGTGGCCCTCTTTCTTGCAATTGAAACATACCACCTTTGCTTTATTTACATCTGTCTGCTTCCTGAAATGAACTAAGTTACTATTATTATTTACACCACTGTTCTTATTATTGTTTTCACTTGTCTCTTTTGGTTTACTAGCCTCCTTGGGCTCTGGTTTGTGCACTTTGGGTTTGTCAGCATAATATGGCTTTATGCTGGCGTGAATTATGGCATAGTTATCTGCCAATCTAGCAGCTTCATGCACATCTTCAACTCCTCGGTCTGAGATGTGGGTTTTAATATCCACTCGAATACAATCATTGAATTCCTCAAACAATATTAGGTTCTTGAGTTTATCAAACTCACTTACATTCTGTGACCTTAGCCACTGTTCTAACATTTTCTCCTTTTGTCTCAAAAAGTCTACATGAGTTTGATCATATGCCTTCTTTCTGTCTCTAAATAGCTTTCTATATTTTTCTGGTGTCAGGGAATAACTTTTTAGCACCCTATCTTTGATAACTTCATAGTCATTTATTTCCTCGGGTGTTAAACTCAACACTACGTCCAATGCTTTTCCTTTGTTGAGAGTTGACCTTAACAATAAAGCCATCTTATCATCAGGGAACCGATAATCTACAGCTATCCTCTCAAAAAGCAAAAAGAAATCTTGAACATCTTCTTCTCTGAATATAGGCAAGTGTTGCTTCATTGCTCTAATATCCATACCATTGCTGTCCCTACGATGGTCAGGTCTGTTCATGCGTGCCATCTCTATCCTTTCTCTGCTTTCAATCCTAATTCTTTCATTTTCTCTCCTTTCCATACTTTCTAATTCCATTCTCTTCATAGCTAATTGGAGTTTTAGGTTTTCACTCAACCCTTCATCTTCATCATTGTTTGATGATCTAGATGACATATTTCTTACCTCGTCTCCGTGGGCAATTACCTCGCCCCCACTGGGAGCTACATAACCTTCATTGATATCGTTCTGTCCCACTTCAACTACATTACCAGTGTTCATGGCATTCTGCCCGTTCAAACATGTCAAAATTTCTTTGATACAACAATTACTTCGTATAATCCAAAGGTGGGCTTGCCTCATTCCATTATAAAAATAAAATATTAGAATACAAAGAGGCACACCATTGTTGTTTTTTTAAAATATTATTTAATGAAATTGAATTTAGTGTAGGCCTACTTCACACGGGATTTTTTTCCCCAGGACTTGAGGGTGTCTCTGAGTTTACCCAGCTCTGATGGGGTACCTGACCTTAGTTGGGTAAAGTAAAGGCGGCTGTGCATTGTGCTGTCCACACAATCACCTAGTATGCCGTGGCCACAGAAACTGGTGAACGCTGCTTCACCGGACCTATGGATCAACTCGGTCCGACGGGTACTTTACTTACTTACTACTTCACGTGGCTACGTATTGTTACGTCCACAATCCCCTTGTGGCCAGAGCTGTGTAGATCTTGCTGATAATTCTCGTTAGTCCTAGGGGAGACTTTAATTATTAGTATTTATGTTTCAGTATTACACGAACTCTTCTTATAGTCCTGGGCACAAATTCAGTATTTGTATTCCAACATTTCCTTTCTTGTACATTAGAGTAGTAGATAAATCTTATAGTAATGTATACAACACAATAGTAACTTGACAAGGAAGCTTCAGTGTAACTGTTGTTGATAGTTTATTTCAGGTGGTATGTTCAATATATACAATATATCTATTATGTACAGTTAGAATAAAATAGTGCAAACACAAACGTTCTCAAAGGAACATATTTTGAAACTCTCTGTCTTTCAGACAAAACAAATCATTAAATACTATCCGAGTGGTGCAAGGGATAGACCCATTACCAGTAGGGGTGAAAATCATGGTATCATTACAAAACTCATAACAAAAACGATAGGAACTTCCCCTATTAAATAATGAGTCGTTCCCAGACTCTGAGAATTTGAGATCAACACAGAATCCGAACATTACCTAGAACCTTTTGTTTTCCTACTAAACGTCCTAATATTGTGTGTAGTAAGAAAAGAGAGAGAGAGAGGAATAAACATTGCGTGTTCCAAATCTTGGAAAAACAATATACATGACAGTATGCTATACGTCTAAAGTTAACTTCCATGAAAATAACACAAATTGTAAAATGTTAATAAGAGAAGGTATATTTTAAAAAAATACTAAAAAAAAATCTTCAGTTAAGCAGAAAGGTATTGCGTTTAAAAAAGACTTGAAAACTTCATTGACAAATTAAACCGAAGACTCACTTTGACCTTACTATATTTTAGTCATGTTATCAAGTGTTTTTTTTTTTCAAAGTTTTTTAATAATTATGAATTGTTTAAAAAGATATTTAAATTGTCAATGGGAGCCGCACTTAACGACGAGCTGTACGCGCCCACAAGAGCCGCATTTCTCCCCCCCCCCCCCCCCAACAGAATAGGTATAGAACAGAATGCGCAATCCCTATATGCGCAATCACCAAAAGTGAAGCTCGGCTTCCGCCATTTTCTTTTGACTCAAGGCATCGGTCACTAGATACGCTACTATAGTAAAATGAGAAAAGCTTATTTATTACTGATATCTAGTCTTAGCAAGCTTAGGACTAAAGCAAGGCTACTAATATTAAGTAATATGAGGTTACAACTTAGCGTTGTTTATCCTTTACGGGGTCAGGAAAGCCATGTAGTTTGACATGCTTATTTGTATGATAATCAATCGTTTTCGCATCAATGTTGCAGTTTATTAGGCCTACACAACAGCCTTTGTACCTTTTGGCTAAAACATTAGCCTTGGGTGTTCGAACTTGTAGATTTGATGAAAAAGACATTGTAAATAAGCATAAATATATAGTGTAACTAGGTCCGCTGAGCTTAAACAGTATGGCGTCGGTATTACTTCCGGAAACAGAAAAAAATGCCTCCCCCCCCCCCCCCAAGTGGTTTACATGAATCGCGTCATACTGCTATTTTATATTGCTATATCCACAATTTTGGTCCTGAGACGCGTCTGGAAGACCTTTACAGCTCTGATTGCTCTGATACTGATATGTACCCACTGATCTATATAAAAGTTAAGCACGGAAGTAACATTCTTGAAGCCGAAATCAATTTGCTTTCACTTATCTATAAAATTATATTTCCTAAACACTGACCATAAATACATTTCAAATGACTTCGACTTTCATTTTATAGTAATCGTTCTAATTCTAATTCTAATTCTAGGTGGTTTATTCCTGTAACTCGCTTATATCGATAAGTGAATAGAGTGAACTGTGTAATCAATTGTAGCCTTAATTTGTGCACACAAACTTAATATGGAGGTGCTGTCCATTCTTTTTATAGATCAATGAATGTACCTACCCAGTAGGCACACCATGTCGTATCGACGGGGAAAGAACGTGGAAACCACGAATTCTCGTCGATACGACGTGGTGTGCCCGCTGGGAAACGTTAGTTGATTAAAATCACGGTTCTATTGCACGGCTCTTAACCCTTCCCGTACCGACCTACTTCTATCTATGCTGCCTTCAGTTCCGCTATATACGCGCCCGGGACTGTAAGGGTTAAAACCTTTTGCTAAAACATTTTTTTCTTTCTTCTTGTGTTTTCTTTGTATTGCCAGAAAATGGCAGTAGTGACTCTTCTACTTCCGCTGCTGAC
The DNA here is from genome assembly GCA_949126835.1 of Anisus vortex. Taxonomy (NCBI): domain Eukaryota; kingdom Metazoa; phylum Mollusca; class Gastropoda; family Planorbidae; genus Anisus; species Anisus vortex. The sequence goes on from OX421495.1 coordinate 6,615,019, forward strand.
CCAGGCAGTGTTGGCCAGCTACCACCCCTGGGTGGAGGAGCTAAAAGGCACCCAGATGGTGGATCCGTTTGAAGAGTTCTACCCCAGGAGCGCAGTGCTGGACACGGGCAGCCAAGACGGATATCCTTTCTGGCAGCCCGACAACGATCTCCTGTCCATGTACGATGACAACCTCATGACTGAGGCTCACCTCAGGGACGAGGAGCATATGGAGAACAGTGCCCTGCATGGATTCCAGTCTGTTTCAGGTATTGCACACAAGACATCCATTCATCTTTAAAAGCAACAACTTAGTATTCTATTTCTGATTTCGATTTCTCATAATGTACACAATTAATAGCGTCATTAATAGTAGTCATTTTCAGAAATTTGTTTTTAAATTATCTTTTAAATTATCTTTTGTCTACTATGCTGTATGTAGGTCTATTTTACTACATTATATTGTTTTTAGTTTTAGTCACTCTTCATCACGCTGGTCTTACTAAACAACAACAATTGGACTATTCATTTAAAGTTTAAGTAATGAAATAATTAATTACTACTTAGAAAGACGTAGGCTACACTATACATCTAGTAGTAAATGAATATGTTACTTTGCAACTGGCAAGAAAATTTAAAGAATTTATTGGACATATTATACTACTCGAAACCAAAATGTGGTTTTTGGCGTAGGCGTACTGACGCATTTTAAATTCTTTTTCCTTTCCTAAGTGGTATCTGGGCTTAGAATGGGGTGCATGAACAAACCAAGAGCACCAAAAAAAAAATTAAACATTATTTCAAGCCCTTATCAAAATGCATGACTAGATTCAATCCACATATAGACGTAGGACGCAATATATTCTGTAAAGAAGTAGCGTCTGTAACGTGGAAGACAAGAGATTTACAAATGCTGTTATATTCATTCTCATTTTTCAGGCGGCAACCCTGAAGGCGCACACAATGCCAAACAAGTTAAAACTGACAAACAGCTTCCAGCATACTGCAACCCACCTAACCCCTGTCCTTTAGGGAAAACAGGTAAGGGTGTAGATAATAGTAAACATCATTAAAGAGTATCCAGTTGGACCAAATTGATCCATAGGGCCGGTGAAGCAGCGTTCACCAGTTCGAGTACAAAAACCTTCTCTGAAACGTACCGTCTCCGTTCTTTGGTCAAACAAACCTGCAGCCACACACCACACCTATAAACCACACACGCCCACGACACACTCCACATTCACATATTTTATTGCCACTCTTACCGTTCACTTAATTAATATTCTATATCCGTTGGTTTCATTAGTGCCAAAATTAAATTCGGGACAAAGAGACAGATGATTTTATTTTACTGGCAACAGACCTTAACATACTCAATTAACTAATACATTTCATATTTTAATTGTACCAAGTTAACTTATTTTAGGCAATAACGACGCGTTGATATGTTGCTGTTTATATAGCGAGATGTGTCATCTGTATATTCCAACTATTTTGAAAGACAAGTTTGGTTTCATTTCCATTTCTACTCCCCCCCTCAAACACACACGCACACACTAGGTGCAAAAAGTATGATAACAGCCTACCACGTAAAGCTGTACCCCTCCTCTAGGGTTGACCTAACAATAAAATAGTCAGATAGCAACTTATGGGATGAGTTGGTATGAGCTCATGCACTCGGCTGTGCGCCCAATGGAAGGCTCTGTAGGTTGGTCAACCGAACGTCTCTAGGTTGGGTCCGCGCGCACCGCGAAGCCCCAGAGGATTACGTGGTCTGCTCGTGACCATGTGGGTTTTTCAACAAAGCGAAACCAAATCACTACACACGGCGTAGGAAAACGATGCTTCTGGCTCGTACCTTCTAGTGACTCTGGTTTGTGCCTGAGCCGTAGGATCTGGCATACTTTAGACAGGAAGATCCTCGTGTGCAGAGAGTACACCAACGGAGGTTGCAAAATTGACGGTTAAGGAGTGCTGAAGTCCGGGGTTCGAAGAAGGAAGCCTCAATCTCAGACAATTGTAGTTCAAGTCTGGTATGAGCTCAAACCTTTTCCAGCGCATGTAGTATTACCAGTGATACAATTTTTACAGTGCATGTCCATTGCAAGATGCCGGGCAGTTAAAACTTCACATCACACAAAACACAATTTCTGGCATTGTGAACATTACTGACCAGCCCCATTATCACATATATGATGATATGCATATAAGTACACACAAATAATACACACAAGTATAATAATACCCTTTTAGAAAAATACAATCAAAACACTTTTAGCAATCATGTCGCTAATAGCCTACGTTCTATTTATATCATCTCCCCCCTCCCCCAACCCAACACCTTCTCCCGACCAACAGCTGCCAAAGACAACTGCGTGGAAAATTTCGTCAACAGCGCCACAAACAACCAGAAGCTGTTGTCCGAGCAAGACTGCCCGTGCGACACAGAGCACATGTTCATGTGCCCAGCGGGGAGTCAAACCGTCTCCTCTAAGGGCACCAGCGGGAGTCAGCAGATGGCGCTGAACAAGGTGATCGATGAGCTGTCCAAGATGGAACACAATGGAGAAAGCCTGGTAACTATGGAAATGCTTTTTCACACACTGCGTGTGGTATGAACATTATATAACTTCGACATACCTTTATCTCAAACTATAACATTCAACTTCGCCATACATTTATCTACAACTGTTTATTTATTTCTACCAGGAGAACAACCCAAACCTATCAGCCAGCAGAAAAAGGTTGACGGTAGTGGCCAAAAAATCTCCACATTTAATTAAGAAAAGGGTAAGAGGATATATTTAAATCATAGGTTCTCAACCTTTTTCCGCTCACCGCCCCCTTTTTTAATTTTTTTCCGCTCACCGCCCCCCACCCCCAACTTTCTTTTAGCGCCCACTCCCCCACCCCCAACTTTCTTTTAGCGCCCACTCCCCCCCTCTTCCGCAATTTCTTTAAGCGGACTAGACTTTTTGTGTGATTAATTATCTTTAAGAAAAACTGAAAAGGAAACACATTGTAAGAATTAATAGATCAACAAATTTATTTAAAAAATTACCTTAACAAAGGTGTTTTGCTAGCAATTTGTCTACTTTTGTTTCAATTTTGGTTGCAAAAGCCTTAGGTATAATAATCAGTGATATTTGTTATATTACAAAACAGAACTTGTTCGGCATCACTATTTAATCAAATGTGGAAACATTTTTTTTTTGTTAAAGGGAGATAATTAGCCCGTTTTATTTGAGCTAATATTTCTTTTTTTTTCTTTTATAAAAAATAAATGGCTCACAATTTATTACTTTGAAATGATCAAACTGTAAATAGTATTTGAAAATATTATAAATATTACATGACTAAAGTATTTATATGTATATTTTCAAACATTACAATAACTACCCAGTTTGTATGATTACTAATTATATATACCGCTTAACAATTAGTTTGATATAGGTTTCCATGTTTAAAATACATTAAGGACATTTCGGTTAAATTGAGATCAAAATATCATTAATATTAGCAGTTGTTAGGGCGACAGTGATCGGTCAGCAGGATTGACGGTCCAACCACAAGACCAGCCGGCCGCACACTATATTTGCCAAATACAGGCCCCTACGTCATCGAAAAGTCATTGCGATTCCTATTTCTTATTAATATAATAATATGTAGGCATACTGTTGGGTGATATCAGATATTTAGCAGCACTTGCGTTTACATCACATTTCATCCTCCAAAAACTAATCGATTCAAATAGCTGAGGTGTTAAAATATATCAGGTACTTTTGTACCGCCCAAATGCCCTTCACCGCCCCCCAATCGCCCACGGGAATGTCAGCGCCCCCCTAAAGCTTCTCACCGCCCCCCGGGGGGCGATATCGCCCCCGTTGAGAACCTATGATTTAAATCATAAAACTGACTTCAGAAATTAATGAAGAAAAAAATCATTGTTCGAAACGAAATGTTTACAAGAAGATAATATTAAGCTATACTATGATTGTTATTTCCTGGTTTTTATAGATTTATATTTCTAGAAATATCAACACATAGATAGACTTTGGCTATAGTGTGAATTCTAACACAAAAAAACAAACAAATCAAAATGACCTATGACTTGTAAGTTGCGCAGACGTTCCTTATAGATAGAAGATTATTTATGTCCACATGGGACAAACTCCTGCAGCAGCCGGCCTCTCGGACAAGCCGGCTGCATGTACAATGTACAAATAAAATGAAAATATAATTTTCGATGTGTCGATTCAAATACAACTAAATTTCCTTACCTTTTTTTTAAAGACTAGAACTATATTATGAAATGTCAAAGTTTATCTATAGGCATTATGAACTTTGATTAGAACTAATTCATACCAGAGCTGCACGGTTCATTACTAGCGAATATTCACAACTGACAAGAGTAACACCAATAGTTAAATCACTAAGCCTAGAAACACTAGAGGGCAGAAGGGCAAAGAGTAAAGTTGTAATAATACATAAGGCATTAAATTATAATTTAGAAATACAACACAAAGACAATCTGTCACAATGTAAGGACAAAAACACTTTCCTTATCCCTTATACGAGAACAAATGCATATAAGTACGCTTTCTTTCTGAGCGGCATCCAGGCATGGGATGGGTTCCTGAACAAACCAGGAATACCAGTAACATCATTTAAAAATAATAATACGGCGTAATATTTTTCTTTATAGAAAGAGCGTCTGTAGTGTATAAGAAGAAGAAGATTACAATCTTAATTAATAATCTAAAATGATCCTATGATATAAATATCTACAAATTACTCTTTTTTGTTGTTGTCACTTTTCAGTCTGAAATATCCGACCATGGAAACCCTTACTTACAGGGAGAACGCATGGAGATTGCTGCCAAGAAAGACCCAACTTTGGCCAGAAGTTCCATGCATAGTTGGAAACTGAAACAACATTAAACTCCCCTCGATTTGGTTTATTGAACTTTCACCCTTCCTGAGCTCTAATTTATTCTTGACTTCCAAGTTGAGAAAGACATTTAAAAAAAAATAAAATGGACACACATTCTATTGTTCTTTGTGATTATCAATTTGTACAATATTTAGGTATAATAGTATTACTTTAACAAGTATGTGACGCATTTAACGTATTAACTACTAGTTGATAAAATATATATCTATAAAATATAACAAGGAAATCAATCGCGAAAATTAAAATAATACTAGATTGCTCCCCCTTTGTTTTATCGATCCCAGTGTTGTGCTTTTGTTGACTGTTGTCATGGTGATATTTTGTATTTTTAACCTACATCCACGCCATTATAAATATTACTTTTAGTTTGATAAAATCTTGTGTATTTTTTTGTTACAGTTTGCCCTCACGTGTTGTTGAGTTCTAGCTTTTCAGAACTTTAAAAAAATAATTGAAACATTATCTGAACTTAAATATTTGTTTCTTGTAAGATTTAATTTGAATTTTATAAAAATAAATTTTACAAAAGGGTGCATTTCACCCTAATTTCTAAGAACATGGCTTTATATGGGATTGTGTGGCTGTCTAAGTGCAGACCTTCCTGTTTTTGCTCGTGTCAAAAGTGTTTTGGTGGGTGCGAGGACCCTAATGTGTTCATCAGACTGGATTTAAGGATTAAAACACTTTATTTCTCGGAGTAGACACTGGAAGATCACTGACCAGTCCCTGTTATCACATATACGCACACATAAATAATGCACACAAGTACAATAATACCTTTTACAAAATAAAAACAAAACATTTTTAGAAAAAAACATGAAATCTTGTGAAATTTTCATGCAATGCAGTTCCAAAATGTTAAATATAAATATTTACATTTTGAAACTTAACTTTAGTTAGCTTTTTGAACCCTTCTGTTACACTACATGTTGAGTAAATTAGTTTTACCTGTTTTCCATTTTACTATAATATATTATGTTACATTGAGCATTTATCCCTGATTTAAATTTCATTGATCTCATTGTATCATAGATTTGTAAAAAAATTTTTGTTTCTCTCTTATCTTTTTTGTTTAATTGAAATAAAATATTCTTGGGTGTGGAATTGTATTCTTCTTGTTGAATGCTGAAAAAACAACAGAACAATGTAAATTTAATCCTCTCGTTTTTATTTACATAAATACGGTAATGATTTCTTTCTTATCAGTAGACCTAATTGTACTGTAAGACAGAGAGAGAGAGAGAGAGCAGTTATTTTATTTAGTTCGCATTAATTCTAAATGGGAAATTGATTTCTTGGCTTTATTTTGCTTTGCCTAAACCATTTAAAGTAGGCCACACGTGAAGTTAAAAATGTATCTAATCTAGGTTGATGCTGTGGGGCTAGTCTATTTTGACTGAAAGGATAGTAGGATAATCTATTATGTGTTCAGAAGATGTGGATAGTCTTTTCTGTGCTCAGACTTTGTGGCTTGTTAATTCTGTGCTTAGAATTTCGACTAGTCTAATCTGTGTTTAGTCTGTGAGGTTAGTCAATTCTTTGTTCACTCTGTGAAGTTAATGAATTATGTGTTCAGATTGTGGGAATATACTCTTTTATGTGTTTAAACTGAGAGGTTAGTCTATTCCGTATTCAGACTCCCATGCTAGTCTTTTCTGTGCTGTGAACATTTTATGGGTTTTTAATATGCAGTGAACGAACAACAAGCCTCTACTATTTAGTGTCAAGTATGACTGGCATCTCATTAAAATAATCACTTAACAAGTTCTAGTTAATCCAACAATTGCAACAATCAAGTGTTTTAATTTCATGTCAATAAAAATTGATATGTTATTGTTAAACATAAAGCAGCTATGCACAAATGACAAACTATCTACTTCAATCACAAGTCATCAAACAATACAAATAAGCTAATAAATACGCATACAGATAAATATAAACATATTCTTATCACATATGCTAGGACAAATGCATTCGAATTCTCCTTCTTATCAAATGGCATTCGGACATGGAAAGGTTTGGCTAGGTAAGTGAGGAAAAAACAATAAATTAACATCATTTAAAATACAAGTGGCATTCGAGCATAGAATGGGTTGCCCGAACGAACAAAGAAAACCAGTAACTTAACATCATTTAAAACATTAATAAAGATGCAAGACGAGACTCGGACCACGGATGAGCGTAGGACGCAATAATCTTTTTTATAGAAGGAGCGTTAGTAATATATAAGATAAGATAAGAATTATTAAAATGCAAGACTAAACTAACAGACGCATTAGACGCGTCTGTACCTTATAGGATTTTTTTTATTGACTATCTTAAATTTAGGATCAAACACCAGAAACACTAGATGACTGAAGGACAAAATGTAAAGTAGTAATAAATGCATAAGACATTAAATTCTAATTTAGAGAATACAACACAATAACAACCTGTTACAAAGTTCATGTAAACATAAGGATAAAAACACTTTTCTTTTCTCATTTGTAAGAACATACGCATATATAAGTATTCTTTCTTCCCGAGTGGCATATGGGCATGGAATGTGTTTCCTGAACAAACCAGAAAAACCAGCAAAATAACATTATTTAAAACACTAATAAAAATTCAAGACTACACTCAGACCCCGAATGAGCTTAAGACGCAATAATTTTTTTTTATAGAAGGAGCGTCTGTAATATAATATCAGATAGGATTATGTAATTATTTTTAGCAATTTTTTGTAGCATCTCACTTTCTGAAATATGGTTTCAAAAAAGATCATTAAAATTTTGAAATATGTTATAGTCCCTATGGACTGGTTTATGGCCGGGCCAATCCGTCATACATATTGTAATATTGCTACTAATACATTTTCTGCGTACAACACATGATATAAAACAACAATTCCTAGTGTATAAAAATTGTTCGCCTTCTTTTTTCAAAATGTAAAATTAAAAACAGACAAGCCTATAAAATATTAAACCGAAAAGTAAAAATAATTAGATAAATTGAAATAAATTGAACAAATTGATTTATTCTACCTTTAGAATCAGAAAACCGTAAGTTTAGTCGAATTCAGAGCTTAAATTTGTCTGCCTGAGAAAATTTTACGTACTTGTTAATGTTGTAGAGAATAAACCAAGATATACCAAAATCGTTTATAGTATATACACGTTTCAAACTTTCCTCAAAATTATATGTATAACTGTTTGTTTGTCTTTTTATTCAATAATATAGTCCTTCATATTATACGCGCACAGTTCATATTACGAATGTTTCAATTATCCCCAATATCATTTAATCTGAAAGCAAAAACAACAGATTAGTAATGTTGTAATTTCCGATTTAACTTTAAAACTAAATTTCACCTCTTCCTAATTAATTCAGTTGTTTCAATACTTTCAGCACATTTTTTGTAATAAACGTAAAAATAATTAACTAATTTTAAAAAAGTTATTAACATCATACAAAGGGAAGAAAGGCAGTTCTTTTTTTTGTCTGCTCTTTAAACACTCCAGTCTATATTAACTCCCCTGTTCTTCATGAGTTCTTGGTTCTCTTTCCTGGTGGTGAGTTTCCACTTCTGCTCTTCTGATTGGCTGGAGCAGGTCTTCAGCTCAATGCTCCGACTTCTCATGTTGATTTGTAAACATAAGCGAGCTTTGGTGTTTTCCAGTCTCTGTTGCTAAACGAATTAAGGCGAAAACGTTTATTAGTCATTCAGTCTATCAATAAATAATGAAATCAATAGACCCAGTTATCACTCATAAAATCAATCACTCATGGAGTTAGTCAATTATGAAATCAACCAATCATGAAAAAAATCAAACACGCAATCAACCAATCAATAATTTCGCAATAATAAGTCATCAATCAATTCAAGATGACATTTGATCAAACGACCCATTACTAAATCTCTTTGTCAAATTTTCTGCATGCTTTTCTGCATGGGGGGGGGGGGGGCCCACACCACACACACACACTTATTCTTAAAAATAAAAATGCCCTAGTCTATTTTGACCGAAAGGATAGTATTCTATTATGTGTTCAAAATAGCCTAGTAATCACCAGGGGCAAACCCAGGATATTTTTCTAGGGTGGTCGGAATTTTTGCGTGAAAAACATTTAGCCTACTACAGTTTTTGCAAATTTAGATCTAATACAGATATTTTTTAAAAATGCTGAAAAAAATCTTTTCCAAAAATTTCAGCTCCTATCAGACCCCCCTTCGTGGCTTCTCCCCTGGCAATCATTTCATCTTCTATCCCATTGAGCACCAATATGTTCAACCTACTCGCCATTCTGTACTTACTTCATACCGCCAATATACAGAAACTGTATGGTCAAAATTCTTTACGTTGAACATGCCAATGTGCCAGGCCTTGGCACCGTGCTGAACTTCCTCCCTGATGCCAAGAATGAATTCGCCGGAAACAATCCCTTTGTCGCTTCCATATTGCCATTGCTGTGGACAAGAAACAATTCGTTCTAAACATCGTCACTTAAGTTTAATATACATTAGCAATCACACTCCTAGATTTTCCATATATTATATAAGAAAAGATATGTTTTATTTAATATACATTAGCAACTAATCTTAATATAAATAATACTTTATCCTTAATACATGCCAAGGTAATCGAAAGGAACCTACTTGTTTCAAACATTTTAGACAACATAAGAACAATGTGCATTACAGGTAAAGGACAAAAAAAGATCACCTGTGTCACCGCGCCCAAACGACACGAGTCAATTCCGATTGTATTTTCTTGTCTGGTGAGGCACACATTCTCAGGAATACTTCTGATCTGGGAAAATATTTTATTCCAAATAATTTGTTCCACATAACTGCAGTGTGTTAAGGAGAGGCTGACGTTGCATGCATCAGTTTCCTTTTCTTCACGCATCAGACGTAATTAAGGGCGTAATTAATACAGAAAGCGTACTGCTTTAGGGAGACCGGCTCCTGGTTTGTTTTCGGGGTTTAAACCCCTAGCATTCCCCGTGCATGGGTTTAGCCAAGACCATCGTAAATACAGGCCTGTACAGTGAGGCGAGTCAAGGTCGTGACGTCACGAGTAATGGGCTATTGGGTGGCTATCGCCTTGCGTTACCTGCTGCCGATAGTGTGTAGTTTGTAGGCTACAACGAGACGCATGCAGTCATGTATGTGTGTGTTATTTAGTCTACTATTGATTTTACGTTACATATACAATGTTGAATTATTGGATAAAGACACCATATCATGGTCAAGATATTTTGAGTGCCTAATTTCTAAGGAGACTATAACTATAATAACAAAGAATTGATGTCAAGATGATGATGTTTCATAACAAGTAACAAAGATGGCTACCGGTAAGTCAACGCCTAAGAACTTAAGAATGGGGGGGGGGGGGGGTGAACTTTCGTGCAATCCCTGGGACCTAGGAAAATGTGATGACGTAGCCTACAGAATATTCCAGGGTAAGTCAAAACTTTTAAAATTATATTTGTTTGATTCCTGTGAGTTAGATAGTAGTGAACCCAAAGTAGGCTTAATAATGTACACTAAATGTAGTCTTTACTAAGACTAAGCCTTTAAATAGCCTTGTTCTAAAGGCTAACAAATTAGTTTTATTTTACCGGTATCCTACTATAATATAACTAGCCTATCGTCTATAGACTACTATTATAGGCTACGTAGATAATACAAACCTTACGTTTAGTATATAATGATTAGGCTACTTAGGAATGATAGGCCTACTCGTCTTAAAAAAAAAGTTTTATTGTCATTAAAACTGTTTGTTCCTTTTTTCATTTCAGGTTTGCCTGCCAGATAAGACTGATGCACCAGAGCTCTACTATGCTATGGATTAAAGACAGTGTAGTAGTACCATCTGAATTCATTGTACATCATGTATACTACATCATCTGCACTAAACTAACTATGGATTAAAGACAGTGTAGTACCATCTGAATTCATTGTACATCATGTATACTACATCATCTACACTAAACTAACTATGGATTAAAGACAGTGTAGTAGTACCATCTGAATTAATTGTACATCATGTATACTACATCATCTACACTAAACTAACTATGGATTAAAGACAGTGTAGTACCATTTGAATTCATTGTACCGTACCTCCAGCAAAGTACACCATCTACACTCAACTAAACTTGGATTTCAAAAAGTGTAGTACCATCTGAATTCATTGTAGGCTACACTCAGCATACAACACCAGCTACACTCAACTAACTAAAAGTACAACAGGTTCTTGTTAAACTTAGATCTTAATATTGTGATAAATGTACCAATTAAATGCACATATTTACGGTACACTTTATTTCTACAGTGAACATTGTTTGAACAATGCCTAACTTATAGCAGTATGTAAGGATTTATTTAATGGTAAATTAAAGTACCAGTCAACATTCATAAATAGACCTAAGATTAACTGTAGTAGATACTACTACATAGTAGACACTACAGCACTGATACAATACACATATGCTGGCGCCTGAGGCGAGTGTGTACACACTACGTTCAATACACCTCGCAAGCCTAAGGCCTCCAGCGCGTGACGTACAAAAGTAGCAGTTTGGCCTGTACTTACGGTGGTCTTGGTTTAGCCATTTAATAAGTATATTACATGACCTATTAAACGCCTGACATCTAAAATAGGTAAATGCGTAGAAGACCTAACGAATATTGATAGAATGCTATTGAGTAATTTCTAGATATACACTGCCAAAAATAGTTTTACAAGGTAACACTTCAAGATTAGAAACATCAGACATTGATAATATTTTACGAAATATAACAATAATGATCTTTCATTTAGCTCATCTCTCCATGATATTGTATTTAGCATGTTCAGTCTGCAATTTTTCCACAAGTCAGTTGGAGATGTTGTGGTGGAGAAGGAACAATTAAACACTAGTTAAAGAGAAATGTGTTCTAAATCTTCCTAATGGACTCTTTTATCTCAAAATTTCGCAGACGCAAGCTGTTCCATAGTGTATTGACAAGTCTTAATGATTATGCATGCATGATGAACCTAAAAGTTCACAGTGTACCAACATTTCCGGTCCTAGTTTATTTAGTGACAAAACATGTCTGTGTGCTGCGAGTTAAAAAAGATGTAGGGGATTACATTTTATTTCATTTCCAAAAGATGTTGCCGAAATAAAACAATGGATTGTGAGCTTCAGATGCGAAGAATCACATATTTGTATTCCCAAACTTATTTCTTGACGCAAAATAATTTTAGTTTTGTAACTTTTTTTTTTTTTACGTATCTATAGATCATGTTGTTGTTTTTTTTTATAGCCGCGAACCGCTACTCTTGACTACCATTTTTTTTTTAAACTTAATCTTAATTTGAATCTTGTAGCCTTTGTATATTTGTACAAGACAAGAACTGGAGGTCGAAGTTGAAATAAATTGTCAAGCACCAGCAAAAGATATACTTGAAACATGCCGAAAACATTATGTGTTGCCGGAAATAAACCGGAAGTTCATGAACGCGATAACTTCTGACCTAATGTAAAGGTCAGGCCTCCTTAAGACTTGTCAATGCGCTGCAGATTCAAAGGAGTGCACTCCAGTGGGCTTCAATTTTGTGCCCAACTGCCTTGAATGCATGTAGTTCGAATTATTTTATGAACTATTAAGCAAATTAAATATTAAATTCAATTGACAGTTAAAAGTAGCAATTACCTCCCCGTAGTAAAGTCCCCGGACGTCCATTTTTTTCTTCAATTCTGGAAAGACGTTATTGAGATACCAGCCAAAGTTGAAACATTTTAAATCAGTTCTCAATTGGACACGTGATGTGATATTACCATAGGCCGGCTGCGTAATTAAGAGTTTAAAGTATTTAAACAGTAAACAAAAATATTGCATGAAATAGTATCTAGTCTTAGCAGTAAAAACTGGGTCACATTTTATTTAGGGCAATCCACAGAATAAATATAGAACAGAATGCGCAATCGCATTTGTTTCTGTTTACAGAAGTAATACCGACGCCATATTGTTTAGACGCAGCAGACCTGGTTACACTATATATTTATGCTTATTTACAATGTCATTTTCATCAAATCTACAAGTTCGAACACCCAAAGCTAATGTTTCAGGCAAAATCTACAAAGGCTGTTATGTAATAAACTGCAACAATGATGCGAAAACGATTGATTATCGTACAAATAAGCATGTCAAACTACATGACTTTCCTGACCCCGTAAAGGATGAACAACGATAAGTTGTAACCTCATATTACTTAATATTAGTGGACTTGCTTTAGTCCTAAACTTGCTAAGACATGATATCAGAAATAAATAAGCTTTTCTCATTTTACTATAGTAGCGTCACTAGTGACCGATGCCTTGAGTCAAAAGTAAATGGCGGAAGCCGAACTACACTTTTAGTGAATGCGCATATAGGGATTGCGCATTCTGTTCTATACTTTTCTGTGGGGCAATCATTCTTATATTATAGCAACCATGCGTTCTCCTTCTTTTTCTAATAATTAAAAACATTAAATGTCGGTATTTATTTTTCTGTTCTACTGTGTTTTAAGGTAAAACTGTCTTTAAAAAAAAAATGAAATAGTATTAAGAACGAATTGAACGAATCCACCAATTCAAGAGATTTTAATATTTTTCTTTTCAAATAATGTTTTTTATTGAGACATTTATTGCCCGGGGGAGGGGATATCATTAATTCATACAATAATTCTAAAAAGCGTGGTAGCAGATTGGTAGCTAGCTTGGCTGCTGTAGTTGAGGGATAACTAAGCTGGACATTGTGCCAGCCAAAAATCTCATTGTATGCCACAGACACTAGTGAACGCTGCTTCACAGGCATCAAACTGTTCTGAAAAGCGCTTTTTACCTTTATATCTTACACTCTACATAGTTTCAATTAAACCAAAGTGTATCCCGACGAAATATTTGTATTGGTCAAGATTACATCGAGAAATAAAACCCCACTGTAATATAATGAGACATTATGCTGCTAATAGTAATATGAATAAATGTGAAAAAATCTTAAGTACTTAACACAAGACTTTTTTTTTCTGAATAAACGTTAACACTGAGCTCAAATCAAGTAGTAGACAAGTAATTCTGGGCTAACAACACAGGGGGGAAGCACTCTCACAGTTCACTCAAAGGAAACAAAGCAACAAAGAGCCATAACGATTACAACAACCCACCAATAGAATCAATTGGTACAATAATTATAATTTTGTATTTACAAGGTTGTATCCAATTTTCTCATAAAAGTAATGTTTGTATTGGTCCATCCAGACTTCTGCTACACGGACAGAGTTCTTGTAGGTCATGTGAAATCCCTTCAGGTTAGGGTTAAAGTTACGGAAGATGTGACCGATGTGGGAGCATAGGGCCAGCAGTATAGAACCGCCACACATCCAACTCTGAAAGATATGTGTCTAATAAGTCAATCAATCAATTTATCAATATGTAAATGCATTAATACATAAATCAATTTATCATTATGTAAATGCATCAATCCATTAATTTATCAATATGTAAATTCATCAATCAATGTATCAATTGTAAATGCATCAATCACTCAATCAATTTATCAAAATGTAAGTGCATCAATCAATTAATCAATTTATCAATATGTAATTGCATCAATCAATCAATTTATCAATATGTAAATGCATCAGTTAATCATCAACTAAGTATACTAGACATTGTCACGGTTCTGGACGCAACCCTGACTTATTAGCACTAATGTAGATAGATAGTAGTGTAGAACGTAAGATCATAGATTAGCGTAAGTTTAGGATAGAAAGGAGGAGAGTAGTCTGACGTCATAACACATCTCTCTCTCACGCAACTGTAACTCTCCAGCCACACTTCAACACCCTTTCCCCAACCTTCACTACATTCTATTATTTCCCAATTCAGAGATTACTAACTAAATGCTGCCGAAATGGTACTCAATTTTGGATGAATGAGAGTGTATGTGTCAGTTATGTGAACCCTACAATATATATATTTATATCATGTCTTCGATTATTAATTCATGTTGTTATTTTAATGTGGTTATACATATATCACGTCAGTAACTATTAATTCATATTGCTAATTCAACATACATGTATACAGGCATTACGTCATTGACCAAAAAACTCGACTCGCTTAACCCCAACCTTTACCCCCCCCTTCCGTGCTCTCCCCTGCCACCCCCTTATTTCCCCTTCACCTACTCAACTCACGGGCAGCGGCATAATAGTTAATCCCCTTGTTCCGCTGGCCCCTGAGAAACTGATCAGGGAAACCATTTTCACAAATGTATAACACTTTTCAGGGGAAGTCTGACCACTGACCACTTGACATAGTGATATTAAGTCCCCTGTAGGAAAGATGAATCGTTTCCCCCTCTCCTTTGTTCCCCCGTACACCCCAACACCCCCCTCTACACCCCTACCACCCAGGTTGTTGGCTGTATTAATTGCTTTCATCTACACCCCCCCTCGCCTACCCCCTCCCCCTTCTCCCTCTAGTAAGTCATCCCTTTATACAGAAATATTTTCGAATAAAGCCAATCGGAATCATATCCAAATCTAATTAAGTTGAGAGCGACCACGTGATTTGGACTCACAAGGACGCTAGCGCGAAAACTTGGAAGGGCAGTCTTGGCTTGGCTCTCGGCCTGTAATTTTAAAATGGGGCCTGGAAGTCCCTACTTGTACATTTCGCCTCGCATATTAGACCCCCCCCCCCCCCCCCGCATGCTTAGACTCTAGATTTTCGGAAGTAAGAGATTTTCCACAGTGTAGTTGTGTAACTTAATGACAGACTACATGACAATACCATACGCTAGTGTTAGCTATTACTGTATCGATTCGTGTATATTTCCCCATTGGATTACTGAATGACAATAAACATTATAACCGTCACCAGAGATTTGCTTGTGTACACCTTAGAACTGTCTGTGTGTGTATTTTATGTCATCTAACGAGCCAGGAAAGAACTAATCAATATTCCAGGTCGATTACAGCGTCGGCACAACATACTCTTAAGACAACAAGCCACAATAACTCCAATCACCCACATCCCGATCCTGACAGACATGATGATTAAGATTTCATCAAACATATAACGAGTTCAGACATTGATACCAATAGTGTTTTGAATTGTGATAGGTCTACTTGCCTTAAAAGAAATCTCAATATTTTCTCCGCCCCAGATATCTAAGCCAGGGTCATACTTGCCCAGCCTTAAGAACCATTCCCTGGACACAGCGTACAGTCCTCCTGGCATGGTAGGTGACCTGCTCATGGAATTTGTGCAGAGTATAAAAAGCTACAAACATACATGTTTCTTGGGTGTTCAACAGACCGCCCGTGAACCACAACACGGCTTCCCAGGCGATTTAAAATGGCCTTTCACAGAGCCTCTAATAAAAGTTTTTATTTTATTCACTGTTTTAATAATGTAAATTTATTTTCAGAAAGTGTGGCCCATCTTTTTGTATAAAATTCCTTATACGGCCCAAGAAAGAAAACTATTTAACACCCCTATATATCTAGTTTTGGTTGAGCACCATAGGATACACAAACCGCACTCACAAACTAGACTGATACGTACGGATAGTAGAGCACAGTTAGGGAATCGTTGTATTTCCTGTCGTACAGCCAGTTGAATGATAACGTGTTGATCATTAGACCTCCCACGGGTCGCGGCCTGTTGTTGTTCATGGAAGTGCTGAAGGACTGACTGTTGATAAGGTCTATAGTGGGGAATGTTATGACCGAGTTGTCGTTGTGGATGGGCTCTAGCAGTGGCTCTATCCAGCCTGAGGCAGAAAAACACAAAACTTTTTTTGTTCTCTTATCCCATATTTACCGTAAAATCTCAAGTATAAGCCGCACTTTTTTTTACCAAATTTTTTTAGGTCCAAAAAAGGAGTACGGCTCATACATACACCTCTACATAAAAAAAAAACATGTTCCTCATTTTCATATTGAAATTGAAATTGACGATGTAAACTACGTATGCAACACCACTGATGAAATTGAATAGAGGGAGTCGTAAAAGAAAAAAAGAAAACATCTTGAAATGTAATTGAATGTTGCAATAAACCAATATTTTATATGACTAATTAAATTCAACATAATAAATGTTATTATAGAAACTTTATATCAACATACTGTAGACCATAGGTTCTCAACGGGGGCGATATCGCCCCCCCGGGGGGCGATGAGAAGCTTTAGGGGGGCGCTGAAATTCCCGGGGGCGATTGGGGGGCGATGAAGGGCAAGTGGGCGGTACAAACGTACCTGATATAATTTCAACGCCTCAGTTATTCAGATCGATTAGTTTTTGGATGAAATACGATGTATACCCAAGTGCTACTAAATATCTGATATCCCCCAACAGTAGGCATACATATTATTGAACAAATAATAATCGAAATGACTTTTCGATGAAGTAGGGGGTCAGTATTTGGCAAATATGGTATGCGGTCTGGTCCTATAGTTGGTTCACCGGACTGTCGCCTTCACATCTGCTAATATTACTCTTTTTATCTGTTTTACCGAGATGTCACTTAATGCGTTTGAATTCTTCGTAAATAGGTAACCACAAATTCTGTGCGGTATAGATACGTAGTAATCATTCAAACTGGGTAGTTATTGTAATGCTTCAAAATATTCATATAAATGCTTTAGTCATATAATATTTATAAAATTTTCAAATTTTTTTACAGTTCTATCATATCATTTCAAAGTTATAAATGCAAGCCTTTTACTTTTTTGTAAAAGAAAAAAAAAAGGGAAATATTACCTCAAATGAAACAGGTTAATTATCTCCCTTTAATTAAGCAATGTTTCCGCTAAAATTTATGTTGGGGGGCGGTGAGCGGAAAAAAAATGTAAAAGGGGGCGGTGAACCGAAAAAGGTTGAGAACCTATGCTGTAGACTGTAGATCAGCGTTGTCCAAATGGTTTCTTTTTCGTGACCCGGTTAGTCTAACAAAGCCTCCATTTTAATCGGCGTGCGTTAAACTTGTCCATACACAACTGCGGCTTATAATTGAGACTTTACGGTATCAATGTTAGGGTAGGTAGGTAGTTTTGCATTACATTTTTTTTTTAAATTAAGTTGCTGGTTTTACTGACTAGATTTGGTTAACCCATTGTAATGGCTGCATGCCAAGCAGAGACAAAGAGAATTGATATGGATACAATATATAATATAAGATGGATATGGATGCCATTCCACATGGGATAAAAAAATAGTAGTTGTCTTTTACCTCTAATTCTTTCTGATTAATTAATTAATTAGATCACTAATGAAAATGCAGAACTAGACAGCCCACAAATGAGCGTAGGACGCAATAATCTTCTTTATAGAAGGAGCGTCCGTAATAAATAGGATAAGATTGCGTTGTATTTCTAAATCAAAGTTTAAAACTGTAGGCCTATTTACTTTTCATTATTACTACTGTGCCTATTTAACCTTGTTTCTTGAAGTGTCTAAATTATATTTAATCTACCCATCCATGCTATAATCAATGAGCTCCTTATATCAGTTGATATTTGTTCAATGATGATTATGTACAAATAAAAGTGTATTCACATAATTTTAAACTTACCAGGAAAACACTCAATGTGAGAATCGAGGAAGATAACCACTTTTCCCTTCGTGTGTTCAAAGGCAATATTACGGGCCCTGATCAAGCCAAGCCGTTTGGCCGCTCTGAATAGTTTCACTTTTTCTAACGGTTGAACATAAGCCTCTAGCGGTCTTTGCAGGTGGTCTAAAGAGAAAAAAAAAAGAGAAACATTACATTATCATTTATTTATCACTTTAGCATTTGTAATCTGATGTTGTATAAAAGTATAAAAGATCAAATGTATTTTTTCGCGACCCGGTTTTTCAAATGATCTTTTGTCGTGACACTGTCACATTTTATATCTCATAAACCAGGAGTCTGAAGCCATTTAATAATAGTATGCCAAAGTAGGACTTTTTAAAATTCATTCAGCGTGCCAAAAGCTTAAAATGTAGCACTCAATGTCTCGAAGAAAAGACTGGAATTGCTTTTTTGAGGTTCTTCCGCGTGCCAATGAAAAAGGCTCAGTGTGCCAAGTCTGGCACGCGTTTCGTAGGTTGCCGACCCATATCAATAAACTACATATAAGAGATATTAATTTCCACAAAATTTTATTTATATTTAGCAAAGTGATGCATGTATTCCTAGAATGTTGCTATAACAGAGTTAAAAAAAATAATTAAATTCCGCTTGGCGCGAAATATACAGCTATCTGACATAGAATTATAACTTTATAGATTTATGACTTTATAGATTTATAACTTTATAGATTTATAACTTTATAGATGTATAACTTTATAGATTTATAACTTTTGTTCTTCTTTTTTCGACTTGGTAGTTTCGTTTCCGTGGTTCTGCACCGAGTCGCCACCCGGCATAAGCTAGATCTCACAATAAAAAAAACAAAAACAACAAAAACGCAAACGGATGTTGTCTTCTACCCATGTCTGAGAAATCATCCAATAGGATCACTTCGTGCAACAGGTGCGCAGGAGTCCTGTCCAGAATGCTGTGAATGGATCGCAACAGTGTAGTCCAAGCCTCGTTGTGAAACACGATCACCACGGACGCTGCCGTCAGATAAGAATATTTAATCTTACACCTGTTGGCAATGGACACAAAAGAATATACACGTTTATAGACAAAACATATGGACACATTTTAGCTAAACAGGATTTAAATTTAGATCTAGGTCTATTTGTTAAAAATGTTTGCCTATTGTTCTTTGTTAATTGTTCTGTAATGTTGTTGTTGTTGTTTTTTAATAAAGTGGTTAAGTATCCTCATCAGGCCCATTTTTGGTCCATATAAGTATTGTAGCAGCGTGTACCAGTTTCAGTTGCCATGACATGCTAGGGGATTTGTGGCCAGCACAATGCCCAGTCGACTTTACTTTACCCGCATCAGAGCTGGGTAGACTCATGGGCACCTACCAGATCCAGGAAAAAAAAAACAAATCTTTGCGTATACCAGCATTCAAACCCTGGCTTGTTTGGTACGGCAACAAGCGCGCTTCCTTACAGACCACGGTACTCAACGTGTTTTGATAATGAAGTCCAATATTGACTGATTGACTAGCATTTAATGTGTGGACGGGTTTTAGTCCCTAGTCCTATATCAGTATTCAGAATGGTCAATATTGACTGCGCAATGTAGGATTTCTTTCACATTGCTTTATGTTTATAACTAATTATAACCATTGATTAAAAGTAAATAAGCAGCCAGATTTCATTCATTCATCCGTCCTAGTAAATACATTGAAAACTATAATTTAAAAAAATGTGTCATACACTAAAATACCAATATCTTGTATTAAGATGTTGTTTTTTTAATTGGCAGAATATTCGGCATCTAAAAAGTGTTTCATATTGTCTGATCTTTAAACATTGTCTGATAAGTCAATAGGTACAAGGCAGTTAGCTTTATTTAACTTTTTCAAAATAAGTAGGACATAATTAATTAGTTTTTCATAATACTTACTCGGGCCCTCGGTTATCCGGCAATGACCTGTGGACGGCAATTTTTCTACTTGTCCATTCGTCAAAATAATGGATGTCGTAATCTTTATCCTTTTGAGTCATATCACTTTTGCTAAGTTCACCCGGCCTCCACGTCACGCTCGTGCCATTTTCACCTGGAAGCGAAACGTTAACTAACTAAATGTGAACACAATATGAACTATCTGAATGTAAACAAAGAATATTAACTTCCTAAATGTAAATAAAACATAACACCTAGATGTAAACTTCCTGTGATGTAAATAAAATATTAACTTCCTGTGATGTAAATAAAATTACTTTCTAAATAAATAAAAAAAAAAACAATAATAGAAACTGTGGCTAGGTATATTTTACAGTGGTCGAGGGTACTAGTGACAGAACTGCAATGTTTAACCTGTCAAGTTCATTTCGAAACCTCACTCTGTCGCCAATGCAGAAGATTGTTGTGTGTGAATTGAGTCGCTAATTAGAACAAAACATTTCTGCTGAATTCCTCCTCTGAGCATGAACAAACGGTTCTTGAGCCTTGATCATGTGTAGGCCTATGTGTGTGTGCGTATATATTTATATATATATATATATATATATATATATATATATATATATATATATATATATATAAATATATATACATATATATAGAGAGAGAGCATGGACTTTGTGTGTGTACCAATCATATTAGTTCATTTCAAGACACGTGAGCTTATTGTCTCATATTATACTTTTGCGATTTCACTTCGAACATGTGTGTTCGCTAGCTAAGTGGTTTACGTATCTGACTGCCATTCGGGCCACATGGGTTCGATTCTCCAGTTAGTTTATACCTATTTTTTGTCTACAATGCTATTAAATCAAATTACTTTCCTAAACGGCTTCAGTAAAAAATAATATTTTTTTAAATTATTACATTTAAAGCTTTCTGTTCATTGTAGTGTATAAAATGTTTATCTGTATCTTATACAGGCCGGTTTTATTTTCACTCGGGCAACGCCGGGCAATTTAGCTTGTATATATATATATGTATATATATACAAATTTCAACGTGTTTTTATGAAAACAAAGAGCACAGCTAATACAATTTAAAAAAGACAAGGTGGTACTACTAATTGCCCTCACCAGCGTTGAATTCGTACCAGTAGGGAGGGGGGTAATAATTTAAGTACCAAACGAAATGAAGAACAAATAAATATTGTTTGTAAAGTTGACTTTTATAAGTTGAAGTCTCTCTATATGTATCTCATTTGTATTTAATAATTAATTCACAAGTATAATTATACAGTGACCCACTTTGGGAGGCTGATTCAAAGCATGCAAGATATACCCATGCTCTACAGCAGGGGTCTTCAAACTGCGGCTCGCGGGCGGGATGTGGCCCTCGATGCCTTCTCATCCCGTGGAGACCTTTTTATCCACGAAAAAAACATCACGGAAATTTACTTGTAGGCCCCTATCTTGGCAAGATTAGCCGCCGCTAACGTGGACGTTATGTTTTTACCTAATTAAAATAGAGACTAATAGTAGTGTGTTATGCGCATGAATCGCGGGACAGCTGTTCCACCTCTCAACTGCTTGTGTTAGAGGTGTGGATGAAGACATGAACATAACACAAGAACTGGCTTCCCTACATAGCATGTATAATGTATGGCACTGTTACACGGAGAGGATATATTCAATAAGTTGAAAAAAACATTGCTGATTATAACTTGGAACGGACTAACCTCCGTTCCCTGACTGTTGATGTATGTTATAAAATAGTATAATTAATCCCAAAGCATTCACAATCAAATTACCCTTAAATTAAATATGTAAAACGGCATTTGTACAAATTACCCAGCGGTACGATTTACCCAACTTTCCCCTATATAATAATATATATATATATATATATATATATATATATATATATATATATATATATATATATATATATATATATATATATAATAGAATGTACGATACAAGCTATTAAAGCCATTTGCAAGCAAAAACAATAACTCAACCCAACAATATTGTTACTTTTTTTTATACTTAGTTTCATATTTTTTAATAAGTTTCAACTTCTACGGGGAATTTTAATTATGAAACTTTTATTTTTATTACAAATGACTTGTATGAATGCTTGACATTATCAATTATTCCTGGACAATCACAGGGAAAAACAATACTCTCTAGGTAATAGTACTATGTGACATTATGGTCTAGCTGCAGCCAGATTGTGGTAGCCGATCCGAAGGTTTCGGGGGTCCGAACTCTGATTAAACGCCAATTTCTCTTTCTGGCGGGTCTATAAGGCGTGTCCCCGAGTCTGCTCATCTAGGAGGATGAGTTGGCCATATCTGGCACTCATTCGTATGACGAGCCTGCGGAAACTAGCCACTACCAAAGATTTTTTTTTAATTGTCAAATAATAGTGAAAAAAAAATAAAGCCATAAAAGAAATAGAAAGAAGTAGATGTTCCAATTTTCTTGTGGGGATTCTATGTGTGTTTTGGTATATCTAAAATGTAAAGAAAAATCTAAATTTTTGGGGTAGCACTATGTATAATAATATATGTTTTGCGAGTATGGGGGACATAACCCTAACTTTGAAACGTACCTGGATCCCCTGGCTTTCCATATTTAACAAAGGGAGGTAATGTTACATCTAGTATCATCTTCTTCTTCTTCACCTCAATACAACAGTCTTTGTCTGCCCTACGATGGCCGTTCTTCTTCAGCCTAGAGTTGGGGCCCACTATGGGCTCAAGCTCCTCCAGCCGTTGCTCCTCCACGACGACTGGCTCATGGGCCCCACGGGGCCCCTCACGTAGTTCGTCCTCAATGCCGTCCAACGGGCTGTCCAGAGGCTCTTCCGTTACCTTCAGTTCAGCCTTGTGCCTGAACCGGTCCTGAAACCCATGACCCACGCGAGGACCTTTCCTCCACTCCTTCAGCCCGACGGTGACCTTTTCATTGTCGCTGGCGTCAACCTCAAGGTGAAATTTACCGTCCAAGAGGTCATCCACGGGGCCCTCAAAAGGTGACATGACCTTGCTTTTGTTGCGCGCGTCAGCAACGGAGTGGAGTGACCTACTCAGAAATAGGTCAATTCTAGAGCTGAAAATGAAGATGTACACGTAGAAGAGAAGAAACACCCCGATAGCTACTACCAACTTGAGCTTTCTCTTTCGCAGAAACATGATGAATGTTGCTTGAGCTCTGGATGAATTGGTTACGGAGTTGGCATTAAAGTTATCACAGAATAGGGATTAGCAACAGCACATCTTTTCAGTCGATACCTTTTAAAAACAAAAAAACAACAAAAAAAACAATATAATTTACAGACGTGATAATATTAGGTTATTCCCCAGCGCTAGATTAATCATTAAGCAGCATAATAAGCACGCGCTTTGGGCATCAAAAGAAATGGGGAAAACCTCAGAAAATTTCCATTGTCGAGCTCAATGGTGTATAGGGCGTTTGCAATCACGTGACAAAAAGCACGTGATTTGTGTTTACTTTGTGTAATGGTGTACAAGTAACAATGGCCGCTGTATTAATAAAGTTTCATATAGGCTCGAGCTTTTTTTAAATGATGTGTTGTGTTTTAAGTCTTATTAAGATTTAAGCTGTATTATGTATGTTAAATAAAATAGGCTATTTTTTATTATCATAGACATAGATCATAGACGATGTGAGCCTATTAGTGATTTGACTAGATAGCCTATCCACCAACAATATCACTTGACATCGTAGCTGCCCTACTTAGACATTAGCCTAGCCTAAGAAACATTCAAAGTGAAGGCCTATAAAGTGAAATTGAAAGTGTAAATAGGTCTAGCCGGCTCTAGCCTAATCACATTAATCAATTAATCTACAGTACTACTATTTACCTTCTTTTTTTTGAGTAGGATAGCCAATATTCATTTGTGAATTTGGCATGATAAGAAACTTCACCATGTGCCATATTTGTTCCTCAATTTACAAATGACGTCACTAAAAAACTTAAGCTCCGCCCATAGCGAACGCTCTATAGGGTCACAAGTGCCGACTAGAAATGGTTTTTTTAAACCAAAGCGCGCTCAAAATAGCCCCACATTAGCATTTTAAAAATACTATCTATAAATGTGCACGTTTTAAAAGGGAGAAGAAAACTGTTCAAATAAAAATTAGTAAATCAACAAATAACATATTTTATTATTAATTATATTGTTCATAATTATAAAGGGCCTATTATCATTTTATTATTCTATATACGATATCATATCAATGTTAATACGTCGAATTACTAACATAGAATTTTTCAGTGTTTAGAGCCTATGATGGGTCATAATTCCGGACATGCCTATTGTATTCATTGAAAGACTTTTCTAGCGTTAGTAATTAATGAATCAATGAATAATATTAGGATTAGGATTGGATGACAGGATCTTCGTACAGTAGTTCGGCGCTCTATGACTGGACCACCAGTCAACTGATACAACAAATACATCAGCATAGAATAGTCATATAGCGTTTATGTTAAATAAGGAAATATAAAGTGAATCAATATATCTATTTTTCTATGTATCTATCATTCCTTCTTTCTTTCTATTTATGTATCTATATATCTATATATCTTTCTTTCTAATTTTCTGTCTATATATCTATTATTATATCTGTGTATCGATCTAGCTACCTTTGTTTTTTGTCTAACTATCTATCTTTTTCTCTCTATCTATTTTTCTTTCTATGTATGTATCTTTTTTCTATCTATCTCTCTTCATATCTATCCAATCTTCTATTTATCTATTTTTCTTCCTATCTATTTATCCAACTTTCTATCTATCTTTTTTATATCTATCTATCTATAATATATATATATATATATATTTATATATATATATATGTGTGTATGTATGTGTGTGCGTGTTTGTGTGTGCGGGTGTGTTTGTGTGTTTCTAATTTGAATTTGAAATTATGTAAAATGTAATAGATACTCACGGAATTCTCCATAGTGGATATACTGTAGCTATACTGTGGATATACTGTGGATTATGGATATATCTGCTGAAGTACTCCTTCCGGAGGTGACGTTTAGAGCGACAGAAGACCTACACCACATACACAAACCGTGTACCGATTGCCTCCGGAAGTGTGTACAAAGCTTGAGTTCACTTAACGCATGTGTAACAAAAACGCACGTGCTAAAGAATGTTTTCAAATGGTGTGTAATATTTCGTTTCAAATTTCCCAAACGCCAGATACACAGTCGTTATTGTGTTGTAACAAATGCATACAAAAAGAACATTCACTAAACTCTCTAACAGCCACTATTTCGTAGCGCGTGACTTAAGATAGAAATGTTAGATATTGATTGCACGCGCCATATGGAGATTATCGAGTTGTCAACAGATTTTAAATCTTAATAACTTTTTTTTTTGGATTAACGATTCTAAGCACCCCCGCTCCCCACCTTCCTTTCCATAACTACACATCAGCCATGGACGACCAAAACAGCTGCAATTTTAAGATTACTGGTCTATCGAAATGGATGATTTGCCTCCTGTTTTATCATTTTATCATCAATCTTATCTACTTCTATTATTATATTAATATTAACCGACGCGCCTTTTATAAAAGAAGATGTTTGCATTTTATATAAGAAATCTCAAAATGTGGTTAAGTTATTGGATCTCTTGGCTTGTTCAGGCAACCCATTTCATGCTTGATAGCCAAAAGTGAATCAAGAAAAGTGTTTTAGTTCACTATAAATTTATTGGGTGTTTCATTTTTTTTTCTATGTTGAAAAGATATAGACTTTATATTTATGATATCTCCATCTTCTTAGCCTAAATTCCGCTTGGTTGATCACACACATTTTTATTAATTCTTTTCATTAAACTAATTAGATTAGCAATGCATTTTATATTACTATGTAAATATACGATTGATTATTTTAATGTAACTGCTATGTCCAAAATGTCGTAAGATATTTTTTTTTAAACATTACTGAAAATGCCTTCAAAATATGTATCAAAAATTAATTATATCGGATGTGTGTACATGAAGTAAATCCTTTTATTTTCCTGTTTTCTCTCCCTTTTCACCCGTACCACTGCCCTGTCACCTATTAATTATTTTGTAACCGCCCCCCCCCCTCCCAATTGCAAGCGCACAAACACCTAGGTTAGATGCTTATTTTTTTATTTTTTTTTTGTTTACCAATAACTTCATTTAGCTATGCAATAAATTTTTCTCTCGATTCAAGAGAGATAACTATGAAATTTTGTCTTTAACAAGATCCAAACCCTCGATTCCCTCCCTTTCGAGAGATCCAAAAAAACTAAAAAAATCGTTGAGAATCGGAAATGATCACAATAAATCTTAACATGCAACAGAAGGAAACGATATAGATCTAGTATCATCATCGTCATATACATAATTACCGTGAGTTTGTTTATGTATTTGTTTGTTTAATTATTCATATGTTTGTTCTCTATAGTCTCCTAGACCGTTTGACCGCTCGACACAAAAGTTCAATATATAAATTGGAAAAGTTCTCATAAGAAATTTTAATTATATAAGCAATATTTCTTTATTCGTTTATTTATTTTAAAAAAAATGTAAGCTTGTTACTAATTATGCTAAGGTTATAAACATAGCGCCTTTTTAGAATGATGTCCCTCTACGGACGACCACAAACAATACAAAAGAAGAAAAACTAAATACCGAAACAAACGTTTTCACTTAAGTTTTTATTGTAATATTGTTTGTTATTTTTTCTTTCTCTTTTAAGAAAACACATTATAATCATTCGTTTCTCCGTCATTTTGACGGGCATAATTCCTAGTTATCTAAGAATTTGTGAAAGAGCCAAATGTGCGACACACATGATAATATTTCTTCGTCTTTTTCGTTATCAAGTGTTATGATTTGGAGGATTCAGACAAGCCCAAAAGTTGTAATGCCAGGATCGAACACTTTCTATCTCATTGGCTGCTCTCTTCTCTTTTGTGACACGTCGGGTCTTTTCTTGACCAGCATTCTGACCTGTGTGCGATGTGCTCCTCCGGCTTGCTCTGTCCCGAGCCAAGCTTTCTCACATATTTCAGTGTCCACAGTTAATACATGTGAAAATACTACATCACAAGCGCAATTTGATTAAAGGTAAAACTAACATTAAAATAATAACAAATAACAGAAACGTCATCAATTTTCTTGTACAAATATTTTAGTATTGTTCTTATAAATAATGATAGAAATATTTAAGTGAACATTTGAAATTCTCCGGATATTTTGTGTTTTTTAAGATTCTGGCAACAAAAATAAATAATAATAATAATGACATTTGTATAGCGCTACCAACAAACACAATGCAAGCTCATAGCGTATTTAACATAACAACTAAGATAACGGACACAATCTATAGGCCAAGAGATACAAAACTAAATGATGATTCAAAACTTTACAAACATAGAACAAATCAAACAATACGTAATCATACATAGCTGTGACAATCATATTATGTCTGCCTCCCAAAGTGAACTTGGCGAAAATTAAGATGGAATGCGATAGTTCACAAAATGTGGTTTAACTTCAACAGAACATTCTCGCCAGCATAACTGCCGGAAACAAGTTTTAACTTAATGAAATGTCTACAATCTAGGCCCGGGCGGCTAAGGCATTGGATCGTTAAGTTGGTGCCGCGAGGCTAACAACGTCAGATATGTGATCCTCTGTATGGAGGCGTACTTGGGAGTTGAATTTGACGGATTTCTTCTGTTGCGCTGTTTCGTTTTTCTGTTGTTGTGTCGTGGAGTCAGGAGTGTCCGGGCGTGCCGTGTCGCTGGTGTGCGCGCCGTCCAGTTTGTTCTTGGCGTAGGAGACCGTGTCGCTGTTAGCGGTGAGGATGTGGCTGAAGTCGTAGTTCTGGTCCGCGGAGGCGGAGGGGTTCTTGATGCTCTGGGCACGCGGGATGTGCATCGCGCGTGCATTCTGGTGCCAATCGGGTGCCGTTTCCGGTTGCGTTTGGTTCTTCAGGATGGATTTCGGCCGCACGTTGCTAGCGGGCAAGCGAGGCTTTGGCGAGGGCGGCTCGTGGTACGGTATGTGGTCTTGGTACGGGTCCCGCGATGAAATGCTACTACTCCTTTGCTTTACCACCACGACTCTTCTATCTGGCACCAGTGTGGCGTATCCTATAGGGGCCGCCCCTACTTGCCATGTGACAGGAACCGCGTACCTTGGTGAAACGGAATAAGAGTGGGGCCTTTGTTTTCCTGACACCGCACGCACCTTTACTGGCGCATATGTAGGTTCTGCCATGACCGGTCCCACCAAGCGGAATGTTTTAGGGGTCACTTGGTGGGGCGTCTGTGGGTAGCTTTTAACTCTACCCTGCGGGACAGCTATATATCTGTAGTCCATCTGGCGATTCTGAGCTGACGGCGTGCCGTATTGATACTCGTGCTCTGCCGTGGGATATTGTTGCCGCGGAAGTTGTACCGTCTGGTACGGCTGCGGGATCGAATCAGCCTCCTTTCTGGCATTGCTGCCAGGGTGCCTTAGCGTCACGGACTCACTCTCAGGCGCGTGCGGCGACGTGGCAGAGTCGATCATGGTGGACGCCGTTTCACTGGAATTCACTTCCGGTGTTCTCGAGCGGTTAACTGTTGCAGACTTTGAAAGCGTTACGCCAGCCTCGACCAACTCGTGACTCGCATTTTCTCTTGCACCGCGGTAAATACTGAACCCTTCAAACCGATGGACGTTAGAATCGGTCAGCGTATTTTTCCCTTCTGTGACGTTTTTGACCTCATTGGTCACTGTCGTCCCTGCGTAGACCGTGTCTTTGTAAAATATGTTATTTTTCTGACCATTGGACTTAACTTCATTATTGTTCTTCGCTAACTCTTCGTTGTTATTGTCAAGTTTCGTTTTAGAGCGGTCGGCATCATCTTTGAGTTCTAAATTTCCCATCCTTATATCTACTTGGTGATACCGCTGTGTGTTGTGCAAGGGACTATTTCGTTGTCCCTCGTGGGTGTCCCTGAATTCCGCTGATACCACATGTCGTGATTTCAAGCCCTCCACCTCATCGCCCACGTCCTTCTCATGCGCCCGGGGCGTCCCTCCTGGCCCTTGCGCCACAGTGGGCCTCTCTTCGGGTTGACGAGCATGCTGGGTTTGGCGCGAGGTGTTGGCAACGTCGTTGCGCTTCAGTTCGCTGTTGGGCTGGTCAGGTTGGCCCGGACTTACGCCAACCAGGGCGACCCTTGGTATTTTGGTCACTTGAATGCTGGAAGCCTTTGGCGTACTCTGTTGGGAATTGTGGGAGAAGACGAGCTTTGGCTCTTTCTTGGTTTGTGATTCAAACATGGCGACTGAAACAAACAAAACAAAGAAACATTTTATTCAAAATATAAAACAAATATTTAATTTTGTCTAAGATAATAATACACGAAAAAAGTTATATTTTATAAGAGGCAGAACACGGAAAGAGTTATATTTAATAATAGGCAAAGTAATTAAAGTTCACCAGATTTTGTGGCCACAGCAAACTGGGGGATTATGTGGCCAGCACAATGCCAAGCCGCCTTTACTTTGCCCCATATAATGTCAACTGGGTAGACTCAGGGACACCCTCCAGTCCAGGGGAATAAAATCCTAGCCTTCCTCAGGATACTAACTCAGAACTTTGGTACGCCAGTTGAACGCGCTGCCGCTCGGCCACCGTGTCCAAAGAGGCAAAGAAGGCACACTAGATATATTTTATATTAGGCAAAGACACACTAGTTATATTTTATATTAGGCAAAGACACACTAGTTATATTTTATATTAGACAAAGACACACTAGATATATTTTATATTAGGCAAAGACACACTAGTTATATTTTATATTAGGCAAAGACACACTAGTTATATTTTATATTAGGCAAAGACACACTAGTTATATTTTATATTAGGCAAAGACACACTAGTTATATTTTATTTTAGGCAAAGACACACTAGTTATATTTTATATTAGGCAAAGACACACTAGTTATATTTTATATTAGGCAAAGACACACTAGTTATATTTAATATTAGGCAAAGACACACTAGTTATATTTAATATTAGGCAAAGACACACTAGTTATATTTTATATTAGGCAAAGACACACTAGTTATATTTAATATTAGGCAAAGACACACTAGTTATATTTAATATTAGGCAAAGGAATGATTATATTTTATTTTAAGAGTCAAAGGCACGGAAAGAGTTATACTTTATAAGATTTTAAACAAATCAGAAATTGGTATATTTTGAAAGCGAGAAATACAGAAAAGATTTTCATTTTATTCTAGGCAACAAGTGTGCCTAGGCCACTCAAAATTTCTGTCATTTGATTCATTTGATGTTGGCTGTTCTGCTGCAAAAACATGGCTCGCTGAAGTTTTCTTTAGCCACATTAATACACTCTGCTTGGCTGCTTTCCAATGGAGTATATATGAATAAAGACAACATTTTGCTACATGAAACTGTTCAATAGCCAACAGATATAGTCAACGTAGAAAGTAAAAATATAAAAGAAATGAAAACACCTTTAGACATTCACGCATGGCTTCGTCTCATAATGCCGTGTGCAAATCTACGGACCAATGAACAGGGACAATTTGATTGGACGTAGAAGGTAAACACACACGTTGAAGAAGGCTAGGCTATATACCGATACACAGAGGCTGGTCTATATACCGGTACACGAAGGCTGGTCTATATGCTGGTACACGGAGGCTGGTCTATATACCGGTACACGAAGGCTGGTCTACATACCGGTACACGAAGGCTGGTCTATATACCGCTACACGGAGGCTGGTCTATATACCGGTACACAGAGGCTGGTCTATATACCGGTACACGGAGGCTGGTCTATATACCGGTACACGGAGGCTGGTCTATATACCGGTACACGGAGGCTGGTCTATATACCGGTACACGGAGGCTGGTCTATATACCGGTACACGGAGGCTGGTCTATATACCAGTACACGAAGGCTGGTCTATATGCTGGTACACGGAGGCTGGTCTATATACCGGTACACGAAGGCTGGTCTACATACCGGTACACGAAGGCTGGTCTATATACCGCTACACGGAGGCTGGTCTATATACCGGTACACAGGGCTGTTCTATATACCAGTACACGGATTGCTAACTCAAGTGGAAATATATTTTTAATACCTGTTATTGGCGTTTGAGTACAAAAATACACACTCCAATGTCATTCAATATATTTAGTCCTTTAAAGTTAGCCATCCGACATAGTTTAGTAGGGCCAACGATTTACCGGGGCAAAAGAATCCTAGATTCTTTTTTAAATTCCGTGGCCCGCTTATTTAAATTCCGCGGCCCGCTTATTTCAATTCCGCGGCCCGCTTATTTAAATTCCGCGGCCCGCTTATTTAAATTTTGGGGTTTGCTTTTTGTTTAAATTCCGCGGTGTGGCGTAAAATTCCGCGGTGCCGCGGAAAATCGTGGTAGCACAAATATTAACCTACAATAGGTGTTGAATCTTGAAATTTAATTCGTTGATTCGAACAAATAGAAATGGTAATGGTTTTATTTTCTATATCAGATTCTAAAATTTAGAATTAAAAAAGTACCTAAGATAAATATTTGTTATATATTTTAAAATTTCACAAAATAAAGATCAATGTTGATGGAAAACACGATCGAACGTTTATTCACATAGAATGGAAACTTTAAAAAAAAAACAACAAGACTTTTATTTTTAAACTTTCATTTACATAGATCTAGGCCTAGACTATATAATAAAACACAATTAAACTACCCTTCAAAACTACGTTTTTCACAACAAAAAATATTGTATATCCCTTGCATGTTATTTTTGCATTTAAGATTAAGGTTAACACTTTTGGATATAGGCCTACTTCTTCTTCGCTCGACCGGTACTACACATCCTCAAAGACTGGTGGTCAGGTGAACACGGAGCACATAGCCGAATGCCTCTAGGCCTCATCTCCTGCTAATGACTACTTTATATATGATAATGTATATATAGATATGCTTAGGAAAGTCATCTGTTGTCAATAATAATTAACAAGAATTAACTTTAAAAAACAACAACAACATTGGCTTGTTCAACCAAGCCCATAATAGTTCATAATAAGATGGACCGCTTGCTTTAGTATTTCTGCTATTTGATGACTCGAAGGACTCTTTTCGGAATTCCCGATTCCCTTTTGTACTGTGCACTTCCGTTTTATTTAATCGCTATGATTTTCTTGATGAAAAAAATATAATTAAAATAGAAAGTTGTATACAGCGGAAACATTTAGGCAAGCGTAGGAGCGTAGAAGTATTTCAAGCTGTTAGGAAGGCGCACTTAGACCCAGGGCTGTGGAGTCGGAGTCGGAGTCGAGGAATCGGGGGAAATTTGGGTACCTGGAGTTGGAGTCGGCAAATAATGCACCGACTCCTAATAAATTTAGATTGGAAAAAGACATGGCTTCATTTATTTTAAACAACCGATCAATAGGCCTACAGAAATAATAACTAGTGATATGAGAAAGTAAAATATCTGTTTCTTCCTCTAAGTCCCCATCCCTACTCAAGATCCTATCCCTATTGTCATACTATAGCGGGTCGACACACAAAAAAAGTCTTTTGAACTAATTTGAACGTCATATAGACTGCTCGGCGCCGATATTGGTGACGCTATACAAGTGCCCAAATTACTAATTACAATTCACATTGTTTGTAATGATTTCAAATGATAGGAAACAGTGGCGTAGCTCGTGGAGGGGTAGGGGGGGTCCAAATTCGAAAGTCCCCCCCGGGCCCCTACTAATGTCAAAATGCAGGGGCCCCTAAAGAGGCCAAGACCCCCCCCCGGCTCCCAAAGCCCTAGCAACGGCACTGCTAGGACATGGCACGCGCGGTTTTCCTAAGTAGGCTATAGGTCTAGGCCATAGGTCCTAAATAAAACGCATCTTAATTAAGCTACTAGTGTACAAGCATACCTTTATTAGAGGCCTAGAGAGGCTTTTACACATTTACGATTCTTTCCTTAATGTAATTTGCATTCAATAGGTATAAAAAAATGCCGCCTTTACGACTTATAAATGCGCTACGCACGCAACGCACAATTAGGAGCGGCAATCAGTGGCGTATTTAGGCATGTTCCACATGTTCCATTGGAACAGGGGCCCCCGCACAAAAGAGGCCCCCACACATCCCAAAAAGAAATGTTTGAGTGACATCCCCATATTTCGTTGAAAATGTAAAATAAAATTCATTTATTCCCATACAATTTAAAGCGCCCCAGTTCAAACAAGCTACGTCCAACATAAAATGTATGATTTTACAGAATGTAATATGAATTAACGGCCCTTTTCTGAGGTAGGCCCTATGTGGAAGGCAGGGCGAGACCACGAGGGGCCCCACATAAATTTGGGAACAGGGCCTCCTCAATCCTAAATACGGCCCTGGTGTCAATATTTATACTTTTCATAGTGTTGTGTTCTGCTTAAAGATGTTAAACGAAAACCGGAATCCGGTATTCCGGTTTTGAAACCGAAAACCGTGTTTTTATTTTCAAAACACTGCGTCTGTGCTTTATTATTAACGGCACTATTAAATACACATTCTTTTGATTCGCTTTCAACACATTATTTTACAAGTTACCATAAATATATGCCTCCTCATATGCTTCTTAATATTATGGTCAACGATAATCGGTTATTTGATTATCACTATAGAAAAATTGAAAGCCAATATCGGTTTTAATCAATTAGCCCAGATTTTTTTAGTTCTAAAGAATTTTATGGTAAAGAGTACAAAATCATACTGTATTCACACAAATCAACCCCTTTAATGCCCTGCAAACACTAATTAAGTTTAAAGTATTTTTCAAATATACCTACAAAACTACGCACATTTGGCTGTTCCGGCATGTGACTTGTGACATTGCGCGGGGGGTGGGGGGAGGGGGAAACCGAAATCCGGTTTTAAACCGGTTTTATAGAACCGATAACAGGTTTTAACATCCCTAGTTCTGCTGTTACAGGGAACGCAGCGCCCATATGTAACCTAGCCTCTCAATTGTAAGAGATACTGGGATACTGCCGTTCGCCCCTTGGCGTCTCCGATCGTCACCTCTACTGATCAGGCCCCACGAGAGGGGGGTACAGCCGGTACGCCGTACCGGGGCCCTCAAGAGTTTAGGGGGGCCCATGAATATTTAAAATTAAATACAGTAGACTGTTGGCTTTCCAGACAGTAGTCCTGTGGTAATGACACATAGATGTAATTTTGCTTTTCTTTTCTTCAAGGAATGTACAAAATACATTCGCATATTAATACAGAGGAGTCGGAGTCGGGGAGTCGGAGTCGGAAGTAAAAAAAAAAAATGATGAGTCGGAGTCGGAACATTTATCTACCGACTCCGCAGCCCTGCTGAGTTAGACCTACCTCCATTGTTTCTCCCCTATTCCTAGTGGCTACGCCGATGGTTATATTTGCCGTAATTTTATTTTTAAAAATGTATTTCTTCAGAAAAAGTTTTTATTGAGGCTTATATACTTGAATCGTGTAAACTCGATAGTTTAAAGATCAGAAATCTACACAGAACAAAATCAGAACAAAGGTTCTTGTGTTGGCGTCCAGTGTACTGGAACAGTTCATAGTTCAGCGATGAAAGGCTTGTTTCAAAGTTGGCACACTGTACGAAAGCTTACAGAGCTACACGGTGATGCCAGCATCGCCATTGATTCGTAGTGAACTGGCGCCAACACAAGGTCATACATGAAAACAAAAGTGGGGAGGAAATCAGACAAAGGTCGCTAGAGTTTAGTGAAAATACATGATGGTTTGACGGCTGTATACAAAATGTTATGGTAGGCCAGTAAAATACTGTCTATAATATACATCGAACTGAACCAAGTTGTAAAATGTTCATATATATAATTATAATGATAGGCTACATTACATATGTAAAGAAATTTAAATTCGGTTTCATTTGGAAGCTGCCTTGGGGGGGGGGGGGGGCTCGGCTATACAGGGCGCCTGATAAAAAAAAACACCACAACATAAAAGTCAAGTTTGCTATTTCAGCTAACTTTATTTATAGATTCTAACAGTGTAAAAGTTTACACCAGGTAAGTAAATTGAGATATCACACCTGATAAATTATTGAGAGATATCACAGCTGATAAAATATTGAGATATAACACCAGGTAAGTTCTTGAGATATCACACCAGGTAAGTTCTTGAGATATCACACCATGTAAGTTCTTGAGATATCACACCATGTAAGTTATTGAGATATCACACCATGTAAGTTATTGAGATATCACACCAGGTAAGTTATTGAGATATCACACCAGGTAAGTTATTGAGATATCACACCAGGTAAGTTATTGAGATATCACACCAGGTAAGTTATTGAGATATCACACCATGTAAGTTATTGAGATATCACACCAGGTAAGTTCTTGAGATATCACACCAGGTAAGTTCTTGAGATATCACACCATGTAAGTTCTTGAGATATCACACCATGTAAGTTCTTGAGATATCACACCATGTAAGTTCTTGAGATATCACACCAGGTAAATTCTTGAGATATCATACCAGCTTAAGTTCTTCAAATATATCACGCAATGGAAATTAATTATTCATATTAAACCAGGTAAGATCTTGTGATACTAGAGGTATTAAATTTGACTATTTGTGTTGTTTTTTTTTTCTATAGATTTTCTGTGCATACCTAACTAAGTTTAACTATTATTTCTTGTAATTTAGAACACAAATAGTTCACAAACATGTTTAACAGGTTTACCTTGTAATTGGATTACAGGTTGTATACGGAAGTTTACAGTAACATAAACTTAGGTCAATGTATAGACCAGAACGTTCGCCGTCCAATCTTGTTTGTTTGTAGTAATAGATTTATATATTTTGGAGATTCTCTCGCGTGTAAAGTATCTATCTCTAATTGGAACTAAATAGAGGTGTTTGAGATACACAGCACGATACACATGGGTTTGTTTGTGTGTGTGTGTAGTACATTGCTCCGCGGTCCATGAAGTTCATAGCGAGCGAATGGAGTACAATACCCTTAAGCCTGAACTTTGAAGTTTTAAAAGGAGCATTAGTGTCAGCTTGTCTCCTGCATATTATAATTCTACCTACGGTTCTATACATTAGGTATATCAGCATTGTAATATGAATACATCTATATTAGAAGGGCATACTAGGGGATTGTGTGGCCAGAACAACGCCCCTTTACTTTGCCCCAACTAATGTCCGGTACCCGACAGAGCTGTGGAGACTCAGGGACGGTGCACGGGGAATTCGGCAAGGGTAAATTCGGCAACGTTATTTTCGGCAAGGCAATTTGGGCAAAGGTAAATTCGGCAATGGTAGCGGCGTCTATAGTTACCTGTGAACAGTATGGTAGCGGCGTCTATAGTAACCAGTGAACAGTATAGTAGCGGCGTCTATAGTAACCTGTGAATAGTATAGTAGCGGCGTCTATAGTAACCTGTGAACAGTATAGTAGCGGCGTCTATAGTAACCTGTGAACAGTATGGTAGCGGCGTCTATAGTAACCAGTGAACAGTATAGTAGCGGCGTCTATAGTAACCTGTGAATAGTATAGTAGCGTCGTCTATAGTAACCTGTGAACAGTATGGTAGCGGCGTCTATAGTAACCTGTGAACAGTATGGTAGCGGCGTCTATAGTAACCTGTGAACAGTATGGTAGCGGCGTCTATAGTAACCAGTGAACAGTATAGTAGCGGCGTCTATAGTAACCAGTGAACAGTATAGTAGCGGCGTCTATAGTAACCTGTGAATAGTATGGAAGCGGCGTCTATAGTAACCTGTGAACAGTATGGTAGCGGCGTCTATAGTAACCTGTGAACAGTATGGTAGCGGCGTCTATAGTAACCTGTGAACAGTATGGTAGCGGCGTCTATAGTAACCAGTGAACAGTATAGTAGCGGCGTCTATAGTAACCAGTGAACAGTCTAGTAGCGGCGTCTATAGCAACTAGTGAGCAGTATAGTAACGGCGTCTATAGTAACCTGTGAACAGTATAGTAGCGGCGTCTATAGTAACCAGTGAACAGTCTAGTAGCGGCGTCTATAGCAACTAGTGAGCAGTATAGTAACGGCGTCTATAGTAACCTGTGAACAGTATAGTAGCGGCGTCTATAGTAACCAGTGAACAGTATAGTAGCGGCGTCTATAGTAACCAGTGAACAGTATAGTAGCGGCGTCTATAGTAACCTGTGAACAGTATGGTAGCGGCGTCTATAGTTACCTGTGAACAGTATGGTAGCGGCGTCTATAGTAACCTGTGAACAGTATGGTAGCGGCGTCTATAGTAACCAGTGAACAGTATATTAGCGGCGTCTATAGTAACCAGTGAACAGTCTAGTAGCGGCGTCTATAGCAACTAGTGAGCAGTATAGTAACGGCGTCTATAGTAACCAGTGAACAGTATGGTAGCGGCGTCTATAGTAACCAGTGAACAGTCTAGTAGCGGCGTCTATAGCAACTAGTGAGCAGTATAGTAACGGCGTCTATAGTAACCTGTGAACAGTATAGTAGCGGCGTCTATAGTAACCAGTGAACAGTCTAGTAGCGGCGTCTATAGCAACTAGTGAGCAGTATAGTAACGGCGTCTATAGTAACCTGTGAACAGTATAGTAGCGGCGTCTATAGTAACCAGTGAACAGTATAGTAGCGGCGTCTATAGTAACCAGTGAACAGTATAGTAGCGGCGTCTATAGTAACCCGTAAACAGTATGGTAGCGGCGTCTATAGTTACCTGTGAACAGTATGGTAGCGGCGTCTATAGTAACCTGTGAACAGTATGGTAGCGGCGTCTATAGTAACCAGTGAACAGTATAGTAGCGGCGTCTATAGTAACCAGTGAACAGTCTAGTAGCGGCGTCTATAGCAACTAGTGAGCAGTATAGTAACGGCGTCTATAGTAACCAGTGAACAGTATAGTAGCGGCGTCTATAGTAACCAGTGAACAGTATAGTAGCGGCGTCTATAGCAACTAGTGAGCAGTATAGTAACGGCGTCTATAGTAACCTGTGAACAGTATAGTAACGGCGTCTATAGTAACCTGTGAACAGTATAGTAGCGGCGTCTATAGTAACCAGTGAACAGTATAGTAGCGGCGTCTATAGCAACTAGTGAGCAGTATAGTAAAGGCGTCTATAGTAACCTGTGAACAGTATAGTAGCGGCGTCTATAGTAACCAGTGAACAGTATAGTAGCGGCGTCTATAGTAACCAGTGAACAGTATAGTAGCGGCGTCTATAGTAACCAGTGAACAGTATCTTACTCCCAATAGTTTCTTACAGAAAACGGCTCGTAACGTTTTTTTCTTATTCTTCAGGTCTGAGAGTTTCTGAAGTACGAGGGGAAGATATAATCAAACACAAACCTCTCTAGATCCACGGGTCGTCCGAGTTTGCCCCGCGCCACACAATCTGTGATACAATTGGCGACCCGTCACACATCCCTTCCCCCTGCCGCCCCCCTTTTCACCTTTGAACTGTGTATCTCCAAGGCCTGTGTGTTTCTTTGTAGGTGCATGTGTGTATGTGTGTGTTTCTGTATAGGTGCATGTGTGTATGAGTGTGTTTCTATCTGGATGCATGAGTACACGAAGGGCGTCTGTGTATCTACTTATTGAAAGTCACGACGAAAGAAAAAGCAAATATTATCATTCGAAGCCACGACTAGAAAAGTAAGAGAGGGAGTGAGGGGGAGGACACAAAAGCCGTGGGAGGGAGGGGGGGGGGGGGCTTTTCTTCACTAACAAGGGCGTCGACCAAAGAGGTTTGGAACACACTAAGCTCTCGCGCCACCCTACCCCCCCCCCCCCCCCGCGCCCATACAAGGCATTCTTAATTTCTAATTAATAAGAGTAATAATAATATTTAGATTTGCCCTATTGGAGCCACGGTGGTCGAACGGAGGCGCGTTCGACTGGCACACCGAAGGTCATGGGTTCGAATCCTGATGAAGGCTAGGATTTGTTACAGGGTCTGGAGCGGGTTCCTATCCAGCTCTGATGGCTACCTGACCTTTAGTAAAGGCGGCTTGGCGTTCTGCTGGCCACACAATCCCCCTAATGCGCCGTGGTCGCAGGAACCCTGTGATTTAATTTTCTCCTACAGGATTTCTTTTTTACTTCTTCCTATTATTGTCCTGTTTTTTTTTTTTTAATTTCTGATTGACATTTGGGCATTGAATGGGCTGTCTGAACTAGACAAGAGATTTTAAAAAAAAACTTCATCTTAACATTTTAAAATCGTATCACAAAATGACGTAAGTAGTAAGTAAAGTACCCGTCGGACCGAGTTGATCCATACGGGCCGATGAAGCAGCGTTCACCAGTTTCTGTGGCCAAGGCATACTAGGTGATTGTGTGGCCAGCACTATGCACAGCCGCCTTTACTTTGACGTGATTAAACGTAATTTGTGAATGGCGTAAAAGTCGAATCCATGGAAGTCATGCTTGTAAATTAAAAGATAATAAAATGCACGACGGTATTGTGTGGCTAATGGCACAGATGTCTAACGGTATTGTGTGGCTAATGGCACAGATGTCTAACGGTATTGTGTGGCTAATGGCACAGATGTCTAACGGTATTGTGTGGCTAATGGCACAGGTGTCTAACGGTATTGTGTGGCTTATGGCACAGATGTC
Source organism: Anisus vortex (assembly GCA_949126835.1). Lineage (NCBI taxonomy): Eukaryota > Metazoa > Mollusca > Gastropoda > Planorbidae > Anisus > Anisus vortex. The sequence continues at coordinate 6,655,215 of OX421495.1, forward strand.
TAACGGTATCGTGTGGCTAATGGCACAGATGTCTAACGATATTGTGTGGCTTATGGCACAGGTGTCTAACGGTATTGTGTGGCTTATGGCACAGATGTCTAACGGTATTGTGTGGCTTATGGCACAGATGTCTAACGGTATTGTGTGGCTAATGGCACAGATGTCTAACGGTATTGTGTGGCTTATGGCACAGATGTCTAACGCTATTGTGTGACTTATGGCACAGATGTCTAACGGTATTGTGTGGCTTATGGCACAGATGTCTAACGGTATTGTGTGGCTTATGGCACAGATATCTAACGGTATTGTGTGGCTTATGGCACAGATATCTAACGGTATTGTGTGGCTTATGGCACAGATATCTAAGGGTATTGTGTGGCTTATGGCACAGATATCTAACGGTATTGTGTGGCTTATGGCACAAATATTTAACGGTATTGTGTGGCTTATTTCACAGATATCTAACGGTATTGTGTGGCTTATGGCACAGATATCTAACGGTATTGTGTGGCTTATGGCACATATATCTAACGGTATTGTGTGGCTTATGGCACAAATATCTAACGGTATTGTGTGGCTTATTTCACAGATATCTAACGGTATTGTGTGGCTTATGGCACAGATATCTAACGGTATTGTGTGGCTTATGGCACAGATATCTAACGTTATTGTGTGGCTTATGGCACATATATCTAACGGTATTGTGTGGCTTATGGCACAAATATCTAACGGTATTGTGTGGCTTATTTCACAGATATCTAACGGTATTGTGTGGCTTATGGCACAGATATATAACGGTATTGTGTGGCTTATGGCACAGATATCTAACGGTATTGTGCGGCTTATGGCACAGATATCTAACGGTATTGTGTGGCTTATGGCACAGATATCTAACGGTATTGTGTGGCTTATGGCACAGATATCTAACGGTATTGTGTGGCTTATAGCACAGATATCTAACGGTATTGTGTGGCTTATGGCACAGATATCTAACGGTATTGTGTGGCTTATGGCACAGATGTCTAACGGTATTGTGTGGCTTATGGCACAGATGTCTAACGGTATTGTGTGGCTTATGGCACAGATTCTGATGCTTAACAGAACGGGGGGTGGACGATAGGATATAAGCGTACCCCTACTCTAAATTATGTTGCAATTATTCTATAAGGGATAATTATAGCGCTACCCAATGCTTAATATCTAATGCATACATCGGCAATCCTTGGAACGCTTGTGAAGTGTGAAGCATGACACGCGCAACGATTGTCAACGACACGCTGATCATGATACAATAATTAAGGACAAACATACAAAGATTTTCCCCCCATAATTTATTTTCAATTATCAAAAAAAAAATTTTTTTCTTATATTGTATTTTATTATTGGAAAATTAGCACCATATTAAAATATTTTTTTAGTTAAGTCGGGGAAAGGGGGGGGGGAAGGGTGGGGGTAGTTAGGCTTTATTTCGTCTGCAGCATATTTGCTAGTGAAAGAATAGTATGCCTACAGGTATACGGTAGAGTGACTCATTGGGGACTATCAAATACTATAATAAGATGGACCGCTTGCTTTAATATTTCTGCTATTTGATAACTTGAAACTTGAAACACTTAGTTTCGGGAATTTCCGATCGCACTAGGTGCTCTACACTTCCGGTTTAGTAATTCACTGAAGATTTTCTCAATGGAAAATTAAGATTAAAATCGAAAGTTGTACACAGCGGAAGTCTTTAGGGAAGTTTAGGAGTTATTAAAGACAGTGTTATTGGCTGCACAAGGAAGGAAAAAAAAAACAAGTAGCTCTAAAAAAAAAGAGCACGCGGTCCATCTCATTATATCCTTTGGGACGATGAAACTTCATCAAAGAATGGAGAGAAAATGTGCGAAAATGGAATGTCGGAAAATAATAGAGATAGTAACATTAGTAACATTTTAATATTACATAACAAAGTAATTTAACTACTATAATTTGATATAATCAATGTGATATGACTACATCAATACGATATAACTTTATCGAAACAATATGGGCTAACTTCATCAATACGATATAACTTTTTCAATACGATATAACTTTATTGAAACAATATAACTTTATCAATACGATATAACTTTATCGAAACAATATAACTTTATCAATACGATATAACTTTATCGAAACAATATAACTTCATCAATACGATATAACTTTATCGAAAGAATATAACTTTATCAATACGATATAACTTTATTGAAACAATATAACTTTATCAATACGATATAACTTTATCGAAACAATATAACTTTATCAATACGATATAACTTTATCGAAACAATATAACTTTATCAATACGATATAACTTTATCTAAACAATATAACTTCATTAATTAGATACATATTAAAACAATGTGATATAATTACAGTAATCTTGTTCAAACTTCAGCGGCTTGACATAACTTCACAGCTTTATCAATGTGATCTAACCTCAATGTGAATTAAACTTCACTAGTCTTATATAGTTTGTTCAATCTGATACAGCTTTATCAATGTGATCTAACCTCAATGTGAATTAAACTTCACTAGTCTTATATAGTTTGTTCAATCTGACACAGCTTTATCAATGTGATCTAACCTTAATGTGAATTAACTTCACTAGTCTTATACAGGGCCGTATTTAGGATTGTGGGGGCCCTGTTTCCAAATATATGTGGGAGCCCCTCGTGGCCTCGCCGTGCCTTCCGCATATATCAGAAAAATGCCCTTATTTCAAGTTACATTATGTAAAATCTTAAATTGTATTTTGCACTTGGCTTGGTTGGACTGGAGCGCTTAAAACTGTAGGGGAATAAAGGAATTTTATTTTACATTTTTCAACGAAAGCATGGAGATGTCACTAAACAAATTATTTTTTGTGATGTGTGAGGGCCCCTTTTATGTGGGGGCCCCTGTTCAAATGGAACATGTGGAACATGCCTATATACGCTCCTGGTCTTATATAGTTTCAATCTGATATAGCTTGTTATTCAATCTGATTAAAACTTGGTCAATCTGATATAACTTTACAAATTCTGATATAATAGGAACGATATATCATATATTTAGGATCTACTGTAATTAAACTATCAGAACAATCCGTTATAGCTTCATTGATCTGATAATAGTCTATTACTATGGTCAACAACGAACGCACCTTCACTCAATTATCTTGACCAATACAATGTATCCAATTTTAGTCTATATTATTCTAAACGTGACAGTATATTATATTTAAAAAAATTGTAATTGAAGGAAACGAAACAAAAAAGGTTTTGAAACCAACACTATGTTCATTAAGTTTGCGTATTTAAAAGTAAATTGTGTTGCTTTTTAATGTCAACTGTAACACGTTATAAATGAAACTCAAATAATAAAACAAACAACACGAAATAAATATTTATGTAATATTCTTTGTAAATAGAAATGTCCTAAGAACTTAAAGTATTAGATAGTTCTTTTTTTTAATTATATTTCCTGGTAAGCCTTTCAATTTCGATTATGTGTGAGTCTTTTGGTCTCTTTAGTCATGCTCGAGGTTCTATAAAGCAAGTTGACAACACGGGGGATTCGTTATTCAAAACGTCCCTCACGCTGATTGACGGCGGATTGGATTCGAACTCGGGCACGACAGGGCGAATACCCGTCGTAGCTCACGGCCACGAGGAGGAAGGAACACACGACTCGCTACACGGCTCGCGGTTTGATGGTGATAATATCGCCGTATCTTAACGCTATAATATTTACTCGTGAGCTTAAAGAGAAAAATTGCTAGGACTTACCCTTTAGAGCTTATCCTCGGCGTGTTGACAAAATATTGACTGACGTAAGGGTCCATAACACGTGACCGAATCGACACGAGAAGTCTAGTTGTGAACCTTGGGGCCCTCGGCGCCAAAGTAATTGACGGTTACGCAGGGGTGGAATGGTAAGGGAGGGAGGTGTGGGAGGAGGGGGGGGGCGTGTGAAAGCTTTGAAGAAAACGGGGGGGGGGGGGTGCCACAGGTGGATTCCCCCACCAATGAAAACTGAATGAGGGGGGGGGGGTTAATAATTTGCCGATGCGATGAAGTAATCCTGTTGATTTCTTTGCCCCCGTGTGTGTATTTATGTTTGAATAGTTGCCGAACAGGAACGGGATTGTGTCAAGCCTCCCTCCCCCCCCCCCCCCCAACCAGCCCCTTCTAGTTGTGTTGTTACACAGACATCAGTCAAACAAATAGATATGTAGGCCACGTCATTCCTTGGGACGGTATTAAGTGGTAAAGCGAGTTTTTCTCTCCCCCCCTCGCCCTCTCCTCCTCAAACCACTAACCTCTCTCTCTCTCTCTCTCTCTCTCTCTCTCTCTCTCTCTCTCTCTCTCTCTCTCTATTCACGCACCCTTCCCTCTCCCCAACTCCCTGCTTTCAAAGGAACACGGCATTGAAAAACCTGACAATGTCTGTGAAAAGGGGGGGGGGGAGGGGGGTGAGTGGTGTGGGGGATGGGGTGAAGAGGACTTCATGTGGTGTGAGCGTTGGGTCGTGTCGACACAGACCCCTCCTCCATCCCCTTCCCTGATCTTCTCGCCATATTTTCATCCCCACACCTGCAAAACAGGGTTGTTTCAACATCTGTCACCTCAGTAGTGCGACAATTTCCCCATAAAGTTGTGGGCGAGTGTGCTGTGGGGGGAGAAGGACTCCCTTAAAGGCTTATGACGTGGGGCGCCCTATGAAAAACCAAACGTTTCTATTTCCATGGTTGATTTTTCTTTTTTCAAATGCACTAAACAAACATGGTTGGAATTGAAGGTGGCAGAGACGAGTAAAGTGGGGGAGGGGAGTTGGGGGCTCATTAATTACGCCTGTGGATGTAGTCTATCGAAAGAAACAACAGGTGCTGGAAATCAGTGCGCAAGGAACAGAGGTGGATGGGGGGGGGGGCGTGTTGTAGCGATTAGAAGTGGGTGAGTCAAAGAGAGCATCATGCAGTAACGAGTTAGTTTAGTTACAAACTGGTAGAAACTGTCAATAGTCTGTTGACGACAAACTCTGCGTGTCCCTGGCCAGTAGAATCTTTTTCTTCTTTTTTTTTTCTTCTTTGTTTCCTGGGGCAATCGTTTTATCTTGGCCATACGTTGGCTGGATGTTGGAACAATATTATAGTCTGCTGACCTGATTTGTTCCGGACATCCATGTGGGGGGACGATGGATGACCCCTGTAAGTCTCCCCCCCCCCCCTAGGAATTTGATGACGTTTCGTCCTTCCTAACACGTCATGGCGAAGAGGGTAGTAGGTCACGGTAGTTTACGTTGGGATTTGAACTCGCCATGTCGGGCTTGCCACTGAAATCTCATGCCCCCCCTTGTCACCGATAACCTGATATCTTAAAAATGTAGGATATAGATATGTTACTATCACAAATGTCGGTTGGTTATTCTATTATATTAAACCAATCAAACATTAATCGTTAAAATGTTGATTTTTTAAAGTTGATGCGCTTTTGATTATTATTTTCCCTCAATCACGTAATTACAAAATGCTACCAACTTGTTTAATTTCCTGCCAACTCATACATGGCCTGTGTTACTGTAAGTAAAAGTAAATTATCCTTGTAACACCAATTTGATCTATGGAGTTTTTTTTGTGTGACCTCGGCATACAAGGGGATTGTGTAGCCATCATAGTGTCCGGTCACCCTTACTTACTCCCCCCCTTCCCCAAGTACTGGCAAGTAGAGAACGAGTTAAGTAGTATTTGGGACATCATCCTTACCCGGGAATAAATACTAGTCTATATCATGATTCTAATAAGTGTTCCTGTGAACTAAATCAAAGATTCAATGATCTAACTTACATTTGACAAGCTGGCATAAACATATTATTGATTTCTCTAAATCTATAAAAAAAAAAATGAAATATATGTTATAGAAAGTTATATATAGATTTCTATATATAGTTCACATAATGTTTATAAATCAGACAACAGATTATATTTAATAACTGTAATCGTTGGCGTGTTACGTTTTGCTAAAAATAGCCCCGAAATTTCATATTTATTTTTAGCCCTTATCAATTTTGTGTTATACATTTCTTCCCTCGAGTGCAGGCTCGGGCAATTCGTCAAGAACACAGCACGCCCTTATTAGAGAAAACAGTCGGACCCTTAGCTAAAAGTCTAGATTGCCAAGTAGGGCATTTGAAAAAGAAAAAAATAAGCATTTGGGCTACATCTACATCAAATAATCTGATAACGTGTTGTTGTTTTTTCAACTCGTCATTTATAATGGATTTCGCTATAGCGATAATCCATCAAGTCAGCCGTGAAGGCAGTGCATTTTCTTACATGTCTAAAGTATTATAAATGTGTGGGGCTTCCATTCGTGTATTATATTGTTTTAAAGAGATGAAGCTAACGGCTATGTAATATGCAGATACACACACACAAAAAAAGAATATTGTAATATAGCAATGTGTTGTTGAACTACGGAAACTATGAGTCTAGCGACAGAGCGTCGGTTTACATTCTAATAGTCCCTGGTTTGAATACACATGTTTATGCACATGGGCCTCAAAGCTGGCGAAGTGTGTAAAGCACCGATATGTTCCCATTGAGAGTACACAGGTGGGCTAACGCATAGGGGGCAGCCCGTGTGGCGCATCCGAGATTCCATTTCACAGTTTAGCGTCACCGAGACTCGGTGGGGAGGAAGAAATGTGCGCAACGGCATGTCTCGCTAATTCCTAATTCCGGTGCCTGGATGTCCAGGCTTATAGTCTGGAATTTTTTGCTACATGGCGACAGTGCAGGAATGCAAGCGAGCCGCAGGTGCGGAGAAGTAGTGTAGTGCAGGGGTCGGCAAACTATGACACGCGTGCCAGACCTGGCGCGCAGAGCGATTTTCAATGGCACCCGGAAGACCTCCAAAAAGGCAATTCAACAAGAAATTTAGTATTTTAGGAGGAGTGGCTTTTAGGGTGTTGGCACGCTGAATGAATTAGAAATCCAAATTAGGCACACTAGCATCCAATCGTTTCCGATCCCTGATGTAATGTATGTGACCGTTCTCCACAAATGAGGAGAACTGGTTGTTGAAGCTGATGTTTCTGAACTGGTTGTTGAAGCTGATGTTTATGAACTGGTTGTTGAAGCTGATGTTTCTGAACTGGTTGTTGAAGCTGATGTTTCTGAACTGGCTGTTGACGCCGATGCATCTGAATGAATTACAGACACATTTCAATGGTTGAGCTTGCATTTACAACAACAGGGCCAAGTAGCACTTGAACTGTGTGGCGACTGGAATGGATTTACGTTGAAACTGGACAAACCTTACCGTGAAATCAATTTCAAAACTTTGAAGTACTTTCCTAATATTAGTTATATTCAGATCTATATACAATAAAAGATAGTTTAGCTTTAGTCAGTAGTACACTAAAGCACTGAAAGAGGAGTTTTCTAACTAAAGTCAGGTCTTCAACAAATTTAGGGACAGATGGTTTCATACCTCATCAAGCCTGACTTCCTTAATCTTACTACAATCATATAAGATCGTTATCTTTTTTTGTATTAGTGGATGGATATTGACGATTTTAAAATACAGCAAGTTCAATTTAAAAAGTCCATATTATACTGGGCATCAAAATGTGCCGATTTGTGAAAAATCGTGGAAGGAAGATGATTAGATACGTCATCTGTTATTTTCAACTGCTGGGCATTAATTTGCTGTACTTTCAGCTTTTGATTCAACTTACACTTGTGAACAGATTTTTATCTCAGGTGAAAGAAGTTTTAAGCCTACGAAGAGGTCGCTTACAACTAACCGCTCCGAAGTGACTAACTCTGTGCCCTGACATTGAACAATTAGCGATGAACTTTCAAGGACAAGGCGCACATTAATTGATACAAACTTAATACATTCAAACGAGTTTTTTTGTGCACAATGTCTTTGAATTATGTAATGAATATAATTAATTCTAGAACACATTTTTTTAAATTATTTTTTTCTTTAAATATATAAGGCTTAAATATTAGCATTAGATCTATATTTTGTAGTGTAAATGTTGTACGGATTAAACACTGCAGGAAAAGTATATTTACTGCTGTTTAACGTAAAATAATTGTATACCTCTAATTACAGATTTAAATGAATACAATAATACTGTACTGGATTTGTATGACGCAATAATTATTACAAAAATGTTAATAGTAATATTACAAAATGTAACTTGCTTAACTTCATTAGAATCAAATCGGGACAATTTAATAAGATTTAAAGGGAAGTAACTAACTCGTAATCTTTGCGTTAATATTTCTAAGTTTCTTATTTCCCCTTTATTAAATAATAAATAGTTTACAATAACTCATAACTTTAAAATGGTCAAACTTTTATTAGATAGTGGAAAATTATATTGATATTATTTAACTAGACAATGTATATGTACATTTTAAAATCTTACAGTAACTATCCAATTTTTATGACCATTACGCATCAAGTCGTTTCAAATTGTATTGGGGTGTTATTGTTTAGCTAATAAGTCTTAATTAGGTGTGACACTTTGCACTGGGATGATCGTGAACTTCTGGTGAAATTTACCGCCATTTTCGTTAACAAAAGCCATGCTTTTGGTGCTGTTTGACACAGGGCTGCGGAGTCGGTCGATAAATGTTCCGACTCCGACTCCTCATTTTTTTTTACTTTCGACTCCCCGACTCCGACTCTTCTGTATTAATATGCGAATGTATTTTGTACATTCCTTGAAGGAAAGAAAGGCAACATACATCAAGACTTTTTTTGTGTGTCGACCCGCCATAGTATGACAATAGGGATAGGATACTGACTTTTAATATTGAAGGCATAATCCTCACAATTTTATTTATAGCCTTTGTTTAATTGTAGTCTCGGCATGAACTTGCTGTTGAAAATGCAATGAATTTCTCATCCGTGAATATTGAGTCAGCAACAAGGCGTAAATTATCTCTGCTTTCAATCGTAATTGGTTACCATTGTAAACAAAACAAAATAAAACCGGAAGTTAAACAATTCACTTGAAACATGGCGAAAAGATAATTATACGTTTTTTTACGGGAATATAGCGGAAATGCATTTTAATCCAAATTAATTACGAAATTAAGAATTAAATTTTACTTTAAAAAAATAAATAAATAAACAGGAAAAATATTCTTTACAATAAAACACTATGAAAGTAAAAGTAAAAGGAATTATTACATTTTTTATGAAAACGGAGATAATATATAGTCTAAGATTAATAAGAAAATGAGTAAAAAAAAATGAAACCATAAGAAAAAAAAAAGCATAGGTTGTGAGAGAAAATTGAATATAAAATATAATATTTCTTTATAATGTTAATAGGGATCACTATCATCAGTGCACTCTGAGTAAATTACTAGAGGCAAAGGTCTAAACGTATGGTAGAATGAAAGTATTATCAGAAAGAAGAAATGTTTAAAGATAGTTATAGCTCAATGTCAGAACATTGAAAATAATTATATTTACAGGGGAAACAACTCAGATAAAACCAAAAAGTTGCTTAAGGTAAGGGAAGTAACAAATTATATTTTAAAAACTCAACAGTAGCCAAAATAATGTTACAACCAAGGGAAGTACAAAAAATAAAGATAGTTAAAATGTGGCAAACTATATTAATATACAAAAGATACAAAAAAAAATAATAAAAAAACTAAATATATATAAAAATATTTTTTTTAAATTGTCACCAATAGAAACAAAATTTAAAAAATAATAAAAAATTAAGAAGAGTTATAAAACAAAAAAATTAATTTATAAAACAAAGACTATTTTTATAAATAGCTTGAAATACAAAACTAAAAGAAATAAGCTTAATTTCAAAAATTTATATTTTTTATATTTGCTAATACACATAAATTATGCTAAAATTATATTATTTGATAATATTCACCAACAATAAACAAACAATACACCACTTACAATTTAATACTACAATTTTACACACAGTATAACTTTTTTTTAAAACAAACAGTTGTATAACAGACAACTTCCCGGATAACTCTTTAATATGAATAGGACATAAAACTGACTTTAACTACTACTACGAATGACTTACGAAATCTTTGATTATAATCCTTGTCGTATTCCAGATTTAATAAACGGTAAATGACTCGAGTAAAAGGTTTGGTGAAGCAGATTTTTCAACAGCTTACGGTGGGATTGTGTGGTCAGTAAAAGACCAGCGGCTTTTCCCTTTTCCTAATGATGTGGGGATCCCACCAGAGATGATGTTGATGATTGAATAATCGATGCAAATCGATGATCAAATCATAAGGAAGGGATTTTTATCAAAATATACTTCTATAGATTATTGAGGAAGGCTGGTCTTGTTGTTGTTGGGGGCACGGGTGCCCTGCGTGCCCACCCCAGTCCACTCAGCTCCGATGTTTACTTGATATTAAAATAAGTTTGGGGGAAAGTAAAAAAAACGGCTGGGTATTTTGATGGCCACGCAATCCTATTATATGCGATAGTCACGGAAACTTGTGAACGCCCCTTCACAATGCTACCTTATGCAAGAGCTTTCGGGCAAAGGACGTAATTTTCTTCTATCTAGAAGTGAAGTCTGAAAACTTGTAAGACAACATTTGTTACATTTGATACTCAAATATAAGCCATATAGATCAACAGATCCGGGTCAACGTTTAAACATTCCGGGACGCAAACCGTTACCGGGCCACGAAAGAATATTTAGCGGGTCGGAAAAAAAAAGATGAAACGTTCTAAATCTAGCATTAACATTTTATTTAGCTGCAAATGAACATTTCGTGATAGATCAATTAAATTTTAGCAACAACCCCACGAGTAAAGATGTCAGTGGTAAGAAAAATGTGGTTGAAAAGTGAAAAGTATTATCTCTTATATGTTACTCATCGGCCAATATATGCGATATAAATGTAAGTGATTCCCGAAAAAAAGTATTAAAAAAAACTAACCCAAAAAAACATTTTTTTTATATACTCTCTTTCTTTATAAACTATGTTTATATTTAATTTATAATTTGATAGAATGTATTGTTAGTCGCAACAAGTCTGCTGCCCAGGTTTCAGCTTGATTGGACGACGGGAAGTGGTAGAAAAATCGATGCAAAGTTTTCCAAGCAAGCAAGCAACCAACCAACCAAGCGTACAGACAGACAGTACGAGTTAAAAGAAAGGGTGTAATAATAGATGTTCCACAAGTAGATACAACTGCAGACTTGGAAGACCTTGATAAATGAATGAGATCTTATGTTCAGGATGAATATGATGTATTAAAACAAGTTGATGATAACAACGCATCTCTTCAATCTTCACGTTATCATTGTTGAACCATTGTTTGTAGCCTGTCGTCAATATTTCGGTAGTGTATAGGGAATCTAACCAAGGATTAAAACAGGTCGTAATAGTGAATAGCTATGACAACCTATCGTTAGCAAAAAGAAATTTAAAAAAAAAAATACATTACTCACGCGCTATCCTTGCCCGCCCCAGCCTTCCATTTAGTGTTCAACCAATCACATTCAAAGTTTCACATTTCATGCCAACTTCAAACCATTTGAAAAACAACAAAAAAACACAAAACTGAGATCATATAAATTAGATTCATTCCCCTTTGCTCCGACGCTCCCACTTTTTAATCAGCGATTCAATCAGCGACCTGTTTAATTTCACGGTTTTGCACCAAATAACTCTCCGGTTCTTGGGTCTTCAGCCCAAGGCCAGCGAATCGAAACCGGCCATTAAAAAAAAAAAGAACTGTGTTTTTAAGTAGTTTATTCTTCCGTCTTTTGTTTGCTTCATTCTGTTTTCTGCTCTTTGTCTTTCTATTTTTTTTCCTCCTGCCCACTTTAAGTAAATAATCAATACGAAATAGTTTTTGATTTATACTTTAAATTTTTTTTTCTGGATATGGATAATCAGTGAGTTGGCATCTTGTGATCACTTACAGCACACACACGGCGTGTCAGTTTTGTTCGCACGTCTCATCCATTCAAACACCCGGAAATGTTTTTGTACACAAGAGAAATCACGCCATGTTTTTGGTTTCAAAGTGGAGGGAAAGACGAGACAAACCCACGCTCGCAAACAATCATACAGAGAAACACAGACACACAGAGAACATGGACACAACGACACAGACAGAAAGAGAGACAGAGAGAGAGAAAAAAAAGAGAGAGAGAGACCATAGAACACATGCAGACAAACACACACAAACACACAGAGAGATTGAAGACACTCACAGACATACGCAAGATCAAAGACACCAACACAGAGACCATGGACATAAGGACACAGAGAGAGACCACCATCGAGACACAAGCAGACACACACACATACCATGGACACAAACGCACACACACCCCGACACTCACACACACTTATAAAGAAAAGAAGAAGAGAATACGTCACCAAAAGAAAAACTTGTTGGACAACAGTTAGCAAACCGGGATGATGAATTCTTGTTGCTATATAAAACACATTGGTCCCAGCCCATCTCTCCTATGGTTTTCCGCATAGATTTAGTTTAATAATTTACTTCGTTGACTATATGCCTTTTTTTTTCGAATTTGACTATTGCCTATGGTATGGATTGGTTTGGAGTAACGTTTCTTATATAAATACTTTATATCAACTTCGCAAATATTTTGTTTCTGTCCGGTTAGCGTCCGTCAGGACCTTCAGATGGCCCAATCAACCCACTTTCCGTCATGCTTTCTAGCTGATATTTGACTTATAGATGTTTATTTGATGCCAAAACATTCTTTCAAATTTTCAGCCACATACCCCACAAAAAAAAAAGTTAATTATTTTTTTTACTACACATTATGGTGCGTATTTTTAAATCATTGAGGCTAAGCCACACTAGAAACAAAATCAGTGATTTGCTGCGATTCAATTAAAAAATCACGACGATTCTCCCCGTTTCAAATGTGGCATAGCGCGAAACTTGATTCACCAGAATCAGTTTCAGTAGTGATTCGCATTGATTTACAGATTTAGAACATGTTGGGAAGCGCAAACTAGATCATGTGATCATTAGCCTAGTTAAAATCAAAACAAAGATGGCAGCTTCGTCTTCCAGTTTGCTTAAACGAGCATGGTATGCTCCATAGATCGCTCTTCTTTCGTTCCAAGGTTTCACCCACCATTTTCGTTTTCGTTTTATTTTTGCTTTAAGTAGAACAGACGCAGCGGCACAGACCAAGACTACTTCGTCGTCAGTGCTAGAATTCATGATTCTTGAACATAAAATAGCGCGTCAAGAACAGTCACTCTCAACACTTTCTTGATTCTTTTGAAAATAAAATTGCGCGTCTTTGTTTTTCTGTGAATCGTGTTTTACGTGTGGCATGGCTGATTGTGAAACAGCGTATTTCTGATTCGCTCTGAAACATATTCTAGTGATTCGCTGAATCATGATTCCAGTCAAAACGTGATTCTTTGAGTATAGTGTGGCTTAGCCCTAACTGAACGCGACTGAGAGTGGAGAATAGAGCGAAAATCTTCGGAAGGCATAACAGAAATAAATATTTAAAAAAAATTTGAACCAAAAAAGGTTTGTTTGTTAGGGTTTGTTTAAAAGTAAAAAAAAAAAAAGCTAGACCAGATATGCAAAGGATTTTTATTTTAAATCTTTGTTTTTGTTTTGTTGAAAATGTATTTTTTTTTTCATTATCTGAAACTTAAACACACACAGACAGACAAACATGTACAAACACACACATACAAACTCATTAATTTTTTTGTTAACCGTAAAACATTGGACGAAAAACAAAAAAAGTTGAGAAAATAAACAGCACCAACCAAAACAAAAAACTAAAACGAGTTAAATACGAAACTAAATTGATTTTGTTTTTTTTGTTGTCGCCCCATGCAGAAGCCAATAAAAGTCGTTATTCTCATTTTCTGGTGACAAGCCTTACGACCTGATGAAGAAGACCGGAAGTATAACATGTCAGCCAATTTATTGCCTCGGGTCGCGCCCCCTGGTGTTGAAATATTGCCGAAAGCTTGGCTAACTTGGGGGGAGGGGCGATTGTCTTTTGATGCAGATCAATGGCCTGAAATTACCAGGGTCAGTGATGATGAATGAATGACATTGGGGGAGGGAGTGGGGTGGAGGCGTGGGGGCGGAGGGGGGAGGCTGTGATGACAAAAAGGAGACGGGGGGTCGGGGGCCCAATCAAGTGAAACCAAAGAAATGGCTTGGTGCTTGGATTGTGCAGGTTACGTTCTATGACGTCAGATGATTACGACGACCAGGGGTGAAGCCACGAGGGCGGCTGTTGGAAGCTAAGCACCCCCTCTCCCCCCCTTGAAATGTTTGAAAATAACATTTTTCAACATCTTGTTTTAAATATATACTAAATTCGCGAAAAATTTGATAAATGTTTGTCGCGCGCATGTTCAGCCAACATGTGTGCATGTGTTCATGTGTACATGTGTGTATATGAGAATATGTATGTGCGATATAGTTTTGAGTACACGTTGCTTTCCATTTATAATAGACCTAATGTATCTCCGTGGTATCTTTGAAGGTAGCTTATAATACAATCATCAACCCTAACCCTTTATTTCTTTCCTATATTAGTGATACATAAATAGAGGCAATAGAAAGTACAAGACTGGACTCAAAGCACAGATAAATGTAGGACGCAATATAATCTTCTGTATAGAAGCAGCGGTCTGTAACATATAAGATAAGAATTTCAATGCAAGCTGCACATATCGTACATTGCCTGGGGTGGGAGACGGATTAGAGGCAGGCCCGGCCCGCGGGTGGTGGTCGAGTAACTTGGCGTTAGCCATTGTATGCCCTGTTTGTGATAACGTCCCAAGGGAGTGTTTTACAAAAAAATTAATTCTTTTTCACCTGGTTTATATACACAGAACATTCCGTATTAAATATGAGACAATAAGGTCACGTGTCTTTAAATTAACCAATGGGGATCGGAACCCACAGAGACATGGTACTTTATATATAGGAAGTTTGGTTTCCCACGACGCAGATGTATATTTAAGGGTCAGTGTTAACATGCGCTCACGAAGACATCTTATATAGATCAGTGCACACTTAGACTCAGTGAGTTCTATTACATAGTTTAGTGTACACCACTGATCTATACAAAGACTGATTAGAGTCGTATTTATAAAAATTTGCTTCTACCTATTGATGCTAGCGGAAGCTACAATTTTTCATACATTTCATACCGGTTTCTTATCCATAGTAGCTAATAGCAGGAATAAACCGCCTACAATTAGAACAAAACTATAGGGTAAAAAAGTCACATTTACTCGAAATTGTGTGAAAAAAATGTCAGTGTTTAGGAAATATAATTTTATAGATAAGTGGAACTTTATAAAAATGACGAGCATTAATTGTATTAAAAAATATTTTGTTTTCGTGTCAATTCCATTCTTTGTTATGATCAGTGGTGTAAATATAATATACGCATTGTGTTATATAATACAGGTCAGTGTACAGATAAAACGCACTGAGTTATATTGTATAGGTCAGTGTTTAAACAATCAAAACCAATTTTTCCATGTTCGTCCAGGGCCCACGGTGATTGCGCTTGTTTAATCGTCTTCCACAAGCTAGTGAACGACAACTCAAGTGTTTACAATATTTTCAATATTTACGAGTTGCCTCCCGTGGCCCCGAATGGAACCACTTTGTGAACAAACTACCCCCTGATTAAAGCTGTATGAATTTTTAATACTCATATCGCGCGCGCGTGTGTGTGTGTGTGTGTGTGTGTGTGTGTGTGTGTGTGTGTTCTTGTTTGTTGAAGATGTCGTTTGTTGTCTTCTCATCTTTTTCCTCGCTCTCTTCTTTCACCCCCCCCCCCCCACTCGTCCTTCCACAAGTTCTCATCAACTGAATGGTTCCTACGTTTGTTATTGTAAAGGACCTCGTTTAATATTTACATGTCTCCTTGCTCTCCCCTCTTCTCTGTCTCTCTCTTTCTCTCTCTCTAAAAGTGTGAAATGTGTCTGAATTGGTGTAAAAAAATGGATGGTGTCAAAAGATGTTTGGGAGTAGGAGGGGGGGGGGCGATAGAGTGGGGAATGGAGGGGTAGAGAATGTGGCGTGGTGGGGGAGGAAGAGTGTTGATTCAATGTCTGAAAGATCAACATTAAAGCCTGGCTATTGAGCATAACGATAGAATGAAAGAATGTGTGGAACAAATAACACGCTTTACACTGGCATTATATACACTTACTTATATGCATTTACACTTTACACAGACGAAATTTTGTACACAGACTCCGTCAAAAAGAAATGGCGTTGTTGAAATATTTTTTTTACAAGTTGTAGCAGTGAAGCAATGTGTGTGTATAATTTTGTGTGAAAGAATATGTGTGAATGAATTATGTGTGAGTAGCATAGTTTTCTTGGAGCTACAGATGAATTTGTGTGTATAATAATTCAAATATTTGGTGATCGTGAGTGAATTTTGTGATTTACGAGTGAATCGCATGTCTGAACTTTGCAAAGCGCTATTGAATTCTTTGTAAAGTCACCAAAACAGGTACGCTAGCTCGAAAAAAAAATCTACAAAACAAAAATGAATAATAAGGCCAGTGGTGACTTATGGCAGTGAGACCTGGACTTTTACAAAAAACGCGGAACATATATTTAATACCTGGAAAAGTAAAGTCATTTTTTGGAACACACAAAAGATGATAATGGATGGAGGATGCGCATCAGTAGAGAGGTCTATGAATTATATTTAGATCCTACAAAAGTGGCTGTGATAAAGATGGGCAGACTACGCCGGACAAGCCAGCTGGGACGAATGCCAAACAGCAGAGGTGTAAAAGTAACAAACGCACGGAACCCCAGAGGAAAATGACCTATAGGCAGACCCAGACTGAGATGGTTGGACGATGTCGAGATGCATCTGCGACAGATCGGGGTCCAGCCAAGCTTGGAAAAAGAAAACAGCAGATAGGTCTGAATGGAAGGAGGTGGTGAGGTGGGCCAGAGCCCTCCATGGGCAGTAGCGCCACAGATGATGATTATGACGTTAGCTTGGATAACAACGTACATATAGTTTCATAGTTTCAATAAAAATTTATGATTCAAATAAATACTAATGAAATACGCAATAATAATTGTTACCTTTATTTTTAATTCAATCTATAACAATAGTATATAACGATAATGAACGATTCTCATATCACCTTATACATTCTTTTCATCACTAAATCCTATTTGTTCGACAATAGTTTCGAGCAGTATATTTTGGTATAGTCTAGTCACAATTTAACAATTTAGAGAAAAGGTTTGCGATTATACTAAGAAGTAATAATGTACATGTCGTTTATTGCCTTACTTTATTTTGGACAAATAAATTCTATTGTTTTATTGTTTAATTATAAATTTGTTTCTTTAACTGGAAATTTACGTGTGTAACAAGAAATTAGAGAAACAAATGGTTTATAGAATTTAAAAAGTTGGAATAGAAGAGAAGAAGAAAAAGAAAGATAAAAAGGGAGAGAATTTGACAAAAAAAAAAGGCTTGCCTCCCTTTGGCGATTGTGTGACAATTACATGGTAGTTATCTGCTGCTAGCCAGCACTTCACAAAGAATGGGATGGGGTAAGGGAGGCTTCCAGTGATGTATCGGTGGTGCAGACATGCATGAACTTGGCGCCCCCCCCCCCTCATACAGCACCCTTTGCTCACTGCGGGACATGGAGTGGGGAGTTGTTGAGGGCTGATGTGGAGCCCTTGAGATAGAAATCATGTGGGGGGGGGGTAGGGTGGATGTATTCTGTGATTGGAGGATTGATCCCCGCAATCACACATTTTCACCCCCTTCTCTCTAATGTAATCTATTTTTGGTTGTTGTAGTTGCTGTTTTCTCCCGCCCTCCTGCAAAGTCTATAACTCACCAGGATTAGATAGATTAGGAAGATAAAATTAATGAAGTTTTAATGACCCATGAGTTCAAGGAAGGCATTATCTGTTGTTCTTGTTTTTTTTTAATCCAACGGACCTAAAGTCAAACTCAACTTTAAAACCCCAGAAAAGGAGCTTTAACTAAGAGATTTATTGTTCACGCTTTTCCACGACTTTTTAATGTCTTCTTGTTACAAAACATTCTCTTCTTATATTTTTTGGTTTAAATGTCGGATATCGTTGGGACGCTGTGGTCAACTGGGCAGCATATTGGATCACCAGTCCGAAGGTCAATCCAGGTTGTTGTTTTTTTTAAATGTCAAAGAATTGCTTTTCTTGAGGTTCTGCCTATGACTACTAAGTTCTGCCTATGTCTACTAAGTCCTGCCTATGTCTACTAAGTTCTGCCTATGTCTACTAAGTTCTGCCTATGTCTAGTAAGTTCTGCCTATGTCTACTAAGTTCTGCCTATGTCTACTAAGTTCTGCCTATGTCTACTAAGTTCTGCCTATGTCTACTAAGTCCTGCCTATGTCTACTAAGTTCTGTCTATGTCTACTAAGTTCTGCCTATGTCTAGTAAGTTCTGCCTATGTCTACTAAGTTCTGCCTATGTCTACTAAGTTCTGCCTATGTCTACTAAGTTCTACCTATGTCTACTAAGTTCTGCCTATGTCTACTAAGTTCTGCCTATGTCTACTAAGTTCTGCCTATGTCTACTAAGTTCTGCCTATGTCTACTAAGTTCTGCCTATGTCTACTAAGTTCTGCCTATGTCTACTAAGTTCTGCCTATGTCTACTAAGTTCTGCCTATGTCTACTAAGTTCTGCCTATGTCTACTAAGTTCTGCCTATGTCTACTAAGTTCTGCCTATGTCTACTAAGTTCTGCCTATGTCTACTAAGTTCTGCCTATGTCTACTAAGCTGTGGTGGGTACTTGACATAAGTAAAGTACTCGTCGGACCAAATTGATCCATAGGGATCGGTGAAGCAGCGTTCATCAATTTCTGTGGCCACGGCATGATAAGTGACTGTGTGGCCAGCACTATGCACAGCCACCTTTACTTTACCCCAACTAAGGTCAAGTCATCAGAGCTGGGTAAACTCAGGGACACCCTTCAGACTTGGGAAAAAATCCTAGCCTATAGCAGAGTTCATACCAGGACCTTCGGTAGCCAGCCGAACGCGGCGCTGCTGCACGGCCACCTTGACCCGGGGTACTTAGGCTAAAACGTGGCTGAGCTTTGTGCTGGCCACACAATCCTCTTGTACCCTGGGGCCTGGAAAACGTATCCAAGCTGCTTCATTAGCACTGCGGATCAAACATGGACTTAGAAGGATACTACGTGTATTATGCTATCAAACTAATCCATTAGGGATAGTCTACTTAGTGACGATATAGCGCAGGGGTCGGCAACCTACGGCACGCGTGCCAGACTTGACACGCATACCGATTTTTAATGGCACGCGGATGACCACCAAACAAAGGCAATTCTAGTCTCATCTACAAGAAAATAGCCGTATGACTCTATGGCTGTTGGCACGCTGAATGACTTAACTTTGCTACTTTGGCACACTATTATAAAAAAAAGTCGCCGACCCCTGATATAGAGTGTAGATGTGGTCCTCAAGCCCCCCATCCCCCTCACAGACACATACACACACCTATCACAGCTGTCATCAGTCGTCTCTATGTCACCAAACTCTAATCTAACTATCAGTGAAACAAGACAAAAGCATTGAAACTGTTGAAACCATTTAAATCACAGCTCGTCAACCTACGGCACGCAGGCTAGACTAGGCACGCATAACCACTTTCATTGGCACACGGAAGACCCTACAAAAAGAAATTCACATCTTTTCTACGAGAAATTGAGCGCTATAGCATGATACATTTTAAGCTTTTGGCACGCTGATTGAATTAGAAATCCTACTTGGGCAAACTATTATCAAAAAATTGCCGTTCCCTGCTCTCAAGAACTTCTCAAGACAATAGTGCCGTAAAAATGGTAGTACCTTTTGTGGCACTAAACATGAATTAACAATCATGATTATACAATATATTATCCTCGAGACATGATGTCATTCCTATTATTTATTATGTTTTGGCTAGCCATAACATGATGTCATCCAGGATTCATCTTTAAACGCCCTCAATGACATTGTGTATTTCAAAATTCTTTTTTTTTTAAATTACAATTCTATGATGCCATTTCTTTTTCATATTTTGAATTTCCAGTAGGCCTACATAATTTTATTCACAATTCATTTTTTTTTAAATCTTAATGACATGATGTTATTGGTTATTCATATTTTCGATCTCTATGACATCATGTCATTCATAATTCACATCTTGAATATTTTTTCTAAGTGGGCCTTTATATTGACAAGAGCAGGCTACCCATCCCATTTCTTAACGCTTTCAATCGTCCCACTGGGTACGCCCCGATTCAGGACCATACTCATAAATTCCCTACGGAGCGTCACAAAAAAAAATTCACCGGAGCTCACGGCACCGTCTTCACAACCCAATGAGTGTGAAACACATCCGGTTAAATGTCGACGCCTCGCCGGCCGGGATGCCCTCGGCAGTGGGCGCGTCAATCAAGGCTCGCGTCACGTGTCTCATATCTCTCGCGCAGCAGTTCAGACGCCATGTTTGTTTGTTTTTTTTCGTTCTCCCTTTTCCAATTCCTGCGTGCGTCAAATATTTACCCAGCATGCATCACAAAACAAATCTTCTAAAGCAGTTTTTGTTTTAGGAAATGACTTTTTGTCTTTTTTTCCCCATAATCTTTTGTTTCGGAGATCTGTTGTGGTATCGATACGGACACGTTCCCAATGTTTACAATGGGGGAAATTTGACGATCTGTGGTGGTATCGATACGGACACGTTCCAAATATTTACAATAGAGGAAAAATCGAGGCATGAAATTAATTCCAAGAGTAATCGCCGAGCTGTATTGTATGCACATAAACGCATAAGATTAATGAGTTTTTTTTTGTTTATTTCCAAACACGAGGTTGTTTGTTGTTGTTTTTTTTAAGCTCATAATAGAAAGAGCAGAGGGGAAAAGGAGAGCCTGATTTATTTTTGTATCAAATTTATTATATCCTTTAGAAGTGCTATAAGTGTTTAGGAGAATACTGATAATGAACATTGAATGTTAAAGTCTTTGAGTCAAAGGGTAGTAACTTTCTTGCCCTCGCCAACTCCCCAGCTGGTCGAAATTATTTTTTTTTTAAATTGAATTGTAGGCCTACGACTTTATATTTTAGAACATTGAATTTTACGACTTTATAATTTACGGCAATGAATTTTACGACTTTATACTCTACAGCACTGAATTTTACGACTTTTTTGGTGTATTTAAACTTAAAACATTTAATTTATTAATGATAATAATGATACTAAATTATAAAAATGAAACTTTAATTTTAATCTTTTTAATTATCGACGCTTCTCTATATTAGAAACACATCAACTGTCTGTGCACTGAGGTTGGCCGGTCCTGCGGTTAGTTCTGTCGACAAAACGTCCCGTCAATGAGAACGCTATGGTCTAGCGCCAGCGTAATTGGGGACATTCCGATAGTATCTGGTTCAAATCTAGGCTAGTGTCGTTTTTTTTTTGTCCAGGGCTTGGTGTCTAGTCTACTCTGGTGGAATACCTGACACTAGTTGGGGAAAAGTAGAGCTTGTTGAGCATTGTGTTGGCTTGACTATCCCTTTGATATGATTTTCATTCTGATAAGTTTTTTTTAATCTTGTTAAGTTTTCCTGACTAATTTGGGCAACCCATTCCAGGCCGAACTACCGATCCCGTAGAACGATAACTTATACGACTAAGTTCTTGCATTCGGAATAAGAAAAAATTTGTTTATTTCTATGTTTTTCAGGCTATTTTCTAAGACGAAAGAATTTTTAAGTTTTTATTTTTATTTTTTAAATGTATTGGCCTATAATAGAACCAATTTTCTGCGTACAGCCAATTGTTTGTAAGCCCAATTTTCTCTCAAGCTTATCGTGTCTTACGTTACAAGCATGATTGTGTGAGAAATACAGCAGAAATTTCATCGCCAGAATCCAGGTCTTCAAGAAAAGTTTACAATGCCCCATTGTATATAATATTTTTATTCGTCTCGTTTGCGACGTTGTGCATTTTATCAAAACATTCCTGTCTGGGCAACCAAGAAGAAGAAAAAGTGGGGGAAAATCATACAGGCTTTCCTCATTCTAAAAAAAAAAAAGAATCCTATAACTGTTCCCATTGTGTTTGAATGAACATGCAATTACGTTGAATGCGTTATTCTATAGATCTTTTATATGTGTGAACATTGACAACTTTTTGGGTCGCAGTATATTCTTGGTGGCATTACCTGAAATAAAATACTATTTTTTGTATAGAAATACCAGTTAACCCTTTCTCTCCAACAACACACCCATTTCCTTCGTTTACAAAATAAATTGTCTCCAATATATTAACACAGAATTGGTAGTCTGAATTACAATCATATTGAAAAGACGTGAAAATGCCGGGGATTGTGGGTTGAGATTCCAGCCCTGATAGAAGGGTGGTCTGTGTAGGAGATATATCAACAATTGAAGTCTTCTATTAAACTTGAAATCGCTATTGAATTTGTAACTGTATGTACCCAATGAAACTGTAGCTGCAGAACATAATGGAGGTGCATAGCGCTAGTTTAAAACAAAAACACTCCGCGAGATGACATCAAACTGTCACATAGCGAATTGATTTGATAAATTCAAGTATAATAAATAACTTATCTTGAAAAATACTATATACTATACTATAGTCTTTTACTGTACGTTTTTTTTTACTGTTACGATTATTTGGCATTTAGCATATAGCATACTGTTAGATTTAGCATAGAGCATGATGTTAGATTTAGCATATAGCATACTGTTAGATTTAGCATATAGCATACTGTTAGATTTCGGGTCATGTGAATATTTACATCGAAAAAGTGAAGTAACATAATTAAGAAACATGTAACAGTTCTATATTAAGCGTTTGATAATAACTTTACAAATGCATCTATATAGTCTAGGAACTAAGAACTATTCAAAAAAAGATACAGATGTCCAGAAATAAAAAAAAATGTTGATTTTCATTTCCATGGACAAACGCATAGTATAGGTTGACTTACATTCCCAATTGCTTTTCGGACATGGAATGGGTTGCCTGAAGTCCGTGAAGTAGCCAGGAAAACCATCAATGTAACAGCATTGAAAATCCTTTTGTCTAAAAGCTAACGGTTTAAGCTTCGGACGCGACATTCTTCTGTACAGAACCGCGAAATCAGTATATGGGTAAGATAAGATCAAGATAATCAAGTACACGTACACAATTTCATGAATAAAACAAGTTCATTGTTTGCGAACGTAACTAACACTCATAATTGCAAGTGGTGGCACCCAACGGGAGAGTTTATAAAGTAGCATCCATCGGCCTTGTAACTATTAGTAGATCAAAGTATGGTGGCCAAATGACATTTAATTTGCATGTAATTTTTGTTTTGAATTTTATCATAACTTTTACTAAACTCAATCGATTAATCTGTTTGTAAAAACAGTCTGTGCATTTGAACGTTCTCACATTCACGAGATCATTAAAAATATAAGGCACGGTGGCCGAGCCGGCAGCGGGTTCGACTGACGTTGTGAATCTTCTGGGTTCCAATCCTGGGACTGGAGGGCGTCCTTGAGTCTACCCAGCCCTGATGGGTACCTAACATTAGTTGCGGCCACAGAAACTGGTGAACGCTGCTTCGCCGACCCTATGATCAGTTTGGTCTGAATGGGACTTTACTTATTATAATAAAAAGGATGATCTACAATAGGGGTCGGCAACCTAAGGCACGCGTGCCAAACTTGGCACGAAGAGCAATATTCAAGCGAGAGACCTGTAAGAGGTTTTTTTGTTTGTTTGTTTTTTCCCGGTTCTGAATTAAGAAAACTGAATGTTGAAGCCGATGTTTCTGAATGACATAGCGACACATTTCAGTGAGTAGAATGCATTTTCAAGGACGGGGTCAATCAGCACTTGAACTGAGTTAAATCAATTTTAAAACATTTAACTATATGTACTTCCCTTTATTAAAACATTTATTAAGATAGATAGTTGGGCTATTTCAGAAGTACATCGAAGCACTCAATGCGGAGTTTTCTAAACAATGGCTAGACTTTCAAGTTCATGGAATCATTTTCTCATACCACATCAAACCTAACTGGTTTGATCTTACTACGACCTTCTTAGATGTACATGTACATGTATTTTAAGTGGAGGGATATTGACGATTTTAAAACGCAGCCTGTTAAATTTTAAACATCCAAAACAATGGGCATCGAAATACCAATTTGCGGGGAAATCTGAAAGGAAGATGCTTAGGAAAGTTATCTGCTACTCTCAGCTGCCAGGCATTCATTCGTTCTGCTTTCAGCTTTTGATATAACTTATTATATGTGTGAACAGTATTTATTGCACGTGAAAGCAGTGTTAAGCATTCAAAGAGGTCACTTACACTTCACTACTCAGAAACGACTAAAAATGTATCTGCCAAAATAAATTAGCGCAGACAAGGCGCTCATTAGTAGACACAGACTAAATGCATTTCATTAAAAACCTTTTTTATGCACATCTTCTATAATTAAACATAATATAGTTTATTCTTTAAAAAAAATAGTTTTTATTAATTTTGTAAATAGAAGAGACTTTTTAATAGCATTATATTATGATATTGTTGTAATTATTAGGCTAATGTTAAAAAGATAAACTCATTAACGAAATGTTTATTTACAACTGTTTTACTTAAATTAATTTATCTCCCTAACAAAATCTTGTAAGGAATACCATAATGCTGGAGTTGTATAAAGAAAAAATAATTAGTCAGTAATATTTGTTATATTACAAAACATAACTTGTTTGTTATCACTATTGAATCAAATTTAGAAACTTTATTTTAATTAAAGGAGATAATTAACCCGTGTATTTTGCGCTAATATTTCTAATATTATGTTTTTTTCTTTTTCTTTTATAAAAGGCTACTAGGCCTACAACTTCTATATTTATAATGTCCAAACTGTAAAAAGTATTTGAAAATTGTATAAATATTATGTGACTAAAAATTATATGCGCATTTCTAAAACATTACATTAACTACCCAGTTTGTATGATTACTACGTATCATTTCCGCTTAACAAAAGTCATCACGCAGCACGTAGAAGTGTAAACTAATGAAACAAAATCTCAGTTATAACTAGGGATGTTAAACGAAAACCGGAATACCGGATTCCTCCGGTTTTGAAACCTAAAACCGCTTTTGAAAATCAAAACCAGATTTCGGTTTGTTGGTTGGAAGTTGTAAGGTAATCATTACTTCAAGTAGAAGACTTTTTTTTTTGGTTCTGATTGAAATATTCTAATAAATAATGTTGGATTCGCAGAAAACCATTCTTGAAATGCCTTGCTAACACTATTTAGTCTTAGATATTGTGTTTCTTTTGATTCCAAATACCAACTATGGCTTGCGATAAAAACAACATCAAACCAATTGTTAAGTTACAGTTACAATTAACATGAATCTTTTTACTTGTCGGCTCATCGTTTAGATGTTCGCGCCTCTTTGATGTACGCAATAGAGAGAGGCAAACTAGCCCTTCCCTGTGACCCTGAACAATTATTCGGCTAGCCACCGCGTCTGTGCTTTTTTGTTAACGGGACTATTAAATACACATTCTTTTGATTGGTGCTACGCGAAGCCTTTCAATACAGACATTATTTTACAAGTTAGCATATTATATGACACTTCATATGCTTCTTAGTATTATGATTATGGTAAACGATAATCGGACATTTGATTATCACTATTAAAAAATTGAAAGCTATTATCGGTTTTAATCAATTAGCCCACATTTGTTTTTAATTCTAAAGAATTTTATGGTAAAGTGTACAAAATCTTATTGTATTCACAAAAATCAACCCATTGAATGCCCTGCAAACACTAATAATTAAGTTTGAACTACTTTTCAAATATAGCCTACCTACAAAACTACGCACATTAAGCTTTTCCGGCTTGTGAGTGACTTGTGATATTGCGCGGGAAGGGGGGGGGGGAACCGAGATCCGGTTTTAAACCGGTTTTATAGAACCGAAAACCGGTTTTGATAATAAAAAAACGGTTTTAACATCCCTAGTTATAACTTTGATAAACCATAGGCCTAATCAATATTAGCAGTTTTTTATATGGTATAAATGCAAATAAAAAGGATGATAATCACAAACGCCGTTAATTTTTTTTAATATTAAATATTTAATATTAATACATTTTTACGATTTTCTCTGGAAATTTCCTTTGCTCTTGGTCTTTTAATTAATTGTCTTATACAAAGTAATAAAACAAGTATAGCAGAACAGGTTGACATTTAGGCTGTTGGCAAACTGTAGGATTTAGAAATCCTAGTTTGGCACACTATTAGCAAAAAGCTGCCGATCCCTGGTCTTGAGCAGGGATCGGCAACCTTTTAATAATAATGTGTGCCAAAGTTATGATTTATTATTCATTCAGCGCGTTAAAAACCTTAAAGTCCTCCTGCTATTTTCTTGTAGAAGAGACTTGAATAGTCTTTTGGGGGATCTTCCAAATTGAAATTCGCAATGCGCGCCACGTTTAACACGCGTGCCGTAGGGTTCCGACCACTAGTCTACAGTATGGTCAAAAAAAGGTCGCCGAAAAATTAGAATTTGGCTTATAGAAGAACTCTTTTTTAAGATGAAAACCTATACTTAAACCGCTTATGTCCCTATGACTTTAAAATGTAATCACAATAAGAAAGTTGAAGAGAAGATTGTGTTGAATTGTTCGAATCATTTTTGTCTCGATAAACGATGCTAGATCTTTGATGCGCTGGAAGGACTCAAACCCTGGACCTATAAGAATATATTGATCAAGCTTTCTTTACTCTTTTTGCTCATATTGATGGAAAAAAAAGCCACAACAAGAATCATCTCTTAATAAACCTAGCCAATGGTTTTGATTGGGGGAGGGGGTGGGGAGGGGTGGGAAGGGGGGAGGGGGGGAAGGGGGAATTTTCTTCTGTCTCTTCCAGCATCAGAGAATTGATCCGCATGTCACATTAGACAAAATTGTGATTAATTTCATCAGGGGAGAGGGAGGGGGGAAGCAGCTCCAAATACACACACACACAAATTACAGGTTGACCATGGGTCACTCGGATTTCTTTCTAAGCGACCACTACAACACGCCAATCAGCGAGATAACGGAGAATCTCGAAGCCTAATTCAGTTATCTTTCCTTGGAGGCTTTGAAAAGATGATTGGACGAGTTCCGTTGGCCGCGTGATTTTGGAAGAAAAAGGGAGACAACACAGCGTGGGGGAGATACTAATTGAATCTCAAATTGGCTCGAGTTATTCCGCTTGTTTGAGGGTTGGGGAGGGGGAGGATCTCGGGCCTAACCCGGCGATTGTAGTATCATCTAAAACACAAAGTGGTATTGACATGTGCAAGGGGCGGAGGGAGGGGAGGGAGGGGGGAGCCCGGTTGGTACTCATCCTCTGTGATTAATTAACACGATTGTTGAAAAGGAAATGGGCGGGGGGGGGCGGGGGGTACATCGCGGCCATTAAAAGAGGAGCTCAAATGTCCGTGCATGCAATTTAGGATGTTCTGACATTCTGGCGCCCTCCCGTGACATTTTTTTCCACGCGCTTAGTGAATAGACATACAGCCCCCTGACAGCAGACCCCTCGCCCCCCCCCCCCCCCCCCCCCCCCCGCCTTTTATAAACCATGGCAAATACGCAAGTCAATTTCACACAATAAAATCTAGCTGCTAGCACAATACCAAGCAGATGGCTTCCGAACATATGCAGTTTACAATTTAATAAATTTAAAATAATAATAAAAATATATTATTTATATATGTGTAGATAGTTAGATATATAGATAGGTTGATAGATGATATATAGATGCATAAATAAATGGTAGATAGATATGAAGATGTATAGACAGGTAGATAGAAAGATAGATAGATAGATAGATAGATTAGATAGATAGATAGATAGATAGATAGATAGATAGACAGAAAGATAGATAGATAGATAGATAGATAGATAGATAGACAGAAAGATAGATAGATAGATAGATAGATAGATAGACAGAAAGATAGATAGATAGATAGATAGATAGATAGATAGATAGACAGAAAGATAGATAGATAGATAGACAGATAGATAGATAGATAGATAGATAGACAGAAAGATAGATAGATAGATAGACAGATAGATAGATAGATAGATAGATAGATAGATAGACAGAAAGATAGATAGATAGATAGATAGAAAATAGATAGATAGATTAGATAGACAGAAAGACAGAAAGATAGATAGATAGATAGATAGATAGATAGATAGATAAAAAGAGAATGGATAGAGGGATGCTTAGATGCATGCACCAATGGATAGAACAATGTATATATATATTTATAGGCTATATATTTAAACTGGAATTCTTATTTTTTTTGTGTCTAACCATAATGAAAAAAAGGTCAAACTCACTTATTTATATCAAAGGGTAAGACACTCGGTGGATCATTTCTTACTCTTTTGACATAAATCATCAAGCTAACAAAAACAGTAACAAAAAAAAGAATTAAGAACTACAAATTAATCAGACAACAAACCAAAGAAAATTATAGCTTCAACTCAAGACGAAATATAAAGTCAATTGAATATATTATGTTGTCTCATTACATCAGCATTTAGGCCTATAATCAAAATGCAGATTTTCCAAGACAGTATTTTGTTTTAGCGTCAACACTATAATTTAGTCTAACTGTTATTATATATCGTCATTGCTCATTGCATTTGGCTGGTGAATCGGCACACGGTTATAGATGTAGATCGTCAATTTATGCATATACCGGTATATTAATCTTAAAAAAATCGTTTCCCAAATGTCTTGTTGTCGACCCGGGACCGGGCCATGAAAGCAATAGTACCGGGTCGAAAAAAAAGGAAAAGAGTTCACATTCTGGGGCAGATGAATATTTAGCGTATCTTTTTTTGTTATCTTATTTATTACAGACGCTCCTTCTATAAAGAAGATTATTGCGTCCTACTCTCATCCCTGGTCTGTGTCTAGTCTTGCATATTTATTACTGATTTAAATGATGTTAAGTTATGGGTTTCCCTGGCTTATTCAGGCGATCCATTCAAATTTCGGATGCCATTCGGTAAGAAAGAGTACTTATATGCATTTGTTGTCGCATAAAGGACAAGGAAAGTGTTTTTGTCTTTATGTTTATCTGAGCATTGCAACAGGTTGTTATTGTGTTGTATTTCTAAATTAGAGTTTAATGCCTTATGTATTATTACTACTTTACTATTTGCCCTTCTGTCCTCTAGTGTTTCTAGTTTTAGTGATTTGACTAATGGTGTTAATCAATTGTATAGAGAAACTCTTCTTGCTATTGTATTTAGCATGCTTAGTACCTTCCCTTTCCACGGTTCGATCGTAGACCGTAGACGTTGGGGTGGGAAAGGCACAAACACACTAGCCAAAGGTTATTAAACTTGTAACCTGGGCCAACCTTTTGATAATAGTGTGCCAAAATAGGATTCAGTGTGCCAACGTCCTTCTGCTCTTTTCTTGTAGAAGAGACATTAATAGTCTTTTTTTTTTTTTGGGGGGGGGGGGGTCCGCGTGCTATCGAAAATCACTCTGCGTGCCATGTCTGGCAAGCGACGCCTTAGGTTGCCGATCCTTGACCTAGGCTACTATGAATAGACATATGATAGTTTATTTCACCACAAGCGTTCACTTTATGTGTGTGTTTTTTCTTCAAGCTTTAAATTTGATTTAAACTAATGCCTTCAAGTAATGACGTCACTGGTATAAAAAAAATGCAAGAAAAATTAATAGGTATAATTTTGTCTTTAATTTTAATCTGAAGGCTTAGATAAAAATAACGACGCAATAGAAGATTCGAATATTTTCATGTCGTAATTATCTCTTAATTATGACATTATCACAGCGCCTTTTATATTTCACAGAATTAGAAGATTTAGAAAAAAAAAATGAACTGTTAAGATAACTGCACAGTTGGAGATTTTCTGAAAATAAACCTTGGCGCCTCAAGACTTTATCGTCTCAAATTTTCAAGTTTTAATTTTTTTGAATATTGTGTTGTTTTTTTTTTTGTTGTTGTTGTTTTTTTGTATTGAAGTGTGAGTTACTACAGCAGTTAATCGTAGTAAGGAATTGTGAGGGCCCTATGAATAACTGGGCGTTAGAGGATGAGGGTGGGGGGGCTGGGGTGGCGGGCTCCTGCTGGCTGAATGAGTGGTTCTCGGAGTCGTTTTAACTTACCGCAAACTTGTAGGTTAAATGAGCTCAATATATGTGTGTGTGCATAGCTGTGTTTGAGGAAAGACACGTTAGGAAACTATGTTGAAGCACTTGAACCTTTTACAGAGATTTTAAACCTAGAACGCATAGTGCACATAGTTTTTCGTATTTTCTTCTTCTTCTTCGCCATTATCAGCTCCCATTAACAATTTCTTTCTATGTCTTCCTGCCTCGAGCTATCTTCTCCAACTCTGCCCATGTCCTCCTGTCTCTCCTGCTCATCCCGGTCAGCAGCACATATTGTTCTACTACTCGCTATCCCTTCATCTTTTGCCTTTGTTGAGTCCATACAAGGGCTTGTGTAGTCAGTTCTCTCAAGATGAGGCAAATCTAATGTAGATATTGCCTTTCCAAAAATAATAATTATATTAATGATTTAATTAATTTGATAATTACATTAAGACATTTGCACTTTTTTCACTAATTATTTAGTATCCCTTATTGGAGTTATGTATGTCAGTGACTAACACTTTGGGTGATCGTCTGCTCGGTTAAGGTTTTTGTTTATTTTTAGGGATTTGTGCTGTCTTTAACCCATTCGGTTGTATTTGTCTTTTTTTTTTCAAACCATTTACTCTCCATTATTCTTCATAGGCAGCAATTCACAAAAGTAATTATCAAATCAATTGCCTTAGAGATACGTGTTTACAATAAGGCAATAATAAAAATGACAATTTTTTTTAATAAATGTTTTTTCTGATTAAATAATATAAATATAAGGTTATATAAAGTCAAGAGGTGAATGGAACAAACCTTAAGCTATTAGATAGTTTTGTTAATTATTTTGCATTATTTTAAGCTAAATATTCTTTTATGTGTGTGTGTGTGTGTGTGTGATAATATCATCTATTTGTGTATGAAACTATGAGCCGTTATGATTGAAAGGTTGATATAAAGATAGATTGGTCAATGGCGTAAAAAAAATGCCACATAAAGCTTAAAATTACTGAAAACACCAATAAAAAGAAAACACTCAGGCCTTCTTAAACCACGGTTAAGCGTAGGACGCATTATAAACTTCTGTATAAAAGAGAACTGGAATATATAAGATTATCATAAGATAGCTAACTAAGGAGCTAGAAAGAGAGATAGATGGATAGATTAGACCATAGGTTCTCAACCTTTTTCGGCTCACCGCCCCCTTTTACAATTTTTTTCCGCTCGCCGCCCCCAAACCTAATTTTAGCGCCCACTCCCCCCCCCCCCCCACCCATCTGTACTATAGTTTCGGCAATTTTTTTTAGGCGGACTAGACTTTTTGTTTTATTTATTCTCTTTAAAAAAACTGAAAAGGAAACATATTGTAAGAATTAATAGATAAAAAAATTACCTAAACAAGAGTCTTAAAAAAATCAATATTAATGTGAATCGTTTGCCTGGTGTGTTGCTAGTTGTTTGTCTATATGTGTTTCAATTATTGTTGCAAAAGCCTTAGGTCTTCACGCTTATGTATATAAAGAAATAGTAATAATCAGTAATATTTGTTACATTACAAAACAGAATTTGTTTGGCATCACTATTGAATAAAATGTGGAAACATTTTTTAATTAAAGGGAGATAATTAACCAGTTTCATTTAAGCTAATATTTCTAATGTTTTTTTTTTAAATAGGTTTTATTTATAACTTTGACATGATCCAAACTATAAAAAGTATTTGAAAATTTTATAAATATTATACGACTAAATAATTTTTATGTATATTTTTAAGCATTACAAGAACTACCCAGTTTGTATGATTACTGTGTATCTCTACCGTTTAACGATTGATTAAATCCTGGCCCAAATTATCCCAACGCATTAAAGGACATCTCGGTAAAACTGAGATCAAAATAATATTAGCAGATGGGCGACAGTCCGGTGAATCACATAGGACCAGACGGCCGCTTACCATATTTGGCAAATTCTGACCCCTACTTCATCGAAAAGCCATTGCGATTCCTATTTCTTATTAGTTTACGGTTGGGGGATATCAGATATTTAGCAGCACTTGCGTTTACTTCATATTTCATCCAAAAACTAATGGATTTAAATAGCTGAGGTGTTACAATTATATCAGGTACGTTTGTACCGACCACTTGCCCTTCACCACCCCCCAATCGCCTCCGGTAATGTCAGCGCCCCTCTAAAGGCCCCCTACCGCCCCCCGGGGGGCGATATCGCCCCGTTGAGAACTATGGATTAGACGATAGATTGATTGGTTTATTGATCGATAAATACATAGATGGTAAGTAGGTGTAGGCCTATGCGGATATTATCTTATAAGTTTACAGACGGTCCTTCTAGATAGAAGATTATTACGTCCACTAAGCCCAAAACTCCTGCAGGGCGGCAGGGATCGGTCGGCGGCAGGGATAGAACCCGCGACATGATGGTTGTCAGTCCGGTGAACTAACCGCAGGACCAGCCGTGATTATGGTAGGGTATATAGGTTTGTTGTTGTGATGGCCCTTCATTCAAACCCTATTGCCCTATGTTAGGTAACTTTTTTCAATGAAATGAAAACTTTGCCAATTTAGTCTTACCAGGACAATTTAAAAAACAACAACTATAGTTCACAAGCCAATTGCAGTTTTTTTCTCTCTTGTTAAATTTAAGGCACTCAGAAAAGTAAAAAAAATAAAACCTTTGCCAGTTTATTTGTTGCTAATTAGTTTAATTATGATGATCTATTAATTTAATTAGTAGCCATTCCACATGGAGAAGTGATTTTATTAAAATTAAATAAAGTAGGTCTACCCTACCATAAACAAACTTTAAATCCTATAAATCAACAATAATTATAATATGCAACACAAATGGGTTTTAGTTTTTTTCAATTTTCATGTATTTTTACAGTTACGGGAGTGCTACATATATTATAGTTACATGCATAATATAAGACGGCCATAGGACAGGCCCAGACCTACATACACTGGACATACAGTATTGTTTTTATAAGAGTAGTAGTAGTGGTAGCGCTGATCAGTAGGCCCTAACTGAGACTAACTTATTATAAAAACCACCCGAATTACTAATTCTAATTATTGACATGCCGGCTGACATGTCATAAATCGACAGAGCGCAAAAAGTGCAAATCCATCACAACTAACATAATTAACACTATTAACGTATCAACTTTTGGACCTGGAACTAATGCTTTTAATGCAAATTATAGGTATAGCAGGTCTACGCCTACAACTACAACAAACAATAAATAAATCGGCCTGTAAACTGTATAAATATATGTATTATGATTATATGATTAAAACAGTAAAATTGTTTAAATGCACTGTCACTGACTATATATATTTATTCAATATCGTTGCAATCTTTATTGTGTAGGCGTAGGCCTTATATCCATCTTGCCATTATGCAAAATATTTAGATCTTTATGATATGTAATTTTGTTTAATAAAACTGGTCCGCCTCTGTCTTCGTCATCAGTATAGGTAGATAAATATATAAACGCAGACAGATAAGAAGATAAATAAAAAGATAGATAGATAGAGATAGATTGGTTGACAGACAGACATACAGTTAGATAGCTAAATCGATACATAGATAGATAGATAGATTGACACACAGACCGATATATAATGTAGAAAGATGAATAAAAAGAAAAATTAAAAGATATAGACAGATAGAAAGATAGACTGATAGACGGATAGACGGATAGACGAATAGACGGATAGACGGATAGATAGATAGGCCTACACCGATACACAGATCGATAGACAGACAGATAACTTACACAGATAGGCCTACACAGAAAGACATACAGGCAGACAGATAGATATATAGATAAAAAGATAGATAGATAGATTAAGACAAATAAACACAATGGGCCGGAAAGAAAGAAAACGGAAATGATGTGAAAGAATGGGAACACTACGAGAGAGAGAAAGAGAGACAGAGACAGAGAGGGAAAGATAAGAAAAACACAGTGTACATGAGCACATGACAGTATGCTCAGGGAGGGTGAAACCAGGTTATCTTTCTTTCTTCATTTACCTGTGCAGGTAGGAGCGGGATGGAAGAGAAACACACACACACACGAAGTTGCCTAAAAATGATTGCCCCATCCTACCCGACCCCTTCCCAGCTACGTACCTTAGACAACTTTTCCCACGCTCGGCGCGTGCAGGGGTCAAAGTTGAAACAGCTTCACACATCCACACACACACACACACACACACTCTCATAAGTACACAATCTTTTTACAGTCTCGCGCGCTTGCACGCTCCAGGACCATCCCTATGCTTAGGATACTAAAAATCAGGAGTTTGAAAAATCAGAGAAAGGCAAAGAGAGAGACAGAGAGAGGGGGGGGGGCTTGATAGTAAGAGAAAGAGTTAGAGGGTAAGAAAGAGAGAGAGAGAAAGAGAAGTATTCGGAAAAAAATTAAGAAGCTGTTGCTTAGGAGAAAATACTCAACACCATTATTTTCAAAAAAAGATGTAATTTTGAATTGTTTTTTTTTTAAGAAATACTTTTTTTTTAATACCTCTTTGCTTATGCATTTTCTTTCTGTTTCTCTCACTTTCTATCTCTCTCTCTCTTTCTATCTCTAAATCTCTCTGCACGAAATATTTTATCTTATTTCCTCTAGGTTTCTTTGTAAACTAATTTTTTAAATATAGGTCTTTCTCTCTCTCTCTTTCTGTCGCTCTCTCTCTCTCTCTCTCTCTGTCTTTGTCTCAATCTCTGTCTATTCCAATTCTCTTCAGTTCATAATTGGTGAAACAAAGGTTATATTTACGTCCGAATACTATCTCCACATTTCTTCTTTCACTAAAACCTGTAGCCTGTAAACCTGTACACATCTCTCTATCGAGTTATCTTTCTATCTATAGGCCTACCTTAATATAATCATCTCACCAGATATCTAATCCCCTTCTATCTATACCTCTATATAATCTTCTCACCAGATATTCAATCTCCTTCTTATCTATACCTCTATATAATCATCTCACCAGATATCTCCTTCTATTTATACCTCTATATAATCATCTCACCAGATATCTAATCTCCTTCTACCTACACCTTTATATAATCATCTCACCAGATATCTAATCTCCTTCTATCTATACCTCTATATAATCATCTCACCAGATAGGCCTATCTAATCACCTTCTAACTATACCTCTATATAATCATCTCACCAGATATCTAATCTCCTTCTATCTATACCTCTATATAATCATCTCACCAGATATCTAATCTCCTTCTATCTATACCTCTATATAACCATCTCACCAGATATCTAATCTCCTTCTATCTATACCTCTATATAATCATCTCACCAGATATCTAATCTCCTTCTATTTATACCACTCTGTCATATAACTGTCTTATTAAATCTTTCAGATTTTCCCCTGCCTAAATATCTGTTTCCTTTTTTTTAGTGCCCCCTGCCACTTTATCTGTACACATTCTTTAGAGTGCCTTCTGCCTCCGTATCTGTCGGCATTTTTTTTACATTGTCCACTGCCTCTAAATATGTATGCTTTTTTACAAAGTCTGCATATTCTTGTTTCTAAATACGTCTAAGAAGGGAATATAAGCAGCCGTAAACAGCCGTACAGCTGGTTCGTCCGTAAAAACCAATACACAGTGTACATCTGCTTTAAGACCTCAGAATCACCACGAGACGGTTTCAAATTATGAAAATATGACATGATACTTTAAAAAAAAAGATAATTACACTTTAGCGAGCCCTTGTCAAAACTATTGTTCTGTAAGGATGTGAGACCTGGACGATGCTATCAGCAACTGAAAACAAGTTGCAGACTTTCGAAATTAAATGCATGAGAAAAATACTCCGAATCTCCTACATAGAACACAGGACTAATGCGTATGTGTGGGACAGAATATCCTCAATTGCAGGCCCTCAAGTAAACATTATGACAACCACCAAACGGCACAAACTGAGATGGTTCGGGCATGTGTTGCGGCACAATAGCCTGTCAAAAACATTCTTCCAGGGCACGGTAGAAGGTGGACGTCGGAGAGGCCGTCAGCAGAGATGCTGGTTCGACAATGTAAAGTATTGGACAGGGCTGCAGTTGACTCAACTATTGACAACCGCTCAAGATAGGCAAAAGTGGAGAAAGTTGACAGCTGAGGTGTCCATTCGTTCCCCCCCAACGACCACAACGATCATGGGATTGATGATGATGATTTAGAGAAATAAATTCCCCAACAAATAGTGAATCCAAAGAGTCTTTTTTTTCTTCCTTTCTCCCTATACATTTAGCAAAAATATCAATACGTCAAAAACCCATCCATTAACCCTTCCCGCACCGACCTACTTATATCTATGCTGCCTTCAGTTCCGCTATATACGCGCCCGGGACTGTAAGGGTTAAATTGGCAACAGTCGATAGATACAATTAGTGTATAGATTCTATGGCATTAACTAAATATATCAAATGAATCAAACTAAATAAATCAAACATGTCTTATAAGTGTTACAGACGTTCCTTCTATAATATTCTAGATAGAAGATTATTACGTCCACTAGGCCCAAAATTCATGCAGGGCGGCAGGGAAAGAACACGCGACGTGTCGGTTGACAGTCCGGTGAACTAACCACTGGACCAGCCGGCCTCAATAGGTTCATCTAAGTTTCAAGGACAGTCAGCAGCGGTGACCTCAGAAAACAGAAAGACAACTCAAGTTGGCCTACAGCACAACCACCAGCAATACTCTTCTTTATAGAAGTAGCGTCTGTAACATATAAGATAACTTACATCCAAACTAACCAACACAAAAAGCGCGCAGTAATATTGTCGTACAATGTATGTAACAAGAACTTCTTTTTTTTTTTTTTTTTTTGTGCATCTATAATCTATATAGACTCTTACAGCTGCTCATCGCCTGCAAGTAGTACCTGGCAACCTTGACGTCACCCAACTCAAGGTCACTTTGGAAGCTCTTAACAGGTCACATCCGATTTACGCGTACACATATTGTTTTTTTCCTCTCTTCTTTTCATCCCTGCCACTATCTTCTCTCTATCTTTTTACACCAGCTTTCTAGGTCCGTCCTACTCTCTCTCTCTGTCTCTCACTCTCTCTCTCTCTCACTCTCTCTCACTCTCTCTCTCTCTCTCTCTCTCTTTCTCTTTCTCTCTTACAATCAACCACATTTCTATACGTAAGAACACATTCTTTCCAGGTTTCCAGATTTAAAAAAACTAGGGCGAAAATCTCACGATATCTTTCCCTTTCTCTCTCTCTCTCTCTCTCTCTCTCTCTCTCTCTCTCTCTCTCTCTCTCTCTCTCTCCCTCTTCTGTAGGCTTATATATATATATATAGGTGGGTAGGTGGAAAGGTAGGTAGACAGTCATGTAGATAGCTAGGTAGGTAGGTAATTAATTAGATAGATAGGTAGGCCTGAGTGACACACGGGGCAATACAGCTTATCGTTTGGACTTTATTGAAAGGAGAGGACGGGGGCGGGCGGATGTGGGTGGGGGGCTGGGAAGTCAAGACGTTGCCAGGCAAAAATGGTCTAGGTCCTGGCGCGTACCCCACTGTATTCCAGCCCCGGCCCTACCACCCCTCATCCTTTCTGCCCCCCCCCCCCCACATAAATCGATCACCGCCAAAAGCGTTCAGAGTAGACAGACGGTAAATGGGCCTTGGGGAGGGGGTACGGAGGGCGTGGGGGGGTGGTTAAGGGTTGTGGGAATGGGGGAGGGTGTAGGAAATAATCATATCCACTAGTGTGACATGTGAAACGTTTTGACGGAGGGACGGGTCACGTGACCATCGGTCCATTCAAGCGAGTGCCACGGTTCAATTCCAGTCTATGTCATCGACAACAACAACAAAAATAATTAAAAGGGAGGGATGGGGGTGAGGTAGGAGGTGGAGGAAGAAAATTGGCGTTGATTTTGTTCAAGGGCGCTCGGTAAAGAGGGTTGGGGTGAGGCCTGGGGTGGGAGCGGGAGTCGAGGCGAACGTTACGTTACATATTCAAGACTTCTGGATCGTATTGTGAACATAAAGTTATCGAAAACTGTTACAAGAGACGGACGCACGGAGAGATTGGAAAACAGAAAGCGTCTTCCGCTGACGATGATGAGCTTTAAAACAAAACAAAGTAAAAAAACAGAAAATGTATATAATTATCTTTTTAGAACACGCGCCCGAAATACGAAATACGCCAAGGCGAGCACTCAAGCTTACGGTCCTTCTAAAATTGTTCTTACCTACTGCTGGTCACGTGATGTTATAAAATGTCTACTGCTGTAAGTATGAGATTGAACATTAGTACTAACGAACTCACGTGAGCTAAATTTACCCCCGCCCCTCCTCTTTTTTCTTCTCTATCTCTCTCTCTTTTTGCCTTTATCACTCTCTCGTATCTCTCTCTCTCTCTCCTTCCCTCTCTATTGCTTCGCTCCAACATCTCCACCTCATATAAGAAATTTAAAAAAAAATTACAGGTAACAGAGTTCCCGAGAGAGAGAGAGAGAGAGAGAGAGAGAGAGAGAGAGAGAGAGAGAGAGAGAGAGAGAAACAGTATAGAAAAAAAAAGAACGCCACGTGCCCATCCCTGGTCTTTCACTGCGACTAAAAAGCTAAGACCCTCCTGTGAAGCCACATTTTCATGCCAGACCCTGGCGTAGAGTTTGAGCGGGTCGGTTCTCCCAGCGATCACCACTGCAACATACCCCCCTCCCCCTCCAGAAAAAAAAAACTTTTTTCCTCCCGGTATGCTAAAAGCAGTCTCGAAGTTTTCTTCCTCTTTCTCATATTTTTTTTTGTTAACGAGGCAAAAGAAAAAATATACCCAACTAGTCAACCCGTTCACCGGTTAGACTATATGCTGGAAAAGTTTTAAAAGTATTTCTTCTTGTTTTGTTTTTCAGGCCTGGATAAAAAAAATAATATACGAAACGGGTGGATGAAGGAGTTAGCGGAAAACTTTGAGCCGTAAACCTTTATTGGAAAACATTTTTCTGTTCAGTAGTCTCTCTCGCGTCTTTAGGAATTGTAGCGCCAGTGTTTTCCCGTGAATTGGATTCACTCAGTGAATCGACGAGTTTTTTTTATCCTTTTCATTCTTGATTTCTTTTTTTTTTTTTTTCAAATTCGTTAGTTTGTTTACTCTAACTTAAAAAAAAAAAGTATTATTTATTGTGCGATTTTGAATTGTCGCGAGTGGATAGTGGATAAGTAACATTTCGCTTTGAATGGATTTCTCAGTGGACTAAAGAAAGAGATTAAATATTACCTTCTGGATATGTACTTGTGAGAACTGTGTGAATTACCTATTTAATGGATTAGGTGTTGCGTGTATTGCGTCTCAGTTTTCACAATCTCTCTCTTTCTCTCTCTCTCTCTCTCTCTCTCTTCTTTCTCATAGCGGCATTTATTTTCTTGTTGTTGTTGAATACTTGAAGGTTGCTATTTTCTTCAACGTGTGTTTCTGTGTGAGAGTGCCTCTCTCGGTGTGGATCTATCCGATGTTTCTGGATCTATTCCATGGATTATACACATGTGTGTTTTAGACTGTTCTAATTCATGATCTGGAATTTGGATTTACGATAACAGGTTTATATAAAATATATTTATATTTACATATTTTTATAGATATTTTTGTTATCAATGTAATTTATATAATCATGTTCGATTTCCTTATACTTTATACTGTTATATATTTCGGCAATTAGTGTAGGCTTATAGCCTACATAAGGACACAGAATAATTAAAAGGGGCTTGGAGTAGCCTATAGTAAGCCTAAAGCCTATAGTAAAATAAAAATGGGCTTGAAGTAGCCTACAGTAAAATAAAAAGGTGCTTGGAGTAGCCTATAGCTGGATTGATAACATGTTGAGCCTTGTATCTGGATCGTGGCTAGTGGTAACAGGTTTTAAATATGCCCCATAATATTTTAGGCCCTTTAAGATATATTGTTATTAATGTTATTTATGTTCATGTTAGATCTATGCTTGAATTTCCTGATAGTTATTTCGTGGAGTAATGAAAACATATTAAAACAGTTAGCAGTGCCTTGGTAGTAGTTGGCCCTACAGGCTATCGGTTTTACATTCCGATTCTAAATTTGACTGACGGTAACATACGTTAGGCCTATAATATACTTGCATCTTGGTATTTAATGTATATCATTTATCTGTGGATGTTCGCTTCAGCCTGTAATTATGGCGTGATATTGTCTGTAGGCTACATATAAAAAAATAATAACAAAGGGGATTTGGGGGGGGGGGGCTGGATTAATGCGATATGAGTTTTGTTTGGGGATTATTAATAAAGGTAACAGGTTTAGGTTATACAATATTCATCTATATCTATTTATCTGTCTATCTATATAGATATATAAATAGATAGGTAGGCCTAGATATCGTAAAAAAAAGTTATTCATTTGTTTGTTTGTGTTCGCTTTCGTTGCATTTATTTCGTGCGATCGTGTGTACACGGGGAGGGGGGCAAATGGAGGGGTGGGGGATGGGAAAGAAGGGAGGGAAGCTATCACGTTACGTTCATCTCCGTTTAATTAGACACCTCCGAGACTCCGGGGTGGAGCGATAAAGGAGCTGTGTGTTTTTTCCTTTGTGTGTGTGTGTGTGTGTGTGTGGAGCGTGTGTAAGAGCAGTAGAACTACATGCGTGTGCATTCAGTGTGTCGACTCACACCCATGTGTGTGTATGTGTGTTGCGTGGTGTTTATGCATGCGTGTTGATCCAAACATCTGTGTGTGCGTGTGCTAAGTGATATGTATAATATGTGTGTAGACGAAGGTGTGTGTGTGTGTGTAGATAGAGTGGCCTCGAAAGAAAGAGATACACAGCTGTGTTACGGTAATAGCCCTGTAAGCCTCAAACCTGATCTCCGGGAAGACCCGTTGTTTGAGCTCCGATTTTGTTTCAATATAAGCTATAGTATAGATCTACATTAGAACAATCCAGCTATAGTATAGATCTAAATTATTATTAGAACAATCCAGCTATAGTATAGAGTATAGATCTAAATTAGAACAATTCAATTTGATAACAATAAAAATGATTGTCACTTGAAACTTATTTATAGGTCAATGTTTAGGAAACATAATTTTTGTATAGATCAGTGTTAGCATATAACAATGGCGGGCGTTTTTTTTTTAAACTAAAAATCTTGTTTCCTTGTATAATCCAGTCTTTTGTTATAAGATAAGTTGCCTAATCTAATCCCCACAACTAATCTATTACAAGAATGGATAAGGCACGGAAATAACATTCTTGAAGCCAAAATCAATAGGCTTTCAAGTGACTTTCACTTATCTATAAAGATAGATTTCTTAATCACTGACCTGTGAATACATTTCAATGACTTCCCTTTTATCGTATAGTCTAGATTTGTTCTAATTATAGGTGGTTTATATGGATAAGTGAATAGTGTACTAGTTGTATTCAAATCTAGCCTCGATTTGCGCATACAAATTTGTTATGGAGGCTCTATCCATTCTTTGTATAGATCAGCGAGTCCCACCATAAACACTATGCGTTTGATATGGGCTGGAAACACAAAAAAAACGTGTAGGTCCGCTTGTATGATGGTTATTATTAGGTAAAATAAATGTATATTGATTGTTTTTTTCCTCTGCGCCATAGTTAACGGTCCGTCAAGTAGACTACTCGAGACGTCGAACTCGGGGCAGCCTCGGATGTTGTATGAACCCACGGGACAGCTCCGCCGAGGAGCCATCTTTCCACGTCATTCAACAACCAATTAAATTATACCAAAGACTATTAATAAGATGGACCACTTGCTTTAATATTTCTGCTATTTGATGACTCGAATGACCTCTTTTCGGAATTCCCGATTCCCTTTTGCACTGTACACTTCCGTTTTATTTAATCGCTAAGATTTTCTCAATGAAAAATTAAAATCGAAAGTTGTATACGTCGGAAACATGTACGCAATGATAGGAGCGTAGAAGTCATTTAAGATAGCGTTATTGGATGCGCACGGAAAAAGAACATATAAGCTCTAAAAATAGAGCAATCGGTCCATTTTATTATAGTTTTTGAATATCCACTACACTAAGTAAAGGGATATAACTCTTAAACAGTCACACTCGCACACACAAACACAAGCCTAACCACCGACTCGTGAATACACCGACTCACCTCATCTCACCCACCTGTGGTTGTTATATTTTTTTTCCTCTATTAATTTACGTGTGTGTTTTGTTCGGCTGCTGCACCCAAAGACCTCAGTAACGTCATTTGAAAATTTAAAAACATTTTCAAAAGCGGCTCATTTTATAATTATCTTATCTTAGATATTACAGACGCTCCTTCTATAAAGAAGATTATTGCGTCCTACGCTCATTCATGGTTCGAGTCTGTTCTTGGGTCTCTATTAATGGTTTAAATGATGTTAAGTTACTGGTTTTCCTGGTTTGTTCAGGATTAAATGCCCGAATGCCACTCGGGAAGAAAGAGTACTTATATGTATTTGTTCTCGCATTAGGGATAAAGAAAATGTATCTGTCTTTATGTTTAGTATTCGGATACTAGAATCTCTAAAAGTTGTTACTTTCCGGGTACTAGAATCTCTAAAAGTTGTTACTTTCCGGGTACTAGAATCTCTAAAACTTGTTACTTTCCGGGTACTAGAATCT
This sequence comes from Anisus vortex, assembly GCA_949126835.1. Taxonomy (NCBI): domain Eukaryota; kingdom Metazoa; phylum Mollusca; class Gastropoda; family Planorbidae; genus Anisus; species Anisus vortex. The sequence continues at coordinate 6,698,218 of OX421495.1, forward strand.
CTAAAACTTGTTACTTTCCGGGTACTAGAATCTCTAAAAGTTGTTACTTTCCGGGTACTAGAATCTCTAAAAGTTGTTACTTTCCGGGTACTAGAATCTCTAAAACTTGTTACTTTCCGGGTACTAGAATCTCTAAAACTTGTTACTTTCCGGGTACTAGAATCTCTAAAAGTTGTTACTTTCCGGGTACTAGAATCTCTAAAACTTGTTACTTTCCGGGTACTAGAATCTCTAAAACTTGTTACTTTCCGGGTACTAGAATCTCTAAAAGTTGTTACTTTCCGGGTACTAGAATCTCTAAAACTTGTTACTTTCCGGGTACTAGAATCTCTAAAAGTTGTTACTTTCCGGGTACTAGAATCTCTAAAACTTGTTACTTTCCGGGTACTAGAATCTCTAAAACTTGTTACTTTCCGGGTACTAGAATCTCTAAAAGTTGTTACTTTCCGGGTACTAGAATCTCTAAAAGTTGTTACTTTCCGGGTACTAGAATCTCTAAAACTTGTTACTTTCCGGGTACTAGAATCTCTAAAAGTTGTTACTTTCCGGGTACTAGAATCTCTAAAACTTGTTACTTTCCGGGTACTAGAATCTCTAAAACTTGTTACTTTCCGGGTACTAGAATCTCTAAAAGTTGTTACTTTCCGGGTACTAGAATCTCTAAAAGTTGTTACTTTCCGGGTACTAGAATCTCTAAAAGTTGTTACTTTCCGGGTACTAGAATCTCTAAAACTTGTTACTTTCCGGGTACTAGAATCTCTAAAAGTTGTTACTTTCCGGGTACTAGAATCTCTAAAAGTTGTTACTTTCCGGGTACTAGAATCTCTAAAAGTTGTTACTTTCCGGGTACTAGAATCTCTAAAACTTGTTACTTTCCGGGTACTAGAATCTCTAAAACTTGTTACTTTCCGGGTACTAGAATCTCTAAAAGTTGTTACTTTCCGGGTACTAGAATCTCTAAAACTTGTTACTTTCCGGGTACTAGAATCTCTAAAACTTGTTACTTTCCGGGTACTAGAATCTCTAAAAGTTGTTACTTTCCGGGTACTAGAATCTCTAAAACTTGTTACTTTCCGGGTACTAGAATCTCTAAAACTTGTTACTTTCCGGGTACTAGAATCTCTAAAACTTGTTACTTTCCGGGTACTAGAATCTCTAAAAGTTGTTACTTTCCGGGTACTAGAATCTCTAAAAGTTGTTTCTTAAAGTACCTCCCGATCACATCTGTTCTCACAAGTAGAAAGACGTTTGGTCTATTGTGTTGTTGTAATTGGATAGGGGCGGGGATAGATGGGTGGAGGGGAGACACGGCACTTACCCCGGTATTTGCTCAATGCCTGACGTCATCTGCTCCACACTGGTGGGTGACAGCTGCCCCCACGACGAGAACACTGTTGGCGGCACCCGCGCCCCACACGTCCCCGAGGGTTGAGGGGTAGAAAAACGTGCGCGCACGTGTGTTCGGCGCCCGCGACAGCTTGTTGGCGCACTTTGGGTAATTGGGGGAGAGGGGGGAAGGGTGGAGCAGGGTGTGATCTGTTAATATTGCAATAATATGGGCTTTAAAACGCCCGGTAACAGACTTACTTGTGTGAAAGATTATGCGCCGATTGCCTTTTGGAGGATTCTTTATGGGGGGGGGGGGGGGAGGGCGACTCCACGAGACTAAAGAACTCATCTACATACGCCCTTGAATCGAATGGGTAGCGGAAGGCCACCCTCTCCCCTTTATTTTTCTGCAACCCACGTGCAGTGGCGGAGTCCTTTGTTGAAGCCTGACAAGTCGTCTATTGGCGTAGTTCGAGTCTAAAGAAAGTGGAAAGAGGGGGGGGGGGTGTAAAGGGATGGAGAGAAAGATTGAAGTGGGTACGACTCATACAGCTGGGTGTTTAAGCTTTAGTGAAAGAAACACCAAAAGCTTTAAAAGATGACATATTGCCTAACAATTAAGTATTTTATAAGTTACTAACGTCCATTTTAAATATTTATGAGTGCAGGTGTATAAGCGCCTGAAGCTCACATTAATATGTAAAACAAATGTTTTCTTTGCATTTTCAAAAAAAAAAATTGATCGCTCCTTTTTTCTTCTTCTTTGGAATGTCTAAATATTTAAGCACCCTCCTTTTCAAACCCAACTTGTCTCTATTTGATATGGGGCTTTCGGTACTAGAACCGTGTGAGAGGCCGAATACGCCTATGTTTATGTTTGTGTGCGCCTGGGTGCACTAAACGATCTAGTGCTATGTGCTGCGATGGTGCTGCCACCTGTCCCCATAAAGAACTTGAGAAGTGACAACGAATACCCCCCCGGTGTACAATTCAATACGGGGACCAACCCCACCTAGCGGTGTAGTGTCAGAGAAACCCAATCGTGGGTGACAGGACTCTGCAGTACGACGCAGACTTTAAGGTACTTTTATTAATGCATTATTCATCAGTAGATCACACTGTAGACTTTAGGGCCCCTATTAGCTCATAGATAATCAGCTCAGTTCAGGAAAAAACGCCTAGCCCGCACCAGGATTCGAACCCAGGACCTTCGGTACGCTAGCGCTGCACCACGGCCACCGTGCCCCTTATTGTTATTGAATGTTATCAAATTGTGAACATACGGACAACATTCGGACAACATTCGGACAACATTCGGACAACATTCGGACAACATTCGGACAACATTCGGACAACATTCGGACAACATTCGGACAACATTCGGACAACATTCGGACAACTCCCAACATCAGATCGCTAGATCTTTACGTAGTCACATATTCATATCTCAACATTCACCCCCCCCTCCCCCTCCGCCATCCAATCACCATGCTCTCCTCCCCCATCACCATCTGCCTCTCCGGTTGTCTATTGCAAAAATACAACAGTGTGTGCTGGTCTGCCTCGGAATGACTTCTTCACGGAGTAAAGGCCTTTGTAAAAAACAATGACCCCCCCCACACACACACACACATCCAGCCCCCAGTTTCGCCACATGTGGCAAGCGAGCCCGCGAAACGTAACCAATGAAGTTAAATCAATAATTTGAAATAAAAAAAATTCCAAACGCCAGACTGTATTTGTATACGGCTGTTTTGTATTGAGACAGTTCAACCAAATCAATAACAGACTTGTTACAGAAGACATAATCAAATAAGCTTGCCTGATACGTTTATAAATACTGCAATAATCTTCTGTATAGACGGAGCGTTTGTAATATATAATATACCACTTAGAATGGGTACATTTTTCTATGGTTGCATTTGTTTTGTGATAAAGTTACGGTTTGTCCCTGTGCCGAGACGTTAAAGAAAGATAGTTCAGTTGAGTAGGCCTTCTTTTAGCCTAGCTTTAGTAAAATTTTATAATAAGCTTTATAAAATACCGAAGCAATATATTAATTCTTAAAAGTTTACAGACGTTTCTTCTAGATAGAAGATTATTACGTCCACTCGGCCCAAAACTCCTGCAGGGCGGCAGGGATCCGTCGGTGGAAAGGGGTAGAACCCACGACCTGTCAGTTGGTTTTTGGTTGACAGTCCGGTGAACTAACAGCTGGACCAGCCGGCTTAATATACTTTGATAACAAGCTTCATTGGCTTTCTTATTACTTCTCAGTAAAGTATACAATACAATATTTATCTTATCTTATCTTATACATTACAGACGCTCCTTCTATAAAGAAGATTATCTATGAACGCATATGAAAGCTATCGAAGAAGAGATATCTATATATAGATAAGGAGAAAGAGAAACAGAGAAGTTGTAAATTCTTGTTTCTAAACAATATATATAATTTTGAAAATTTCATGTATAAAAAAGTAGGTTATATTGTTTACAAGAAAAATTTTGGAATGTTGTTAAAACTATCAACATTTTTTTCATTTTCATAAAATTTCTGGTAATAGATTCTACAATAAATGGACAATATTAGTAAAAAAGCGCAAATAGAAACCCCTTTTAGATATACGCATTCTTTTACATTTCTTTCATCCAAATTTAGGCCTACTTTTAATTTTAAATACTTTTAGAAATCCATATTTATTGAGCCACTTTCAAACAAAAATTTTGGTCTTACAGAATTTCTTGTTCTATGTGTTCCCAGTGGGAGGTTTGAAAAATCTTCCAAACTCCTTGAATGTCCTGTTGATCAAGTCCTACAATGTCCTGTTGATCTATTTATGTCAGCAGGTGCTAATTAAAAACAACAACTGCAGCCGCAACAAGACAAAAAAAAACGAATAAAATAAAAATTAAAAAAACCTGCCTCGCCGTGCATGTGAAAGCTCCCCCCGCTTGTTGCAGGTATTCTGCGCATGTCTGTGTCTCCGCTTCAATCACGTGACCTGCTCTCCATTCAGAGTTGGACTTGAAGTTGACAGTTATGGCCTCTCTTGGGGAAACGATTTCAACTCTTCTGTGGTTTTTATTTTTTCTTCTTTCCAATAGCAATAGAAAGTATGTGTCTGCAGGGGTGGCATTAGCGGTATGTGGAGCCTTGGACGAATGTTATACTCGGGGCCGAGAGCCGTTAGTGCAGGCTATATACTAGTATATACCGTACCACTACGCTTGGAAGGTAGAGAGTCCTAATTGTAGGCTATATACCAGTTAGAGACCGACCGATATTCGGTTTCGGCTTCGGTTTCCGCGCCGAAAATAGGCAAAAACCCTTTTTCGGCTTGGATTCGGTTTCGGCCAAAGACAAAAGGTTCGTTTTCGAAACGAAACTGATATTGACTTTCGGTCATCAGCCGAATATCTATTTTAACTTTCAATGTTCAAAATGCTACGCTATTGCTGCATCTATTACTCTACTTATTGATACTTTCATTTGCTTAAAACTGTTGTGAATGAATCTGTGTGAAGTAGGGATGTTAAACGAAAACCGGATTTCGGGAGGAAATCATTCATAACTGTGTCCCACGATTTATTTTTCTTTTTATCTAAAGAAATATTTGTAAACATTGTTTGATTAGCACAAAACAATTCCTTAACATTATATTCCTTGCAAACTATCGATTGTCAGAGGTGAATTATAGTTTTTTTTTTTGTTTTTTTCGAATTCCGAATATTGCTTGTGAATTTGCGATACAAGCACATACAACAGCTAATGCAGATGTTATTAACTGTTAATGCTAGTCGACGTCGGTACAGACATTTGATCTACGTATTCAAAAACAAAACAAAACTGGAATTTCCACACTGATGCTGAACGCCCTTTAAGAGACAAACAGACCGATAGACGTAAGGTTGCGAGATACTTGGACTTCAATAGGAGGACATAGAGAGACAAAAAGAATGACATATTTAGTGTTTCACAATCCACAATGAGTTCAGTTTTATTACATTAGCTGTCAATAATTGTATATTAGTAAAACTGACCCAACATTTTATTTAATGTACATTGAGAAGCAACTTGGGCAATTAAAAAAAACAACTTTGCAGAGTATGTAAGGTTCTTTTCAAAAACGGTTAATTATCTTGCCGGACGTCTATCAACCCTAGATAGATGTGTCTGGGATTTTATTCATATTCTACAAATATTCTTTTAATGTGTGTAACATATAGATCTAACATACACTGATTTATATTATAATTATAAAGGTCTAAATTCATGACACTACAAATGACTTCTGCTAATCCAAAATCAACTAGGTTTTTTTTTTACAAAGATTTCACCACGTTCTAAGGATCAATGGTCCTTCGTATTTTTTTAAAAGTATAATCAATTCAAATTTGTCTTTTCCAAACTATAACTTACTTTGCCCCGGGGGGCGGAGAGGGGGAACAGAAAATGGGTAAAAAAATCGGATATTTAGAACCGAAAATAGGTGTTGAGAAAAAAAAAGGATATTAACATCCCTATTGTGAAGTAGAAGACTGAGGTTAATAATAACGGATTAATTAATCACTCCAAAGAATGGTTTACTAAAATAGAGTGCCCATAAACTAGTCAATATTACACATAAATGTGCAGTCTTTTGAAATAATTTGTTTCGCATTTTCGGTTTATTTTTCGGTTTCGGTCGCAGTTGTAGTTAAACTTTTGGTATCCGCTTCGGTTTCGGCCGAAAGTCAATGTATAATATTCGTTATGGTTTCGTTTTCGGCCGAAACTAACATTTTGGTTTCGGTCGGTCTCTAACACTAGTATATACTGTACCTACCACTACGCTAGGAAGAGGTCGAGAGTGGTAATTGGCTATATACCGTACCGCTAAGAGGAAGGGGGGGGTAGCCGTAGTTGTATGTTAACATAAGGGATAAAATGCAATATTCCAAGTAGTTTACTACTATTACAAACTACTAAATTCCAATGAATTGTTCAATTCATGACATGACAAAAGATTTTTGAAAAAAAAAAAGCATAACGAAATTTACATACACACAATGTACAGCACACCGACAGTAAAACACAAACATACTGTCTCGACATTAAGGGAGAAAGTTGTAGAAAAACAAACAACTATTAGACTAACTTCCATCAACGCACGGGGTAGGGTAGCAGGTATGTACTTCACTCAAGAAATGGCGCCGCTGTTAGCTTCTGACGCCTACCCTCCACCCCTTCCCAGCCCAATGCCCCCCTTTCTTCCTCCCCATCGAGTGTACATCAGCCCTGTCCGATACCTAATCCCGCAGCCATTTTAAAACACGAACATCAGTTCCCCAAAGTCTTTTTTTTAGTTCCAGGCCCGTCAAGTGGGGAACCAGAATAAAGGCTGGTTAGAGAGAAAAAGAAGAAGAAGAAAAGATCATTCCACTAATTACCCCCGTCTATTCTCTTTTCTTGAGTGCACTAGCGGGCGCCCCCAGTACGCGTGCCCTCAACCCCTCACCCCCCCCCCCCGAAACTTAGGCTCCATGTTCCAATGCACACAGTATTCTACTAATACGTTTTCTGTGTGTGTGTGGTGCGTGTACGTGTGTGTACGTTTGCGTGTGTACAAGGGTAAACAGCGAATGAAAGGCCGCACGGACCCATAGCAGCGCAGGAATCGCTCACATATGAAATCACGTTACGGCGAGCAGGGTCGGGTGTTCATAATTATAACGGGGTCTGGGGGCAGACAGGGAGGGTCTTCGTAAAGCCGGAGCAGACTTTGAATTAGGGAGGGTCTTCGTAAAGCCGGAGCAGACTTTGAATGAGGGAGGAAAACACGGTGTAGTTGTTGTTGTTTTTTTTAACAAGTAAATAATCAAATAGTGTGGAGGCGGTTTTGGAAAAGTAGGATGACAGCGGTATTGGTGAGCTCATTTTTGAAACGGTAGCAACGGATGTATGGGACCGTCTTTGCATTTTCATGTTCGTATCAATTTTCTGGTATTTTTATACATTTTTTTTCCACACAAATTAAAGATAAGAGATGGTGTATCATGGATTGGGTCAAGTCACTGATTTACATAAAAGGATCGATTGGGCCAGGAAACTATATTCTTGAAGCTAAAATTAATAGGCTTTCACGTGACTTTCACTTATTTATAAAACTATATTTCATAAACACTGACCTATAAATTTCAAGTGACTTAGACTTCATTTTTATCCTAAAGATTTGTTCTAATTATATGTGGTTTATTCCTGTATTCGCTTGTATTGATAAGTGAATAGTGTGAATAGTGTAATCAATTATAGGCCCGATTTGCCCATACAAATTTAATATGGAGGCCCTAGCCATTCTTTTAATAGATCATTGGGTAAAGTCTTGATTGCTTATACACAGATTAAGTGTTAGCTTATATGATACTGTGCAGAATTGGTTGATTGTATACAATATTGGATATTGGGTAGATAATACTGTACTACGTTCTGAATGAGTATACAGTGAAAAGTAATGGATGATTGTACAGTGCTGAGTATTGGATGATTACCTACACAATACTGATTACATTTTGATAGGTGCGAATTTCGAACCCCGCCCCATCAGCCCCAAGCGCCCGAGGCGCCCCATGCGCATTTTCCCTCTTTACGCCACTGGCACACGAAGAGCTAGTCATCCAAGCGCCAATTTTAATATATGGCCGTGTTGAGGTGGGTGTGATATCTGCTATGCGCTCATTGCTTCCTCCCCACCGAGGTTTCAGAGCTTCTCAACATTGCAATGCGACATCGGACGCGCATGCAGGGGCTGTCCCCCGCGCGTTAGCTCACCGGTGTGCTCTTCGTGCAAGCGTATCGGTGGTATCCACACTTCGCCGGCGATAAGGAGAACCATAGATCTATGTCTATAAAGGTCCATTTTTTTTTCTCGATAGATTATTCGATCGCATTGCTTCTGTTGAGATTAAGTTCAATGTTGAAGTTATATGTAGGCTATTCATGTTAAGTAGGGAATGCTTATTGGGGAAGGGGGAAATCTTAAGGCCCTAACACTGTGCATGCATTACGTCAGAAGTGTGAGTCGTGAAAAGCAAATGACTAACGATACCCAGAATATCCGGGCGACATGATTTCATTCTAACGATACCAAATGTCATCCGATTACGTCAGATCGATTCCCTCCGACTACGATACGTCGAATGTCATACGGACATGCATGCCAATGCGAGAGGGCTGTCCATGGATGACGCACACACACACACACAAAAGGAAACTGCCACGAGCCATTCCTGCACGCGCTGACACGCCAATGGTCAGAAGATCTTAATGCATAAATAATTCGCTCCCCTCGGTTGTCGCACAGCAAAACGCCCCCATCCCGTCCAATCAGTGGGGACGCTGCACTTCCACCACAGCGCCCCGCCCCCTTTTGGCCACGACACGCGTGCGCGATGAAACAATGTCCCTTTGGAGTAGCTTGCGCCATGCGCCCAGCCACCACCACCCCCTTCCTCCCTCCCTCGCGCGATTGCCGCATCTCGATGGACAAGGCGTTGGCAACTTGTGGTGGTGGTAGGGGGAGGGGGACCCCTCTGTATCATTAACATAATAGAACAATCTCCCCACACTTTCCCCCAGCTCACACATAACTCCATACTTGTTCAAAGCGCTCAGATACAGAAGTGTGAGTCGTCAATGTTGTGACTTTCTCCATTCATCGTTTGAATCTCTTTGTTTACAATTATTGCAAAAGATTCCTTTGGAAAGTTTTCCCTCTGGAGTTGATTAAGACAATAAAAAACTTTTGTTTACTTCAAGGTAAATAAGTCATTCGTAGACAACTTTATGGCTACAGATGGATAACTTTACAACTTTATAAATGTTTTGTTTTTCATCGTGCTTGAAATTTTGTCTTTATCTAAATGTCTTACTTTTTCCGTCGCTCTCTCTCTCTCTCTCTCTCTCTCTCTCTCTCTTTCTCTCTTTCTCTCTCTTTCTCTATCAATCTCGATGTCCATCTATATCTTAGCTTATACATGACAGACGCTCCTTCTATAAAGAAGATTATTGCGTCCTGGGCACATTCGGGGTTTGAGTTTAGTCCTGCATTTCTATTAGTGTTTTAAATGATGTTAAGTTACTAGTTTTCCTGGTTTGTTCAGGTAACCCATTCCATGCCTAGATGCCACTCGGGAAGAAAGAGCCCTTATATGCATTTGTTTTTGCATACGGGATAAAAAAAATTGTTATAGCCATCATGCATATCTGAGCATCGCAACATATTTTTGTTTGGTATGTTGTATTTCTAAATTATAGTTTAATGCCTTATGTATTATTACTTATTTACACTTTGCATTTCTGTACTCCAGTGTTTCTAGGTTTAGGGATTTGACTATTGGTGTTACTCTTGTCAGTTGTGAATATTCACCAGTAATGAACCATGCAGCTCTTTCCTGAATTTGTTCTATTTTTTTAATGTTCTCTTTAGTTGATGGGTGCCATATCTATCAATCTTTCTATCCACCATTATTTCTTTCAGTCTTCCTATCTGCCCCCCCCCCCCCATTTTCTATCACCCTGTCTCTCTGCATTAATATCTCTCCCATTCATATTATTTCCAGACCACATATTATGGCCAAGACTTTGAACGAATTTGAACAAAATGCTAATTTTTATAGAATCGCTTTATGAACTCAGGAAATCTATTTATATCTTAGGATAGATACGAATTTCTCTGGCTTATGAGCCTATTTTTACCAAAGACTATAATAAGATGGACCGCTTGCTTTAATATTTCTGCTATTTCATGACTCGAATGACAGCGATATTCACTGCGCACGGAAAAAAGAACAAATAAGATTTAAAAATGGAGCAAACGGTCAATCTTTTTATAGTCTTTGGTTTTACCCACTTCCGCCGTGAAATCATCGAACTTCCTTTATTTTTTTAATATTATTATTGTCTTCATAGTGGTATCCATATTAAAAAGGGTTAGACTGTTTTAATTAATAGAATATAAATTTATACAATGACCTTTGTATTGATTTTTAAAATTCATTTATAGATTTCATATTTCCGTCTGCTCAGGTCAGTCTCCTACACCTCATCCCCTTCCCTCCTTTCCCCTTACCAGAATTGTAACTATTTTTAGATCCTATAAAAAAACTAAATGCGGGTAAAAGAAAATCTGCGAACATTTCTTTCTGCTATAGTTAATTTTAAATAAGCATCGTATTTAAAAAAAAATGACATAACATCAGTATCATCCTATATTCTCGGTCAGAAATATATAACATAATAATATATGAATATATAACAAAGTAATACAAACTTGCCCATATGGTTGCCTAAGCTTCTAACGTAACACTTCAGACGAGAGAGGAAAGCTGATAAATCTTAGCAATAACACAATTAACTAAAAAAGGATAAAATATAATTATGAAAAAAGAACGAATTACAGCATAGCATATTTCAATGTTGATATTTCATTTTCAAATTCAGACAAATAGATAAAATTGTGTTGAAATTCGAAACTAACTTCGCTTTGAACCTATGAAGCATGAAGATTTAATCGTGCATCCCGAAAGTGGGCCATTAGCGACAAGACAGGTCTCCATTCTGCATTTTCCAAACATATTATTAAATCAGAGAGAGAGGGCCAGACACTATTAAAAGATGAATTCCTGGCGTTTCATTACATCGCAGTGACATGTGTCACGAAATTCGGTTTCGGATTCGGTTTCAGTGCCGAAAGTAGGCTAGTGGCCTCTTTCGGCGTAGTTTCGGTTCAAACCTAAGCCGAAAAGTAAGCTTTCGGTTTTTCTTTCGGTTTCGACCGAAACTGATATTGACTTTCGGTCATCAACAGAATATCTATTTTAACTTTCAAAATTCAAACTGCAACGCTAGTGCTGCAACTATTACTCTGCTTAGTGATAATTTCATTTAGTTAAACTATTGCAAATTAATCTGTGTGAAGTAGAAAATTGAAGTTAATAATAAACGGATTCATTTAATCACCCTAAAGAATGTCGAAAAAATGGAGTGTTGGATTACTGTGCAGTCTTTTTTTCTCAATCTTTTGTTTGAAAATTTCGGTTTATCTTTCGGTTTCGGCCGAAGGTGGGGTTAAACTTTCGGTTTCGGCCTCTAATGTGCCGACCTGTGGTCTGCCGAAATATCAACTTTCTGAGAATTGGGTGTTATAACAAACGCATCATCGTCCACATAACACGGCACAGAGCCTTATACCCTCAGTTCTGGTGGGTATCTCCGCACATTAGTTGTGTGCTTGTGGGACAACATCATTTATGGTCATGCGGGCACCACTTACTTAGGCATTGTAATACACCTAGCTAGGACACTCTTAGACAAATACAAATATCTGAAGAAATATCATTGAGCCCGATTCAAACATGAATGAACGTGAACTATTTGTTACGTCCTTACACTGGAACTACACCTGTGAGGCGTTGCAAGGTATTCGACGCCATCTTGGTTTCTGTTTAGTGGTTCAGCACTGACGTATATAACTTAATTTTTACATCAAGAGATCATATCTCGAGCGCTGTAAGGCAAGGTGGCCTGGTATATTAGAGATGAGTTTGATTGCTGTTTCGAAGATCTCCTGTTCAAGTCTATTCTTTCCACTAGCTCTGGAGTATTTTCACTGAGCATATTCAACTGTACCCGATATCACTTGTGGAAAGTAAGCATTGAGCTTAACACACAATCCCTTTGAAATTTATTGCTAATGAAACTGGCTGTAAAAGTAATTATTTAGTTTCACACCTAGACTATAGTAAATTCAATAGCATATTTTTTAAAAAAAAGTATGTTATAGCACAAACAATGCACCGTACGTGCATAATCCTTGAAATTTTTTAATGAAAGACTTTCTTTCTTTGCCCCGTAGGTATGAGTTATGGAATAACAAATTGTTTCTTTATCACAAATAATTTTACTCGGTCTAGCAAGTGCATGCATTTTATGCCTCTTCAAGTTCAAACGCGTTGCTGTTTTATTATTATCTTTTCTCAAGTTTGCAATTTTCTAAACGACGAAAATGACGATATATTAGATCTCCTTATTACATTTATGACTTATGAGATAGTTCGAGATATTCACTCGTCATTTTCAACACTCAATTACGGAAAACAGATCTGGAGGATTCAGACATATTGGCAAGTAAAGTACCCTTTGGACTGATGATAGGGCTGGTGAAGCAGCGTTCACCAGTTTCTGTAGCCACGGCATACTAGGGGATGTGTGGCCAGCACATTGCCCAGCCGCCTTTACTTTGCCACAACTAATGTACCATCAGAGCTGTGTAGACTCAAGTCCCTAGCCTCCACCAGGATTCGAACCCAGAACCTTCGGATCGCCAGTCGAACTCGCTGCCGCTCGGCCACCGTGCAAGGCAAAGTTTTGAGGAAAAAGTGTCCCAAATGTCAGCGCGATAGTTGTGAGTTCGAACCCTGCTAACATCTAGTTTTACCGAACTGCTGGAGGTGGAAACATTTGTTGTCCTAGTGTCACTGGGCATGCTGGAAAAAAAAACAGCAGGAAAAACGCCATTACTGAGAACATGGACTAAATCAAATTGTCGGTAGTCTTTCTGCAATACGTTTAGTGACAGCTGGGTATTGTTTCACTGTAGAAGTTTTCATAATACAATTCTTGGGCCAAAAGAAGTTAAACGTTGAGTTTAGATAACCACTAAACCATTATAATAAACATCGGTAGACATTTTGGAGATGAAAAGAATGGGCCACATGCATTTAAGAATATGCATAGAGTGACATATGTGGGGATAGAATTGATTCTCTTACCCTTTCCGTGATAACAAAACGGTCTAGCTTACCGTGAACCCCCCCCCCCTTCCCACTTTTCCTTTTACTCTCCCAGCATTTCATCTGCATCTGCAGCAGATGTTGGTAATCCGTGGATTAGAGCGATACAAAATTTCAAGGTCGTAGTTTGCATACATTGTGCAGCCCCGTTCGCCATCATATTTTGTTTCTTCTAAAGTTTGGGGCGAAATTTGTTTTCTGTTTGTTGTTGTTTTGGTTGTTATTTTTTTTTTTTTGCGCTATAAACCACGTCACAGTTGAGCCCAATGCACTCTAACCTCGTGTCAGGTCAAAGGTCGTAATGACGACACATAATGGTATTTAAAACAAATCAAGAGCGATTGATAAAATATACATCGGTTGTTGATCTATATCACTGGAATTACGGGAGCAATAATATGTACTTTCATTTAAATAAACTAATTTGGCAATGATCTAGGGAACACTTGCCAGTCCAGATTTGGCCCGCAGGCCGACAATCGAATAGCACTGCTTTCAAACAGGCCACAGGCACGCCTTGCATACGTTATCAGCACAATGCTTGATGTCTTCCCGTTGATATGTGGCAAAAAGCGCCCATTATTGAGTTTTTGGCTAGAGTTGCTATTTGAGGTAGTACAACCAACCTGTCTCATAAAAGTACTTATGCCAGGTATCAATAGTGACACGAGAAAGGGTGCGAAAGCAAAAAGCGCCAATGTTTGGATGGGCGCCAAACTGACACTTTCTTAAACCTTAGCTTCCTAATAACTAATATATTTTAAAAAACACTCTCAATATGCGCCAATTACGACCTCCCTTCTCTCTTCGCCCCAGGCGCCATTTACCCTACTTACGCCAATGGCGGTTATTGTTATTAATTTCCGGACGTTCTTCTTTGAAAGAATAGCGTTGCGTCCATTTGGCCCCAAACCTACAACAGGGTAGCAGGGGGAGCATGGGTGGTTGGCAGGGTTTGAACTGGGACGTCACGTGATGTATGTGTTTGATGATTTTTGTGTTTGTTTGGTAAACGCGATTTGTTTACTAAACCCTCACGTCTTGGCTTCGGTTATTTACGGTGTCTATGTTTCGTGTACTCAACAGCTGATGTGAAAAATGATGGTGTTTAGATGTCTACTTGCGCAATATGTACACAACCGTACTATCACTACAATAACATGGGAGGCATAGTGGCCGAGCCACCAGCGCGTTCGACTGGCGTACTGAGGGTCCTGGGTTCGAATCCCTGGACTCGGGGGTGTCCCTGAGTCTACCCAGCTCTGATGGGTACCTGACATTAGTTGGGGTAAAGTAAAGGCTGGGCTGGACATTGTGCTGGCCACACAATCACCTAGTATGCCGTTTCCACTGAAACTGGTGAACGCTGCTTCACCGTTCCATGATCAATTTGGTCCAACAGGATCCTGCGAAGTAAAGACATTGACGTAGACATGTGTCTATATAACTTCCGTTTAAAGCTACTAATGTACAAGTGTGTCTCTTATAGACCTTGTCTTTTCATAAAGCTTGTAAAAGCTTTGGTATACTAAGACATTGTGTGTCTAACACGATGTCCGAAAAAAAATAGCATGTACTCGCCAGGGATGAGTAGACTTAGGAGAACCCTCCAAGACTCGAGAGAAGAAAAAAAACAGGATTCGAAACCGGGAACTTCAGTATGCCGATTCGAACGCGCTGCCGCTATGCCGCCGTGTTCTTTGTGTGTATTGTGTATGAAACACTCCGTGTGAGTCGGACACATTGTACGTTTCACCTTCCGTCATGTAAATTAAACTTTGTCCCCGAGTCAAAGGTAGAACATTACTCAATATGTATTAGAATCAATTTATCTTATCGTATATATTACAGACGGTCCTTCTATAAAGAAGCTAGGCCTATCATTATAATGTAATAATTTATATGATTCTATTAAATATATCCTCGGCCTCTGCACTGGTAAACTGGTAAGAAATGCACACAGGAAGTACTCCAGGATACCAAGGGATTATGACGCCAATCCACGCCTAATCATTCCGTGCCTCGCGTTTAAACACGGAGCACCCCAAGTTACCTGTGGGGGCGGTTGAAGGTTGGGGGAGGACTTTTAATCTCTTTAATCTAAGACTTTAATCTATTTCCTGCTTGTGTAGACATAATCTGACCTGGATAAAAAATGGGGGAGAAAGAGCATAGGTATAGAGTTGTTAAAGCGTCCCTGGCAACCGCCTCCATTTTCTTTTTTAAAAAGCGTCTGAACTATATAAACAGGTGTTTCATGCTGAGCTATTTAATAAGGGAGGGAGTGAGGGGGTGGGGGGCGACTACGTCCAGTGTCAGCTGTTTTAAATCCATCACCCAACATCGCGATCATGTAGTCTTCCAGGCTAATAGTGCGAAACGAAATTTTGAAGACGTTTACACGTGCATGTGTGTGTGGGGGGGAAGGTGTGTGTATGTGTGTGTGTGTGTTCATTGGAGTGTACACCTTCGCCAGTTCTGTAACACGTGTGCCCGGGACGGACATCTTTCAACCGGTCGGTACCAATCACAACAGTAACTAAGGTAAAAAAAAAAAAAACGACAAAAAATTTGGTTTGCGGTAAATTTCCGAAGAGGCTACCTGGCCATAAACACCTGCCTCCGATTAGAGGTGCGCGTGGGGGTAGGATTGAGCCGCCGTGGGCAGGAAAAGTAGGGGAGGGGAGGGGGCAGGGTAGGCGTGCTTATGGTGAAGGTAGACGCGTAATGCTAATATTTACGTCGATGCCAGAGTCAATGTATAAGAAAAAAAAACACCGAAGGAAAGAATTCTGGAGGGGGCGATGACAAATGGCGGAAGACCTAACCTATAAAACACACCCACTACACAGGAACCCATCAAACTTTATTTTTTAACACGTAAACAAATCTTCGAGGTTTTACATGTTAATCATTTATCACGTCGTGATTAAAAATTCCGACCACCAGACTTTACCCATTATTATTACAATGGGTTAAGGTCAAGAGATAGCCTTGACCCTTATAGCGCCATCATGTATAAATATGAAATGTTCATGGCGTCGGTCATTCACCCCCTCCCCCTAACCATAGATCCCATGTATGCCTAACCTTTTCACCCAACCAAAAACAGCAAAACGATCATAAGTCAATTGTATAATGAGTAATCCGAACTTTTGTACTCCGTCTCGGAATATTTCCGGTACGCTGCTTCCTTTCTCCGCCATAACTCGCTTAATCACAAGAGGTTAAGCTTTTATTTTCTTTTAAAAGGCGGAAATGGTACCGATGCTGTCCTTTCCCTTACATTTTTTTTGTTTAGGGCAGTGACACGTTTTTTTTTAAAATGGCGTCCGAGACGCAAAGGTATGTTTATTGACTCTCGTTGAATTAAGAAATCGTACATTAGATAAAAATCGGTCTTGGCCAAGGCTTGCGAAAGGAATGTGCGGCCAGCACAATGCTAATAGTTGTATTTTTTTTTTCCAAGAGCTGGTATGGATTGGTTTGGCTATGGGTAATTGCATCCAGCACATGAAAGTGTGGAATCTCTACAGGAAGGGGAGATATCATACTTTCCACACTGCTGCCACTCCGTCGGATCCGTTGGTCACCATGTGTCCCACAGTCACGTGGGTAAAAGCAAAAAAACAAAAACAAAGCGCCATTTGTAATCAGTGCACGACTGTTTTATGACGTAGCCCTCATTTACATAGGCCTATGGGTCACGTGATAGAATGAAGTTATTTTTAGCATCATTGGTTTGGATTAACAAAGCCGAGAATGTTTTCAATTGCCCAATGTCTACTTCTGAGGGCACGGTGGTCGAGCTGGCAGCGCGTTCGGATGGTTTACTGTATGTCCTGGGTTCGAATCCTGGTGAAGGCTAGAATTTGTTCTCGGGTCGGGAGGGTGACCCTGAGTCTACCCAGCTCTGATGGGTACTTGGCATTAGTCGGGGTAAAGTAAAATGCGGATGGACATTGTGCATTGCCACGCAATCCTCAGGGCCGGATTACCTATAAGCTAAACAAGCTATCGCTTAGGGCCACCACTTTCTTGGGGGCCTCCAAACTAAATTGTTTGAGGGAACAATGGTCTAACTTAAATATACTGCAGCATTATATATATATAAATATAAATAATAAACGGCAGTTCTGGAAAAATGTTCTTGAACGAGTTGTAGCAGTCATAATTAAGCTTACTATGGCAGAGCGTGGTTTATCTTTAAGAGAAGATAAGCAATTATTTGGTTATCCTCACAATTGCAATGTCCTTGGATTACTCGAACTTATAGATAAATTGTATCCTTTTCTAGCAAGCCATATAAAAAAATATAGGGAATAAAGGATCAGGTGTCACATCTTATCTTTCTACAACAATATGTGATGAATGTATCTAAATTATGGCACATGAAGTAAGAGACTCAATCTTGGATGATTTAAGAACTGCAGGGTAGTTCAGTTTATCTGTAGATTCCACTCCAGACCGGTCCCATATTGATAAGATCACTGTTATTGCGAGGTATGTTTCACCAGATGATGGGCTCCATATTGATCAGATCACTGTTATTGCTAGGTATGTTTCACCAGATGATGGCCGGGCTTCCTGTTGAACGTTTTCTAACTTTCCTAGAGATGGGTAGACACGCAATGGAAAGTATGGCTAAGATGGTGCACACGTACCTTACAAATGAGTGCAAAATAGATTTTAGTAGGCCTACCTGTCGAGTCAGTCATATGATAATGCTGCCAATATGTCTGGCAAATACAAGGGTATGCAAGAAATAATATTGAATATTACCAAGTATGCTATGTATATTTCATGTGCTAGTCATTCCCTGAATCTTGTTGGTAGAAAAGTAGATGGCTGGGACTTAGATGCAGTAATCTTTTTTGGAATTTTTCAAGAAACATATAATTTCTTTTCATGATCTACACATAAATGTACAGTACTGTTGTCATTCTTCATAGAGGATTCAAAAGTTCCATAGTCTTTGTCAATGACTAGATGGGAAGCACATTCAATGGCCACAAGTGCAATACTTGATAGTTATGATGGAATAATTTCTGCATTGCATCAGCTGCATATTGATACTACAGAGAAAGGTGAAACAATAAATCAAGCCATAAACATTTTGAATAAAATGGAGGAGTTTGAATTTATTTGAATTTATGGTAATGTTATATTTTTGAAGTCACTTGCTGGATGGATTTCAAAAGACTAGTCAATCACTGCAAGACCCCCAAATTAGTCTAGATGTATGTAGGATATTGTATGCTTCACTTTCGGATTTTGTTAAAGGTTCCGGTGATATGTTCGATCATTTTGAAAAGAAAAGCAAAGGAAAAATGACCTCATGTTGATTACAAAAAAAAGCAGATATAAAAGAAGGCATATCAGTGATGATGAAGATGATGCTTTAGAGAACCTTGAGTCATGAGACAAGTTCAGAATCGAAACATTTATATCTGTGATGGATGCATTAGAGTCAAGTCTAACACAGTTGACCTCGGTATACAATGACGCTACAAAAAGTTTGTATTCTTAACAAAATTAGAAGAAAAGAGATTCGTGAAGGAGCTAGTGCTTTATGTCAAACACATCATGAAGATTTGCAAATGAATCTTGTAGAAATCAAGCATTGTCATCAATATGTTAGACATAGTCAAACCTATGATTAAACGGAACATGATAGTCTGACAAATCAGGATCTGCATAGGGTAGCCTAATATTGAACGATCGAGTCCAATCAGCATTCCCTAAATGTAGAAGCAATTTTGAGTTTTTTTCTTAGTATGATGTTTGCCAATTGCTCTAGAGAAAGATCTTTTTCTCAGCTGAAGAGGATAAAAAATGAATTTAGAACAACAATGACTAAAGATAAATTATGTTCCCTTAGTCTCATGTACATAGAAAGTGACAAACTACGCAGTTTATCATTTGATAATGTCATCAGTGATGTTGCTCTGACAAAGGCAAGAAAGAAAATATTTTAGTTTAATATAATTCCTGAATCCTTATAACATGTGTCAAGAGATTAGATAATAAGCCTTTGTAAATTGTGTCTTTTAAAAAACTTTTGTTTCTTTTTACCAGAGATTGCATTTTTAAGTTCGTTATGAATGACTTATACGCTCCTACGATTGCATTAAAGGTTTCCGCTAGATACAAATGCCGATTTTAATCTTAATTTTCCATTGAGAAAATCATAGCGAATTACTAAACCGAAGTCTATAGCAGGGGTCGACAACCTTTTGCTAACAGTGTGCCAAACTAGGATTGCCAAATCATTCAAAGTGCCAACAGCCTAAAAGTGAACCTGCCCTATTATATATTTTTTAGTTATTTTTATATGACAATTAATTTAACTTCTTAGCAAGACCAAGGCCAAAATCAAAGGAAATTTACAGAGAAAATAGTTAAAGCGTCTTATATTTAACCCTTCCCGTACCGACCTACTTCTATCTTCAGTTCCGCTATATACGCGCCCGGGACTGTAAGGGTTAATACAAAATTAACGAGTTTGTGATTATCGTCTTTTTTATTTGCATTTACATTAAATACAATAATTTATTACTTAACTTTCACATTAATTGGTAATTAATGTCTAAACATTATTCTTTGTTAATAAAGATGAGGATCTAACACATGCAAAAATGTATTATATTTTGATCTCAGTTTAACTGGGAAGTTATTTTTTTTTTGTCATTATCATCCTTTTTATTTACACCCACTTATCTCAGTTAAACTGAGCTTTCTTTTTTTTTTTATTTTCAAATATGTTTATTCAAGATTTTACATGTACAATCTCATATATTTTACAATGAAGAAAAGAGGATAAAAGAACAGTACATACATAGTTAAGGGGATAGAAGACAAAATAATTTACGAGACAAAAAGTTTTCTAACTTTAAATTTAAATTCATTCATTCTTCTTTTTTTATATTCATGCTTAACATCCATAGGCCTACATATTTAAATTAATTTAAACATATATTAAACGTAAACATCCATTATTAACTGTAAGATATTTTTTTTTTTTTTTTTTTTTTTTTTTTTTTTTTTTTTTTTTTTCGATAATGTTTTTTTTTTTTTTCAACAATGTTTATTGACACTTTTTACATGTACAATAACATTCATATATTCGTACATTAAGAGGAAGGATAGAAGACATTAATTGCAATTTTTACAATTCTAAAGGATAGAAGACAACATAGAATATTTAAACAAATTTAGATAATTTATGTAGTTGTTGTAGTTAGATTTAGACTTTCACATCCATTCATTCTGTTTATTTGACATAGTTTTCCATTCATTCGTTACTTTCGTATCATACTTCAATAGTGTACATGCATCTTATACATAACATATATATATCTGATTGTATAAAGTAGAAATTATACAAGTTTACATTGGGGAAGGAATAGAGGAAATTTTAATTTTATGTTATTAATTTTATTACAACAAAGCCAGAGAAAAAGGAGTAGAGCAATAGAAATTCATTTATGTTCGGGAGTCTTTGTGAGGGGTGGGGGGGGGGGGCTATCGAAAATAGGATGATTGTAACCAAGTGGGTACCTCTACAATTATTTAGATTGGCGAGAGATGAGGGGGGGGGGAGATAGGCAAGATTTAATTTACGCTTATATTGTAACTAACTTTAAATTTAAATTCATTCATTCTTTTTTATTTGACATTCTTGCTTAGCATCCATACATATTTTAATTAATTTAAACATATAATAAACGTAACAATCCATTATTAACTGTAAGATATTTAAAACAACATAATATGAAGATAAATGAACCCAAGTTTGGTAGAAATTATGTACATCTAGCTTCAATTGTTATATCCCTTTCGGAGTATATATTTAATTGTAACCAACAAGCGCGGTCTTAAATGTATATATATATATAATAAACAACCATCGTTAAGCGGAATAGATAAGTTGTAATCATACAAACTGGGTATTTAATGAAATGTTTGAAAATATACATATACATTCTTCAGTTATATAATACTTATATAATTAAAAAAAATTTTTTAAAGTTTTATCATTTCAAAGTTATAAATTGTAAGCCATTTTTGTTTTTAAAAGAACAAAAAGAAACATATTAGAAATATTAGCTCAAATAAAACGGGTTACTTATCTCCCTTTATTTAAAAACATGTCCACATTTCAAGACATTTGATTCAATAGTGATGCCAAACAAGTTTTGTTTTGTAACATAACAAATATAACTGAATAATTATTATTTCTTTATATAAGTCCAACATTATGGTATTAATTACAATATTTAATTATTAGAGGATTAAAATAGTTTACTTTAAACAGTTGTAAATAAACATTTCCTGCATTAATTGTATGTCCATGTAAGGAGTTTATATTTTAAACATTAATAATTACAGAAATTACATAATATAGTGCTATTAAATAAGTCTCTTATATTTATTATTTAGAATTGCTTATATTTATGTTTAATTAAAGAAGATGAGCATAAAAAAAATATTTTAAATGTAATTAGTCTGTAGGCCTATCAATTAATGAGTGGTCAATTGTAGGTGACCTTTTTGTATGCTAAAAACAGCTTTCATGTGCGATAAAATCTGTTCACAAGTGTAATTTGAACCAAAATGCTGAAAGTAAAAGAGCGAATGCTTAGCAGTTGAGAAAAGCAGGTGACTTTCCTAAGCAGCTTCATTCCAGATGTTTTCCGCAAATGGACATATTTGGATGCCCATTTTTTTTTATTTAAAAAATTCAACTTCCTGCATTTTAAAATCGCTAATATCCCAGCACTTAAAAAAAGATCTACAATTAAGAAGGTTGTAGTAATGTCAAACTAGTTAGGATTGATGTGGTATGATCAAATGAGTCCTCAATTTGAAAGTCTTGCCTTTGAATAGTAAACTCCGCTTTGAGTGTTTCGATTTACTTCTGAAAAAGCTCCACTATCTATCTTAAAATATATGCCTTAATATAGGGATGTACATATAGTTAAATGTTTTGAAATTTCACGGCAAGATATGTCCAGTTTCAATGCAAATCCATTCCAGTAGACCATGTAAATGCAAGTTAACTCAATTAAATGTGTCGCTGTTCAGAAACATCGGCTTCAACAGTCAGTTTTCCTCATTCAGAACCGGAAAATGTTAATATTTTTAATCAATAAAAAAAAACACCTCTTGGAGGTGACTCGCGTGCCATTGAAAATCGCTCTGCGTGCCAAGTTTGGCACGCGTGCCTTAGGTTGCCGACCCCTGGTCTAGAGGACTTAGTGCGATCGGAAATTCCGAAACTAAGTTTTTCAAGTTATCAAATAGCAGAAATATCAAAGCGATCGGTCTATCTTATTATAGACTTTGATTTATTATGTCACTATCTATAGCCTACTTCTTAATTATATTTCAGTTTAACCCTCTAGGTATCCGAAAATCATATTTGGCACTGACATTTAAACTTATAATATATATCTCAAATAGCTTAGGGCCCCATCAAGTCTAAATCCGGCCCTGACAATCCCTTAGTATGCCGTGTCCACAGAAACTGATTAACGCTGCTTCATCAGCCCTGTGAATCAATTCGGTCCAACTGGTACTTTTTTCTGTCTCCTCCTACACCTCCCCTCTACAACATCTCAACTTTCTCTCCATCGCTCACTTTCATTCCTGCTCTCTTCTTATTAAGCCATCTCTTTCGATCTTTCTATGGTTTCTCTTTCCAACCATTTCCCCCAATCTCTCGGCTGTTCTTGCTGCGTCTAGTAATCCATCTTGAAGTCAACAGCTCAAGTAGTACCTTCCATCCCAACCCCATAACCCCTATCGCTACCCCGCCTTTCATAAATTTAACTAAAGACGTAGCATTCTATGAGCAGAAAACACCGACCTAGAAAAAAAATTAACAGAATTTATTTTGGTCGCTACTAAAATATATATTTGTAGAAATAAAAACAGCAAAACGTCAACCCAGTTTCCTCAAGTTCAGGGGTTCTAATTGTGTAAGCTTTGTGTACCCTATTCTTGTAGTATTCAGCTGGTTGTACAAAACCGTCGGAATACTGAATAACTAAAAAAAAAAACTTTAAAAAGATGAGATTCGCCGTCATAGTGACTTCCGAAATATTTCTATCAAGTGCGACTCAGCCAGTTTTAAGTTCCAAAATGGTAGCTGAGAGTTTGGGATATTAACTCCGAAGTTAAAAGTAGTGCGGGTAATTTATTGTATACATCAATGGAAAGTTTCTGCTTTCCCGATTCAAGAAATTGGCAAGTCAAGGCGCAAACGAATTACTGTTACTGACTTATCAACAAATTATGTAAAACGTTATTGAGAATGGAAATTTCCGACAAACAGATCATTATTTGAGAATGAGCTCGTTATTGAGAATTGATATTTCAGACAAAGAGCTCGTTATTGAGAATTGATATTTCAAACAAATAGCTCGTTATTGAGAATGATATTTCAGAAAACAGCTCGTTATTGAGAATGATATTTCAAACAAAGAGCTCGATATGTAGAATTGATATTTTGAACACGTATTACGTTTTGGAGAATTGATATTTTCGACAAATATATCTTTATTTCAAATAGGGACTTAAAACATCTAGTTTTTTTTTTTTTTTAAATAGATTTTAACCAATGAGTTTGTGAAAGAGGATACGAGGTTTTCACAAATATGGTTAGTGCTTGAGATGTACATAAATGCCACTAGCATGTGTCACACAAGTGAGAACCTTTGCACCAGAAAAAGTTTGTTTTTCTGGCCATTTTTACTTTCTCAACAGGTGAAACATAATTACGTCACAATTCATTCCAATCTCTTCGGCCTTGAGCTGGCATTAAAGTACAACTCTAAAACTCGGAGCTATAAACTCTAACAGGACTTCGTCGGTATCTTTAGTTCTTTAATAAAACTGTCTAAGTAAATGTATGTAGTCATATAAAGTAGGTTTGCCGAAACACTCCATTTCTTTCCTTAGGTCCTTGGGACTAAAAACAGTTTTGTCGAAATCTGACACGATGTCAGAAAAAAATAGTTCCCAGATTTAATCCAAGCTTTCTTGACGCAGGTAGTCTCTGCCAGAATCCCCCCGCGGCGCTTCCATTTTTATTGCACGCAGCGGGCATGATTAGAAGAAATGAAAAGTGCCATAAAATGTCAAGGCTTTTAAAAAATAAAAACGGAAAAGGGGGGTTAGGCAATTACTGCGCAAGCGCAATCTTTAAATACTTAGTTGGCAGACGACCAACTACCGGAAATTTTAGTACGAGAAAAGCTTTAGGTACCGACAGGGCCGTATTTAGGGTTGTGGGAGCCCTGTTCCAAAATTTATGTGGGGGCCCCTCGTGGCCTCGCCCCTGCCTTCCACATACCTCGAAAAAGTGCCGTTTATTCATGTTACATTCTGTACAATAATAAATTTTATGTTGCGCTTAGCTTGGTTGGACTGGGGCGCTTAAAGTTGTACAGCAATAAATTAATTTCATTTTACATTTTCAACGATCGAATGGGGATGTCACTAAAATAATTATTTTTGTGATGTGTGGGGGCCCCTTTTGTGTGGTTGCCACTGTTCCAATGGAACATGTGGAACACATGGAACATGTGGAACATGTGGAACATGCCTAAATACGCCACTGGGTACATTAATTACGATTTATTTTGTAAAGCTACTTATCCTTATGGCCTGTAATTGGCATTTCCAGGGTTAACTGATTAAAAAGCCTTGTTAACCTTGCACTATATTTGAGATCCAGGAAGAAGAACCGTTCTTCTGCCTCTTGATTACCAACGTATTCCACGTGGTCTTCTATACACCAAAAAAACAGTGTCTGCAAATGCAGTATAATTATCTTATTTTATATATTACAGACGCTTCTTCTAGAAAGAAGATTATTGCGTCCTACGCTCATCCGTGGTCCGAGTCTAATCTTGCATTTCTTCTTTACATTATTCTTTTATATTCATTTTCTATTAACTTCATATTTATAACATTGTCACACTGTTTTTCCCTCTCCCTGTAAAATATGTTTTTGTTATGTAATTTGAAGGTTTTATAACAAATGAATGAGATTCACATTGAGTTGTATGAAAAATAAAAGTGCCTTAGTTTTCGTCGGCTTCGGATATCTTCGATTCTGTATGGATGGTTTATCGAGGGGTTGGACTGTATGTGCACTTTTCCGATGCACCACACTGTCTGAATTCTATTACGGAGACGCCATCGGAAGCGATCACGACAATGCTGGATGAAAAAAGAAAAAGAAGGGGGGAGGGGGCGTATATTCTACTAAGGTTCTGTCGTGTCCTTACTCCCTTGCGCTCTACGACCATTATATGCAACGGGCCGCAGGGAGAAACGACGGGAGAGCCTAGGTGCTAGGTGCTAGGTGCTAGGTGCTAGGTGCTAGGTGCTAGGTGCTAGGTGCTAGGTGCTAGGTGCTAGGTGCTAGGTGCTAGGTGCTAGGTGCTAGGTGCTAGGTGCTAGGTGCTAGGTGCTAGGTGCTAGGTGCTAGGTGCTAGGTGCTAGGTGCTAGGTACTAGGTGCTAGGTGCTAGGTGCTAGGTGCTAGGTGCTAGGTGCTAGGTGCTAGGTGCTAGGTGCTAGGTGCTAGGTGCTAGGTGCTAGGTGCTAGGTGCTAGGTGCTAGGTGCTAGGTGCTAGATCATTCGTGATATCTTGCTAATTGTTTACACTTGCCACAGACTTTAAGAACCTCGAGGGTGCACATCTGTGCACCCTTGGGGAGGGGTGGCGCCAGAGCTGTTTTTGACGTTGCCCGGATGACGCCCCTGTTTATTCCAACCATCTCTATTAACCCCGGCCACTGGCCTTTTTTCGATAGCGATGATTTATAGACCATTCTACACTCTGTCTTTAGACGAACCAAGAAAGTGAAAGACCTTTCATTATAGAGATACTTTTTGCATACCTGGTTAAGGAAATATTTATGCCGCTCTCAAGACGATACTTGACAACTACTATATAAAAATTGTATTCAATGGTAGCTTCAAAAAGCAGCTATTTATAGTTATTATTAATATAAAAAAAAGTCTGCAATTAATGGTACCTAAGAACGTCATCTGGTGGGTTAAACCACATAGGGTGTTTAACATAAAAAAACACCACACAGTTACAACATTGGGTGTTTAACATAAACACACAAGTTACAAAACCCTCCCTGTTCAAAAGACCACCCAAGTCGACATACTCGAGCGATCCTAAAAGAAATTCTTTCAGCTGACTTCCTAATGGTCTGTACTGACTCTCTTCTCGAGGCTCATTAGACATACGAGGGCGTATAATAGGGCTTTGGGGGGGGGGGGAGGGAGCGTCTTGTTGTTACTGGAAAACAGGGGTTAGACTGGTTAGACACTAAGTGTAAATATCTTATAAGGAAAAGAGTGGAGAAAAGAAGGGTAGCCTATAGATCTAGAGTCCTAGACCGAAAAACAAAAATAAGAAACAGGAAATGTGTGAAATCTAATGCCCATCTCTTGGTGTAAAGTAAAGTGCCCGTCGGTCCAATGAAGCAGCGTTCACTAGATTCGGTGGCCGAGCGGCAGCGCGTTCGGTTGGCGTACCCAAAGTCCTGGTTTCGAATCCTGGTGAAGGCTAGGATTTTTCCCCGTTTCTGGAGGGTGTCCCTGAGTCTACCCAGCTCTGATGGGTAACTGACATTAGTTGGGGTAAAGTAAAGGCGGCTTTGCATAGTGCTGGCCACACAATCACATAGTGTGCCATGGCCACAGAAACTGGTGAACGCTGCTTCATCGGACCTATGGATCAATTCGGTCCGACGGGTACTTTACTTACTTAAAATAAAAACGACTGTGCCATGGCCACAGAAACTTGTGAACGCTGCTTTATCGGACCTATGGATCAATTCGGTCCGACGGGTACTTTACTTACTTTAAAGTAAAAACGACTGTGCATTGTGCTGGCCACACAATCACCTAGTATGCCGTGGCCGCACAAACTGGTGAACTCTGCTTCACGGCCCTATGATCAATTTGGTCCGACGGGATACTTTACTTACTTACATTCGTAAAACCACTAAGTCTAAAGAATCTGTACCGCTGTTTATTATATCAGTAATGCCAATGTCGTTATCATAGTGATTGTATATCATGTAATTTAAACTAATGTCATAAATTGTTCAAATGAGATTTATAATGGCACTGTGTAATTTTTTATTATTTTTTTATTCCAGAGGTGTATTCCAAAATTTCAGGATATTTCAATTGCTTCTATTGTGTGTCTGGAGCTTCAGTGTGATTTCATTTCATTTTTTTTTAAAAGGAAAGTGACACTCATAATGAATGTCTGGTCAATCGTATGACCACATGAGTGACCACTGTGGGGGCGTTTCTCCAATCCCCAAAGCTGGCTAGCTGTCGTAGGAATGGTGGCGCCCGCCTCCTTCCGATCTCCAGCACCCACACCTTCCAGCGATCGGCGTTTCCCTGGCTCAGCTCTTGGAGTATCCGACACTGACTCGCTCCGCCGCCCTCACCTGCATGCCCTTGAGAGAGACAACGACGCTAGGAGACCGCTACTGACACCACACAGTTGGGGCGCCCCAGCCAGCGGTGGCTCCACGAACTATGTGTCGTCTGCAAGGCGCCCTTGGGCTGCTTAAGTTCCACGCTGCGGGTCTGGTGCCGCTGATCTTGGTGCTGGTCACTCAGAGGTCAGTGGGGTCTGGAGTTGTCCAACTGCAGGTAAGCATCCGTTAATTCATTCTCTTTTAAGCCATTGAAATATTAGCAATGATTCATAACACATACCTGGGTGTTTTACCGTAATCGTGCACCTTTGAGACCACTCGAGATAATTTTACTTAATAGCATTCTATTTGAGTCGATAAAGTTTTGAAAGACCAAAGATTATTTACTTTGTTGTTTTTTTTTATTTATCTTAATACACAATTTTTTATGGCTGGTTAGTATTATCAAAGACTATAACAAGATGGACGGCTTGCTATATTCTTAGAGCTGAATAGTTTGCGCATGCGCGGTCTTCTATACGTCCTCAAGTTTTTCGGTGCACATCAAGGACTATAATGAGCTGGACCGCTTGCTCTATTTGCACACTGTCTGTAATGACTCCTAAACTTCCCTAAAGACTTCCGCTGTATACAACTTTCGATTTTAATCTTAACTTCCCGTTGAGAAAATCAAAGCGAATTACTACACCGGAAGTCTAGAGCAGAGGTCGGCAGCCTAAGGCACGCGTGCCGAACTTGGCAGGCAGGACTATTTTCAGTGGCACACGAGAGACCTCCAAGAGGTGTCTTTTATTGATAAAACATCAACAACATTTTTAGGTTCTGAATGAGGAAAACTGTCCTTTGAAGTCGATGTTTCTGAATGATATAGCGACACATTTCAATGCGTTGAACTTGCATTTACAATACAAGAGCCACTCGAATGGATTTGCATTGAAACTGTAAACATCTTGCCGTGAATCAACTTCAAAACATTTAATTACATGTACATCCCTATAGTAAGGCATATATTAAGATATATGTATTATAGTTTGGCCTTTTCAGAAGTGCATCGAAGCAATCAAAGACCTTAAATGGACAAAACAAAACTTTAATGAAGGAAATGTTTATTTACAACTGTTCAACGTAAATTTTTTTAATCCTCTAATAATTAAATATTTTTATGAATACCATAATGTTGGAAGAAGAAATAATAATTAGTCAGTTTTATTTGTTATATTACAATACTATAACATCAAATGTTGAAACGGTTTTTTTTTTATTAAAGGGAGATAATAAACCCGTTTAATTTGAGCTAATATTTCTAATGTTTCTTTTTTTTTCTTTTATAAAAGAATAAATGGTTTACAATTTATAACTTTGATATGATCAAACTGTAAAAGTTATTTGAAACTTATATAAATATTATAACGCTAAAGAATATATATGTATATGTTTAAACATTACATTAACTACTCAGTTTGCATGATTACTACGAATCTATTGCGCTGAACGTTAACATTTTCGAATTTTGCGGGCAACAAAAACATGAAAAGACTCATAATATAAATAACATTTCAAGGTGTTAATTCCTCATCTTGACTAACAAATAATAAAGTAAGTCAATAATTACCGTAAATTTGAAAGTTTAGTAATAACATATCGTATTTGATATAAATGAAAATAAAAAGGATGATAATAAGAAACACGTTAATTTTGTATTAAATATTAAACGATTAAATATTTAGCGATTTTCTCTATATTGCTTTTGGCCTTGGTCTTGCTTACGAGTTAAATAAATTGTCCTAAGCAAATAATTTTATACAAGTATAACAGAGCCGGTTAACTATTAGGCTGCTGGCACGCTGAATGATTTAGAAACCCTAGTTTGGCACACTGTTAGATAAAGGTTGCCGACCCCTGGTCTAGAGGAGGACATAGTGCGATCGGAAAATTCTGAAACTAAGTGTTTCCAATTATCAAAAAGCTGAAATATCAAAGCAAGCGTTCAATCTTATTATTAATTATAGTCTTTGGTATTTTGTCGCAACTAAAATCTAAATACGTCGGTACTCAAATTAGCTGTAGTCACGTGATACCCTAATCACGTGAGATGAACGCCCTAACCTACACAAACAAAAAAAACAACAATTTTATTTTCTTTCTGCTTCTAGATTGAGAGCGTCAGGAACGTTAGGGGGGAGACGGCCCTGGGCACGTGCTGCGATGAGGGCGAGGTGACCAGGGACGGCTGCAAGGACTCCTGCGAGACCTACGTGCGGGTCTGCTTGAAGGAGTTCATGGATAGGGTCACCACGGATGGATACTGTACTTTTGGCAACTACACCACGGATATCCTTGGTGGCAACGACTTTCGGTATCCACTGGATAGTTCGGAAACGCTCATCAAGCTTCCGTTCGATTTTGCCTGGCCGGTAAGTCCACGTAGTTTTTTTCTTTTGTCCTTGATTCTCTCGAACTTTACTGCTGATCTTTGACCTTGGCCATCTTAACATCACTGAGAAGTATTTCCCAGTGTGTACACTTCGTCCTTTCACCAGGCTTTGCGTTTACCCTAACAGCGTGCTATATTGTCACCAATATTAACGCAATATGCTGCCAATATTCAAATCTTGTCCCAGTGTTGGGACAATATTGGACCAATATTGTGCCCCTTTTACAAGAATAGATCACCATAAGTAAATCACCACCGTATTCATGTGACCATTCAATTTTAGCTACCAACATTTTTCAAAGCATTGTCTCAATTACCTATTGATGCAAGAACAAAGTATCCATTTTCTGTTTGTTTGTTGTTGTTGTTTTTTTTGTTGTTGTTTTAAGTGGCGAGGAATAAAATCATCATGGCACCGCGAGGGTTAACAGGCCTATGGGGGTCACCTGTGTCCTATACCCATACTTGGTTGGCATCACTTTCGACTACTAGATCTAAGCCCAATATAATAATATCATAGGCCTATGGCTTTTTTTTTCATTGTTATAATATTTCCTTATTCATAAGCGAAACCAATAAATTAAGTTTTTAAAGCTTATCTGCATTACATGAACAAACATAACATCTGTTACATTTCATGCGGTATCGTGGGAAAGCATATATTATATATTAAATATAGTTTATGCCTATTCTCATCTGTGATATATCTTTTAAACAAAGAAACTATATTAAAAACTACGTGTATATAATATAGTGATGAAAACGCCAACCCGCGCGTCGAGGCTATAAATAGCCAGATCCTCCAACCCCTGAAACACTTGTGTTCATATTTTCCTTTTTGAAAACCTTTTCTTTTCTCTTCTCCCCCCACGAGGATTAATTTTAGTTCCGCCGAATGAACTTTCAGACTATTGGTTCAAGTGTGGCTCTTGAGTTGGTCACATAAATCTCACTCTAGATACACATCAGATTGGCTCGGATCAAAGATTGGATCAACTGAACGCCGTCAGCCTACAGTTTATTATTTCATTTTCAATTTTTTTCTATCGTGGTTTTGAAAATGATTTTTTTTAAACATATGTTCAACTCATCTGTAATGGCTCGTGAAAGAGGGAAGGGGCGCTGGGGGAGCTCAGGGTGGGGGAGCTTTGGGGGTGGGTACCGGGAATACCAAACCTGTAATCTGCGTGCCATGCGACACCCGTAATTGTACTTCTGAATCTGAGACGTGTTATTTTTATTCTCTGGCCTTAAATCAAAAATTATTTTTTTTAATATATATTATCTTGCGAAGAGTTTGAAGGCAATAGGCAACAGCGGTGAACGGTCAAAGGTCAAAGATTGTTCGTTTTAGCAAATCGATGAGATTTTAGACACACAAACAGTTTATCATAATGATATGAACAAGTTTTTGTGGCAAATGTCAACCTCCACCTTCCCTCATTGCCCTAAAATGATTAACGTCTAAAGGCCCATATTAACCTATATTAAACTGTGTAAAAAATAACCTCTCCGCTCCCATATAATCAGGGTTTTATTGAATGCTATCTTATCTTATACAAGCTTAATGTCCACTTCTGCTATTCAAATCTTGAGTCTTTTCTAAATGTATGTCCACTTCTGCATGTCAAATGTAAGTCTTTTGTAAATGCACATCCGCAACTGCTAGTCAAACCTTAGTCTTTTTAAACTCTATATCAATTTCTGCTAGTCAAATCTTAGTCTTTTCTAAATGTATATCTAGACCTGTTTCAAGCCTTACATTCGTTCGAGCTTATCAAATCTTGATATTTTCTATAAAAATGTGTATCGAATTTCGCTAGTCAGCTTTTAGTTTGGAGTCTAATATAAACTCCAGTCCCTTAAATCGCCCTTCACCATACCGTTACACTAATTCTATTTCAGAATCGTAGCTACACAATTTTTCCTATTATTCTTCTCATTCAGCTATTCATCTATTCTTGTCTCTGAACTAGATATTTATATCTAAATGTGACGGTCGCCCCCCCCTCCCCCTTTCCCATAGACACAATCCCCTCCCCCCCCCTCCCCCACCCACAAAAAAAAAAGTAATACAAAATTAAACTTTCTTTTGATTCACTTTTCAATGGAAATACTCGACGTAAAAAAAAAAAAGTTTAGTTATGTGGGGTATTGGAAAAGAGAAAAAAAAAAATTAGGAAAATTGGGGGCGTTTGTGGAGGCGAGATCTTTTCATCGTTTCATCTCTTGAGACCTAAAAGTGGGGGCGCTTCAAGTAGGCCCTCGACTGGGGGGGGGGGGCACGCCCTTGTAGCGTTCAACTGCCTTGCTCCTCTATTCACTGCCTCGCGCTGTTCGATTGGACATTTTCGAAAAAGTGGTGTGTGTGTGTGTTTTTACTACTCCCCTACCCTCCCTCCATTCTCCTCTTTCTGTTGGCATGTGAGAGGAACACAGTTAGCTGTATACACACTTCTTTTTTAAATTTTAAATATAGGTCATTAAATAGAAGAATGCTCTGATGTGTAGGCCCCAACGCCCCCTATTCGTAAATAATACTTGTGTATGCTACATATCTTATATATACAGACGCTCTTTCTATTAAGAAGATTATTGCGTCCTACGCTCATCCGTTGTCCGAGTCCAGTCTTGCATCTTTATTGATGTTTTAAATGATGTTAAGTTACTAGTTGTTTCTGGTTTGTCCAGGTAATCCATTCCATGCCAGAATGCCACTCGGGAAGAAAGAGTACTTAGATGTATTTGTTCTCGCGTAAAGGAATAAGGAAAGTGTCTTTATGTTTATCTGAGCATTGCTTGTCTTATGGAGACTTTGACGTATATATACATATTATTATATATATATATAGAGAGAGAGCCTCGATACATTTCATTATATTAAGGCTTAATATAGATAGTTTGCCATAGTCTAGTATTAATATAGATAACAATATATCCACGCCAAGATGCTCATTACAAGCTGGTGTCGCACACATAGCTTCTGTTAATAAGAAACATGAGCAACAAATTTATTTTTATTCCAGTGTCTTGTATTGGTTTACTAAAAATTGGTTTTTATTCCAGTGTCTTGTATTGGTTTACTAAAAATTGGTTTTTATTCCAGTGTCTTGTATTGGTTTACTAAAAATTGGTTTTTATTCCAGTGTCTTGTATTGGTTTACTAAAAATGGTTTTTATTCCAGTGTCTTGTATTGGTTTACTAAAAATGGTTTTTATTCCAGTGTCATGCTAAAAATTGGTTTTTATTCCAGTGTCATGCATTGGTTGACTAAAAATGTTTTTTTTCCAGTGTCTTGTATGGGTTGAATAAAAAAATAATTTGTCCAGTGTCTTGTATTGGTTTACTAAAATTGTTTTTATTTCAGTGTCTTGTATTTGTTTACTAAAAATTGGTTTTTATTCCAGTGTCATGTATTGGTTGACTAAAAATGGTTTTTATTTCAGTGTTTTGTATTGGTTGACTAAAAATGGTTTTTATTCCAGTGTCATGCATTGGTTGACTAAAATGGTTTTTATTCCAGTGTCATGCATTGGTTGACTAAAATGGTTTTTATTTCAGTGTCATGCATTGGTTGACTAAAAATGGTTTTTATTCCAGTGTCATGCATTGGTTGACTAAAAATGGTTTTTATTCCAGTGTCATGCATTGGTTGACTAAAATGGTTTTTATTTCAGTGTCATGCATTGGTTGACTAAAAATGGTTTTTATTCCAGTGTCATGCATTGGTTGACTAAAATGGTTTTTATTTCAGTGTTTTGTATTGGTTGACTAAAAATGGTTTTTATTCCAGTGTCATGCATTGGTTGACTAAAATGGTTTTGATTCCAGTGTCTTGTATTGGTTGAATAAAAACCTTTTTTTTCCAGTGTCTTGAATTGGTTTACTAAAAATTGTATTTTTTATTCCAGTGTCTCATTTTAAGTTGTAGACCTATTGTATCACTATTCAAAGTTATCCACTATACGGTAGAAATCAAAAATGCACATTTTCACTCGTGTTTCTATGCTACTGTCTTTTCATTTAAAACTAAATATTGCAAAATGGAATTTTTTCATAAAAATAAAATTATAGTTAAACACCTAAAGCCTAGACTCAAGACCAGTCTAACAAAAAATGTATAAAACACAAATTTATTTATTGGCATGCCGGTAGAACAATCCTCGTAACTAGTATTTCAATTTTTACATCCTCTCTTGTCCCAGTTTACTAAAAGCATTTTGTGACGAAACCTATATTTAACATCTTTGACAAATGAAAAAAAAAATCTGTTGAAAAGTTCAACAAGTATTTTTTTTTTAAATGATAAGAACATAGTCTATACATTTTTGAGTTTTTGACATTCGTCAAATTGTCGTAATTGTTTGTTAAAAAAAAAAAAGAAAAGTACCCTTCAGACTTCAGACCATATTAATTCATAGGGTCGGTGAAGCAGCGTTCACCAGTTTCTGTGGCCACTGGCATACTAGGTGATTGTGTGGCCAGCACAATGCACAGCCGCCTTTTACTTTTCCCCAACTAAGGTCAGGTATCCATCAGAGCTGGGCTAGACTCAGGAACACCTTCGCAGACCTACTACCATGATTTGAACCCACGTCCTTCGGTACGCCAGTCGAAAGCGCTGCCGAGTCCATAAATGCTCAGGTAGAGATGCCGCTAAATGTAACCGTACACTTACATCGCTGTGGGTTAAACGTGCATGACAAATACTGTACAAATAGCAGCAGAGCCAATGAATGAGCCCCGGAATTCTAAAGTATTTAATGAGCCATCGCAAATTTCCTTCATACCCCCCCCCCACCTCCTCGGCCCCTTTTTTTCTTCCTATTACGACAACGTCGTTGAAATTTTTGAACATTGAGAAATTATAAAATAAATGAATTCGGGTAAGCACCGCTGGGAGTAAAGCACTAATTCGACACACCGTAGGGAGACACCACTGTGACACACCACAGGGAGTCACCCATGCGACACACTCCGGGTGGGGGGAATGAATGGAAAGGGAGGGTGGGGGGGGCAGGGGGCCGCGATATGAGTTGGGTTATTATGCAGGTGTATCTTTTTATGTACCTTTTGTCGACTTTAATTGTTGATGGTGGGGAGGGGGAATGTGACGGGCGAAAAAGGTAGGGAGGTGTTTAACCAAGTAAGGGGGTGTTTAACCAAGTAAGGGGGTGTTTAACCAGGTCTTTTTTCTTCTGCTTCATTTACCTTGTTGGAAAGAAAAAAATTGCAAGTGGGCGATGAGTGTAAAAGCAATGGTTTAAAGAAAAAAAATGGTGGGTATGTTGTGGTTCTGGGAAGGGGCGTATTTTTTGGGGGACAATGGGGCGGTGAAAGTTTTGGGTTTCCCCGTGTATAAACCAGACGTTAAACTCCCCGGGACGCACCACCTCCCCCACCACCACCACCGCTATTGTAAGAGAACTTGAAGTGTCCTTTTTCGGAGTTGGTGTCTTTTTTTTTTGTGTGTGTGCCTTTTTAGAACTCACGCGCGTACACTTGAATTTAACTCACTGCGCTCCACTAGCTGATTGTCTAATTACTGTTTTGGTGAAAAGCAGAAGAAAGGAAGTAGAAAATACAAAGGTCGTTATTTCAAAATTGCTGTTATAATCCATTTGGAATAATAATGGTGGCTGCGATCTTTGAGGATTTGATTCGGAAAATGTTTCTCAGTGTTTTGAGACTTTGAAATTTTCAAAGAAATGTATTAATCCTTGGAACCTTTTTTGTGTGTGGACATGATGGGAAATCAGGTTAAAGCAATTTCTCACGTCTGCTCCTGTTCAAGGTTAAAAAAAAAAAGCGGGATGTTTTTATGCACATCTTTGCCCTTTGGAGTTGGAAATAGGCCTATACTTTTACCATTCTACGTAAAAGTGAAGTAAACAGGTAACCCCGTCGGACGAAATTGATCCGTGGGGCAGGTGAAGCAGCGTTCACCAGTTACTGTGGCCACTTGATACTAAGGGGTTGTGTGGCCAGCACAATGACCAGCCTTTTTTACTTTCCCCTTAACTAAGGTCAGGTGCCAATCTGAGCTCGATAGACTCAGGGACATCCTTCAGACCCGGAAACGAATCCTAGCCTTCAACAGGATTCGAGCCCAGGACCTTCGGTACGGTTGCCGAAGGCGCTGCCGCTCTTCCAACGTGTCCCTTCCCCCTCCATGCTACGACGCATAAAGCCTTTTTTTTTTTCTAAATCTGTACATTCATTGAATAATAATTAAGTATAACATTTGTTCACCAATGTTGTGTTTGTTATTGAGATCCAGCCTGGTAAACTAACTCAAACGTACAGAAAGTTCTTTGAAAACTGGATCCATGGATGTTTTGTTAACATGGATGTTTTCCCCTTGTAGTACTCAACTGTCAGTTTCAGGTCAGTTCTGTTGGGAGGTCAGTGGTAGAAGGCAGAGTGTGTTTTCTTTCATGTGAATCCTGGCATGCCCCTCCCCCCCCTCCCCACGGGCAGTAAATCAAGATGGCGGGCCATGACATCTCTCCCCTTTTGGCATCTGGTCGTCTGCTTCTTCTCTCCGCATCGTCTGCTTCTTGTAATCCTTTTGTTGCAGTCGTCGGCGAAGTGAAATTCCTTCACGTCGGCTCCGCATTAATGATGCCACAGTGCAGCTTTATATATTTATATGTACTCTTATATTTATGATTAGCTTTATATTTATGCTCAGCTCTATATTTGTATCTACCTCTATACACCTTCCGGGCTGAACGTCATAAACACCAAGAGACGAGAGGGGGCATTGAAGTAGCCGAAAATGTTTCTGGAACGCTAGTAAAAATGCTTTATAAAAATTATGGATTTGAAAAAATAAAGATATAAACAACAGCTTTATAAATTGCAATAATGATAATCACCGAATACTTGATATTTGGTGAGAAACATTCGCCGGTGATCAAACATTTGGTTAACCCTTTACCTCAAAATTATAAGGTTTTTTTTTACGGTTTGCCCAACACTACTATTGCCCAAGAAGGGCAACAATAATTGTAAATGATTATTGTATTCTTATCATAGAAACTTCTGGTATACCCTGTATGCACTTACTTGCCATAAAATATAAATATTCAAACTAAGTTTACACTGTTGTTATGTAAAGAGCTGACTCACTCGTGAATCAGACACGTCTTGTCTGGAGGCTGATGGCGAGGGAAACGGAAGTGGTTGCTCAAATTTTGCTCAGGTTTTTTTTACTTTATCCTCAGTATGTTTATATAGGCTAGTTGGATGAAAAGACTGGTACAATAAGCAAATGGAACAATTACTTGCATGATATAAATATGTAGTAATCTCTCTCTCTCTATCTCTCTCTCTCTTACACATACAAATTTAAAGTACAACAGGCAAACTAAATACACACAGTCAGACACACTTAAATGCACACACACACATTCACGTTTGGGCACGCACTCGTGGTTCGGTTTATCTCATAATTAAAGATCTCAGTTATCGAACCTGACATAAAGTCAGAGGAGTTATGTCCCTGTGTCTTTCAACTTCATCCCGATCTCTCTATCATCACATTAAAAAAAAAAACTTAAAAAAAAAATGGCGTCTGCTATTGAATTGAAAAAAAAAAAAGAAAGAGTTAGAGAACGGGGCTATGTTATTACCAAATGGTTAATTATATAGCAGGGCCATTGCTCTGTTCAGCACGTATGACCCAAAAATGACAGGCTTCCCTGCTATAGACTATATCATAAAACCCTTTTATAAAGAGGTTATACGCAAGTAAATGTATACATTTTTCTGTAATTATGTAAAAGAACGAGTAACCCTATAAGATACATATATATAAATATATAATATATATATATATATATATTTATATATATATCTCTCTATATATATATATAACATTGCACTGGTTTGAGACTAGTGTGGGCTAGAAATTTGTCTTCGGTTCAGGTTCAGGTTCAGGTTCGGATAAGTGAAAGAAATATGAGAATATTGAACAAGTTAATTCAGAGTAAGGTGACTTTAAAAAAATGTACCTTAATATAGCTTAGATATAGGTGATTCAAATAATATGTTGTTCACATAATGCTTCTAATATCTATCCCTTGGTAAAGCCGGGTCAATTAGCTAGTATTTTCTTCTCTATTTGTTAGTGTTTGTTTTCGTATAATATTATAAGTTGGGAAGGATTATTTACCAGCTAATGTTGGGTGCCATAATGGAATGTTTAGGCTCAGGAGCGACATCTAGTGACAGAATATAACAGTGGGGGGGGGGGGGAGAAGGCACGGTGGCCGAGCGGCAGCGCATTCAGCCGGCGTACCGAAGGTCCAGGGTTCGAAGCCTGGTGAAGGCTAGGATTTGTTCCCGGTTCTGGAAGGTGTCCCTGAGTTTGCTGGCCACGCAATCCCCCTAGTATGCTCTGGCCACAGAAACTGGTGAGCGCTTCTTCATCGGCCCTATGGATCAATTTGGTCCGTCGGGATACTTTTTTTTGTCATGCGCAGTGGTGGTGCAGCGTCGGTAGAACTAGAACTAACAGTACCAATCCGATAAAACTCGGGTTCGAATCCTGGTTTTAAAAATAGACTCTGGATGTTTACCTTTCCATACTTAAAGAAAAATTTTGGCTAATGTGCTGGCCTCACAATCCCATGTGTACCGTGGCAAAACAAAACATCTTTACAAACCCCGTTTTACTAGCCCTACACACCAAAATGATCTGAGACGTAAGGGTGGAGTCTGGATATATTATTTTCTGCTATTCAAAGGAAACGTCACTTCAAGGTATCCACGTTAAGTATCCACTATTTGTTCATCCGTCAGTTTTATCCAAGGCGACTGCGCAAACAGAGAAATGTAAGCAAAGCCTCCAAGTATCTCTTCCGCCCTACAAAATGTGCCACCAAGCGTACGATTATGACAAATACTGAGAGGGGGGGGGCAATTCGAGTTGAGGGGCGTGACAATGTGTACACGTCCCGGGATTCTCTTTGTGCAAGAGAGTTTTGTTCCGTGTATCTAGCGAGATCATCTCCCGTGTCATTGGAAACCCCAGCGCCTTTTCTCTACTGCCTTTTGCTGTGGTGAAATCCCACTGGCTCGCGCGCCATGAATCACGTCAGGGGTGTCATATCGGTGAATCAAACAGTTTGTCCGTGTTAGTCTATGACAAGGGTACAAGTATAGAAAATTGAATGCACATTTATAATTAGTATTTATCTATGAATTCTATGTATCTATTCATGATCCCGTGTAATCTATTTAGGCCTAATCTTTCTAAATCTATATAATTTGACTAATCTAATCTTTCTAAATCTATCTAATCTTTCTAAATATAACTAATCTTTCTAAATCTATCAAATCTTTCTAAATCTATCAAATCTTTCTAAATCTATCTAATCTTTCTAAATATAACTAATCTTTCTAAATCTATCAAATCTTTCTAAATCTATATAATTGGTATAATCTATCTAATCTCTCTAAATCTATCTAATCTTTCTAAACATAACTAATCTTTCTAAATCTATCAAATCTTTCTAAATCTATCAAATCTTTCCAAATCTATCTAAACTTTCTAAATATAACTAATCCTTCTAAATCTATCAAATCTTTCTAAATCTATCTAATCTTTCTAAATCTATCCAATCTGTATAAATCTATCTAATCTTTCTAAATATAACTAATTTTTCTAAATCTATCAAATCTTTCTAAATCTATCAAATCTTTCTAAATCTATCTAATCTTTCTAAATCTATCTAATCTTTCTAAATCTATCCAATCTGTCTAAATCTATCTAATCTTTCAAAATCTGTCTAATTTCTGCTATTTGATAACTTGAAACACTTCGTTTCGGAATTTCCGATCGCAATTAGACCTCCAGACTTCCGGTTTAGTATTTCGCTCTGATTTTCTCAATGGAAAATTGGGATTAAAATCGAAAGTTGTAGGCTATTCAGTGGAAACCTTTAATGCAATCGTAGGAGCGTAGGAGTAATTCAAGACAGCCCTATTGGTTGCGCACGAAAAAATAAAACAGAACATATAAGCTCTAAAAATAGAGCAAGCGGTCCGTCTTATTATAGTCTTTGAATAAACTAACATTTACTTGACTATCATATACATTGAGAAAAAGACATTCACTTGTTTGCTGAATACTTATTTAAAAAACAACTTATTAATACAAACTCAAACCAGACTTGCAAAACCTGAAGACCTACCAAACCTCCAACGCACGACAGGACCTTGCAAGGTGAAATACAATAACAGAACCAACACGATTTAAAATTTCATTTTCTAACAATGTTGGGCTGGGTTTTCCTCCCTTGTTAAATTCTTCTCTTTTTAGTTTTATTCTCAGATCATTTATTTCCCCTTACAAGGCCAGAGCTTATTATCGTTAGAATTCTACGTTAAGGAGACGGGGGGAGGGGAGGTAAGTAAGGCTCTATTAAGATCCGATGTAGCGCGCAATTTCGCACTTTTTTTCATTCGTTTGGTGCCCCGGGTCTGTATTTATGTATATATATAGGCAAGTTTATCCACAGATTTCCTTTGTACACACGGCAAAGGAGTTTAACAATGTGGAAGTAATAAAATGTTTTTTAAAAATGTTTCCACTATCGCCAAGAGTAAAGTCCCCTTTCTCTTGTTTATATTGTATTCAATGTTTTTTAATTGAAATTTTATTTTTATGGTATTTTTTATGTTTTTTTTTTCGTTGATGTCACTTGTAGTACTTGATGCGTACCTAATACCGCAGACGTGTTAATGGCCGACCCCGGTGGTTAAATGAAGAAAAAGGGGAAGACAATCAATTTTGAGCTAAGTCTACGTGTGAGCAGACGATAAAAATCTCCGCCATTAAATGGCAGTGTATTCGTCAAAAGTAGATTTTTTCCCTTTTTATTTTTCTAATATTAGTTTCCGGTCGAATGGCTGACATCAATCCCGAAGTGAAAATAATACAGGAAAAAAATTTAGAACCAAACATCGCAGAATTAATTGACTTTACGCGTGTATATGTTGTTTTTTTTAAAATTGGTATAGGAACATTCAAACCCCCCCCCCCCCCCCCGGTCGGTTTATTACCTTTTTTTTATGAATTGGCGGGTTCAGCTTAATAGAATCAAGTTTTAAGCAGACGCCAAGAAATGAGCTTTCTATAAAGGGCGGCTCGCGACTACTCTACCCACCCTTCCCCTTTCTGATCTCTCCTAACTCACTTTGGAGGAAGGCTAGATATTTTTGAAGATGCAAAACAAGAGGCATTGGGCGGATAGGGGGATGTGGTGTTTGAAAGACATTTGACCTCAGAGAGAGTATGGATTATAGACCATTTCAGGTAATATAGTTACCCGGTAATACGTTTGAGTTATTAGTTTTAAAAAGTAAAGTAAAGAAGGCTACCCGTCAGACCAAATTGATTTGTCGGTGAAGCAAAGTTCACCAGTTTCAGTGGCCACGGCATACTAGGGTGTGTGTGTGGCCAGCACAATGACCATGTGCCTTTACTTTACCCCAACTAGTGCCAGGCTACCCATCAGAGCTGGGTAGACTCAGGGATACCCTCAAGTCCTGGAGAAAAAACCTAGCCTCCACCAGGATTCGATCCCAGGACCTTCGGTACGCGACTCGAACGTGCTGCCGTTCGGCTACCGCGCCCCATAAACGTCTCTGATTGCATTTAAAAATTCTTTCTCCGTTTATCACAAATTTCA